>CM070777.1:73394008-74642341 GCA_036346955.1 Dipus sagitta
ATTGTCCACTCATCAGCCCAGACCCACATAGAGATTGTCTAGGCACAAGCACTTGCCATGCACAGACTGGGAATCAACCCCATTTGGTGCTGACCTCACTCCTCAGTGTGTCCACCTGCACTGCCCTAAATAGAGCTCCTCACATTCCCCAGCCAAGACTCCTGTGGAGACTGATCACACAGGAGCAGGTTGCTCAGCTTCCAGTGTGTCCAGTGCAGGCCTATGGATATGTTGCCAGCCTACACTCACCCACATCATGGCTGACCACACCACTCAACACAGGCCCCACTAGACCCACTGTTGCTGCATTCTGAGCAAGACAAAAGAATTATTTTCAGGTAGGAAAATCCCAATGTAAAACAAATAAAACAAGAAGCCAAAACAAGATATCCCCACTAAGAATGCCTCTTCAAAACTTGCAATGAAAACTACTTACAGGAAGTGAACAATTCCAGAATGCAATTATGATGAGCATATTCAACAAAATTAATGAGGCAATCAACAAATGGCTGGATAAAATGGAAAAGCATCAGCAAAAACAACTCAATAGACAGTGGAATTAATTTGAAAAGAACAAGATTAATGCGTGAATGAATTGCAAGTAAATATAAATGATCAACTAAATGAAATAACAAAATCAAACCAAGGAATGGAAATGGAATTCAATATTCAATAAAAGATATGGAGACATTTAAGAAAAATATAAGGGGAATAAAACATGAAATAAGGGCTGGAGAAATGGCTTAGCGGTTAAGGGCTTCCCTATGAAGCCTAAGGACCCCGGTTTGAGGCTCGATTCCCCAGGACCCACATTAGCCAGATGCACAAGGGGGCGCACGCGTCTGGAGTTCATTTGCAGTGGCTGGAGGCCCTGGCGCACCCATTCTTTCTCTCTCTCTCTCTGTCTGTCACTCTCAAATAAATAAAAAAATAAAATAAAATAATAAAATAAAAAACATGAAATAACTCATTTAAAAGAATCCCAATAAATCTTCACTGATAGAATGTGAAATACAGACTATGAGGGCTTGAAGACAAGACAGAAGAAATAGATCAGGAGGCCAAAATCAATGACAAGTTAAAAAGAATGTTCAAAGAGAACATGAGGGAAATATGGGACATCCTAAAAAGAACAAAGATTCAAATCATGGGCATACAAGAAGGGGAAGAACTATAGGTCAGGGGTATAGAGAATATCTTCAATAAAATTTTAGAAGAAAAATTTCCAAATCTTATGAAAGAGAAGCCCATCTAGGAATAGGAGAAATTCAGAACAACAAACAGGACCAGAGAAGAAATACCCCATGGCACGTTATAGTTAAAACACTAAACACAAAAAAACAAAGGAGAGTACTAAGAGCTATAAGAGAAAAATAGCTCATCACTTATAAGAGTGAGACCATCCGAATTATACCCAATATTTCAACAGAAACTCTAAAACCTACAAAGGGCTTGGAATATAGTATTTCAAATTTTGAAAGACCATGGTGGTCAACCCAGAATACTATACACAACAAAATTATCCCTCATAATATAAGATGAAAGAAAAACTCCCATGATAAAATCTGGCTTAATGTGTATATGAGCACTAATCCAGCCCTACAGAGAATACTGGATGGAATACTTCAACTTAAGAGAAGAATAAACATGTGCAAGAGGCTACAGGGGGGAAATAACAATAATCCAAACTAGAACAGACATGAAAGCAGATGAAGATCAAGAAAACAAGTCTTTAACTTGACAGGGATTAGCTCACACCTCTCAATTACAACTCTGAACTTCAATGGACTCACTTCTCCAATCAAAAGATATAGATTAACAGGATAGATCATAAAACTGAATCCATCCATTTTCTGTCTTCAAGAAACCCTCCTTATTATAAAATATAGACATAGAGTGAAAAGATAGAAAATAGAAATAGGAAACAAGAAAGTATGCCTAGAACAATATCTGACAAAATAGACTTTAAACCAAAAATAATCAAAAGAGATAAAGAAGACCACTTTATCCCATCAAGGGAACAATTCAACAAGAGAATATTATAATCAAAAACATATATGAACCAAACATAGGTGAACTGAATTTTATAAAGCAAAATCAACTACACATTAAATCAGAAATAAATTCCAACACAATAATAGTGGGTAAATTTAATACCATACTATCATAAATAGATGGATTATACAAACAGAAAATAGAAAAATAATGGAACTAAAGAACACCATAGATCAAAAGGACTTAATAGACATTTACAGAAAATTCCACCAAACTCGACAGAATACGCATTCTTCTCAGCAGCTCATGGAACCTCAAAAGCAGATCCTATATTAGGACACAAAGCAAGACTCCACAAATTTAGGAAAATTAACATAATTTCCTGTATTATATCTGACCACAATGTAATTGCTAGGAATCAACAAGAGAAACAACAGAAAATATAGTCTCTTAGAGACTAAACAATGAATGGATTGTTGAAGAAATCAAGAAAGAAAATTTTAAAAATCCCTAGAAAGGAATGAGAATCAAAATACAATACAACAAAACTTACGGGACATAGTAAAGGCAGTCCTAAGAGAGAGAAGTTTATAACTCTAAGTGCCTATACTATAAAACTAGAAAGATTTCAAATAAAGAACTTAATGATCCATCTGAAAACAATGGGAAAACAAGAACAATCCAAAAGTACTACACACATACACAAAAAAAAAAATCAAGATTAGGGCACAAATCAATAAAATAGAAACGAAGAACACATAAAAGGGAAAAAGTGAACACAATTTAATTAATTTATAACATAAAGAGCTGGTAATCCAAAAAAATTAATAATTCCTAGAAAAATTAATTAAAAGAAAAAGAGAGAAGACTTTAAAAAACAAAATTAGAGGAGGAAAAGGAGATGTTACAACAGATACTAAAGAAATTAGGAGAATCATAAGGATATTTTTCCAAAACACATACTTCACAAAGTTATAAAATCTAGAGGAAATGATCTTGACTCAGATCACCTACCAAACCTAAACCAAGAAGGGATAAATTATATTAATAGAGCTAGAACATCTAAAAAGACTGAATGAGTATTTAAATTAAAGCTTTCCCACCAAAAATTGTCCAGGCCCAAATGGATTCACTGCTGATTCCTACTATAAAGCCGGCACTACACTAATATCAAAACCAGGCAAGAAACAAAAAGAAAGAAAGAAAGAAAGAAAGAAAGAAAGAAAGAAAGAAAGAAAGAAAGAAAGAAAGAAAGAAAGAAAGAAGGAAGGAAGGAAGGAAGGAAGGAAGGAAAAGGAAAGGAAAGGAAAGGAAAGGAAAGGAAAGGAAAGGAAAGGAAGAAAGAAGGAAGGAAGGAAGGAAGGAAGGAAAAGGAAAGGAAAGGAAAGGAAAGGAAAGGAAAGGAAAGGAAGAAAGAAGGAAGGAAGGAAGGAAGGAAGGAAGGAAGGAAAGGAAGGAAGGAAGGAAGGAAAGGAAGGAAGGAAGGAAGGAAGGAAGGAAAGGAAGGAAGGAAAGGAAGGAAGGAAGGAAGGAAGGAAAGGAAGGAAGGAAGGAAGGGAAAGTTATAGATCAATATCCCTGATTAGCTTACATGCAAAAATTTTCAATAAAATTCTTTAAAATCAAATCCAAGAATACATCAAAAATATTATCCACTTTAATCAAGTAGGTTTCATCCCGGGGATACAAGGATGGTTCAACATGAGCAATTTGATACATGAAATACATCACATAAATGCACGTAAGGACAGAAATCACATGATCTACTTCAATAGTTTCAGAAAAGATCTCAACAAAATACAACATTCCTTCATGATTAAAACACTAGAGAAACTAGGGGTGGGGAGATCGTATCTCAAAAATAATGGTTATATACAGCAGACCTAAAGCTCACATCACACTAAATGGGGAAAAACTTTAAGCATTTCCACAAAGGTATAGAACAAGACATGGTGTCCACTCTCCCAGTGCTATTTAACATAGTACTTGAAGTCTGAGCTCAAGCAATAAAACGAACAAAATAAATAAAGGGACACAAATTGGAAAGGAAGAAGCCAAACTATATGATTCTACACTTAAGAAAACCAAAAGACTCCACCAAAAAAGACACCTGCAGCTCATTAACTCTTTCAGCAAAGTTGCAAGATATAAAATCAACACACAAAAATCAGTAGCCTTCGTGCATACCAATAGCCACAAAAATGTTAAATATCTTAGAATATCTCTAACCAGGGAAGTGAAAGATCTCATTAATGAAAACATCAAAACACTGAGGAAAGAAATTGAGGAAAACACAAGGACATGGAAAGACTTCCCATGCTCATGCATTGGAAGAATTAATATTGTGAAAGTGACTGTCCTACCAAAAGCAATATACAGATCCAGTGCAATTTCTAATAAAATTCCCACACCATTCCTCACAGAAATAGAAAAAAAAAAAAGCATCAAAATTCACATGGAGGCACAAAAGGCTTTGAATAGCCAAAAATTATCCTCAGCAAAAAGAATGTTCTTGATTTCAAGATATACAACAAAGCAATAGTAATAAAAACAGAATGGTGGGGCTGGAGCGATTGCTTAGTGGTTACGGCATTTGCCTGCAAAGCCAAAGGGCCTTGGTTTGATTCTCCAATACCCACGTAAGCCAGATGCACAAGGGGGCACATGCATCTGGAATTTGTTTGCAGTGGCTGGAGGCCCTGGCATGCCCATTCTCTCCCTCCCTCTCTCTCTCTCTCAAATAAATAAATAAAAATAAAGTTTAAAAAACAGAATGGTACTGGCACAAAAACAGGCTTATAGACCAATGGATAGAATAGAAGATCCAGGTGTAATGCTAGTAACTACAGCCACCTGATCTTTGAAAATGAGGCAAAAACACACACCGGAGAAAAGACAGCACTTTCAACAAATGTTGCTGGAGATACTGAATAACCACATATGGAAGAATGAATATAGACTCTCTTGTCTCACTCTATACAAAAACCAAGGACAAATGGATCAAAGACTACAATATAAGACCTGAAACTGTGAAACAACTAGAGGGAGAAGTAGTGAGAACAAGATACACACAAAAGAAAAAGACTTTGAATAAGAGCCCAGCAGTCTCAGGAATAAGACAAACAGTCAACCATTGGGGTTTCATGAAACTAAAAAACTCTTGTACAGCTAAGCAAACCATCAACAGAGTCAATAGACAACCTACAAAATGGGAGAAAATCTTTGCCAGCTATACATCTCATAGAGGTTTAATACACAGAATATACAAAGAACTCAAAAAAGTAAGTAATAAAAGAAAATCAATCAACCCACTCAAAAAAATGCAGCAGGGAACTAAACAGAGAATTCTCAAATAAAGAAATACAAATGGCCAACAAGTATCTAAAAAGATGTTCAACATCTTCAGCCATCAGAGAAATGCCAATTAAAACTACTTTGAGATCCCATCTCACTCCTGTGAGAATGACTATCATCAAAGAATCAAATGACAACAAAAGCTGGCAAGGGTGTGAGGAGAGAGGCACCCTCATTCACTTTTGGTGGGAGTGTGAACTTGGACAGCCACTATGGAAATCCATATGGAGGTTCCTATGATATCTAAACATAGACCCACCACTTGACCCTACCATCCCACTCCTGGGCTTGTACTCTAAAGACTATACTCATTACTACAGAGATACTTGCTCCACCATGTTGTTGCTGCTCTATTCACATGAGCTAGAAAACAGACCCAGCCTAGATGCTCACCAACTGATGAATGAATACCAAAGATGTGGTGCACATACACAATGGAATTCTACTCAGCAGTAAGAAAAAATGAAATTATGAAATTTGGAGGAAAATGAATGTACTAATTAGTGAGAACTAATTAGTAAGACCCTATTGCTGAAAACACCATAGGCTGGACCTGCGATGGAAGATGGCTAGTTCTCATAGCACTGGAAAGTGCTAGGCAAGCTCCTGGGGGATAAAGGTCACCAACAGCATGAGCAAGCAGTGGATCCTGCAGGCTACAAAATCAACCATCCAGGCAAGATTTACATACCTGTGCAATGTAGCACGTAGGACTGGATATGAGCCTGGTTCAGTGGGAGGGAATTCATGCCTGGTACTGACAGAAACCTATTGCTTGGAAGGTCATGGACACTGAAGGGAAGCTTCAACTGTGCTTTGGCTAAAAGGAGAAGTTATGCTCATTAAAAAGTCTTCTACATGTCTATGTTTATTTGCTTTAATCCATACTGCTCTCAGTCTTGGCTATAGAGTCTGCTGTTTACAGATGGTGATGAATACTGAGGAGACCCAAGATCCATCAGAATGACAAGAAAAGAAAGCCAACTGCCTACCATAAGATAAGTCATCTGAATCATATCTGCTACCACAGGTATACTCTGAGGCATTGCCCCCTTGCCCCACAGAGACTGGTGCATTCATGACACCCCATAGTATCACTGACAACCCCACTGATGAGGACTCTCAGTGGAGTGGGGGTGGGGTAAAGGAAATATAAGAGTATAACCTGGGCTGGAGAGATGGCTTAGCGGTTAAGCACTTGCCTGTGAAGCCTAAGGACCCCGGTTCAAGGCTCGATTCCCCAGGACCCACGTTAGCCAGATGCACAAGGGGGCGCACGTGTCTGGAGTTTGTTTGCAGTAGCTGGAGGCCCTGGCATGCCCATTCTCTCTCTCTCTTTCTCTCTCCCTCTTTCTCTCTCTGTCTGTCACTCTTAAATAAATAATTAAATAATTTTTTAAAGAAAGAGTATAGCCCGATGGGAATATGACCAATTTGCAATATGTCCACATTAAAGCTCTCAGTTTGAAAAGTATTCTAGGACTAGAAAGATAGCTTAGCAGTTAAGGCGTTTTCCTGCAAAGCCTAAGGACCCAGGTTCTATTCCCCAGTATCCATGCAAAGCCAGATATACAAGATGGTGCATGCGTCTGGAGTTCATTTGCAGTGGATAGAGGCCCTGGTGTGCCTGTTCTCTCTATATGCCTCTTTCTCTCTCTCTCTCTCTCTCTCTCTCTCTCTCTCTCTCTTTCTCTCTCAAATAAATTTTAAAAATTTTTAAAAAAGTATTCTAAGCAGGTTCCTCTGGGTATGCATGGAATACATGAAAATGGTTGTTCCCTTGGGCTCCTACATCTCCTCTTACACTGGAGCTAGAAAAGAAAATGTTATTTGTGGGAATGACATATGTGAGCATCACTGTGAATAAATACACAATATATCTTTATATAATATCCATCATAATAAAAAAGATGGAAAACAAGGGACTGGAGATATGGCTCAGCTGTTGAGGTGCTTACCTGCAAAGCCTAAGAACCCAGTTTTGATTCCCCAGTACCCACATAGAGCCAGATACACAAGGTAGCGCATGTGTCTGGTGATCATTTGCAGTGGCTAGGGGCCCTGGCACACCCATTCTCCCTCTCTCTCTCTCTCCCTCTTAAATAAATAATAAATAAAATATTTTTAAAAGATTGAAAACAAAACAAAATAAAATAAAAACATATATTGTGTCATATATGTGGTGTGTGTGCACATGTGTGTGTGGTGTGAAGATATGTAAACCCCATGAGTACACATAGGGAAGCCATGGGAGCATCCCAGGAGTCCTCTCTTGTTCTTTCTCCTTGCTTCCTGGAGACAGTCTCTCACTGAACCTAGAGCTTGATATTCTTAGGCTAGACTAGCTGACTAACAAGTCCCACAGAGCCTCCTGTCTCTGCCTCCCTCAGCACTGGGGTTGTAGGCGTGTGATGTCAAGCCTGACTTGTTACGTGGATACTTGGTCCTCATGCTTACACAGCAGGTACCCTGACCCACTGAGCCATCTCCCCAGCCTCAGAGTTTTATTTCCTTACTTGCCATTCTCAATGGAATGTCTTCCCAAGATATGAAAGTGGACTTTCTATGGAATGTACTTATAAACAGAAAGAGGCTCTTAGATATAATCGTGGCCCCAGAGCAGGAGCAGAAGCTATGAAAGCAGTGCCACAGCTGGCAATGTAGCCCCATCCTAGGGCAGATACTGCTGCCTCAAACAGGAGGGAGAGCAAAATGTACAGAGTCCATAGGTTAGGGCTGGAAAGGATCCATAAATGTGTTCACAACAGCCATCCATGTTTCAGACATCCCAAGGTAGGACCAGAAGGCCAGAAAGACCTGGAAAAAGCAGAAAACATGAAGGTGCTTGTATCCATAAGACAGACTGCACCCATGGTGTGAGGAGGAGGAGGCCCCCAGGCCAAAATGAGGGACTATGCTGCAATGGGTGACATCAAGAGGCCGAGACCACTCTGGTCAACTGATGCCTTTCTGCTGGGAATATCAACATTTTTTAGAAAAGCATTCCTTTTAGCCCATTCTCATGCCCATCAACTCCAGAGAAGGAGGCTGTGTCTGATTCCTGTCATTTCCTAGATGGAGAAGCAGAAGTAAAGATATGTTACCGTGTCCTTCCCCAGCCCACCGTCCTTCCCAAGTGGGAGCCTAGGAGCCCAAGGGAACAGCATGGAGCCCCATGTCCTAGCCCTGCATTTTGGTGGAGGCCTGTCCTTGCTTCATCTCAGGTAGAGTGAAGGGAACCAAAGCTCACTTAGGCCAGGCTTCAGAGTGGTTCTCAGCAGGAGGAAAGGAACACCCTGTTGTCCCTGCTTGCCAGTTACTCTGCCTGGGCCCAAACATGAGCCCGGACATTTCCTTCAGAATACCTGGCATTCAGGAAACAGCCTTCCCTCTGTCTGTAAGACATCTAGCCTCATCTTGGACACCTAGGCCCAAATACACCCACTTCATTCCACTTGAGCCACTTGGTGCCGGGGTTGAGTGCACATCTTGCCTCCACCATCACACTCTTTGAGGAAAAATTCTACTTTGATGTATTTGTTATCAAAACTGCTATGTCTTGCGTATTCTTTTCTTTATCTCTTATTTTTGGTGTGTGTGTGTGTGTGTGTGTGTGTGTGCATGCGTGCATAGGAACATTAGTTTCACAGTGCACATGTAGAGATCAGAGGACAACCTTGGATGTTGTCTCCGTCTTTCACCTTGCTCCAGGCAAGGTCTCTTGGGTCATTCACCACTGACCTCATTCTCCAGTAAGCTTCCAGATGATTCTTCCATCTCATCCCTCCCATCTCACACAGACACACTGGGGATTACAGAACCCACTGTAGCATTTGGCTTTATGTAAGTTCTGGACATCCAAACTCAGACACTTATACTTGTGTAGCAAGTCCTCTACCCACCAAGTATCCCCTGGCCCCGGTTCTTTTCTTTTTAATCCTGTTATCAGTTGCCCAGAAGCAAGCAGCAGTGTTTCACAGTTGATAGATTCTCCTCCCAGACATCCATTTGTCTAACTTGAATTTTCCTCCAAAGATAGATGCCCTCTGCCTGTTTATGGCAGAGCAACTGGCATGTGCCTCCTTAGCCAAAGGGAAAAAGCTCGTCTCAGGGAGGCTAGTCCTCCTGCCTAATATTAAAGGTATTCTGTGTAGAACCTCCGGCCACCCAGCCTGGAGTTCTTTCTCCCGGATAACCTTGAACTTGCCTCAGTCCTCACCATGGCCTCATGGTAGCCACTCTACATAAAGCCCCAGAGCTGGGACAGGAAGTGGGACAAAGAGGAGGAGGACACTGGACCCGGGCCTTGACCCCAAGTTCCTATTTATACTCCTTATTCCGGAGATGGCCACTTAAACACACATTCCTGATAACTGAATAATCTTTGGCATCAAGCAAAAATAGCCTGTGGCCCAGACCACAATTGCACAGCTGGATCAGGGTGAGCAGGGACTACAGGGACCTGACAGTACAGGACAAACTGCTGGTGTGTGGTGGGGGGCGGGCTGGGCCGTGTTGGGACAAGTGAGTGAGACAGCAAATATAGCCAAGTTAAATATAGCCTTGCCGGCCTGGACACTGGGCCAAGCCCTTCTGCTCTAAGCATTTCCCAAATGGGTTCGGATCTCCTGCTCCCAGGGGAAATAAGAGAAAAAGCCAGTGTGGGAGGGGCTGAAGGAACCTTGGTAACAATGGAGCCTGGGCAAACAAACAAAGTCCCTCTGGTATCTTCCGGAAGTTCTAGTCTGACAGAGGAAGCAAGGCCGTGACCTAAGGCAGGTAACAGAGAGCATCACCTTCTCTAATCCAGCGGGTTGTAACACCAGACAGCCCTTTCATTCCTGGAGGACTAGGGCTGAGGCCTCCTCTGCAGAAAAGAGCTTTAAGCTAGACATGGAATTGAAAAGTCTGGATCTAGAGTCTTGTGTCGGGGGGTCGTCTCTGAAGCAAGCTGGGGATTTGAACTATGAGGGTGCTTCAGAAAAGGTAGCCATACTCTATTCCTGTAGGGACCTCCCTACCAGAGGTCCTGGGCTGGGCAACTCATGGCACAGTCTGCTCTGCTCCCAGCAGGTCATTCTCAGGACCTCTAGGGGCTCCCTTTGAGGTGGACCTGGGCTCTGCCTTACAAGATTTGGGACATCAGTAGTGCACCTATTTAAGGAGTTTACAGATAGGAGTAAGGCAGACAATTCAGATCTCTGTCAGCCCATCTTCAGGGTGGTATCTCCGACATTCCCTGCAGGTCCCAGTATCAGTTTCCTTTCTGATAGATCATCTCTTTAAATAAGTTCATATTCTAAGGTACTACAGGATAGGACCTCAAAATATGAATTTAGGTGAGATATGAATTTTCTCATATACTTTCAAAATGCAATTTTTTTGAGGAAAGCCAAATGGACTACCTTTTATATGAGAGAGAGACAGAAAGAGAGAGGGAGAGAATTGGTGCACCAGGACCTCCAGCCACAGCAATCCAACTCAAGATGTGTGTGGCCCCCTTGTGCACATGTACAACCTTGCACACTAGTGTCACTGTGCATCTGGCTTACTCAGGATCTGGAGAGTCAAACATGAATTATTAGATTTTGCAGCTAAGTGCCTTAACTGCTAGGCGATCTCTACAGCCCATAAAATGCCATTTTATACTAGAGATCCTAGAAAATGACACGGTGGAGTGCCTAGGGAGGACCTAGTAGATGGGGAGGCTGATTACTGGGAAGGAATAGATGTGGGAGGAGGTGATGAGTTCAGTTTTGCACATTGTCATTTTGTTATGCAGAAGAATGCAGTAGAATTCCTAATAGGCACCTAAAGTCACATTGTGGGGCACAGGAGAGGGGTTTGCATTAAGAAACATTGACTTGGAAGCCAGGATCAACCCAGGTAATAGTGAAGGTTTTTTGTGGTTCTTTTGGTGTTTTTTGTTGTTGTTTTTGTTGTTGTTGTTTTGTTGTTTTTTGTTTTTTGGGGTGTTTTTTTCTTGTCTTACTGCAAAAGATACAGAGGGAGAGGAAACCAACACAGAGGGCTTGTGCCCACACTGATGCTTAAGGCCTGGGCCAAAGAGACTCTGAAGAAGCATGATAAGGGGCAGAAGAGGTGAGTGAAAAATCTAGAAAGAGGCAGAGAGCATTTTGAAAGTAACACTGAGCTCTTCTTGAGCTGATGGTGAATCACACCATCATGAGGACAAGGAAAGGTGATGTGGATTAAGTTTGAAAATGTAATCTGAAGAGGCTAGACTAGCTCATATGAAAGTAAGGAGCTACTGAGCCCTAAGTGAACATAAGATTTTTCAGAAAGTTAAGGGAGCTCCCAAACTCCAAGGTTATTTCTAGTGGGTAAGAAAGCTTAAAGCTGACTTGGAAAGAAAACTATAGGCCTATATCCCTGATGAACTTAGATGAAAAGATCCCGAGCAAAATACTCACAAACTGAATTCAACAACACATCAAAAGCATTATCCACCATGATCAAGCAGGATTCATCCCAGGGATGCAGGGCTGGTTCAACATACAGAAATCAGTCAATGTAATACACCACACAAATACACTTCATCACAAGAACCACATGAGCTTTTTCAATAAATGCATAGCAGGCTTTTGACAAAATACAACATCACTTCATGATCAAAACACTGGAGAGAATAGGCATGGAGGGTTTATATCTCAACACAATAAAGGCTATCTATAAAGCACTTAAAGCCCAAATAATACTTAATGGGGAAAGACTTGAGGAATTCTCATTGAGACCAGGAACAAGACAGGGGTGCTCACTCTCACCACTGCTCTTCAACATAGTACTAGAAGTCCTAGCCTAAGTGATAGGGCAGGAGAAAGAAATAAAAGGGATACAAATTAAAAAGGAAGAAGTCAAATTAGCCCTATTTGCAGATGACATGATCATATTCATAAGTGACCCAACCCACCTCAAAACTTCTAAAGCTGATCAATTCCTTCAGTAAACTGGCAGCATACAATCAACACCCCAAAATCAATAGCCTTTCTATATGCAAAGTACAAACATACAGAGAAAGAAATGAGTGAGTCTGTCCCATTTTTTCAATAGTCACACACACACACACAAAATCAAATACCATGGGATAACACTAACCAAGTGTAGAAGACAAATTCAGATTCACTGAGATGAACCTCCAGACCAGGCACAGTTATGGAGGAAGGGATATTTATTGAAGCTTACAGATCCAGGGGAAGTTCCATAACAGCAGAAGAAGCTGGCCTGCTTTCACAGGACCAAACACAGAGAGAGAAGCACAAGCCAAAACGCCAAAACCACACAGCACAGCACACTTTAGGAACTCCAGCTAGGCACACTTTGCATATCTTTAGATTGAAATCTCAAACCTACCACCACACCTTAAGATCCGCCCAGTGACACTGCCTCCAGCCAGGTGGCTGCAGATACAAACTACAAACTAATAAAAAAAAAAAAAACCTGAATATATTTGGGCCATCTATTCAAACTATCACACCAAGGATGTGAAAGACCTATACATTGAAAATATTAAAACACTCAAGAAAGCAATTGAGGAAGACTTGAGAAGATGGAAAGACCTCCCATGCTCTTGGATAAGTAGAATTAATATTGTGAAAATGGCAATTCTACCAAAAGCAATATACATATTTAATGCAATACCAATAAAAATTCCAGTACCATTCTTCACAGAGACAGAAAAAAATTATCTCAAAATCCATGTGGATTGGCAGCATACCTTGGGTATCCAAACATATCCTCAGCAAAAGAAACACCTCTGGAGGTATCACCATACCCAATTATTTCAGTCATGTTCTCATTGCTCGCAGAAATCACCCAGCCAAGAGCAGCTTGTGGGAAGAAAGGTTTATTTTGGCTTACAGACTTGAGGGGAAGCTCCATGATGGCAAGAGAAAATGATGGTATAAGCAGAGGGTGGGCACCACTCTCTGGCCATCATAAAATGGACAATAACAACAAGAAAATGTTCCAAACGCTGGCAAGGGGAAACTGGCTATAATACCCATAAGCCTGCCCACAACAATATACTGCCTCCAAGAGGTGTTAATTCACATATCTCCATCAGCTGTGAACCTGGCATTCAGAACACCAAAATTTATGGGGAATACCTGAATCAAACCACTGCACCAATCTAAAGCTATACTACAAAGCCATAGTAACAAAAACAGCATGGTACTGGCATAGAAACAGACATATAGACCAATGGAACAGAATTGAAGACCTAGCACTTAAGTCAAGTAACTATAGCTACTTTATCTTTGACAAAGGTGCCAATAATGTAGACTAGAGAAAAGATGGCATCTTCAACAAATGGTGTTGGACAAATTGGATAATCATATGTAGAAAAATGAAAGTATACCCAGTCATCTCACCATAAACAAAAATCAACTCCAGATGGATTATAAGACCTCAATATAAGACCTGAGATTCTTCAAGTACTGGAAGAAAAAAATAGGAAGAACTTCCCACAATATAAGAGTGGGGAAGGACTTCTTGAACAATACCCCACTAGCCCAGGAAATTAAACAATCACTCAGCTTTTGCACAGACAAACATACCTTAAGTAGAGACAACAGATTACCCACAGAATGAGAGAAAATTTTCTCCAGCTATAGCACTGACAGAGGTCTAATATATAGAATCTACAAAGAACTCAAAAAACTAAACAATAAAAGAATCAAACAACTTCTAGAGATATGGTTTAGTGGTTAAGGCACTTTCCTGCAAAGCTGAAGGACCCAGGTTTGATTCCCCAGGACCCACATAAGCCAGGTGCACAAGGTGGCACATGCATCTGGAGTTCATTTGCAGTGGCTGGAGGCCATAGCAACCCACATTATCCCTCTCTCTCTCTCTCTCTCTCTCTCTCTCTCTCTCTCTCAAATAATTTAATAAATAAAATATTAAAAAAAAACAATCCATTGAAAAAATGGGGCAGAGAACTGAATAGGGAGTTCACAGAGGAAGAAATACAAATGGCTAACACACACTTAAGAAAATTTTAAACATCCCTAACCATCCAGGAAATGCAAATTAAAACAAGGATGTCGTTCCACCTTACTCCAGTAAGGATGGCAATCATTAAAACATCAAATGACAACAAATGTTGGTGAGGATGTGGGGAAAGAGCAACTCTCATTCGCTGTTGGCAGGAATGCAACCTTGTAAAACCACTATGGAAATCAATATGGAAATTCCTGAAAAAAAAGATGAATATAGAACTATCAACAGACCCAGTTATTTCCTTATTGGGCATTTACCCTAAATGCTCCATGCTTCACTACAGAGATATTTCCTCAATTCATAATAGTTAATAACTGGAATCAAACCAGATGCCCATCACTGGATAAATGGATAATGAAGTTGTGGTACATATACACAATGGAATTCTACTCAGCAGTAAGAAAAAAAATGATGCAATGAGGAAAATGGATGGACTTAGAACAGATCATGCTCAGAGAACACACAATAACAGAAAGACAAATGCCGCATGTTCTCATTCATCTGTGGTTCCTAACCTGGATCACCTTGAGTTGCTGGCATACTGGATAGGCAACTTGAGGGCCAGACAATAGGGATGGAAGGGCTTGAGGGGAGGGGAAAGGGAGGTTGGGGAGAAGTAAACACAAAGTTAAACCCAAAATAAACTGCAACCATAGAAACCTTCTCCTTGAAAGTAGACTAAAAGATTTAATCCTCAATAGGAGTATACAAGAAGCATCTGAAAAGAAGCATCCTAGAGAGAGTGGGGTGAAGCTTAGCCTTAAAAAATTTTGACTCTGGGGCAGGAGAGATGGCTTAGTGGTTAAGCGCTTGCCTGTGAAGCCTAAGGACCCTGGTTCAAGGCTCTATTCCCCAGGACCCATGTTAGCCAGATGCACAAGGGGGCACATGCATCTGGAGTTCATTTGCAGTTGCTGGAGGCCCTGGTGCACCCATTCTCTCCCTCTCTCTCTCCCTCATTCTCTGTCTGTCACTTTCAAATAAGTAAGTAAATAAATAAATAAATAAATAAATAAATAAATAAAAATTTTGGCTCTGGCCTATAACTTTCAGTACCAGAAATCAGTTGCTACTCATAATGAGCTGCTGATTGAAGAGACCTACCAGGTCCCGAAAGCAAGACAGGCTTTGTCAAAGCACTTGATTACTTGCCTGAGGTAAATGGTAAGACCCTCAAGACACAATATGCTGCCAACACAGAACATGGAGAGACCTGGCTGGAATCTGGAAGAGAGTCCTCATACAGTTAAGCCCGTCTAGTGCTGGAAAGTGCTACATGAGCTACTGGGGGAAAGTGGTCAACAATATTGTAAGCAAGCGGAGGGGTGGTGTCTAAGCTGCTCAAAAGCAACCAGCCTGACAAGAAGTACACGCCAATGCAATGGTGGCACACAGCCTTGGTGGATAACTAATGGCTTTCTGATTGGCTAAGAGATCTGCTTAGTGGAAAGGAACGCATATCTGGAACTGGCAACCAGGTTAGAATCCCATGCAGACAAAGATTGTGCTCTCCGTGTCAAGCTCCCACTAGTCTTTGGCTAAAAGAGGGGCTACATCCACCAAAATCTCCCTAAATTAATAACCTACTAACCAATTTAACCTATGCTGACTTCACTCCCTGTTGGAGAATCTGTTTTCTTTTTCGGAAGTTAGTGAGACCCAAGAAGATAAACCACCCCTCGCATCTCAGTCAAGTCCCAGGTGAAATCACAGAGGAATTGAGGAGATGAGAAAGAGTGCTGCTCCCATGGTGACCCTGACAATCAGTGCCAGGGTGAAGGTGATGGATGCTGAGGACACTCAACACCTACCAAAGCACAGATCCAGAGGCTCCTAAGAGCTCATCACTGAAGTAGACTTAAAACACATCCAACATGGCTCAGAGAATTTTGCAGAAGATGGGTGGAAAAATTTTAAAAGCCACAGGTTGGGGTGTCATGCCCAGAGACATTGCCTCCCCCCAATAACTGACTGCTGGTGCCACAATGGATCACCCATAACCCCATGGAGAACATCAGCAACCCCACTGAGGAGGCTTCCCAGAAGAATGGGGGTGGGGAGGAAGGAAAAGATGGTACCAGCACATGATGTATCCACAGAAAGCCTGTTTTTAATAAGGAAAAATAATCTTAAAAAGCTGATTTGTGGTTTTCACAAATCTCATGGATGGAAGATGAAAGTCCAGAGCCTTACCAATGTCTGGTGGGCCTCCCTCATATTAAGCTAGCACTCTGGGGTAAGGATGGCCTGCAGTAAATGACCACTGTCCCTGGCCTCTGGCCCCAGAAACACCTCCCAGGACAGAGCAGAGTGATGACTTGATGCAGAACTGATCAGAATTGAAAAGAAAAAGTAAGAGAAGAAAGAAGTAGGGACAAATAGAAAAGAAGAAAAGGAGAGCTCATAACTGAGAGGTTTTAAACAAGCACAGGCCCTTCATTGGCATCACCAAGTGTATTAGTTACCATTCTCAATGTGACAAGATGTCTAACAAAAGCAGCTTAAGGAGGATAGGTTTATTCTGGCGTACAGTTTGAGGCGGTAGTCCATGGTAGTGGGAAGGTGTGGTATCAGGAGCCCAAAGCAACTAGCACAGTCACAGTGTAGAGAGGAATGGTGTGCATAGCTCCCTTTCTCCCTTCTTCCAGTTTTGGATCCCAGCTCAAGGAATGGTACTGCAGTAGTCCTCCCACCTCAATTAACTAATTAACCTATCTAGGAAATCTCTCACAGACATGCCCAGAGATTTGTTTCCATGGCGATTCTAGAGTTCGTAGACTTGACAAGATTAACCATTACACCAACCAAATTTGATCATTAGGGGAGTGCAAGAAACAATCAAGCTATAAAATTGTATGTAATTTGTATCAAACTTTTAGTCAATTTTGCCCATATTATATTACAAAAAAATATGAAATTGAATTTTTGTTATAAACTTTTAAAATAAAATTAAGTGTTGTTAAGTACAAAGTGAAATTCTGAGAATATGTGCTATAGTATATTTAACAAAGAAAAGCTGAAGTAGTTATGTTAATTTTACACAAAATAAACTTTAAGAGAAAAGTATTATTGAAGACAAAAGAATTCATTCACAGTTATGACCTACATACCAAGGAGATATATCAAGTTTCAACTATATGCACCTAGTAACAAGCCTCAAAAGTATATAAAGCAAAAATTATCAAAACTTCCAAAAGCACAAAACTATAATCATGGCTGAAAATGTTTTAACACTCCGTATTAATAATTGTTATAAAAATAGATAAATCAATAGATATATGGAAATTTTGAAAAAAAAACAAGACTAAACAAATTTTACCTAATAGACATAGATAGAAAATAGTATTCATTTAATAACTGCCATAAATATTTCCAAAGTACACTTGGATAATGTATAAACTGATGGTATACTGGCTCACAAATCTCAACAAATGTGAAAGAATGTCATCAAAAAGAACATGCTCTAGCGCATACACAGTTACATGAGAAAGCAATAACAACAAAGAGACTGGAAGAATCATTTGCTTGGAAACCAAGAAAAACACACAAACAATTGTGCATGTGCATGTGTGCTCCAAGAGTTAAAAAGCTAGAAAATATTGTGAACTGTACAATAACAAAGTTAAATGGATGAAAATTTGTGGTATAGCTGAAGCACAAAGAAGAAAATTCACTCCCTTCGAAAAGAAGAGGTCAAAAACCATGAACACTAAAATAGAACCAGAGGTTAAAAAGGGAAATGTTAAAGGTAAGAGCACAAAATGAAGACATGTGAGAGAGCTAAAAACTGAGTCTTCTAAAAGACTAATAGAATGACAAACCACTAATGGGAATGACTGAAAAAAGGAGAAAGAGAAGGAATAGAGAAGTGCAAAACCAACACAGGATGAGAAAATGAGTATCCTGGAAGGAGCAGAGACTTAGAAAGCTAAGCCGACGTCATGACAAATATTATGCAGCCACAGCTTCATGCTACTGAAAAGTCAAGAGAAACGAGGACTGAAATGACTTGTTGGAACATAAAACTGGGGTGACAGTCAGCTAAGTGCCCTCCTGCCACCTGTCCTCCCTCCAGGCCTTGGGGCCACTACCTCCCCAGAGGTACTAGCTCAAAGGCTTGAAGGATCTCAGTACATCTACATGCACAGACTTGCATGAACACAGTTCAAACTAGCCAGAGTGCAAATCAGATGCCTGCTTGTTCCTCTGCGTGGAGGAACAACCTCCCTGGTGCCTGGGATGCCCTCCCCAAGGGTGGGACAGGAAACAGAATAGCAGAGTCCATTAAATGAATGAGGCCAGGAGCCAGGCCATCTTCAGCAATGCTTTTCTCTTATTTATTTTTACTTTTTACATTAAAGTCATTTCTATCTGATAAGCATAAAACTACACATGATATTTCAATACTTTTGTTGTGTTGCCTTACCTTTTCTTGTCTTTTTGCTGTACTGGGGCTTGATCCTGGGATTTTTCACATTCTAGGTACATGCTCTGCCCTTCAGCTGCATCCTCAGCACTCTTTTTAAAAATATTTTATTTTTCTTTATTTATTTGAGAGAGAGTGAGAGAAATAGGCCGGGGGAGAGAGAGAGAGAGAATGGGTGTGCCAGGATCTCCAGCCACTGCAAATGAACTCTGATGCATGCACCCCCTTGTGCATCTGGCTTATGTGGGTCCTGGGGAATCAAACATGGGTCCTTTGGCTTTGCAGGCAAGTGGCTTAAGCACTAAGCCACTTCTTCAGCCCCTCAGCACTCTTTTGACTTTTTTATTTTGAGACAAGGTCACACTAAGTTGTTCAAGCTGAACTTGAATTTGTGTTCCTTCTGCTTCAGTATCCTGAGTAGCTCAGGTTACAGACTTGTGCCACCAGGGGCAGCTCATTATATAATATTTAAATCAGATTAAATGTGTCTGTCTCCTTGAACATTAGTCATTTCTTCATGATGATAACACTAAAAACCTCTTCTAGGTTTTAAATTTTAAAATACATAGTGCATGATTACTGTTTTTAGTCACCCTGCTCTGCAACAGCACCCCAGAATTTCTTACTTTGATTTAACTGTAATAATGCCCACTGATGAAACTTTCCCCATCTTCCCCAGATTCTGGTAACCACCATTATATTTTCAACATCTTTTGTAACAAGGCTGGTCTAAAATTCACTTATGTAGCCAAATATGACCTTGAATTTCTCATGGTCCCTCCTCTACCTCCCTTAGTACTGGAATTATAGGCATGAGCCACCATGTCTGTTTTTTTCTATTTTATTATTTTTTAGAAAGAGAGATAAGCAGATATAGAGAGAGAATGGGCACACCAGGGCTTCCAGCCACTGCAAACAAACTTCAAATGCATTTGTCATCTTGCACATCTGGTTTATGTGGGTACTGGGGAATTGAACCAAAGTCCTTAGGCTTCACATGCAAGTGCCTTAACCACTAAACCATCTCTCCAGCTCCCATGTGTAAGTTTTATGTGGTGCTGGGGATCAAACACAGAGCTTCACACATGCTAGGCAAGCACTCTACCATCTGAGCCACATCAGTGCTCTACTTTCAACTTCTAAGAGATCAGCATTCTCAGATTGTATATCTGAATGAGATCATGCTGTACTTGTCTCTCTGTGCCTGGCTAATTTCACTTAATGATCCTCAATTCATGTTGCTGCAGATGTCAGGGTCCCATTCTTTCTTATGGCTGAATAGTCCTCAATTGTGCATATGCCACCTTTTTTCTCCCTTCCTTCCTTCCTTCCTTCTTCCTTCCTTCCTTCCTTCCTTCCTTCCTTCCTTTCTCATTTTTGTTTCTGGTTTTGTTTTTGAGGTAGAGTCTTACTCTATCACAGGCTGACCTAGAACTCACTTTATGGCCCAGGCTGGCCTCAAATTTATGGCAATCCTCCTACCTCAGCTTCCTCAGTGCTGAGATTGAAGGCATGAGTCACTATATCAATGCCTGGATGTTCCACCATTTATTTATTCACCCATTAGTTATGAAACTCTAGTAGCTTCCATAGCTTGGCCATTGTGAATAATGCTGCAGTGAATGTGGTAATACAGATGTCTGTTCTTTATACCGATATCCCCAGTAATAGGATTGCTAGAGCATATAGTAGTTCTGTTTTTAATTTTCTTAGGGCCCTCCATACTGTTTTCATACTAATTTATATTTCTACCCACAGGGTCCAAGAATTTGCTTGTTTCTATCCTTGTCATAACTTGTTATGATTTATCTTTTTGGTAATGACAACTCTAACTGCACATTGTTGTTTGGATTTATACTTCCCTATTGGTTAGTAATGTTGAACATTTTCCATGTGCCTGTTGGTCATTTGAGAGATGTCTATTTGAGTCTGTTGTCATTTGAATGGAAAATGTCCCTCATAGGCTCATGTGTTTGAACACTTGGTTCATACCTGATGGCACTATTTGGGGAGGAGGTGGAATCTTTATGAGGTGGAGTCTTATTAGAGGAAATAGGTCACTGGGAGCAAGACTTGAGTGGCCCCACCACTGTTCACTCTTCCTGACTGTAGATGCAACGTGACCAGGCAGTCTTCTGGTCATGCCACTATGCCTTCCCTGCCATCATAGACTGTACCCCTGGACCTGTAAACCAAATTCTGAACCCCCTGCCCTTCTTTAGGTTGCTTCTGCTCAAGTATTTGGTCACAGCAATGAGAAAGGAGCTAATACATAAATTTGGTGCCAAGGAGGTAGGGCTGTTTCTGTGATAAATCTGACCATGTACTTCATGGGCCTTTGGAACTGGTTTGTGGAAGAAATGTGAAAAATATTGGAACTTCAGGCCAGAGGATCCCTTCAATGCTATGAACAAAGCTTAAGGAGTCATTCTGGTGGGAGTTTGAAAGACAAGAATGCTGAGAGAAATGTAGACAATAGAGGCTCAGCTCATGAAGAGAAAGCAAGGACTCTATTTGGAACTGATAGTGGAGGTAGTTCATGTTTTATCTGATAAATAATATAGCTGCACTCTGCCTTTGTGTCCTGGAAACTTGAATAAGGCTGAGTTTAAAAGTAATGGACTAATGTGTGTGGTGGAGGACATTTCAAGGCAGGATAGTATTCAGGCTGTGTCCTGGTTACTACTTACTGCTTTAGTCAGATCTATGGTGAAAGAGAGCAAAAAGATGAAACAAAGTGAAATTTATGAAGGAAAGGTTTATGGGCAAGTTTGAAGTTCTAGACAAGGAGACTTTCAGTGACAAAGCATTTTTAATTGTTAAAGAGTAAAGAGATTAACATGATTAAAGAGGAACTTCGCTCTTTATTGAGGCAACAGGTCTGAGTATAAGTCCCCACCTAGTGAAGGCTCTGACTTTTGAGAATAAAAATGCTTTTGAGGACTGGAGAGATGGCTTACCGGTTAAGGCATTTGTCCGCAAAGCCAAAGGATCCATGTTCGATTCTCCAGGACCCACATTAGCCAGATGGACAAGGGGGTGCATGCATCTGGAGTTCGTTTATAGTGGCTGGAGGCCCTGGCATGCCCATTCTCTCTCTCCCTCTCCCTCTTTCTCTGTCAAATAAATAAATAAAAATAAAAATATTTTTTAAATGCTTTTGAAAGGAGACAGCTTGATGGGAGAAAACTGAAGAAAGGGTTCCCTGCCTAGTAAAATATTTTCACAGATTTAGCAGCCAAGACACATAGGCACCACTACATTTGGTTCAAAGGGAGAATCCATCCCAATGTGGCAGCAGAACTTGGCAGCAGCACCCACACAGTACTGATTTTGTAGACATTAGAGATCAAGGGGGTTGTGGCATCTTATTCCAAGGCTTCAGAGAGTCACTGGGGCTGGGCAATGTGAGACAAAGTCAGATTTCTGAAAGGAGGCCCTGACAGGCCATTGTGTGAAGCTGAAAAGATGAAGCCTAAGTTGCAATGGAGACACAAGGATGTTGGAAATGTGATGACCATGAGATTTCTACCAAGAACAGCTATAGACTCAGAGTAGAACCACCAAAAAGAGAGGCTCTATGTACTACAGATTTGGAAAGTAGGGACTCTCCATGTCCTTTGGAGCCCAAATCTCAGATGCTGGACACAGAGATACAGGATGTAGTGTTTGCCTTGCTGGATTTTAGTCTTGCTTTGGTCCAATCTTTCCTTGCTATGCTCCCATTTCTCTCATTTTGAATGGGAATATTTACTCTGTGACATTGTATATTGGAAGTATGTAACTTGTGTTTGGATTTTCCAGGGGGTCATAGTTAGGAGATTACTCTGAATCTAGAATAGATTTTGGACTTTTGAACAGTGCTAGGGCTTTTAAAACTATGGAAATTTCTGAAGTTGGATTAAATGTATTTTGCCTCATGAGATGACCATGAACCTATGACAGCCAGGTGGCAGACTGTAGTTGTTTGAATGTGAAATGTCCTCCACAGACCATGTGTTTGAATACCTGGTCCCCAGATGATAGTGCTGTTTGAGGAAGAGAGAGTTGTAGAACCTTTAGAAAGTGGAGCTTTGCTGGAGAAAGGAAGTCACTGGGAGTGGGCCTTAGGTTTTATAACCTGTACCAGCTTTCTGTTCATCTTCTGCTTCCAGATTGTGGACACAATGTGTCCAGCTAGCCAGGCGTGGTGGCACACACCTTTAATCCCAGCACTTGGGAGGGAGAGATAGGAGAATCACTATGAGTTCAAGGCCACCCTGAGACTACATAGTGAATTCCAGGTTAGCCTGGGCGAGAGTGAAGCCCTACCTGAAAAAAAAAATGTGTCCAACTGGCCTTCTGCTCCTGCCACCATGTATCTCCTCAAGCTATGAGCAAAAACAAACCCTTTCTTTCCTTACATTGCTTCTGGTTAGGTTTTTGGTCATGGCAACAAGAAAGTAATACAAGGTCTATCATCCATTTTTAAAATGAGCTATTTTTGCATTTGCTGCATCATTCTTGGACTTCCTTATGTATTCTGAATGCTAACTGCATGCCAAATGCATAGTTTGAAAATACCATCCTGCAGACTGTCTCCTTACTCTGTCAGTTATTTCCTTCACTATGTAGAAGATTTTTTTTAATTTTAATTAATTTATTTATTTGAGAGTGACAGACAGAGAGAAAGAGGCAGAGAGAGAGAGAGAAAAAAATGGGTGCACCAGGGCATCCAGCAACTGCAAACGAACTCTAGATGCGTGCGCCTCCTTGTGCATCTGGCTAACATGTGTCCTGGGGAATCGAGCCTCGAACTGAGGTCCTTAGGCTTCACAGGCAAGCGCTTAACTGCTAAGCCATCTCTCTAGCCCCCCCTTTTTTTTCGGTTTTTTGAGGTAGGGTTTCACTCTACTCCAGGCTGACCTAGAATTCACTATGGAGTCTCAGGGTGGCCTCGAACTCACGGTGATCCTCCTACCTCTGTCTCCCGAGTGCTGGGATTAAAGGCGTACGCTACCATGCCCGGCTTAGAAGTTGTTTTGGTGTGATGCAATTACATGTGTCTTTTTTTTTTTTTTTTTTTTTTTTTTTGGTTTTTCAAGGTACGGTCTCACTCTAGCCCAGGCTGACCTGGAAGTCACTATGGAGTCTCAGGGTAGCCTTGAACTCACAGTGATCTTCCTACCTCTGCCTCCCGAGTGCTGGGATTAAAGGCGTGCGCCACCACACCCGGCTCTTTTTTTTTTAATATTTTATTTATTTTTATTTTATTTATAAGCAAAGAAAGACAGAGGGGAGAGAGACAGACAGAGAGAAAATGGATGCACCAGGGTCTCTAGCTGCTGCAAACAGGCTTCAGACACTTGTGCCATGTTGTGTGTCTGGCTTTATGTGGGTACCAAAGAAAGGAATCCAGGTTGTTTGGCTTTGCCAGCAATTGCCTTAACCACTGAGCAATCTTTCCAGCCCCAGCATACTACCTTTCTATCAGTTCTTTATTTTTCTTTGTTTTAAATTTGAGACAGGGTCTTACTGTGTAGCCTAGACTGGCCTCAAATTTGTAATCCTCCTGCCTCAGTCTCCTGAGTTTTGAGATTACGGTTATGTGCTACCACTCCTAACTCAGATTATTAGATTTTTTAAACATTTATTTATTTATTTATGAATGACAGATGGAGAGAGAGGGAGATAATGGACATGGAAGGGCCTCTAGCCACTACAAATGAATTGCAGATGCATGTGCCACCTTGTGCATCTGGCTTTACATGTTCACTAGGGTTAGGAGCCCCAGTCCTTAGGCTTTGCATGCAAATGCCTTAAGTGTTGAGCCATGTCTCCAGCCCCAGATTATTAGATTTTAAATTCTGAGCCTGAAGTAAAATTCTCCATGCAACTAGATTTTTCTCTTCCATCTAATGCAAATAATACATTATCTATGTATATTGGATAATTTCTGTGGGTCAGGATCTTATGAAAGACTTTATATGCATCATTTTATTTCACTCATGAAATTCCTCCAAGGTGCTGTGATATTATTACCACCACACTCCTGTTGCATTGGAAAGATAAAGTGGAGTTCAAATATGATTGTGTCTACTTTTTTGTTTCCTGTACTTTGGGGGATTTTTCCAAAAATTCCAGGCCCAGTTACGTTTCCTCCTAGTAGTTTCATAGTCTCAGGTCTCAAATTTAAGTCTTTGATTCATTTTGCACTGGTTTTTGTAAGTAATGAAAGATAGGGGTCTAGTTTTATTTTACTACATGTGAATATATGATGGACCTATAATCACTTATTGAACAGACCATCTTTCCTACAATGCATGTTCTTAGTTTAGCACCTTTATCACAAATCAGCTGACTGTAGACTCGTGAGTTCACTTTTAGGGTCTCCATTCTGCTTCCTGGTCCCTGTTTTTTATTGTTGTTGTTGTTTGAAGTCTGTACCCATGCTGCTTTGATGACTACAGCATCTTGGTATGCTTTTAAGAATATAATGTAAAGCTTCCTGCTTTGTTCTCTTTGCTCAGGATTGCTTTGTTACTTGGTTGCTTTGGGGGCTCCATACAAAATTTTAGTTTTTTCTAGTTCTATAAAGAATATCACTAGTATTTTTATAAAGATTGCATTGAATCTATGGATTCAATGATGCATTGATTTATACTCTGGTAACATGGACATTGTCTTCCAATCCATGAACATGGGATGCCTTTCCACTTATTTTTTTCCTCTTCAATCTCTTCCATCAATACAACCTAGCTTTCATTGTAGAGCTATCTCACTACATTGAGTAAATTTATTCTTACTTAATTTTCTTTGTATCAATCACAAAAGTGATTGTTTTCATGACTTCTGCTTCAGATAATTTGCTATTGGTGCAGAGTAATGTTGATGATTTTTTTTTAGTGCTACTCATTTTTAATGTTTATTTTTGTACCCAGAAATTCTGAATGAGTTAGTTTATTAGTCTCTAAAATCTACCTCACAAATGAGGAAGATGTTCCAATTTTCTCATTTACAATCTAAATTGTTGTAAGGCTTTATGGAGTTAACACACATAAAGAGCCTTTAGAACAGTTCATGAGCTACACAAAATACCTAAACTATTAACAAAACAACCACCACTTGGGAGGAAGATGAGTTAGCACTCAAAGCAAGCACTGCTTAGTTCTTAGTTAACTGGAGCTTTATCAAGGGAGATGTAAGGATTTGGAGGGAAACTTGACTTGATTCTAGAGAAGCCTGGTACGATGAGCCTATTCCACAACAGAGACTCCTCTTGGCTCTCATTTCCTGAGACTCTCTTCCCTAAACATGGCTATAAAGCAACAGCTATCTCTTGTTTCTCTAATATTTTCCATTGTAATCTAACCATCCCAATTCACCCCCACTTCTCATAAATGAGTTACTTTTGCTACAAACTCAAAAGTGTTTCTCAATGCTCAATACCTCATTTCACATAAATGTCACAAAATTGTCTCTATGGTGAATTGCCATTCCAGCCTCCTCCTATTGCATAACAGACCATCTCCAATCAGCATGGTTTGGAGCAGAGGTTCCACAAACCATACCCCAGCCTGGTTTTTGTAAAAACCATGACTTAGGCATAGTTTCTTAAGTTTTTAAGAGTTGGAAAAACATCAAAAGAATATTATTTCATGAAGAACTATTTGGGTAGGAGTTTAGTGGAAGAGGAATGAGGAGAAGAATCAAAAGAAGCTAGTGGGAGGGGATTTTGGTCAAAATACAATTTACACATGTATAAATAGTGTCAATAAAAGATGGGAAAGAAAGAATACTATTGCATGACCTGTAAATTATACACATTTGAAATTTTGATGTCTGTAATGAAAGTTTTATTGGAACAGGGCCATATCCACTCATTTCCTGATTTTCTGTGGCTGCTTGTATGCAGGAGCAAAGATGAGCTGTGACAGATGCTTCTTGGCCCACCAAACTGATACATCTACTATCTCGTCCTTTCCAGAGATTTTTACTAACCTCTGGCTTAAAACGTCAACCATCAGGCTGGGAGATGGCTCAGTCAGTAAAGCCCTTGCCACACAAGAATGAGGCCCTGAGTTCAGAATCCTAGCACTCTTGTAAAAGCAGGTATTGGGAGAATCACCTGTCATCCCAGGGCTTGGGAGACAGAGACAGGAAGGTCTTTAGCTGTTGGCTGGCTGGATGAGCTGACTCAGTAAGCTGTAAGTTCAGTGTGAGTACTTGTGAAGTAGTGAGTGACTGAAAAAGGTGTCCAGTGTTGACCTGTGACCTCCACATGCACACTGCACCCCCAAACAGACACACACAGAGAGAGAAACAGACAGAGAGAGAGAGAGAGATCTGCAGCATAGGTCCCTCTGCTCCTTCCAGGGTCTTCTGAACTAGCTCAAGGCTGTGACTGCCTCACTGACTAGGCTAGGGCCGGGCATTGTCTAATCCTCCACTCACTCCCTTTGTCGGCTGTTTGATGGGCTGCCAGCTGACTCTGTTGGTCAGAATCCCTAGGACGTACTTCTCCTTATGACTGTTTGACTGGCTCACAGCATGAGGACTGAATTCCAAAGGCAAATATCCCAGAAGACAGGAAGCAGAAGCTTCCAGGTTCCAGAAACTAGCACAGACAGAAGGTATCATAGACTATTACATTCAGCGAGCCAAGTGTCACAGAGCTCAGGACACAGCTGGGTGTGGTGGCGCACGCCCTTAGTCCCAAGTACTTGAGAGGCTGAAGTAGGAGGATCGCTAGGGGTTCAAGGCAAGCCTGAAAGTACAGAATGAGTTCCAGGTCAGCCTGGGTTAGAGTGAGGCTCTACCTCAAAAAAAAAAAAACAAAAAAAAAAAACAGGATAACAGGACACAAGCTCTGATTGGACTGAATTCCAAGGAATTCAGCAGCCATGCTTTAACCCCGCCACAGTTGTGAACTTTTGAGGGCCCACAGCAGGAACTCCATGAAGAGTCACTGTTGTTATCACAGCTCTTGCTGGCCAGCTGCAGCAGATCCACTGCTTCTCATGATGCTTCACGAAAGCCTTTGCTCACAGGAGTCATCCTGCCTCGGCCAGGAGGACAGTGTACATGAATTCCAGTTATAACTGGTCAGGAGTAGAGTTCAGAGTGTTTTAAAGCTCCTCTGGCGACTCTGCTGTCCACTCTAGGTGTCAATGTGTGCTCAGTATGCGTATGGATATTTGCAGGGCATGTGGGTATTTGTAACTGTATTATAACTGAGCATATGTCTATGTGTGTGTGCACGCACACATGTGAAGGTGTTGCTTTTCCACCCTTGCCCACCAGTGTTCTCCCTCACCCTGTCATTCCAAAATACTCTGGGGGGAATATAGCAGGGTCCCAGCAAAGCACTGAAGCTTGGATCCATCAGAACAAGGTCCCAGGTCTCCTATGTCTGACATGTCACTTTGACAGAGCCAGAAGCCTGTCAGCAGTCGCATACCCTCAGGTGGCCTGGAGATGAGCAGATACTAGGAGCTTCTGGGGTGACCCTCCTCCAAGTGGTTATTTCAGTGCCAAGTCCAAGTGTAATGGGCACCTCCAGTGGGAACACACCACCTGCAGGTAATGTTATCTCCAAATCAAGGCCCTGGCCCCTCAGCATGCAACGTGCCACCCTGCTCCCACCTGGCCCCCAGCACAGCTAACTCTCAAACTCATCTGCCAAGTCTTTCCTCTACACCACTCTCTCAAGGAGCAAGAGAGGAAACTTCTGTGTCTTAAGCCTCAGAAAGCTCACGTTTCTATAGCTGGGCTCTGAATAGGTCTGTCTAGGACAACATCAAATAGCACGCAGAGGAATGGGCTTGTTCTTGGACAACACTGCAGCCTCCCATCTCAGTCACCCACTGAGCAAAGATGACACCCTCAGGAAAAACTGGGGCTTCAAGAGCTGCTTGGTCTCCTGGTGCACAAAGCAGCCTGGGAAAGACTGTCAAAGGATAAACCAACTCCCAAGAACTGTAAGGAGGATAGGGTGCCAGCCCATAGGCCCTGCCAGGCAGAAATTGGAGAGAAAGTAAGGCATCTTAAGAAGGGCATGAGACACTTGAGAAGGGCGTGCGGCATCCTGGAAGGACCCTGAAGCACTTTGGGTCAAGTCCCATCTGAACTTATTAGCTTATATCCTTAGGGAGCTCTTGGGCTTTCTTACATGGGATGAGGAAGTCACTTAGAATCCAAATTCAAGCTCTCTTGGGAGTAGAAGAGGACACTGCATGCCCAGACCGTAGGTTTGACTCTCAACTGTTCCAGGCAAACGAGGATGTCTGATCACCATGGGTACTGGCTTGCTGTCTATGGTAGTGACAGGTGGCAATGATGATGACAAAAGGAAAGGGCCGGGTAGGTTTCCAGATGTCCACTGCAGCAGGAGCAGAGGCTGAATACGAGGCAGGAGTAGCAGAGCAGCCCTGCCCTTGGCCTGAGCAGCCTCTTCCTCAGGCCCCTTCCCAGGTTCCAGCCCCCTCCTGCTGCACTCACACCAGCACCGCCTCTTCTGGACAGACCAAAGCTATATTGATGCCTTTAGCAGCACCCATGTCTGTCTCCAGGGAAATACTAAGTTCAAAGATCAGATGCGCTTTCTGGCTGATGTTTGCTGGCTGGCTGACAGAAATGGGAAGACTGGGTCAACTTAGAGGTCAGCAAGAGTATTCTGACTCTCCAGTGTGGGATGAGGACGCCTTAGACAGGAAAAATCCACAGTGTGACAAGTAAGAGAGACTGTCTCCTACAAGCTATGCTTGGCTCTACCTTCCAGTCTGGAATAGGAGAGGGAGGAGGAGGGATGGGCAAGGAGGTGGAAGGCAAGGAGCCGATGGACCAGGGAAAAATAAACCAGACACGAACCAATTTCACAAGTCACTCTTTTGAGTTCCAGCTCTCCCAGCACACCTCAAAGCCTGGGCACTGGGCCACAGGGTATGGTGCAAGGTGTGTGTGGCCTGTGAGGACAAACCCAGCCCAGCTGAGGAGGGACGAGAAAGAGAAGAGGGCAGGCCCATCCCCACAGCCAGGTCCAGGTTGCCCCACCCTCAAGGGTCCCAAGACCAGAGTCATCACACTGTTTTGATAGTAACTCAAAACACACAATGCCCAAAAAACACTATTGGCCATACTGGGTCAGTTCATTCTATATTTTTCATTCTATCTTGTACTTTTTAAAAACTTTTATTAGTCAGGGTTCTCTAGACAAACAAAACTGATAGAACGAATATACTTTGTAAGGAGGATTTGTTAGATTGTGTACACGATACAGGATAGGCAGTCCAATAATAGCTGTCTGCAGGCTGGGGAGTCAGAGAACCTGGTAGCTGCTCAGACTGTGAGACTGGATGGCTCAGCAGTCCCAATCCAGTACTGGAAGCCTGAAGGCTTCCTGGAGAGCTGCTGGTCTCCAATATGCACTGGAAGGCCGAAGAAGCCAGGTTCCTATGTCTGTGAAGGATGGCAGCCTCAAGGCTGATGCCCTCACCAAAAAGTAACAAGAGCAGCCAGGCAAAAGGCACTGCTTTTTCCTGGAACCTCTCTCTATATAGGAGGCCTCTGGAAGGGCTGCTCACTCTGGAGGAAGGTCTTCTCCCTCAGTTAATCTTTCCTGAAGTGATCCTCACAGACCTCCACAAATGCTGTGTCTCTTTCTTAGTCCCTGATCTGATGAAGTTGAGAATGGAGATTTAACTGTCACAGAATTTGTGGTTTAGAACCTATGATCCTGAAATCACAACTGTGTATAAGTACAAACCCAAGTGTACCTGCCCACTGCTCTCCAGGTACCTTATTCATGCAGATTCAGGCACTGGGATTCCTGGGTTTCTCACCAGCTCCAGGTGGCACAGTGCTGCTGGGCCTTGAACCTTGGAATATTGTGACACACTTCCTAAACAGAAGCATTTTAATGAGGGCTTGAGGTCAGCCAATGAAAGGCTAAGGAGGAAGAAAAAGGGTTATTGAACTGAGAGCTTTCTGTCAGTCAGCTTCTAAACAAGCCTGCAAGCAACAACACTGCAAGATACTGCTGTCGTCTCCAGGCCATATGTTGACGGCTCAGTCCTTACGATGGAACCTTTTAGGAGTGGGGCTTTATAGATGCCGTCAGATCACTGGAAGGTGGGGGATGGAAGGACCCCAGCTCCCTTCTTTCTCTCCTTCTTCTCTGCCTCATGATATCTTTGCTTCCTAACCACAGACTCAAAGCCATGGAGCCAAATTATCATGAACTCTGAAACTGAACCAAAACAGACCTTTACTTCTTATAAGTTGGTTGTCTTAGGTATTTTGTTATAGTAACAAAAGGCTGACTCATACAGAACACTCCTGCTGAGAAGTGGGGCTGATGGCTGTAGCTATGCTTGGCTTGTGGTTTATGGGAGGAGTTTGGGCAAGTTTGGAGGAGCAGGCTAGAGAAACCCTTGAATGTTGTAAGTATAGTTTCATGGGTCGTTTGCTGAGGACTCAGAAGATCAAAATGCTACTAGAAGCATGGACAGTAAAGTCCAGGCTGACAAGGCTTCAGATGGGCATAAAAACTAACTGACACAAACATGATGGCATCTGGTGGCAAATGCTGCTCCCCAGTGCCCACTATGACCTGAGGACCTGGGAGAGCACAAAAGAGAAAGGAACAGAAGGAGTGAGTAATGAAGAGAGTAAAAAAAAGAGAGGGAGAGGAGGATGGAGGAAAGAAGGGAGACAAGAGGAAGGGAGGGAGGAAGTAGGAGGGAAGAAAGAGGGAGAGAGAAGGGCAGAGCTAGTCTGTCTGGTGCTCTCCTCCACACTCTAGCAGGCAGATTGAGCATATCACAGACTGATACCAGAGCAGAGCCTCCACTGCTGGCTATCTCTGTGTACAACCGTGATGTTGACCTTGTCTACGAGCTGCTCAAGTCAGCCAGCACTGAGCGGCAGTGAATTGGGACATCAGGTCCCAAAAGAATTCCTAGAACAGAGGCTCCACAGAGAATGAGGCTCCAAGGGCAAATGCTGCATGTGGGCCTTCAGTTCATGTTGGTCCCTGGGGCATTCAAGAGTCACGTTTGATTTATTGTAACTCATTCTTCCCCAAACATACCCAACTAAAAAATTTTTCCTCTTTTTTTTTTTCTTTCCTTCCTTCCTTCTTTCTTTCCTTCTCTCTCTCTTTCTTCTTTTCACCCCCATGCCTCTCTCTCCAGGATCTCATGTAGCCTAGGCTAGCCTCCAACTCACTACATATCCAAGGATGACCTTGAACTCCTGAGCCTCCTGATGAGCTTACAGGTGTGTGCCAATATATGCAGCTCTTTTTAAAATTAATATTGACTGAATTATGGTCTTCAAATGCTAAAGTCCCCATTGCTGCATTTGCACATAGGACCCTTAAGAAGGAAACTGAGATTCAATAATACTTAAGGCCCTGAGGCAAGAAGAGTGGGGTTGGCAGAGGCGTGGGGGCTGCCGGAAGGAGTGTGGACCTGGGAGGACTGAGAACAGGCCAGCAGCAGAGCTGCTGTGCAGAGGTGGACTAGCCGATCTGCTAGAGACATACAACCTGTGGTGAAGGTGGGCGCTGGGGACTACTTAAGGTGTTACCCCCACCTCATCCCCACAAGTCAGGAGTGCCTGATACAGGGGCTCCCCATTCGATCTCTGCTCCCTGCTTGTACGTGAACCTGGGCAATGCTCTGTGCCACGTGCCCCCCGCCCAGACCAACTCAGGATGGGAGAAGGACCATAGACAGATGCCAAAGGGAAACATTTAAACCACCAGATGACTCCTCAAATAGTGGTTAATGGCCTTCTCTGTATGAGGGCTGTAAGGTCCAGTAAGCCCTAGGGTTCAAAGACTGAAGGTTCCTTGGAGGGGGCCAGCGTCTGTCAACAACAAGGGAACAGAGGACTGCTCCATGCTGGCTCCTGCAGCAGCTTGAGGAGGTCCTTCCACTTTTAGGGACTGTGACTCAGGTAAAACTAGATCCTTGGCCACGTTATGGAAAAGAATCTCAAAAAGAGCCAGTATAAAGCTGGGTTGGGGTTTATTAAAGGACATTTTTAACGTAAAGTTTTAGAAATGAAGGTTAAGACAAAGAGAAGTGCTTGGGAAGAAAATAAGACACCCTTGAGAATATGACTGTGGGCTTCCTGAACAGTCAGAGTACTAGCCATATGTACTGTTTTGGTGGCTCAAGTTACACCTCAAAGAGTTGCTACATTTTTTTTTTCTTTTTTCCTCCTTTGTAACTGTAACGCAGGGCGGCTGGGGTACCTTGGGAGAAACTGTAATTTGATAAGGTAAAAGCAGGAGCCACTCCATTTACACAAGAGGGTTCAGGTTTGTCCTTTTACTATGTAAGATGTTTCCAGTTTTCAAAAATTGCAAATCTACAGTTGAAAAAGGAGAAAAGCCCCAAGCAAATATTAATTCTTGATTCTCAGCTGACCAGACTCTGGGGTAAGGAGTTCTTTTCCTTCTTGAGTTCCCATAGTTTTTTCTGTTTTCTATTTTCTTTTCCTTCTTTCTTTCTTTTCTTTCTTTTTTTTTTTTTTTTTTTTTTTTTTTTTTTTTTTTTTTTTGTTTTGTTTTTCGAGGTAGGGTCCAGGCTGACCTGGAATTCACTATGGAGTCTCAGGGTGGCCTTGAACTCATGGCAGTCCTCCTACCTCTGCCTCCCTAGTGCTGGGATTAAAGGCGTGCGCCACCACGCCCGGCTGTTTCCTATTTTCTATCCTGCCTCAGGTTCAGGACCAGGCATCAGCCCCTACCACCTGCTCTGGGGTACTCTTGCTTTCACCCAATGTCTCAGAGGGAGAAATAGGAGCAAAGCAATTCCTTTTAGGTGGTCTGCTAGGGGAAGGCCCATAGAGGGAACCAAAAGACATGTCACACCACCTGCTTCAGCAGAAGGGGAATTCAGCTCTGACCCAGTCCCCTCCCTCAGCAACAGCCCCCTCTACTCTGCTGAGTTGGCCTCTTCCTGAGCCAGCCCCCTGAGTCCAAGCCAATCAGCTCTCACTCAGACGCCCTCGAGCCTGAGAGGAGAGTAGCCACCATGCGCCTTGGGGGAGGGCAGCTTCCTCTCCTTCCCTTCTTAACTGCTCATCTCTCCTCACCTGAACCTCCCTCAGGTCCCAGTACCAGCAAGACCGTATCTCCCCCAGGCTGCTGTAATGGAACAGAAATATTGTTTTCCTATTCTCTTACCACCTTTTAGTTTTTACCCTTTTTAATTTCCCCGAAAAGCTCCTTTCATGTTTCCCTCTATGTCCAAGCTCCAGCAAGAGCTCCCAGGCCATGTGGCTGCATCCAGCTCCTCCCTTCATTCACAACTCCCCTAAATAAATGTAATGGATTATAATCTATCCTTCTCAGTCTGTTTATTTCAAGTATTCGCTAAGATAGGTAAAAACCCAGGGTTTTTCATAAACTTCCTGCACCTCAAGATCCCCGTTACAGTCTTCACGACTTGCACTGTAGGGATTGGGCTGGGGAACAACAGTTTTGAGCAGAACACTCACGCTGTCTACCTCTTCCGTGCAAGGGGGTAGGAAGGAGAAGGTACGTCTTCCAGGCTCTGGCCTTCGCCATTCCATGCTCAGAGCATTCTAACCCCATGCATGACTTTTCCATTTGATACCATGAAAGCCAGAAGAGATGACCACCTTGTCCATCTTGGGCCACACCACCAGAATCTGCTATCTTTCTCAGAGTAGGTAACAGTAATTCCCACATCCCTAGGGTACCATGGGAAAGGCCTGTAACAGGACCACCACTGGCCACTCCAGGGAAAACATGGTCATTTCATTCAAGAGAGGGAGCAGGGCAGGGGATAGGGAATAGAGGACGGATGACAGGGATGAAATCCAGTGGCCACTAGACACCAATGACCAGGGGGGACTAGAACAAGCTGTACAGTAGTTCTGATGCCCACCTGTGAAGAGGTGTGACCCATACCAATATCCCTCTCAGGATTAGCATGAGGGTTAAACAAGTTTTTTTTTTTAATTTTTTTGTTCATTTTTATTTATTTATTTGAGAGTGACAGAGAGAGAGAGAGGCAGATAGAGAGAGAATGGGCGTGCCAGGGCCTCCAGCCACCGCAAACGAACTCCAGAAGCGTGCACCCCTTTGTGCATCTGGCTAACGTGGGTCCTGGGGAGTCCAGCCTCGAACCGGGGTCCTTAGGCTTCACAGGCAAGCACTTAACCACTAAGCCATCTCTCCAGCCCGGGTTAAACAAGTTTGTATTTGCAGAGCTCCTACAATAGTGCCCTCAAACCCACAATAGAACAAGTATTGAATTCATTAGCTTGGTTCTATGTGAGGAAGAGAGAGCATGGTCCATGGAAACAACCTCAGTTCAAGTCTGGCCAGACACCTCAGACTTTACTCTCTGGCACTCACAGAAACCTGCTGAGATCAAAGCCATACATTCATTCCCAAGCCCTCTTCTCTCTTTCTCCCAGTACAGACGGCAAACACAAACACTGGGCCCTGGAAGGTTCTCGAAAGGGGGCTCTGCTGGGAGGCACAGACAGGCATGGTGTCAGGGGAAGGGAACCAGGGATGCTACCTCTCTTGGCCTGGCCGTGCGTGGCACAACTCTTTTCCCAGCCATGCTGTTCTGCAGCCCCACCTCCCCTCTGCATAGCTCTGCCTCTCTCTGGCAGCTAGCTGGTTGTGGCCACAGGAGGGGCTGGAGTTCAAGGGCCCTGGCTGTGGGCTCAATGTCTTCCAGGTGTGGGGAAGGCCCAGCTGGATGGGCAGGTGTGGGGAGGGCCTGAGCAGCTGCAAGGTGTCTGGAAGGCATTTGAGCAGCTAATGAGCATGGGGTCTAATTAAAACGAAGGAAGAGGAATATGGGCCCACACCATGTGGCACAGGAAGTGCACACGGGGCTGCCTGAGCCTGGGCTCCACAGGAGCAGTGTCTGCTCGGCTGAGGAGCAGGGGCCTAGAGGGTACACAGTTGACCCCACCCTTCCAACTCTGCCTCTTCCTCCAGGACTACAGTGACAGGTCACCCTCTGTAGGGACCATGTGTTTGGAGCTCAGACAGAGGACTAGGGACTGAGGCCAGGGTCAAGTCCACCAGGCTGCCTTGATCAGCCAGAGCCTGCTTCTGGGCAAAAATGCTAGCAGGTAGAACCTACTGAGCTTGCAAGTGCTGGGGCCTGGGTGACTTTGCCAGGTTGTAATCCAGAACTCTGTAGCTTCTGAACAAAGTCTCCAGCATAAACCCAATCTGATGGCGGGGGGGGGGGGGGTTGCAGTAGATGGGCTGGACAGGAAAGCACCCTGAGCCCCTTAAAAGTGGGCCAAGCAAGAACATCACTCTTCTGCTTTTATCCCAGAACAGCTGTCACATAGGAACCCCATCATCCCCTGCCATCCTCTCCATCCATGCCCCGTCGTGTTGGCTCTGGTCCAGCAGACGCGGGCTCCTGAGCTCAGTACACACCAAATGCAGGCTCCCACCCTTGGCCCACTCTATAGTATCCTGGGTTTTTCTGTGAGCCCCAGAGGACTTCCGGTGGAAGAGAACTAACTATCCAGGTCTTGGGCTCAGGATGGTGGTTCGAATGAGGGTCTGCCAGCTCCTTTCCATGATGCCCACAGCCCTGCCCCTGAGCCCACTCTCTGGCCTCCTCCCTGCCCCCTCCCATCTGCTCCCAATAACAGAGCTGCTGCCTCCCAGCATGCTCTTCCCCTCCCAGTCCCTGTGGGAGGACAAAAGACCCCCGGCTGGTCCCTGATACTGGGTGTTAATGAGGCCCAGGTCTCCACACAGCTGCAGGCTGGACCCTGGGATGGCTGGTTCCTTTCTCCTGCCTTTGCCCTTTGCCTTCAGATGGCCCAGTCTCCCCCACATGCACAGCTGAGAGGAAAGGCAGGTTGGTAAGAGGGCTTCTCTCTGGAAGGGAAGAAAAGGGGTAAGAGAATGGAGCCATGCTGGGAGCCTAGGAAGACAAGGGACACATCCTCTAAGGATTCCATAAGACACAAATGAAGCTGCTGAGATGTTACCAGGCCTGAAGAAGTCCAAGTGGTCAGACTCACAGTCCTGGGGTGGAGTCCCAGAGAGAGCTAGGCACTGGCCACTCACACACACACACACACACACACACACACACACACAAAACCTCTTCATCTCCATTAGCCTCAGTCACTGCCTCACCATCACCCACATTCCATTCTCATCCCACAGGGCCTGGGTGGCTCAAGAGCACCCTGAAGACTTCCTAGGGACCCTACCCTCTAACAGGACTGGCCATCCTCCCTGCCTTCAAGCAGCCATGACCTCCCCATCCCTGGATAGCATTGGGACACCTGCTGGCCCAGGTCTGTCTTGCCTGCTTCATCCTCTGCCTGCCCATGCTCAGCATCTGGCGATGGAGGAAGTGACCTGGTCGCCCTCGTAAGCTGGGCAGCCTACAGGCAGCAGCAGGCCGGGGAGCTGTTTCCTGCTTGTCTTGGCTCAGCTGTGCAGGCTAGTGCTTCTTCCTTGGTGTCTCTGGCCTTGGGGGTTGACTAGACAAGCTGGAAGTGGGGTGCTGTTCTCCTCACATGGAAGCCCTAGCAGATATGCTCGGCTCACCAGGAGCTGTTTGGCAAGGTCAGAGAAGATAAACACAGCTGTGTGGCAGCAGAGGTTGGAAGTTTCCAAGAACTGAGCTGAGCAGAGGTGGCAACCTGAGTAAGGGAGAGAGGGAGGACTTCTCGCCATAGGCCCAGAGGTGCCTGGCGCACTCAGCTCTAGCAGTGGCCAGGGAGATTCCTCATGCTTAGCTCCAAGGAAAGAGGGGCTCCACTCATGCTTGGATTTCTGATGCAGGTTACATTCCTGAGGGGAACATTCAGTTCTTAGTATTGGACTTCACTCCCTTCTGCTGCCTGATTCACATAGGTGCAGCTCAGAGAGTCAGCCAAGGGCAGAGTGTAGGAACTGGACCCTGTTAGGCTCTGTCCCTCCTGCAATCACCATATATACCTCCCACCACTTGGCTCTCAGGGACTTGATGGTCCCTCAGGAAGAGAAGGCATTCTGGCACTCCATCTCCAACATTCAGAGTGCAGATGGCCCCAACAGGGCAGCAGCTTGAGCAGAGTGTGGAGCCTGGCTAAAGAATGCCATTGGAGAGTTCAACAGGCCTAGCTGAACACTACAGCGCAGGTCCTTAGCTCTACCCGCCCCCCACAAGGACATAGTCGCTGAAAATACCGTTCTTAGCCCCCAACAGAGCCCTGGCCCTGGTCTCACCCTGGTCCTCCATCTACTTTCCTTCCTCAAGATCCCTTCCCTCTGAGACCCAGGGAAAGATTCTAGCTGTCACCTCACTGGGGCCCAGGACCCCAATATACTTTCCAAGTCCCACACCCTAGACAAAAGACCCACACCCCTCACAACAAGACCCCACTATACACCCTAAGCCTCCCTCCCTTGTTCTCTAGTTAACAGGGCCTCATACCCATAGTATCTCAATGCACACCCTGGACCACATATCCTGAACATCAGGTCCATGTTTCCACAGGACCCCAATGTACACTTAGGCCTGTTACCTGGGCAAAAGGACCTGCCACCACAGAACACCACCATGCTCTCTGAGCCCCAGTCCCTAGACAATAGGCCCACACCCCCACAGTAACCCAATGCATACTTTGAGTTCCATTTTCTGGGCAACAGATCTTCTTCCACAGTACCCCAATTTACACTCTGAGCCCCATTTGCTAGACAACAGGTCCTTGGCCTAAGCATGAAGGCCACCATTCTGTCAGTGACCTTCCAATGACTTCACAGGGGTCAGGAATTGTGCACTGGCTGAGGCTGGTCGGGAAGTCAGCCTCCCACAGCCCTTGTCCATCACAGACCGGCACTGTGGACGCAGCCCCTGTCTGACCACAATGGAACCTGCTCCTGCACCACACAGTGGAGGAGGGGAGGCTCCTGCCCTCCCCGTGCTGCCTGGCATTCTCATAGGAAGCTTCCCCAAGGTCTGGCTGTCTCTGCTATGAGGTGCCAGTTGGCTAACCACCCTGGTCTACCCAGACAGACATGCAAGAGGCCCAGGGCCAGCCACACCCCACACAGGGAAAATTCATGCCAGACCCCCCCTTTCTCTGTGACTTGTGTGCCTATGATCACTTTTCAAGGGCAAGGGAGCCCCTCACCTACCAGACAGACCTCTTGCTAGCTCTACAGTAGGTTCCTCTTGGGGGTCATCCTACTTGAGCTTGAGAGGTCCTGAAGCAGTAGCCCTCTGGGCCAGTAGAAGCACTCTGAGAACTCTCTGAAGCCCGTCTCTGAGTCTGTCATCCTCTCCAGGACTCGCATCATGAAGAATGCCCTCCATGTTCTGGGCCCTGGCTTGCAAAGGTTTAGGTAGTGCTGCTCCCATCCCACCCGCCTTTGCTGATCCCCAGACAATCACAGTCTCACTCACAGAGCCCCAGGGAGTAGTCCACCCAACCCACTCCTAGTGAATTCCTAGTGGGTTCTGGGGGACTCCAATTGGGCCCCCAGCCCTGGGGCTTGCTGTGTTCTCTGCCTCTGCCCCAGGCCCACCATTAGAGAGCATCCACATACTACTATGTTCACTGAATCCCCTAAAGATTCTCCTAATTGTGCCAGTATCCCTCACTGGCCAGACTCCACCCCATGGGGCCAACATGGCTGCCTTCCACTCGGTCTCCCTCCCTTCCTGCCAGGCTTGGAGAAGTTCTTCCTCACTGGCCATTCTCATATGGATCTGGGCCTGCAGAGGCCTTGCCCACCCACACCTGCCTGATTGGACCATATGTTTATCCAAGGGGCCCTAAGGCAAGGTCAGTATCCCTACCATGGTGACTATGGGCTCCCTGGGAGCAGGGGCTTTGTCCTCCATCAGAATCTGTGTTCTGAAAGGACAATATCAGGACAATGTCCACACCTCATGTTCACTTAACACTGAGCTGAGGCATGAGGGCTTCCCTCAGACAGAGGGATGGGGCCTTCCACTCCTCCTGGCAGTCCCAGTGGTCATGATTCTATTTGCCCCACCAGTGTGGGTTCTTAGAGCTATTATGCCTTTGTCTCTCCAGAGGACAGAAGTTCTCCTGGGGCTCTGTGGAGGTAAAGGCTGGCTCCCTCATCAGACCCTAGCTAAATAATTCACAAGGCTCTTAACAAAATAACACTTGGAACCCCCTATTCATGGTAGCAACAGCAGGGCAAAGACAAAGCATAGGGCTCTTAGTCTAGTGTCCAAGGCACAAGCCTGTGGAGCTGATTTGAAGGAAGCACTGGGCCTTCCCAAGAAGTGGAGGCTGAGGTACTAAACAGCAAGTGGGCCCAAAGACAAGGGAAGAGGCCTGGAGGTGAACAGGGCAGGCCCTAGGCCAGAGACAGGAGACCCAGGGTCACCCTCCTAAACAACACAGCATTCATGAGCATCCTGGCTCCTGGCAGGGCTCTGCCTAACACCAGCCTTAGCTCTACAATCTTTGCTTTGCTTTCTGACTGAGGCTGAGGCTGAGGGAGGCTGAGGCTGAGGCTGGCCTGGTGCTGGCGCAGGCTCAAGGGGAAGAATGTTAATACCACAGAGGTAGCTGCTGTGGAAACTTCTATGTTTACCCTAGTGGGTGTGGAGGTAGGTCAGCAGTGGCTCAGGAGTCCCAGAACTGCTACCATGGGGACCAGGGATGGCCTAGGCTGGGACACATGAGGGAGCAGGGGTTGAAGGCAGCCCAGAACAGCCAAGGGCCACCCAGGTGGCCTCAGATACAGTGCCAGGCCAGATGTGTGAAGGAGCAAGTGAGCGAGGACATCCTAGGGACAGACCCCAGCAGGGCCACACTCCGTCCCCATCCTCAGTGTGTCCCTCACAAGCAAACTGGTCCCTGCCCACAGGGCTGAACTGGAGAAGATGCATGTAGTCCTGTTTCTACCTTCCTAGTTAAGTGCCACCTCCTGCCAGACCCAGCGTGACACTGCAACCTGACTTTGCCATCTACAGCTATGCTGAGCCACAGCCGTTGGTGTCCTCTGGGCTGCAGGTGGGACCTTCCTATGGCTGGACCATCACAGTGAAGAAGGGCTGAGGAAGGCAGAGGTCTCACATACCTGACCAGTGGAGGGCATCTGCTCAGGGACTGTCTTTGGGCCTTTAAGTGAGGACCTGGGAAAGGCAGTTGCTAAAGCCACTGAGCCCAGCTCCACACCTGCTGATGCCCTGCTTGGCTGGCCCTCCTCAGCTCCTGCGTGAAGCCAGCCTGTGCCCACAGCTTGCCTCCAGAAGGTGGCACAAGGCCTCAACTGACCTCCCAGCAGGTGGAATACCATGTGCCTAAGGTGTTTATGTTACATAAAGCCAACCACGCTCATCAAGGCTGTTTGTGGCTCCCCCTGAGAAATGAAACCACAAATGTCTCCTAGAGTGGGGCCAGGCCGGGCTTTGTGCCACCAACATGGATCCCTTCTGACTCCCAGCTTCCTCAGGCACCCAGCCAGCATACACTTGCTCACCTCTGCCTGCCCTGCTAGGCTGCCAGAAGGAGGAGAGGAGGGAGGGAGGGAGGGAGGGGAGGAGGGAGGGAGGGAGGCAGGTGGGCCACGAACCCCCCCGGCAGCTGCTAAGACTGAGCTAGGGAGAGGGAGGCTCTCTGTCTGCAGCCCGCAGTGTGGCCTGAGAACTGCATGCCCAGCCCTGAAGAGTCTCAGGGCTGTGGACAAGAGCATCTGCCTTCAAGGGGCAGTTGATCATTGTACTCCAGGAAAGCTCCTTCCTGCGCCCTCAACACTTAGCTAGTTTAAGCCAGGTCCAGTTTCCCCTCCTTCCCTTCTGTCCTCTGGACTGATAGATGAACAATTGTCCCTTCCAGGTGGGAAAATGAGGACAATAGTCCTCACATCCTGGAGGCTGGCACAGGCAGGAGAGGAGCAAGCCAAAGATGTCTGTCCACGTGTGGCTACTGGCTTCTGTCCTACACAGCACTGGAAGGGGCTATACCATCCACCTCATTGTTCATGAGGGATGAGCCCTTCGAGGTGTCCAGTGCACACACTGTGCCACTTTATGGGTCAACCCTGCTGGCTTCTGAGGAATGGGGAGCAGATCCGGCTTCTCAGGAGCAGTGCACACTCTTTGTAGGTCTCTAGGCAGTCCAGAGGCCATCTCCTAATGGGCCCAGCCTGTTACTTGGGGCTAATGCATTAGGTTCTAGCTCATAAACCACAGAGGTCTGAGCTTCCAGGGGAGAGGAGAAGGGCCTGGCCCCAGTCCCCAGCAGGGGGAGGGGGCTGCAGACAAATGATTTTTACACTTGGAGTTAATGAGGGTCAGGCAGGGGCACTCACTGGCAGGAGGGAATAAATGAGAGGAAGCCAGGCAGGAGGAAGAGGGGCGAGTGCTCTGAATGAAGGAGACGAGTTGAGCACTTAGTCATAAAAACCTCTTTCATATGTAGCTCACACAGAGACACAGGTCTGCAACACACAAACTTCCTGTATCCGGTAGCAGGCCAGCCTGGTATGGAGGCTGAGCAGCAGGGTCTCCAAACCCTTTGGCAGACATTTTTCTTGTCATTATGCATATAGCATAACAATTGTTCACATAGCATTTGCACTGTATTTGATATTGTGAGTAATTTAGAGATAATTTAAAATACACAAAACATGTACATAAACTGCATGAAGACATTGTGCCATTACCTATAAGGGACTCAATGTTCATAGACTTAGGGGTCCAGCACAGTGAGGGATAGCTTTGCATACTCACTTTTCATTTCCTGATGAAACCTCACTTACAAGGCCTGTCAGCTCGGGCCTGGCTCGGGGCAGCTCTTGGCAGCCGTCAACTCTGCTAGTCATTTCTGTTTGAAATGGTAAGTTTGCCTTCAGTCTGCTCTCCGCTATCCTCTTCCGTTTGCACTGTGAGCTTCTCTTCTATCGGAGTCGTTTCATGGCAGAGTTCTTTGTGTACGTATGTACGTGTGTGTGTGTGTGTGTGTGTGTGTGTGTGTGTGTGTGTGTGTAAGTATGGATGCATGTATGTGAGCATGCATGAGGAGGACAAAGGACAATTTTGGGTGTCCTTCCTCAAAAGTGCTGGAGCTCACCCAGTGTGCTAGGCTAGCTAGCTAGTAAGCTCCAGGGATCCACCTGTCTCCACTTCCACTGTGCTAGGATTCCAGGTGGTCATTACATTCAACATTTTTGCATGCCTGCTAGGGACCAAGCTCATGTCCTCATGCTTATGTGGCAAGCATTCCATCAGCTTAGCTATTTCCCCAGCACTAGAAGAAATATTTTTAAGGTAAAAATCTGCAGTGTGCCACATTCCTAGTGCCTGCATTGACATTGACAGAAGAACATGTGATGGCCCCATGCTGGAGAATGGGGACAGAAATCTCCAGGCCTCACAGAAAGGGGGAAAGCAGGAAGTAGAGGTCAAGTTGAGCTGGCTCAAATGACTGCTGCTCAGAAGCAGGATAAGGTAAGGACTCTAACATAAGCCTGACAGCAAGGTCTTCTGGGCCCTGAGGGGTATCAGAGACAAACTCCAAGGAGTCTAGGAGGGCTCTGAACCTGCTGAATTCCAGCTGGTCTCACCCTTGCACAGACACCCATGATCTCTCGGGGGCCTCCCCACCTTCTTCTCCACAGCATCCCAGCCCCAGCTCTCCTGCAAAGCCTTCTGAGAACTCTCAGGATGTCAGTTTGGGGCAGATGATTTTCTGCTCTAGGACATGTGCCCTTGGTCTCTCAACCCCAAGTCTACTGTAAATGGGTCATGAACCAATGTATCCAACGGAGGAGTCCGTATCACTTTCTGCGATAGCAGCTGTTAGTGGACAGCTGCAGGTAAAACCGCTTTCCTGGGAAATCCAAACTCCCTATCTTGCTAGAGACTTCATTTTTGCTGGGGGTGTCTAGGAGCCTAATGGGCACTGGCCTTAGAAAAGGAAGCAAACTACCTAAAAGTCCATCACCAGGGTCCTGGTAGCTACCCAGCTGTGAAGTCATGCTGCAGAGGCAAATCCAGGGATTTCACAATATGGGGACCACAGCCGCTATGCACAACGGGGATCCATGCTTGGAAAAACACTAACTTTGAGAATAATATTTACATTCTTTCTTATGTATAGGCATATGCTCATTATACATAATACTGAGTTTTATAAAGACGTTTTCATAGAAGGATATAATGTACTTTGACGATGTTCTCCTCCCTGCCTCCCATTTCCCTCTATCCCATTATCCCCCTTTTCTCCTTAGATAGTCTCACCTTTATTTTCATTACTTACACATACATGATTGTATGTATCTATAGAAAGGCTAGGGTCCACTAGTGAGTGGAAATATCTGCAATATTTGTCTTTCTGAGGCTGGATTAATTTACTTAATATAATGATCTCTACTTGCATCCATTTTCCTGTGAATGACATAACTTCATTCTTCTTCATGGCTCAATAAAATCCCATTGTATGTACAGACCATATTTTCTTTTCCCAGTCCCTCTGTGGATGGATGTCTATATACAGACTGGTAAGGCTAAAGGAAAGGCTAAATGTGAAGTCCAGGTTGATGGCTCCTTCTGAAAGAAGAACTGGGAAAGAAAATTCAGATAATTCTAAAGTACAGGGAATAAAGCCATGATACTGTGAATGTCCTCTGATATCAAAAGCCAAATGAAATATACAGACCATTCAAGTTCTTAAGTGTTGTGTAAGGAAACTGATATTTATTTTGCTATCATTCTTCAAACTTCACATGTTGTAAGTGTTCTTAAACTGTTCATTAGCTAATTAAATCAGGATTTAGAAAACATACTTACTTTTTTGTTTGTTTTCTTGAGATAAGGTCTTTCTATGTAGTCCAGGATAACCTTGAACTCACAATCTTTCTGTCTTTGCCTCCAAAATGCTGGGATAAGGCATCTCAGTCCTTTGTCATAGAGAGCTGAGAGGTACCCTTTCCTCTAATCTGGCACAGACATGAACAAAGTCATGGGAAGTCAAAGTCAAAGGGAAGGGGGCACCAGGAACAGGCTGGTCTCCAAGGAACATTCATGACAGGAAGACTCCTCTGAACCTGAATCACTAACATATATTTTATACATGGCAACTCTAGAATGAAGTGCCAACCATGGTTCTTTCTGGGTAATGGGATTAGTGGCTGTTTTATGATCTTCCTTTTGCTAGCTGTTTTCTCAAATTTCTATAATGAACATATATTACTTTTGTAATAAGACGAGAACCAATGAAAGCTATTTTTAAAATGAAATAAATAGTCACTTTTGCCCATCTGGAAAGAGCATACTACCTAAATACCCAGTGGAAGTTAGAGTGGGCAGTAAGGAGTGTGAACTTCGAAAGCATTTCCCAGAGCCCAGGCTGGGTTCCAGGCAGCCAACCATAGGAAAGAGGATGGCCTAGGGGCTGTGTGCCCACATCACCAGCCCAGCCTAACCTACAGTGGATGAGGGCATCCATATGGGCCCAGCAAAGACTAAGCAAGGAGCCATAGGAGTGAGCTGATACTCTTTTTCTGGCTGCACACAGTGGGTAAAGGCCACAGTCCAAGCCCATTCTTGTCTCAGAGCCTTTGCACATGCTGTGGCCTCTGCCTGGAACACCCTCCTCCAGGTTTTCATGGCTGCCTCTCCCACTTCAGACAGGTATTTTCTCCTGAGTTCTCAGAGAGCTACTCCCCTCCTCCTCTTGAAAAGGATGGCCATTTCAGAGTGCTACCCAAAGTCAGGTTTTAAATCTCCTCACCTAGCTTGAGTTTTCCTCCTGGCACTCTTTCATTACCACGCAAGTTAATATCAGGCCCCCTGACTGGAACCTTTTTTTGCAATGGCAAGACATCTATCTATGCTTAGCAGAAGGCTAAGGCATGTCAGTTACTCAGTAAGCATTGTCATATTAAGGAAGACACTGCCAATGTCAGCCATCTCTGCACAGTGGTTGTACTGGCTTCCCATCATCCACTCTGCCCCCATCTGGAAGTCACAGCATAAGACTGGTTGCGGTGGAGGAACTGGGTGTGTAGAGAGAAAATGCTGGAGTCTACATGTCTGGCTCTGCCTTTCATTTACATCTCTATGATGTCCTTGAGCCTAAGTATTCTCACCTCTAAAATGAGGTTCAAGATGACTACCTCTCACAGGTGATAATTAAGGAGCCAACATGCCTGGTGCAGTGCTTGGCATACCTGCAACTGGCACCTGTTATCCAGGTGTTGGCACTGTTATAATTAATCTCAGTTGTCAAATTGACAGGCTTTAGAATCTCCATGGAAACAAATCTCTGGGTATGTCTGTGAAGGATTTTCTAGATTTAATTGAGATGGGAAGACCAACCCTTGCTGTTGGGCTGGGTTCTCCGGCAGGACAAAACAGAGAAAGCGAGCTGAGCACCAGCACACAGCGCTCACTGCTTCCTGACTACGGACCGAATGAGAGCAACGGCCCCAAGTTCCTGACACCATGCCTTCCCTGCCAGGGTGGACTGTACCCTTGAATTGTAAACCCTTTCCTCCTTAAGGGTCTTTTGCCAGGCATATTGTCTCAGAAATGAGAAAGGGCACTAATTGAGGCTCCTGTGTGACCACCCTTCTGGGGTCAGCCTCCAGCTTCCCCCTCGTTCCTGGATGACCCAACTCTGGAGGCAGGAAAGGCTGGGCATCTAGGAAACACACTCTACTCCCCTTTCCTGAGACCACCCACATCATGTAGACACAAAGAGTGATGCTGGGCTCCACCTACCACTGACTGGTAACCAGGGCCTGGCATGGTGGCCCACCAATACCAGGCCTCTACTGCTTCCTTGTCCTCCTCTGGTTCTTCACGATTGGACATATGGTTAAAGGTATTCTTCAGGCGCTCATGTCACTCTCCCAGTGACCTGACCTTTCAAAGGTCAAGCCTGGGTTACATGAGAGGTCCAGAGGCCCTGCCTCAGCCTGAGACCTAAGACTCTGCCTGCAGGTTCCTCACCCTGGCAGCCTGTGGCTCCCAGCAAGTCTCCTGCTGAGGTCACTGGGGCCATTCTTCCTTCATTCTCCTTCAGCTAAGCCTCAAGTCCCTAGCGACCCTTCTGAACACAAAAAAGTACTACCTACCCATTTATCCACCCCTCTCCTTTCAAACCTAGCCTCCACCCAACCTTCTCTGAGCATTAGGGAGTCGACCACACCTGGTTCTCCTCACCTTCCTGGACCAGTGAAGTAACTCAGCCTGTTGGGTGGGAAGAAGAATAAGGCATCTCAGTCCTTTGTCATAGAGAGCTGAGAGGTACCCTTTCCTCTAATCTGGCACAGACATGAACAAAGTCATCCAAGGGAAGGGGGCACCAGGAACAGGCTGGTCTCCAAGGAACATTCATGACAGGAAGACTCCTCTGAACCAAGCTCAGGAAAGAGTGTGTGAAACCACAGGTGAATGTGCAAATGATTCGTGAAGATAGCTTATCATGTCTACCCAAAACCCTTCTGGATGAACACGTGAACAGATGAGCCATGAGACCTTGCCAGACTCTGGGGCTCATGACGGAGTCTGGAGTGGGCACTACTATGTTACACTCATAGAAGGCAGTGCAGTCCCCATGAGTCCTGCACCACCATGTGCTACCCCAAGTGCCATGCATGCTGTGGGCCTGGTGGGGAAGGTGGGAATATCTGCCAGTCTTTCCTGGATCCATGACAACAGTGGAGGATGAGGAGGTGGCTGCAGAAGGGTCCCGTGCCCTGCCCCATTTTCCAGGCCCAGCCACGTAGTTCTTTGTCCCCTCTGTTCAGTAGCTGGCAGAAAGTCATAATTGAATTTGCAGCAGAGCTGAGAATGAAGAAAGTACTTTACATGTCTGGGATTAATTTATCCCTGATCATGGCCACATTTATATGCTTCTTTCTGCCTGAGTTTCCAGAGTGGATTCTGGCTGACAGTGTGAAACACAGATGCACTCATGCACACCCATGCTTTAAGCACACACTGGGGGTGCCTGTCATTCTTGTATTAAACTGCATCTGTCTGTGGGGTGTGACTAGGTATAGCTGGTACAAGTGGATCTGTCTATAGGGTCTTCATTGTGCATTTTTGGGTGCTCTCAGAAGTGACCCATGGAATAAAGTCATGCCTGGACATGGTCCAGACAGGGTGGGTTGCTGGGTGAGGTCAAGATGTCAGGAGGCACCCCAGCTTCTCTGCATGCCTCCCCACATCCAGAAAGAAAGTCTAGCCCTTCCTGGGCAAGCCTAGGTAGAAGGAGCCTCTCCCCTGCCCTGTCCTCTTCATCAGCCCCCTTGTCTGGCACCCAATAGAGCTGCTTGTAAAAGCACAGGCTCCCAAATGATGGAAGGCCACCATCATTCCCTCAGCCTTCATGTTGCTGACTTGCCAAAGTCCTCCTCTGAGTGGTTCAGAAAGGACTTAGAGCAGTATACGTCTGATGCTAGGTACCTTCTCTTTAAAGATCTCTCTGCAGGAAGAGGCCTGGGACCAGGAATGTGCCAAGAAGGAATCCTTGGACCCTGAAAGCTCTGCCGACTCATTGTGCCTATACTCGTGTCTCTGCCATGAGGTGCTCCCAAGCCAACCACCCACATTTTCACTTCTGAGGAGATTTCAGATCCCAGAGGTCACTATGCCTATGGTTTCAGGCAGCACTGTCCTGCCGTCTTCTTTATGCTGAGACATCTGTGACCCCTCCTTCTCACCTCTGGGGTGAACCTGGAAGACAGGACAAGATGATCATGAAGCAAAAATACACTCTACATGTGAGTGGTTTATTAGCAAATTTTGGTCTTTTACCATTTGTTCTTAGTGAAGAAGAGATAGAAGAGAGACAGAGAGAATGGGTGCACCAGGGACTTTAGCTGCTGCAAACAAACTGCAGATGTATGTGCCACTTTGTGCATCTGGCTTTATGTGTGTACTGGGAAATTGAACTCGGGTGGTTGGGCTTTTCAGACAAGCACCTCAATGGCTGAGCTATCTCCCAAGCCCTGAAAACTGGTCTTTTGAAAAAAATCTCAGAATGCATCTGTTGCACTCAGCAGCAAAGCAGTTTCTTGCCCAGCCCTGAGCACACAGGGCACAGGTGGGTCTCAGCCCTAGCAGGAGAATGGAGCTGCCCCTCACCCAGAGACAGACCCACAAATACAAAAGGCAGCCAGCTGGGGTGAGGAAAATGGGATTCCAGGCTGGCCCAGCTAAGTGTGGGACGGTGCAGGGCATATCCTCACCTCCCATATTCTGAGCTGGTGTGGCAGGCAGAAAATGGCCTGCTCTGTTCACCCCGGTGCTGACGAGCCCACTGAGGAAGACCCTGGCTCCCAGAACAGTTTTTACTTCTTCCTGTGTCCCTGCTGCCTGTCCTTTCACCTCTCCCCCCCACCCCCACACACACCATGATAATCTGAGACCAGAACAAAGGCAGAGAAGCAGGTCTGAGCTCCACTGGGCCAAGCCACAGGGAGCAGGAAGGAGGGACAGAAGCCATCATGGCTCTTCGCCCACCCCTCTCATTGAGGAGGAAGCAGGAGAACAGGAGACCCCTGGTCCTTACACAGTCCTCTTTCCCAAGCAGAAAAAGCCCTGGCTGTCACCAACTCCCAGGCAGGAGATGCCCACCTGGCTCCTCTGGAAATCCCATAATCCTACATTTATGAAACACATGTAGAGGACCAAGACAAGTATGAGGTCCCTGGGTGGAGACACAGTGGGTGGGGAGGGGTGGGTCCATCAGGCTGTGCTTAGAGTGCTGCCTCAGTCTGCCACTTTCCTGTTACCCTGTCCTAGACAGTCACATGAACCTAGAAATGAATACAAAATGGAGAGTGTGCATACACATGTGTGTGCTTGTATGTGTGTAGGTGCATTTGTGTACCTGTGTTTTGCATGTTTATATGTATGTACATCTATGTTTGTACATGCTTATAGCTGTGCATGTGTGTTTGTATGTACTTGTTTGCATATGCACATGTTTGGTATGTATGTTTTGTATATTTATGTGTTCACATGTGTATGCACATTTGTGTACATGTTTGTATATTGCATATTTGGTCATGGGTGTACTTTTGTAAGGGTGCATATGTGTGCACGTTTGTGTGGGGTATCTGTGTGTATATGTTTGTATGTGTGCAATGTAAGAGTCTCTGATGGCTCTGAAGTCCTGACTGTTGAGAGGACTTGCATTCAGCAAAGAACAAAGTCCCTTACAGTCCCACTGTAAAGGAAGCAGTGTCCTGTGGAGAACTGAGATGATTCCAGCCCACAGACACAGGCCAGGGGGCCGATGGGCATCATGGAGAGGGTACCAGGAAAGCCGAGGGACCACCGGAGGAGGGAGTGAAAGCAGAGGGAAGACTGGCCAGCAGCAGGGCTGAGCAGGGTTTAGGACAGTGGCAAGCTTTCTGGGATCTGACTGCCTGAGGAACAGGGGTGAGGGGAAAGGCAGAGGCTCTGGAATTCAGGGAGGCTGACAACTGGGCATGATTCTGAGCAGAGGTCCTGATGTTAGGATAAGCAGCAGCACATCCAGGATAGGTGAAAGCTGGCATTCCAGGCTCTGGTGATGTTCTATGTGGGGGCCTCTTGGAAAACAGGACTGCAGGATGCTTTCCATGTGCAACCCTGTGGCTGCTGGAGGGAAGAACAGAGTAAAGATCTCCCCAGAGGGGTGCAAAGGGAATGAGAGCCTTTGAATTGTGGCACCCATGAGGGGATAAGTCACCCAGCTCAGGAGGAAGCAGGGCTGGCCAGAGATTCTAGAATTAGCCACCTCTAGGCAATTAATACTGTCAAGGGTGAGGTTGCCTGGGAGGTCTGCAGTGTGAGATCAAGACCAGGGAAAGAACACTGGGGGTGCTCTAGACCCATGGAGAGGGGAAGAAAACCAGCAGCCCAGCGGCTGAGGAAACCAAGGACAGCTGATGAAGAAATAGAGCACCCGCACCTCCAATCACCACCAGCTCCAGCTGATGCTGAAAGTTGTGATTGTGGTAGAGGGTTAAGAAGGACAAGTGTTCAGCCACTTAACAACCAGGGCTAGGGATGGTATCCTTGGGTGAATTAAGAGAAGATGCCACTTCTTCCAAGTAATTTACTTCTATCAGAAAAAGATTGTAATGCACTATTATTAGAGGAAAAAAACACTTTACTGCCATCTGTGGGAAAGTTATTATAATACTAAGTGCATTAGGTCTTAGATGGGTTCTCATGCATGGCTTACATATGGGGGCAGTGGAAACAGGTCTCAGGAACAGTGGAACTCCCAGCAAGGATACCATATCTTAGTCCAACCAAAGGTGGCTGGAACAATAAGGAATTATGACCCTACAGGGCAAAACATCTGGCCTGGAGATGAGGCAGTTCCAGTTTTGGTTCATTTGCTCCCCATAGACTCATCAAGGACCAGCTCCCTCCACTTCACTCTGCAATCCTCTAGAGGTTAGCTTTCTTCCACAGGTGTGCACCATCATAATCACAAGATGATCGCCATCGCTCCTGTCATATTTCCTCACAAGATTAAGAGGCAAAAGCTGATGTGTGTTCTTGTGCAGTTTTATTGGATAGAAATCCTTCCTAGAAATGGCCCAGCCTCCTTCATCTCTCCACCATCTTCTCATGCATGACACACCTTTTCCTAAACTTGTCAACAGTAAGGGGCCTACTTTGATTTGATCACAGTGGATGGAGAAGTGAGGGTAAGGGAGGATGTGGAGATAGCAAATGGAGAACACTCTCTAGTAACTTTATGTAGCAAAGCAGAGAGATCCCAATTGCAGGTGGACACAGAACATATTTGAACTTACTTGTTCCAAACTGGCCTCATAGATGGTACCACTCAAAAAGACAGACAAGGGGGAGTCACTTGTTGCTTATTTCCCATCCCACCAGCCCTAGGGCCCCAAGCCAAAGGCACTGTCTCCATGCCAGAGCTTGCAAGAGCAGCCTACAACATTTATTTTGCACTGGGTGATTCTTGGCTGTGGTTCTGGGGGTGAGGGAGTGACTGTCCTGTTCTCTGTTTTGTACCTTGCTTAGCTGCTATGGATGCTAGGGGCATCCTCGACTCACCTCAGCAGTTCTGACCATCCAAGTTGTCTCCAGGCCTTGCCAGTGTGCAGAAGGGTAAATTATGGAATAAACCTGCCCCTGCATGGGAGCTGCTGCCCTGGCCCACCCACATGATAATTCTAATGGATCTTTGAATCTGGAGATAGTTTGTCTTTGCACATTCTATTCCTTCTACTTCCTTTTCTGTTCTTTACCTGTAATTCCTACTCTTGTTCAGGATGTTCCTCCAGCTCAACCAGGCATGCCGGCAGAGCAGGCCATGTTTATCTTGCTCAATATTATATGCTCAAAGTATACATCTCGTACTCTTCCTATTCTTTTACTCTATGTATGTATGTGTGTGTGTGTATATACGTATGTATGTATGTATACATACAAAGATTTTTCATGAATGAATTATCACTTCTGGCTCCTCAATGGTAAGCCAGTCTCCTAGAACAGCAAACTTCCACCAGCCACTCAGCATGCTGAGCACCTGCTCTTCAACTTTTGTGACCACAGGCCATCTGAGACTTGGGTGAACTTCCTGGTCATTCTCCAGAGGGGCAGTCTACCATGGGGGTATATACCTTAAGCTTACTCTGTGCCTTCACAGAACATCTCTTAGAAGAAGTACTAAAGTAGAATGATTTTTTAATGTATGCATGCACATGTGTGCACATTCCTGTGTGTGCAGGTGCGTGTGCGTGTGTGTGTGTGTGTGTGTGTGTGTGTGTAGGCCAGAGGACAACCTCAGTTATCATTCCTCAGAAACAGCCTCTACCCCTCTTTGAGACAGAGTCTCTTATTGGCTTGGAGCTCAGCAGGTATTCTAGACTGGCTGGCCAGCAAACCCCAGAGAACATCCTGTCTCCAGCTCCCTAGTGCTAGGATTATAATCATTCACCACCATTGCATATACATGGGTCCTGGGAATCTAACTCAAATTCTCATGTTTGCAAGGCAAGCACTTTGCTGACTGAACTGTCTCTTCACTACCTAGAATGATTATTTTAACATGATTCTAATCAAAGTCACTCCAACTTGGTGTCCTGGTCTCAGCATGAAATTCAGTCTCCTTTATGGCACACATGTTTTCCCACCTGACCTTGCCCTTCCTTCTGGTCCCTCTCCTCCTCCACATGACCACACCATGAACTAGCTGGGTCAGTGGGACTCCATGTCTCTGCCTCCATCTTTGCTCTAGAAATTCTTCTCTTGGCTACTGTACAGTCCAACCCTGAGTAACCAGTGCCCCATGAGAGCATCTCCTGCTTTCCTAGCCCAAGGGTAGTGCGCACTCTTCTGGTGGTTTTCCACAAGAAGACACTTTCCCAGTCTCTCTGGGAGCCATATGGAACCCACTGCTGCAGCCTCAGAGCACACTCCAGACCAGTCACATACAGGGAGTGCATGCCATATATGCTATGCATGTTTGCTGGACATGTCTGCCCTGGTTATTTGTTTCTCAGTCACCCTATCCCCACACCAAGAGCTTTGCCTGGTAGCCTGTACAGTCCCAGGAAGCAACTTCAAACCCAGATCTAGGAATACACAGACAGAAATCAACCCAGAGAATGGGGCAGAGCAGAGAGCAAATCTGAGTCCTTGGACAACTTTACTGTGAAATTGGATCAACCCTGCCTGATTCCTAGCTCCTTTTCAAGCTTCATTTCCAGAAAGCCATCAAGTTCCCTTTACTACTTTTTTCCTTTCCAAAGTTGACACTGCCTCTCATTCTCTAGAAATCAACCACTAATGACTCACACCTTCTGCTATGTCTTTGATACTTCCTAGTCAATAGCTTCATCCTCCCCACCTTCAGATATTCTCAGGTCTCCCCATAATCAAAACTCCCTGGCTCCTCCTGAGGCTGAGCAGATCCTTGGAAGACTACTGTCTCTCCTGCCATACACAGGTGAGTGTGGTATAGCCTCACCGAGGCCTCACCAGATGGAGCTTCCCAAAGAGCTTGCAGCTCTGTCCCTGCTATGAGTTCTGGGTGAGATGTGGCCAGGTTCAGCTGTCAGGGCTTTGGGCCTGGACACCCAGTTTCTTGAGGCTCAGCTTCAAGCAAGAGTCACCTTGTACCAGCCCAGTCCTGCCAATCAGGTAATGCCTCAGCCTGCACCACACAGTGCAGTGAAGGGTCAAGGGAGTGGGACAGATCCCTCGGGGCCTAGGGCCTGAGTCAGGGTAACACTTGCAGAAGAAACAGAGGAACCCTCCTGGCGGACAGTGTTCCAACCTCTGGGTTGAGACAGGCAGAGGGCTGTCTTGGAAATCTTAGAGCAATACTTTCCAGCTCTCTAGAGTTTTCTGAATATGGTCCGGCCATTCCCGTAGATTCAGTGTGATTCCTGCAGGAAATTTCAGACAACTAGCCAAGGCCGAGCTTCATCCCACAAGGAAAAGGTATCTTCTCCAGGAAGATCTTTAACGCATGTGATGAAGTTGAAGAAAGGAATCCCAGGGTCATCAGCAACAAGGTCAAGGACACAGGCTGAGCTGCTTCCCCCACCTGAACTTCTTACTCCTCTGCAAATGACAGCTTCAGGAGGGGGAGGGGCTGAGCGGGGGTGGGGAGAGCTCTGGAGAGGATAATAGGCCAGATACTAAACACCAAAGCCCTCCCTGGCCCTGCCTCTGCCTCCAAAAGGCTCAGCCAGAAATGTACACACCACAGCAGCACCCACATGTACCCAGGCACACCCCCACACTGCTAACCTGACTCAGGGACTAGATACAAAACAACACATTCTTTGGTTCTGTCTGCTTTATACTGAAATACTAGGAGACATTCAAAAAGGGCTTGTGTGAGGGAAAAGAGATGATGGAAGAGAGGTGATCAATCCCAGGGCTCGATGTCTGCGACTCGGGGAGCATAAGCACCGCACGGGCGGGGAGGCCGCCCGCCCTCCAGTGCTGGCGGTCCTCAGCTGAAGGGCTTCACCAGCTTCATGGCAGCATAGTTCTGCAAGGAAGGAGGAGGCAGGGTCACAGGCAGGGTAAGCTCCTGTCCTGGAGCTGAGGGCAGAGCTGCAGGCAGAGGTCTGGGCTCAGAGCTCCCGACCACCTACCCACACCCTGATCTCCCTACCTGAAGTCCCATGCTAGGCTCTAGTTCCACTCTCATGCGCCCCAGCCAATCATGCCAACTGCTCACACCCTCCCACCTGGGGCACCGCTGCCAGAACTGCCCTGTCTTCCCTTCATGATCCAAGGCCCACTCTCTAGTGCCAAGAAGGCTCTGATGGCTGAGAACCTGACAAGGAAGCCTGCCCTGGCCATGTCTGGGAGCTGGGAGCAGGGCCACTATCTCCACAAGGCATGCGTGTGCACACATGCACACACACACGCATGCACACACACACACATATGCACACACACATATACACACACATGTACACACATACATACAGGCACGCACACACATGTGCACACATGCACACATATACACGCATGCACACACATGCACAAACATACACACATGCACAAATGTAGACACACATATACACACATGCGAACTAGTGCCCAACCTCACCAAGCCCCTGTCTGGAAAGCTGAGTGGGGATGGGTGTATGGGATAGCCCATTATGAAGGCTAGTATGAAATGTGTTGCCCTGCTTGTTGCAGAACTGACAGCATTCCCTCCCTACTGCTCCTCTAAAACACCATGAAAACACACAATACAACATCAGGATCCTAATTGGGACAGTATGTTCCCCAGAGCCATCCTTGAAAGCCAACCCTGGAAACAAAGCTGGCCCTCTTTCCCGCCAAATTGCTTCTGCTGCCCCAAGCTGGCCCTGCTCCTAGCAGCAGGTGAGGAGGGGCCAGAGGAATCAGACAGGCTGTCCCTCCTCTCCCAGGGGCTTTCCAAAGGGGAAGGGGTTGGGCTAACTGGACTGGACTGGAAGTGGCTGGAATAGGTCCTCTGTCATCCAGCCTGAAAGCAGGTAAGGGGACCAGGTGACTTGGGTGGTGAGAGGCAGGATTTCAGGTTGTAGCCAGACATGTGAGCCAAAAGTCTGCAGTTATATCCTGGCTGGCTCCAAGACCCTGGTGGGGGTCCACCTGCCCTACATGTGCCCACTCTGGGAGGAGTGCAGGGTCAGTTATAAACAAGACATTCTCCAGAACTCAGGAGAGTAATGCTGCTAAGGGACCAGGAGCCAGGGGACAGATAAGGGCTCTGCACAGGTCCCCAAGCATGCTCCTCAGCTGCCCACAGGGATGAGCAAAACACATAGGCTGGAAGGAACTGGCAATATCCCTTTCTTTACCACCTGTGCCTAAGGCCTAGGTCTGCCACCTACAGGCCTCACAGGGCTGTGCCCTGCTGGCCAGGGGCTAGATTAGGCAGAGAAATGGTACTAGAGATGCCACTTAGGGAAAGCTCCTGCCTTTGGGCCCTTGAGGAAGGGTCTAGTCTTGGTAGACAGTGGCTCTGGAAAGTGAAGGAGCATGCCAACCACACAGAAGCCAGGGGTGACTTAGTCCAGCCCCTTCATGAGCAGGTGGGGAGCCCCTTGCCAGGGTCACAAGAAATCATGCTGAAGCCCGTATCCCTGCACTCAAGGACACAAAGCTCTGTCTCCTACAACAGCATTATTCTATTCTCACTGTACCCAAGGGTGGATTCTCTTTCAGCTGACCTGGAGCCAACCTGAGACTGTGCATTCTAGTGACTGATGTTGTTGCTTCTCAGTCATGTCTCCCACCTGGCCCTCGTTTTCTGAGGCACCTTGCCTCATCAATTCCTTTCTCCAGACTCCACACCCTCCCTTCCTGGTCTAGAAATCTCACTTAATAAAGCCACCCTTCTTGCTGGGTAGGAGCCTACTATAGAAAATAAGAGGACATGGGCTGAGCCAAGCTTAAAAAGGGGACTATGTCTCCACTGAGCCTTGACAACCCTGGCTGGGTGCGAACACTAGGCAGAAGTCCCTGCACCTCTGTAGATCCCAGACCACCCCCAATGGCAGCTCAAACCACAAGAAACTGCACTTGCAAGGCTCTTCCATGGGCCTGCCTCCAAACTTTTATTTGTTATCTTGTCTTGCTTTCCTTCAAGTGGCCCCTGACATCTTAAAAACTTCATCTCTAGCAACCTGGACATACCTGTGACTACAGTCAGGTTTGGCCAGTTGGCCTCAGCTCTTCCTACTGAGCACAGGGGCCACAGCCAGCTAGGAGGCCCCAGCCCAAGTTCCTGGTCACTGTGGCCATGAAGGCAGCTGGGTCTTGGCCAGCTCCTCATGGTTTGTACAGATTGGGGCAGAACGGGTAATGTGGTTTTGACTGTTCCTCTTAGCACTAACACTAACCAGTCAACCAGCACTGGATTTACAGTGGAATAATGGGGCAGGCGGACCCGGGCCAGGGCTGTCCACCCATTTCCCTTCCTTCTAGGGTCTCAGAATGCACAGTGCACCTGTCTTTCAAGGGGACAATGCTCTGGGCAGTGTCCAGGATGCAGTAAGGACCTTAGTGAGGATGGCAGCAAGACCTGGCAGAATTGCAGACAGAGAGCTGTAGCCTAGAGTCAGTACCTTCTCTGGACAATTATCTCTTTGCCATAAAAATGAACACATCTAACATCTGATTACAATATTCTCTTACTTTTACAAAGCAATAAAGTGTTCATTTTAAAGGTTTTTTTTTTAATCTAAAGAATTTGAAAATTGGTAGCTGGGCCTGGTGGTGCCCACCTTTAATCCCAACACTGGGAAGGCAGAGGTAGGAGGATCACTGTGAATTTGAGGCCAGCCTAGAATTACAGAGTGAATTCCAGACCAGCCTAAGCTAGAGACCCTACTTCAAAAAAGAAAAAACAAAAAAAAACTATATATTTTTACATGAAAATTTGGTGACACCCTGAAAATATCTTCAAGGTATTCAAGGTATGGAGGGCTGTGCATTGTCAGGGGTCCCTTATGAGCTGTGAGAGGGGAGCACAGGTGAGGACAGAAGCAAGCAAGCCCTGGGAGCAAAGGACAAGCATCCCTGGAGGTCCTGGTGACCTCTGTCGGTTGGCTTCTTTACAGTAAAGGGACCCCAAGTATGTGAGTTGCCAGTAGGGGGCTTCTGAGTCAGGGCCCTGCTCATGCCCCCTTCCTCAGGCCTACTGACCGCTGGAAGAGGCAGGACACACCCCATGAAGGCTCCGGGATCTAGCAAGTGCTGTCTCTGAGGCAGGGAACCACCAGTGCTGCTCTGCTCCCTCATACCTTCCCTTCTGGGCCCAGCCCTATGCTCTCCTTCAGCAGGCTCCCTGCCACCCCAGGCCCAGGGGCTTCCCCTTCCAACAGACCCCTTGATTTCTCATGTTAGGGGCATGTTCCGTGGGAAAGGGCACCCAAAGACAAGGCTTTGCCTCCCAACCAGACCAGTGACTCCCAGGACAGAGGTCACCGATCACTATCTGGCTAGTCAGCATGTCCTCTGCCACAGGCCGCTCACCGGGAAGGCGTAGACAAAGACGCCTAGGAACAGCAACAGGATGAAGAGGGTGATGAAGAGGATGATGGCGCAGCGGAAGCGACGCCACAGGATGAACTTCATGGTCTTATACGGGGAAGTAAACCACAGGAAGGAGGTGTCGGGGCGCCTGCAAGGGAGACCCCAGGATCAGCAGAACACCCCACACACAGGACAGTCTGTCCCACACTCTCACCTAGGAAAGCAGGTTGAATAGCCCTGGCCCTGGTGGAGAGCACCCCACCTCCAGGCCCTGAAACTCAGCCCTGAGTCAGCCGTTCTCCCACCCACGCCCCCTCTTCTTGATGCAGCTGAGCTCTGTCCCCACAGCCCTCTTCCCTGGTGACCCAGGACTCAGTCACCAGATCGCACACACGTGACAGCAGGACTGAGCCATGTCCAGTGGGGACCTGGCTCCTAGATAAACCAAGTCACGTATCCCCATCTGCCCCCCCCACCACCACTGTGATCACAACTGGGCCAGACTTGGGGAAGACGGTGAGAGGAAAACCCAGGCTCCCAACCAAGAACCCCAGAGCACTTCTCTCTCTCAGCCCTACAACTCAAATCTCATGCAAAACTGTGTCTGGATCACAGCCTTGTTAAAAACCTCACGGTGCACCCTGGGTCTTGTAGCTCTCTTGTCTCTCCATCAGACCCTAACGTCCTAGAGCAGGGCACCACTACCTGTTGCACAGGCCCAGTGGCACACAGACACGTGAGTCGCCTGACAAAGCATGCCACGGGCAGTGGCAAACACAGAGATGAGCCCCACCCAAAGCACCCTCACAATTCCCAGGAACATCCTCCAGGGTATATGCACCCACAGCTTGCTCTGTCTCCCCAGGTCCGTCATGTGGAGAATACAAATTGGTCTCCCCATTTGGTAGATGGAAAACCCACAGGACACTACCAGAGTGTCATGAAGCATCACTACATGATTGTACAAGGTCTTGATCAGACTCTGGGGCAAGCTGGAGAATTTCATCTTTCCCTTTCTTAGTTGGAATGACCTATTTGACTGAGGTGAGATGCTTCCCATCTGTAGAACAGGGGTGGCCACACAGCAGAGAATGTTCAAGCAGATCGCACACATGCCACATGATAGTATGGTTGGCACAAACCCCATAGGAATTCAACAGGGCCTGCTTCTTTTTCCCCTTTTTGTTTGTTTTGGCTTTGAGCCTTTGTTTGTTTAACTTCTGTTTGTTTCATTTTTGCTATGCAGTCCAGGCTGGCTGGAACCTGCAATCCTCCTGCCTCAGCCTCGTGTGTGCTGGGATGACAGGCCTGTACCAGCATGTGAGGCTTCTTGAACCAGCCAAGGAGCCCAGTGCTCCCTGAATGGGGACTGCTGCCCGTATCCCGTGATCCATGAGAACTTTGTCACCTCTGCATAACTATACACTAGGGGTCTCCTGGATGGTAGTGGCCTGCCTGCCTCTGCCTCCTGAGGCTGACCTTGGATCCTCAAGCTTTGGGTTCATGTTGGGTTCATCCCGACCCTGGCCAGCGGGTCGTTCCTCATGCTCCCTCTCACTGACGATCTCCAAGGTCATTTCCAGCTTACCCTGCAAAGAAGGAATGTGATCAGGGCTCTGCCCAATAACCTAGAGATGAGCTGGGTTGCTACAAACATAAGGGCTATGTTGTTGTCACTATTTTTGAAATGTCAGGTTATTCTAATCACAAAAGCTTTTAGAAACTAGAATGACATAAAGGGTGGGAAACACAAATCTGGACCCAAACGGCAATGGTACCATAAAATTCTACTTCCTAAAAGGCAGACCAAATGGCTGAACCCTCACCAGGCCCTTAGAGGGAACACCTGGACCACAAGACACTGGAGAGGGTAAGATGAAGACTAACCTTAATCTTCTACAGCTTCCCTCCCCCTCCCCCCTTCTCTCTAACTCTTGTATATTAGTTATCTAGAATGACATCAAGGAAGGGGCAATGGGTCCACTTGCTCCATGTGCAGACAAGTGTGCTAGCATTTTTACAGCTCAGAGCTTCAAGCACATGAAATAGCATACAGTATATGTAGCTCTATGGCTCACTTTTTCACTTAGGAATACATTTCGCTATATAATTATATATCCTTTAAAGTTTGGTTTTTAATGACTAAAACATCCCATGGTTGGTTGACCATAATTTACTTAGTAAACTACTTATTTTGGCTCATTTATGTTGTTTCCAACTCTTTGAAATTATAAATAATACTGCAAAAAACATCCCAGAACTTAAATTTTTAATTTTATCTGGTTATTTCTTTAGAAGAGAGTTTAGAAGTGGGAAGGCTGTGTCCAAGGGCATAAATAATGTTGAATCCCATGCTGTGTGGTACCAAATTGCTTCTCCACGCAGCAAACCACTGATCCTGTCAAGAAGGAAGTGAGTTCTGTCCCTGAACCTTGCCAGCCATGAAACTTTCTATGTTTAGGAAAATATACTGCCCAAAAAATTACATTCAAAAATATTCCTTTACTGAGGGATTTACCCTCTTTTTTTCATGTTTAATAGACTCTTTCTGTGAATTGCCTCTGTATATGCCTTTCTGGTTTTCCCTTGGGGTGCTCATATTTCCTTGCTACATAAGGATGTTTTATTCCAAGGGCCACTTTTGTGAGGAAATGGCCAGGGATTAACTCCCCTTTGAGACTTCTGTGGACTCAGAGTTCCCCCGGTTCCTTCAGTAGCCTCTAGAGAGGACATCTCATGAAGGAGAGTTGAGAAAGGATGGTCTATGGGAGGGTCTGCTCATATGGGAGAGGCATGGCCTCTGTTCATCCAGCAGGAAACCCCAGTCACTGTTAAAGCCATCTTTCCATTTATACAGGCTTCCCCTGGGATGTGAGCTTCCAAGGAAAGGAAGGCTGGGATAAGAGGGAAGAGGGAAATGAATGCCTTGGAGCACAGAGGAGAAGGGGGACAGCGCGTGTGCGTGCGTGTGTGTGTGTGTGTGTGTGTGTGTGTCCTGGATTCCATAGAAGGAGCCATCCCATGCCCTACACTGGGCTGGAGTGAGCAGACTTACCGCCAGGATCTTCTTGTCAGCTTCCTCGGCTGTACATGGCCACCAGCCCTTCACTGACTTCTGCTCAAAAAGGGAAACAAACCCTTCTGGATGAAATGTGTCATCCAACTGGTCCAAGGAGCACTTCTCGGCTGTCTTGGCTGGCTTGGGCATGCGGTTGAGATCCAGCTGCAGGGAGCCTGCCACAAAGTGGAGCTCTTGAGAAAGTTTCCAGTCACTGGCCATCTAGGGCCATGCTGAGGCAGGCAGCTACAGCTCCTCAGCTTCTACTCATGGCTTAGCCATTGGACAGTTCCCAGCAACTTCCAGTATAGCCCCCACTGCCTCTCTGCATAGCTTCCCCATTCCTACTCATACATCTGTTACAATCTAAGCAAGGCCACCCACTTCATCAGTGTATCTGCATACAAACCCTTCACATACTCATTGCCTCCATACATCCACCCATCCACTTTTGACATGTGTGTATGGTATACATGCATGTGTATGCATGTTCATGTGTGTGGGCACACACGTGTGCACATGAATGGGCACATGTTTACTTGCTTGTAGAGGCCAGAGGGCAACTTTGGGTGCCATCCTCAGAAATACCATCCCCTTCTTTTTGAAACAGAATCTCACCAATTAAAGTTGACTATTTGGTTGAGAATCCTTCTGTCTCCACCTTCCCAGTACTGCAATTACAGGCATGCATGATTATGCCCAGAATTTTACATGGGTACTAGGTATCAAAATCATGTATTCATGGTTGACATGCAAAGACTTCACCCACTGAGCAATCTCTCCAAGCCCTCTTACCCATTTTTTAAGTTTTTTATTACGGTAAAATACATATATGAAAACTTATCCTCTTAGCTATTTTTAAATGCACAATTCAGTGCTCTTGAATACAGTCTCACCACAGCCATCACCATGATTTCCAGAGTTCTCCCTGCCAAACAGAACCTCTGTGCCCAGTAAGCAATAGTGCCCATTATCTCAACACCGGATGTTCAACTTCTGTCTCTGATCTGTCTTTTCTAGTTATGCCACACAAGTTTTTGTCCCTATGCATCTGGTTTACCTTACTTCAAATAATGTTTTCTCGATATTCATCCATATTGTAGTATGTGTGGGTCATGTCTCTTACAGCTGAACATTTATCCATTCACTGCTGATGGTCACTTGAGTTGTCATCACCTGATGATGACTGTGAATAATGCTGTGAACATTGGCATTCTAGTGACTTGTCTTCATTTCCTCTTTTGAGACAGGGTCTCATGTAGCCCAGGCTGGTCTCTAACTTACAATACAGCTGAGGATAAACTTGAACTTCTGATCCTCCAGCCTCTATCTTCCCACTGCTGGGATTACAGGCATGCACCAGTATGCCAAGTTTACATGGTACCTGGAATTGAACCCAGGGCTTTGTGGATGCTAGACAAGCACTTTACCAATGGAGCCACATCCCCAAGTTTTTGTTTTCACTTCTCTTGTGCATATTCTCTAAAAGTCATTATCAAATCTGCTCAGCTATTTGCTGAGCTACCAAACTCTTCCAGGAAGTTTGCATAGTTTACACTCTCTCCTGCAATGCACAAAGCCTCCAGTCTTTCCATGACCTTGCTTGTAATTTTCTGTTTTATTATTACTAGCAATATTGTTACCGACCTAGACGGTGTGAAATAGTATCTCACTGTATCACTTAACAGTCTTCCATCTAACCATTTAGTCACCCAAGCAGCCATCTTTCATCATCTGCTCACCCATTTTACCCATTATCTCCCTAGATAACTTCAGCTATTCCACTAGACTATATGCAAATACCAGTACTTAATTACTTTTGGCCTTAGAAAGAACAATCTCTGTGGCCATAGCTAGTCAATCAGAACAATGTGATGGAGTCGCTAGTATCGGAACCTTGCTTACTGAAGGGACTATCTGAGAAATTTGTTTTGACACTAAGTTAAAGAAATTCTTGGGTGTGGTGGAGAGATTACCTAGTTTGGTGTGAAGTGCTGTTACTGTAACTGAGGGTTATGTCAAATTACTTTCCAGGTTTTTTTTCTCCTTATCTATCTATTTGCTTCCCATCCATATCCCTCTCTAGCTGCACCTGCTGAGCACTGAGTCTCCTGCTGACAGAGTGGTACTTCTTTCAGTGTTCAGCTCACTACCAGCACTCATCTGACTATATGTAGGGTTCTAATATAATATTAGTTAAGTGTCAGAGTATCAAATCACATGTACATACAAGTTACCCCAGCATGATCTACATAAAATACATGGAAGCAGAGATTATCTCTGGATGGTGATATTATAGGTATTTAACTATTACTTTTGAAATAAAAAAGGAATAAATAAATATTCAGAAGCTATAAAACATGATTAAAAACATGGTATAAAGTTGGAAAGAGAAACAATGGAGTTAAAATATATTATTTGCTAATGGTTTAAGTTTTATTTTTACAAGTAAGGAATATGGTTGTTTCTTTGTTTTTAAAGCTGTTTTCCCACTCAGGAAAAAAAAAATCTATTTTCTTTTTGAACTAATTCTCTAAAACCTTGTTCCATAAAGAATAAAGTCTATAAATAGAAACATTTCATAAAAGTTCAAAATCAAATGAAAAACTGGGAGACATTATTTGCAATGTATCCTTAACATATACAAAACTCTGAAAACCAGTAAGACAAAATTATCATCTCAAAACCATGAAAAGAAATCACCAATAATATAGACTATCTCGTGAAAATGAGCAGACTCTAACGAATTCTGACTTCCTAGGGTGAAGGAAGGCCATGGTCAATGGCCTAAAGGTGGATGCCTAGGAATGTCACTGATGCTGGAGAATCTAAAAATGGCCCCAATATCTGCCAACAGATACACCAAGCAAAATGAGATCCATCAGTGTGGTGATGTGGGCACCAGTGTGGATGGCTAGAAAGGATGCCCTCGAAATCCTAAGCTTCCCTAAATATTCCTTGAAATACTAAAATGAGGAGAGAAAACTGTAATATAAACCCATTCGTATACTACATATCTGAATAGTTATATATATGTCATAATGGATGCACATATAAATGTATACAATATATAGGGTTTGTTTACATCTGAGATAGCATATAGTTTAATAGTATATGTCTAGTTATCCCTAGATGATGCGATTAAGAAAAGATGGATTATTTATCTATATTTTTCTAACTTTCCTATAGAAATCTTATACAGAATCAAAAATAAAGTAACAAAATTCATTTTGGTACAATCAGTTTTACACCTGATTCTTTCATAAAGATTTCCTGGAGCAGCCATCTATTCTGTGTGCCACACTCAGGCCAGGGATGGTAGATTTAGGAGGATGGGGTCAAGACAAGTCCATGGACAGGCAGCTATCCTTGGCAGGGGCCAAGAGCTCTGCAAAGACATGCCCCCCTCAAGCCAGAGGCCACCCAAGAGGGTTTCAGTGACCTATCCAAAATAGACAGCCCTTGCTCCCAGGTAGCAGAGCCAGGGCTGCTGACTTCCTGGGCTGCCATTCTCATGAGTTCACAACATAAAACACACCACTCTAACCATCTTCAAGTGTGCAATCCTAGGTATGCACAAAGCTGTGACTGACTATGACCACCATCTAATTCCAGAATATTTGTATCACCCCAGAAAATACAGCCTCTGTCTATCAGCATGGCCTCCTGTGGTGGTTAGAATGTAAAATATCCCCATAGCCTCATGTGTTTGTGATTATGCCTTGTACTTTCCCCAGCTGGGGGACCCTTGCTAGAGGAGGTGTTCATTGGGGGTGGGCCTTGGGATTTTATACTCTAACCCCCTTGCTGGTGTAAGCCAACTCATGTTTGCTGCTGCTTCCCTGCTGATATGTGATGATGTAAGCCAGGTCCCTACTCCTGCCATCTTTTCTTCCCCACCATGATAAAGCTTCCCCTCAAAACTGCAAGCAGAAATAATCCCTTTTCTTCTACAAGCTGCTTCTGGTTTGGTGCTTTGTCTCAGCAATGAGAAGGTAACTGCTATACCGCCCTACCCCTCTCCAACCCCCCACTAATCTACTCCTCTCTAGATTTGTTGAATGTGGGCATTTCATAGGTGTGAAGCTATGCAGTATTTCTTTCTTCCACTGGCTTCTGTCACTTAGCATGTTTTCAAGGTTTACCCATGTTGTAGTGTGGAGCTACCATACTTCTTTTTGTGGGTGAATAATAGCTTATGTATGGATAGACTATATTTGATAGCATTAACCCTTCCCATCATGACAGGGCTATTACTAATTCAATCCTCTCCCAGCCCAGCCTACACCATCTCTTCCTCCTTGGCCCCATGTCCCATCCTTTAGCCTAGCTCCCTGCAAGCCAGCTTGGCTTCTCAATCTGTCTGCCAGAGCCCCACGTGAGATGGAGGTGAAGGAGCCTATGTTTGTTCATTATGTCAGTCACTTGGACACAAGGATGAGTGGTGACTGGAGCATTTGATTTTTGGATTCAGTCTGCCCAGGCTGGGGTGAGCTGGAAACATGATGCCAAGCGTGAGGCTAGCCAGCTATGAGGACCAGTACATCTCATCAACGTGGCCCAGTGTTCACATCTGCTGAAAGCCTAACCTTGGACTATCCCAATCATCCCAGTACTTCATGTCACATTCTTGCCCCAGTTCTGGAGACCTGAGCTCCATTGGACTTCCCAGGGGTTCAAACACAGGGAAGGGGTTCTGAAAATAACAGAAGTGGGACTCACCTAGAAAGTCGTCAAAGGAGAACTTGTCATTGTCCCAGATCTGGAAGACCACACATGCTGGGATTTTGCTTTCAGTCTTGTCCAGTCTCCAAAAGGCATCCTGACCCAGAGGAGGAATGGAGAAGTAAGGTTACAGAAGTTTGTCCAAAGCCATAGACTTTCCTAGTCCCTCCAGCCTGGAATGTTGCCAGAAAGAGTATTCAGAGTAGTGTGCCCCCCCCCATCCCACCTGAGCCAAGTCTTGGCAGGAAGACTGGGAAGTAAATGTAGATCCTGCCAGGCAGTACTTGGGATCCAGTGAAAGAACCTCACTTCCCCTAAAATGGCTCCTTTCAGTTTCCCAGTGCTCAAAGCCAAGGTGATCTTTCCCATTTTACGGATGATGAACTGAGTCTGGCATGAATTAGAGAACTTTGCTGAACCAACGCTTACCCCTTTAATAATAATTTTAGAGGCTGGGTTTGTTCTGTGGTAGGTCACTTGCCTAGCATGCAGGAGGCCTTGGAATTAATACCAACATCAAAAAAAGAAAGAAAAAGGAAAGGACAGAAAAGAAACAGGAAGGAAGGGAGGAAGGGAGGGAAGGAGGGAGGGAGGGAGGAAGGAAGAAAGGAAGGAAGGAAGGAAGGAAATATATGAAGGAAAGGAAAGAAGAGAAATGGAGCAGGCGTGGTGGCACACACCTTTAATCCCAGCACTCAAGAGGCAGAGGTAGGAGAATCACTATGAATTCAAGGCCAGCCTGAGACTACATAGTGAATTCCAGGTTAGCCTGGGCTAGAGTGAGACCCTGCCTGAAAGAAAGAAAGAAAGAAAGAAAGAAAGAAAGAAAGAAAGAAAGAAAGAAAGAAAGAAAGAAAGAAGAGAGAGAGAGAGAAAGAAAGAAAGAAAGAAAGAAAGGAGAAAGAAAGAGATAAAGAAAGAAAGAAAGAAGAAAGAAAGAGAAAGAAAGAAAAAGAAAGAAAGAAAGAAAGAAAGAAAGAAAGAAAGAAAGAAGGAAAGAAAGAGAGAAATGTGTCTGCAAATGTAGCTCAGTTGGTAAATTGGTAGAATGCTTGCAAACTTGAGTTTAATCCCCAACACCACATAAATAGGGCATAATGGCACATGCCTGTAATCATAGTACTGGGGAGGTATAAGCAGGAGGATCAGAGGTTCAAAGTCATCTTTGGCTACATAGAAAGTTAGAGGTAAGCCAAGACTACATTAGACCCTGTCTCAAATAATAATAATCATAAGCATAATAATATAATATTGTCTTTCTATGTACCAACCTTCTTCCACCACAAATTCATTATTGATCCAACAACTCAGATGGAGGCCACCTGAGTAACCCAAAGCATTCAGCATGACCAAGGACACAGGACAGGAACTGACAAGCTGGAATTCAAACCCAGGCAGTTGAGTTCTAGGGTTCTCTTCTCAGCCTTAAACCTGGCACCACACTTGTGGTCTCAGGGGCATGTGTGCTGGCAGAGTGAGCCTGGGGTTCCTGACCACCAGCTGTCGCTGGAAGGAACCATGGCACTTTGCAGTAAGGAGCTGGTACTGGGACAGGGCCCCCAGCTCTGCCCCCCAACCCTGTCAGTCCACCTCCACTTCCAGAGCCTGCCCAGTGCTAGGAGGAGGAGAAGGTGTGTCTGTCTTCTACCGCCTAAACAACAGCTTGCCCTGGAACCAGGCCCCTGAGGAATGCAGGGCTAGGTTGGCCTCTGGATCCCACCACTCTCAACCTGAAGAGCTGCCATAGCTCTCTGAGCAGGTGGCAATGGGGGAAACATTCTGACCATCATCACAAACAGTGGGGGTCCAGTCTTGAGACCTACAGCCAAGTGTCCAGGGAAAGTTTGGGAAGTCACAACTAGAGAGACCAGTTGACCTCAAGTATGCCTGGCCTCAGCTGCCCACTGTGATGCTTAATTTTCATTGTCAAGTTGACTGGATTTAGAATCACACACCTGTAAGTCTATCTGTGAGAGCATTTCCAGAAAGGTTTGACTGAGGAGGGAAGACCCACCATGGATGTGGGTGGCATGTCCCATATCTAGAGTCCCTGACTGAATAAGGAGGGACAAAGGAGGAAGCAAGCAGAGTGCCACTCTCCAAAGTCCCCACTCTCCACTTCCTGGTTCTGTGGTGACATAACAACATACCACTCACACCCCCATATCATGAAGCCACAATGCCAGGCCTTCCTACTATGATGAACCGTCACCCCTTAAACCATGAGCCAAAATAAGCTTCAGGTTGTTTCTATCAAACGTTTAGTCACAGCAATGAAGAAAGTAGCTAACAAGTCCCCTAAACTTGACCTTGCTGGCCAGCCCAGGCTGTCGTGTGCGGCTACCCCAGCCTCTGAGCACAGTGACCCGGATCTTACAGAGCTCCCTAACCAAACACCATGGCCGCTGCCCATGAGGAGCCGTCACCACACCCAGCCCCAGCCTTGGCTTCTGCCTAGGTTGGTGCAAACATGCAGGTCCCAGCTGGCTCAGGTCACCCTCTGTCTGGGCCTCCCTCCTCCTGCTGGCCTGGCCCAGCCTCCTGCAGGTGCCTCCCTCCTCTTGCTGGCTTTTACAGCCAGCAGCCCAGCCGCCATTCCTCAGCAGGCTGGTTTACTGGCTCAGTAATGAGCCTGAGGTTCAAACGGCCCCTGGTGGGAGCAGCTGGGTGGGGGCTCAGCCTGGGGAATGAGCCCCCCAGGTCCCAGGCGCTCATTATGCTCCAGGCCTGGGCCCTTTTACTAGCTGTTTATTTGCAGGGTGGGGGCCTGCCGAGCAAGTATGCCCTCGTGGGTGTGCTGGGCTCCAGGTGGGGAGCCTGGTGGAACAGCCAGCGGTGGTTCAAAACAGCGGGATGAAAGGAGACCTTGTAACTTTACGACAGTCTCGTCTGGTTAATGGGGTCCCTGGAGGACCTGCCTGCCTGCTAGAGGCCCTGAACCCCAGGCAGAGGGCTGCCTCTGCAGCAGGCTCCAGGAGCTCAGGGCCTGTGCAGCCCCTTGCACTCCGACCAGCTAATGGGTTGTGCCCAGATGTGGATGTGGCTCCACCTGCCTCACAGGGTCCCTGTCCTGAAGAGGTGCCTGTTGCTCCCCACTTCCTGGTGGCCTCCAGAGCCACCTGGGCTGCTTCTCCTTCATCCCTTCTCCTCCACCCTGCCGCCAGCTGCTCTCTGCCCAGGAGCTCGCCTCCTTTGTCCCCAGCCGTGTTTCTCCGTCACTTCTGGGTGCTCTTCCTCCTCTTCACTGCTCCCCACAGGCCTCTCCTCCTTACATCAAGCCTTTCCTGTATTCTCAGCTCCTCTGTCAGAACTCCCAAGTGGTCCACTCAGCTGGCCTTCCTTTCCAGAGCCTTCCATGTAGACACAAAATTACTCCAAAGATGCCAGAGCAGAGCCACCTCAGCCAGGCCCTCAGAACTGCCAGGTGACATTTCTCTGCCACCAATTAGCTCTCTCGCCTCACCCCTGTCCCTTCTCCATGTGCTTGTGTTGGTGTCTCAATAAGCATGCAGCCACCCTACCCTTTCTATCCATTTCCACATTTGTTCCATTCACCTGCCACAATGCCAGGTTCTCCAGGGACTTCACAGAAAGCCCTTTGTCAAATCCCCACCTGTCACAGTGAAGGGTTGTCCAAGTAGTCAATGTGCATCTCTCTGCCTCAGTTTTCTTTTCCATCCATACCCAGCCTCTAATCTAATAGGGTTGGGTGAGCCGCAGAGATTGTACGTCCTCTGCTCTGTTCTGCTCTGCTCAAGCCTCACCCTCCCTGTCCATAGCCAAGGGAAAGGGGCAGCCATGCTTGATGTAGCCTCTCAGACAGATGCAGCATCTACTTGTTAGGAAGAAATGCTTGTGAAAGACCAACACTGAAGAAAGGCAAGCAAAATCAAACCTACAGACAGCCTGGGCTCTCCTGGCATTCCCACAATGTTATTGCTGAATTTGGCTTTCTGGAGGGTCCTATGCAGCAATCCCTGGATGGAAGAGTGTCCATGCCCTGGTTTGATCCATGCTTTCTTTGCTTTGATGGTTTCTGAATGTTGGTGGGACACTTTGGTTTCTCTAACATACAGATGAGTCTTTGTTTGGGGATTGGGAAGGATCAGGCAGAAAGGATGCAATGAAGAGAAGTCAGGTATGGCCAAATGCATATGAAGCTCCCTCCACAAAGCCACATGGCCAGTCATACAGAAAGAGGGGGTCACCCAGGGTGTGAGGCTGGGAGTTTGAGCTACCTCCAGATGGAAATCAAACCAAGGACTTGAACACACAGGCATGTGCCCCTGGCACAGGCAAGCTCTCTCAGGTAGCCACTAGTGTCAGGAGGGAGGACAGGGGTGGCAAGCATCAAGGGGCCCCCCTCCTGTCAGCCCTGCAGGGGCTGCACGCCCATGCACATGCACACACAGTGCCCCTGTACATTGGAAAATGTCCCAGCATGTGGCTTGCTGAATGGCTGGATTCTTCTGATGGTTGGTCCCAAAGGACAGTCCTAGTATAGCACAGATCAGACGTTCCCCTTGGACTTGGTCTATTTCAGGGGTACAGAGTGAGACCTAGGCTAGATGCTGCTATGAACCCACCCATCCATGCTGGCTGATGCTTGCTTGTCTCCCCAGGGACATGCATCCTGGAGGAGAGAACGGGGCAGATGGAAGAGGGTAACATGTCAGGCCTAGAAGGCGTGAGTCTCCCCAGTGACTATCCAGCCCAAACAGTCACCACAGGCCCCATACACAGCTGTAAGAGATGACCTCTGGAGATCCCAGTCCCATGGTCAGACCTGCCTTCTGAGGGAGTGTCCCTGCCATGGCCAGGCTGAGTTCCCTACTTCCTTCCCTCAGACTCCAAGACCCTCCCTATCACTTTGTATGTCTGGAGTAGGGAGACAGGCAGTAGTCATGGGATTTGAACTTGGCTCGCTATGATGGATGTGTAGTGTGTGGTTCTGGGAGGAGGGAGGTCGACAGCCCTGGAGGCATTAACACTGGTGATGGTGATGAAGAGGAAGAAGTGGGGTACTGAGATGGCAGTGGCAGCCTTGCAGGTAATGAGAACAGAGGAGGGAGCTACAGGAACGTAATGATGCCACAGGTGATGAAAACAGCGGTGGGAATCTCACTGGCCTGAAGGGCCACTCACCTTCTTGGACACAATGCAGATTTGCTCAGCTGGCAGGTAGTCAAAGGGAAACACAAACCTCCAGTTGAAGTTGCCCTCGCCGCCCAGGGAGCGGTAGTGCACATCTGTCTTCTGCTTATGTTCTTCAAAGCCCACCATCCAGCTGGCCACATACACAGGAGGACATTCCTCATGAGCTCGAGGCCCGCCAGTCAGCAGAACACATGCATTACAGGACATTACCCACAGACGTGAACCATGGTGTGAAGCCTCCCCCTGGGCCCATGAGGGATTCTGAAGATGAACAAACTTGGTACAGAATACATGGAACTCCCACGAACTCTCCATACAAGGGAAACTACCCTAATGTCTCAGCCAACCCTCAGAGGCATACTTGATCCTTGTCACTTTAGCTCAGAGAGCTCTGGCGTGAGATGGTTCCCCAAAGATGAAGAGCACTGCACTGAGTCCCCACATGGAGGCTTGCTATCCTCCCTCCCCACTCCGCTGCTCACTGTGGAGTTCTGCAGGCAGCAGAGCAGACCCTGCGAGCTGGCCCAAGCACGAGGCAATGGCTCCTACCCTTTCACGTAGATGTCGCTCATCTTTTCCCCTGTGAGGCTAAGGTCATCCAGGATCACATCTTTGGTGTTCCAGATAATACAGCGCAGGAAAAACCTGGGGTGGGGACAAGGTGACAGAAATCTGCAGAAGTTCCCACCAGATGCTGGAATGTGCTTAAATGAGCAGCCAACTCCTCGAAGGAGTCCTGTCACCTGCCTGGCTAGAAGCTTGGCCAGGCTGTGCTCTGACCCCGCTGGTCCAAAGACTTGCCAATGGGCCACCCCTTGTCCCTCCCACCGCTGCTGTGATCTGCCTGATTCCAGCCCAGGTGAAGCCTGTGGCTGGACCCATTACCTTCTGGCTCTCCGTGGGGTGATGTTGAAGGGAGGTCCAGGCCGGCCCAGGGCCTTTGGAAACAAGTCAATCCACATCTGCAGCTTCCCCTGCGGGGACAAGAGCCACTGCTCGCACACCGCCCTTTTCACCTCACCTCAGTTACTGGCCACTTGCCTCGTGCACACACCTGGGGAACAGGCCAGAAGAAATGGAACACAGGCCTGCCAGGAAGCGGTTCAATGCCCTGGAGGTGAGAGGCCTTAAACAAGGTGCTACAGACCTAACTGCAAAGGAGGGAATACTGACCCGCAGGCACAGACCTGAGCCAGCTGCTCAGAGACCGTGACCTGTGAGCCAAGCTTCCGCGCACAGGGGATGATGTATGCAATGTCACAGAGGCCAGGGAGTGGGGTTTAGTCACAAGGGCTAGTGTCTCCTAGGCAGAAGTCCCAACCTTTCTGCAAGCCAAGGGTGATTTTTGTCATGTCCACCTCCCCATGGAGCAAAGTAACTTGGTTCAGTCACACCTCAGGGTCACAGCAGAGGCTTTTAACTCCAGCTGCTTTGCAGGCCACACAAGGCAGAGAAGACCTGCTTCTCCTAAAATCATCCCCAGAGCTTCCCCTGGCCTGTCCTCCTCTTCTCATCCTCCAAATCCCAGCTCTGAAAGCACCTCCCCCGGCCAGCATGGCTGCCACTTTCCCGGTTTCCAGACTGGCTTCGCTTCCACGGGACAGGTCGCCTGCCCTCCTACTGACCACACTCTGTGGGCATCATTACTATTCTAGAGTGCTAAACATCTGATCTGAACATTCCAGTGACCCAGCACAGGTGAGATCTGAGTCACAGACCATGCAGAGACAGGGGACACCCTGAGGCCAAGGAGTAACAGAAAGGCTTCAGAAGGCCAGAGAGAAGTCAGAGCCAGGCCTGCACATGGCTGAAGCAGATGGCAGACATGTTCCCTAGGCCCTGAGATTTTAGAGAGGCGCAAGGAGGCCAGGCACTGAGACCCCATGTAAATGAACTATGGTGATCACTGTGATGAGAAGGGTCACAGAGGGAGTGAACACATCTCCCATGGGGTCTCTGCCATTCAGGTTCCTCAGGCTGTGGTTTAAGGGCTCCAAGGCCCAGAGGTTGGGGGCCTACCTGCTCGATGTCTGGCTGCAGAGGGCTGTAGAGGGGCCGTGACTCCACATGCTCAGGAACCAGGCCTTGCTGCTGAAGAACATGCAGGGCCAGGCGCTCCTCCACAGGACCCAGGTGTGGGTTCGGGAGCCTACCAGCCTCTGTCTCGGAGATAGAACAAACAAAAGCTGAGGGCGTGAGAGACCTCTGCAGATTGAGTGGAACTCCTGGGGGGCCATGGAGAACCCCTAACCCCACAGCCTCAATTGTCACCAGTTCTTATTTTTTACCCATTCAAGTCCCTGTCTGCAAAAGCCTTCCTTTCCAGAGAGCCCTCCCTGACTGCTCCAAATCCTGAGCCTCAGCAACTGTTTCCCCAAATGTGGCATCTTGGTGCAGCTAGAACTATGCTCTGGTTTTCAAAAGTCACTCTACAAATGTCGCTAGCTACCATCACAGCAAACACTGTACAGAGTGTACTTGCTGTTTGGCATAAGCAGTGGCACATTTAGCCCTTCTAAGGACCCTGGAAGCTGAGTACTGCTGCTAAGCCCACTTTACAAATGTGAGGCCCAAAGACTGCAGAGTCCCACACAAGGGCAGCAGGCAGCTTGGACCACATGCTGCTTCCCCGTCCCATTTCCAGGGGAAGCTCCTGCCTGCCAGGGGCAGTGCAGGGATAGGTGCCATGGATGGGGAGAAGCCTGGCCCATCCGCAAGCAAAAGAAACTTAGCCTTCGTGGCAAAGACTTTCACTGAGAAAGGTGCACATGTGCACATGCAGGCGCGCACACACACACACACACACACACACACACATGTTCACTCACACAAGTACACACCAGGTGCATATACTTGGATGTGCCCATGTGCACCCAGCACAGATTCACACATGCATGCACACACACATGCACACACCTATGTATGCACAAGTATCACCCATCAGACTAAACCTACCCACTTTAATAGGAACCCCAAAGAAGAGGTGTGACACTGCAGGGCCAGGAATGTGGCTCTGCTAGGCTGGCTGGTGACTTTAGGCAAGTTGCTAACCACATCTGGCCCCAATGGCCTCATCCGTAAAGTGAGGCAGATGCTGGCCCTCCAATTTTATGACCATAAGCCCTGGTCACAGAGTAGCGGGTACCCTTAGAGGAAATGAGACTCCCCCTAAACCAGACACATATTCCTCATGGTTGATCCTGGCTCATGACCCAGGAGAGTCAGGAAAACAGCAAGGAGAGGGGGTGGAGCCCAGGGCATCAAAGTCATCGTTTCCTTTTATAACCTCGGCACCAGCCCTGACATCAAACATCTCCACAATGAGCAGGAGGCAAGGGGCCAGCTGGGCCTGTAAACACCTCAGGGAGTCTGAGCTGCTCTGGGTGGGCGACACAGGCCTGTGGGCATCTCAGACACATGGAGAGCATGTGGCAGAGTCTCAGTCACCAATATCAGGCAGAGCCAAGGGCAGGGCGAGGGCCATGGCAGGGCCTCTTAGCTGCCTTTTGGATGCTTAGGCACATGGGAGTGGGGATGGTATGCCAAGGTCAAGCTAGCCAGTTAGTACAATTCAAGGGGGTGTACCCCAAGCTCTGACTTTTAAACTCACCCAAATCTTGCCCTCAGATGATCCTACCATGGCATGAGCAGAGTTCTAACCCTGGTTCTACCCTGATTTTTGACCTGCACAATGTTGTCATGGTCACGCCTTCACCCTGCTGATGTAAGCTGGGTCCACTTAGGCCTTCCTGACAGGAGACAGCCTGACAAGAAAGACAGACAGCCACCATGATGTTGGGGGCGGAGGGTCACATGGTAGCTCACCTATCTGCTCTATGGTGTATTCCTTCTCCCGGAACATGACATGGTCTGTCTGGTACACAGGGGCCTTGACCCTTTGTTGCTGGCAGAAGAGGTGGAGGAGCTGGGAGGGGCGGAGCTGGTCTCTCCACTGGTTTGGTCCAGAGCTGAGGCCCAAGGGCAAGACAAAGATGAACCACTCCAAGGAAACACAGCAGGGGGGCTTTCAATGGCCTGTGTACCCCATACCCACCCTTCAGGTTTACAGTCTATGTTCGTTCTGATAGTTTATCATTCCCATTTTACAGAGGAAGAAACTGAGGCACAAAGAGCAAAGAACTGAAATATGCAGAGAATTAAAATTGAATTTCTTCCAGTTTCTACAACTAGAGAACCAGACCCAAAAATGACTCAAGACGGCTGGAGGAAGGTGTTATCAGTACACAGATTCCCGTAACAGTCACATGACCCTCTCAGGCCCAGCTAGAGTCCATGGGTCCCACTCTCTGTCTCCTTTCCTTCCCTCCCTCCTGTCTTCCCTCTCTCTTGCCAAGGGTTCAGCCACCTGAAGACCTTGGTGCGCATTGCAGAGGTCTGGGTTGTATCAACATGATAGACAGCCAGACACACAGGCCCAAATCCTAATTCTACTACTTACAAGCCTTTGTTTACTCATCTGTGGGGTGGAAGCAATGGGTCTTTCACTGGGCTCAACCCAATGCTCAGAATCAGAGTGAGCAGTTGCTGGGAAGCAAACTGGCCCAGGCACTTACACACAGTAGGTCTGTGGAAGGCCACAGCGAGCCCCAAACTTGGACAGCAGCCTGTTCTCCAGGTCAATGACTGTCTCTCCAATCTTCTCATCCTTAGAAAGGAGGTCGTAGTCGTACAGTGTGATTCTCAGGTCCTTCTCCAAAGGCAGTGTGCAGGTCAGCTCGAACATCCTGCAGCAAGGCCCAACATTAGGACCCGCCCCAGGGGGAAGTCAAGGAGCAGGACTCGGGCAGGAACTGCAAAGCCATCCTGGAGAGGCCGCCCTCCTGCAGTCTCCCCTCACTTCTACAGCATGTCATCCACATGCGGCCGTGCTGGACACGCCCAAGCGCCTGAGTGCGTGTGTCACGTGCGTGTGTGTCACGTGTGTGTGTGTCACGTGCGTGTGTGTCACGTTTCGCCAAACAGAGTCGGCACATGGCAGGCGCCTGTGTGATGGAACCCAGGATGGATGAATAAATGGAACAGAATATTGAAACTGAAGTTTCTGCCATGGCACCAGGAGAAAGCCAGGTGGCCAGAGCTCTGGAACTGACCAAGGGGATGGCCCAGGACCTGTCTCCGGACTTGGGAGGCTGCACACTGACTTGCAGGGTAGAATGGAAGAATGGTCTGTGCAAAGCTTTTTGGGGAGACGCCTCCTACAGAGTCTCAGCCAGCAGGCAGCCACCACAGAGGTCAAGGTGCCCCTCCTCACCTTGTGATGGACCCCCTGCAGGAGGGAGCCATGAACCTGTTGCCCAATTCTTGCTCAGGTGTCTCAAGCAGCAGGAGGGCAGCCAGAGCTATGCTTGGGGAAGTTACATCCTTCCGGGCTGGGCAGGAAGGAGCATTTGTCGTGAGGTAGACAGGGCTGCCTAGAGGCCAGTCTGGAGATAATCTGCCTACAGCCTCAAAGGGGTCTAACAGCCTGAAAGCAAGAACTAGACCATCTGAGGATCTGGGGAGGCAACAGCTAATGAGGGGGCACTTAGTGGTGTCTCTGGGAGCTTTTGGAAGGTATCCTCAGAGAAGGAAATCAGCTTGGGAAACCTGCTCCCTCCAGAGAGTACCAGGACAGGGACAGACAACACATGGATGGACCCCTCACCAGCACGAGCTCACCTAGCCCTGCCTCTGTAGAGCCACTTGCTTGTCTACGTGGGGAGAAGAACATACACTAAACAGGGCAGAGAGCGGAAGAGCCCCTCCATCCCCATCCCCACACTTCCGGCCCTGTGGGCCAGCCGGCCTGGAGCAGGATGCTCCCCGGAGCCATCCCAGTGCTCCGAGCTGCATGGAGGGCAGTGGGGTTTCAGCCCTGAGACTACACATCTGACTTCTACAAGCCAGTGCCTTTAGTCATTGAGCCATCTCCCCAGCCCTATCTGTGACCTTTATAAGTGGCTGGGATTAAAGTGAGCAGAAGACATCTGTCCACTGGGGGGTGAGGGGGAAAGGTCAACCCACACAGTAAGTGGGTTTGCAAGACACTGGCAGATAAGAACACAGCTGGAGACTCCATCTACACAGCTGTGGGGAAGTTGCCATCCATGCTGGGGTAAAACTTTTCAGTGACGTGGCTGTTTTGGAGTCACCCATGCTCTCAAGCAGAGAGAAATCAGAGTGATGCAACTTCTAGGCAGGGAAACTGAGTTAGAACCACCAGAGAAGCTAGGAAGAGGCAAAGAAGCTACCCTAGGGCTTTCCAAAGGAACCTGGTGCTGCCCACACCACGCTTATGAACTTTCAACCTCCTGAATCTTGAGAAAATAAATCTCTGCTGTTTTAAGATAAAAGGGCACAAAGCTGGGCAAGTAGCTTGGTAGATAGAATGCTTGCCTAGCAAGCGGAAAGCCCTGGGTTCCCTCCCCAGAACTACATAAACCAGGTGTGGTTGTACAAGCTTGTAATCCTAGACAGGAGAATCAGAATTTCAAGGTCATCCTCAGCTACACAGTGAGTGTGAGGCCAGCCTGGACTGCAGAAACCATTATGTAAAAGTTTAAAAAAACAAACTTTGAGATTGTTAGAGCCACAAGTTGGGACATTTTGCACAGACATTGTGTCTCACCCACCCATAATGCATGATCCACAATGCACTGGGGGTTGATCCGCATTCCCAGCGAGGAAGGCCTCTTCAGAAAAGGGGCAGGAGGGAGGGAAAGGATGGTACCAACATGTGTTGTTTACATACTAAATATGTGCATATCTAATAAAAATTTTTAAAAAATAAAAAAACAAACTGTGATAATTTCGTATGCTGTTGAGTCTTTGCTGTGATTGAAGAAGGTTAGAAGTACCTGGCATGCCAGCTTTGGGATGATTTGGGGGAGGTGAGAAGGAAGGAGAATGGGATGGGTATATTTTCATATTTACTTTCAGCATTCCATCTGCTCTTGGTATGTGCATATGCACACCCATCCACTGCCCATCACCACTAGCCTGTGGATTTGTGCCAACCACCAGGGCTTACTAAACAGCTTCTGTCTCCACTCTCCACCCACCTCTAACCCCATCTAGGTAGTAGCTCACCACTGGCCAGGACTGTCCCCATACAGAGCAACTTCAATTAAGCAAACAGAGGCCAGTGTGTGAATTTGATATACTACATGATATATAAGTGAACACCAGGCTTCTGCAGGTGCTACAGAGATAGCCATCGGTCCTCCTCACCTCAAAAATCTCATGACCAAACCACTGAACTGTGCTTTGTACAGACTTCCCCTCTGCCCAAGACCAAGCCACTTCCCACTTACTTTCCAAATACAGGCTCCAGGGTACAGGGAATGTAGTTGTCCTGGTCACTCACTGATTTCTTCCCAATGGAGATCTTGATGTAAGGGTCACACTGGAGAAGGGCACAGAAATACTTAGTGAAATCACTGGGTCATGTGTCTGTGGGACTCTTGAGTCCCCTGGCTTCCTAAGGCCATCAAGAAGCTATGATGTAGACTGTGTCCTGTCAGGGCAGAACCCACCCAGCATTACACAACACTCCACACCATAGCACACAACCCTGCAGGTCTTCATAGCTCTGTTCCAGCAGCGAGAAGGAGAGCTTAAGTTCCCCATATTCCTGAATCACTGCCCTACTGGGAGAATCAGAGGGGGTTGGAGCCCCACCCTCATACACATAAGACACATGCCAAGGAACTAGGCCAGGTTGGGGTCTTCTCTGAGACTTCTGCTCCCACATATGGAAAGGGCCAGAAATGGTCATAATTTATCTGCCTAAAGTATCCTGAGGCCATCTTCGGGATACTACATGAGCAGCAGTGAGCCTTCAGCCATCATATACGAGCATCTGGGGCCAGAGAGCAAGCTCACAGTGCTGAGCGTGAAGGAGATAAGGAAGGGCAATAGGAATATCCTGGATGCCACTGCCGCCACCCAGACTGAGTACTGTTCCACACTGCCCCAAGATCATATGACTCCTCAGCCTTGATAGATAGGGTTATGGGGCTAGGACACCTGGCTTCTACCTACCACCTCAGGGACACCCACAGAACCTGTATAAGGAGGCAAGAATGGACTTTAGCCTTGTACCTCTAAACTCTGGCCTCTGCTTTCCCCTCTCTCTTTCTAGCTCTCCTCTGTTCCCTGCCCATTACCTCCCCTGTAACTCCATCTCTGGCAAGGACTAAGGTGAGTGCTATCTCTCACTTCAGGTACAAAATATAAAGAAAGATCTAAAAATTCATCAATTAAGATAAATAATATTTTAATGCAATAGTAACTCAAAAGTTAAAAATTGGAGCCAGGTGTGGTGGTGCACACCTTTAATCTAGCACTCAGGAGGCAGAGGTAGGAGGATCACCTTGAGTTCAAGGCCACCCTGAGACTGCATAGGGAATTCCAGGTCAGTCTGGGCTAGAGTGAGACCCTACCTAGAAAAACCAAAAAAAAAAAAAAAAAAACCACAAGTTAAAAATCGGCACCAATGGCCAATGAGGAACAGAAGATCAATAGGACAAATGTTCCTGGCTTCAGTTCACATGGCCAAGCACAACAGTCACTGGTCCCATCTCTCCTGTCCCTGTACCTCTTCCTACCCAGCACTGAAATCCTACAAAATCCAGTGCCAGCCTCAAACTGTCACCCTACTTAATGATATGTCTCAGCCCAGTTCTAAGCACAAATGAAGCAATCCTCTTTTAAATCTCCATTATACTCTGGACTTCTCTTAAAAGCCTACTTTTTTCTCCCTCCAAACCTACTAACACCATATGTCCTGACAAGTCATATTTCTTCCTACAAATCTTCCTTATTTTTCTGTGTTCTATGCTGACTCTAGCCTTGGCTGGCCTCCTAAAGAAGTAGGTCCCAGCTGAAGCTATCTTCAGGTCTACATGTGACTCTGGATTCTCTGGATCACTGAGAGCTTCCTGGGGCAGAAACTATATCCACATTCCATAGGCCATTTATACCAGGCCTGCTATTCTCGGGGAACTAAGGGTTCCAGAAATATTACCTTCCCATTGGGGTCTTTGGGTTGTAGGCCAAATGCTCGGACAATGTATATACGGACTAAGCACTCCTGGGGACCCTGGGCAGCCAGCTGGTGGAACTGCCTTGGGGGTAAGGGGATAGCTGGGTCTTCTGGAAGGGGATAAATTTTGAAGAGACCCTAAAAGAAATGAGGAATTAGCTTTCATTGTTTTCATTGTTGTCAGCAATACAATAACCTATGTGACCATTACTCCCATAGCTATAGAGTCACCCCTATGGAGACCACCCAGCCCAACACCTTCCCACCACCATCAGATTCTGTGTACGCAACAGCTTACCCACAAGGCCACATCACCAGCACCACAGTCATTGTTGTAGCCCCTGCTCTCACCCCTTGTTCACTTACTGCTTCAACACAAGCGGAAGCTAACCCAGGGACATATCCTCGAGAACATACCTTAAACTCCCCAATGACAGATGGATCTTCCATTTCCTCTTGAGTCTTGCCCCGGTAGAGCTTGAAGGTGTTACAAAAATCAGACAGGCCCTCAAAAGCTTCCACATTCTCCAACTGTGTGTCATAGACCTGTCACATATACGGATGCAAAAAGAAGACAAGGGAGCAAGAGGAAGTAGGGGAGAAGGAAAAGCAAAGGAAGAGGAAACAAGACAGTAGAAATAAAGAAAGAGAGGAGGGACAGAACAGAAAAAAGTGAATGAAGAAGACCAAAAATACAGGAATAAAGCAAAAAGAAGGGTAGAGTTAGAGAGGTAGAAGAAGAGAGGCCAAGGATAAAAGAGAAAGAAATGAGAACAAAGGAAAGATGAACACAGAAGAAGAGGCAGAAAGATGTTAATCTATTCCAATTATGGGGGCTTTGAATTAACCAAAATTTCTGGGCACCTAGGCTCACAAGAGGACCCCTTTTGTAAAAAATAAGATCACAAATGAATGAAAAATTAACTTTCCATTTACACACTAAGTTAAACTCTGGTAAATTAGTAGACTAGCAACTCAAATAATAATGTCCACTATCCAGATGTCCAACAATGATGGCATTAAATATAAGCAAGTACAGGGATGGAAAGATGGCTTAGCAGTTAAGTGCTTCCTGTGAAGCCTAAGGACTCCGGGTTCAAGGCTCGATTCCCCAGGACCCACGTAAGCCAGATGCACAAGGTGGCATCTGGAGTTCGTTTGCAGTGGCTAGAGGACCTGATGCTCCCATTCTCTGTCTCTTTGCCTCTTTCTCTCTCTGTCTGTCACTTTCAAATAAATAAATAAAAATAAACAAAAGTTTTTTTAATATAAGCCAAGTACACATTTTGAACTCCAGTTTAAATTTGTTAAATGTACTTATTTTATCTCCTCTTAAATAACCAATGATTCTTACCAGAGTTTGGAATTTCTTATAAATAAAACAGCTATTATTACAGATGATAAAATATACTTAATTTGTAATAATATTTAACAGGATAATATGTTACCATATGTACATGCTAAATTGACTATACCTGAAATTAACAGACAAGATACTAATATAAGTTTCTTACTTTTCTAAATATCATTTCTCATGTAAATGTTCTCATTACTCATGTTCCATCTATCTTCTTAATAACTAGGTAGTTACATAAGTGGTATAGATGCATTATTGGAATTGTAAGTAGACATGAAGAAAACATTAAAATTGCCTTACATTCTGACTTCTCAAAATATTACCTAGTGGTTGAGTCACAATTGTGAAGTGTCCTTTTGAACTTTTCTTGGTATACATTTTTAATTTGTATTTTTTACCAAAATAGAATCACAAGATACAAACTGTTCCATGACTTATTTCTTAACCTAACAATATGAGTATCATTATAGCCAAAAGATACAGCACCCTTGTCAATGGCAATGTTGTATTCTATTGCATAAATGTATCATAAGTTAATGACAAATCATTTTGTAAATTTTCTATCTTAATTTTTAAACACCACTTACAAATAGGAGTTTTTTCAAACCTCCTGTATGTATGCTTTAGATATTATTTGTAATAAATTTCTAGAAATAGAATTTCTGGTCAAAAGAGATGTCCCTTTGATGTGCATGACACACTCTTCTCTAGAACATTTGAATGGATTGATTCCCCCATCTACAACATGCATGTGCCTGTGTTCTTAAATCCTTCCCATGGTTGTGCATTTCACTTAGTTAATTTGATAGGCAGAAGATGGTACACTGGATTTCTAACTTGTACTTCTCTGAATATCAGAGATCACTGCCCAAGATGATTAGCCAGCTGTGTTCCTGGCCTGTGAACTGTTAGCCCTTGCTCATTCCTTTTTCCTCTCCTGGTGTCTATTTTCTATTCTGCCATGATTTGAAAGATCTCTTTGTACATAAAAGATATTAACCTTTGGCGGATCTAATACAACACAAATACTTTGTCCCAGTTTCTCCCTTGCCTTTTAATTATGTTGGTGATATTCTGTTTATGGTATATTTATGTTACATTTGTTTATAATTATAGTTTTTCAGCTATGTCAGTAATTCCTAGATAGTCTCTTCTAGTGATCTTTATTATAGCTTCTATATTCCAAATTATGCTTAGAGTGTCTTCACAGTAAGGTTAAGCTCTCAACTCAGTGTAGTTCAAGGCTTGAGGGAGAATTCACCAAAGGCTAAACAATTATTGGAGTATCATTCTTGATCAGATTTCTACTCTTCCCAGTGGTTTGTGCCTGGGGTATTTTTGCTTTGTTCCTTGTATGTCTGTGCTTACTAACAGTGTCTTGACCTTGCTGCGTCATAACCTGTTTTGTTGTCTGACATCCATTCCGAAGAAACACTAAGTTCCCTTCTGAACAATTGTTTCTTTGGTATTTTTGTATTTTGTTAGATTTGTATTAAACTTAAATTTTAACTTTTTATATTATTTTATTATACAGGGTTTCATAAGGCCACATAATATGAGTACTTTGATCATGTCCTTTCCTACCTCCCCCATTAGTTCCCTTTGTTCCACTAGTTTGTTTCATTTCTATTTCTATCACCAGTCCATATATGATTTCATGTATCTATATACAATCTAGGACCCACAAATATGAGAAAACATGTGATATTTGTCTTTTGGAGACTGGCTTACTTTGCTTATTATAATGATTACCACTTGCACCAACTTTTCTATAAATGGTCTAAGTTCAATATTCATTAGGGCTCTAAAGATTAATTGTATATACACAAACTTCAATTTCTTTATCCATTCTTCTCTTATTTGACACCTAGGTTGGCTATATAATTTAACTATTATAAACAGCACTGTTCTAAACATTGGTGTGCAAGGATCTCTATGAAACAATGACTTGGAGTCTTTTAAGTAAATACCTAGGCGTGGTATAGCTGGATCATGTTAGATTTTTTTTAAGGAACCTCCATACTTATTTCCATATAATTAGACTAGTTTACATTCCTACCAGTGTATAAAGGCTCCCTTTTGTCTCTCCTTGCAGTATCCACTTTTTTATCCAAGCATATGGTCTGATGGTTAGTTGACTCTAGACCTATTTACAGCTCTCCTTTCATAAAATCACTGATTATCATTGGCTTTGTTGCAGTTAGACAAAGTTTTTGTTGGCATTATGAACATGAATATTTCCTAAATTCTTGCTGCCATGTTCCTGGTTTCTCCCAACAGTTGTAAGTTTTAGTTCACTCTTTATAGGTGGTCAAATGTGTCCGTCACACACCTGATCATTCTATCTTCTCTTTTTTTTTTTTTAGTTGGCAGATAAATGGCTAGAATACACAGAACAATATTAAATCATAATATGAATGCAAAAATGGCATGTCCCCTTCTTTTCCTTACCCCATCCTGAGTCACAGAAGTCTTCTGTAATCCCTAGTCAACAAGCTATAAAATCCCTTGCCATACAAATCCACTTATCCACACCCTTAAGAAGTGTAGGTCCAGTTTTCAGGTGAAGAAGGACCTGCTAAAATCATAGAATTAGATGTTGGTTGTAGGTGAGAGGAATTCTTTTTTATTATTTTTATTTTAGGGTGTATGTGAGAGACAGAGAGAGAGTTGGTAAGCCAGGGCCTCAAGCCACTGTAATCAGACTCCAGACACTTGCGCCACCTAGTGGGCATGTGCAACCTCGCGCTTGCCTCACCCCTGTGCATCTGGCTTATGTGGGATCTGGAGAGTCAAACATGGGTCCTTAGGCATCACAGACAAACACCTTAACTGCTAAGCCATCTCTCCAGCCCTTGTCCTCTCAATATTATCAGTGTTATTCTTTATAACATTATGGCAACTCCTGTCTACTTTCCACGTGTGATATGATCCTATGATTCCTGATTCCTGACTGTGCACACAATATGACCAGCTGCCTCACACTCCTGCCACCATGCCTTCTATGCCATGATGGACTGTACCCTCACACTTAGAGCAAAAATAACCCTTCCTTTCTTAAATTGTTTTGTTGAGTATTTTGTCACAACAAGAAAAGTAACTGATATACTATGTAAGTAGTTGTTAAACTAAATTGTTTATGAAATAAGGGTAAGAAAAAATGTATGCTCATGTTCAGGACAGATACCATTTTTTTAATAATTGCAAATCAGATATTGGTTGAATTCACAGATGCAGAATCCATGAATATAGAGAATGGTCTGTACTTAAAATTTTCTATTATGTCTTTACTTTTCCTGAGCCTTGCTCCTCTCAATGTTCAATGAGGGTTTGGTCGGGAGGGTCATTCATTGAGCTCATTCATTTCAATCAAAGGTTCAGTTCTCTACTTTTTCAATCCTGTTATTTCTTTTTTTTAATTCATTCTCTCATTTCTAGCTCCCTTCATGTTTACTTTTGTTGTCTTGCTATCTTGACTTTAGTATCATTATCATTATTTGACTTCTTGTGCTAAAGCTATATTCCCTATACTTCCTTTTTCATGATAATGAAAACATTTACATTTTGAAAGTACCTTTATTTACTACTCTCTTGGCATTGCCTATTTTTGTTTAGATACACAATATTTTCATTTTCTTAGCATTCTATACTTAAAGTTTTATTTTTATTGTTGGATCCCAGACTTGAAAGCTTAATTAAATTATCTTTCATTCTTTTATAATGAATATAAACCCTTAAGGCTACTGGCCTCTGAATGCTGCCTTAGTTATAAGGAATAAATTTTTATGTCTAGTGTTTCATCATCTCTTAGATATTCTATAATTTTGCTTTCTCTTTCAGTCAAAAATTGTTTTCAAGAAAGAATGTTTTGGGCTGGAGAGATGGTTTAGCAGTTGAGACACTTTCCTGCTAAGCCTAATGACCAAGGTTCGAGTCCCCAGAACCCACATAAGCCAGATGCACATGGTGGCACATGGATCTGGAGTTCATTTCCAGTGGCTGGAGGCCCTGGCATGCCCATTCTCTCTCTTTCTCAAATAAATAAATAAATAAATTTTTTTAACTTAATGTTCATTTTTTTTTAAAGAGTGTTTTCCAGGTATGGTAATACAAGCCTTTAATTCCAGCATTTGGGAAGCAGAGGTCAGAGGATCTCCATGAGTTCAACACCACCCTGAGACTATACAATGAATTCCAGGTCAGCCTGGACTAGAGCGAGATCCTACCTCAAAAAACAAAGCAAAACAAAACAAAAAAGTGTTTTGGTAGAACAGGGATGAGACAGTAATGGCAGAGGATTATGATCAAAATATATCATTTTATTTATATATAAACACTGTCAATAAAAGGTGTTATTTTACAGCCAGGCGTGGTGGCGCACACCTTTAATCCCAGAACTCGGAAGGCAGAGATAGGAGGATCACTGTGAGTTCGAGGCCAACCTGAGACTACATAGTGAATTCCAGGTCAGCCTGGGCTAGAGTGAAACTCTACCTCCAATACAAACAAACAAACAAAAGGTGTGATTATAAAAAAGAGTGTGTTGGGCTGGAAGAGATGCTCAGTGGTTAAGGCACTTGTATACAAAACCTAATGAGTTCAATTCACCAATACCCACATAAAGCCAGATGCACAAAGTGGCACATATGTCTGGAGTTCCTTTGCAGCGGCCAGAGGTCTTGACGTACCCATTCTCTCTCTCTGCTGGGTGTGGTGGCACATACCCTTAGTCCTAGCACTCAGGAGGCAGAGATAGGGGAATACTGTGAGTTCAAGGCCAGCCTGAGACTACATAGTGAATTCCAGGTCAGTCTGGGCTACAGTGAGACCTTACGTCAAAAAAAAAAAAAAGTGCATGTTTTGTCTTTTCAATTGAAAAGGCTGCCTGTCATATTGGCACTAATTAAAATTCATCAAGGCTTTCTTCACAGCCTGTTACATGGTCAACTTTTCTAAATGTGCTATTGGCATGGTCTTTATTTTAAGGCTACCAGATTAACTCAGATCAATAATTATGTCAGAGAGTCTGAGGAGAAGACTCAGTGGACAAAGTGCTTGTTGCACGAATGTGGGTACCCAGGACCCATGTAAAAGCCAGACCCAGTAGTACATGCCTGCAATCCCAGTTTATAGCAAGATGAGAGGCAGGAACAGGAAAACCAGAAGCTCATGGGCCAGCAGCAGCAAACAGCCAAAGACCCTGCCTCACACAAGGGAGAATGTGAGGACCAACACCCAACCCTGTCCTGTGCACCCACACGCACAGGGGGCACTCGTGCACCTGTACACGTGCTCTTGTATGTTGGGGGTGCATGCACAGACACGCACACATCACACACACATAAGATTGAAGAAGTAATATTTATACCATATTTCTATGTCTCCACACATTTTTGTCCTTTAATCTAGCACAAACCAAGGGAAGTGAGTTGAAATACCTTCCAGTGTTCTTGTGACTCCCATATTTCCTATTTTGTAAGCAATGATGCTTCATTATGTAGCACGTTGGTAGTCTCATAACTGTACTATCTTGTACATGAACCATTTAACATTAGAGGTAACACTGGTGTCTTGCTTCTGGAACCTGAAAACTCTCTCATTTAGCCCATTGTGATTTCTAATTTATCATTATTTGCATTTGCCTGGCACATAGTTACCAAATTTTTTACTTTCAAACTTTTATAAATCTCTTTATTTTGCAGTTATATGTTCCTTTGAAATCTGATTAAATATAGTAATAAATTACTTGTGTTATATGATATGACAGATATGTTTGGCATGAATTTTACATTTTATGTGTTTTATATTTAGGTAGTCCTGTAAATTTCTAGTTTCTAAGGTGTTTTTTTTCCTAAAACTCCTTGCATGCTCTTTTCTTCTCCCTTCTCCTTTTCTTCCTTGCTTTCCTCCATCTCCATAGCTAGAATGTACAGAGTTCCTGCTCTGTTATTATAATTTGTAAACAATAATCTTCATTCATCTATGTCTTTAGGGATAGTATTTGTGCATATGATATGTATAAAAATGACCAAATAATATACCTGTTAAATTCTTCCTTTTTAAAAATTATTCTATTATTTTATTTTTGAGAGACAGAAAGAGGCAGAGGGAGATAATGGGCACACCAGGACTTTTCAGCCACTGTGAATGAACTCTAGATATGTGTGCCCCCTTGTGTGCATATGTGACATTGCATGCTTGCATCACTTTGTGTCTGGCTATGTGGGACCTGGAGAGTCAAACATGCATTCTTAGGCTTCACAGGCAAGCACCTTAACTGTTAAGCCATCTCTCCACCCCTAAATTCTTCCTTTTACATCAGCTAGTTATAGGCAAAGTTCTCTGCCCAGTGTTTGCTTGTACTCCTATTATGTGATTCACCCAACTTTTAAAAAATACGTCAACTCCATTCATTTTACAATATAACAATTAGTGACCTTACTCTGTACCACATATCTTTCCTCTACATAATTTTTGTCAGTTTTACATTTCTATGTTTTGGGCATGTATGGCATTTCCATGGTCTTGTTACCCTGACCCCTGACCCCATTTGCTCACTTATATTCTAGGGTACAATGTGACCACAGAAGTTCTTCTGCTCCAGTTTTATAAGTCTCACCTTATTGGTGAAGGTTGATCTACTGGGAGTCCCCTCGGAGCAGCCCACAGGAACCCTGTTTCCTGGCACATGAATATATATCCTGGCTGGCCTCGCCTTTGTGCTTTTTAAACGCAGCATGGCTGATTATGAATCCTCAGCCACTCATGCTTCCTTGATGGTCCTATGTGTGCTGGTCTATGGTCTATGGCTTCTCACTGTGACTGTGGAGAAACTGAAGCTACCTTGATTTACTTCCTGTTTAAGAATCAATGTTTCCTCAGAAACTCCAATTACAGAAGTATTGTCTCTTTCTTGACTTCTGTGTCTGTCACTTTCTTTTTATCTTGTGCAACTTTTCCCTCATTTCTGTCCTCTACGCCCTGACCACGTCCATTCTGTCCTGTCTTCCTTCCAATTTCATGTTTTCTTCTATCTTTCCTGAATTCTACCAGCTGCTCTCAGTTTATCTCTACTCACTTCATCAATCTTTTCCTTCATTGCTGCTTTGCATTCATTCTGAAGGCCCATTTCTTGTATGTGTTCATATGTGTGTGCATAAGTGTGCATATGCTCATGGAAGTTAGAAGGCAATGTTGGGTATCAATATCTTCCTCAGTTATTGTACACCTGATTCTTTGAGACAGGTCTCTCACTGACCCTAGGGCTCACTGAATCAGCTAGACTGGCTAGCTAGTAAGCCTCAGAATGCCCCTATCTCTGCCTACCCAGCACTGGGATTACAGGCTCACACCACCACATCTAGCATTCTTGCATGAGTGTTGGGGATCTGAGCTCACAAACCCATCCCCACTCCCCTGAAAGCCCCATTTCTTAAAGGTTTACAGCAAACTATTCCTTCTCTTCTGTTCCCTGGCAAAGATTATCCCATTGGTTTTTGTCTTCTTCTACCAGTAAGTTTGATTTCTACTTTCCTTTCTTTTGCCCATAGAATGTTTGAATCAATGTTGTGCCATTTTTTTACTATTACTTGCCAATGAATGAGTTGGTTTTTCAAGCCTGGCTATTTCCTTCCTTCGCACTATGGAGGCAGAGCGTGTCCCACAGACACTCTTCCCCGTGAGTCCTGGGTAGCTTCACCTTTCAAGTTCCACTGAGACAAACTAGGTCTAGGTTTCCACCATCACCTTAACTTGGAAACAACGAACTAACTTTCTATTTCACAGTACAAGCTCTGCATTTTGAAACTATTACAGAAGTTTTCAAACACACAAAAATAGAGAATCAACCATCAATTGACTCCCATGCACTCATCCCCTGTTTAAAAAGAAAAAGAAAAGAAACACCCCCATTGGGATGCGTGTTCTCATGGGAGCTTTCTGAGCCCTGCTGCCATCCTCCTTCTGCTTTGTGGCCTGTGCCCAATCTGCTGTCCTTGAGCAGCCTTTACTTATATTTTGGAGTCTGCGGCTTTTATTTGTTTCCAACTTTTCTGAAAAATGGATTTTGTGGGCTTGAATGATTTCCAAGAGAAAAGAGGGAAAATGCTGACTTACGCAGCCATGTTCATACTGGAAGTCCTAATAAAATACTTTTAAAATTTCCAACTGGTTGGACTTTTTGTTTAAAACTTTCATTATTAATTTCTAATTTTATTAGGGTTTAATCACTCTTGAGTGATTTCTTCTTTAGGTAGTTTATTACTAGGTTAACATGTGATCAAATTTTGTAAGTGTTCTCTGAGCATTAGAAAAGTGTATTCTCTAGGTTTCATTGCTTATGTTCTTAATTTTAAAGCTACAAATTTAGCATCATGTTAAGATGCAATATGAACTTTCTGTAGCTTAAAAGAGACTTACCTTATTATACATAATTTTTATTTTCTTATTTATTTATTCACTCTTTGGTCAAAGAGATAGGTATGTTAAAAATCCCCACTACAACCTTAATTTCTGTCATTTCTTTTTGCTATTATTTTTGTAAGATACTAGTTTATACTTCCTCTTTTACCCTAAATATTTCTATGCATTTGGAGTCTTTTCTTTGAAGTATGTATTATTTTTATTCATATGAAACATTCTGTTTTGTCTCCTTTGCTTTTTACTTTAAATTCTACCTGCTTCCCTTTTGTGTGCATTTGATTTTGTTTGCAAAATATTGCTGCCCAAACTACTTATATTTTTAGCTATTCTATTGTTTTATATATGTCTTTTAAAGACACTACAACCAATTTTGACTTTTAGAATTGTCCAAGAGTCCTTATCACTTATTACAAGAGTTTAATCCACTTTCATTTATTAGGAAAACATGTGCATTGCTTTTAATACCATATTTTTTGGGTTTTGTTTATGATGCATTTTGATGCATCCTGTGTTGTTGTTCTTCTATTTGAAACATGAGGTTTCCCATCAAAAAATGTTTCTTTCCTCTGCTCATTGTGTGTGCCTTCCTTTCTGCCATGCTATTGACTATTTTTCAAAGACCATGTTGATAGAGTTGGTTTTTTTCTGTTTACTTATCCTTAAAGGACCAGTGTTCTTTCCAGGTCTGTTCTCCCTCCTCCATCCCCCTCTGCCAGAAATAGTTTGCATGCCTTTCCTCTGGACAGTGTCTTTTCACTTGGCTGCTGAAGGAGAACTCCTCGGAGAGGTCAAGCTGCAGGGCTGGGTGCCAGCTCTGCATCCGGCATCCCAGGGAGCAGCACAGGGCCAGGGCCACCCTGGCAGCAGTCCTCATTCCTGCTGTGTGTGTGTGTGTGTGTGTGTGTGTGTATGTGTGTGTGTCTCATTTCTTGGCAAGGCCACAGTACCACATGCCAGACTTAATGTGCCAGACCTTCTTCCCGGTACACAAATAGTTGTTTCTCTGTCCAACTTCACATACCCATTTATGAAGTCAAGGAAGAGATTGCTGTCTGAGGGACCACTGCTATATCCAAGGACCTTGCATCAGAACAAACAGGTCTCTAGACATGACCCAACAGGCAGTTTCCTGAAAAACCGAGTGACACCCACTATCTTGCGAAGCTGCCCTCCAGAGTCACCATCAAAGGCTTCCAGCTGAAAACCCCAGGCTGTTCATCATCCCAAGTAGCCCATCCTGTTCATCCAGTCCTCTGAAGGAGCCCCAGGCCATCTTATGTATCTCATAGCTTGTGTCCATGGGTTCACGTTCCTAGTATAAGATCCCCTCACTTATATTCCAGACGTAGCAAATGGAAATACAGGTCAGATGGCTAGTTTCAGATGAATATTATTCAGATAAGTATGAACCACATAATACCTAAAGCATACTTATATTAAAAATCATTCATTTGGTTTGGAGAAATAGCTTAGTGATTAAAACATTTGCCTGCATAGCCAAAGGACCCAGGTTCAATTCTCTAGGACCCACATAAGCCAGATGTACAAGGCGGCACATGTGTCTGGAATTCCTTTGCAGTGGCTGGAGGCCCTGCTATGCCCATTCTATCTGCATTCCTCTCTCTCTCTCTCTCTCTCTCTCTCTCTCTCTCTCTCTCTCCAATGAATAAATAAAATACTTTCTTTTTTTTTTTTTTTTTTGGTTTTTTGAGATAGGGTCTCAATCTAGTGCAGACTGACCTGGAATTCACTATGGAGTCTCAGGGTAGCCTGGAACTCACGGCAATCCTCCTACCTCTGCCTCCTGAATGCTGGGATTAAAGGCATGCACCACCATACCTAGCAATAAAATACTTTTTGAAAAATCATTCATTATTGATACAAAACTCAAATGGCCACCCTACAGGGGCAACCACATGATTCCTTTGGGAAACTTTTTTTTATTTTTTTTTGTATTTTTGAGGTGGGATCTCACTCTAGCCCAGGCTGACCTAAAACTCACTCTGTGGTTCCAGGCTGGCATCAAACTCAGTGACCCTCCTACCTCTGCCAACCCAAGGGCTAGGATTAAAAGCATGTGCCACTACACCTGGCAGGAAACAATTTTTGAGACACCACTGGTTATCTTTCTTAAAAGTACTCTACTTTTTAAGAGGATAATTGTATTTTTAGAATTTCCTTATAGTACCAGAATTTTGCTTGGCTTTTCCTTGTGTTTATCCACAGAAACAAGGCTTACTGTATTACTACATTTAATAAGATAATCATCCACTGTCCCAATTGTAGGAGAAGGGAGGTCACAGGTAAATTCTTAAGCTGGTTCCATATTTTAATACAAATTCTCTACTACAAAATAGTTTTTGAACCCACTGCAAGAGACAGAACAGTAAAAGTCCCCTAGTACCTTCTCCAAGGTTAAAAATATCAATGATGGGCTGGAGAGATGGCTTAGCGGTTAAGCGCTTGCCTGTGAAGCCTAAAGACCCCGGTTCGAGGCTCGATTCCCCAGGACCCACGTTAGCCAGATGCACAAGGGGGCACACACGTCTGGAGTTCGTTTGCAGTGGCTGGAGGCCCTGGCGCACCCATTCTCTCTCTGTGTATCTGTCTTTCTCTCTGTGTCTGTCGCTCTCAAATAAATGAATAAAAAATGAGCAAAATAATATATTTTTTAAAAGTCAGTGATTTTGAATTTTAATAACTCTTAGTATTCTGAAGATATGTCACAGAATGACATCTATGCCATGCATCTTTCTCCTTATTTAGGGGGATTTAAAGAGACATTTTAAAGTAATCACTCACCTATAAATACTTCCATACCATCAACCATCTCCCAGAAATGCTTACTTGGCTATCCCAGCCCACAATGGTCTCTCCTCCAAATGAGAAGGTAATCTTTATCATCTCAATAAGCTCATTAGACTCAGCACTTTACATGCCATATGCATAAATACATCTCAATATCCCCCACCACATCTCTTACTGCCCATGACAGGTGCCTTACACCTCCTGGACTAAGGACAATCTGGATGAGGCCTTACCTTTAGAGTGTCAAAATCCTTCTCCAGGTAGGAGCCACACTTGTCCGTCTCTCCTATGGAGGCAAAGAATTTGCTCCACCAATCAATGAACTCCTCCTCCTGAACAGAAAGAAAGAAAAATAAGGCTTATAAAACCACTTGACACATGAGGTACTTCTTCCTTCTCAGATGGCTGGGCCAGCTTAGACTTCAAGCTGGGCCTGTGGATGACTAAGGGGAACAAAGCGGTGTAAGTCCTGCTTCTCCAAGCAAAGACTGCACAGACTTATAAAACTTCTAGCACTCGTGTGGTGTGGAGAGGACAAGGCTCTGGCTCTGGCTTTGCTCCCATTCATGTGTTCCCATCAAGCTCTAAGACTTCCCTTCCCTTTCTACGAAGTGGGAAAAGTCATGGTGGCACCTAATGATAAACTGAATCTGAGAGCACAGAGTGAAATGTAGTTGATCCGGAGAGCACACAGAGACCCAGCCTACCCCGCCTCTACATGGGAACTTAGAACTTAAACTCCCAAAGTCAAACCATAGCAGGGCCCCTGAAAATCATCAAGTACTTACTAAGTGCCTTTTATTTTAAAAAAATAGATGATAGATAGAGATATATATTGCTAAAAGTGGGGAATTAGAAGCAGAAAAGGAGCTATATATAGCAACTTTCTTTTGTCCTCCTCTTTATGTCTAAACAATATATGCAAGAAGAAAGCTTATTGTTTGCCATGGCAAACACTAGCCTCTCCACTATTTTAAGGTTGCATCTTGCTCAGCTCTTATCTAGAATGATTCTCCAGCTGTGTCTTGTCTAAGCAGTGTGCCCTGTCACTCAGGGAGTCAGAAGCTCCCTAATAGTAGGAGAGTAACTCCAGGGCCTGCCTCAGAAACCCACCCAGGGCTACACACTCCGGCTGGGTCTCTCCATACTGTTGCAAATACATTCAGTCTAGTGGAAAGGTTCAAGGGCAAGAAACCTGGAGAAATTTTTCTGCAACAATGAAGGAGGATTTGGCTAGTATGGAATTACATTGGTCTGCATAGTGAGCTGCGTGTGTGCTGTGGAGTCTCTGAAAATGCTGAGGCTCCCTTAAAGCCAAAGCCAAATGCTTTGAGGTCCAGCTTTTGAAGAGTGAGAACAGGCTGATGTCAGATCAGGGATCTGAGCAGGCACCCAGAGGGGAGGGAACAACACTGTGCCCAGAATCCCCAATAAAAGTGCGGTCCTAGCACCTCTGATGCAGTTAGATGTAGTCCCCACACACAGAATAGAGAATGAGTGCCAGTCCAAGGCTGTCACTATCAAACTCTCTTACCAGGAGGATCTTCTGCAGCCATGAGAGAGAAACAGAGGTTCAGATGGGTTAGGGTGCAAAGAGAAAGAGCTTTCTGACTTACAACACTCCAGAAAACACCAACAAGATCAATTAAAGAAAAAGATACTGCAATGCACACACATATTACAGACACATACTTCAAACAACACAATGAGCAGCACACAGGAGAAAATACTTACATAGTCATGACCAAAGGATGGACCCATTCACACATATACTCCATAAAAATGCATACAGAAAGCCAGGCGTGGTGGTGCACACACGACTTTAATCCCAGCACTTGAGAGACAGAGGTAGGAGGGTCACCATGACTTCAAAGCCACCCGAAACTCCATAGTGAATTTCAGGTCTGCCTGAGCTAGAGTGAGATCCGACTTCAAAAAACCAAAAAGCATACAGACACATAAGGACACACATGCAAATGTAGACTTAGGTAGAAATAGTTAGAATGCAATTCAGTTTAGCTGGTTGATTCTTCCTAAATCTTTATTTTCCGTCCCGGCCTAGATACTTAACATTTTGAGTTCATAAATCAGGCATAATAGGCAACTGAGCAGTATATTTTGTACACAGAAGAGACAGGAATATAAGAGTTGTGAGACAGGTACTATACTCCTTCAGTCTCAGAAAATCAAACAAACTCTAAGGAAAATAGGGGGCGGGGAGTCTAAATAATAGCATTAACAGTGACAACTAATCACACATACAGAAAATGAAAAAACAAATACTTTCTTTTCCAATGCCTTTGGGACACTTAGAAAAAAACAAAAACCCACAAAGCAAATCTCAATAAAGTCCCCAAAATAAAATTCCTGGTAACCATCTCTCTAACAATTCTGAAATAAAACTCAAAATTAATGAGAAATTTTAAAAGTAAAATCCTACTTTTTCAGAAATTTAAAGACATAATCTTATAACGCTATTGGGTCAAAAAGAAAACCAAACTAAAATAGCAGGTACTTAGAAAACACCAATGAGAGGAGTCATCCAAAATGTATGAGTAGTAGACAAGCCTACATGAGAAAAATCAGTCTGAAATGTTTTCGCTTTATGCAAAAAGAAAACAAATTGGGCTGGAGACATGGCTTAGCGGTTAAGCACTTGCCTGTGAAGCCTAAGGACCCCGGTTCAAAGCTGGAATCTCCAGGACCCACGTTAGCCAGATGCACAAGGGGGCACACGCATCTGGAGTTCGTTTACAGTGGCTGGAAGCCCTGGCGTGCCCATTCTCTCTCTCTCTCTATCTGCCTCTTTCTCTCTCTGTTACTCTCAAATAAACAAATAAAAATGAACAAAAAAAAATTAAAAAAAAAAGAAAACAAATCATCTGAGGGCTGGAGAGATTGCTTAGTGGTTAAGGTGCTTGCCTGTGAAGCCTAAGGATTCAGGTTTGATTCTCCAGGTCCCAAATAAGCCAGATGCACAAGGTGGCAATGTGTCTGGAGTTCATTTGCAGTGGCTAGAGGCCCTGGCATGCCCATTCTCTCTCTCTCTAATAAATAAATAAAAATAAATCTTTAAAAAAAGAAATCATCTGATAATTCAAGAACTTGAGAAAGCCAAGAAAACTGTAAGTGAAAGAAAGTTCTAGTACTCTTTTTAATATTTTTATTTATTTATTTGCAAACAGAGAGAGAGAGATGAGAGAGAATTGGTACACCAGGACCTCAAGCTACTCTAAACAAACTTCAGATGTATGTGCCACTTTGTGTATTTGACTTTATGTAGGTACTGGGAAATTGAACCTGGGTCCTTAGTCTTTTCAGACAAGCACCTTAACGGCTGAGCCATCTCTCCCACCCCTCTAATAATCTTTCAATAAATTATTAACAAGTTTTTTTGTTCTATAGAATAGAAAAAGATAGAAATTTTAAAGTGAGAGAGAATGTGAATGAATATGAACCTCAATCCTGAACAGAGATATGGAAACCCTAAAAGATTAGCAGGCTACAGCAGTAAACCTGGCGCAGTCAGGCCGGACCATTCCAAGAGTAGCTCATTAACAATGACTAAAGAGCATAGCCAGGTGTGGTGGTGTATACCAGTAATCCTAGCACTCATGTGGCTAAGGCAATAGAGGATTGACATAAATTTGAGGCTAGCCTGGGCTAACAGTTAAGACCCTGTCTCAAAAAATCAAACAGTTAACAAAATACAACAGAGCTTCACAAACTATGGCTCGCTGGCTGGTCATTACATTTTTCTTTTTAAATCAAGGTAAGGTTGCACTCTAGCCCACCTTGAGTTCGCTATGCAGTCTCAGGGTGGCCTCGAATTCATGGTGATCCTCCTACGTCTGCCTCCTAAATTCTGGGATTAAAAGTGTGCACCACCACGCCTGGCTACTCGTTTTCTGTTTTTTTTTTTTTTTTATTTAAGTAATATTATTTGTGGATGAGTTGAGTGGTTTTGACAGGGAACTTTATATCCCCTTAATAGATTTATTTGCTGTCTAGTCCTTTAAGAAACAGTTAGTCAACTCCGGACTTACAAGATGTAAAACACCAAAACAAAGTGAGAGTTTTTTACTTATTCCATGATGACACTCTCAGTGAATTAAGAATAAGTGGAAGCTTTGTTATTATAGCAATGAATATTTTAAAGCAATACGCAGCATTGTGGTGTGCCAGCTACTCTCTTTAATGGTCTACACATATGGCTATCTCTACCTATAATGTCCTTGTGATATTGAATGAATACAGGGAGGCTGAGGTCAAGGCTCAGGAACCAAAGTGACCTTGGGTAGCTACTTAACTTCTCCATGCCTTAATTTATCTGTGAAATTGAAAATAGCACCACCAACTTGTTACAGTTTCTGAAGGAACAAATGAGCCAATGTTTATACATATTTATAGTGCTTAGGATAGTGCCCACACACAAGTGCTAAGTGTCTATTACTATTACTGATCCTAGTGTTGTTTTATAACCAGGTTAGCCACTTGGCCAAGGAAGACTCTCACAAGCTGCTGGCAGAGCCTAGCTGGCCACAGTCTTTTCAAGGGTGCACATGCTTCATGTGCCTGAAGTCCCAGGTTCCATCCTCAGCACCACCACAGTTGTGCATTCTGACACAGCAATCAGAGTCTAGAATCTATCCAAAGAAAGTAGTCACTGCTATGCATGAAGAGTCATTTAAACAGTGACATGTGAGAGGCAACTTAAATGTCCAACAATAAGGGACTGTTTGGGTAAATTTACATTCATGATTAAATGCTATGCAGTAGTAAAAATGATGTTATAGAAATATATTCACTGACATGGAAGGCTATTCACAATTGACAAAATTTATAAAAAGTTAAAGATGAACCAGGTGTGGCGGCGCACGCCTTTAATCCCAGCACTTGGGAGGCAGAGGTAGGAGGATTGCCATGAGTTTGAGACCACCCTGAGACTACATAATGAATTCCAGGTCAGCCTGAGCCAGAGTGAAACCCTACCTCGAAATACAAACAAAAAAAAAGGTTAAGGATGAATGATAGGGGCTGGGGAGATGTCGTGAAAGTATAACAACATGAATTTGGATCCCCAGTCCCTGTAAATGCCCAGCATAATAGTGCACACCTGAAATGCTGGGTGGCAGAAACAGGAAGATTCCTAATGCTCATTGGTTAGCTACTCAATCCATATAGGTGAGCTCTCAGTTCAGTGAGAGACCCTGTATCAAATGCCAAAATAGAGAGCAACTGAGGAAGACACTTAACATCAAACTCTGGCCTACATGCACACATACATAAATAAAACAAACTCGTACATTTGCGAAAATGAATAATATCACAACAAAACCTATTGTTTCATACAATTAATATATGTTAATAAAAAGTTGTAAGAAGTTGGGATGCTGATGCACACCTGCCATCCTAGTACTTGGGAGGTACAAATTGGAGGATCGGGAGTTTAAAGTCAATCTCAGCTATCTCGTAAGGTATAGACCAGTCTGAGATACATGAGACCAGGAACTAACCTAATCTAGATGAACCCACACAAGCATGCCCAGGGACTAACCTAATCTAGATAAACCCACACAGGCATGACCAGGGGCTAACCTAATCTAGATGAACCCACACAGGCACGACCAGAGGCTAACCTAATCTAGATGAACCCACACAAGCATGCCCAGGGACTAACCTAATCTAGATAAACCCACACAGGCACGACCAGGGGCTAACCTAATCTAGATAAACCCACACAGGCATGACCAGGGACTAACCTAATCTAGATGAACCCACACAGGCACGACCAGAGGCTAACCTAATCTAGATGAACCCACACAAGCATGCCCAGGGACTAACCTAATCTAGATAAACCCACACAGGCAGGCCCAGGGAACTAACCTAATCTAGGTAAACCCACACAGGCACGACCAGGGGCTAACCTAATCTAGATGAACCCACACAGGCATGACCAGGGGCTAACCTAATCTAGATAAACCCACACAGGCATGACCAGGGGCTAACCTAATCTAGATAAACCCACACAGGCACGACCAGAGGCTAACCTAATCTAGATAAACCCACACAGGCATGACCAGAGGCTAACCTAATCTAGATGAACCCACACAGGCACGACCAGAGGCTAACCTAATCTAGATAAACCCACACAGGCATGACCAGGGACTAACCTAATCTAGATAAACCCACACAGGCATGACCAGGGACTAACCTAATCTAGATAAACCCACACAGGCATGACCAGGGGCTAACCTAATCTAGATAAACTCACACAGGCACGACCAGGGGCTAACCTAATCTAGATAAACCCACACAGGCATGACCAGGGACTAACCTAATCTAGATAAACCCACACAGGCAGGCCCAGGGACTAACCTAATCTAATTAAACCCACACAGGCAGGCCCAGGGACTAACCTAATCTAGATAAACCCACACAGGCACGACCAGGGACTAACCTAATCTAGATAAACCCACACAGGCAGGCCCAGGGACTAACCTAATCTAGATAAACCCACACAGGCAGGCCCAGGGACTAACCTAATCTAATAAACCCACACAGGCAGGCCCAGGGACTAACCTAATCTAGATAAACCCACACAGGCACGACCAGGGACTAACCTAATCTAGATAAACCCACACAGGCAGGCCCAGGGACTAACCTAATCTAGATAAACCCACACAGGCACGACCAGGGACTAACCTAATCTAGATAAACCCACACAGGCATGACCAGGGGCTAACCTAATCTATGTAAACCCACACAGGCACGACCAGGGACTAACCTAATCTAGATAAACCCACACAGGCACGACCAGGGACTAACCTAATCTAGATAAACCCACACAGGCATGACCAGAGGCTAACCTAATCTAGATGAACCCACACAGGCATGACCAGGGACTAACCTAATCTAGATAAACCCACACAGGCATGACCAGGGGCTAACATAATCTAGATAAACCCACAAAGACACGACCAGGGGCTATCCTAATCTAGATAAACCCACACAGGCATGACCAGGGGCTAACCTAATCTAGATAAACCCACACAGGCATGACCAGGGGCTAACCTAATCTAGATAAACCCACACAGGCATGACCAGGGGCTAACATAATCTAGATAAACCCACAAAGACACGACCAGGGGCTATCCTAATCTAGATAAACCCACACAGGCATGACCAGGGGCTAACCTAATCTAGTTAAACCCACACAGGCAGGCCCAAGGTCTAACCTAATCTAGATAAACCCACACAGGCACGACCAGGGACTAACCTAATCTAATTAAACCCACACAGGCAGGCCCAGGGACTAACCTAATCTAATTAAACCCACACAGGCAGGCCCAGGGACTAACCTAATCTAATTAAACCCACACAGGCAGGCCCAGGGACTAACCTAATCTAGATAAACCCACACAGGCAGGCCCAAGGTCTAACCTAATCTAGATAAACCCACACAGGCAGGCCCAGGGACTAACCTAACCTAGATAAACCTTTACAAGCATTCCAGAAAGCTCATTTCAAGGTGATTCTAGGTCCTGTCAAATTGACAATCCATGTACACCGTCACAGATGGCTAACTTCAGAGTTGGGTAATACAAAATGTTGGTGAAAGCAGAACTGCAGCCATGGACACTTCTGGCGGGAAATTAAGACAGTGTGGAGACTCTGTCAAACAGCTGGTCCAAAGCACAACTGTAATGTTCCATGTGACCCCCACATTCCACTCCTAGAATACATCCAAGAGAAGAAGACATCATATCCCCACAAAAACTTGTATTGGAATGAAAGTCACTAAGAGGGAATAACCCAAAAGCCATCAACTGAAGAATAAAGGAAAAAGGATCTGCCCACACAATGGCATGGTAATGAAAAGGAATGACAAATTAATACATGCTATAACATGGATGAACCCTGCAAAGCAGTTATTCACCAAAGACCATATACTGCATGATTCCATACAAATGAGACAAAAAGAATGGCAGTGGCTGCCAAAAGGCTGGGGGTGTTGGAGGCCATGGGGAGCAAGGGCTCTTGAGTATAGGGTTTCTTTCTGGAGTGATGAAAATATACGAAAATAGATTGTGGGGAAAATTGCACAACACTGTTAACACATGAGAAACACCAAGCTGTATGCTTTAAGTGAGGCCTTGCATTTATGCGGATTACAAAAAGGAACAAATGATAAACTACAAGCATATAACCTCACACCAGAGGGTAAAGTAGAAAGCAGTTATTCCAAGCATATGAGAATTATGGTGGGCTTTTTTGTTTTCTTAACAGAACAAGCAATTGACCACCAAATAGGCTCTAAGGCTCTAAGGCTCAGTTTTTCTTTTCTCTCTCTCTCTCTCTCTCTCTCTCTCTCTCTCTCTCTTTCTCTTTCTCTTTCTCTCTGTGTGGTGTATTATGCCAATGCATGTGCACATGTATGTTTTGTGTGGAGGCCAGAGGTGTCTTCCTCAATTGCTATTCACCTTTTTATTTATTTATTTATTTATTTATTTATTTATTTATTTATTTATCTAGAGAGGCAGATAGATGAGAAAATGAGTGCATCAGGGCCTTCAGGCACTGCAAACGAACTCCATACACATGCACCACCTTGTATATCTGCCTTATGTGGGTCCTGGGGAATTGCACTTTGGAGGAAAGTACCTTAAGCAATTAAGCCATCTCTCCAGCTCCACCTCATTTTTTGAAACAGGGTTTTACACTGAACTTGGAGCACACTATTTGGTTAGAACAGCTAGCCAACAAGCCCCATGATTCCCCATCTCCAGTCTCCAGTGCTGGGATTACAGATGCATGAAACTATACCCAGCATTTTAGATGAGAACTGGAGATTCAAACTTGCATCCTCACACTTGCACAGCAAGAAATTTACTCACAAAGACATCTCCCCAGCATACACTTTATTTTGTTAAGACCTCTTTTGTTTTGAGACAGTGTCTCATGTAACCAAGGATTACCTTGAATATCAGATCCTCCCCTAAGTGCTGAGATTACAATCTTGTATCACCACGCTTGGTTGATGTCATGGGGGAAAGGAATCCAGGGCTTCAGGCATGCTCTCTAGCAGCTGAGCAGCATAACCAAGCTATACTTCTAATCATTCCCTTGCCATTCTCTCTGAGACACTCAAATACACTTATCAACGTCATCAAAACTATCTCAATAACACTAGTGGTAGCATCCACTGGCAGTAACTCCTTTCATTGAAACACGGTGCCTTGTTAAGAAAAGTGTTCCACTGTCCAAGCAAAACAGTGTAGCCCTGCTCCCCCTCTAGCACACCCTCGCAGTCTCAGTACAGTGTGGTCCCGCTGCCTCTCCTGCACACCTTCCTACTCTCACTACACTGTGGTCCCACTTCCTCTACTGCACACCTTCTTAGTCTCAGTACAGTGTGGTTTCACTGCCTCTCTAGCACACCTTCTCAGTCTCAGTACAGTGTGGTCCCAATGCCGCTACAGCACATCTTCTCAGTCTCAGTACACTGTGGTCCCACTTCCTCTACTGCACACCTTCTTAGTCTTAGTACAGTGTGGTCCCACTGCGTCTCCAGTACACCTTCTTCGTCTAAGTACAGTGTGGTCCCTCACCTCTCTAGAGCACCTTCTTAGTCTCAGTACAGTGTGCTCCCTCTGCCTCTCTAGCACACATCCTTATTCTCAGTACAGTGTGGTCACACTGCCTCTGTAGCACACCCTCTTAGTCTCTGTACAGTGCTGTTCCACTTCCTCTCTAGCACACCTTCTTAGTCTTAGCACAGTGTGGTTTCACTGCCTCTCTTACACACCTTCTTAGTCTCAGTACAGTGTGGTCCCACTGCCTCTCTAGCACACATCCTTATTCTCAGTACAGTGTGGTTTCACTGCCTGTCTAGCATACTATTTATTCTCTTCTGACTCTCTTGTCCTTCCTCTTCAGTCATCTGGTTGCATGGGGCCAGTTCATGGAACCCTCTCCTCTCTATACACTCAATCCCTTTAAGTTTTCCACTAATCTTACATCCTTATATTCCATGGATGCTAATGGGTCCCCTAATGGGGAGCCATGATGACTTCTCTTCTTTGGACATCTGTCACCAGACACCTAATGAGCTTTTCTAATGTGTGTCCAGATCTAGTTCCTCAGCATCCCTAGTAGGCTTCTCTGTCATATAATGAAATGGCCACTTAGTCACTCACGCCAACTTCGTACGGTCCCCTTGTCTGTCTTTCTCATCCCTATGACCTGTCTCTCAGCAGCTCTTGTTGGCACTATCTCCAAAACACATTGAGAACTGCTATTCAACACCATCACTGCCAACTCATTACCTCCCTGCAACCTCCTGACAACCCTTGCCAAGCCCTGTCCAAGTCTACTCAACCCGTGACGCTGGGATCTGCACATAGTTCTGGCATTCTTAGTGAAAAGCCTTCTGATGACTTGTCACCTTCTTGGAATAGGCTGAAGGCCTCACAAGCACCTCACAAACCTCTCATGGTCAGAGCCCACATTCACCTCCCATCCTGCTGTCCTCTTGCTGACTCACTCCCTTCAGCCACACTGGCTTCCTGGTCCAGTGCCTTCCTGCCTTCCCTAACAGGAGCTCTAACTCCTCACTGGATCCATTGCAACTTCCTTCCTGGTTCAATCCTTGTTGCCATTGCAATCTCAGTCTTGCTCTCCTGTTCACCATGTTTCAAACCACAGCTTTCCAGCAGCTCCTACTCTGCCTCCCTTCTTTGCTTCATCATAATCATCCCATCCGACACCCCAGACACCTCACCTACATCTTTGAATTTGGGTCTCCTTCCCCATGAGAGACTAAGAAGGTGAGCTAGAGAGGCAGTGGGACCACACTGTACTGAGACTAAGAATGTGTGCTAGAGATACATGTACCTTCGATCATATGAACATCCCCAAGACGTAGATCATTGCCTGGTACTGGCCTACAACTCAGTAAATACATGCTGGGGAGAAGGGACAGGTGTTATCTTTGGCTCTAAGTACCCAAAGACAGACAGTGGGCCATTAAAATAAAATAATAGGGATGTAGCTTAGTCAGTAGAGTGCTTGCCTAGCATGCACGACTCTCTGAATTCAAACCTTAGCACCATACACACCAGGTGTGGTGGCACACACTTGTAATCCAGCCACTCAGAAGATGGAAACAGGAGGCTCAGAAGTTCAAGTTCAGCCTCTGCTACGTAACTACTGAATTTGAGGCCAGTCTGGGAATAATGATGATGATGACAATGATGCTGTTGTTGTTCCTTAAGAAAACGTCTTGTCTAGGCAGTCCTCCCCCATCACAGACTAAGGTAACAGAAGCAAGAAGCAGAGGCATGTGATGGTTTCAGATGAGGCATACTGTACCCTGACACCAGATTCCTCCTGCATGCATGGTGGGGATCTAATGATAGTAGCCAGCCAGAAGTTGCTGAAGGAACTGAGAGCACTTGACAGAAGGAGGCTACATAAGAATTAAGCGAAAGAGAGGCCTTGACATTTCCTAAAGACCACAGAGTGCCATCAGAGATCTGCTAACTAGGACAGAGAGTGGGGTGAGAAGGAGGAGGAAAAGTAAGAGGGGAGACAGGAGAGAGGAAAGGGTCAGAAGAAGAGAAAATAGAGAAAGGAGAGGAGAGTGCCAGGAAACCTGGCAAGATCACAGGGCTGAGAGAGAAGGGGGAAAGGGGAAAGGGGGAGAGGTGAGACAGTGAGAAAAGGGAGAGGGGAAGGAGAGAAAAGAAAGAAAGAAAGAAAGAAAGAAAGAGTAAGTGAGGGAGGAAGGAAGGGATGGGGGGGAAGCAAGGAAACCTGGCAAGATCACAGGGCTGAGAGAGGATGCTGTCATCAAATGCCATCATAGACACCAGGAAGGACACAGGCTGAGGACCAGGGCTCCCTTCTCGTCCCCTCCCTGGGAAAGTAAGGGCATGATGGAAATCCAAACCAGAATTTAGCTGACCCTCTCAAGGATGTGGAGGGGAAAGCCAATCCAAAGTGACTAAATTTAAACCCAAAATGTTGAAGATTACCAGGGATTTTCTACCATTAGGAAAAAATGAGAGCTCAAAGAGGAAATTAAGTTGTTATACAGAAAAAAAAAAAGATTTTTTTAACACATCAGGGATATGAGTTAAAGACATCATCTTGCCATCTGGCTTCTGAGGGAGTTATCCCAAGCCCAAGCCCATTCTGCCTTCTCTTGTCCAAGAATTCAAGAGTATGCTAGCATACCCCTGAGATAAACCCCCCAAAAAACATTCCCCAAGAAGGCGTACCAAAGAAGTTGACCCTCCACCACTGACAGAGCCCCTCCTCCACAGCTCAAAGGAACACAATGTTCTCTAAATACCAAGTAAGTTTTTAACCTCATTCAGGGATAGCCAAACATCAACCCTGGACCACAGCAAGGCACAGGAAGAAAGGCATAAGGCTTGGTTTTTAAAGTGTCATCTAAGGCTCGAACAAGAAGTCTAGCTGTTTCAACTTTATTTGCCCATGTCCAAAGTTCAAGGCCACTCATCATTCCATCAGCCAATGAAGTAAGTCTGGTCAAGACAGGTCTGGAAGCCTTTCCAATTTCAGCTAATAGCCAACAGTCAGTTCATGAGCAAATAGAGCTGGTAATAAAACAATCCAGTCTAATGAGTATCCCGATCCTCAAGGACCAGAATAAGTATAGTGCAGTCTAAACATGTAATCCCCCAGTACCATTCAGAGGCCTGACACATCTCATGAATATAAAAAAACAAAACTGGCAACAATGATTTCAAGTCTTTCTTTCTGCGAGATCAGTAAGTATACTAGTGACCAGGGACAGAACTCCACTTCTGCTTCCATACTGAGGATCAAACCAAGACCCTCACACATGCCAGGCAAGTGCTCTACCACTGAGCTATATCCCCAGCTTTTTTTACTTTGAGACAAAGTTTTGCTAAGTTGCCCAGGCAGACTTCAAATTGGCAATTCTCCTGCCTCCATCTCCCATGTAGCCAGGAGGTCCACTTGAATCAAAGAGAAAAGCTTATGGTTAAACTCATTTATTCCAAAATTTTTAAAGTTACGTAATCCCTGGGTCACTATATAGAACTGCACACCCACTTCTAAGTAAAGCGGCCCACTGTTACAATATCAAGCAGGTTTTCATTACATTTATTAACCCCAAGCAGACAACCTAGGCACATGAAAGCCTTAGAGAAATCACAATGGCTCACTAGGATGATGGGCTACACTGAGGCCTCAAGTTGTTTGTGAAGATATGCTGGAGTTTGGCATGACTGCTCCTGCTGACAGTGCCAGCGTCATCAGTTTCATGCCTAACTCTGTTACCCTGAGCTTAACATCTGCATGACAGGAATGATGATAGAATTCCCCAAATTCTTCAATTAATTTCCTGAGGTCTAAGAAACTAAGACTATTTGTTCCTGACATGTAAGTACAAACACATATGTAATGCACAAGTCCTCGTGGAGGCACATAGACCAGAAAATTCCCTAGACATGACTTCAAACCTACCCCACTCGTGCACACTAAACCACTTAACACCCTTCCCCCTAAATAAAACCACATAGACAGTTGCCCACATCCAGCTACCACATTGGCTCAGCAGAACTCTATGCATTCATAGCAAAAGTCTCTTAATTGTTTCCACAAGTGGAACACTGGATTTTTCAGCCTCCTGTGGACACTCCTCAGGCCAGCTTTCTCTTCTGCAGAAGGGGTCCCTATGCTGTGTACCCTGCCTTCAAGCTGCATCAGCAGAGGGAAGAGGGAAGGAAGGTATGTAGCCCAAGTGCTAAATTGCATTGTAAAGCCCAGTAAACACATACATATACAATACAGCAAAGCCAAGCACATGGTGACAGGACCTGATCATTTGACTGTGAGCCCCTTCCAGACAGGGGATCCACATAGGTGGGGAGCCTTCAGGGAACCCAAGTTTTCTGGCCCTTTCTCAACTCAAGAGTCTACACTAGGTGCATGACCTGACTTGGTCCCTCATAAGGCTGTCATCCAGAATGCTTGAAGTGATGGAATCTACTCAGTAGACTGAGTGAAAGAAGATTCCAGAAGAGTCCTCAAACCTATGAAGAAAGCAATGAAACACCTCTAATTCACAATGTGTGGTGGTTCCAGTGGGGCCCAGAGAAGCAGGAACTTTCCCAACCTTCATTCTGCTTGTGTAGACAGTTTTGCTTCACAAGAGTTCCAGCAATCTACTTAAGAGAAAAACTATTTTTGAAGGCCTTCCCAGGGCTGCAGAGGCATTCATCAGGCTACAGACACTAATATTAGCTATCTTAAATTCAATTTTAAAAGGATTTGGGGGAGCCCACAATGTGCCAAAGTCAACCTACTTTCTAGTTACCATGTGCATTTTCATACACAAAGTCACGTTACTCTGCAAACCTTCTTCGAACTTGTCACTAGCTCAGTTCTGGTTTCCTGTGCAAATGTGTTTCATGCACAGACACCGGGTGAGTGAAGATGCATCACCAGGAACCCGCAGAGGAGCATCACACTCAGAGCTGGAGGCTGCATCAGTTCCAAGTGCCTTTTGACCTGAGCTGGGGAAAGCCATGCAGGACCAACAGGGCTAGGAAGGTATTAAGTTAAAGCCCAGCAGAAGCTTTCTGAACTGTGACTTGTTAAGGAAAGTTGAGAGTGTGCCTCTAGAAACAGAAGGACCTTTTTTATTCTGGATTGGCTAGCAGATCCCTCAAGCCAGGGGAAAGCCCCCTTGGGGAGGAGGATGGTGGCAGGCAGGATGACAGCAGAAGCTGGAGGGAGCCAGGGTACCTCTTCTCTGATGGGGCCCTTGAGTTTGCCAGACAAGTTTCACCCCAGGCTGTCCCCCCTGCAGTGCACACTGAGGGAGGAGGGGTGCACCCCCGAAAAGACCACAGGAATGCCAAGCAGGGGAAGGCGCCCCGAGCCAAGGGCTCCAGCAACAGGGATCCAGTATCGGCGGGTGACTCCAGCCCCCGTAACAGGAGAGACCGTAAAGTATGCACTGTGCTTCCCAACCAGCAAACACAGCAAATCACCAATTACTCCAAATAGCTAACAGATTGTGGCTCTGATTTCCCTCCTCCCACCCCCCACCCCCAATGCCTTCACTTGTCATTTGATGGGCAATTTGTATTTGCTCTGAGAGAATGAGAGAAAGAATGAGTCACAAGGAAGGCCCATATTACACCAATGCCGGCACTGAACTCCCTAATCAGAACCCATGGGCATGGGGGAGGCCAGGCTGTACCCCATATCAACCACCAGGGATTGGGATAAAGACAGAGGCTTCGGGCTGGACAGATGGCTTAGTGGTTAAGGTGCTTGCCTGCAAAGCCTAAGAACTCATGTTCAAATATCCAGGTCCCATGTAAGCCAGACACACAGTGAGACAAGCATGCAGTGTCACACATGGGCACAATGGAGTGCACACATCTGGAATTCGATTGCAGTGGCTGGAGGCCCTGGTATGCCAATTCTTTCCCTCTCTCTCTCTCTCTCTCTCTCTCTCTCTCTCTCTCTCTCTGTGTGTGTGTGTGTGTGTGTGTGTGTGTGTGTGTGTGTGTGTGTGTGTTAAAAAGAAAAGGCCAGCCTGTTGGGCTTTCCTCAAAAAAAGAAAAAAAAAGACAGAGGCTTCCGTGATCTTCAAGTGCCTGTAGTGATTGTAGCATTTCTGATACTGTCAGGCGCCTGTCCTTGGAAAGTCTGCATTTGAGGAGAAGGTAGGGGCCTTCATAAGTAACTCAGCTGACGTTTCCCGAAATACCAGCGAGACCGTGAGTGTGGCTGAAGTTGAAGTGCCCACCCTCAACGCTCAAGCCGAGCAGTGCGTCCTCGGGTGCAGAGACAGGCTAAACTGAGCAACTTCTGCAAGTGCTCCTCACCCTGGGAGCCAGACGCTGGAACTACTTTTAAGAAAAAACTGCTTCAAAGTCTTGGGGTAAATTACTGTCAGAACTCATGAAGTACAAGACCTTGAATCTAAACTAAATGTGCTGGGTCAGGGCATGGACAGGCTAAGTCACCTCAACAGAGAAGAATGTCCCCTACCTAGAGTCCTAATCCTATGTGGGAAGAATGCAGTGACACATCTAGGGAAATAATGTCAGTGAGAAAAGTAAGCAAGCCAGTTGACAGACCGATGACAGGTGTCCACATAAACACCACCAGGCAATAAGGCTGTCCTTGCTTCTGGAGCTAAATGTATTAACCTATCTTGTCAGCTACCAGGAGTTTCCAGTCATTCATTCTTACTTCTCTCCCACCTCCAATCACAATTTGCTGAGCCTTCAGAGAAACCATGAGTTGGACTGAGTTCCCACTGTGGTGTTCTCAGTGCAGAAGCTTGAGAAGGCTAAGAAAACCAGCCTTCCCAGTGTCTCAGCCCATGAAGTTTAGAATCCACTCAGCCAATACTGTAGGAAGTTCTCTCAAGTCCCTGCCTAAAGGGCCTGGTGGAGACAGTCAACTCACTTTTTTTATATTTATTTGCGTGTGTGTGTGTGTGTATGCATGCCAAGGTCTCATGCCACTGCAAACGAATGCTAAACAAATGTTCCACTTCACCCAGGTTCCTTTAATCACTGAGCCATTCTCTTTTACCTAGGAAACTCTTGTATAGGACTAATTGGCAAACCCCATAGCTGTGACCTGGCTAGCTAGCACTGGCTGCTGTGTTAAAGAGACCTATCTTCAACCCAGAAGAAAAGCCTCTGGTCCTGGATTTGGCCTGATCCCTCACACTCTGTTGCATTCCCAACCCACAAAATCAAACTCTAGCAAATCTGAACTATTTCTTCCTTTATTTGATCTGAATTTGACTTTCAAAGGGGCTGTGTATTAATGGACAGACTCCACCTGAGCTCCCAGACCTTGACAAGCAAGAACTTCCCCCTGTTAGGATAAGCAAAGGAAAGGGTGATGACATTAAAGTTCACAAGAACAGCAACATGGAGAATTAAGAAAAATGTCTCCTTTGGGCTGAAGAGAAGAATGCATAGCAGAAAACAAAATATTTGCTCACGTTAATAGGAAATCTCAAGAAGACACTACCAACAAGAATCAAAGTTCTGAGTCCAGGAGATATAACCCTCCTGATGAAAAACAGGACTGTCAAATTTAAAATTAAAGCAGACTTTGATTTCCAGCAAAATGACAAACTAGACAACCAGAGAACTCTTCCCAGCAGGAACATCTGAATTAACAGATCCCTTTAAAATCCTCGTGAAATACAGAGCAGAGCTGATGAGGGTGTAAAGAAAACCCTTAGGGGCAAATGAGAAAGGAAAAATCCAGAGAAAAAAGGAGCCAAATGCATACTAACTATGGGACCCAAAAAGCCACAAACTGAACATTTAAGTAAATCTGGGTTTGTAGTGTCTCCAGGCATCTGGTAAAAGTAAACACATATCCTCTCTGGAAGAATGTGACTTCCATCCAGGCCTCAAAGAATTCTCAGATAAAGTTCCAAGGAACATGAGTTCACAATCAAAAATAGTGAAACACATGAGGAAGGAGACACCATGAGCAAGAGCCAGCTAGAACCAACCAGACCTGTTAGAACAACAGAAACCAGAAGTGTCAGAAATAACACTGAACAAAGGGCTTCTCAAAGAAACAAGACACTAGAAATATACCAAGGGACAAGAGACCTTCAAAACTAAACAAGCAGATTTGGAAAAGAAAGAACTTTTAGAAATAAGGAACTGTAATCCTTGAGATGGAAAACTAGTAAACTGAGTAAGCAGCTGATCAGAAACTGCTAAAGACAATGAACAGAAGAAACATCTTCAGAAAACAGTAAACGTGCAACATAAACACACACAGCAGACCTTCCATGTCTGCAGGACCTCCGAGTGGAGACTATGTCTGAAGATGCTTAAGTGCCTTGCCTACAGTGTACTAGAACCCACACATCCTCCCAGACACTTTCACTCGTTTCTGCATTGCTTGTAATACCCAATGCAATGTAAATACTGCACATAGTTATTAAACCATATTGTGTCTGTATGTGCTTGCTCTTGGCACAATTAATTTTAAACCATTTCAAACCATATGGTTTGCATCTGGGGATGCAGAAGCCCAAGACAGAGAGCTGGCTATAACACGAAAGGTTAGTTGACATGAAGGATAGAGGTACTTCATTGAATGTCTAATCAGAGCTCCTGAAGGAACCACTGGACTACATCATATAGAAGAGGTAACCAGTTGAGAACCATCCAGAACTAATGACAAAAGCCATCAGATTAAGAATGACAGCAGCACAAAGCTTGGCATGGTGGTGCATGCCTTTAATCCCAGCACTCAGGAGGCAGAGGTAGGAGTATCACTGTGAGCTCAAGGCCACCCTGAGACTACAGAGTGAATTCCAGGTCAGCCTGAGCTAGAGTGAGACCCTACCTCGAAAAACCAAACCAAAAAAAAAAAAAAAAACAATGACAGCAGCACAGTGAACAGTACTGACAGAAATAATATTAAAGAAACCAATATTCTCAAAATAGAGGTATAATAACAACATTTTCAAACAATTAGAAAGTGATAAAGCTTATAATATAAATTGACTCCAATAAAAAAAATTCAACAGATTTGACACTAAGAAAAGGAGAAATGAGTCTAAGAGGAAGAAGGCTCACATACAAAAAGAAACAGAAAATGTGACTGAAGCTAAAAAGAAATCTGATTACTTAAAAAATAACAATATGAGCCAGGCGTGATGGCACATGCCTTTAATCACAAAACTTGGGAGGCAGAGGTAAGAGGATCGCCGTGAGTTCAAGGGCACCCTGAGATTACATAGTGAATTCCAGGTCAGCCTGGGCTGGAGTGAAACCCTACCTCAGGGAAAAAAATAACAATAATAATAATAACAATATGGGGGCTGGAGAGATTGCTCAGTGGTTAAGGCATTTGCCTGCAATGCCTAACGACCCAGGTTTGATTCCCCAGTATCCACGTAAAGTCAGATAGATGCATGAAGTGATGCATGCATGCATGCATCTGGAGTTTGTTTGCAGTGGCTAGAGACCCTAGAACACACACATATTCTCTTTCTCTCTCTCTCTCTCTCTCTCTCTCTCTCTCTCTCTCTCTTGCAAATAGATAAAATATTTTAAAATTAAAATGTTTTAATATAATTTAAAATGACTAAAATATTGAACAAAAGTTTGAAAATATTTAGAAAACAGTCTAAGTTCCCAATCATATTCTAGGAGTGGTTATGCATACAAACTAAATTTAGACTTTGCTCACATAAATATGCTTGTGAAGATTTAAAAATGGGGTAGGCAGGTGGATCTTATCTCCAAATGCTTAGATTTGTAAGTGGGTTGGAGTAAAGCCAGTAGCAGAGGCCAGGAGACCAGAAGGGGCCATGAGGGAGGGAGGAGAGGGCTTGAGAAGAGGGTGTCATACACATGCAAGCACAGCAACAGTAATCTGGGGTAAAATGGTCTAAGTGTGGTCAGGGAATTGAAGGGAGGAAGGAGTGGGAGGAGTGTTAATCAAAATTAAAGATGTTATAGTAGATGGGAACCTACTTCCTTGCTAGCTAAATAATATGTATGTCAAAAAAATGAGAGAGGGATTGGAGAGATGGCTCAGCAGTTAAAGGCACTTGCTTGCAAAGCCTGACACGTTGGGTTCAATTCCTCAGTACACATGTCAAGCCAAATGCACAAAGGGGTACATGCACCTAGAATTCATGTGCAGTAGCAAGAGGCCCTGGTGTACCTTCATATTCTCTCTCTCTCTACATAAATAAATATATAAATAAATATGTTTTGAAGAGAGAATTTGGGCAGAAGTACTCTGTAGGGTTAGACAATGCTGTGTACAGAAGCCACAGGTTGTTACAAGAAAATTTCAGTGCTGGGGTAGGACACCTTCCAGAGAGTTATTGGTGAGGAGGCCCCTGATATCTCCAAAACATTACAGGCTATTGCCAAGGCTCTTGGTTGCCCACAGAACTAAAACCCTATTGCTAAAGACTCCACATGCTTGGGCTTCAGGTCACTGAAGAATAAAGCAGGAGTTGAACTGCTGACTAGCTATCATTATGCTGGAAAGAGCTATGCAGCCTGCGCCATGCAACCTGCCTATGTGGAGAGAAAATTAAGTCATCAATGGTGTTAACTAGCAGTGGACCCTGCAAATTCTATGGCTGGCCAGCCAGGCCAAATGAACCAACTGGTGTAATGGTGGCATGTCTGTCATGGGGGAAACCAGCTCTCAGATTGGAGTTGAGGTCTGCTCCCAAGAAAGGGAATTGCTGCTTGGTACTGAAAACCTAATCAAAAGCCTATGGCTAGGGAGGTCATAAGCCTTAGGATGGAAACTACTACTGTTGTCTATCTAAATGAATATATTATGCCATGAAAATACCATCTAAATTCTTATGTTTATGCCCATAAATTCATGCTACTTTCACTTTTGGTTAGAGATGCTTCTCTTTTCAGATGGTGATAAGCACTGGGGTGACTCAAAATTCATCAAACGGTTGACAAGAAGTGACAGTTCAGCATTGAGTGAGACTTCTCTATCACACCCTCCAAGGCACAAAGACCATTGCAGCAGAAGAGATGGCAGAAAGAATGTAATATAAGCCAAAAAAAAAAGGAAGGAGTGCTCACAATACTGTCTTCCATACGCAAAGTGGCTGTGGTATTCATGACCTCACAGTGGCTTACACTAACTACACAAGACCTGCATAATAGGAGGGAAAAAAATGATGACATCGAAATAGAAGAGGGGCTGGCTGGGAAGAAGAAGGGATTTAGTGCAGGGGGGATTCAGGAGGGGAAAGGGGAGAGTATTTGGAGGGGATTATGATATGTTGTCTATATGTATAGATGTTGTCAATAAAAACTAAAAGTTTAAATTTTTTATTTTTTATTTTTTTAAATATTTTTTGTTTATTTGTATTTATTTATTTGAAAGCAATAGACAGAGAGAAAGAGGAAGATACAGAGAGAGTATGGGCGCCAGGGCCTCCAGCCACCGCAAATGAACTCCAGACACGTGCGCCCCCTTGTGCATCTGGCTAACGTGGGTCTTGGGGAATTGAGCCTCAAACCGGGGTCCTTAGGCTCACAGGCAAGCACTTAACCACTAAGCCATCTCTCCAGCCCCAAATTTAGAGATGCATGCCTATTATCTCTGTACTTGGGAGGGTGAGGCAGAAGGACCTCAACTTAAGGCCAGCTTGGGCTACCTAGTAATACTGCCTCAAACAAACAAGAATTGTATACTATTTATTAAGGAAACAGAAATAATACACAGCTTTAAGACTGAAAGCAAGAGAGGAAATGTGAGAGGGGAAATGAAAGGAAGAAAAAGAATTAATCCAAAAAGCAAAGAGGGGACTGGCAATGTAGCCCAGTGGTAAAGTGCCTTCCTAGCATGCTTGAGGTCATAGGTTCAATCCAGTACCAAACAAAAGAAAGGGATGGAGGGAAGAAGAGAAGGAAGGAGGGAAGGAAGGAAGGAAGGAAGGAGAGGGAGAGAAGGTGGGGAAAAAAAGATGAAGCTAACAGAGACAAAAACAAGTAAGATGACAAAAAAATCCAAACACATCAGTAAAAATATTCAGAATGATAAATTTTAAGACAGAGATAATCCATATATTTTCTGTCTACGGGAGAATTTTCTGAAACATAAAGCCACAGAAAATTGAAAGTTAAAAAAAATAGAAAAATAAACCAGTTCCAGGGAAATGGTGAAAGATACTGTGATCACTCAAACTTCATAAAAACAGATATTCAGAGTCTACAGAGAAAGCAACCCTAAATCAATCCCTAACTTGCCCACCAAGGCTCAGAAGCATCATGGAAGAGGAGGCAGAAAGCTTGTGAGAGAGTCAGAGTGGGTGGGAATAGCCTGAGACACTATGTTTTCCCCATCCCTGCAGAGACTGAGTCCTCTTGGCCCCCACAATGAATACCAATAACTCTACCAAAGACCCTCAGTAGGAGGGGAGCTGGGGAAAAGGGGGTCTATGTATACAACCTTTTTATTTAAAAATTAAATTAAAAAATAGAAAAATATATACTAGGGGAATGTCAAATCAGAGAAAGCCAGTATAGTTATTAAATGAACAAAATAGACTTCAAGAAAAACTCATTGGCAGATATTTTAAGGCAAAGTGGTACATTATGAAAAGATTCAATTATACATTAAAATGTATGAATTTTAAACTTATTTATACCAAATAACAGCATCAAGTACATTAAGGGAAAAATAAGCCAAATTTCAAAAAGCAACTGGCAAATATCACATCGAAGTATAACTTTAATACATTTTATCTCTGAGAAACTGATAACCACACATGTAAAACTAAGAAGCAACACAGGTTTGAATAACATGTTAACAAGTTTGTCCTAAGTAGGCATGTTACATGTAAAATACCTTTGGGAAATATATGTTCTTTTATGCACACACATGACCTTTTCCTCATTTCCAAGTATTATTGTACCCAGACTATATTATCGGGACCCCACTACAGCTCAGCTTAGCCAATATCAGCAACAAAAATGTTACCTTAAACTACAAGTTAGGAACTTCCAAAAAACATTTATTTATTTATTTATTTGCAAGCAGAGAGACACAAAGAGAATTTATTAGCAAACAGACAATTTATTTGTAAGCAGAGAGAATTTATTTACAAGCAGAGAGAGAGAAAGAGAATATGGGCATACTAGGGCCACTTGCCACTGCAAACAAACTCCAGTTGCATGTGCCGCTTTGTATATCTGGCTTACATGAGTACTGGGAAATTGAATCCAGACTGTCAGGCTTTACAAGCAAGTGTCCTCAACTGCTAAGCCATCTCTCCAGCTCCAAAATACATTTTTAGACAATTTGGGTGTCAAAAAGAAATAACAGAAATAAGAAAATATTCAGAATGGAAAATGATAAACATATTACTTCCCAAACACTGTCAAATGCATAAAGCAATATGTACAGGGAATTTTATAGTCTTAAATGTTTACATAAAGGTCAAAAATATAATAAACCCCCAAATAGAAGGAAACCATAAAGAGATTAATAAGCTAAAAAAAAAGCAACATAGAAGACTGACTCAAAATTTGACTCTTTTGGCCGGGCGTGGTAGTATGCGCCTTTAATTCCAGCACTCAGGAGGCAGAGGTAGGAGGATCGCCATGAGTTCGAGGCCAGCCTGAGACTACATAGTGAATTCCAGGTCAGCCTGGGCTAGAGTGAGACCCTACCTTGAAAAAAAAAAAAAAAACTTGACTCTTTGAAAGCACTGAAAATAATCTAACAAGTTTTGGAAAGAAAAAATTAAATATAATTTTAGGAATAATAAGTGATGTACATCCAGAAATTGGTTGCTACCCACATAGAGCTGTTGACCGGAGAGACCTACAAGGTCCCCAAATCAAGACAGCTTTCTCTCAAAGCATTTGATTACCTGCCTGAGGCAAAAGCTAAGACCCTATTGCTGAAGACACCATATGCTGCTGACACAGAGCACGGGGAGACCTGGCTGGAATTCAGAAGAAAGCCAGTCCCCAGACAGTTAGTCTGTCAAGTGCTGAAATGTGCTACATAAACTACAGAGTGAAAGTGGCCAACACCAGTCTAAGCAACCAGAGGTCTTAGCTATTCAGAAGCAAACACACTGACAGGATGTGCACACCAGTGCAATAGTAGGCACACAACCTCAGTGAGTAATCAATAGCTTTCTGATTGGTTAAGAGATCTGCTCAGTGTAAAGGAACCTATATCTGAAATTGGGAACCAGATCAGAATCCTATGGAGACAAAGATTATGTCCTTCAGTGTTAAGTTCTCACTAGTCTTTGACTAAAAGAAGGGGTTACATACATCAAATTTTCCCTACATTAATAATGCTTATCTTATTTAAACTATGCTGACTTCACTCTCTGTTGGAGAATCTGTTCTTCTTTTTCAGAAGGTAGTGAGACAGGAGGAGATAAACTACCCCTCACACTTCAGCCAAACCACAGCTGAATCCACAGAGGAATTGGGGAGACGAGCATGAGTGCTGCTTCCATGCTGAACCCTACAATCAGCACCAGGGTGTAGGAGACAGACCCTGAGGATACTCAACACCTACCAAAGCAGAGATTCAGAGGCTCCTAAGAACTCATCACTGAAGTAGACTTAAAACTCACCCACCTCGGCTCAGGGAATTTTGTGGAAGGGGGGGACGGAAAGATTGTAAGAGCCACAGATTGCACTATCATGCCCAGAGGCATTCCCTCTCCCCCCAAAATAACTAACTACTGCTCCCACAATGCATCAACCACAACCCCATGGGGAATACATGCAAACTCACTGAGGAGCGTCCCCAACAGAATGGGGGCAGGGACGAGGGAAAAGAGGGTGCCAACATATGTTGTATCCATAGGAAACATCTTGTTATTAACAATAATAATAATAAGCATATGAATGTGAAAAAAGAAATCATAATGGCAAAAACAAAAAAGTGATGTACATAACTAGATTGAGAAGACAATTTTAGAGGGTATTGTGAAAAATATTATGCCAATGTTTTTTGAAGAAAATAGATGCATTCCTATAAGATATAAATCACCAAAAGTGACTCACCTAGAAACAGAAAATCTCAAAGGTCCTATAAATATTTTTTAAATTGCAGCAGCAATTTAAAATATCCCCAAGAAGAATGCTAAGTCTAGACAGTTCTACAAGTGAATCTGCCAAACACTCAGGCAGCAGATGATGCCAGTCTCATTTTGTTCTCTCAGAGATGAGAGGCCGTGCATCTGGACCCAAGGCATCTTCTAAGTTACACTTAAGGACTCCAAGATATTCTCTAAGATCACACTTATGGACTCTAAAACCTGAAAAGAACAGTGTGAATGAAGCTTCAAGCCATTGTCATTTGTAAAACTTAATGCAAAAAGAAGTCCTAAACTAAATATTTGCAAAGTGTATACTGCAATGCAGGGAAAAAAAAGACAATATATAATGACTAGGTTAGTTTTTTTTTCAAAAATGTGAAGTGTTTTGTAACTAAAAAAAGAAAATAAGTAATGGTAATTTATCACATTAACTGATTAAAGAAGAGAAAATTAAATGGTCATGTCAACAGATACATGAAAAATATTCAATAAAACTTAATGTTTAGTATAAAAACTGTTAAATAACTAGTAGTAAATCATTTTGTAAATGTAGACTTCATGGTAAAACATACGTCATTCATTTTTAAATTAGGAGTAGAAAATAATATTCTTTTTTACATGTTTATTTACTTACTGCATATGTATGTGTACGGTTTTGCTAGGATCTCTTGCCAGTGCAAACAAATGCCCATCTGACTTTATATAAGTAGCTGGAAATTCAATCTGAGCCAGCAGACTTTGCAAGCAAGTTCCTTTAACTGCTCAGCTATCTCCTCAGCCCCAGAAAAGAATATTCTTGATCACAGATACATAAAGCATCTAACTAAAGGTCCTAAACAGTGCAATAAGGCAAGAAAAGGAAACAATATAAAAGAAAGATAAGGGCTGGAGAGATGGCTCAACAGTTAAGGTGCTTGCCTGCAAAACCTAACTACACAAGTTTAATTCCCCAGTAGCCATGTTAAGCCAGATGCACATAAACGAAATATAAAATATAAAGAGATGCAAAATTCTTAGTAACAAATTATATGATTATGATTGGTTGATTACAACACAGAAAGCCTAGAAGAACCCTTGAATCAGAATTAGAGTTTAGGGCCTGGGGAGATGGCTCAGAAGTGAAAGGTACTTGCTTGCAATGCCTGCCAGTCTGGGTTTGATTCCCCAGTACCCATGTAAACCCAGATGCACAAGTGGCACATGCACCTGGAATTCATTTGCACTGGCAAAAGATTCTGGCGTGCCATACTCTCCCTCTTTCTCCCACCCACCTTGCTCCCTTTCTTTCTCTTTCTAATAAATTAAATAAATATTTTTTAAAAAGAGTTTCAACAAAGCTTTTAGAAATAATATCAGCATGTGACAATCAATTTCATTTATATATGAGCAGTAATTAATTAGAAAACAAAGCATTAAACCTAGAAAAATGGAAGACATTTGCTACAGTTTGAAAAACATTGTAAAATTATCTGTTCTCCCTATATTGATCCAGAGATTTATTATAACTCAATCATAAAATCCTACAGTTGTTTGTTTTCTTTTTTAATTTTGACAAGGTGATTCTAAAACTAAGAAAAGCAAAGCTCTGGCATAGCAAACAAATTACTTCCTTCTTACTTCCTTCAGCAAATTATCAAGACTTATTAGAAAACTATCATGGAAAAGACAGTGGAATGTTAATATAGGGGAAAACAAGCGAAGCAGCAGAACTGAATGAAGAGCCCACAAATACAGCCATGCTAATGTGAAGGTTCCAGGACACTTCAACCAAGCCACACTTCCATCTCCATGCCCAGGCTTGTATGATGGCCAATTCCCAAAATCAAACCATAGTTTTATATCTATTGTTCTAGAACTTATTCCACTAAAACACTACAAATATATGACATAGCTGTCTTTACAGATTAATGAAAAAGGACAGGACTTTCTTTAATGTGGTTATCATATAGATTATTGATTATCTAGATGGCAAAAAATTAATCTCCACTACACACAGGCTCCAGATGGAACAAGAATTTAAGCATAAAGCAGCATTAGAACTGTTGGGAGAAAACTGAGTCATAGATCTTTTCTAAAAGATTTTAGAAGGAAAAGAAAGAAATAGAATGACAACTCAAGATACCCAAAATCTTACATAAGGGAAATTTCAAGGTGAGAGTGAAAAGGTGACTTGAGTCTAGAAATTAAAGATATTTTATTGGAAGAATTATGAAAATGCAGGCCATTTGGAATCAAAACAGCCATAAAATAGAAAAAATGCTGCAAGCCTAAGAAAGGAAGGATAGAAACAGTGCCAATATACAAAGTCAGTGAGGAGACTGAGCGGTGCAGAGGGCAAGCCTTGCTTGTCTGGGATGCATGTGGTCTGTCCCAGGTTAAGAGGCAAGATGGGCAGTAAGGGATGCCCAAGTTACCAAGCTGACTGAAGAAGCAGAAAATGATCAACAAATCCCTTCCAAAAAAATGGGCTAGGTCTGGTTTTACAAATTCATTCAGAGCAGTTATCTCTAATACAATTATACAAGACAGGCATTATTGAAAAATCTATAATTCAAAGTTCAAATAATATACTAATATTTGCAAGAAAAGATAAGAGCTATTCTATTTCTCAGTTAAATTATAAGCGCAACTCACTTGGCCATCACCTTTTTTTTTTTTTTGGTTTTTCAAGGTAGGGTCTCACTCTAGCAATTCACTATGTAGTCTCAGAGTGGCCTCAAACTCACAGCAATCATCCTACCTCAGCCTCCCAAGTGCTGGGATTAAAGACATGCACTACCATGCCTGGCTGCAGCCACTACCTTCTAAGTCATATGATTGGTAATTATTTTTAGCTTTAAGCTTATTCATATTAATGTATATTTTATGTATAAACCAAGACTTTGAGATGTTTATGTTATGTCATTTTCAACCTGCATAAATTAAATTCATAATGAGCAACTCTAGTTTATTGCTGAACCTTAAGAATCAGGAATTCTCATGCGTGCAGACTCCTCAGCATCTGAGAAAGTAGCAGAGCATCTAAAAGATGCTGTGCAAGCCAGTGTGAGTCCATATGGAAGCCTAATTAGATGACCCACAAGTGACACCAATAAAGATGCAAAAGGTCTAAAATAAGTAAGAGGAAATCTAACTCAGTCATATGTAGAAAGTCTCCTTCCAAATGTCCCTTTCTCCAGGATGGGCAAATGCTAAGCATAGTTGGTCAGCCATTAGGAGCCAGAGCCTGAGGCTATTCTAGAACACGCTGAGCAGCGCTCCCAGAAAGGGGAGCTGCATATGTCACCAGACTAACTAGTCTTGTCTCCAAACCTCTTCATGCCAGCCGGACTAGTATGGTAGCTAAGTAAATATAACAAAAGCATGTAAAATTTGAATTTAATGGTCTCCTCTTTTTAAAAAAACTTAAGTGCATGTGTGAGAGCATTAAAAGTAGAAGGATCTTCAACTTTAAAAGAACTCCTTACTCGACTGCTTTGTATCATTAAGTTATTATCAAATGTTAATCAACCTACAACTAAATTCATAGCTAACATATCTTGGCTATGGCTCATAAAGAAAGGATGACGCAGCATCCCAATCCACAGAGGACTGGGCACACATCAAATGGCAATGAACACACATGGATATGGCAAAACCTAAATGGGGCAGTAGGTAGGTGCTTTAATGATTCCTGCTTAAGCAATTTTTCTCACTTGGCCAGTTTGATTGCAATGGAAACCAGGGCTTCAATCTTGGCAAGCTATAATTCCCTTACCAATCAACTGACCAATGCAGATTTTAGGTATACAGGACCATTGTACATTATATTATCAAAGCAGTATAAAACAAAGGAATGATCTTGATAAGTATCAAATGCCATTTTATAAAATTAAACTCTCATTCTTAAACTATACATAATGGAACAACAGAAGATACAACCTGATTTCCTGAAATCTACCTGAAATAACCCATTTCACCACAATTAGTGTAAAATGGTAGAAGCACTCACCATTATCTTAACTAACAGAAGGTGGTAAAAACATTCTCATTGATCAATGGCCAAATAACTTTACTCACTGGCCATCTCCACTCTCAAATATTATTCTGGAAAAAGGAATAAGATCTAACTGTGAGAAATAAAGTCATACTTTATTTAAATAAAATGGCCTATTTGCCTGGAAAACACAACAAAATCATCTTAATGTCAGAACCAATGAAGGGGCTCAATAAAATAAGTACACAAAACAACTGTTTTCTGGGCTGGGGATATAGGTCAGTGGTAGAGTGCTTGCCTCGTATGCACAAGGACCTATGCTTAATTCCCAGCTGAAGAAAAGAGAACAGAACAGAAGAGGAGGAGAGGTGAGGGAAGCGATGAAGATAGGGGAGAGAAAAGAAGAGGGGAAGAGAGAAGAGGAAAAGAAGTTTCCTTATAGTCCAGCAATAATAAGGGGAAAGAGCCATTCTATTGAGAATAGCAAAAAAGGCTATAAAATGTCTAGGAATAAATTTTCACAAGAAAATAAATGGATAGACTTATAAAAAATAGAATAGTAACTCCTCTAAGGGACATAAAGAGGACAATGGTTGGAGTGAACAAATTAAACTTCCAATAATGAGGAGTAGTTAACTCTTTGTGGTGTATCTATATGATATTCATTCATATTTTTTAAAAATACAAAAATTAAGGCAAAGCATTCACATTATACTATTTAAGCTTTACAATGCAGATTATAAGAAAGTGGAATATGGGCTGGTGAAATGTTTTAGCGGTTAAGGTGTTTGCCTGTCGAGCCTAAGGACCCCAGTTTGATTCCCCAGGACCCACGTTAGCCAGCTGCACAAGGGGACACATGCATCTGGAGTTTGTTTACAGTGGCTGACGGCCTTGGCATGCCCATTCTCTCCCTCTCTCTTTCTGTCTCTCTCTCTGCCTCTTTCTCTGTATCAAATAAATACATACATTTTTAAAAAGAAAGTGGAATATTATTTCAATATTGTAAAATTCAAAGAATGAGCATGCACATAAAAGATACCTAAAAATCTAGGCATATTTTAGCAGTTAACAGTTGCTTGCCTCTCGGAGATAGAAATACAGTATGATAGTTTTAACTCTGTCTTTTGTTTTCCATATCTTTCACAAAAGGTAAATCAGAAAGAAATCAAAGGCAGGCATTACTTCCTTATAGAAATCCATAGGACACCCAGTGCAGCCCACACCTCCCCAGAACTTAACCAGCTACTCATGCCTCCCTCCCCTAGATAGTCAGAGCTCCCTTGGCCTTGGTGTGGGACTTCATACAGGCTGAAAGTTCCACACCAAATACTTCATCCTGAAGGAACCCACACCAGGGAGATGACAACTGGGAAATCAGTAGAGGCAGACAGAAAGGAGTCCTACTGGGAATGCAGGACTGACCCGAGCCCACCTCTCAGGACCTGTGAGGACCAGCCAGGGCTCCTCATCTGGAAGGACGGGTTAGGTAGTCTGCTGTCCCCTGCAGAGACTTCTTGAGCCCAGATTCCAGAAGGCAGAGTTTAGGCTATAGACTGCCCTGCCGCCACTCGCCCAGGTTGCTCCACCAAATGCCCCACCCCCCACCTCACACAGGTAACCAGGACTGATGCAAATCCCAGGATGCAGCAGGACACAGCATAGGGACGGGACAGCCTTTCAGAGACTCCACCCCAGAGCCTGCTCAGTGTGTGCCACTGGGAATGTGCAAACCGTCCACTCCTCTTTGTGCTTTGTTCCCGCCCCTAGACGCCCAGGGACTCAAGGAACCCCGAAACATGCAAGCATACATACATGACGGCTGGATGAAGACAACACCGTGTTAGTGGCGGCCAAGCTCGCAAGCTCGTCTGCAAGCTACAAATCAAACACGCTGGTTAGCAGCAGGGTCAGAGGCCACACTCCAGGGAAAGCTGGCCAGCCCCGAAGGATTAGGGCTTTCCCTCTGTCCAGGCACCCTCAATACCAACTGTGGGAAGAACATGTGATGCCTAGTTGCATAAGCCTGTCTCCATGGTCCCACCAGCTGACCTTGAGCAGCACCCTAACCCCCTTGAACCAACCATCTAGAGAATGAGGCACAATGCCCACCTCCCCAGGCAACAACATGAATGAGATGAAGGCCATACCAGCCCAATGCTGGTCTCCTGCTACTTTCTCACTGCTTTTGGCACCATCCACTCAACTGTTCTCCCTGCTTTTCCCAACTATACCCACATCAGGACCACTCCCACTCCCAACCATCCCTTCATTTACTCCTTCTGTGGCTAAAGTAGGCATCCTAGCTAGGCTGAGCCATGAACCAAGGGTGGGTTCCTCAGCCTACTCTCCTCTGGACACAGGACAGCACGCAGCTCTCCAAACCTCCATCAAGGAATCTGGAAGAGGCTTAGAGTCCAGTCCTGCTGCCTTGTCTAGAAACAACTTGCTTCACCCAGGCCAGTGTCTGTCATGGCCTTGGGGCTGGGCACTAGAGGCAGGGAGGAGGAAAGACTTCAGGGGTGCATTCCAAGCAGAAGGCATGGCAGAGCAGAGAAGCAGAAAAAAACAGCCCAGAAGTCAGGGGCAAGAGGATGTGAGGATGGAGAGGCCAGGGGCCAGGGGAAGCCACATCTCTGGGAGAGCTCTGCAGGAGGTAAAGCCCATGCAGGTTTCCTGTTCTGTGCTGAAGGGGCCAGAAGAGAGGCCAGAGGGCAGAGGTACCCTACTGGCACCGAGAGGAGTGTCTGGATTCCCTGCCCCCACCCTGCTCTGTGTAAGGAGCACTGGTGAGGATCTTAGAGCCCAAGCCTGAGCAGGTGGGCTAAAGAGCCATGGCAGCCAGCCAGGGCAACAGGCCACATGCTGGGCACAGTATGACCCTGGGTTAGATGGGTGAAGGCCACATGTAGCCTCCAGTGGTGGGCCTGCCTCGCTCATCCTCAGCCTGACCCCCTCAGAAGCCTCTGTGAATGCAGTTCGTTTTTAGAAAGGTGACAGGAAGGCGGTAGGGCACCAGAATGAAGGGGGAACAGAGAGCTAAACATGGAGCTACAAGGCCAAAACAGCTGCAGAAATTACACCTTCCCCTTTGGGCTGTGGGCGTAATGTGCTACTCCGATTCTGGGAGTGTGCCTCCACCTTCACAGCAGCCTGGAGACTATAACTGGAACAGCTAGATCCAAATTAGCACCAGCCCTGGGGCCCAAGGGCCTGGGATTTGGCAGCCTCAGCACCTCAACTCATAGTGACAATGAAAGAGCAGGCCTGCGCCACCTTCTGAGGGTTTCTACACACCACCTGCCAGGTGTCTCCTCAGTAACACCCCTCCCACCACAAATACACACACCACCTTACCACAAACACATATACACCACCTTACCACATCACCTTACACATACACCACATTACCACATATACACACACAACCTTACCACGCACACACACCACCCTGCCATATGCACACATACCACCTTACCATATGCACAGCATCTTACCAAACACAACTTTATCAGAAACACATATCTTACCACATGCATACAGAAACTCACCACATACACATGCACTTCTACCACATGTACACACACACACACACACATTCCACTTTACCATGTGCACATTAGGTACTTTACCACACACCCAAATGCACAGACACACCACCTTACCACACACATACCACCCCCACACTGCCAGTCTGAAGTCTACTCAAAGAACAGCCACAAAGACCAAGAACAAATGGAGGAGTCAATGCACAGGACCATCTCTCTGTCACTTCAGCCCTCATGGCCTGAAGGAACAGTTCAGAGTGGTCAAGCCTCCACCTGCTTAGGGTCTCACGTCAGAAGGCCTTGTGACTCTGCTTGCAGCACACCTGCCTTATTCATACCTCCAGAAGTGAGTATTGCTGACAACAACAAGGTCTTTTTAGAAAGCTGAGGGCTGCTCTAAGCTCAAGCCCTGGCAGGAGCATCACAAGTCTCAGGGGACACATTCTACCTGTGTAGCAGGCTCCTTGGGGGACCTGGACAAGTGACAGACAGGCTTCCTGAACAGAAAGAAAGTATAACTGAAGAAAGGGGCAAGAGGCAGAATACGGCAGGGTGGATTGAGCTAGAATTGTTTAAAGCCAGCACTCCATGGGCCACCTGAGGATGACATCAATTGTAAAACTGAAGCAAGCCTCTGAGACACACTGATGGGGCGAACAGGAGCCAGGCAAAACCCAAATTCTGCCAGACTTCTTGCCCCTCTCCAGAGGCCCCAGAGGTCCCAGAAGCCAGAGCCTTTTTGTGTCTGCAGTAGGGGGGTTGAGGGAAGAAGGCCAGCCATAATTATCTGGCAAACTACTGGCACTGAATCCGCTGCCTCTTAAGCAGTGAAGGAGAGATGGGCGGAGGAGGCAGGAAACAAGGAGGGGAAAACTTTCAACAATATCAGATCACTCAAAGAAACACAATGCAAAACCAGATACCAGGCTGGGGCTTTCCCACAGAGCCACAGGTCCCTAGAAACCAGTACTATAACCAGTGCTGGCCTCCTCCATCAGAGCAAGCTGATTCCACTTCCTCCTTCTGCCTACCTCTCAAGCCAGGCCTCCCCTCCACACCTCCACCCCTCAGCCTGCCGCACAAGCACACGCCCACAGAGCATTCTCTTGCTCAGGTCCAGCTCCAGGACCCTCATGTTAGTGCCAAGAGGCCATCCAGACTGGGCCTCCTTACTGTCTGCCTCTGGCTATGCTTGCAGCCATCAGGACCCAACAGCCCCTCCCCATCAGAGTCTGTATACACCACAGAGTGGAAATCCTGCCAGGCAGCCCTATACTTCCCTGCAGGCCCAAGCAGGCTCATGGAGAGGATGGGAAGTAGGAGCCAGGGCCAGGCAAGTCAGAGTTGGGACTTAAAGTTGTAAGCACCCAGCCAGGTCCGAAGGCACAAACACAGACTTTTGCTACCTCAAATTTTGGCTAGGGTTTACCACCAGTAGATGTCCCTTCTCAGACCCATGGAGACAGTAGGCAGGTCATCCACCTATCATTCACCCACCCACCAACCCATCCATCCATATGCCCACCTGTCCACCATTCAGTCACCCACACATCCATGCATCTGTCCATCCATTCAGCAACCAAACCATCCATTCACCTACCCATTTGTGCATCCCAACTGACTTTCACAGAACACCTTCTTTAAGTCAAGCCCTATTCTAGGCATTGGGAACACAGAGATGAAGGCACCCCAGATGTTGTCCTGAACTTCATCCAGGGAACAGACTGAGAGATGTGCACACAGAAGATACACATATGAGTCCTAGGGCAGGTCAGTAGACAAGATCTTGCAACAGAAACAGTGGCCACATCTCAGTTGAGTCATAAAGAATGAAGAGTTGAGCAGGGCCAAAGGTTGCTTCAGCATAAAGTATGGTGAGATAGAGCTCTGGAGGCTCAGATGAGAGCCCAGGACTCCTCAGCATCAGTTACAGATAGAGAAAGATCTCCTGCCTCAGTAACAGTGAAGCTCAGTAACACCAGAGATGCAAAGATGGGAGTGAAGAAAAATGGTAAAAGCTGGCCCTCAATGTCAGAAGGAAGCCCTATGCACATGTGCCTGGGGAGAGCTGCAGAGCTGAGCTCTGAGGACCCTGAGGCCAACCCAGTGCCAGGTTTGCTCTCATGCACGAGGCCATAGATAGATAGATGGTCTGAAGTACACGGAGCACTCTTGAAGCTCCAAGTAAATCAACAGGGCACAGCCTGAGGACATAGTGCAATCACACAGACTGGGAAGCTCTGCCTAAGGCAGACCAAAGCTCTGAGAACACCAAGAGGCCAGCTGTGGGAGCAGTGCCATGTGCAGCCAGCGAAGAGGTGACAGCATGAACAAACTGTGATCTGTAGGCTGGTAATCAGGGCGGGACTTTCTTTCTCTCTCCTAGGAGAAGGACCAGGTGGTCTCGGCCCTATATGATGCAGAGCTGCTTCAGGGCATCAAATGGAGACAGTGCTCCCCTACATAAAAGACGCCACAGGCCTCCGGCCACATGCCTTGACTTGGCATATAGTCACTAGTGGCCCTGCATTGCTGGTGCTCAACTCTTTGTTCCTTAAGACTCAGCTTGGCTGTGGCCACTTTTTCTGAAGGATCTTGGCCACTTGCCTTAGGTCTTATGTGTCTCTATGTGGGTTTAATGTCTCCCCGCTACCACCACACACACACTCTTTTCCTGTTCCTCAAAGTAGGTGATGACACAAGACATACTCTTGTCCTAGACACAGCCTCATCTCTCCAAACTGCCTCTAAGGTGTTATCAAACACAAACCCACAGAGAAGCCCTCACCAGAAGAAGAGACCTACACAGGGGATACTGCCCCACCCTGCCTACTATCTCCTTTCTTCCCCTCCCTTTCCCTCCTCCTCTTCTTTTTCTTCTTCTCTCTATTTCTTCCACCCTCCCTCCCTTTCTCCTTCCTTCCCTGCGACTCTCCAAACTGACATCCTGAAGGATCTCAAGCAAAAAGTCCATTTTTCTCACATGCTTCCAAGAGAAAGATTCAGTCTTGCCATGAGAACCACACACACATACCTGTCCTTCAACCAGACTGAAAGTCCCACCTAGGTTGTTCCCTCAAGCAGCACCCAGCAACCAGGGCTTAGAAAAGACTAAGTGGTAGGGAAGGGTGGGGGAGAAGCAAGCAGAGATAAGGAACGGAGGAGGAAGGGGAAATTGGAAGAGCTGGGTTCTCTTCTGTCTTACCTGCACAGAAATGAGGGGCTCCTTGTCATCAATGTTGATGAGCACATCTTCTCCGGGACTGAGTAAGCTCACATCATCTGCAGAAATAGCAGGTCCAGGCCTGAGGGGCTCAGCAGGGGACTGCAACCAGATCCCCCAGTCTCTCCACCCCTTGAACCTTTACAACCAGACTTCTCTTCTCCAATCCTTGTTTCTCCTGATTCTCTCTCTCTCTCTCCATTTCTCTCATATTCCCTGTCTCACAATCTTCTCCCTTCCTCTCCTCATAGCTCATATCCCACCCCATGGTCTCCCTACATCTCCCTGTCAGCTCCTCCCCCATATCATATCTCATACTCCCACCTCATTGTCTCCCTACATCTCCCTCCCCCTTGGCTCTTCCCCCATTCCCTTCACCTCCCTTCCTACACACACATACACACACACACACACACACTTCACCTTCTCAGGGTGTGCCCAGCCTGAGGAAGGAAGAATCCCACATCAGAAAAAGCCACTCTTACTCAGTCACTCAGTACCTGGGCAGCCCTGTGGGGACGGACTCTCAGCTGAGTAGGGATCACACAGGAAGCTCTCCAGAGAGCGGATGGTACACTGACCCACCACAGGCCGGCGGCCAAACTGGCGATTATCAATCACTTTGATCATGATGGGGGGACAGTAGAGGTCCTCCCGGGGCAGCATCTAGGTGGAGGTGAGAGGGAAGCTCTGGACCCAAACCTGAGCCCAGCTCTGGGAGGTCTCAGGGAGAAAGCAAGGGAGGACCTTCATAGGCAAAACTAAGGGAGAAGAATGACGATGAACCCACAAGGCACACTGACTCAAGGACCAAAATCCAAAATGGTGGGCTGCTGGGCCGGAAATTGGCCAGTGGGGCAGCGGCCACACACCTTTCTGCCCATCCTTGACTGATATATGTGGAGACTGGCTTCCCTGACAGCTTTGTCTTCCAAACACACCCAGCTCAGCATGAAGTCTGAGCAAGTCTACTTTCCCTGAGCCCAGAGCCGGCATTGGCTCATGAGGGGGAGGGGTAGTTGGCCCAAGACTCAACATTTCTTACAGACAGTTCCACCCAAATGGATACTTAGGAGTTGGCTTGCAGGCCCAGATTCTTCTACCCCTCACCCCAAAAGCACTTTGAACATAACTTGAAATAATTTATATGCTCTCCTTCAGTGGCGGCTTGGCTCAGCCAAGAGGAGGCTCCTGTTGACAGCCACTGGGCCTGGAATTTCTATAGTGCTTTCATCTTACAAACCATTTCCCTTTCCTCAGACTTGCCTTGCACAGGCCACGAGGCCCAGGCAGCCCAAGGAGCTAGAGAGGGGTGGGGGCTGAGGATAGGGAGTTGGGGGGAAAGACTGGGGAGACCTGAAGACTGAGGGCCAGGGGCTAGAGACGAGTGAAGACTGTGGCCAGGGCTTGCAAGGGCAAGGGTCTGGGCTAAGGCAGGACCAGGCAGGGAGCCTGGGAGGAGATACTAAAGGTCAGTATATGGGGAGGGGGGCCTCTGGGGAAGCCCTGAGCATGGAAACTGGACCTGTAAGAAACAGATTCAGAAAGGTTCCTGGGGCTTCAGGATGAAGAACTGGTCCTACAGGAAGCTGGAACTCAACCCCAGGTTGCTCCACTCCAGCCCTCAGACTTCCTGCAGGGGCAGGGAGGCAATGGGGAGGTAAGTAAGACTGACCACTTCCATGAAGAGGGTACAGATGTCAAAGTTGGGATTTTTGCGAAGGTTCCTGATGACACAAGACTGCACCATTTGGCCTCCACACTCCACTATGAGGCTGGGGGAGGAGATGCTGGCCATCTGATAGCTCTTCATGTTCCGCAGACCCCAGGCCAAGATCTGGAGATAGAGGAAAAGGAGAGTGGCTAGGAGACCCTGAGCCCTGAGCAAGGCCAGGGCAGGAAGCAGTAGGGGGCTTACCTCAATGGCTGTGCGCTGCAGGGCCGGCTTGATGTTCTGTGGAACCATGTAGATGTTGGCTTCCCTCTGCGGAGGTGGGTAGGGCAGGTCTGTGTCCTCTGACTACAGGGGACAACAAATGAAACAGGGACCATGGTGGGAGAGAGACCAAGCCAGTGAGGTAGGAATGGACAAGTAGGACAGTAAGCAGTGGCATGCATCAAGACACAAAAACAGAGGCACAAAGCCCAGGTAGGTGACCACAGGGTAGTAGAAATGGGAGTGCCAGGTAAGATTCAAGCAGGCTTGGGACCTGGCCAGGAACAGAATGCTTGCGTGTTGCGCAGGACCAAGGATCCCTCCTCTTATAAGTGCAGGCTCTAGAGCAACACTATGCTACATACAAATTCCTCCCTCTACCAAAGACACACACATGCACACACCAACACACTCATATGCTCACACATGCACACACACCCTCCCACTTCATCTTGTTCAATTCACTTCAGCCCATTAGTTCCTCTACTCTGGTTCTTCCACCCCTTGCCTCAGACACACCTGGGTATCCATGCTCAGACATCTTCCAATTTCAATTCTGCCTGTCACACATGTCCTCTATGAGAACAGAGTGCACACATGGCTGGGAGAAGGCTCCCTCTGGAAAGTGCTTGCAATGAAAGCATTAGGACCTGAGTTCAGATCCCCTAGCACCCATATAAAAGCTGAGCACAGTGGTGCACGCTTGTAATCCCAATGCTGGGGAAGTGGAGACAGGGGATCCTTGGAACTTGCTGGAGTCTAGCTTAATGAGTGAGCTCCAGATACAACGAGAGACCCTGTCTTGAAAGTGAGGAGCAATTCAGGAAGACATCCAACAATGACCTCCAGACTCTACATACATGCTCATATATACATGCAAACACACATACCACTAACACATAAATAAAATAAAGACCGTGTACATTGAGTGTGTGCACTAGAAACCAGGAAACACAGATCAATAGACAAATGAGACAAAGGATGTGTGGCCACCATCTCCAGAGCACCCAAGGGTGCTATGCAGGAGGCTCCCTCACCACCACAAGCCAAAAATGAGTGAGGCATGTGGCAATGCTTACCTACTGAGGGTTTTCCTAAAAGACTTGGGCAGAAATCCCCAGGGAGCACTCAGCACTACATGGGGAGCAGGGCAGGCAGGGGACGCCAGCACTGCCTTGAGTTAGGCACTGGGTGTGATCACTAGCTGCACCATCACGAGGTCAGGGAGGTTATTTCTCCTGTCTATCATCTATACTGTGGTTAGTACAAGTTGCTGTCGTGAGGGTGGAAGAAGTCAATTCCTGTATATTTAGGAGATGGATTCTCAATGAATTCTCACTGAGACTACGAGGGGCACTTGTGGCAATTAAAGTAAGATGTCCTTTTTTAATATACTTATTTCCATGTCAGAAAATGATCATATTTTGAGTTTCTCAGACTGAGACACTTTACTGCCACCTACTGGAAAGCTTTTATAATAAACATGAATACTGATGTTTGTGCCAGAATTTGCACCCCCTTAGATACAAAGCCCTTGTGTTGTACAGTGCCCAAACTGCACATCCACACATGAAGGCCTTCACATTAAGAAGCAGTTCACTATCACTGAGGGGGCTGTGCTGGACCCTTGAATAAGCAATAGAATCACTGGATTCATTCTCCAACTGATTTGCCTTGGCATCCTTCAGAAAGATTGGTACACTCGTGGACAGATGATCTAACATCAATGGCAAAAGCAATTAGAACAGTTTCCTCCTACCTCCCTTAAGCTTCATGGCAGCCCAAGTCAGCTCGCCTACCCAGTGACCCACTGGCCACCAATCTGCCCCAACCCACAGCAGTAGTGAGGAGTTCAGTTCTGGGAGCAGACAGCCGTGGCCTCTGGTCCCAGTTCTACCACTTCCTGGTCCTGTGACCTGGGGCAAATTACTCAGACTCAATGATTCAGTGTCCCATAGAGACTGAGACTAACAATACTCCCACGAAGTTGCTCTGAGAGCCGAGTGAGAGGGTGAACATGAACAATATCTGGCACCAGACAGTTCTCAGTAAGTGGTATGACAGTAATTACGGCTGCCATTGCTGTCAGCACCATGGTTTTGACCACTGGGCTTGGTATTTCCCTTCTCAGGACGCCTGGGGAGAGCTGAACCATTGAAAGCACCTTCCAGAATGATACTGACCATATAACCCTCCCACACATCGCTAGGCTACGAAGTAGAAATTGCTCAGTCTCCCCCGGGACCACCACAGGTGGCGTGATATAGGAAGAACTTACAATTTTAATTAGTCAAGGATAGTGATGAAAAGAACTGTCCCAGCACACACCTGCAGGGATGCTGTGCCCATCACAGACTCCAGGAGAGGAGGCCCAGAAGACAGAAGCAGAGCCTACAAAGCTACCACAGTGGCTGGGTGCGAATGGGACTCCCAGTGTGATGTCTGATCTGGCAATCCAAGGTCACTAATAGCAGGTTTGGCCTCTTTAGAAAACGGGCTGTGCTTCGTGGCCTGTCTTTGGTCTCTCATGGCTGATGCCCAGCCCAAAGTAGAACCACGCCCAAAAAGAGCAAAGGAAGAGATGGGCCCCAAGCTGCACTGAGTGGAGAGGCACAGCAATCAGTCTTCTTGTAGCCACAACACTATTTTACAGTCACCAAAGCAAACTCATTAGCTATCCCTGGGCTGTCTTTCTATCCCTCCTCTCCAAGGTCCATCTGGCCTTCCAGTTCCCCTGAGCTCCATGGTGATGTTATCCTCTCTAAGCACTGAGGACCAGGCTACCCAGTCAGAAGCCTATTCCCCAAAGAGAACAAAAGCAGGGGCCTGAACAGGAAAGCATAGTGCCATTAGGAAGAGGCCCTGGAGATAGAAAGCAGGAGAACACAACTAGAATCCGGCCTATGCAGGCAAGAGGGAGAGAAGCAGGGACAGAGGCTAAGGGAAGTCCAGGCACTTTCAGCACAAAGCCGTCAAACGCATTCTGAAGCCATCTCTGGCCACCATACTGTTCCCAAGCCTCTAACAACATTCTTGCCCCCATGTCATTTGCTGTGGCTTCTCAGGATCTCTGTCTTTGTGGTCCCCTCTACCCAGCCTGCAAGCCAGCACCATGGTCCACTGTCCCCTGATGGCACACTGCCCATCCCCGAGTCATGACTTTGCATCTGTTCCTCATTGCCCTCTGCATCCCTAGACTTCCTTGTGCCCTATCCTAGTCCTTGGCACTTCCTTCCAGATTTCTCTTTTCCTACCAACAGGGCTCTCTATCACCATCACCCTTTCCTCTGAATGTCCTAGGAAGCCTTTTCCTTTCATTTCTCTCTCTGCCTCTATCTCCCATCTCTCAGCCCTCTGCTTCAGTCCCATCACCCTTCCCTGGAAAGTTCTCTCCCAAGTCAACAGTCACTCACTCTTGTGGGCTCTTATCTCTCTCACCCCTGGCAGTGCCCACCCAGCTGACCCCCGCATCCCTCCTAAGACAACCTGCTCATTTCCACGCTGCTGCTCCTCCCCTCAAGCCTGAGCCTCCCCGGTAGCCTCTTGCCTTCTTCAGCCCAGCTCCTCCTGGGCTTTCTCTGCTCCTCACCATTCCTCCTAAGTCCCAAGGCCCCATTCCTACCATCTTCCTACTAAGTTTATCTACACACCCCATTGGCAATGGACTTGTCCAAAACTGCATTTACTTTTTATCCCTGAAGACACCTGCTCCCTTCAAATGCCACCTTAGAAACTGGCCCCAATATCCACCTAGACAACCAAGATAAAAAAAAATTCATACAATCCTTGGCATATTCTCCCTTGTATTGCAATGCCTGATTGTTCACCAAACATTGGTGACTCTGTCCCTAAAGCACTTCTCTCTCCCTTTCCTACCCCCTCTCTCTTAAGCACCCATGTGTTTTCTTTCTGTGGCTTGGAGCCCCTGACACGATCCTCCATGGTCACACACCCCAACTACCAGTGACAGCTAATCTCCACAAGCAGGATACACTTAAAAATATCACCTGTGCTCCCACCCATTCAGGACACAAAAAGTCTGCTATCTGTCATGCCCTCCAAGACCCCTCATCTGATGATTTGTCTCATCATATCTCTACCATACAAATTTCCCCTCCAGGGTCCACAGAACTGATACTCTCCTCTGTGCCCTCCTGAGCTCTAAAGGGCAGAAGGAACTGTGCTTTCCTCAGCTTGAAGTTCAGTGCTCACTCTATGAAATGCAGTCCATCTGCCTCCTGCTTAAATTCAAATCCCATGTAAATCTTCACTGATGCCCTGAGTTCAATTGTGAGCACCTCCATAGATCCCAGAGCCCCTGCCCCTAGTCCCACTGGAAGACACATCCATCGCTGGCACCGTCTCTGTGTCCATCGGACTATGCCCCTGGCTAAGCAGCAGCTCTGTGCTATACACCATCTCAAAGTCCACTGAGTAGGCAATGAGAAAGATGGATAACAGAGGCACAGGAGGGAAGACAGGAGAAGTATATAAATAAATAACTCTCCTTTCCCCTGGTACTATCTGCTTCCAGGTTCTCAGCCCAAGCCTTCCCTCACCATGGAGCAAGCTCCCGGCAATGTCGGGATGAATTTCTTTGCTGCCTTCGAAACCTATCAGTGTTCAGGGCCTAGTTTAAGCTCCCCCCACAGCCACAAAAATTATCCCAAACACTCCAGAAACTTCTCATAGCCTTGGCCTCTGATAGCTTTAAACCTAAGTGACCATTCCCACACACATCCAGTTCCAAGGGTCCTAATTGGTCTTTGATCATCCCATGTGAGAGGAAGTCCAGAGGCCTGGGCCACACAGCCAGCTCCTGAGCCTCAGTATCTACTTCTTTCAGCACTTCTGAGAGGCAGCCATATCCTTTAAGTCAGATCCAGCCAGGTGGGACCTTCCTAGCCCACCCTGCATTCAGGGTAAAGCTGGGACAACCCATTGATGGGGTCCACAGACAGGCAGGGTCAGACCCAGGTCTCCAGAGACAACTGAGGCTCTCTCTCCTGTCAGCAGAAGCCACACTTCGACCTCTTTTGATCCATCTATCCCATGGTACAGCACAGGGAGCTGAGGCCCTGAGCCAGTGCAGGCAAAGGAGAGTATGGGGGGGGGGGGTGCTCTATCAAGTCCTTACTGACGCCCAAGGCAGGGGATATGTTGACAGGCTGTTCCAGCCACCTTGACAGCCCTGTCACCAGTAGCCCTTAGACTCCTACCTCACCCAGGAAAGCCAGTGGAACCATCTGGACTCATCCTGGTGGTTCCTAGGGGAGCTGCAGGCAGGGGGCAGCCAGGCAGGAGGGAGGCTCCATTGTCTGAGGACCCCACCCAGCTCCTTAGTAACAACATGCTGGTCTAATTACACTTCCCAGGAAAACAGTGTTTCATATTAAGGCCTTTTAGGGGAGGAGACAGGAATGGGGGGACGACACTTGGCTCATTTTCTTGATGACAAAACAGCAAATATTCCCTCCTAGTGAATGATGGGGTACAGGAGAGAATGTGAAGTATGTCTCTGAGTAAAATTTATACACTCTTGTTGCCTGGATGTTGTAGGATAAAGGATAGATAGGGTAACATCTGGCTGCCCACCCCCACTGCCACCAGCTAGCAGTGGAAATAGCCAGGAAGCGTGCAGCCTTCCATCTTCTACATGGGCATCCCTCTGCCTCCTAGCAGGAGAGAAGAGGTAGCACTACCACACCCCGATCCACAGTCAGGACCATGTGCCCATCAGAGTCTTCTTCCAGTCCACCAGCACCTCTCCTGGTACATGTACACGCATGTGTGCTCTCGCGAGTGTGTCCACATACACACACGTGCATGCACGCATTTGCCAGTTCTCAGGAAATCTAAAATTGCAGTTCCTTTGAACTCATTCCCCCTGGCAGCTTAGACTGCCTTTGTTCTCCAGACCAAAAAGAAAGGAGGGAGGGAAAGAAGAGGAAGGCTTCTAGGAGGTGGAAGGAGGGAGATGGGCCAGGAAGCACACAGAGGAAGAGCGTCACCAGGAGGGTGGGAAGCAGCTGAGAGGGAAGGACAAGGGCTGAGAGGCCCTGAAGCCAGAAGGCGCCTTCCCTTCTCTGTCTCTGTGCAAGTGCCCAAACCTCCCAGACGTGGGAACATCAGAAAGTGCCCAGAACAGACGGCAATAAGGCTTCCCCATCTAACACCCCACAGAACAACGTTCCAATGGGCGGACGTCCTCAGATAGGAGACTGTCCTCACTGCATTGGCCCCGGGTGCTGCTTCCCAGCCCTCCTCCAAACACTCGCTCAGTGTCCCCTCTTCCAGGAAGCCAACCTCTGTCCTATTCCAGAGCGCGTGTCACTCATAGCCTCTTCGATGTCACACGCGACTCTCCTGGGCAGCGTGCTAGCAGAGAAGCGCTTTCCTGCTTAAGCCGCTTGCAGACTTGCTGGCCCATCTGCCCCTCCTGGCTCCAGCAGGCCCCCACACCTCCCAAATGGACCCTTGGCTCCCCAACTCATGTGGCCTTCAGTAGAGCGCTTCCTGCCACCCTTTCTCCCACCAGGCTCCAGTGTTCCTTAACATGGCAAGAATACTCTGCACAGTGATGGGTGTAGCAGATTAGGGGACACGGGCAAGTACTGGGCCACCATAAATATAATAGAAAAGCCCTAACAAGGTGTCAGGCTTCCCACAGGATCATAACTTCAGGGGCACCAATCTGCTTCCACCTAGACTCTGGGGGTCTTGGAAGGAGACTCAGCCTTCAAACACGGGAGATGGGCTGAGCTAGGGGGCAGGACTGGGTTAGGACCCCTTACGGCTGAGGGCCATCACAAAGTCATCTTCTCCTAAGTTTTGGACTCCTTGAACTTGCTGGCTTAGCCCTGTCTGTGCTTCACAAACCTTCCCAGGCTATTGACCATGGGAGGCCTCAGCCTAGGGCCTGACTAACCCTGCCACTTGGCCCTCTTAAGGATCTGGCCCCAAGCTGTAGTTTTGATTTCCTTCCTGACAACCAGGCCACAGCCACATCCCGGTGCTCAGAGTCTGAACCTTCACTGTTACGGATGATGACAAATCCATTATGAAGGATTTTGACTCTGCAATAACTCATCCCTGGGCTGGGTCTTCTTCAGCGCGGGCTGTGGGTTTTGGCCAGGGCTCTGGCTCCCCTTCCAAATCGGCAGTTTCTCCACACAGCCAGAAGCAGGAGGCCGCCTGTCAGGCTCAATGATGGCCAGCCGCTGGCCACCCCTACATTGGCCTGGGAGCAAAAGGCAGTGAGACAAGGGGTCTGAGAGGATGTGGAGAGAAATGTGGCTCCCATATCCTGATCCTGTGCCTCTACCTCCAATTCAAATTGCACTAAAAATGTCAACTGCTATCCTCTCCCAAACAAGCCATGAGAGGCCCTGATGGAGGAAGTATCTTCCCTTTTCCCCAGCTCCCACCTTGGCTTTCCTTCCTGTCTCTTGCTTAGGCCTCTGACCACAGCTCCTCACAGAAGCCCTAATGCAATATGCTTCCCGCCTCAAGCACATTGCCTGCTTCACATAAATACAAACCTCTTCCATCCCATCTTCCAAACAAGAGCCTTGGGCCCTTAGACAGAATGAAGCACTTGTGTTAGGACACAGATGGAGTCAGTTTATGAGGTCTCTGCTACCCGGGATTCCAGAACCATGGAGGAGAGCAACGCCCAGCCTTACTGCCTGTGAAACCCAAGGCCACCTAAGTTATGGCCTTGGATCCTGTCTAGGACTTTCCTTCTCCCTCAAAAACTTATAAAAAGCAAGAACTCCCTTTGTTCTTCAGAAGGTGATGCCCTCCTCAGGCTTTGGTGACTCTGTCATGCTCTTCAGTGGCTGAATGACCCCCTCTAATAAATCTTTCCCCCAAAAAGAACCCCATCTCAGCATTTCTCTCTAGCAAACTGGTCTCTTAGTCAATCTTTCTTTTATTCCTTTTACAACGTATTCTTTTTCCTAAATGCTGACTCACTGCCAGAATGGTTTACTCAGCAACTCTGGCACCCGCTGAACATTTTTTTCTTGAAAATATGACACCTGGTACTCAACTCGATGGGACTTGATACTGTGCAAGTGGTCTGGGTGAGTGAGTGTGGCCTCACAAGAGAGCAGTCAGCCTGTGGGGCTAGAATCATCCACAGGACACACCCTGAGCAGTCCTGGCTCCACACACAGAGCATGGGCAACTAAATGCAGTCACCCTGTGTCAGGTGCCTGCTGGGTACCAGGAACCTTGGAGCCCTCTGTGTCTGCCACCCATCCCAGCCACGAGCCCAGCTCACCTCATCCAGAATCCTTGATGCCTCGTGCACCTGGAATGTTCCATAGACAAGAGACAGTGAAAGGAACAGGGAGAGCAAAATTTCTCCATTAGTAACCAGGAGCAATTTCTGGGACAGACATGGGCACTCAGGAAACACTCAGAGAAGTATCCCCAGAAATGCCCTCCCACTAAGGGTCAGATCTCTAGCCACACCCACTAAGTGCTCCCTGCGGAAGGTAATAGGGAAGGAGCCAGAGGGTCTCATAGGAAAAGCTAAACGAAACCCAATCCTAGAACCTTGTTGGCTCTGGAAGTGACATGAGGAAGGAGACTAGCAAGATAGGCAGTAGGAAGGACTCTGCATGGCAACCTGAGGGAGAAGTCAGGCCTCTGCCCATTTGGAGCTATTTGCCTTCTGGGGCACGTGGACTCAAAGCCCAGGAGAGCCACCTAAAGCCACCTAGAGTTCCCAGGGCTGGCAAAACTGAGAGCTGTAGCTCAGGCAGGACAAACAGGAAGGGCAGGAGGAGTAGGAGTGTGTGAGAAGGAGCCACAAAATTAGAACCATCTAGACCTCAGGTGGACTGATTCATGTAGGCAATGCAGTGTTCTACCAGCCTAAGAGCTGCAACTGAGCCAGGACCAGTTTGAAGTAAGGTGACAAATAAGCCCGGGACCTGCCAACTTGACCTGTTCTACCACGCTCCCAGGGAGGAGGGAAGGGACAAAGCACCTGTCACTGGCATAAGAGAAGAAATGGTCCTGAGAAAGGAATGTTCTGGCCAACAGGGCTGACCAAAATTCGGATACTGAGGACAGCATATGCCACAAAGGGCCAGTAAAGCCTCGTGTGCAAGGCTGCGCCCTGAGAGGATACGAGTGGCCCCAGAATGGCATTTCTTTTTAGCACCTGTTGTTTTTTGTTTGCTTGTGTTGTTTTGTTTTGAAGCAAGGTCTCACTCTATAACCCAGGATGGCCTCAAACTCACAGTAAACCTTGCCTCCTATCTTAGCCTCCCAAGTGCTAGGATTAAAATTGTAAGCCACCATGCCAAACAAGAATGACATTTCTAACAATGCCAGGCTATGGTCCTCATCCTAGGCTGCATTTGAAAGGCCTTAGGCAATGCTAAAAGACCCTGAGCCAGCCTAGGCACAACCCCAGGGGCCCTGGCTCACCTAGCCTAGGGTGAGACCTGCACCCATGTTAAAAGCACTCCAGCCGGCATAGTGGCACGTGCCTTTAATCCCAGCACTCAGGAGGCAGAGGTAGGAGGAATGCTGTGAGTTCAAGGCCACCCAGAGAGTACATGGTGATTTCCAGGTCAACCTGGGCTAGAGCAAGACCTTACCTTGAAAAACTAAATAAATAAAATAAAAATCATTCCAGTGAATCTACAGCCCAGCCTTGCCTAGAGCCTCTGGCTGGACAACCCTGAGGTCCCCACAATCTAGAATCCATGCTTCTCTACCCTCTCCAGGAGAAGGGCAGGTTGGACCTATGCTTGGCAGGCAGACTGAGTAAAATGAGGACCCCATCCCCCTGCCCTGGGGCCCTACTGAATCCTCCACCTGAAGAAGCCTTCAGGCAGGCTGGAACAGGGCCTTTGACTGCCATCTTTCACCTAGAGGGGCCTGCAGAACCAAAGAGGCTACAGGGAAAGGTAAGGACAATACTCACCTCAAAGCCAGGAATATGGTGGATGGCCGGCTAAAGTGGAGAAAAAAGAACTTTGGTCACATAGTTGTCACCCAAGACTCCAGCCCCCTCATTTTCACCCTGGCCAGGCAAATATAAAAGGACACTAATGGACTATGTTCGTGAATAGGGAGTACAGGAAGAAGCTGTGTGCTTATGTGCTGGGACCCCAGACACCTGACCTGCATCCTTTGCAGCAACTCACACACTGGGGTCACAACACACCCAGGTAAGGCAGAGCGCCAACCCAGCCTCTTGTGTTTTGGGTTTTTTTTTAATTCATGTATGTGCATGTTCATGAGTGTGCAAGTGAACATGTGTGCTCATATGTATGATCATGTGAGCATGTGCAAACTAGAGGACAATTCCTTATGAAGGCCATCCATCTTTTTGTCCTTTTGAAATAAGGTCTATTGTGGGCCTGGAATTCAACAAGTAGACTGGCTGGCCGGTGAGCTACAGGGACCTGTGTGTCTCAGCCTTCCAAGCACTTGAATTAAAAGCATGCACACCATGCTCAGCTCTTTAAGAAATTTGTCTGTGGGTGGGGGTGTGCATGTGGAGGCTTGAGGACAACCTCATAATGTTCATCCTCTCCTTTCGCCTTTGAGACAGGGTCTCTCATTGCTCTGCCACTGAAGGTTCTAGATTTTCCTGGCTCCATCTCCCACTGCTGTAGGTGTGTTGGGATTAGAGACACATGCACCACTTTTGCATCTGGCCTTATGTGGGTGCTGGGAAATCAAACTCAGGCCAGCAGGCTTACAAGCAAGCACTTTTAACCACTGAGCAATCTTCCCAGCCCATACTGAGACCTTTCTATGTGGGTTCTGGGGATCCGAACTTAGGTCCCCATGCTTGCTAGGTGAGCTCTGTACCTATATCTTGAGCTATCTCCCCAAGCCCCAGCCATCTGTTTGAGGTTAGGGATGTGCCTGTTAGGGGCATAGCCAAGCCATAGCAAAGCCAGCATGGGACCAGAGATCCTACCCTTACCTGTCCCCAGTATGCCACTCCCTATACTTGAGGTGCCTCACCCAGACCACAGATGCCCTGCTTTTTAGAAATTATGTCAAGGTTTGACTCGAGGACTCAGATATTCCAGAACCCAACGTGCTACCTCCAAAATGGATCTTTCTGATTGGCAGGTCAGAAATGATAGGCAACATGGATGACTGAGGGAGGCCTGGCCTTAGAGCAATGACCTGAGGCCTGGAGGGAAGAAAGCTGCCCTTTCCCTGCACCCACCCCTGACTCCTGCTATCCCCCATCACAAGTCTAGAAAACACCAGCCTTACCTTCCCTCGCTGGATGAGCTCAAAAGCTGCGAGCAGCTCACCCGCTGGTTGACAGCCCCTCATCAGTGGGAACCAGGCCAGCCGGGGCATCCGTTCCAGGCTTGGCTGACAGATGCAGCGGCCCATAAATTCATCAGCACCCTAGAGAAAGAAAGGTGCATCTTCTGCCTGCTAGAGCTGAAAGTGCCCCTGAGAAATCACCAGGCCTGCATCCTGCCTCCTGAGCTAGAGGGCTTCAGAAGTCAAGGCAGCCCCTCTGGCAGAATGGCAAGCCCTGCTTTCCTGAAGGGATTTTGAGGACAAGATGATACTACCTCTGCTACTAAACTTGGTTAGAATTCCTACCATGATAGAGAAATCCTCCGTATGTCCCAATGTAACTGTCCTGGCAGGAAGATATTTGAAAGAGATACTTGTACCCTTTTGACCATCAGACTATTGAAACAATGGGTCCCCAAAATTAGAATTTCTCTAGGAATCTCATGCTTGGAGAAGGAAAAGGTTGGAGCCCTGGTGCCAGTCAGAGGAGGAAATTGTCACCCACAAAAGGATTTCCCACAGATCTGACAACTTGTCAGACCAGGGTCCATGATGGGAGAGACCACAGCTTGACCAGGACTGTTAAGTTGTGTGGATCTCTTGCTCTCTATTTCAACCTAAGCCTCATGTCAGGGCAAGAAGATTTATCCTCTTCCCAATGTGGCCATATTGGATAATGTACCTTCTTTCCTTTGCTATCTCTTGTCTCTTTGGTTGGCCTGTTGAAGGTGGGTGGTGGCTGAGCCTGGCTTGTCAGGACTGCAGGGCCAAGGCCCCAGGCTCTGCTCCTAACACCTCCAGTAGCACAACTACTGCTCACCCTGTTTTTGTTTATCCCATCTCTGAGTCCATCAGAAAGCAGGGTAAAACAGCCTGCCTATACTTCCTGAATGTCCTCCACCAAGAGGTGTTTGACATACCTAGGACTCTTGTACCTCTTGACTGTTCATTTTACCATGAAATTCCCCCATTTTCCACATAGAAAACTGGTCCTGCTCATCAAAGTCTTACTAAACTGATGTCTTCTCTTGGAATGTCTTCTGCCTGGCACCATCCCTGGATCCTGCCAGCCAGAGGACAGTGTCCAATGCCCCACTTCCCTGTCTGGCCCCATGCCGTCTCATCTTCCCAAGCAGCCCTTTGGCCTCTGCCAGCTCTCACTACCCTGATCCCACTCTGGTGCCCATCTCTCCCATTTTCAGACACAATGAGACTGCACACTGCTTGCAGGGCAGTGGGCAGACCTTGGCAGCCAGATGGTACCATGGGCTCACAATACCTCAGGCAGGAGCCTGGAGGCAGCCTTGACTGTCCTGACACTACTGCAGGGGACCGCAACATCCTTATGAGCTATGCAACAGGCTACCAGCTCTTGGACACATGCCACACCATCAGGTGATAGTCCAGAATTCCCTTGTAACTGCTGGGTCCTGCGGAGGGGTGGGACTTAATAGAATTTAAGATTCACAATGGGTACAACCTTAGCTCACTCACAGGACCCTGCATTCAGCTACCACACTCTGAGAACAGGTCACAGTTCTCCCCTGCAACTCCCCACCCAGTCTGGCCTACAGGCTAGTGGTAGACTCAAAGCAATGTTTGAGGAAGATGCTTTAGGAAGTGACTCTGCTCCACCTGGGTCAGGAGTGGCAATGAGATGAGGGGAGAGACATGGTGTGGAAGATGATTCCAGAAAGAGCTGCCATGGCTACGTGTGGGTAGGCAGGACTGTACAGAGCTCTGGCATAGTCTGGGTGCCTTGTTGGCTTGTCTTGCAATAGCACTTGTGCCTGCTCCTTCCATTCAGTCCCCTCCCAGGCCCCTGCCTCCCTCTTCCTCCTGCCCCACAGGTGGCAGGCCCTGAACTCTTCTCTGTGTTGTCCCAATGACAGTTCTTCCAGTTGTCTCCCCATAGCCTCAACTTTCCCTCCAAGAGTTTCCAAGACAGGATCCTGCGCCCAGGCCCATGTTGTCCACTGCTAGCCACTTATCATCTACCAGGCCCCCTATAAGCATCACCTCCCCAGACCTTGGTCCCAGGGCCCCTGGCTTACAGTCATGGCACCTCTCTCTGGAAACATCTTCCATCCCACTGAACAAAGGCCCAGCCTATTTGTTCAGTCTTTCTTCTGGTAGCATCCAATTTCCTTTCTTAAAATGTCTCTCTGGACACAAAGCCCCCCACTCCCTTGGCCTCATCCTTTCCCCTCAAACTCCCACTGCCCTGCACTCATGGGATGTCTCTTGGTCCCTGGATCACATTCATTTTAGGGCCTCTGTCACAGACTCCCTTGACATACCAGCCTGGAGCAAAGGCTACCGGCAAGGAACATTTTAGCACCACACTATAAAGTACTGAAACAGGGGCCACTTGCAGCTATTTAAGTGAACATTTAAACAGAATTGAAAACTCAGTTTCTTCATTGGTGCAAGTGTATTTTAAATGCTCCCTAGCGGTGTGCTCCTCTCCTGCATGACATGGCCATAAAGCAGGCCCTTATGGAGCAAAGTCTTACTAGACAGTGCCATAAAGAGGCCCCGCTTACACCACAGAGCAGCATGGTATTTGGGAACATGCTATGAGGATTCTCCATGCTTTGGGTGAGTCTCGGCTCTCACCAAGAGACAAACCCCAGGCAAGTAGTGCCTAGCCCAGTAAGTTAGTGCTAAATAAACACATATGGAATCAACATAAGCCCCCAATGTTGAAAAGGAGACAGGAAGAGGTGGCAGGGGAAATACAGGCTCCTGATTCACAGCCCATGCTCATTCTAGATCTGTCTCCTCCTTGAGTAGTAATGTCTGCCATGGGTCACAGCACAAGGGCCAGCAATCCATTTATCTACTCAAATCATATCTGTGAGGGGTTGGAGGAGGTCACATGCCCCAGCCTTGAGGAGCGCCAGTTAGGTGGGGGACCAGGAATGTATGAAGACCCAGCAGGGTTCTCCTTGGTATGGGCAATGCGGGACAAGGGAGCCAGGTAGGCACACTCACATAGGTGTCGTGGTCATATAGCTCCACCACAATGCTGGGAGGCTGCTCAGAGATGTTGGCTGGCTCACCAAATATCTCAATCTCATAGAAAATGAGGGTCTGGTCCCAGGTGGGGTTGAGAGTGTTCTTGACCACCACAGTCTTCTGGCTCTGGTGCAGGAAGGAGACTATGGCATAGGGATCTGTGAGGGCGGGTGGGGAAGGAGATGGAACAGAACAGGGATCAGTCACAAAGGCCACAAAGCTTCACAAAGTTGGATGGGGTTGTGGGAGCCTCTCTGGAGCTTGTGGGAAGCTGTCTCCACAGGGGCTCTCCCAGTTCCCTCCTTGAGACCAGCTGACAGCCACATGGAAATGGAGACTGGCCTCAACCTGGGAACCCGAAACCCCAAGCCCTTCCCTTGCCTGCTCTTTCCTGTCCACTGCAGGCAAGGTGCAGCCAGAGAAAGTGGGTGTATATATGATCCATTCTTTTACCCAAACAGCACTTGTGTGCCTTCCATGTAACAGGCTCAGGGCTAGGTGTAGGAAGCTCGGAATGTGATTTCAACAAAACCTAAGCTACAAGCACAAACAAACCCAGAAACAATTTGGATCAGAGCCCTAAAGTAGAAAATGAAGGGGAGTGTGTGAATGGGGGATCTAGCTTCCTTAGAAAGGGAAAATCGAGTCCAGATGTTGGGCTCGGGGAGCTCTGCAACGCTGTTGGTAGGACAAGAGCAGATGCCAGATGAAGAGCAGGCTGGAGGGGCAGAAGGGAGTTGAGAGAGCAGTTCTGGGGCTGTTGTAAAGGTCCTGGCAGAGATGGCATTGGCTCAGATGCGTACAGACTTGAGCTATTCAGAATTGGGAGGGAGGTGTGAGCTCTTTACTGCCCCAAACTTCTGTGCAGCCTGCCAGACCCACTGGCCTGGGACATGGCCACAGTCATATTCTCTGCCTAGTCCCCAAGGCAAGTTGGTATAACTGGAGCAGATTCAAGGACAGTGGTCTTCAAATGTGAAGGTACCATGGAATCACTTGGAAGTGTAGGTAACAGGTGGGGCCCTGCCTTTCTAACGAGGCTGATGCTGCCTTCAAGGAAACTAGTACAAGAGATGGTCCACAGGAATGAGCGTGCAAGGTTTGGGACAAGGAAGGGACTCTACCACCTTCTCCCAAAACATCAATTTGCAGCAGGGTTCTGTTAATTGTCATATGTATGTGTGTGGAGACCATAGGACAACCTTGGATGCATTCCTCAGGAATGGTGTCCACCTTTTCTAAGTCAGGCTCTCTGACCTGGAACTCCCCAGGCAGGCTACTCTGGCTAGCCAGCCAGGGATCCTACTTTCTCCATCTTCCAGGTACTGGGATTGCAAGCATAAGCCACCATGCTCAGCTTTGTTTGTTTGTTTGTTTGTTTGTTTGTTTGCTTGTTTGTTTTTAATATGGGTCCTACAGATCAAACACAGGTACTCTTGCTTTGAAAGCAAGCACTTTACCAACTGAGCTGTCCTTCTAGCCCTGTTGCCATTTGAAAAACTCCAAATGGCAGTTGTTGAGGGCACCTAATGCAGAAGGCAAACAGCTCGGGCCTGGACATCTAGAAAAACTGAGTGTGGGGTCCTAACAGAGCCACATGCTAAGCCCTTGCCCCATCCTTTAGTGCCCTGCACACCAATGCCACAAGACAGCCCCAACACCACCACTAACTCCCCATGTGATCTCAGGAGGGCCTTGGGGCATTCAGAGCATACAGGGCTGACCAACCCCGATCCTAGGACTGGGATAGGGACATAGTATTTCCAAAAGACAGGAAGTATACCAGGGTCCCTGGCTATAGAAAGACTCGGGGCAAGTGCACAGGAGATGGCAGAGAAAGGGGAGGGTGGTCAAGAATAGGACTTGCACTAGGTGCAGAAAGAGCAGAGGCAGCACTGGAGCTGTCTCCTAAACGACCAGATGTCAGGAAGAGGGCATCTGCTGTCAGAAGAGGCCATGAGCACCTATGGCAGCACTATACAAGATTGGCTAATGACAGCTCACCTGGCCCAGGGCCAGCCTGACAGCTCAGCTACAGAGGCACAGCAGTGGAAGAGGGCATCCTGTGGGATATGGCTTTGAACTTGACTCTGTAGGTGGAAGAGGGCAATGGGAAACCCTTGGCAGAAAGTCTCTCCCACAGAGGAGGAAGGGGGCGGACATCCCTGTTACAGGGTTCCCCCATCCATGCACGGGCCCTGCTAGGCTGGCCTCGAGCCCTCTCCCTCCTGCCCCTGGCAAGCCCTGGCGGCGTCTGCACATTTAATGAAAACGTCTGGCTGTGATACCATCAGCTCCAGGCTTAGCAGAGAACCTCTCCCAGTTCCAGTAAGAGAAGGAGGGCGCGTTCCGATAAATAAAACCATATTAGAGAGCCGGCGAAAAAGCCTCTTTTGTTCCCACCCCCCATGCTTCCCAACACTTTATTTTTATAAGCGTGCGGGCCCCAGACCGACTGCGTTTACACAAAGATCACAATTGCGCATTGTAGCGGCTATGCACAGCGTATTGGTGTTGGCAGCACCCCCCACGCGGGCCCCCAAGCAGGCTGAGCAGGCTGCTCTTTCCAGCAGCTCCATGAGCTCAGGGCTGGGGGCACACGGAGGGGCGGCTTGCAAACAAAACTCAACCAGACCCACATACGCATGCCCCACCCGCCCAAGGGAGGGACAAGCACAACAAAGACATTGTAAAGCACAGGCCTGGAGGCCGGGATTCTCAGACACTGGGCTACTATGTACTAGGACCTGCCCCGCCCCCGCAAGCAGAAGCAAGCAGCAGCAAAGTGGGCAGATGGACTCACACACACACCCTCCAGCAGGACAGCAAAGCATGGGGGAGGGGAGGAGGAGGAAAAGGGGAGGGAGGGGAAGGGCCATCCTCCATGTGCCTGGGGCTGCACCTGCCAGGCCATTATAGCACTGCCTGGTGAAGCAAGCCGGTTTGGATGGGAGCTCTGCAAGGACCACAACCTGCCCTCACGAGGATGAGCACACAAGGAGGCCACCATACTTCCTCATCACAAGACAGCCAATGGCTTGTCACCCAGTTCTATGCAGGTCCTTCTGTAGCTAGGTCAGAGCCTTGAACCCGGGAGTTAGGGGCCCAACCCTGCTGCACAGACCTTCTGGAAGCCCAGAAGTTTGCACTTCCACAAACCAACACTGACCACCAGGGTGGGGCACAGGACTAACATGGCACCTTTTGTCAGAGAAGGAGCTTTGCCCAGGAAGACCAAGTTACCAGCCCATGATCCTAGCTATCCAGGTTAGGCCTGACTCCTAGTCCAGTGTTCCTTCTTCCATGACATGGCCATTGGCAGGAGAGAATGGAGTAAACACCTAGCAGTCAAGGGTGTGCAAGTTAAAACTATCTTGCCACAATATTTTTTTCTATTAAATTAAGAGAGGCAGGCATAGTGGCATACACCTATAATCCCATCAGAAATGGAGACAGGAGTGGGTCAGGAGTTCAAGGTCATCCTTGGCTAAATAACAAATTCAAGGCCAGCCTGGGATACATGAGACCTCATCTCAAAAAATAAAATAAAAATTACCAAAAACTGATTTAAAATGATAAAACTCTGTATTGGCAAAGAGTTAATGAAATAAGTGGCTCTCCTTTACTATTGGAAGCTATTCAGCAGCCCTTCAGAAAAGCAATGGGGCAGGATGCCTAAAAACATAAAACTGTTTGTACCCTTTTCCCCATATTCCTGATTATCTTCCAAAGTAGCTGAAAGCTTAGGGTCTAAAGGCGCCCACGCTACAGCATCTGCAAACACATCAGTCACTCGACGTGCCACTGCTGCCCAGCACCGCACAGCAGGCGAGCGCAGTGCTGGGGAAATGAAGACGAATAAGACTCCTGACATGTAACTTCTGGGTGGGAATGGTGACTATACAAGTCATATATAAAAGGTACAATCACAACTAAGTAGGGAAACATTTTGGAACAAAAAGTGGGAGCCCAATGTAGCATGGAGTTATCCTGTCCACTCCCCAGAGGATGTCTCCTAACCTGAGTTCAAGGAAAAAAAAAAAAGGAAAGTGGACATTCTAGAAGTCAGCAAGACCCAGACAAAGAGCAGGGCACTTGGGAAACAGTAAGCAATTTGTCTGGGTGGCAGGAAGCACAGAGCACCCAGGGCTGTGTTGCAGGGCTATCAGGGAGGTATGTAGATCCCAAATGGTCCTGGCCACATGCTTAGCAAATTGGGCTGAGTCCTGCACACCTGTGGTGCCCTGGTCTCTAGGGAGCTTAAAGCTGCTACAAAAGGTCAAACCATTCTTCCCCTGCAGCTGGCAGCCGCCTGGCCTCCTCTCCGCCTGACACGCTAAAGCTGGAAGCCCTTTCCCAGTCTCTCACTCAGGACCCCTTACTAAGTGGAACATTTTACAAGCCTCCCACATCGTCTGGAAAACACCTCCCAAAGCTGGTGGATGGGTGGAATACCCCAGCCAGAGCTGATCTGAACAAAGGGTAGCACCCAGTTATCAAAAATCCCAAAGCAAGAATTGCCCAGTGCTGCCCAGACCCATAGGGGAACTAAAACAACGCAGGGCAGCTGAAGATCATCAGCCCTCACCATGAGCCAGCCTGGCAAGAACACGTCTCAGAAGCACCCACTGGCACACAGTCCTGATTTCTCTGGACTACAGGCCAGCACAGGGGTACAGGACTTCTGTGACTGATGCGTCACCCATAGTTTCATAAATCATGAGGTGTGTGGCCTGAAAGTTAATTCCGGTGGCCTGCGCTAGCCAAGGTAGGCCAGTGAGCTCATCTGGGAGGCTTTCACAGAGGCACAAAGGTCCTTGGAGTGTGGTGAGATCGTGATGACACTCCCTGAGGGTCCTCCACCTGGAGGTCAGCAGTCAGCAGAAAGTTATAGCTTCATCCAGCACAGTTCTCAGTGGGGGCAGGGCAAAGCAGATAGCTTCCACCCAACCCCCTCTGAAAGGATCAGCGTACAGAGGTTGAAGAGCAACAGAGCTCAGACTCTGTGTTTGGGGAACAATGCTGCTACCTCAAAGGGGCAGCAAGGGAGAAGTGAGGTATGGCATGTGATATCTAATTCCTTTCAGCTCAAAACAAACCCATCCCAATGTCAGCGAAGCCAGTGGCAACAGCAGCATCTTAGATATTCTGTGTGGACTCTGTCACACGTTCAACGGAAGTACCCACGCAAACGAGTTCCACAGGGCCAAGGAATGGAAGCTGGCCACACAGGTTACCTGGATGGCTGTGTTCTACAAGAGCCTCCTTCTCCCAAGTTCAGGGATGTTTCTGAGAGCTTCCAAGACACTCTGTGACAGCCCCTCAGCCACAGAGAAGCAAGTACAGGACTAACTTACAGACAGCCAATAGCCTTACCATCTGGGAACAAGCAGAGCCTATGGGGGAAGGCACTGGAGCCTAGAAAAGGCCCAGAATGCCACAGGCTAGCAGCAGAAACGTGTCACAAGCAGGGTCAACTGCCCTGGACAGTGGCAGGCAGCTGGAAGGCACTCACAATGGCAGTGGTAGCTGGACCCTCCTGTGGCCCCAGACATTCCAGCCTCACATGTTTCCTCAGAAACGCCTGCTGGTGGCTGTGCACAACATCAGGGCCGCCAGCCACCCCAGGGTCAGTTCCCGGGGAGAGATCGCTTTGGTTTAGGGTTTGGGAGTGAAAATAAACACTCTGAGTTTTATAGGTTCCCCGTGTTGGCTGCTGTTTCCCTTTCCAGCCCCAGCTCAATCAGGCCTTTCATTCAGGAGCCCGTGGCCTCTGAGGAAGCCCTGGGCAGTGCCCTCAAAGCTCAAGGGATATTTATCTGGGTGGAAAGTGTGACGTCTCCCAGGTCAGGGCCAGCCTGACCCTGCCACTGTGGTCCACAAGCTGACTCCTGGCTCCCCAGGCTGCTATCCTGGGGGTGCCCCCACTCTGCAGTGTTCTCAACCAACCTGGCTCACACAGGCCCACAGACCCTCACCCTCACATCTCCCTGGAAGAGAGGGCTGAGAACCAGTCCACTTCTATTTTTCTTGAGGTCAATTCCAATGCCAGAGTCTTGGACAAGTTTCCCAGGAGGCTTGCTGCTGTAGATGTCTAACCGCTCTTGGCCTGCCAATGCTAGCCTACAGACTCCACTAAGAACCTGGGCCCCGGCGTCCAGAAGGGAAGTGACTCCAGCCCTGTGTGTGTGGCTGCATGGAGCTGGTGGGCAGGTGACTGAGTGCAGAGAGCCTAGAACTAACTAGCAGCTGGGGGAGGAGAGAGAGTGGTCAGCCCATGCGGAGGACAGCATGAACCGCGGACAGTGAACTGTGCAGCCTTCCTGTGACCAGGAGGCTGTTTCATTTTCTTTTCTTTTCTTTTTTATGGGGGGAGGGTAGATTTTTTGAGGTAGGGTCTTACTCTAGCCCAGGCTGACCTGGAACTCACTGTAGTCCCAGGCTGGCTTTGAACTCACAGCAATTCTTCCTTGGCCTCCCACAAGCTGGAATTAAAGGTGTGTGCCACCACACATGGCTAGGAGGCCACTGTCATAGAATTCAATCCTACTTAGCCAAGGTCAGGCACTTGCAAGGAGGTAACCTTGGACTTAATTTTCAGATCTGACACTTGTCAGCTGTTTCAACTCAAACAATTTAGGGAGTCCATCTGAATCTCCATTTCTTGAGCTATAATGTGAGGAGGTTGGACCTTGCTGTTGGTACATGTCTAGGCACAGTGACAAAAATTGTCTGATCTTTACTCAATGCTGTAGGCTCAGAAGGAAGACGAGACACCTTCCCAGGAAACTCATAGCCAGAGGGAAGGCGGCAGCACATAGGCCACAGCTGTGCTCACAGTGGACAAGGACATGAAGAGGTGCTAGCCACATCCCAGGGAATAAGCAGGCAGCTCTTCTTGGGAGAGTCGGGGGGATCTAGGCTGAGTCTTAAAGGACAATTAGGAATCTGTTAGTTAAAACTGGGAACAAAATGTAGTGTAGACAGGGAGGACACTGACCTCAATGGCCAGGCACATAGAAAAAGCTGCAAAAGCCAGTGGAACTGGGACTAATGGGCAAAGGGGAACAAACAGGAAGTGGACCAGGTAAGGTCCACAGGAGCCACATAGCAAAGGGCTTGTTGCCAGACTAAAAAGGACAGCTTCATCTATCAGGGTCTATGCTTGAGACCCCAAGGTGAAGTGCCCAGTTGAGCCAGTATGGAGGGGAGTGGGGAAAACAGGAGACCACCAAGTAACCTGGATAAGAAAGGAAGGCCAGCACGAGATGGCAGCATGCTGCTGAAAACCAGATCTGAGCTTTAGAAGCACCAAACTGTGTGACTTCCCAGCCTGAATAGAACAGGGCCAAGGCAGGCAACAGAAGAGCTGCAGCTGGGAGTGGTGGGACCTGGGGGCTGGGGGCTGGGGCTGGGGCCAGGGGGGATGGAGCCTCACGGGCTGGGTCTGGTAAAGGCAGAGGGCTGGGTCAACACGCTAATGCAGAAAGGGAAGGAGAAAAAAATTGCTGAAGACCCTGCAGAATACAGCTTCTGGGAGGCATGGCCACAGGAGCTTCAGGAAGGAGGGGACCAACATCTGAGTGAAACGCTGCCAAGGCACAGCAGAGCAGAGCACCCATGAGGAGTTGCTACCTGGCTACCAAGGAAGCCACAGCATGCAGCAGACAGCAGACACCCACTGAGACAGCTCAGCCACATAACCTATGGCCGAGCACAGGCATCCATTCTTAAATCTCAGGCCATGGTCTCAGGTTCCAGCCTCTCTCCCACCTACCAGAGAAGGAGTCTTTATCCATAGATGGCAGGTCCCGGGCCTGGTACAGGTAGCAACGCAGATGGTATCGGTTCCCATCTTGACCAGGGAAAAAACAGACACCAACGTGAGGGACAGGGTGGCTAACAGCTGGGACTATAGGAGGGGTGTGTGTCCTAGTAAAGGCAGCAGACAGGGGCTGAAGACAGAAGTGGCATAAGCCACCATGCGGGAGAGTGAGTGCCTTGCTGAGTCAGACAGATCCAAGCTCACAGGCAGTGCCAATGAAGCACTTAGGGTTACCTCTGCAGAGGGGGATGAGCCAACTGGGGGTCGAGGAGATAAGAACTGGCTACGCAGCTGAGGCTAACAGCCCCCACCCACAGTGAACAGCTTTTTTTCTTGGCAAGGAGAGGGAAATGCCCTCGAGCATGTAAGGGAAGATCTGGTTTCATCCTTGTCCCTTTCTCCCTAAAACCTGAATGGACAATGTGAATGAGATTGCTAGGTGCCTGAATATATGGCATGGAATCTGTTTCTTCCTCATCTTTTCTTCCCAAAGGAGTTCCCCTTCCCTAGAAATCTGACAGGAAGATGTAAGATTACAAAGCACCACAGTGCCTAGCATGGGAAGTAGACGGGACAGCTCAGCCCCTACCCACTAAAGTCGCATAAGACCTTAGACTCATCAACAGGTGTCCACATGTCTGGGAACCCTGTCATACAGGAGCTTGGCCTTCTTTCCTTCTCTTAAGTGGTATAATAAAATACTTGTGTCACGCGCACATGAGCGTGCCAGGGTCTCTTGTCCCTGTCGGATGCATGCACCACTTTATGTCTAGCTTTATGTGTGTGCTGGGGAAATGAACCTAGGCCAGCAGGCTTTGAAAGCAAGTGCTGAGCCATCTCCCTAATCCCAGTCCCAATAAAATCTTTTTAAATTTCACTCTCCATGATCTGGGGATTTGGTTCACCAAATTCATAAGACAAGAACCACTGATTCAGTGGAAGTTTTGAGTGACCTTGACCATCTGGTATTAACTCTGAGTTTAAAACCCACCTAAGATCCTAGAGTGACTCTGTCACTCTCAAAGACACCCTCAGAATTCCTATATCACAGTAGGCCTGTGTACTCCAGACAAGATAGAGCTGAGGGAGAGAGGAAGCGGAGGGGTGGGGTAGGGATGCCAAACCCATGGTGAAGGCAGACCCCATCTCCACACACAGCCACCCAGACATGCACATACACACCCCTACACACACACACATGATGCACACACCAAAAGAGCCAACCCACTTGAATGAAGAGCCTCATCTCCCCAGAAACTCAATACCTACACCTCACCCTGGAACTACACTCCAACCAAAGTATAAGGTCACACTCATGCACAGATGCCTTGGAGCATCACTTACAGTCAAAGATGCAGGAGATTGTGGGTCTATTCACACCAAAGCTCAGGGTGGAGACGGCCATGGAATCTTCACTTCTGTCATCCACTACACCACCCTGTGAACACAAAGCTGCTCGTAGAACATCAGAGAAATGGACCCAAAGAGTGAGGACCCCTGAGCCAGGACATCACTGCTCAACTGCAAAGAGTGTAGCCATCAGCGTTGATTTCTTCTGAGGGAGCCCAACTTCTCCTACAGTACCACTAGTGACCAATGTCAAAGCCCCAAAAGACTGGAAATTTTTTCTGTCCCTCTCTGCCCTCTCCTCAGTCACATGCTCCATTCAGAGGTGGCACAGAAAAGGGACAAGGTGATCTCTCCTCCATTCCCTTGCTTTGTCACTCCCCTCATCCCATGGATATACACCCCTTCTAAGAGGCCTCTCCTTGGATAGCATGTTTGTACCCCCAGACCCATAGTCTCCAGGAACTTCCTGACAGCCCTGACCCTTGTCAGGCTGTAGCTGTTTGGGCATTCACCTGAAATCCTATCTTCCAGGCAAGTATGGTATGTAGGAGTCCTGAGTTCCCTCCAGGAGAGACACTCAGCCTAGCCCTGTTACAGTGGACCACCCCCCACCACTGCCAGAACGAGTGCCAAGCCCCACAGCAGAGGGCCACAGAGCCCCTCCCAGACACAGGGTCTGCAGGGTTTGGGAGACCAAGCACAGGGACAGACCAACCAGGCAAGAGATGTGGGATGACAAGGAAAGCAGGTCAGGACACCGGACATGGGGCACTGCAAGCCCTTGGATATAATGGTGCACATGTACCTCTGTCCTCAGCTGCTGGGGTGTTAGGAGAGGGTTCTGCCAGGGGGAGAAGGAAACAGACTCCAGCCCTCCTCCTCAGTCTAGCTCACACAGGAGCCCACAGGCAGGCAAGGTGCTGGGTGAACACAAGAAGGTGGTGTAGTTCACAGGCCCCACCATGCATCTTTCCTGTGAGGGGCCTGCAGGGATCTTGCCACCAGCTGAGGCTGACAGTGTACCTCCTACACACTCTGCTCCCCTAGACAGACTCCCCTCCTGCTTCCTGAACCAGTACTCCTCTCTGGGCATCTGGTAGCACTTTCTGGGTCCTCATGCCCACAGTCTGAAGAGGTGTTCCCCTTCCTAAGACTTCCCCAGGGCTTAGGTATACCAGGCCCAGCTCCAGCTTGGTCCTGAGTATGATTGCCCTTCAGGAATCACCAGCATTGCTCTGGGAGTGTCCCACACTGCCTGGGCTCCCACATATGCCCTGCTTGCTCCACATGACCCACAGAGCCCTCCCACTGCCCCCACCCCATCTGCGCCCAGTGTGGCTCTGCTCCTCACCTTCTCCTGGCTCAAGGAGATCGGCTGGGATTTGGAGGGAGAAGCACTTTTAAGAGAGCCTTGTGGAGAGACAGTCCGCTCAGACTTGCCCCAAGATGCCCTGGTGTACCCTCTGAACAGAGTTGACACCCAACCCTACACATGCACGTGCATGCACAAGCACACACGCACGCAGGCATGCATGCACACTTACATACACGTATAGCCAATGTGTTTACATCCCTAGGCCACTGACTCTACTAGGGTAGCTGAGCTCCCCACAGAGCCCCATTAGAGTCTGGGAGCAGAGAGAAGGCAGCCAAGTAACCCTTATGAGGCTTTGCTCTTCCCCATAGCACAGTTGATATATGGGGTGCAGGGAGCTGCAAGCAGTCGCCATTACAAGATGGCGCTGGCTTCCTGTCTGTGTTGCGGTAAACAACTCCATATTAGGCAGTGCCTTGGCGCCAACCGTGTTCAAGGTATGCGCATGCGCTTGACGCAACCTGTCCCGAGCCTATCCCGTGGCGCCTGGTGGTGGCAAGCTGGTAGCAACCAATCAGTGGGCGCCTCGTTGCACTCCCCGCTATAAAAGCAGCTGCACATTCCGCCTCGCGCCCCTCGCCATCAACCCTCCTGTTAACCAAGAGCTCTCCAATAAAAGTGTGATCAAGAAGGATCCTCGTCTGGTGGTCGTTCTTCCCTGCGGGTCAGGGGGCTCGCCGCAATGGGGCTCTCTAATCATGGCCAGTGTGGGCTCCAGGAGGGCACAGTGGTGACACAGAGCCCCCAGGCAATGTTTACTAAACCAGTGAATAAAACTAGTCCTCGAAGGCACCTATCTCTATTGCTCCCTTTGCTGTCAAGACTGAGAACCAAGAATAATAAGCACCACCAGCACTTAGAGAACAGCAACTGCAATGGCGCCATATTTCTCGTGAAGAGAAGACCTGGTTGGCAGACAAGTTTCCCAGTCCCCAACAGTCCAGCCAATGAACGTGGTGCATGCAGCTCCAGGAACCAACCTCCGCTGAGGCTCCCACAGTGGACGACAGGGAAGGACAGCTGTCATGAAGGTATGAACAGCTCCTAAGAGCCAGTTCCTCATCTACACCTCCTAGGGCAACTGTGGAAAGTGCGAGGGAGTTAACCTTGGAACTGTGAGCTTTCCTTGTGACAGTGCCATCTGCACACTGAAGATATTTGCAGCGTCCCTTGTTCCTGTCTGCTAGCTCTCAGAGCATTCCACTGTGTCACAGCTGTCAGAATACCTCAGACATTGTCAAATGTCCCCTGGGAGAGGAGGACTTTCCTTAGTAGAGAACCACTAGTAAAACTTAAACAAAATGAGGGTTGGGGAGATGGCTCAGTGGGTAAGGCACTGCGTAAGGACCTAAGTTAAGATCCCCAACACCCATGAAAAAGCCAGTCACATGGGTCCAATGCCTGTAATCTCAGCACGGGAGGCAAAGACTGGTGCATCTCTAGGGCTTACTGGTTAACTCGACTACCTAAACCAGAGAAGTCTGCGTAGTCAGACCTTGTCTCAAAAAGTAAGATGGAGAATGACTGAAGGGGACATGCACCATCGACCTCTGTCCTCCACATGCACACACATACACTCACACACTTGTGCGCACATACATACAAACACACATACACATATATATACACATATATCCATATACCACATATACACACCTATCTTTGCAAAAAAAAAAAAAAAAAAAACTAAAGCAAGTGATCCACCCACAACACTTGGCACGTACCTGGCACTCAGCAATGGCATTAATATTGTCAGTTCAACTTTGTCACCCCTCTAGTTTTTGTTAAATGATGTTGTCACCAATCACCACTCCTTCTCCTCTGGCTTTCTTTTTTTAAATATTTTTTTCATTTCTATTTATTTATTTGAGAGTGACAGAGAGAGAGAGGGAAAGAGGCAGATTGACAGACAGAGAGAGAATGGGCGCGCCAGGGCCTCCAGCCACTGCAAACGAACTCCAGACACGTGCGCCCCCTTGTGCATCTGGCTAACGTGGGTCCTGGGGAATCAAGCCTCAAACTGGGGTCCTTAGGCTTCACAGGCAAGTGCTTAACCACAAAGCCATCTCTCCAGCCCATGGCTTTCTTTTTAAAATACCTTTAATGCATTCTCCCATTCATGCCATTTTGCACTGTGTGTCCTCTCCATTGCACTTGACCTAAGATCCTCCTCCAGCTTGGTCACTGAAAAAATATGATCCCTCCTTGGTCACCCACCTCCAGCAGTAGTCCTCCCTATCCCCTACTTGTCCCCTGTGGAGAAGCTGGCAGACATATACAGACCTTGATCACTCACTCCATCCCAGCACCTGGCACAGAGCAGGCTAAGGTAAATATTGCCTGAGCCACGTGGGTACTGCTGGAACTGAAGGTTCCCAGCAGGGTGTAGGAGAGTATGTCCCACCTCAGGTCAGGTCTGACTTTACCACACAAAGAGGAATGCCAGGACAGAAGAGATAGTTCAGTCAATAAAGTATTGGCCTCACAGCATGAGGACCCAGTACCCATTAAAAAATAAACTGAGAGCCGGGTGTGGTGTTGCACGTCTTTAATCCCAGCACTCGGGAGGCAGAGGTAGGTGAATCATCATGAGTTCAAGGCCACCCTGAGACTACATAGTGAATTCCAGGTCAGCCTGAGCTACAATGAGACTCTACCTCAAAAAACAAAAATAAATAAATAAATAAAAATAAAATAAACTGAGCATGGTGGCATGCACCTGTAATCCAAGCACTGGGGAAGGTGAAGACAGGAGGATCTGAAGCTCACTGGCCAGCCAGTCTAGCCTACTTCGTAAGCTCCAGGTTCACTGAGGGATCGTCTCAAAACAAAAGGCTGGACAGCACCTGAAGAATGGCATCCAGGGTTGTCTTCTGGCCTCTACATGCACACATACATACACACACGCATGTGCAACCACACACACATGAACACACACACAAAAGAGGAACCCCGTGACACCCTTGTACCTGGGAGGGGTCTTCTGTGTGGTGGGAGGGCATAAGAGGAAGCTCTGAAGGGTCCCATTTGGGAAGGCCTCCTGGAGGAGGTAGGGGTACCTAGGGAGAGCTGCAGAGTGCAGTAAGCCTCTGGTGGCAGACAGGCAAGGCAGGAGAGCACCCAGTGGGGTTCTGTGCATGGCCAGGCAGCATGGGAGCTGCTGCCCGAGTCTCCGCCCACCACCCCACTCTCACACACTCCTGCAATCCCCCACCCCCCGCCCACCCAGGGCATTGGGTTTCCCACAATCGCATTCCTGACTCCAGAGCTCATATGGCCAACTCCCAAGCTGGGGCTGGCAGCCACATGGTCTGTGGCCACATACTCTGTCCTGGGGCTAGTTGTGTACAGGACCTCTGAGGGAAACTGGGCCATCTCCAACCCACTGCTGCCCAGCAGGAGGCCGTTGTTCCCTGAAAGAGCCTGAAGCAGGGGCAAGGAAGAATTGAGCCTCAGAGATGCCACTGGGCTCTCCTACAGCAGATAACAAGTCTGTCCAGGGAAGACCTCCAAGACGCTCAGCCAGAAGGAGGTGAGTAGGTTCTAGGGAGATATGCAGTGTGCAGAGGACCCTTCACCCACATGGATGGGAGCCTGGCTTTGTTTCTGGAGAGTTGGTGGTGAAGTGTTCACCATACAGCACCCATGTGACCTTCCAGGTCTTCACAATCTTCACTCTCTCCTCATCATCGATTTTGAAGGAACATCCAAATAATGTGGCAATGAGGAACAGAGTACTATAAACCTCACAACTGGGGCTGGAAGGATGGCTCAGCGGTTAAAGCACCTGCCTGCACAACCTAACAACCTGGGTTAAATTCTCCAGTACCCACATACAGCCAGATGCACAAAGTGGCACATGGGTCTGGAGTTCAGTTGCAGCAGCTAGAGGCCCTGGTATACCCATTCTGTTTGTCTGTCTCTCTTCTATCTTTTTCTGCTTGAAAATAAATAAATAAATACTAAAAAAAAAAAACTAAGAAACCTCACAGCTGCACTGCCATGAGACTCTTCATAATTCCCACATGAGGAACACAGCTAAAACAAGTGCCATCTTCTCTGTGTCTCAGTTTGCTTGTCTTCAAACAAGCTTCCTACAGAACCTGCCATGTAGGACAGGAGGAATGAGATTAAAAAAAAAAAAAAAAAAAAACCAGCAGAGCAGGGCTGGAGAGGTGGCTATCAGAAGTATGAGGACCTAAGTTCAATTCCTAGCATTCATGTAAAAATGCCAGGCATGGTGATGTATGTCTACACTCCCAGCCTCTGAGGAGGTAGAGCAGGTAGATCCCTGGGTCTCACTGGCCAGCTAGTCTAGCCTAACTAGTAAACTCCAGGACCATGAAAGACCTTGTCTCAAAAAAGGGTAGATGGGGCCTGAAGCGGTTGTTCTCTGGCCTCCACATGCATGAACACGTGTGCACATATACACACATATACACACAAATAAGTGGATAATGAATGCAAATAAACAGCAGAAGGCGATAGGTGACCATGGTGTGGGGTGGTGGTTGGCAAACATGTCCATAAAGGGCTAAGTTGTCAACACTTTTGCCATGGGTGGCTGTCTAGTCTCAGTCATACATTACTCAACAGCCATTGAGACACAATAACAGGTACAGGCCATAGAGCATGGAGTCCATTAGCTAATGAAGACTCATTTGCCAAAACAAACCAAGGACCAGCTTTGGCCTGTGAACTACACTGTATTAACAAGGAAGTCATTATTTTGGCGATGTCTTCATCAGATGGGGATCCCCTGATGAGGGAGAAAACTGAGGCCCAGAGAGATTACTGTCTTTCCTGCAGTTAAACAGCAAATTAGCTGACAAAACCAAGATGTCTCTGCCCACCCTCATGGCTCTTCCAAACAGTACTGCAGCTCAAAGTGCCTAAGAAGGGCTTCTGAGCAGCTTCTGAAGGATGAATGCCAAGTAAGGGCAGGGGAGGAGCAGGCCCCACAGCGTTGTCCCTGCAGCCTCAGCCTCCACAGCTTGGAGGACCACGGTGAAGGAGGAGAGGCCTTTAAGGAGGGAATGGAACAGAGACCTCCTTTTCAATCGGCGCTGATCACAGCCTTAAGTGGAATAGCAGGTGAGGGCACAGCCCCCGTTTAATTTATAGCTGGAATGAGGCTCGGAATGAACTGCTAAAGTCCTTGCAAAGCTACTGGCTGGCCCTGAGGAGCTGGGAATGCACCAGGCACCCCAGAGTGCCACGTGTGGGCTGTCTGGGTATGTGCATCCCCCCAGGGCTTCCACCCTCCACAAACGCAAGCTGCAGAGAACACTGGGACAGATTCTGTCCTGTGCCAGCTGCCTGGGGAATTGAGACAAGTGTCTGTCCCATTTTGCCTGGAAGCATCCTGCTTCCTCAGATCTGTTCTTCGAGAATAACTATTAAGACTATCCCAGACCAGATGAAAAAATATATGGTTACCCTAGCAATAGTGGACACAGACCCTCATGTGCAATGACAACAACTACTCATCCAACAGAATGTGCTGGCATTTTGTCCGAGACACACAGACATTGTAATCCCCCAAATCAGAATACAGACATTTAGTGGGGGATGAGAGAGATAAGGAGACCTCTGCTTGAGTGGGGAAACCTCAAGCCACCCATTTACACAATGTCAGGAGAGGAATGGGTGAATGTCTCAGATTTTCAGGAACCTACGGACAAATGCAGTGGCACGCTGACAGCCAGCCCCATTCCAGCCATGGGCAAACTCCCACAGCTCCAAGGCCTGCCTTATGAAAAGGACCAATCCTGGGAACTAGGCCAGCATGCTGGGCACAGAGGTTCATCCAGGTCCAGAGATGGGCCCTCCCAGACCAAGCCATATCTGACCTCAGCCAGCTGAAGTCTCAACTTACTCTCCTTGGACACCAGTCTCTTCCTCACCCCCTTCCTAGCACTTCCAATGCCCAACTGCTCTTCCTGCCTGGGGCGCAGGGTAGAGACACCTATCTCTGTAGGGCCTCCATACTCCAGGTCTCTTCCTGGGTAGGAGCTTCCCTGGTGAGAAACAGATTCCTCACATGCTCCCAAGGAACTGAGCTGCCAGGCTATAGAGTGGCAGAGTAGTTGGGGCCAAGGGTTCCAGACTTCCCTTCCTAGCGCCCATCCCAAAGAGCCCACAGCAGGGCAGAAGAACAGTCGATCCTAACAGAAGTAGAGGAGCAAAGTACCAGTCAGTGATCTGGCCAGTGGTAGGGTACCTGGGAAGAGGCAGCTGTCTTCATCATGGTCCTAGGACCGGTCCTCCTGTGGTAGCACTTGGAGCTCAGAGCTGTCCTAGTGCAGTGCCACCTGGATGAACCAGCTGCGGAAAGAGTGACGTCACTGTCCCATCTTGTGGCAGCCAGATGTAGCTCCTCAGTCTCTGACTATGGCTGCTCTGAACAGCACTTTCAGTTTCTTATTTTTATAACTTTAGATGTTAACTAGCCAAATGTAGGGCTAGGTCCATTGCCTCAGTCTCCCTAATTATAAAATGGGTAATACTAATTCTGGTCTGCTGGTGTTACTGTGGGATACAAGGAAACACCATATAAACCTCTCCACCTGACTTCTGGCACATGGTTAAGTAAATTTGGAAATTCTTTGAGGACCTGGAGCCCCTGGAGGGGTGAATAAAGCCAAGGGACTGACAGATTCTTCACCCTCATAGACACAGGCACCCATCACGTGAGCCCACCACAGACGTGCACATGCTGCATCCAACTTCACAGGACCCAAGCAGCCTCAAAGGCAGTTGGTGTGCTCCTTTGAACATGTAAGTTCCTCCTGGATCCAAAAAGTACCAAGGCCATGAACATAGAGCACATGTGGCAGTCCTGTCTCTCATCCCTCCCTCCTTCTCATCCAGGCTGTGGCAGCCCAGGAAGCCCTTCCCAGCTCTCGGGGCCAAGTGTAGAGGCAGGATTTGGAAAAATCCTCACTCCTGGAGGGCAGGCCCAGGGCAAGGGTGACAGGACAGATTCCGTGAGCTCATCCCTAGCAGCCCTCACCAGAGTTCCCAGAGAGGCCAGTGGCGTCAGGAGTGGGTGACTGGGAGGGAGCCTGCGGTGGTGGCTGTGGCAAGGGGTGTGGGGTGAGCAGAGGGAGGCTGGATGGAACGCGCTATAATAGCGGCTTTGTGCTTCCCGGCTCCCTGGGAACGCCAGGAAGATTATGAAACCCAGTGTCTTTGGGAATGCCAGGATATTAGCTGGAAAAAGAATAATACAAAAATAAAATAATGCTCGGGATGGAGACAGCCGACGCTTAGCAGAGGGAGCCAGGCTTGGCCCTCACAGAAGGTTTCAGGGAAAGGCTGCCTGTGCTAATGAGCAGACAGGTCCCAGCTTCCAAGGAGAGGATTTCCAGAGGGAGCTGGAAGGCCAAGCCCTGCCTGCACAGGCCAGAGGAGGGGTGGCAGGAGGCAGGGGGCACCCAGCCCTGGTTCTTGGGCCCAGATATTCAAAAGCTACAGATTCCCAGGTCTTTCCCTAGATGCAGCCCACATTCAGGGTCCCTCTCCAGTACCCAAATCCAAGCAGCGTCCTTCACTAGCATGTCACTCTAGAATGACTCTAGCATGTCGGATGTTGACTACAGCATACTTATTTGCACTCACATGGGAACACCTCTGTCCCTTCCTAAACGACACAAGTGCTCCTTCTAGGCCAGGCCTCCCCCATTAGACCTCTCAAAAGGCAGGAGTACAAGCCATCTTGCCCTTCCTCCATTCCCAGGTCCCTGGCCACACATCTTCAGTCTGGTATGGACATACCCAGCCTCTCTCAGAAAAGCACTCAGATGTGGGGAGGGGCGACATGAGCCCTCCTATCTTCACTGCGTCCTCTCGTCCTCATTCCTCAAGATGGCCCTTGGTGCACAGCAGCTCGTGTGGGGCTCCTTAGACACGGGGATTCTCGGCCCCACACAGACACTACATCACAGTCAGCACTTTCTCTCTCCCTAATTCTGTGCTCATTAACTGGGAGGAACAGATCTTTGCATTCATCCCTGCCTATCCTTCCAGCAATGCTAAAATGCTGTCCCTTCTGTGAATGAGAGAAATCCCAAAGGCATGGGCAGCAGAGGGAACAGGATCCACAGCATGCCCAGGCACTCAGAGCCCATGCTTGAACCAGGGGCCTCAGCAGACATCAGGAACCCTGGGTAGGGACCAGTGTTTGGGACAGCAGTGGGGTCCCTGCACCCGAACCCCCATCCCTAGCTGGGTCATCAGGAAAGACAATGATGAACAAAGAGCTCAGCAATGGGAGTGTGGCCATCCTTTGCCCTGGCAGAAAGCGTGTGCAGGTAACCATGGAAACAGTGTTGTATGGGGTAGAGTGGGGGATAGTGTGATTATGTCTGGCAGGAGACTCCATTCACTCAGGTATAAAATGCTCCAGACAATTACTTCAAGTAGGCCAGACACCTAAGCATTTTTTAGAATTCTGTGGTCTTCAGAAGACTCCAGGTAGACATGGGATCCACTCTCACTAAATACTGTCTCCCTTGGGCTCTCTATATCAGCTGTACTCCCTGGAGACAAAGAGGACTTCCCAGGGCTAGTTTCTTCTGTGTGTCATAGGCCAGTCACATCACCTTTACATTTCTGCCAACTTGACACTTCTCCCATGACATTTTCTCTCCCATAAAGAATAAAGAGGTTGGATTCTCTACTTTGGTAGAATCCCACCCCATTCTCCCAGTCACCAAGCAATGACGGCTTGGCAGTGGGTCCTCCAGCCTTGCTTGCCTTCCTTCTCCAGGTCCTCGCCAGGCACAGTGTCCATTTACATCTTCATCCATGTGTCTCTGGGCACCTCTGGCCTTGTGCCCCCTTTCCATCCTTTCTGACACTCAGCCTCCACGCCTCCTACTTCCCTGGGCCGTCTGGCAGGCAGCCACCAGATCTGTCCTCCTCACACAGTACTGCAGCGTGTGTCAGAGTTGCCAGGGCCAACCGTGAACTCATCACAGCCCTGGGCTCGCCCCATGGCCTGGCACATACAGCAGCGTCTCCATCCACCTAGTCAGGCTTTGTATATCCCTCCCTGTATCCTACCATTCCATCTCCTGCGATCTTGGTCCCAAGGTTCTTTCATCCTCTACCCCAAACTTCTGAAGGCAGGGTTTCCCTCCCAATCACCTCCCATTGCTACTTGATTTGTGGTCCCCAAGCCCAGCTCCATGTAGAGCTCTCCTCTGCTCAACAACTGGCTCTGGCTCTGGCTCCCTACTGCCCACTAGAGAGCTCTTTGCCCCGGCCAATTTCAAGTTCTTTTCCTTTCAGAAGCTCCTAACAAACCTGGTAGTGAAGTCAATCACAAAACAAGAGTGTGGTCCAGGATGGCCAATTAGTCTTCCAACCCTCACCCCAGAGCCTCCCATCCCTTACCCCAAGCACAAGTGGCCTGGCTATCAAAATGTGACATGCCTTCTTTCACCAGCACCATCTTTGCTACCAGCGAGGCAGTCACTATGAGACGAAGACAAAGTCAGAGAAGTGAGTCTTGGGGACACTGTGTAGGCCACCCTGATCCTGACTACCCTCCTAGGTACCTTCCAAGTTAGTGAGTCTTGGAACCCCTGTGCTCATCTCCCACTTAAGTATAGTCTCTGTTTGATGGGAACAAATCCTGGCAACTTAGTGGCTGCCTGACCTTTCCTGAGCTCTTCTGCTCATGGCCTCAGCTGCAGCCACATGACCACCCCAGGCCCTACCCAGTGCCCAAGCCAGGTCCCTTCTGACTCAAGACAAAAATGACCACCAAGTACCAGCCATACCCCAAGTGGGCTGTATCCCATCCTGGCTGGCTCCAGCCCTGGTGAGGACATGTCCAGAGCCTAGGACTCTGCTTCTCCCCCAGGCTCGGCCCAGCACTAAAGGGACTTCCTCCAAGCCAGTCACTGGTTCACTGGTTTCCAATCTTGCCACTGTTGGTCCTTGCATCCCTTAAAGCTGAGACTGAGGACCAACTTCCCAGCCTACTCCCTCCTGAAACTACTGCTGGCATCTACTCCCTTCCTGCACCCACTTATCCCACCCTGAGTCTGCCCCACTGGACTCCTACAGCCCTTGCTGCAGCCCATCCCATGAATATGAGCCAAGCACACATATGTACACACACACTAGCTGCATATGGATGACCTCAGGTCCTACCTGCCTACACAGTCAGTGGGACATGCTCCAAGGGTCACAGCCCAGAGTGCTCATGGAGAGTTCATGGTCCCGGCTGGATTTCAGACAAAACGGCAGAGCCTCCACACCATCAGCAAAGAACAGGTTGACCCAAGAGTCCCTGCTCCAACCGCCATAATCCCTTCTGGAGAACCCCTCTCCTAGATCCTGGATAACCTACTCCAGTACCACTGGCGACAGAAAGAGGCACAAGGCCAAGGCAGCTGTGCAGGGCTACATGTCTAAGGCACATCTCTCCCCCAAGTCCTCGGCCTCAGGAGGGTCATGTAACCAAAGACACTACTGGCCCCTCCTGTGGGTGGAGATCTCCTCTCCTCCTCTGTGCCAGCCCACCTCCACCAGACATGCCAAGTCCTTTGGCTCTGCTGCCAGATGAGACTCAGAGGGCCCAGACTACCTCCCCTTTTGCTCTCACCTTGACACTTAGAGAAGCAGTAGATTGCCCAGTGCTAAGAAAGAAGCTGTTTTATTTTAGGACACCCAGGCTACTGCTCACCTCACCACAAGCCACCCACAGGGACCAAAGCCAGGACAGCTGGCCAAAGTCCCGTCCAAAAGCCCTGACCCTGGGGGTTCTGTGCCTATCCTGTGTTGGCTTGGAACAGCTCTAGGGAGGCAATCTGCATCCTGCCCAACCCCAACCCCAGCTGGACCCAGCCCGACCTACCAAGGCCCCCTCGAGGGCAAACACAGCCGCAGGACCTGTCTTCTCCAGTGGCTCCATGCGGCGGCGCCAGCGCCGGCGGCGGAAGGCATCAGTCTTGCGGTACTCCAGGTGGAACTTCCAGCCAAAGAGAGAGGCATACTCCCAGCCCTCGCCCTCACCCTCTGCTTGCCTGTGCTGTACAAGAAAGAAGGCCACAGAGGCCAGTGGTGGGTCCCCATGGTATCCCAAGACAGGACTCCAGGTGGGAAGACCTGAGGGCCATCTCAAAGAGGTGGCTCTGAGTAGCAATAAGCCAGATTGGACACCCAGGGGTGGAGGGAGGCTTAGAGGCCACCGGGAGGCTGCGGAACTAAGAAGGGAGGAAGGGAAAGTGGACAGCAGCTGGAACATGGGCGTAGGGGTGCCTGTTTTGTGTTTTTTTTTTTTTTTTGAACTAGGGGTGGCTTGCTGGAATCCAAAGTTTCTTTACCATTTCATTTTTCTTCTTCACATCCCAGCTGCTAACTGTGGAAGTGGGTCTGAGGTTCAGAGAATAACTGTCCCACGAGATGAGACCTAGGGTAGCTATAAGGGACCCCTTTCTCTCTTCCAAAGGACAGCCTAGAAGCTCCTGGTCATGAGTGACCTGGCACCATCCTCAGACACCACCTCTCTGGGGAGGCATATGCCCCAGCACACCCCAGTAGCCCTCAGTCAACAGAAGACAGCTAAAAGGTTTTCAGCTCTACTCTTTGCCTCCAAGTGAGGAGGATTCTGGGATGCTTCAGGGCTCCTCCCTAAGCCACAGCCTTGTGACCAGAGCACAGCCTCTATGTCATGTAGTCACCCTCTAGGAAGCCAGGCCCAAGACACTTCCAGCCATGTCTTTGAACCTTCTGGGGCTGTGAGTGAACTTTGCAGATGAACTCCCACAAGGGTTGAACATTTGGGTGTGATCTGTGTCTGTCTGTGGACACTTGTATATGGCTGGGTGGTCTGTGTGTGCTGATGCCAACTGCATATGTGCTGATATGACCTGCGTTATCTTCTGCTGTGATCTGTGTGGGTGCCTGGCATGATTTCTGTGTGCTGATGTGATCTGTGTTGCTGGGTGTGATCTGTGTGTGCGCTATGATGTATGTGTGCTGGTGTGATCTGTGTGTGTAACAGATTTTTTATATGTCCTGTGTGATCTCTGTGTGCTGAGTGTTATCTGTATATGTGCCAAATGTGAGCCATGTAAATGCTAGGTGTGATCTGCATGGGTACTAGATATTATTTGTGTGCTAATATGCTCCTCTGTGTGTGCTGAGTGTGATTTTTGTGTGTTCTGGTGTGATCTGAGTGCTGTCTGTATGTGTACTGTTGTGATTTCTGTGGATGAGAGGTGTCATCTGTATATGTGCCAAGTTGATCTAACTGTGACCTATGAGAAAATCCATTGGGTCCCATGTACCTCCAAGTGCTATATGCATACCCATATGTGTCTGTGCCTATGCCCTATACCTATAGTTCTGTCCTATGCCCAATGGCTTCCCAATGCAGAGGACCCTCTCTCATTCATATTTCGTATGCTCATTCTCATCTCTCTCCCAAGCTCACCTTCTGAAGTGCCTCCATCTGGCTGAGGTCCCTCCTGCGCAGGCGGACCCAGCGCCTTCGACGGTGAGTGTAGTACATCTTCTCAGCAGGGACCCAGTGTCTTGGCTTTCGGTCAGGGGGGATAGTGATACTGTACTCCCAGCCTGTGGGGAGGCACCAGTCAGTCATTGTCAGCAATTCCCCATCTCTCCTGGGCCATCTCTCTATGAGAGGCATGCTCACAGACCCTGAGCAGACTAATTTGTAGGAAGTGGGGCACCTTCGAGAAGTCATCCAGGTGAAGCAGCCCATGAAAGCCAGGGAAAGGAGTCATTGCCTTCAGCTATCCCCACTGACATTCCTGGAGAGCTGACCAGGATGGGGCCTCCAGGATCTGCAAATTCCCACCTTGCTCATCAACAGCCCGGTTGAGGTCTGTGGACCACTCTTCATCTTCCCACCTCCATCCCAGTGGGCACTCAATGTCATCCTTTGGAATCACCTTCTCTCCATTCTAGGGACAGAACAGGTGAGTGAGAGAAGATACAGACTTAGCAGGACCTTGTAAATAAGCCCACACAGAAGCAGAGCCCCTTGGTACCCATGTGACTGAGGGTGACCACTCCTCTGATATGCAGAGCACAGAAGCTCAGCAATAGGAACAGGGGTGAAAATACCCAGCCTTCTGAGCCACAGGCCCCTCCCTTATGACACCAGATGTCCAAGACCCCAGGAAGGCCTACACCTGCCCTAGAGCATCCTACCACATCTGTGTAGTTGTCACTCATGTAAATCCACTGGCCTCCAGGGAGCCGGGTCTGGTTCTCAAATACCTCCTCTACAAAGCTCAGGTGACCAGCATCAGCATCATGGAGCAGGCTGTGGGGGAGGACCAACGGGAGACTCACTGAGGACACTTCCCTCAGTCCCCTCCTCCAGGAGAGTTCCCAGGCCCCAGCCCACCTACACTGTCAGCCTTGTTAAAAGAGAGGTAGAGGAGAGAATGCACAGAGACCCATACAGAGAGCAAAACGGGGACCTGAAACCACAGCTAAAGACAGTCACATACCGAAGAACAAAACATGACAAAAGGGAAGAAGAAGGGGACCATGCAAAGGCAACAAAAGCTCAACAGATAACAGAAAGATACTGTTACCAAGCTGTACAGTATACACTATAGATGTATTTGGCTCTGTTTTGTTTCCAAAAAAAAAAATTTTTTTTTTTTTGGTCTGAGTAGATAGCTCAGTCAGTAAAGTGCTTGTCTTAGAAGCATGAGGACCTAAATTTGATCCAAGCTAAAAAATAAATAAATAAAAATAAAAAAGTGAAAGTACGTGGTGTGCTTATAATCCCAGCTATGGGGAGATGAGACTGGTGGATCCGTGAGCTGGCTAGCCATCCAGTCTAGCCTAACTAGGTAAGTTCCAGGCCAATGAGAGTTATGTCTCAAAAAAAGTGAACAATGCCTGAGAAATGACTTTCAAGGTTATCCTCTGGCCTCCACACACATGCACACGCACTTGTACCTACACATACATGGTACATATATACACACAAAACATTGTTGAATATCAACAACTGGAAAACAGAGAAGAGATAATAGCGGAATGAAAAGAACAATATGAATCTTGAGAGGCTGAGAGGAGGACTATCTGAAGAGGGAGGGGCTGAGAGGAGGACCGTCTGAAGAGGCAGGGTCTGAGAGGAGGACTATCTTAAGAGGGAGGGGCTGAGAGGAGGACCATCTGAAGAGGGAGGGGCTGAGAGGAGGACTATCTGAAGAGGGAGGGGCTGAGAGGAGGACTATCTGAAGAGGGAGGGGCTGAGAGGAGGACCATCTGAAGAGGCAGGGGCTGAGAGGAGGACCATCTGAAGAGGGAGGGGCTGAGAGGAGGACTATCTGAAGAGGGAGGGGCTGAGAGGAGGACCATGTGAAGAGGCAGGGTCTGAGAGGAGGACCATCTGAAGAGGCAGGGTCTGAGACGAGGACTATCTGGAGAGGGAGGGTCTGAGAGGAGGACCATCTGAAGAGGCAGGGGCTGAGAGGAGAACCATCTGAAGAGGGAGGGGCTGAGAGGAGGACCCTCTGAAGAGGAAGGGTCTGAGAGGAGGACCATCTGAAGAGGCAGGGTCTGAGAGGAGAACCATCTGAAGAGGCAGGGTCTGAGAGGAGGACTATCTTAAGAGGGAGGGGCTGAGAGGAGGACCATCTGAAGAGGGAGGGGCTGAGAGGAGGACTATCTGAAGAGGGAGGGGCTGAGAGGAGGACTATCTGAAGAGGGAGGGGCTGAGAGGAGGACCATCTGAAGAGGCAGGGGCTGAGAGGAGGACCATCTGAAGAGGGAGGGGCTGAGAGGAGGACTATCTGAAGAGGGAGGGGCTGAGAGGAGGACCATGTGAAGAGGCAGGGTCTGAGAGGAGGACCATCTGAAGAGGCAGGGTCTGAGACGAGGACTATCTGGAGAGGGAGGGTCTGAGAGGAGGACCATCTGAAGAGGCAGGGGCTGAGAGGAGGACCATCTGAAGAGGGAGGGGCTAAGAGGAGGACCATCTGGAGAGGGAGGGGCTGAGAGGAGGACCATCTGGAGAGGGAGGAGCTGAGAAGAGGACCATCTGGAGAGGGAGGGGCTGAGAGGAGGACCCTCTGAAGAAGGAGGGTCTGAGAGGAGGACCATCTGAAGAGGCAGGGTCTGAGAGGAGGACCCTCTGAAGAAGGAGGGGCTGAGAGGAGGACCATCTGAAGAGGGACGGGCTGAGAGGAGGATCATCTGAAGAAGGAGGGGCTGAGAGGAGGACCATCTGAAGAGGCAGGGTCTGAGAGGAGGACTATCTGGAGAGGGAGGGTCTGAGAGGAGGACCCTCTGAAGAGGCAGGGTCTGAGAGGAGAACCATATGAAGAGGGAGGGGCTGAGAGGAGGACCCTCTGAAGAGGAAGGGTCTGAGAGGAGGACCATCTGAAGAGGCAGGGTCTGAGACGAGGACTATCTGGAGAGGGAGGGTCTGAGAGGAGGACCATCTGAAGGGGGAGGGTCTGAGAGGAGGGATCACCCAGAGATGGAGGGACTGAGATAAGGGACTACCTAGAGAGCTTGCAACCTGCTTGGAACTTGAAATGTCATATGTGCAGGACTGGAGAACTGTTTTCTCTTATAGAACTAGGCCACACAATTGGGTTCCAACCCCAAGACTGGCTTAATAATAAAGGACTTTCTAAGTGCTGGTGCCCTTTCTTGTGAGCCCCAATTCTGGAAGGGTTCAAATGGCAGTGCCCATGACTAGCAAGAAGAGAAAGGGCTAGGGTAGAGGGGATAGGGTCCAGCCCTCTCCAGCCTTTCATTCACTACTTACGTTTTCTCTGGACACACGAACCAGTCTCCAGCCCAGGCCCAGCCAGCCGAAGGGCGGAAGCTGTCTTTTGGAAGCTTGATCTTGCCAGTGACATCAGAAAACTTGGGATAGGTGAGGCCTGTTGTGCCCCAGTTCCCAACCAGTGCCAACTTGGTGTGGTTCTCATACTGGACAGTGAGAAAGGAGGAGAGGTAAGGGTGTGCACAGTCCTGAGGACATGGGGGAAGGCGCATGGGCAGGCAGGCCACTCACAGTTTCAGCAAACACGGAGAGCTTCCCCTCAGCAAACTGGTTGAACTCCTTCTCATCCACAGAGAGCCCGAACCAGAGCTTGACCCGAATCTGTACAGGCATGCGGGTCCCAGGCACTGCCTCCATGGGATACTGGGGGTCAGAGAAGAACAGACACCCACCACGCCCTTCAGGATTAGCCATGTCAGCCCCACACCTGATGAGAGACTTCACACCTGTTGGGAGGCTTCACAGAATGTCATAGAAGTGGGGTATGTACCTGAGAACTTCTCCCCACACACTAAGACTCCTGCTCATCAAAGAAGGCCACAGCACCCAACCCACTCAGGAGCTTTCTGCAGGTAGGAGCTATGATTACAGTGGGTTCCCCATCTCCCCTTCTCCCATACATCCTCACTTCCGTTCTCCTAGAATCCCACTGTTCAAGGGAACTTTTGCTATGAAGGAAAGGCTTACTTACATCTGCATGATCCAATAGGGTGACAACAAGTCATTTGAAATGAGGGTTACAAAATTGAGAAATTATATATTCATTTTTGTTTTATTCTAATTAATTTAAATAGTTGTACAAGGATACCACATTGGACAGCACCATTCTAGAATGTGACTGTAAAGGAGAAATAATGATACAGATCTAGAAGAGAAATAAATTAAAACCATTTCATTTCATGTTCAGTATTTTATATTTTGGTTAGATATTAGTATAGTATCTAATAGCCCCACATTTTTGAGTGCTTATCAGCATGTTAGCTGCTATCCACTGTTCTTAAACTGCTTTTTAGCCTGAGGCTTTCAGAAGCTCTGCCAAATGGAATATAACCACAACAACTCAACATTAAAAAAATATCCTCTATAATTACTTCACCATTTAACTGAAAGCAAAGGTCAGATGTAGCCTCGCTCTCAGAATGGCAAGCTTTCCCCTAGAGGAGGAGCATGTGAAGAGGGCTGGGAGAGAAGGACAGGGACTCTGAGTGGGTTCAATGAGGGCCGGGAAAGCCAGGGTGAGACTCCCAAGCTGGTGGGGACGGCATGGCCTGGATACCTGGAGGAAAAGCCCAGGCAAAGAGAAGCCTTGAGAAGGGGCACAAACCAGGCTGACTACCCCTTCTTAGGGCCCTGTCTTCTCTTGGTCCTTCTTTGGAAAACACATGTAGGAGCATCTGAGCCCATGCATGGCCACTGGAGGCCCCCATGACATCCACTTGGGCTGCCCCTTCCTGCAGAGTGGCTAGCTGCCTTTTCCCCACCAAGCCACCAGCCCCAGGGATATGGCAGGAATGCCTGATCCCCCTCCCCTCCGCCCCCAGCTCTCCCCCCTGCCCTCCCCAGACGGGGCCAGCCTGCCTGGCCCAAAATAGCAACAGCAAATAAAGAAATGTCTAGTTTGGGGCTCCTCTCCTTCTCCACTGGTGCTCACTTTTTCCAACTTTGGTTTAAGTTAAGGAACACCAATGTTTTCTTGGTCTTTGCTTGCTGCCAACATTTTTGTAGAGCTTGCTCAGGAGCTACTGGTGGGGCTCATAAACTCAGTAGGGAAGACTTCGAGAAATAATTCTATAATTTTTCTTTTGCTTGCTTGAAATCAGGAACATTTTCAACTTGCATTCCCTTAGAGGCTGCAGAGCCAAGAGCTGGAGCTCCAAGTCCACCAGGCCTGCTCCTACACCCGCCTCGCTGATGCCCGCTCAGCCTCCCCAGTCCCACCCTACTCACCTTTCTGCCACACGTACAAGAAGAGTACCAGCTTAGAAGGGAAATTTTAAACCAGAATTCTAGGTTAGGGTCCCACAAGGAACTCGTTTCCCGGGGGCATGGGAGCAGGTGAGAAGGGAAGGTCTCCTGCCTGACCAGCACACATCATACACACAAGACCCTCCTCTCTAGGCAAAGTTGGCTTCCGCTCTGAAGTGTCATCTCCCTACTTGCAGAAATCTGCTCAGTCCTGGCCTAGAGTCGACCTCCAGGCATGGGCTCTCTTAAAAGAAAGAAAACCCCTCCCCAAAAAAAGGATGAGAAAAGAAATAATGTCCACCAATCACCTAGCTCACAATCCGAGTCCTGAGTCATCTAACTCTGTCATCAAGCTGTGAGAGGTGAGTACCTTCATCCTCATCTTATAGGTGAGAAAAAAAAGGCAATTCAGAAAGTTAGGCAACCTGCTCAAGGCCATAGAGTCCCATCAGTCAGCTCCAGTAACATGTCCACACAGGCTGTGCTGCTCAAGCCTATCTCTTCCACTCCAGAATGGTGACTAGCTAATGTGTGAATGGGTCCACCAGCAACCAGCAGAGGGCACTGCTCAGAAGGGTCAAGACTAGCCGGTGTGGTGGAGCACACCTTTAATCCCAGAACTGTGAGGAGGCAGAGGTAGCAGGATCTCCGTGAGTTTGAGGCCACCCTGAGACTACATAGTTAATTCCAGGTCAGCCTGAGCCAGAGTGAGACCCTACCTCAAAAAAAAAATAAAAAGTCAGAAGGGTCAAGACTAAGATTGGTCAAAGATGACTTTCTGGAAACAGTGAGGTAGAAGGAGAGATTTGGAGAAGGCGAGGCTGCAACAAAGGGTGTCTGTGGGTAGGGCCAGACTGACACGGAGGCAGGCAGTGTAGGCTGGGGAGGACTTAAATGCAGTGCCATTAGGAGCAAACTGGATGTAGTAAGGAGCAGGCACATTTCACAGCCACTGTGAATGGCTGCACTCAGGACACCTTCCTGTGGGGGTGTACAAGCTCAGCCAGGGCAGGATTCCACACTGTATTCTAATCACTGGGCCACAGCCCCTGAAAACTGCCTTGGTACTGTGTTCTTATGCTCACCTAGAAAAAGAACACAGCTCCTCCTCAAGTCCCTGCTCACTTCTCCATCATCAACCCCATGAGACGATGGAGAGACAACGGAGGTGGGTATTGAAAGAGAAGAGAGCAGATCAGAATTGAGGGCTGTGGACCTTGCTTCTGGGTGCCACAGGCCCTGGCAAGTAGAACTTAAACCCAACCAAGCTCCAGTTGGAGCCAAGGGTGCTTGGATAGAAGTGGAGGCCAGAACTCTTAAAGGCTGGGGGCTGGTCCTCATCCAAAGGGACCAGGCCTGGTAGACAGCAAGCCTTGGACACACACATACTGCACAGAACCGGACTTCTCGGTCATTTCCAGCACCACATTCCAGCTCCCACCAGCTCACCTTCTAGACTCTACTCTCTGTAGGGGCCTGGGGACTTCGGAGGGAACTGAGGGGGGGTCAGAGTTGTTTTATGTAAAGACAGACCCCTCCTTTTTTTATTTTTTTATTTTTTATTAATTAGTTTTGTATTCAGCAAATACAGTCAGTTTGGTACCATTATTAGGCTCATCCGTGACCTACCCCCTCCCCTTGGTCCCTCCTTGTTGAGGTATATGGGTCATGAATTGTGGAGTTAGCCCACAGTTATGGGTAAGATAAATCAGACCCCTCCTTCTAAGACCAAAGCTGAAGGACTCAGATTGGTCCAGAATGGGACAGGGAGCCAGCAGAAGTGGAAGAAAGGCTTTGTGAAGAGAAAAATCAGACTAGTAGGCGAAAACTCACTTTCAGAAAGATGGTCTGCAGCTTTCCACAATTTCTGCCACAGTAGCTAGCACCCCGCCGTGAGAAAAGCACTTCATGAGCAGGCACACGCTGGTAGGCCACACGCTTGTCACCCTGTAGCATCCAGATGATGATGTCCGGCAGGCTGTTCTGGGGCTAGATGGAGGGTTGCAGCCAAGATGAGAACATTGACATGCTCAGGTCCATACCCGCCACTAAGAACTGACCTCTGACTAGCAGACCACAAAGTTCTTACCTAACCCAGCTTCCATTCACACACTTAACCATCACTGGCCCTGCTGTTGGCTTCCCAGTTCACAAAGGAGGTCCCTAAAGTATCTCTAAGCTAAGCAGTGTTTCTGGAAGAGACCCCCTGTATGGAGCACAGAGCTCTGGTTTTTCAGTCTCTGTTACTGGGTGGATGGTTGCCATGGGACTGGTCCACCCAAGACATCAAACCCTTCCTCAGACCAGCAGCATCTGCAGGTCTGCAGAAGGAGTTCCCTTCTCAGACAGCCTCACTTCTCCTTCTGCTGACCCCAGAGTCCCAGCCCAGAGCAGGCCACTCCACTGCACTCTGGAGAGGGGCTGCTTGGGGAAGGATCCATCTGCTCCAAGAACAGCAAACAGTCTCCACCTTGGACTTTGTCCTAGATCACTCCTGAGGAGTCAAATGGGTTGTCCCATTGCATCTCTCAGCAGCCCAGGAGGCAGGAAGGGCCCTCCCCACTAGACAGGTGGGAAAGTCAAGACTTCCTGGGTAGAATGGCTCCTCACCACCATGCTTGGGCTTCTGGAGTAAGGATACACATGGGGGTCAAACCCATAAGAACACCAAAGCAGCCAAGATCTAAGAAAGACTCTCCAGTTGCCTGACAGCTATCCCTCCCAGACATACAACAACCCATGAGAAGATATATGGGTCAAGGGCAAGATTCCAAAAACTACCAGTGGCCAACCTGGGGGAGTGTCTCCACAACTGCAAAGATATACCCCAGGGTTATGGCCATATTCCTGTGGGCCTGCTCAGGAGGCCTCCAGGGCCCATCACCCCCTTCCCAAACGTCTTTCCTAAAGTCCTTCTACAGGCTGCTGCTCCAGGCTGTCTCCCCCATTGCCCTTCCCTACACACTGCCAGGACTTCCCTCCTCAGCACCCACACATCAGGATCTACCAAATTATTCCTCAGCATCTGCACCTCCTCCCTGGGACATCATTCCTCCTCACCAACTCCTATACCTCCTCCCTATGTATAGATATGCACCAGTGAGCAGGAAGAAGTCAGGCCCATGAGGAAGCAGGCTTCAACATAGGACCTGAAGCCAGGCATCCTGGGTTCTGATTCCAGCCCTGGCCACTGACATTCTTCACTTGGCTAGGAGCATTTATTGAGCCAGGCTTACACCAGACTCTGTGTTGGACCCCCTACCACCTAGTATCCTGTTTGAGCCTCTCCCTTCTGCAAATGAAGATATTGAAGCTCAGAGCAGTTAGGTAGGTGACATGCCCAAGGTCACCCATCAATAGACCCAGGGTTGGATCACCTTATGGAAAGTTCTAATGTCCCTGACGTCAGGAAGGCAGAGCAAGAATGGCACCTCTCAGGATTCACTACCTCCTCAGCCAGGGCTCGGAGACGCAGAAGCCAGTCCTCAGCCTGCTCCAAGGCCGCAGGGAGTTCATTGTAGCCAAGCTTGAGGGCCTGGGCAGCTTCAATGATCTGGCTCAGGTTGCGGGTACGCAGCCTGAACAGGTACTGGTCCAGGTGGGTGGCAGAAGGTGTCCCATGGATATCACCCAGGGGCTGGCTGTGAAAGAGAAGTAGAGTGTGCCTGTTCATTGAGGGCAGGCGTGCACATGCGTGCACACATACACACACACACGTGTGTGTGTGTGTGTGTGTGTGTGTGCGCAGGCCCCATGCCCCTACTTGCCGTCTGGCTGTCTTCACACTGTCACTGATCGTCTTGCTGTGACATGCCACCTCTAAGAAGCCACCCTACTCCGTCCCTCCTGCCTCATTTGGAAACATCCATCTTTTATTCTGGGGCCATTCTTGTAGGATTCACCCTCAACCTCTAGTCTAATGAGTTCTTTTGCATGGCTGGTCCCTCCCATCCCCTGCTGAATGCAAGCTGTCAGAGGGTCCAGGGAGTCTCTCTCCTCCCCGCCCCCCAACCCTCCAGGGGTCCTCCTAGAGCAGAGTCCTAGGGCTAAGTTGCCCCACACTGAAACAAACCTCTTCTGTGTTGTGCACACACTTTGTCCAGAAGGAAAATTATGGAGCCCTTACTAGTAGTTGCAGATGCTGTGGGGAGACCAACAGTGGCTAATACAGATGTGAACCCACAGGGCATCCCCATGACGCCCCTTCCAGAATCCCCTGCTTTGGGAAGCCTTCAGAGGGAGGATGGGAGTACATGAAGCCTTCAAATCAATGTGCTGTGCCCCAAGAGAGTTCAGTTTAAACCCGCTCTTGTTGGAGGCAAAGAATTCAGGTTCTCTCCCCCCCCCCACCCCGTCCCCAACACACACACACACACACACACACACACCCATCACACAGTTCCCTAAAAGACGTTTGGATGGATGGATGGGTGGGTGGGTGGATGCCCTGCACCATTCCAGGGCTGTGTGTACACAAGCAGGAAACACAAGGGATAGGGGACTCTTGCTGGGCTCCCAGCAGGACCCTGGGCCAGGCCCTGACTGAGCTCACAGGGGCTGCCCCGCCCCCACCCGCCCTTGACTTAAGCAGGACATTCGTCAAAGCTGCTGTACCAGGTCTGGGCCCAGTGTTTGCACCCCGCCCTCCGCGCAGCGTCTGGACTCCCGGCTCCCGGCTGATTTATTTTTCTGCCAATTTCCCCGAGCTATGCAGAACCAATTACCGCCGGAGCGCCGCGGCACCGCTCTGGCAGGCCCTCGGAGTGCTGCGTTTTTCCTGTTATTTTTTTTAATTGAATTTTTAGGGTGGGGGGAGCAGTGCGCGAGCTCCATCTCTGGGAAACTTAAGCCCCGGGGCCTGTCTCAGGTCACGTATTGCACACCCTGTAGTAATGTAATATTTTCTGCCCCAGGGTGCCGCGGCCGGCAGCCCCTGGCTGGGCGCAGCAGCGAGCTGGGCCGCACTCCGTGGACGAGGGGCCCAGCCAAGCCCCACACGTGGCACCGCACCGGGGCTGCCTGCGACCTGCTGCCGGCCTGAGGGAAGGCGGGCGGCGGGGGCAGAGAGCTGGAGCGCCAAACCCTGCCAACCTCGGTGATTTATGCCCCTGGCTGGGGTCGGAAATTGGGGCGAAGCGTGAGCCACGAAGACCACCCAACCAAGACCAGCCAAGGCCGGTGAGCACCACTCATGATGAGATGTCCTGGCCCCTGCCCACCCCAGGAAGGCCCAAGGCAGGGAGTGCAGAGAGAGGAGAGGGGCTGGAATAAGGGACCGTGCCCCAAGCCTTGCCCATATCACCTAGAGCAGGGCCGGCTGACCTGGGGATCAGCTGAATGATTGCTTGGGGACAGCCACCAGAGAGAGACAGTGTCCAGGCTGAAAGACACACTGGCCTCCAGCTTCCTCACGTTTCTCGGAGCAACAGCTCCTCCTGGCCTGGGCCAACAAGAAGCTAAATCCAGAGAGGACACCCACAGCGCTTTCTCCTGAGGAGAAACTGAGGCAATCTACTAGACTTGGGAAACAGCTTCTGAGTCAGGAGTCTAGAACGGCCTCCAGCTGCACCTGCAGGGCTGGCAGAAGTCAGTCACGTCCAGGAGACTGGGAAGGGTTTTGAGGCTGGTGGAACAGTGTGTGCACAGGAATGAATGCAGAGGGAAAGGGAGCATTGTGGGAAGGGGAGGCTCCAGCAAGTCAGCCCAGTGACTCAGAAGGGATCAGGGCGTGAGGCTGGCTGTGGGGAGGACAGGATAAGGGTTGGGACTTCTGATGCAGCCAGAGCCATTGCAGGACTGAAGGAGGCCTCAAGACACCATTTTAGACAGGGAATGGACAGAAAATGAGGGAGAAGGAAGAGCTGATGGGGATGAGGAGGACAGTAAGAGCTGGTCCAGGTTTCTGGTGAGTCTCCGCAGTGATGGACCCAGGAGAAGACAGAGGGTGACAGTGGCGAGATCTTTCTAGGGGACATGTGACCCCAGATGCAGCCTGCTGTGCTGGCAGGACAGCCCCGCCCCAGGTGGACAGACATGGGAGGGTCAGGGGTACACGGGTGCTGGATACAGGACAAGACTGTCTGAGAAGCAAGTGAGCTACTGTGGTCAGTCAAGACACCTGCCTTACCAGCAATGGAGCAGAAGATACAGGAGGCAAGCTGAGGCCCTGTACCTGAAGGAATGGGTCACCATGCCTGGAGCCTGAAGAACTATTTGTGCATCCTGAGAGGATGGGAGCCCAACTCCCACTAAGTTCTGACCTGGGACAGATGCCCAGCAAGTCTCAGGTACCATTGTACCCTCGGGAGAGTGACACAAGGGCCTGGCGTGGAAGAAGAGGCCAAGTCCTCCCAGAAAGGAGTGCTGAGACAGTAGCCTGGGCCCACTTCCCACCTGCCTCTGTTGTTCTCTGCACCTCAGACCCACCAAAACCCAGCCTGCACGCAGCACAGGCAGCACTGTACAGAAACCCACGTTCTGCCAGCTGCTCTCCCAGAGGCTGTGCCAGGAGGTCACACGCAGCCACCCTGTGGATGTGGCCTTGGGGTAGGAGATGCTCTTAGAAGTTGTCCCAGTGCCATACACACAAACACACACCCCACAATGACCATGGCCCTCCAGCTCCAACTTCCCAGTTCTGAGACCGGCTTCCCAATACCTCATCTCTCCCAACCTGCTCCGCTCCTCAGAATATGGCCCCAATGCCCAAACAGATGTCATGGCAGAACAAGATCATTCTAGACCTTTCTTTGGACCATGCATCAAACCCACCATCAAGTTCTGGCTGTTAAAGCAATAGAGCAAGGATGCTCTGCCACTTATTTGGTATATGAATCTAGGTGTGTCATCAACTGATCTATTCCTCAGTATCCCCATATGTAAAATGGGAACTATCCTGCTTCTGGCATCATAAGAGTTTATGATTAGTGAATACATGTATCCTTCATCACATGCACTTGACTATGCCTAGGTTCCCTTTGTCTGGTCCCCCTCACACTGAAGCCACAGCAAGCATTTCACCCAGGAGTCAACTTGCCTGTCAGTGGTCCCCAGGCCTGAGCTGTCCTTGGTAGAGCTCATAAGGCCCACCCCACCACGCATCCCCAGAAACAACAAAGGCATTGCAGGACTGCACGCCTTTGTCTGGACAGTCCCCTCTTTGCCACCTCAGTGCTCCCATCAGGAATTCCTCCTTCATGAATCCTCTCAGAGTTCTCTTTGTATGAGTTGCACCTGCTCTGAACTCCACAATCCAGGCCTCTCAGTCCCTGGCACACTAGAGGCTGAAGTTGACCCTCATTAATATGCCTGGGGCTGAGACTGCTGGCTTCAAGAGTGGGAGAATGGAAGAATGACCTGTGGGCTGAGGGATGTCTCCATTTGATAACACTTTGATAAAGATGTTCTTCCTAACCAGAATATGCAAGACCAGAAAAGGTGTAGAGTCCTACAGCCATGGATGCTCATCTCTCATCACAAAGGTACTTCTCTGATGTGTTCCACACAGGTGGAGGGGAGGAGGTGACAGGCTCTGGAGGAGGGCCTACCACACCCTTGCCTATGTTCATGCTAACCCCTAGAAAGGAGAAGGGTCACTACTTATCATCAGGCCCATCTCCCAGCTAACAAACTGAGGTCCATGGAAGCAGAACAGTCAAAAGTCACAAAGCTGTGGAAGGAGCTGATCTTACATCTCATGGCTCTCCTTCACAGTGGTGACCACAGATCCCTTTCCCTAGATCCTTCCAAAAGTGCTGATAATTGTTGACTACATATTATAAATAGCTGTTCTTCATACCATGCTCAAGTTCAAAGCTCTCTTCAGAGTGACTTCCCTCAGTTCCCACAGAAGTAGAAGAGATGCTGAGACAAGGCTCTCAGCAGCCTCCTGTGTCCATGCTCTCCCTCACCTCCCACATGCTCCTCTTCCAGAGGCTGAACGTCAGCCCTGTCCATGGAAGACTGGCTGAACAGAAACTTTGGTCCCTGAAGTGGCCTTGAGGAAAGGAGGGGTGCGACCCTGCCAGGTTCTGGAGATTCCATCAAGAAAGTAAGAGGTTGGGATGGAGACACAATGCCTTCCATTCAGGTGAGCTGGACGTCCCGACCCACAGCTGCCGCTGCTATGGGAAGATTTATGACCTGTTCTAAACGGCACCTTTTCAACTCCCGGGCGCTGGCTCCACCACCTCTGGGCCCAGAACTGGCCGGACTGCTGGCCAAGCATGGCTGGGAGATGGTCCAACGCTTACCACCACACACGAACCCTCCCCAGTAGCCAGCCTGGCTGAGCCAGGAGGAGCAGCCATAAGCACTGGGAACCCCTACCTGCAGTCTGCAATAAGCTCATCCACCAGCTGGGAGACCAGGGCATCTATGTCCTCAGAGGAGTACTGTGCCTTCAGGGCCAAGTGGATCTGCTCCAGGCCAGCTTCCTGTGGAACAAGCAGGCCACAGTCAGGAGTGTGGCCATGGAACAGAACACAACCCCTGGACCCTGTCGCTGCATCCCAGCCCCTGAATCAAACATGAGTGGACAGTCAGAACAGAGAAGGCATAGACAGCCCAGACCCAACTGAGTGGTGCTTATCCTGCTCAAGAACCTTCTAAGGCTCCCACATCCCAAGTTCCAGCCTGGCACCCCTGAGCCTCGCATGTGGGCTGGAGGAGTTCTGTGCTGTCTAGGACTTTCAGCAAACCTAAACGCTTCCTGCCTCCACTCACCCTCTGGCAAGGCTGACTCCGTGGGTGAGTGGCCTCTCTGAGCCTGCTTCCACTCCTTTCTGGGACCTACCACACGGCCAGGCTCAGAGCTGGCTAACTGCCCTACAGCAGCTGTCCAGCCACCACCAGCACTTGGAGCTGCTTCCGCAGACTCCTATGGACTGTTCTCTCTGAATGGATAGAGGCCACATCTAGACCCTCCCTAAGCACCTTCCTCAACCTGAGTTGGAAGGTAAACCTGTCCTTGGGATATCGATCAGGCTCAGAACTGTCCCTAGACCCCCAAGCATCCTTCCTCACCCATCAGCCTGTCTGAGAATGGGATGTGTTGTCTACCCTGAAGGACAGATCCTAGGAAGAAAACTGGGTCCTCGCCCCGGGAGTTGTGGCCTTACATGACAATAATGGGTGCAGAGGATGGCAGGACAGGAACTTGCATAACCTTGGCCTCAGGTTCTTCCTCCCTGGTATTAGCTGCCAGTCTTGAGGACTCTGTGGAGCACTGTCGCCTCCCCTCTACCCCAGCCCAGACTCCTCCTTCCACCCCAACATCCTAGCACTTCCCTTCCTGTTCTATCGCTGCAACCGTGGTCATCCAGCACTCCCAGGCCTCTGCAACCCTTCCCTCCCCTGACTGCCCATTGCTCCATGCACTTCCCACGGGCAGTGCTCCACGGGAGGAAGCTTGCACTGGGCCCACCCACAGAAAGGCCATCAGCCTCAGCCTGCACCAGCAGCTTCCACCGGTCTTCCCTCCCTCGGCCTCCGCACTGTGCCCTCCTGAGAGTCCTCTCCACTCCCTGGCCAGGCTGGCTTGCAAGTGCAGGCAGCTTCTTGGAAAGTCTCTTCCTGCCTCACTCACACACTGTTCTCTCCTCAGCTTCCCACATCTGAGCCTCAGAGCCCTGCTCACAGCTTTTCTCTCCCCAAGGCCAATGGGCCAAAGCCCGGTAGCTCACAGCTCAAAATTCCCCCTCAAAATCTACTTCTCTCCCACAGACTCCTCACCCACCCCCTGTGCCCCTGCCACAACAGCCTGGCTAGAGTCCTCTGCCATGTCCCTCACTGGACATAGGCCCCTCCCTGCCCTCGTGCTGCCCCCCTCCTTGGTCCTGCAAGCCTTTCCCTCAGCGCCCTCAGTGTCACCTGCACCTAAGTTTGGAGCCTTAGCTTCTGGCTTCACACTAGAAGTTTTCAGCACAGCCTTTGAGTATAGTAAGAGTCAAGAGGCATCTATTAAAAAGTGAGTTACACCAGTCACTGTCCTGATGCCCCCAGCCTAGTGTCCTGACCCTCTGTCTCTCAGATGTCTTCTGCATTGGCCTGGGACCTCCAAGCACTGTCATCACCCCATCTTCTTCCCAGTGGGCACCGTTCTTCACACATGTCTGGCAGAGTGAGGGCCATGCACCAAGTCTAAGCAGGGCTCCACTCACCAGCCGGCCTGCAGTCCTGAGCAGCTGGTTCTGGGTCTCTATCCGATGACTGATGTCCTCCCAGTAGGAGGACAGCACCACGACAGGCTTCACGTTGCCCCAAGGCAGGTAATAGTAGTGGCACCCTATTGGGGAAGAAAAGAAAGGCCTGAATACTGGGCAGAAGCCCAGGGTGGAGGGACGCAAGCCCTTGGATCTGGCCCAGCAGAGAAGAGGACAGAGGGAGACAGGACCTGCTCCCCTTTCCCTTGGATACTCATGGTGCAGCTGGTATCCCTAGTGTACTGATAAGGTGCCTGAGGCCCCTTGATGGGGAAACAGACTGCTGAAACTCATTAAAAAAACAAACAAACCAAAAAAAAAAAAAAAATGGAAGGGTTGGGTGTGATGGTGCACACCTTTAAAACCAGCACTCAGAGGTAGAAGTAGTAGGATCGCTGTGAGTAAGAGGCCAGCCTGAAACTACAAAGTAAGTTTCAGATCAGCCTGGGCTAGAGTGAGACCCTACCTCAAAAACAAACAAACAAAAAGAAAAAAAAAAAACACCAGAAAGGCTATTAAAAGGCCCCTGGGTAGGGGGAGGCCTCTGGGAAACCAGAGGAATGCATGGTCTCCAAGCTCAGCTCACAGACCCCTTGTGACAATCCAAATGGCTCATGATGGAGGCTGCCTGCCATACCTGAAGAGCCCGGTGCGTGAGCTCTGGCAGTGAGGCCCCTTGGGGGAATGCAGGAGGAGGTGGCACAGAGCAGGAAAGTACCCCAAAAGGTTCACCAAAGAAGGGTGCTTTCCACTGGACACAGGATTTCAGGTTCTGGTGCTTCCCTATGACCCACCTCCCTTCCAAGATCAGCCCACCAGCCTCACCAGCCTCACCATCAAACACGGCCCGGCTGTACTGGGTAGTAGAAGCCAGCGGCAGGCAGGTTGTGTCAAACTTGTTTCCATAGTTCCCAATGCTGACCTCGAACTGGATGGCATCATCTACATCTTGCAGCATGGTGGCCGAGTAGAAGGCGGCAAAGAGGGAGTACTTGCGCCTCCGGAGGTACTTCTGCAAGCAGAGAGGCCAGACCAGAGGTCACTGGGAGGGGACAAAGGAGACACCCAGCAGGGCAGAACGCGTGCCTGCAGGCCCTGGCTGGGCTAACGGTGGCAAAATGTTAGAAACAGCCTTCAGATTTTGTTACTAAGTGAACAAACTTATTCCAGGGCCTAATAAGATCTGTTCCTTCAGGGTCAGTCTACTCCTTAATCCAAACCAGCAACAATGGCTCCACCCTGTCAGCAGATCAGGGTCTCTCGCCATGCTCCTTGGGGCCCTGCTCCTGCCTGCCATTCAAAGGAGCTGAGCGCTGTCAACCATCACATCCTTTCCAGCGCTCCCATGTGCCAGCCAGCTCTCCAATCTACACAGGCAGCCCCAGCCATATCCTTGGAGTGAGCGGATCTCCTTGTCCCCTCCAGGCCTAGGCCGCAGGGCGAAAGGGATGGCAGACACTCACATTCCCTGATGTGAACCCACATGATTTTACAGTTCCTTTCATGGAAGGCAGAGAGAAGAGGAGTTGAGCAACTGGTTTTGGGGAGAATGTGAATCACACATTAAGCCAATACTTATTAAGTGTTTACTGCATTCATACAGCAGTTCACTTCTCAATACAATCTTCTGAGGTAAGTATGACCATGATACCCACTTTACAAGCAGGGAAACTGATAAAGTTGGCAAGTAGTAGAGACAGCATAGAAACCAGGGGTATCTGACTACAGTGTCTAAATGCTCCTGGAGCCCATATGTTGCTCTGATATTTCTAAGCCTCAGTTTCCTCATCCATAAAATGGAGTTGCTGGGCATAGTGGCACACGCCTTTAATCCCAGCAGTAAGCAGAGGAAGGAGGATCACTATGAGTTCAAGGCCACCCTGAGACTACATAGTGAATTCTAGGTCAGCCTGGGCTAGAGTGAGACCCTACCTTGAAAAACAAAAGAAAAAGTAAAAAAAAAAACATAAAATGGAGTCAACAACAGATAGTTCCTGGTGCCTCCAGTATTGAGTTTACTATTCTTGAATTCTTATAAAACAGCATTAATTCCGCATCAAGCTCTAAACTTGCAAAACTTTCTAACACTTTCACTTATCTCATTTCAGCCTGTAAGCATTCCTGGGGGAGAGCAAGTGTTATGTCATTCCCACATTACAGCTAAATTGCCACGGCCCAGAGAGGTGAAGGTATAACAAACACAGGTAACACTGAGCCTCAGGCTGGGGAGATGGCTCAGCAGTTAAAGTGCTTGTTTGCAAAGCTGCCTGCTCAGGTTTGACTCCTTGACACCCACATAAAGTTAGAAGCACCAAGTGGCATATGCATTTGGAGTTCATTTGTGGCCACAAGAGGCCCTGGTGCACCCATTCTCATTTTCTCATTCTCACTGTGTGCAAATAAATAAATAAAAAGAAAAAAAAAAAAAGAACTGAGCCTTCCCCCATAATGACAACTGGCCATTTTGCTCCTGTCCCAATAGGGACCCAACTCACCTCCACCCGAAGGATGTCATCTGCAGGGAGGTCCTCCACCTTCAGTTCACTGTGCTCCACCAGCCTGGTCTCCAGGGACAGCAGGATCCGGCCTCGGTAGGCAACACCTTCCCCCTGTGAGGTGAGGGTTGAGGACCCACAGCAGGGGTAGTGAGGGGAAGCACGCGCAGCACAACGTGCCCTGCAGCACAGGGACACACTAAGCCTCCAGCCCAGCTACCTCGGAGATGGACACTGTGAACAGGCCCAACTGGCCCTGAGGGAGGGGCGGGGGGAGCAGGAGGAGGAAGGAGACAGGGGACCAAACAGAGGGAGGTGCCCTGAGTGGGGCCACCTGACCCTGGGCTTACAGAGTCTCAGCAGGCCCTGCTGGTGCCAGGTCTGGCTGGAGACCCCTGCAGAATCCATGTGGGACCTGGCAGCTCACCTTGCCTGTGTTTAGCTCTGCATAGGGATCTGGAAAGCCAGTGAACTCCCGAGGACTGCCATAGAGGTTGACGTAGCAGGGCCCAAAGGTAGGAAGAAAGCCCAGGTTGTCGTCCACTGAGAGACACAAGTGTGGATCAGAAAGATGGCACAGTGGGGATATGTAGGGCTCAACACAAAGCCCAGTCCTTAGCCACCCCCAGCCTTGCTTCCTGATTCCCCAGCACTATGCTGAGATATGGCTGTTCCTGTTGTTTTACAGTCCCATTTTACAGATGAGTAAACTGAGGCTCAGGGATGCAAAGGAACATGGAATTGCATAGTGGAAAGAGCCAAATAGTACAACACATTCAGCCATCATGCACACAATCTGAGGCTCAGGTCCTGCCTTCCTTTTAGCCATGCACCCACACTGGCACACACAACTACTGGGAGGTACAGAGAAGCCTGTGACCAGAGAATCCATGTCCCAGGAAGGCAGGGAGGGACCCCAGCTAGAGGGCTCTCCCCAACAGTAAAGTCTCAGGAAAGTGCCCATGTCCTGATGGTCTTGACTTATCCCAGGATCTCCCCACACACATTTATAAGGAATACTATTTTAGAGGAAGGAGCACTGGGGAGAAGATCAGTGAGGAAAAGTATCATCCCATCCTTCCTTGGGAATGTCACAGCTGTCCTTCCTGGGAGGGACTTCACCGGCCATGCTCTGAAAACCTGCCAAGGCAAGGTGCCCTTTCCCAAGGACATTTCCCAACTTCCCGGGGTGGAAAGCAGCAGCAGGACCACCTGGGATCCCTGTCCACGAGGTTCAGGGACCAAGGGAGGGACAGCTGCAGCCAGCCCTCCATCGCTCCGCTACACTCTCCCTTCTGCAGACCCCAGCGCACACAGGGCTTGTCTTCACGACAAAAAGAGGAAGCCCTGGGATGATGGAACCATAGAAACATCACTAACCATTTGTTCAATCTTCTCATTTATGACTACCTCATGAATTTCCTCCTCAAGAGTTTTCCACTCTCCTTGGCCTCCTCCTGGACCCCAATTGTCTGAGTTGCAGACAATTGACATCATCACCAGTAGCTCAGAGGTGACTGGCAGTGGAAAGCCAGGGAGTGCAGCTCAACCCCTCATGCAGATCAGGAGTTCCCCCTCCAGCAGAAACCCAAAGGTCCCACCCCCTGGTGGCCCATAGATGACAACGTACGGTCTGTGGCTGGCAGAGGGTTGGACACACCTGCAGAGTCCTCTAAAGCATAAAGAGATGAAAGAGGGATTAGAACGGATGGGTATGGCTGGGAAGAGAAGGGTTACATGAGCGAGAGCCTACATGGGAAGGTGTCAAATGATGGCAAGGCAGTGCCTGTGTGGGAAATGGGCATGGCAGGAGAAGGGCCCCACCCTGCCCAGCTGTGAGCCTAAGGCCAACGCGGCACCACCCGCCCAGGCAGCCAGATCCCCCAGCACCACTACCGGGACCTGAAGTTCAATGTACTTGGAAATTAACACCAAGGAGAAAATGTGAGTTTCTATTTTCTAGGCAAATGCACGAGAAAAACGGACAACTAGAAAAGAGTAAGACCCATGAAAGAGCCACACCCAGGGCTCCAAACCCAAGTCAGATTGACCCTGGGCCACAGCTGGGAGAGTAGTGGCATTTTTAAGGTCCAATATCTCCACCCAATGGGCAATTTTGGAATAATCACAGAAGACAGGGTTGCGCTTTCACAACTGGCAACCTGGGGCTGAATTCTAGCTTCTGCTGCTTTCATTAGAGCACAGTGACGGGATGTCCATTATCTAAAGGTTTTGCACACTTGCACACACCCCTAAATGTTACTAAAGGAACTAAGAGAGGCAAGAGAAGAAATACTCAGTCATGTCTGGGCGCTCAGTATACATAGCTCATTTCTGAGCAGGGCTGAGATTCCTCAAAAGAGCAGGCATGCTCAGACTTCTCCCACTGCCTCTAATTTCTCCCTCCACCTGCATTCTAACCTTCCTTTTCTCATCCAACCAGCAGAACAAATCAAGTCTGAGGTCATGATCAAGTCTAGCGATATGATTAGTGAACTTTCTGACAGGTCCTGCCTTCCTTTTAGCCATGCACCCACACTGGCACTCAATTAATTTTTATTAATTAATTTATTTTAGAGACAGAGAGAGAAAAAGAGAATGAATGGGCACACCAGGGCCTCCAGCCACTGCAAAGAATTTCAGATGCATATGCTGCCTTATGCATCTGGCTTACATGGGTCCTGGGAAATCAAACCTTGGTCTTTAGGTTACACAGGCAAGCACCTTAACCTCTAAGCCATCTCTCCAGCTCTTACAGATGGCTTTTATTCTTTAAGTTCAACCCTGCTGTTTACTTTCCTCAAAAGACAAGACCTGGATGGCCCAGGAAATTTTGCAGAAGAGGGGGCAGAAAGATTGTTAGAGCCACAAACTGGGACATTTTACACAGAGACATTGCCTCTCCCCCATAACTAACTGCTGCCCCCATAATGCATGACCCATAATCTCCATGGGGTTGACCTTCATGCCCAATGAGGAAGGCCTCCTCAGAAAAGGGGCAGGGAAATGATGATACTAACATGTGATATTTACATACAAAATATAATAATAAAAACAAATAAATAAATAAATAAAAACAAGGCCTGGGGTTGGAGAGGTGCTTCAGTAAATTAGCAAGCATGAGTGCCTGAGCTCAGGTCCCCAGAATCCACATAAAGTCAGACACTGTGGAGGGCATCTGTAATCTCAGCATGCAGAATTCTCTGGAAGCTAGGGGCCACGTAGCCTGGCCAATGAAGTGGTGAACAAGAGAAATCTGTCTCAAACAAATCTCTGACATCTACATGCACATTGTGGCACGTCTATGCCCAATCACACCCTCACATATGCATATACACATGCACACACACATGAGCACATGTACATACACACAATAAATATTTTAAGTCTGTTGTTATTTTCCCAAGTCCATGACAGCAGCAAAGCACTAGCAAGGGTGTCTAACCAGTGGCCCACGGCCCACATGTGGCCCAGGATAGCTTGTTGTGTCACAAACTCTGATAAAATAAACATATGTATGCTCTCACAACCCACTGGTGGCAGGTGGAACACCCTGGGGTTTAATGTACAGCACAAGATAATTCTTCTTCATCCAGTTGGCCCAGGGAAGCCAAAAGTTTGGACACCACTGAAAAGGTTAAGCAAATCAGTGTAAAGGAAGATGGGAGAACATGAGGGTCTGAAGATGAAGACAGGCCAGAAGCTCAGGAATAGCTAAGCCTTGGGCTAGGTCCTCAAGACAGGGCAACCAGGTCTCAGCCACCAATGCCGGTTGGCAAAAGTCAGGGTTTAAGAAATCATAACTCATGGGTATTTCATACCTGCATGAATTAAGCCAGACCTCTGGAATGGGGGAGCTTTTAGTCTGGTGAGATGACCTACAAAGGCACAGCTGTGGACTCCCAAGAAGGCAGTGGCCAGGAAGGAGACTCATTTTAAGCTCCTTCCAAATGATGGCTAACAGGCTGAGGCTATTATCATGGGCTAATGAGGCCAAGGTCATGATTGTGACCCCCATGTGCTCCCCACTACAGTCTTGCTTTGAATCTACCTACATACTGATGCCCAGCTGCACAGGACTGTCCACCAGTCCCACCAGCCATCTGACCAACACCTGCCTCAGTGGTCGGGAGTGCCGTACACACTTCCTTATTCCTTCAGGAAGCCTAACCAGACACAGCACTGGGCCTTGGGGTGGCCCAGTCCACACTTGAGAGTGAGGCCTCAGTTCTCCCGTGCTGCAGTTCACCCCAGGTTCTCTCTCTGGCGTCTGCAGACAGCTCATAAAATCAAGGGCAGTGTGACCAGAGGAGCCACCCAAAACAAAGGTTCTATTTAGTCCTCAGCATCGTTCTGCCAAAACACAAGTGTTTTCCCTGAGCCTGGGGAGCTAGGTCTGTGGAAGCCCACGACTGAGACGAATGCACCCTGTCTGGGGTCGTGAAGGTAGAGCCCTGCTCTCTCACCTGGGGGTCCTGCAGGCTCAAAGCAAGCCTCCCAGCCCATGAACCACAAGTCACAGTCCCAAGGACAGTCCCCAGGGATGTGAATGTACCCTGGAGAAGTGGAAGTTACCAACGGCAGCCCTGCCAGCTCCCACAGTTACTAGGCATACCCCCAAGCCCATGGCATTTGGCTGCCTGACACTTGCCTGGGCCAAGGTAGGAGAAGGCAGGAGAGAGTGCTGGGAAATTCACCATCATCTACAGTCCAGAGGCAAATAGAAACTAACCAGCTTTCTCCGCCATGGAGAAACCTGTAAAATACAAATGCTACTTCTGTAGCAAGTTTCGTATGGTGAAAGGATGTGCATTTCAGTTCTGTGTGCCTGCAACCTTTTGAAACAAAGTCCACATCTGAGGAGAACGAACACCTCTTTTTAAAAGCATAAAAATTTTTCCTTAACACGATAGCACACAGGGTCCAAAGAATACTTCAGTGTGCCCAGGCAAACTTGTGGGCAGAAGTTCTTAAGAGGTGAGTGTTAGGTCTTCTCATTGCTGGGGGGAAAAAATAAGAACACAGAAACAAAAAGTTTTGGCGGAACCAGATCATAAGGGACCACAAGTGTGGGGGGCAGGGAGGTAGAGACCAAGAAAGCGCTCTTACATCTCAGTTTGGGCTAAGTTTTGAAAACAGAGGGAAAATACGGTGGTATGCCTCACTCCCACAGTGAGAAAAATACAAAACAGTCCACAGGAAAGTAGGGGGAGGGGTCATGTTCTGAGAGGCTTTGGAACAGATGGAAGAGACAAGCGCTAACTTTCATGGCAAGAGAGAAGTGAGGAAGGGACCACCTGCAGGGAGGGTCATCAGAGAAAATGAGTGGTCCCAAAGAATGGCCCCAGTTTACTTGATCAATAAATCTCCTACTTTTACTGTCACATCGATCTGGTTGTTTAAATGAATATTGAAAAGAAATGGTTAGGAGCTGGAGAAATGGCTTAGCGGTTAAGGTGTTTTCCTGTGAAGCCAAAGGACCCAGGTTCAATTCCCCAGGATCCAGTAAGCCAGATTTATAAGGGGCACATGCATCTGGAGTTTGTTTGCAGTGGCTAGAGGCCCTAGAGTGCCCATTCTCTCTGTTTCTCTTCTCTCTCTCTCTCTCTCTCTCTCTCTCTCTCTCTCTTTCTCTCTCTCTCTCCTTGCAAATAAATAAATAATTTTTTTTAATTTTAAAAAAAGAAATGGTTAGCTGGTTGCAAAAATATTTTCTTTTATTTCCAGAATAATCTGTGGAAGGTGATCATGCCTTTGCTTCGCCAGGAAATACACTGGGTTACCTATGACTTGGGCGCCATCTAGTGGGCATATAAAAGTTTCTTACCTCATTAAAATGATAGAAGGCTGGAGGGGGTGGGGGGGCTAAACTCTCATCAGGTTATTAAAGCAGGTATAGGTGGGGCCTCAGGCATCAGAAACTGTCAGAAAATGTCACCACGTGATTCTAGCAGCATCTATCCAAGGATTCAGAGACTGAAACAGGACCAGTCAGAACACTGAAAAGGGCTTTCATTCGATACCAAGAATTGTGACCTATATGAACAAGACAACACACTGCAGAAGCCATCTGACCTTCATCTGTCCTAGGACAAGCAGTGGCTGTAGCTGGGAGAGGAGGGACTTGGCAGGAGGAACCCCAATAGCAGAGCCTTCTGGACGATAGTGTTTGTGAATTCTGACAGTTCTAAGTAATAGTGATGAAACCAGAATATGGCAGATAAAAGCTGGAGACATTGAAGGAGTGCATTGTATAGTAGAGAATACTTTGGTAAGTATTTGAAATTTTCTGTAAATGAGATTTTGAAAAATGTTTCAGAACAAGGGATGAGAAAAAGACACCTGCTTCAAGGCTGCTGGGTGGAGAGGCAAGAACAGACACATTAAGGGGTCTGGCAGCTGCAGACCCAGCACCCAGGAGCCCACAGGTGGGAGGACCTCACTAAAGAGTAGATGGTGGGTGAGGGGAGTAACAGAGGGCCTCCAGGAAGGGAAGAACATACAAGGGTTTGGGAGAGCCTTTATCTGAATGCCTCGAGAACCCAGCTGGGACCCTCGGGAGCATGTGAGAAGGCAGTCGCCACTGTGGACAAAGCAACCCTGTGGGGAAGGAGAGACTGAAACAATGAAGAGCACAGCAAAAGGAGTAGTGGGGAGAGAAAGCTTCACAGGAAATAAAAGCACAAGGGCCAACTTTAAACCTCATGGAAAGCAGCAAAAAGTAGAATTGTGCAGAAAAAAAGCAAACACATTAGATTGGTGTTGCAGTTAGCTTTGTGTGGCTGGCACAAAGCACCCAGCCAAAAGCAGCGGATGGGAGGAAAGTTGTTTATTTTGGCTTACAAATTTGAGGGGCGGCTCCATGATGAAAGGGGGAAACATGGCATGAGCAGAGGGTGGACATCACCTCCTGGCCAACACCAGCTGGACAATACCAGCAGGAAAGCATGCCAAACACTGGCAAGGGGAAACTGGCTATAACACCCATAAGTCTGCTCCCAACAACACACCTCCTCCAATAGGCTCCAATTCCCCAAATGCCACCAGCTGGAGACCTAGCACCCAAAACATATGAGTTCACAGGGGACATCTAATTCAAACCACTACAACTGGTGGTGCTAAAAGTCAGAATGACAAGAGTCCATGCTGCCCTAGGGCTTATTGCATGCCAGATCCAATTAGAAGTTTACAGGAATAATCCACTGGGCCCCCTGAAGCATCATAGGAGGTAGGGAGCCTGGGAGCCCTGTTTATGGAGACTCTCCTGATTACAAAGAACTTGAACCAAAGCTGGCCGGATGCTGGCACTCTTGCTCTAGCCTTCATGGTGACATTAGAATTAGAACTATTCAACTCAGGATTCACTGCCTCTTAGACAAAACTCAATAAACATTCTTGCCTATAGATAAATCCAAATACACTTATGCTGTTGCAAAAGGCATCTTAACCACCTAAGGGCTGCCAATTCAATGGTGGTCCCATAAGGTAATGTCACCTAGTGACATCATAGTCATCTCTGTTGAGTAAGTACATGTCATAATGTCCTTGCTCATACAGCTGAATCACCTAACAAAGCCTTTCTGAGAACACAGCCTGGTCACTAGGCATTGCCCGACCATAGTCTTCTGGACAACAACAATCAGCTCCAAAGAGCAACAGCTAGTCTCACACAGGAACCAAATACTCCAAAGCCAATTCAAACTAGGCAATCTATGTAAGTGTGAAAAATGAATTTAAAAATAGAGTTCAGGCTGGGTGTGGTGGCGCACACCTTTAATCGTAGCACTCGGGAGGCAGAGGTAGGAAGATCGCCAAGAGTTCGAGGCCACCCTGAGACTACATAGTGAATTCCACATTAGCCTGAGCTAGAGCGAGACCCTACCTCGAAAAAAAAATAAATAAATAAAGTTCAATAAAGCCTCAGAGTTTACCAGACATCTCTTTAATGTACTCTACAAGGCAGAAACTGTTTATTTAATTTTAAATTTTTAAGATTTTAAACATAATCTAACTAGAGTTTAAAAAGAAAACAGTAAATAAATCTAATCAGAGCTAAGAGCCTAAAAGTGACAGTCCAATATATTTTTTTTTAAGCTAAGAAAACTACTGAGGAAAAAAAAATTCAAACACAATAAAAATAAAAATGAAAACAGCACAGGTAGAGAAATTGCTTAAATTCTAAAAGGTTACTGTGCAAAGCACTGTAAATACACTTTAAAACCTCGATACAATGGTTTCTCTAGGAAAATGTAAATCATCAAAATTGACTAGAGTAAATGTAGCAAATAAAAAATACCAGTGCTCACCACAGACACTGAAAAGTGCTTAAAGAGCTTGCTGCCACTCTAAATGGGCACCCAACCCATATGGTTTTATGGGTGAATTATTGCAAACCCTCAAAAAACTATATTCTTTTGTTATATAAATTATTTTATTATATAAATTATTATTTTATTATATAAATTATTTTGTTATATAAATTATATAAATTATTTTAAATCTTTCCAAGTAATTTTATGGAGCCAGCATAATCCAGATAACAACATCAAGCAATATAAGCAGACATGCCAACTGAAGATAATAGAAAAATGGAAAAGTGGGCCCAAAACACACATAGAACATTTCGGACTTTAGTTGGTAATAAAGCTGACATTTTCAGAGCCAGGCATAGTGGCTCACGCCTTTAGTCCCAGCACTCAGGAGGCAGCGGTAGGGGGTCACTGTGAGTTCCAGGTCAGCCTGGGCTGGAATAAGACCCTGCTTCAAAACAAAAAAGCAAAAAGATGGCATTTTAAAACACAGAAAATTGAGGCTGGAGAGATGCTTCAGGGGGTAAGGTGCTTGCTTGTAAAGCCCGAGGATCCAGAGTCAATTCCCCAGAACCCAAGTAAAGCCAGATGCACAAGGTGGCACATGCATCTGGAGTTCGTTTGCAGTGGCTGGAGGCCCAAGAACACCCATTCTCCTGGGCCCCCTCTCTCTCTCACTCACTCACTCAAATAAACAAATATTTAAGACACAGAAAACGGATTATTCAAAGTAGAGTGCTAAGATCACCCAATCAGATCCCCGCAGAGTCGAACAGATCTAACTATATAAATTTAAATTTCTACAGATCAAAAGCTACTCAATTCACTGACAAGAATTATTTACAAAGTATATGATAGGGGAAAGTTGATCTCAATTGTCAACTTCATTGGATCTCGAGACAGTAGGAGATGCATCTCTCTGAGGGAGTTTCCAGATAAAGTGAGGTGGGAAGACACACCCTTCCTTTGGGCAGCACCGGCCCCTGGGGTCCAGACTGAGAAACCAGGCAGAACAAGCACTCCCTGCTTCCTCGTTGCTTCATGCTCATGCCTCCATCCCTTTCCTGCCATGATGAACTGTGCCCTAGAACTAGAAGCTAAAACATACCTTAAGCTGCTTCTGGTCAGGAATTTGGTTACAGCAAGGAGAAAAATAACTAACACAGTATCCATATACATGTGGAACTCTTCCAGAACAAGAGAAAGGCAAGTGCAACACTGGCACTCAGCCTTGACCGGTAACCAGTTGCTTTCTGATTGGCTAAGAGATCCGCTCAGTGGAAAGGAACCCATTTCTGGAACTGGGAAACAGTCAGAATCATATTCAAACAATGATTTTGCTCTCCCATACAAAGCCCCCTCTAATCTTGAGCTAAAAGAGGGACTACATTCATCAAATTCTCTCTAAATTAATAATGCCTACCCCATTTAACCTGTGCTGACTTCACTCTCCATTGGAGAATCTGCTTCTCTTTTTCAGATGGGAGCGGGACCTGAGCAGATAAACGACCCATCGCACTCCACCCCGGCTCCAGCTGAAACAGAGGAACTGGGAAGATGAGAAAGAGTGCTGCTTTCTCAGTGAACCTGATAATCAGTGCCAGGGTGAAGGAGACAGACCCTGAGGACACTCAATACCAACCAAAGCAGAGATCCAGATGCTCCTAGGAGCCCATCACTGAAGTAGACTTAAAACACACCCAACATTATGCCCAGAGGCATTGCTTCTCCCCAATAACTGACTGTTGCTCCCACAATGTATAACCCACAATCCCTCCAGGGATAAGCTGCAACCCCAATGAGGAGCACCCCTTTGGAAAAGGGGCAGGGATGAGGGAAAGGATAGTACAAACATGTTTTGTTTCCATACTAAGTATGTCCATAACTAATAAAAAATAAATTTAATAAAAAAAAACAAAAAGAAAAAGACAAACATGCCATAAGAAAACAGACCAGGAATACACATTTAGAAGACCTATAAAATAGGTCTGGGGAGGCAGCTCCGGGCTAGATGCTTGCTGCTCAAGCCCGAGTACCCAAGCACCATCCTCAGAGCCCACATGAAAGTCTGGAAGCCATAGCAAGCTGATGGTGAGACAGGAGGAAAAGGTAAGAGAATTTCCCAGAAGCTCTGAGTGTTAGAAGTTACCAGTGGGGCTGAAGAGATGGCTTAGCAGTTAAAGAGTTTGCCTGCAAAGCTAAAGGACTTTGGTTCAATTCCCCAGAACCCACGTAAGCCAAATGCACAAGGTAGTACATGTGTCTGCAGTTCATTTGCAGTGGCTGGAAGCTCTGGTGCACCCATATTCTCTCTCTCTCTCTTTCTTCCTCTTTCCCTTTCTCAAATAAGTAAATAAAAATAAAATATTTTAAAAAAGAAGTTACCAGTGAACAAGCTGTCAACAACAAACGGAGAGAGAATTAGAGAGAGAAAAAAAGACTTGCCTCAAAAGAAGTGGAAATCCAGGGCCAATGCATGGAAGTTGTCCTCTGGCTCCCCCATGCACACCATGGCATGCATGTCCACACTCACACAAGGACACACATGCAAACACAATAAAAATGTTAAGACCTATAAAATACGAATATAAAGCCGGGCATGGTGGCGCATGCCTTTAATCCCAGCACTGGGGAGGCAAAGGTAGGAGGATCACCGTGAGTTCAAGGTCACCCTGAGACTACATAGTGAATTCCAGGTCAGCCTGAGCCAGAGTGAGACCCTACCTCAAAAACCCAAAATAAAAAAAAAAATTCCAGATATAAGACATAAAAATTGAAAACATTTAAAAATGTTTATTGGTCCATTTCAGTAGCTGTCAATGAAATGGAAATTAAAACAACAATGAGGTCCCATTTTCACCATCAAATTAACAAATTTTTAATTTATTTGTTGGCTGGAGTTTTTTATGATTTGTTTGGTGATTGGTTTTTTGACTCATTTTATTCTTTAATTAAGAACATACTTTGCATGGATACATCATGTGTTGGTACCATCTTTTCCCTCCTCCCTGCCCCCATTCCCTCCTCAGTGGGGTTGCTGGTATTCCCCAAGGGGTTGTGGGTTATGGTTGTGGGAGTGGCAGTAGTTATATGGGGGAAGGCAGTGCCTCTGGGCATGATGTCCCAACCTGTGGCTCTTACAATCTTTCCACCGCCTCTTCCACAAAATTCCCTGAGCTTTGGTGGGTGTGTTTTAAGTCTACTTCAGTGATGAGCTCTTAGGATTTCTGCTGTGGCAGGTGTTGAGTATCCTCAGGGTCTGTCTCCTTCACCTGGCACTGATTATCAGGTTCACCAAGGAAGCAGCACTTTTGCTCGTCTCCCTACTTCCTGTGTAGTTTCACCAGGGCCTTGGCTAAGATGCAAGAAGTGGTTTATCTCCTCGGGTCTCACTACCTCGAGACAGTCTATCTCATATAGCCCAGGTCAGCCTTGAATTCATTGTGTAGTCAAAGATGACCACACACTGCTGGCCCTTCTGCCCCCACCTCGAGTGCTAGAATTATAGGCATGGGTCCCATTCCCAGCTCAAAATTCTTTTCTTTTTTCTTTTTTGGTTTTTCGTGGTAGGGTTTCACTCTAGCTCAGGCTGACCTGGAATTCTCTATGTAGTCTCAGGGTGGCCTCGAACTCACAGCAATCCTCCTACCTCTGCCTCCCAAGTGCTGGGATTAAAGGCGTGCACCACCACGCCCAGCTTTCAAAATTCTATTTTGATGTTATTATTTTGTCTCTATTGACAAGAGTGTATCACACTAAGCCTATGGGAATGACTGGAGTCCAGTCTTCTTGAAGGGCCACTTTGATGCAGACAGAAAGACTTAAAAGTGTTAAAGTCCTTTGACACAGAGATTACAAATCCAGATACTGTAATACAAGGAAAGGATTTTGATGGGCTGAGGTGTAGCTCCATGGTGGAACACTTGCTTGGCAAGGCCCTGAGTTCCATCCCCAACAGCACAAGAATTTTACTGTTTTTTTTAAATTTAAGGGAAAAAAAACTATGAATTGCAGGAGACTTAGTTATAAATTGTTCATTGCAAAATTAGTTGTTCAGGTAGGAAAATTAACAAATATTTGAGTATTCCACATTAATAAGTTCATGTCTATTCATTACAATTGTATCTGAAGAGCCAGGGGTGTGGTACAGTTAGTAGAATGCTTGCCTAGGATGCACGTGGCCCTGGGTTCAATCTCTAAGTACCACCAAAAAAAAAAAAAAAAAAAAGGATAAAACAGCATTTAATCACATGAAAAGACATCAGTGTAATATTGCCAAGTACAAAAATCAATTTTCAAAGCAATTTGTTTTTAAAGTGTGTGTCTGTGTACATACACAGACCCACATGCACACCTGGAAAATCTCAGGGCATTAATAGTTCTTGTCTGGAGTGCTAGACATAATGGTAGATTTCAGTCATTTTAGTAGACCAATAAAAGCCACTTCAAAGTAGAAACTACTGGAGTACCTGTAGCCACCATGGAATCCAGCAATGGCATAGCCACACCCACCCAGCATTGTGTGCAAGAGTGAGGTGTCTCCTCTAGGCCATCCAGTGGAGTAGCCCACCATTCAGTATGGGGCACCCTAAATATCTGTGAGCCAGCTATCAGGAAAACAGTAACAGAGGCTTTCTGATCATTACTGTTATGCAAACTCTTAAATCTGTGGGGAGAGGAGGGGTGGGGCCCAGCAGAAAGCAGGTGACATACCTTCTATTTCTCCTCCAGGGGCAGAGATTTTCGACATCCCCAGGTGGGCCGTGGCCACGATGTCATTATGAGTGAGGCGGTCCCTGCAACAAGGAAGGAAGCAGACAGGCCTGAACATGGCAGGGGGGTGCAGGGTACAGCCTCCTCAAAAAGGAAGCGGCCTCAGAGATGCGTGCTGGGATCCACTCTCCACACCGAGTACATCGCCGAGGCCTGGCACGCACAGGCAAGAAGACTAGACAGCTTGTCTGAGACTCCTCCAGGGGAACTTGCCCAACTTGCCAACTACCCACATCATATCAGCCACCTACACAGGGCTGCCAGCCCCACGTAAAAGGGAGGAGGCCAGAGGTAGGATGGGCAGCAGAAAGCTGCTGGTGGGGCTGGGTTCTCACACCCAGGGACAGCTGAAGTCCAGCACTAAAGCAATACAAGATGTGAAAGAATACCTGGAACAGCCACATCCAAGGCCATTCCTGAAATAGCCAGTGCTAATGTGTGGTCCCTTTGTGTATGTAACTGTGTATGTGATGAAGATTTTTAAGCAGATGCTCCCCAATGCCCTTGAGCAAGTATTTTTTATCATCAACTCTGGTGCACTATTAGTAAGGAAACTAAAGCCTGGAAACATAGCCCAGGGTCAGCCAGAGAGACAGAAGCAGAGCCAGGACTGCTGCCCCAGCTCTGGGTCACTCGTCATGCTCTTCGCATGGGATGGACACAGCCTATTTCTCTGAAGGAAGGCTCTTCCCTCCTCCTCTGCCATCACAGGGGACTAGGGGCAGGTGCTCCCTTAGCCAGAATCGCCCGTGTGCAGAGCCCCACACCCTTCCTCCTTGGAGAATAAGGAACGGCAATCACTAGCAGTTCTAAGCTAGGCGCTGCTCTCCAGCAGCCACGGCTTAGTGTCCCGGGATCCCCATGTCAGCCTGGCAGGTGAGTGCTACAACCAGCCCAGGTTCTGGTGAGGATACTGAGGTAGAGACGGTTAAATAATTCACGAAGTCAAGCTTGGTGGGCTGAAGAGATGGCTCAGTGAGCAAAGCACTTGCCAGGCAAGCGTGGGACCTGAGTCTGGATCCCCAGAACCCACATAACTTCCAGGTGTGCTGGCAAGCACACTTAATCCAAGCCCTCTGGAGGTGGAGACAGGCGGCTCCCCTGGCTCACTGGCAAGCTAGCTTAGCTGAATTAATGAGCTCTGTCCCAAAAACAAGGTAGAGTGCCACTGAGGAAGACACCCTGACATAAACTTCTGCACACGCAAAAAAGCATGTGTCTAACTGGAAACCAGAGCTCCAGCTGCTGCCACTACCACTTCCATAGCAGGCTGGACCTGAGTTTCTGCCTCCGTTGATTCTGACCCTAGAGCTATGAGAAGAGAGGTTACAGGCATCTTGGGGACAGGGAGCAGAAGTGCTCATGTGGTGAGCAATGAGGACACCCCACACACAATCACCCAGGCCTAGATGTCAACAGTTCCATGTTGGTCAAGGCCTACCTCCTTCAGGAAGGTTCTCCAGTGTACTTCCAAAGCCCTGTTCTCAGCTCTCCCTGCTGTGTGCACTGCACCTTGATGCCTTCAAGAGAATGCACTGAGCACCATCACAAGAGATACCCTGAGCCTGGTGATCTCATTTTCCTTTTAATCCTGGCCCAGGAGATACCCAGCCTATGCTGATCCCTTCCTTCTTATTTCCTTCCCAGGAAGGTGATTGAGCCTTGATATGTGAAGTTGTTCCTCCAGACAGGGGCTGGCTGAGGAAGTTAAGAACACCCTGTGCCCTAAGATCGGAACCACTACCAGCAAGCAGTGGTAGTGAGAACCGAAAAACCAACATTCCCTTGGGATAATCAGCCCTGATACACGCTCCTGACGTGGACACTCTTCTACTGTTGTTTTTGTTTTGCAGTGCTGGGAAGCAAACCCAGGCAAGTGCTCCACCACTAAACTACAGCCCCAGCTCAAATCAATGGCATTTTTAAACTGCCTTCATGCCCAACACTGGAAAAGAGCAGCAGTTGAAAAGGATTGGATTTCTGACCTCCGGGAAGAGGGAGATTGTTTGGAGGACATTGGGTGGGGGGGGGGCGGGGGTGAGAGAATCTTTTGTTTTTTAATGCAAAAGGAATTTTTAGAGACTGGAAAGGAAGATGAGGTTACGAAGGAAAGGCCATGTGGAGTGTATCATGTTTCCAGGGTTCAGGTAATGGTGAGGTTTATCTGTGTGTTCTGGGAAGAGAGCAGTTTCTAGAGAGAAGCCTGCAGCACCAGAGCACATCCTGGCCATCGGCTGGCTTTGGGGGCTTGGGGCTTGCTCTTGGAAAATACAGCGAGTCTGAAAATAGACTTACAATAAAAATGCCACTGCAGCCCAAACCAGAGATGCAACCACGAGATTCTGTAATGTGTTTGGATTGTACAGTATGCAGACGCCTGTGACACAGTGCAGGAGCTGGGCCAGGCTCACTCGTGGCCAACCACACCCACGTGTGTCCACACACAGCAGCACGCACAAACGCATATATGGACGCAGCACACACAGTGCCAGGTGAAATGCGGAGGTGGCTCCTGGGACGCAAAGCACACCTCTCCTCCAAACCACTTCCCCACTGCTCACAGCATGGCAGCAGCCCTTGGGACCTCTCCCTGCCTCCCACCCGCAGCTGCTCCCTGCCCTCTAATTCTCACAGGCTGTTGTCTTTAGGCCTAGGAAACTGGCACACACTTTAATGGCTCTGTGGCCTGGGGTTTTCCCTTAGTCTCTCATCATCTTCTTGGTTGGGGGTGCTATGGGCCTGGAACCAAAGGAAAACCAGCCAGGGAACCACATGGCCAAGACTTTGGGGGCAGAGAAAGGACAGCTCCCCCTTTTTAGAAAGCCTGGTGTCATGAAGCCTACATGTGCAGACCCTGAATGTCCCCCTCAAGTGTGCAAGAGACCAACTCAATGTATCTTGAGGCAGTGTGGCTAAGGACACAGGCAGCCTTGGGATCACATCTGGTCTCTACTATTTCCCAGCTGTTACCTCCAACAGATCACACTCAATCTTTCCCACCCTATGTATTCCTCTGAAGGAAGACCAAGACATTGAGTTGAAAGTCACATGAAACTATACAGAGGCTGGGGAAATAACACAGTGGGCGAAGTTCTTGTCTTGCAAACATGAGGACCCACATTCAATCCCCAGCACACATGTAAAAAGAAAAAATCTGTGGGACCAGAGAGATGCTTAGCAGTTAATTACACTTGCTTGCAAAGCCTGATGACCCAGGTTCGATTCCCCAGTACCCACATAAAGCCAGGCACACAAAGTGGTGCATGTATCTGGAGTTTATCTACAATGGCAAAAGGCCCTGGCATGCCCATTTTCTTCTCTTTCCTCTCTCTCTCTCTCTATTTCTCTCTCTGCCTTCCTCCGTTGCAAATAAATTAAATATTTAAAAAAAGAAAATTTGGGCTGGAGAGAAGGCTCAGCGGTTAAGCGCTTGCCTATGAAGCCTAAGGACCCCGGTTCGAGGCTCGACTCCCCAGGACCCACGTTAGCCAGATGCACAAGGGGGCGCACGCGTCTGGAGTTCGTTTTCAGTGGCTGGAGGCCCTGGCGCGCCCATTCTCTCTCCCTCTCTCTATCTGCCTCTTTCTCTCTGTCTGTCGCTCTCAAATAAATAAATAAAAATAACAAAAAAAATTTTTAAAAAAGAAAAATAAAAAAGCTGCTGTTCATGGTGGCACATGCCTTAAATCCCAGCACTTGGGAGGCAGAGTTAGGAGGATCGCCATGAGTTCGAGGCCAGCCTGAGACTACATAGTGAATTCCAGGTCAGCCTGGGCTAGAGAGAAACCCTACCTTGAAAAAAAAAAAAAATGCTGGAAGTAGTGGCATATGCCCTAAACCCAGCATTAAGAAAGTAGAGACAGGAGGATTCCTAGAGCTCACTGATCAGCCACTCTAGCCTAATTGGTGAGTTCCAGGTTCAGTGAGAGACCCTGTCTCAAAAAAAGTGGGTGGAGTACCTGAGCAATGGCACCTGAGGTTGTTCTCTGGCCTCAATAAACACACACACACACCTACATATACACAAAAATGCATACAAACACATGAACATACAGATGAAAATAAAAGGCAGGCAGAGATGGAGAGTGCTTGCTGGGCAAGTGCCTGGCACACAGGAAGTCTTCAGAGTGGTGGATGCTAAATGCTGAGCTCTTACTGCTTCATGCTCTCCATAGCATCCTCTGCTCAGGCAACCTGGCTGGCTTCCCCAGCCTGGGCACACTTTGATTCCATCTCATAGGAACATGGCAGCCCTGCCCTCTCACGGTGCCGTGTCTTCACTGGAGAAGCCTCCGCAGGGACTTACCAACCCAGCCCTTCCTGCCAGCTGCTGACTGCCACGTTCATCCAGGAAGCCGTCCACCCTCAGCGACGGGCTCCCTCAGCCACCTGGCTGTGCTGTCCTGACCAGCACCTGACTCCTGCCCCTCACCAGTCACACCCTCCATCACCGCAGCACCCAGCTATAGGAACTGATAGGCCCAGGGACCCTCAGAACAGCCCCCTTGAGATTCAGGACTCACCAGTCCATGACACGAATCCGAATGTTTTCACACATGGAGGGAAACTGAGGAGGGAAAAGAAGGTGTTGAAAACAGTGCTTTTAGAGAAAGGGACCCCATCCTCCGGCAGACTCTATGAGGCAGGAAGCAGCAGTCCCAAGGGCCTCTGGGGTGGGCACTCACCATAGCAGGCAGAGTGATATTCTGGTTCCACTGAGGGTTGGCTGTCTTCTCCAGGATCTTGCTGCAGAGCTAGAGACACAGTGGGGAGGCGGGAGGTGGGGAGAGAGCTCTGTAGGGAGTCTGAACTCCTCAGGGAACACCACCTCAACCAGCAGCCATTCTCTGCCATGTGGCTTGCCCTCTGGACTGAGCAAGACCCCAGGGTCTTAGGCCTTGTCCAGTGGATGCAGACACAATGCATCTTTGCAGAGATAAAGTTCAGGGAAGAAAGACTCTGACGTGGGTTGACTGCTCTAATGCCATGGCCCTTCTGCCCTGAACTCAGCTCTGGCTTGGAGGCACAACTTCCTGTGATTGCCAGGAATCTAAATGTGGGGAGTCTGAATTCACAATGGCTTAACTGGACCCCCCCCCCACACACACACACAGCCTAAAGCACTCCTTTTGAAAGACTGGGAGCTCCTAGTAAGTCATGGGGGTAGGGCGGGCAGGTCCATGCTCCTGCAAAGTTCACTGAGGATGCAAACCCTATGAAAGCCACTGGGGACGTTGCTCAGTGGTGGGGAGATTGCTTAGCATGTGCAAGTGCAAGGCCAGGGGTTTAATCCCCAGTATGGCAAAAACTAAACAAAAAACAAACCTATTAGCCACAGCCTGCCTCAGACCAGCCCTAATACTACCTACAGCTTGCCTCAGACTAGTCCACCCTAATACAGACAATAACCTTAGAAGGGATGGAAATAGAGTCAAGCCAGCTCTGACTCCACAGTCCATGGAGTCCCAGGCCCCTTAGCAGCCTATGTCCACTTGTGGAACAGTCCTGGCAGGCATATCTGTACTTAACAGTAACAAGCAGTCTTCCTCAAGGCCTTGCCTATAGGCCTGCCTCATGTTCAGTTTTGTATTCTGTGTGCATTATCTCATTTAATGAGCATCTGCGTTAGATCAGGGCCTCAGGTCCACAGGGGCAAGGAGTTTATCCTCCCCCACAGTCCAGTGCCAACATCTTTTCTCCTTCCCACTTCCCTGCCATAAAGAGAGCCCGGGCAAAGGCTGTCCAGGCTGGGGACAGGAGCAGTGCTAGCAGGGAGTAAGGAGAGAGTAACAGTTAATAGACAGGCCCAGCTCGGCCCAGCTGGTGCACAGACCTCCATATACATACCATGGCATTCTCCCGCCATCCCACATACAGATAAAACTTTAAAGGGAAATTAAAGAAAGGACTACAGAACTCTAGACAGTATGGGAGGTCCTACCAATGTGCTTCTTGTTCCTGCCTACACATAGGAGTGGGGCCTCCTACACAGCAAGCACCTCCAACCAGCTGCCCTCGGGGACTGGCTCTGAGATAGCACTGGAAATCGGGCCTGGAGGCCTGAACAAGGTCTGGCCTATCCATCTCTATAGCCCAGGCCAGAACTGCTTTGGTCCCAGAGGATATAGCAGGCCTCTCTACATCCTTCACACACACACACACACACACACACACACACTGAGCCAGGGCAGCACCAGGCTACCTTTTCCGTTTCTCTCTTTTATCTCCCTTCATGCTTTTCTTTCCCTTCCTTCCCTCCCTGATCAAGTGTAATTAGTATAGTCTTTCTAGAAGACTCTTTGGTCACCTGTATCAAATACTTAAATGTAAGCACACCTCTGACCCAGTTCTAGAAATTTCCTTATGGAAGAGTATACAGAAAGATGTCGGCATGCTGATGTTTATCACTGAGTTGTTTGTTAAAAAGGAAAATGGTCTGGAGAGATGGCTCAGCAGTTAGGCGCTTGCCTGCAAAGCCTAATAGCCCAGGTTTGATTCCTCAGTACCCACAAAGAGGCACATGCACCTGGAGTTTGTTTGCAGAGGCTGGAGGCCGTGGCATGTCTATTTTCTCTCTCACTCTCTCTCTCTCTGCTTGCAAATAAACAAATGATTAAATTAAATTAATAATTAAGATTTAATAATTAATTTAATTAATTAAAACAGCAGGGTGTGGTGACGCACACTAATCCCAGCACTTGGGAGGCAGAGGTAGGAGGATCATCATGAGTTCACCCTGAGACTACATAGTGAATTCCAGGTCAGCCTGAACTTGAGTGAAACCCTACCTTGAAAAAACAAAAATAAAATAAAATAAAGGAAAACAAACTGTTTACATATAATAGGATAAATGTTATTGCTTAGTATTTTATTTATTTGTTTGTTTCAGAGAAAGAGTCAGAGAGAGAAAATGGGTGTGCCAGGGCCTCTAGCCACTGCAAACCAACTCCAGACCCATGTGGCACCTTGTGCATCTGGCTTTACATGGGTAATGGAGAATCAAACCGGAGTCTTTTGGCTTTGCTGGCAAACACTAAGCCATCTCTCCAGCTAAGCCATCTCCAGCCTGATAAATGTTATTTTATATTCAGCGAATGTAATATTATACAACTAACAAAAATTTCAGAGACTATCTAACAACCTGAGGGAATATTAGATGATAAACACACTTAGTGCCTACATAGCACTAGTCTCATTACTCAGAGCAGTTAGAGTTCATGAAATCACCATGAATTCATCGATGAGTCACCATCTAAAAGCAATGTTGCCAGCCTTTGTCATAGTTTTGTCAACTGATCCTCATAACCTTTTATATATATATAATTTTTAATGGTAAAGAGAGTGAATTGGCACACCAGGCCTCTAGCCCCTGCAATCGAATTCCAGACATGTGTGCACTCTTGCGTGATTGTGTCACCTTATGTGTCTGGCTTATGTGGGACCTGGAGAGTGAAACATAGGCTTGGCAGGAAAGTGCCTTAACCACTAAGCCATTTCTCTAGCCCCCTCATAACCATTTTGTGTGTCTGTTGGGGACCATTAACATCAGCGTCATGGCCAATAGTGCATGACACATGGTGCCTGAATGGCACTCACTCACACTTTTCTCTGTCAGGGTGTCACAGCCTTTCACACTTAGGGATACCAGGCAGCATGCAAGCACTACATACCACAGTGAAAGTACCAAAAAAAAGGCAAAAAAAGAAAAAAAAAATTAAGTCCCTGATCCTAAGTAGAAGAAGAAAAGGCCCTGTGCACAATATGAGAGCCAAGACATGGGCTGAGCACCCCCTCCATCCCTCAGCAGTCAGCTTTCAGCAGATGTGAGGGGAAGGAGCCACAGGGAGAGAACATATTAGAAGGAAATGTACAAGCATTCACTGAATAGGACTCCCCTCTGGGATGGGAAGGATACAGAAATGTGGAGGTTTTTCTTGTTCTTTCCTCTGATTTTTGAAAAACCTGTCCTGCCCTACAGATATTTCCCCTTTACTTCTCCCAAGAAGTGTGTACTCACGCGCTCGCTCGCTCTCTCTCTCTCTCTCTCTCTCTCTCTCTCACACACACACACACACACACACACACACACACACACACAGTCCTATCCTCTTCAGTGTGTGTCTTGGCCAAAGCCCAGGTGGCTCACATCTTGGATAACAGTGCCACCAAGTGCCCATAAGAGGAAATGCAGAAACTCCCAGTGGGACTACATGGACAGTCAGGATCAAACCTCTTCAGATGAACATGCAATGACAAAAGTCTAAAGGAAACCAGCCCTTTAGGAAAATCTCCTAGGCCAGACAAAAGCAATGACAGAAGTAAAGGGCCAGAAAATAAAAAAAGTTTGAGAGGAGGGTTGATCAAAATTTAAGATGTTGTGGGCTGGAGAGATGGCTTAGCGGTTAAGCGCTTGCCTGTGAAGCTAAGGACCCCCGGTTCGAGGCTCAATTCCCCAGGACCCACATGAGCTCTAGGTTAGATGAGAACCCTGTCTCAAAAAATGAAGTAAAGGGCTGAAGAGATGGCTTAGTAGTTAAGGCACTTGCCTGTGAAGCCTAAGGACTCGTGTTCAACTCTCCAGATCCCACGTAAGCAGATGTACAAGGTGACACAAGTGTGCAAGGTCGCACATGCTCACAAGGTAGTATACACATCTGGAGTTCGATTATGGTAGATGGAGACCCTGGTGCACCAATTCTCTCTCTCTCTCTCTCTCTCTCTCTCTCTCTCTCTTTCTATTTCTCTCTCACTCGCATAAAAAAGGCCAGTCTGTTGAGCTTTCCTCCCAAAAAAAAAATGGCACTTGGGAGGCAGAGGTAGGAGGATTGCTATGAGTTCAAGGCTACCCTAAGACTACATACTGAATTCCAGGTCAGCCTGGGCTACAGCAAGACCCTACCTTGAAAAACAAAACAAACAAAAAAGAAAAAAAGAAAGACAAAGTGGAGCTAGGCATAGTAAAGGCATAGGCACATGCCTTTAAATCCCAGCACAGGAAGGCAGAGGTAGGAGGATTGCTGTGAGTTCAAGGCCAACCTGGGACTACAGAGTGAGCTCCAGGTCAGCCTGGGCTAGAATGAGACCCTTAAAAAAAAATGAAGGGGCTGGAGTGATGGCTCATGATTAAGGCACTTGCCTCTAAAGTCTAACAACCCAAGTTCAATTCCCCAGTACCCACATAAAGCCAGATGCACAAAGTAGCACATGTGTCTGCAGTTAGTTTGCAGTGGCTATAGGTCCTGGTGCACTCATCCCCCACCATCTCTACCTCTCCTGGGTGTGGCAGGACACACCTTTAATCCCAGCACTCAGGAAGCAGAGGTAGGAGGTTTGCTGTGAGTTCAAGGCCAGCCTGAGAATACAGAGTAAGGTCAGCCTGGGCTAGAGTGAGACCCTACCTTGAAAAAAAATGAAGTAAAAAATGACTGAAGACACTCAGTGTTGACCTTTAGCCTCCACATACACACATATGCAACAACATGCATACATACATGCACACATACCACATATAAATACATATACAATTTTTTAAAACAGGAATCAAGGCAGGCCCGGACACTCCTCCTTACATAGAGGCATCCCATTCAAATGGAAGCCACACAAGATGGGGCACTTGAAGACAGACATAATAACTGCTCTAAGGCTCAGAGGGGCCACAAACAGAGCAGCCCAGAGGCTTGATGTCGAGGGGTGAAAGGAGGGAAAAGAGCTAACACGAGAGTTGTGGAGTCCCTGCATTGAGGAGAGGTTGGAGCTGGGGCATGACTGTGATTACCTAAAAGGCACAAAAATGCTGAGGCTGATGGCTGGAGAGATAGCTTAGGGGTTAAGGTGTTTGTCTGCAAAGCCACGGGGTCCCAGTTTGACTCTCCAGGACCCACGTAAGCCAGATGCATAAGGGTGTGCACGCATCTGGAGTTCATTTGCAATGACTGGAGGCCCTGGAGGGCCCATTCTCTCTCTCTCTCTCTCTTTCTCTCTACTAAATAAATAAAAATAATATATATATTTTTTAAATGCTGAGGCTTGCCAGAATTGCATGGCTGGAAGCTGGAAGACAGTCAGTCCCCAGACAGTCAGTGCGTCTAGTGCCAGAAGGTGCTACATGGGCGACTGGGAGAAAATGACCAATATCTGTCCAAGCAACTCATGATCTAACCTACTTAGCAGCAAATAACCTGTTGTGATGCCCACACAAGTGCAATAGTGGCACACAGCCATGGTGGGGAACCAACTGCTCTTGATTTGGCTAACTGATCCCCTCAGTGGTATGGGACCCATAGCTGGAGCTGGGAAACAAGTCAGAACCATATCCAAACATAAGCCCACTCTCCATTATCAAGCTACCATCAATCATGGGCTACAAGAGGGCCTACACCTATTAAATTCTCTATAAAAAAAGTAAGGGTTATCTCATTTGTCCTGGTGCTAACTTACTCTCTGTTGGAGAATCTGCTTCTCTTTTTCAGATATATGTAGATCCTAAGGAGAGAGCCACCCCATCATACCTCAAAAGGGCCCCAGCTGAAACTAATAAAAATTGGCGAAACAAGCAAGGGTGCTGTTTTCCTGATGAACTGGATACCAGCACAAGGGAGAAGGAGATCAACCCAGAGAAAAATCAACTCCTACCAAATCAGAGAGCCAGAGCCCCTGAGGCCCCCAACACCTCATCACTGAAGCAGACCAAAAATGAACCCAACATGGCTCAGGAAAATTTTGCAGAAGAGGGGGCAGAAAGAATTTCAGAGCCACATGTTGGGTCATGATATGCAGAGACATTTATCCTACCCATAACTGTGGGCTAACTCCACAATGCATGACCCATATACCTCAACAAGGAGGAGCCAAGGGGAGGGGGTAGGTCATGGATGAGCCTAATAATGGTACCAAAGTGACTGTATTTGCTGAATACAAAACTAATTAATAAAAAAATAAAAAATTTAAAAAAAAATGCTGAGGCTTGCCAAGTGTGGTGGTGCACACCTTTAAGCCCAGCACTCAGAAGGCAGAGGTAGGAGGATCACCATGAGTTCAAGGCCACCCTGAGACTACATAGTGAATTCCAGGTCAGCCTGGTCTAGAGTGACACCCTACCTCAAAAAAAACAAAAAAAAAAAAAAAATGCTGAGGATGAATTTAAAAAGAGGTGACAGAAGTCAAGAGGGACAGGATCAACTGTCCTGTCCCTTGGGAGGAAGGTGGGTCACAAGAAAGAAGGGATGAATGAGTGTTCTCTTAGGCACACAACATCTACTTCCCACCGCAGCTGCTTTAAAATATTATGCTTTTAATCACACATTAAAAAAAAAATGCCCTGTCTTAACAGATAAATGGATCCAGGAAAATGTGGTACATATACACAATGTATCACAATGGAATTTATGCAGCCATAAAGAAAAATAAAATCAGGACATTTACAGGTAAATGGAGCAATTAGAGGTCATGTTAAGCAAAATAAGTCAGACTTGGAAAGGCAAATGTCACATTTTCACTTATATGCACAACCTAAATTTAAAATTATATCTTTCTGGTCTCACATCTATTTCCACACTATTGCTTAATTTTTTCCCCAATACTCTTCTTCCTACCACCAGCCATGTGCCTGGTCCACCCACAGTTGCTTATTGGTCTAGACACCCATGTACCCCTGCCACATTCATGTGCAGGCCAGCTAGGCCTCAGTGTGTGTCACTCCCATGTACCAGGATCAGCCCTTCTGCGTGCACCCATGCCAAGGATAGCCCACTCCGCCTCATAGGCCCCACCAGCCACATCCCTCATCCTTCCCACATCACCCTCCTAGTCCTGCTACTCACCATTTTCCCAGCAAAGCTGACTTCCACAAAGGGGTCCACCAAATTCTTCTTGTTGCTGTCAAAGCCAAAGACCTGCTTGACACTGTCCACCACAGCATCGTCCACTGAGGAGGGGACAAGCCCGTCACTGCCTGCCTGCTGTCCCTTCCTTCCCCAACTCTCCTGTATCTACACACAGCTCCATCACTACCTGAGCGACACACTGTGACCCCTCATAAGGAACTCAGCCCAGGGTCCCTAGGAGGAGAGGACTCAAAACAAAAATTCAAAGGCACTGGACCTCTCTCCAACCTCAGGCAGCTGTCCACTGTCCCCTCATACCCGGGGCTTCAACAGTACATCCACCCATAACTGACTGTGTGAGTCACTCAAAATCCACACCACACAAGGCAATATTCAACCCAGGGAAGATTCAATGGTGCCTAGTGGCATTTCCTTTACATAAGTGAGCACAGCAATTGGTCTGAGGTCAGCAAGTATGCCACTTCAGGCTTATTAAAAGGCGAGCACATGCCTTTAATCCCAGCACTGAGTAGGATGAGGTAGGAGGATCACTGTGATTTTGAGGCCAGCCTGGGCTACAGAGTGAATTCTAAGTCAATCTGGGCTAAAGTGACACCCTGCCTCAAAAAAAAAAAAAAAAAAAAAAAAAAAAAAAAAGGAAGAGGAGGAGGAGAAGGAGGAGGAAGGGAAAGGAGAAGCAGCAGCAATAGCAGCTGCCAAGTGTACTGGTGCATATGCATGTAATTTCAGAACTTTGGAGGTAGAAACAAAAAATCAGTAGCTCTAGGCCAGTTTTGGCTAAATAGTGAATTCCAGGCCTGCTTGGAATTTTTAAGGATTTTGTCTTTAAAAAAAAGTTTTGGGCCAGCCTGAGACTACATAGTGAATTCCAGATCAGCCTCGAAAAAATTAAAAAAAATAAAAAAGTTTTTAAACTATGCTGCTTCAAGCCAATTGTTTAACTAAATTAACCAATTTACATACATATATGCAGATAGACTGATGTGTTTATGTGTATATATGCATATATCTATATACATTATATCTACGTATACATGAATGAGTGACAAGATGGGCCAGTTAACTGATGTTGGTATCAATGTAATGTGTAAATATTAACAAATATTTCTGTTCTATTTATTTCTCTATTTAATTTTATTTTATTTAGATTTAAACATTGCATTGAATTCAACACAAAGCTCCTTTTCCAAGGAAAAGCAAGTGCTCCTATGTCCCTACATCCCTGGGGACTTGCCAGCCTTACCTCCACATGGTTACAAGCCATAAATGTGATCTTTTTTCTGTGTGTGTATATGGAGGGTGTGTATGTGTACAAATATGTGCATACCTCAGCATTGGTATGGAGGTCAGAGGATAGCTTTGGGTGTCAATCCTCGCCTTCCACCTTGCTTGAGGCCGGGCCTCTTGGTCACATCATTCACTGCTTCATTTGTCAACCTGGCTGGCCTGCAAGCTTCCAGGGATTTTCTGTCTCCCCGTCTCGCCATAGGGCACTGAGATTACGAACACACACTAGCGCATCTGGCTTTTACATGGGTACTGACGATCCAGACGCCCAGCCTCACACTTCTGCAGCAAGTGTTTTATCCACTGAGCTATGTCTCCAGCTCCAAGACTCAGTTTTACAACTCCATGCACATTCTATTTCACCAGTCCACTGCAGGACCTGAGAGCCTTCATCCATAAGCACAGCAGACGTGGTCAGGGAAAGCTGGAGCAGAGCCCAGTGGTGGCTACTACACCACCCTAACTCGGCCAGCATGTACTGCTTTACACTAAGTAATTGCCATGCTAGGGGTGTGGCTCAGTGGCAGAGCTCCTGCACTACAGGAGGCCCTTGGTGCAGTCCCCAGCATCTTCCATAAAATAAGTCTCTGTCTCCTTTTTGCTATTAAAACAGAAAAATATACTGAGGTGAAACCTAGAGAGAGTTTGAGACATGGGACAGACAGCAGAATGCAAAGTACCACCAGAACTGAGGGTCCCTAGAGGAAGAAGCCAGGCCAAGAGGAAACAGGGAGGGAGCACAGGGGCAGCCTCTAAGGACAAGGAAACTAGGGACACAGGAAAAAAAAAAAAAAAAAGAAAGCCCAGGGACACATAAGCCGGAGATGTCTCATCCCCCAGTGAGTGGACCCTGATCCCACCCAGAGTGTAAGCCACCAAGCAGGAGCCTCTGACAGGCCTCTCCGCAGGAGAGAGTGATACACTCACTCTGTGGTAAGTCCTCCGCTCTGAAGAGTTTGAGACAGAAGTGGGCTCCGCGAAGAGCTACCCCTGTAGGCCTGAGCAGGTTGCCTTCAATATCTTCCTTGTCTTCTGAGGGGTCTCTCTTGTCCAGCTACAACACAAACCAAACGAGAGTCCTTCATGGGCTCCTGAGATCATCTCTTACCTTCCTTTGCAGAGAGTGTGGGCTGCTGCTCTTAAATGGTGTGTCTCAACTAAAAGGAAAACCATAGGCCAATTTCCATGACCAACACAGATACAAATCTTCTCAAGTTCTTGCAAACCAAATCCAAAAACACATTAAGATTAGCCATCAGCCATACGTGGTAGTGTACCCCTTTAATCTCAGCACTCGGGAGTCAGAGGTAGGAGGATCACCATGAGTTCAAGGCCACCCTGAAACTACATAGTGAATTCCAGGTCAGCCTGAGCTAGAGTGAGACCCTAACTCAAAAAAAAAAAAAAAAAAAAGATTAGCCATCATGACTAAATGGGATTCATACCAGGGATACAAAGTTGGTTCAATAAAGGTAAATCACGTGCTCAGACTAGACTAGGCCCTCCCTGAGATGGTTTTCCTTCCAGAACTGTCATACCTCAGCGCACCTAGCCCAGTGTGAAGACTGCTAGACCTCAGGCCTGCACACTTCCAGATTGGGGATCAGGTCCATTTGGTGCTGTCCTCACTCCCTGGCCCACCCACCAGCACTGCCCTGAGTAGGGAAAACAAGATTAGCACACCTCCCCCCCACCACCACCAACTTGGTCATACGACACAGCCCCAATTCATCAGAGACTGCAGGGCACAGAACAGGCCACCCAAGGTCAAGTTGAGTGTTATGTGCACCCTGTATGAATTCAGTCACTTGGGTACAACCCTAGACCACACAGACTTGGGTCGATGATTAGTCCCATTAGGTGCTATCCTCACTCCCTGCACTGCTGGTGCCGCCCTGAGTAGGAACAACTAGATCAAGTCCTCTCGGAGCTGGTTACACTCCCCAGTGTGCCCAGCCCAGACCCCTGTGGAGACTGCCCACATGCAGAGTAGGCTGCTCAGCTTCCAGTGTGCCTAGCCCAGACCCAAGGATAGACCATCAGCCCATATCCACCCAGATGAAGGCTGACGGGGCCAGTCAACAAAGGTCCTACTAGAGCCACTATTGCTGCATTCTTAGCAACACAAACGGATTATATCCAGAAGGGCAAACCCCAATATAAAACAAATAACACAAGAAACCAAGACAAAACACCTCTACCAAGAAGATCTAGTCCAGTGGCAAAAGCCTCCAATGAAGACTACCTAGACAAAACTCCAGACAAAGAAGTCTGAAATGTAATTATAATAAACATGTTCAACAAACTTAATCAAGCCATAAACAAATGGCTAAATGAAATGGAAGAGATTCAGTAAAAAAGACAATAGACAGTGGGATGAATTCAAAGAGCATATGACCAAATGCCTGAGTGGATTCCAAGAGGACACAGACAATCAACTAAGTGCAATGAGAACATCAAACCAAGAAGTGCAAATGGAATTCAATAAAGAGACAGAGACACTGAAGAAAAACCTAACAGAAATAAAAGATAAAATAACTCAATTCAAAGGTTCCCAAGAAGAAATAGATTGGGAGGCAAAAGTTAAAGACACATTCCAAAAAAAAGAAATGATATGAACAGAACATGAGAGTAATGTAGGATACTTTAAAAAATAACTGCCATGGTCTAAATGTGAATGCATGTCCCCCATAACCCTCAGGTGTTTGGGTTTAAGGTTAAGCTTCCTGCTTAAGTCTCCAGCAGCCTACTGGAGAAGGTGCCACTGTGGATAGATCCTGGGGTCCAGCCCTAAGACGTGTTTGGGATCAGATCTTGATTCCAACACAAAGGTGTAGAGAGAGCAACTTGAGCTCTGGTGGTTCGTGCTTGCTGCTTGTTGGTATTAGCTTAGATGTGTCTCTCTGTTTGGATGTATGGAAGCAAGCAGCTTCTTACTCCACTGATGGAGTTTCCCCTTGATTTTGAAGCTGAAATAAACCCCTCCCTCCTATAAACGTGTCTGGTTGGATGTTCATACCAGCAACATAGAGCTGACTGCAACAAACATTACAATCATGGGTATACAAGAAGGGGAAGCATTATAAGCAAAGGACATACAGAATATCTTCAATAAAATTATAGAGGAAAATTTTTAAAATCTTATGAATGAAAAGAGAAGGTAGGTGCAAGACACACATAAAATACCAAATACACAGGGCCAAAGAAGAAATTCACCATGCCACATTATAGTTAAAGCACTAAACACAGAAAACAAAAAGAGAGAGTACTAAAAGCTGCAAGAGAAAAGCAGCTTGTCACTTACAAAGGTAAACCCATCAGAATTATATCTGGTGTTCCAATGGAAATGCTAAAAGTCAAGAGGGCTTGGAATGGAAAATTTCAAATTTTGGAAAACCACAGCTGCCAACCCAAACTACTACACCCAGCAAAATTATCCCTCATAATAGAAGGTAAAAGAAAAAATTTTCATGATAAAAGCAGACTTTATGAATACATGAGCATTAATCCACCCTACAGAGAATAATGGATGGAATACTTCATACTGAAGAAAAGAACAAATATACTCAAGAAGTTGGAGGATGAAAAAAAGTGATCAAAACTAGAACAGATGTGAAAGTAAATGATCAAGAAAACACTAAACTCTACAAAGTCTTAAAGTTAACAGGGATTAACACACCTCTCATTTTAACTCTGAACATCAATGGACTCAACTCCACAAAGAACAAAGGAAAACAAGCTGAATCAGAACACTGGATCCATCCATATTCTGTCTTCAAGGAACACACTTTAAGATATCACCTTAAGATGAGAGGATGGAAAAAGCTATTTTAATCACATGGAAATAGGAAACAAGCAGGCATAGCTACACTACTAGCTGACACAATAGACTTTAAGCCAAAAGTAATCAAAAGAAATAAAGAACGCTACTTTATACTCATCATAGGAACAATTCAACAAGAGGATGTTACAATCATAAACATAAAATGCACCAAACACAGGTGCACTCAATATTATAAAGCAAAATCTACTGGGCATAAAATTAGAAATGTGACTTTAATACCCCAGTATCATCATAGACAGGTCATATAAACAGAAAATAAACAGAGAAATAATGGAGCTAAGCAACACTACAGATCAAATGGACTTAACAGACATCTACAGAACATTTTACCCAAATTCTACAAAATGTGCATTATTCTCAGGAGCTCACAGAATAGTCTATAAAATAGATCGTATTTTAGGACCCAAAGCAAGACTCCACAAATTTGGGAAAATTAACAATAACACCCTGTATTATATCTGACAAGGCAATAAAGTTAAAAATCAGTAAGAGACATACAGAAATTATACAACCTTGTAGAAATTAAACAATACACTATGGATCTATGAATATGTCATTGAAGAAATCAAGAACATCAAAAATATTCCTAGAACTGAATGAGAATTGAAACACAACATATCAAAACTTATGGGAGCTGATTGGAAAGTTGAGCACTCGGGATGGTCATCATGCTTTAAAGCAGCTTTGGCCTGGGAGTGGACGGACCAGGTGAAATTCAGTCATAAACAAGGCCCATCACTGGGAGTCAGCTGAGTGTGGGAGTTCTGTGCCAGGGCTAGACTACATTTTGGAGTTGTACCCAAAGAGGTGACAGACCAGCTGAAGTTCATCACCCCAAAAAAAAATTATTGGAAGAAGGGCCAACTGTTTACCGGTCCCAGCACCCAAGAGACTATGAGCTGATCTCACTCCAAATACCCAGACGGTTAATAAGTCTTCAAGAAAAAGTACCCAGCTTGGTCAATAGGGAAGACAGGCCTCCCAAGGTCGTGTCCAGATTTTCTGAAGGGCACAAACACAGTAGATCCTACTTAGGCTCAAGTGTACCCACCCCAACCCAGTGATAGTCTTTAATCCCACACCCACCTGCAACAACTTAGACAAAGCACCCCAACACAAACTGCACAAAAGCTGCTATTACTGCATCCTTGGTGAGAAAACTGATCTTGAGATGGGCAGATCCCAACACAAAACAAACTACACATGACACCCAGCTAAGTGACCCCTGCCAAGATTACCTAGACCCACAATGGAAGCCTCCAGTAAAAGATTAGAGGAAACTCAAGACATAGAAGCACAAAATGAAATCTTAGCCAGCATTTTAAATGAATTTAATGAGACCATGAACAAGCAGATATTGCAACAAGGAAAACTGGTCAAAGAGTAATGAAACAGAAACTCCAGGAATGGCTAAAGGACATGGAAGAAAAACAGCAAAAAGAATTCAAATTACAAGTAAAAGGTTGGCTCAACAAATTGGAAGAAAAACAACAAAAAGAAATCAAAGGATGGATGAAGGAAATGGAAGATAATCAACAAAAACAACTCAACTGGGCTGGAGAAATGGCTTAGCGGTTAAGCGCTTGCCTGTGAAGCCTAAGGACCCCGGTTCGAGGCTCAATTCCCCAGGACCCACGTTAACCAGATGCACAAGGAGGCACACACATCTAGAGTTCGTTTGCAGTGGCTGGAGGCCCTGGCGTGCCCATTCTTTCTCTCTGTCTCTCTCTCTCTCTCCCTCTTTGTCTGTTACTCTTAAATAAATAAGTAAAAATAAAACAAATTTTTTAAAAAAATAACTCAACTGATGGCTGGAGGAAACCAAAGAAAATCAGGAAACAGTATTCCATACATGGCTTAATGAAATCGAAGTCAATCAATAAGATTGAGGAGCTGGGCATGGTGGTACATGCTTTAATCCCAGCACTCAGGAGGCAAAGGTAGGTGGATCGCCTTGAGTTCAAGGCCACCCTGAAACTGCATAGTAAATTTCAGATCAGCCTGAGCTAGAGTGAAACCCTACCTCAAAAACCAAAAGAAAAAAAAGGAGAGAGAGAGAAAGAAAGAGACAGAGAGAGAGATCAACAGAAGGCTAAAGGGACTTGAGGGGAATCAAGGAATAAATGAGCTCATGGGAGAATGAAACAAGCTCAATAAGGACATATCCAAATGTAGGAACAAGCTCCAAGAGACAATAAAAAGATCAAGAAATGAGCCGGGCGTGGTGGCGCACGCCTTTAATCCCAGCACTCGGGAGGCAGAGGTAGGAGGATCGCCGTGAGTTCGAGGCCACCCTGAGACTCCATAGTGAATTCCAGGTCAGCCTGGGCTAGAGTGAGACCCTACCTCAAAAAACCAAAAAAAAAAAAAAAAAAAAAAAAAAAAAAAAAAGATCAAGAAATGAAAATGGAATTTAAGCAAGAGATAGAAATGCTGAAGAAAAGCATAACAGAAAACACAAATGAAAAAACCCTCCTAAAAGGATCCCAAGGAAGCCTCACTAGCAGAGTAGACAACATGGAGGACAGAATTTTGGAACTTGAGGATAGGACCAAAGAATTACACTGGGATTCAAAAAAACTGTTAAGTTTTTTAAAAATGTGCAAATAGGACATAAAGGAAATTTGGGATACTTTAAAATGATCAAATATTCAGATGATGGGCATACAGTAAGGGGAAGAAATAAAGACCAAGGGCATAGAGAATATCCTCAACAAAATTATTGAAGAAATTTTTCCCAACCTTACTAAAGAGAGACTGATCTAGATGCAGGAGGTACACAGTACACCACAGAGACAGGACCAGAGAAGAGGCATCCCATAACACATAATAATCAAAACACTAAACACAGAAAACAAGGAGAGAGTACTAAAAGCTATTAAAGAAAAACAGCTCATAACCTACACGATGTAAGCCCATCAGAATTACCTCAGACTTCTCAATGGAAACTCACAAAGCCAGAAGAACCTAGAATGGAGTATTTCAAAAGTTAAATGACCATGGCTGCCAACCCAAACTACTGTACCCAGCTAAATTATCCCTCATAATTGAAGGTGAAAGAAAAACCTTTCACAATATAAACCAGCTGTATGATTACACAAGCACCAAGCCAGCCCTATAGAGAAAACTGCATGGAATACTCCACACTAAGGAGATAAACCAACACACACATGAGGAGAGAAAAACAAACAATCAAAACTAGAATGGGGGCATGTGTGGTGGCACGTGCCTTTAATCCCAGCACTCAGGAGGCAGAGGTAGGAGAATTACCATGAGTTCAAGCCCACCCTGAGACTACATAGTGAATTCCAGGTCAGCCTGAGCTAGAGTGAAACCCTACCTAGAAAAAAAAAAAAAGAAAAAAGAAAAACTAGAATGGGTCTGGAGAGATGTCTTAGTGGTTAAGGCCCTTGCCTGTGAAGTGTAAGAATTCATGTTTGAATCCCCAGGTCCTATGTAGCCAGATGCACAGTGACACAAGCAAGCAATGTTGCACATGTGCCACAAGGGGGTGCACGTGTCTGGAGTTCAAAATGGCTGAAGGCCCTGGCACACCCATTCTCTCTCTCTCTCTCTCTCTCATAAATAAATTAATAATAATAATAAAAAGTAGAATGGTCATAAATCCATGCTAAAAATAAGTAAACACCAAACTCCACAACACTTGACAGGGATTAACTCATACCTTACAGTTATAACTCTGAATGTTAATGGGCTCAATGCACAAATCAAAAGACACAAGTGAACAGACTGGATCAGAAAGCTGATCCCAACTTCCCTGTAAGATGGCTGCATAGGAGACACACCAAACCAGTCTAGGGAGGGATTTAAATAAAATACACTTTTCTTCCAAAAAGTGAAAGTGTATAGGTTTTTATCAACCACAGTGGAGAAGCAGGAGAGATCAAGATCTACCAAAAAGGAGTAAACTGGCTAGTATCCCACAGAGGTGCTTCTGGCCTCTGCGGATCCGCGCACCCACCTGGCCCAGCACCCTGAAGGGGAGACAGCAGAGAGCAGCTAAGGAGCTGCTGAAAGGTGTACAGGTGGGACCAGCTGAGCAGTTCCACTGCAACTCCAGGCTTCCTGCACTCTCTCATCCCCCAACGATCAGAACCACAAATCTCCAGAGAATGCATTCAGCCCCCAGTAGCAGGGAATCCAGCACAGCTGATCAGATCAATAGATTCACAGCACAACACAGATGGATCGAGGTGGGCACTCAGTATTGGTGAGATCGGAATCCACCCCAAAAGATAACGAGGCCAACTGACAAAAAAGCAGGTACGTAGGCCTGCACTGGAAGTGCTAATCTCTCTTTCCATGTCAGGCAGGTTATGGGTTACATACTCGTGGTTGGCTTTACCATTCTCAAATAAGCTGTATTTGGGGGTTGACTATTGTTGCCTTTGATGCTTTCAAATTCATAGGACCTTTGTCTTTTTCACCTGTCATTATTGGGGCAGGGATTCAGATTCAGACCCCAGCTAACCTGGAACCCATTTCAGAACAGAAATCTCAACCTCACAGCTGACAGGATTAAGGATATAGAACAACACACGGCATTAGGGATTTTGGCATTGTAAGGTTATCTGTTTGTTTCAATCCCCACACTTGCATACTTTGTGTTGGTTTTTATTGAATGTATATATTGATCAGTTGAATTTTAGAATTTTGCCTATAAATTGCTCCATCCAGCCCACTAGAATGCTTGAATAGCAGGCAAACTCAACACCTAGGATTACTTCTGAGGTTGAATTAGAGTACAAGAGCTACACTTGGCACCTTAAACTCCTACTCTGAAGGTACATAAAGTTGTATTTCCAAGTCTAAGAGCACCACAGATAATTAGAATAACCCAAGCATCAAATCAACTCAGGACACAAAAATCACTACATTATAATACAAGAAACACAAAGAATCAGAGAATATAACCCCACCAAAAATTATAAACCCATCAGAAATTATCACCAGTGAGACTGTTTTAGATGAAATGTCTGACAAAGATTTCAAAAAATTGATTGTACTTATACTCAAAGCAATCAAAGGAATCAAAGAATAAATCAAAAGAATTAAAGAAGGAAACATACTCTTGAAGGAATTCCAAGAGAACAAAGGAAACCAGCTTAATAAAACAAGGAGGTCATTACAAGATATGAGTAAGGAAACAGAAATACTGAAGAAAAACCAGACAGGAATACTAGCACTAAAAAACACAGTCAAATAAAAAACCTCTGTGGAAAGTCTCACCAGTAGAATGGATGAAACAGAGAACAAAATATCTAAACTAGAAGACCAGGTGGCAGATCTAATACAGTCCAACAAAGAGAAAGACAAGTTAATAGGAAGGTATGAATGGGAATTTCAAGATATTCAGGACACTATGAAAAGATCAAACATAAGAATTCAGGGTATAGTAGAAGGAGAAGAATTTCAATCCAAAGGCATAGTAGGTGCTTTCAACAAAATCAAAGAAGAAAATTTTCCCCAAATTGGGAAAGAAATGTCAATGCAGATACGGGAAGCTTTTAGAACACCAACAATACAAAACCTAGAAAGAAGCTCTCCTCGCCATGTTATAATTAAACTACTAAACACACAAACCAAAGAAAATATATTGAAAGCTGGGTGTGGTGGCACATGCCTTTAATCCCAGCACTTGGGAGGCAGAGGTAGGAGGATAGCCATGAGTTCAAGGCCACCCAGAGACTACATAGTGAAATCCAGGTCAGCCTGGGCTAGAGTAAGATGCTACCTCAAAGAAAAAAAGAAAGAAAGAAACAAACAAACAAAGAAAATATATTGAAAGCAGTTAAAGAGAAAAAGCAAGTCACCTATACAGACAAGCCCATATAAAATCACAGCAGATTACTCAACACAAACTTTAAAAGTCAGGAGGGCTTGGAATGATGGATTCCAAGTTCTGAAAGATAACAACTGTCAACCAAGACTACTTTATCCTGAAAAGCTATCTATCCAAATTGGAGGAGAAATAGGGACATTCACAACAAAGACAGGCTAAAGGAATTTATGACAATTAAGCCATGTCTACAGAAAATACTTGAAGGAATCCTTCATGCTGAAGAGAAAGCAAAGCATGCACACAGGGAAAAATAAACCATATTCAAATAACAGTTTAAAAAAAGAGAGAGTAAAGGGAACTCAGAAAGCAGTACAAAATAAGAAGAATGGCAAAAATAAACATATACCTTTCAATAATAACTCTTAATATCAATGGCCTCAGTATCCCAACAAAAAGACACAGGCTTGCAGATTGCATTAAAAGGCAGGATCCTGCTGTTTGTTGCCTCTAGGAAACTCATCTCTCAATAAAAGATAGACACTGTCTTAGAGTGAATGGATGAAAAATGGCATTTCAAGCAAATGGGCCTAGGAAACAAACAGGGGTTGCTATCCAAATATCTGATAGGATAGACTTGAAACCAACATTACTGAGGAAAAGAAGGTCACTTTATACTGATTAAAGGAACACTCCAACAGGAGGACATTATAATCCTAAATGTACATGCACCTAACACAGGGACTCCCAGTTTCATCAAACAAACATTATTAGACTTAAGGTAACAGATAACACCAAACACAATTGTAGTGGGTGACTTCAATACCCCACTCACATCAATGGACAGGTCATCCCAGCAAAAAATAAACAGAGAGACATCTGGATAAAATGATGTCATGGAACAAATGGACCTAACAGATATCTACAGAACATTCTAACAAAATGCTGCAGGATATACATTTTCTCAGCAGCACATGTACATTCTCCAAGATGTAGCATATATTAGGACACAACACAAATCTTAACAAATACAGGAAAACTGAAATAATCCCTTGTACTACTCTATCTGACCACAATAGGATTAAACTACAAATCAGCAACAAGAAAAACTACAGAGCATGCACAAATTCATAGAGACTAAACAGTACACTATTGAATAATGAATGGGTCATTGAAGAAATCAATAAATTCATTGAACCAACTGATGATGAAAATACAACATACCAAAACCTTTGGGACACAATGAAGGCAGTCCTAAGAGGGAAATTTATAGCTCTAAGTGCCTATATTAAGAAATTAGAGCCAGGCGTGGTGGCACACGTCTTTAATCCCAGCACTCAACAGGCAGAGGTAGGAGGATTGCTATGAGTTCAAGGCTACACTGAGACTCCATAGTGAGTTCCAGGACAGCCTAGGCTAGAGTGAGACCCTACCTCGAAAAACCAAAAACAAAAAAAGAAATTAGAGAGTTCACAAGTAAACAATTCAGTGCTTCACCTTAAGGCCTTGAGAAAAGAAGAGCAAGGCAAACCAAAAGTCAGGAGATGTGAAAAAGTAATAAAGATTGGGGCAGAAATTAATGAAATAGAAACCCCAAAAAAATGACCCACAGAATCAATGAAACAAAGAGTTGGTTCTTTGAAAGGATAGACAAGATTAATAAACCCTTAGCAAATCTGATCAGAAGAAAGAGAGAAGAGACAAAAATTAATAAAATTAGAGATAAAAAGGCACTATTACGACAGATAACAAAGAAATTCAGAAAATCATAAGGATATAATTTAAGAATATATATGCCTCTAAGTTTGAAAATCTGAAAGAAATGGATGATTTCCTTGATTCATATGACCTATCAAAATTAAATCAAGATGAGATAAACCATTTAAACAGACCTATAACAAGTATAGAGATCCAAGCAGTTATAAAAAGCCTCCCAATTAAAAAAAGTCCAGCCCCAGATGAATTCAGTAGTGAATTTTACCAGACCTTCATGGAAGAACTAACACCAATGCTTCTCAAACTTTTCCATAAAATAGAAAAGGAAGGAATTCTACTGAACTCATTCTATAAAGCCAGCATCACCCTAATACCAAAACCAGACAAAGACTGAACCAAAAAAAAAAAAATTACAGACCAATCTCCCTCATGAATACAGATGCAAAAATTCTGAACAAAATATTGGAAACAGAACACAAGAATACATTAGAAAGATTATTCACCCCGACCAAGTAGGCTTTATCCCAGAGATGCAGTGATGGTGCAACATATGCAAATCAATAAATGTAACATACTATATAAATGGACTGAAGGACAAAAATTACATGATCATTTCAATAGATGCAGAAAAGGCATTTGACAAAATCCAACATCCCTTCATGGTGAAAGTCCAACAGAAACTGGAAATAGAGGGAACACATCACAACATAATGAAAGCTATTTATGACAAATCTACAGCCAACATTTAATATCTAAGTGGGAAAAACTTGAAGCTTTTCCACTAAATTCAGGAACAAGACAAGGGTGCCCACTATCCCCACTTTTATTTAATATAATACTGGAAGTCTTAGCTATAGCAATAAGGAAAGAGATACTCATAAAAGGGATACAAGTTGGAAAGAAAGAGATCAAATTATCATTATTTGCAGATGATATGATTCTATACATAAAGGACCCTACCAGCAAACTATTAGAGATGATAAACACTTTTAGCAACATAGTAGAATACAAAATAAACATACAGAAATCAGTAGCTTTCCTATATACTAACAACAAACATGCAGAGAATGAAATCAGGAAATCTCTCCCATTCACAGTTGCCTCAAAAAAATAAACTACCTTGGAATAAACTTAACCAAGGAAGTGAAGGATCACTACAATGAGAACTTGAAAACACTCAAGCAAGAAATTGAGGAAGACACTAGGAAACAGAAAGACATCCATGTTCTTGGATTGGGAGAATCAATATTGTAAAAAAATGTCAATCTTACCAAAAGCAACTTATACATTTAATGCAATCCCCATTAAAATTCCAATGGCATTCTTCACAGAAATAGAAAAAACAATCCTAAGATTCATTTAGAAGCACAAAAAGCCTGGAATAGCCAAAACAATTTTGAGCAACAAAAATAAGGCTGGTGGTATCACCATACCCAATTTTAAGCTATATTACAAAGCCACAGTAACAAAAACAGCATGGTAATGGCACAAAGACAGACACATAGATCAATGGAACAGAATAGAGGACACAGATGTTAATCCAGGCAGCTACAACCATCTCATTTTTGACAAAAAATATTGACAAAAATATTCATTGGAGAAAAGACAACCTCTTCAACATGTGGTGCTGGGAAAATGGAAAATCTATATGTAGACAGATGAAAATAGATCTCTGTCTTTCTCCATGTGCAAGAATCAAGTCCAAATGGATCGAGGACCTTAATATCAGACATGAAACTCTGAAATTGCTAGAGGAAAAGGTAGGAGAACCCTTCAACATATTGGCATAGGCAATGACTTTCTCAGTACAGCACAAATTGCTCAGGAAATAAAACTACTGGGATCTCATGAAATTACAAAGTTTTTTCACAGCAAAGGACACTGTGAATAGAGCAAAGAGACAGCCTACAGAATGCGAGAAAATCTTTGCTAGCTATACATCTGATAGATGTTTAATATCCAGAACAAAACAATAAGAAATCAAACAACCCAATTAGAAAATGGGCTATAGAACTAAACACAGAGTACTCACTGGAAGAAATACAGATGGCATATAAACATCTAAAAAAGTATTCTACATCCTTAGCCATCAGGGAAATGAAAATTAAAACTACTTTGAGATTCCATCTCACTCCTGTCAGAATGGCTATCATCAAGAAAACAAATGACAGTAAATGTTGGCAAGGATGTGGAAAAAGGGGAACCCTTCTACACTGTTGGTGGTAATGTAGTATGGTATAGCCATTGTGGAAATCAATGTGAAGGTTCTTGAGACAGCAAAAAAATAGGTTTATCATATGATCCAGCTATAGCACTCCTATGACTATCCTAATGACTCTTTTCACTACCTTAGAGATACTTGCACAACCATATTTATTGCTGCTCTATTCACAATAGCTAGGAAATGGAACCAACCTAGATGTTCCTCAACAGGTGAATAGATAATAAAGATGTGGTACATTTACACAATGGAATGTTATTCAGTGGTAAAGAAAAATAAAATTGTGAAATTTGCAGGGAAATGGATGGATTTGGGAAAGATTATACTAAATGATGTAATGCAGACCCAGAAAGCCAAATGTCACATGTTGTTTCTCACATGTGGATACTAGCTACAAATGTTTAGACTTCTTTGTGAGCTGGAACCAAAACTTGGTAGCAGAGGCCAGTAAGCTAGAAAAAGGCTGTAAGGGAGGAAGGAGAGGAAAGAACGTTAGGGGATGCTATTGTATTGTAAGTAGAACAGATTACAGGAGTGCAATGGCCTAAGTGAGGCCACAGGAAGAGATTGAGTAACAGAACAGTGGGCGGGGGTCAATCAAAATTCAAGATATTCTGAATAAGACATATGAAAGACTACTGTTTTGGATAACAGCACATCCAGAAGCCATAGATTGCTACTAGAAAATTTTCAGTGCCAGGGATGGGATACCTCCCAGTGACTTGTTGGCCAGGACCCTGTTGCCTCCAAAACATTACAGACTGTTGCCAAAGCCCTTGGTTTTCCATGAGATAAAGAAGGCCATTTCTTTTTTTTTTTTTTTTCTTTATTAGTTAGCTTTGTACTCAGCAAATACAGTCAGTTTGGTACCATTATTAGGCTCATCCGTGACCTACCCCTCCCCTTGGCCCCTCCTTGTTGAGGTATATGGGTCATGCATTGTGGAGTTAGCCCACAGAAGGCCATTTCATACTCATTAAAGGAACAATACAATAGGAGGATATTACACTCATAAATTTATATGCACCAGAGACACCTAATTTTACAAGGCAAAATTTACTAGATAATAAAACAGATATCAATCATAATACAATAGTAGTAGGAGATTTTAATACCCCACTATCATAAATAGACAGATCCTTAGGGCAGAAAGTAAGCAGAGAAACAATGGAGCTAAACACCACCGTAGATCAAATGGACTTAGCAGACATCTACAGACTATTCCACCCTAATTCTACTGAATACACATTCTTCTCAGCAGCTCATGGAACTTTCTCCAAAATAGACCATATATTAGGGCATAAAGCATGTTCTCACAGAGTCAGAAAAAGTGACATAATCTCCTGCAGTATATCTGACCACAATGCATTAAAGCTAGAAATCAACAACAGTAACAACAGAAAATACACCAACACCTAGAGACAGATCAACTCACTATTAATCAATGAATGGGTTGTGGAAGAAGTCAGAAAAGAAATCCATAATTTATCAAACTGAATGACAATAAAAACACAATATACCCAAACACAATGTCCATTTGAAGGCACTGGAAAGACAAGAACCGTCCAAGCCCAAAAGTACCACATAGAAAGAAATTATCAAGATCAAATCAAAAACCAACATGTTGGAAATAAAGAAAATAATTTTTTAAATTGACAAAATAAAGAGCTGGTTCTTTGAAAAAATAAACAAGATTGATAAACCACTGGCCAAACGGATCAAAAGAAAAAAAAGATGAAGAAATGAAAATGGAGACATCACAACTAACATCAATAAAATTGGAAGAATCAGCAGGGTATATTTCAAAAACATGTATTCCACAAAATTGGAAAACCTAGAAGAAATGGATGGCTCATATCACCTTCCAAAACTAAATCCAAAGCAGATAAGACTTCCTAAACAAACCCATTACTTCTAACAAAATTGAGAAAGTAATTTAAAAACTCCCAACAAAAACAAGTCCAGGCCGAGATGTATTCACCACTGAGTTCTACCAAACTTTCATTTAAGAACTAAAACCACTTTTTCTCAAATTATTTTTCACAATTGAAAAAGAGGCATTACTCCCAAACTTCTTCTATGAACCCAGCATTACTCTAATACCTAAACCAGACAGAGACACAACAAAAATAGAAAATTATAGACTGATATCCCTAATGAACTTATACCACATTTTCTTTTTTTTTCGAGGTAGGGTCTCACTCTGGCTGACCTGGAATTCACTATGTAGTCTCAGGGTGGCCTCGAACTCATGGTGATCCTCCTGCCTCTGCCTCCCGAGTGCTGGGATTAAAGGTGAGCACCACCACGCCTGGCTTTTTTTAACATTTTTATTTTATTTATTTATTTATTTATTTTTGATTTTTCGAGGTAGGGTCTCACTCTAGCTGAGGCTGACCTGGAATTCACTATGTAGTCTCAGGGTGGCCTTGAACTCACAGCAATCCATTTACCTCTGCCTCCCAAGTGCTGGGATTAAAGGCATGCACCACCACGCCCGGCTCAAAATTTCTTAATACAATCCTCATGAACCAAATTTAAGAACGCATCAAAAGTATCATCCACCTCAATCAAGTAGGTTTCATCCTACTGGATGCACGGATGGTTCAACATATGGAAATTAATAAATATAATTACCACATAAACTTAAATATAAGAATCACATGATTATCTCAATAGACACAGAAAAGGCTTTTGACAAAATACAACATCCCTTCATGATTAAAACACTGGAGAGACTAGGGATAGAGGGACCATATCTCAACATAATAAAGACTATTTATAAAACACCTAAGGCCCAGATCACACTAAATGGGGGGAATCATTCCCATTGAGGTCTATAAGGGGTGCCCACTCTCATCATCACTTTTCAGCATAGTTCTTTAAGTCTTATCTCAAGAAATAAGACAAGAGCAATGAATAAAAAGGACTATCCCTATTTGCAGATGATGTTTCTATATATAACTGACCCCAAAAATTCCACAAAAATCTTTGAAAGGTGATAAATTCTTTCAGTAAAGTGTCAAGATATAAAATCAACACACAAAAATCAGTAGCCTTCCTATACACCAAAGATAAACACATGGAGAAAGAGATCAGTGACACTATCCTGGTTTTTTTTTTTTTTTTATTAGTCAGTTCTGTATTCAGCAAATACAGTCAGTTTGGTACCATTATTAGGCTCATCCGTGGCCTCTATCCTGGTTTTGATAGCCACAAAAAAATTAAATACCTTGGAGTATTACCAACAAGGAAATGAAAGACCTATACAAAGAAAACATTAAAAACACTGAAAGAGAGGGCTGGAGAGATGGCTTAGCAGTTAAGTCCTTACCTGTGAAGTCTAAGGACCCTGGTTCAAGGCTGGATTCCCCAGTACCCACACAAGCCAGATGCACAAAGTGGCACAAGCATCTGGAGTTCATTTGCAGTGGCTGGAAGCCCTGGTATGCGCCCATTCTCTCTCTCTCTCTCTCTCTCTCTCTCTCTGTCTGTCTGTCTGTTGCTCTCAAATAAATAAATAAAAATAAACAAATTTTTTTAAAAGCACTAAAAAAAGGGCTGGAGAGATGGGTTCACAGTTAAGGTGTTTGTCTGCAAAGCCAAAGGACCCAGGTTCAACTCCCCAGGACCCACGTAAGCCAGATGCACACGAGGGGCACATGTGTCTGGAGTTCATTTGCAGTGGATGGAGGGCATATTACCCATTCTCTCTCTCTCTCTCTCTCTCTCTCTCTCTCTCTCTCTCTCTCTCTCTCTCTCAAATAAATAAATGAAAAACTAAAAATAATTTATAAAACACTAAAAGAAATTGAGGAGGATACAAGAAGATGGGAAGACCTCCCATTCTCATAGATTAGAAAAACAAGCAAGGGTGCTGTTTTCCTGATGAACCGGATACCAGCACAAGGGGGAAGGAGATCAGCATAGAGAAAAATCAACTCCTACCAAATCAGAGAGCCAGAGCCTCAGAGCCCCCCAACACCTCATCACTGAAGCAGACCCAATATGGCTCAGGGAAATTTTGTGGAAGAGGGGGCGGAAAGAATGTCAGAGCCACATGTTGGGTCATGATATGCAGAGACATTTAGCTTACCCATAACTCCACAATGCATGACCCGTATACCTCAACAAGGAGGGGCCAAGAGGAGGGGGTAGGTCATGGATGAGCCTAATAATGGTACCAAACTGACTGTAAAAAAAATAAAATAAAAATTAAAAATTAAAAAAAAAGAAAAATTAATATTGTGAAAATGGCCATCCTACCAAAAGCATTATATAGATTCAATGCAATTCCAATAAAAATTCCAGCAGCATTCTTCACAAGATAGAAAAAATAATCTCAAAATTTATATGGAAAGGCTGGGCATGATGGCACATGCCTTTAATCCCAGCACTCAGGAGGCAGAGGTAGGAGGATCTCCATGAGGCTACTCTGAGACTACATAGTGAATTCTAGGTCATCCTAGGCTAGAGAGAGACCCTACCTCAAAAAAAAAAAAATCATATGGAAGAACAGAAGGCCCTAAATAGCCAAAAATATCCTAAGCAAAAGAAATTCCTCTGGAGATATCACCATATCTGATTTCAAGGTGTATTACAAAGCCATAGTAACTAAAACAACATGATACTGGCACAAAAATAGACACACAGAACCTGGAAAGATGGCTTAGCAATTAAGGGGCTTCCCTGTGAAGCCTAAGGACCCAGATTAGATTCTCCAGGTCCCACAGAAGCCAGATGCACAATGTGGCACATGCATCTGGAGTTCATTTGCAGTGGCTAGAGGCCCTGGCATGCCCATTCTCTCTCTCTCTCTGTCTCTCTCTCTCTCATAAAAGCAGCTTCTTAAATATTTTATTTATTTATTTATTTGAGAAAGAGAGAGGAGGAGGCAGATAGAGAGAAAGAAACAATGGGCATACCAGGGCCTCCAGCCACTGCAAACAAACTCCAGATGCATGTGCCACCTTGTGCATCTGGCTTATGTGGGTCCTGGAGAATTGAACCAGGGTTCTTAGGCTTCACAGTCAAACACCTTAACAGCAAAGCCATTTCCCCAGCCCCAAAATAAATAAATTTTGTTAAAAAAAAATTTTTTTTTTTAAATAGGCACACAGAGATACTTGCTCAACCATGTTTGTTGCTGCTGTATTCACAATAGGTAGGAACGGGAATCAACCCAAATGCCCATCAATTGATGAATGGATAATGAAGACATGATACATATACACAATGGAATTCAATACAGCAGTAAGAAAAAATGAAATAATGAAATTTTCAGGAAAATGGAATTGGAAAAAAAGTCATTCTAATTGAGGTCATGTAAGAACAGAATGATAAATGCTACATATATTCTCTCATATGAAGTTCCTAACTGTCATCAATTAGAGATGAGTGTAAATGGCAGTTAACACCAGGAATATGAGCATAACAATGGAATGAGACCAGGAAAGAGGAAAAATGGGGTGGGAAAGGAGGAGGGTTTTCCAGAGGGGTTGTGGGAGAGACGGAATAACATGGGTGGAAGGGGACTGAAGGGATAGGGGGTATGGAGGGTGATTAGGGGGTGAAGAAGTTGGGTAGGGAATTACACAAAAAATAAGACAGCATTAAGAATCAATTCCATGGAAGCTTTCACTCTGACGAGCCTTCTTCAAGATATGACCACCAATTAAGGGGGAGGAAGGACAGTCTGGACAGAAGGTAGAAAGGGCTTAACTTTACAACCATGGACTCTGGCTGATAAATTCAAGACCCAGAATTGGGTTACCACCCACAGTGAGCTGTTGGCCAGGAGACCCATGAGGTCCCCAAAACAATGTAGGCCATTAACAAAACACTTGATTACCTGCCAGAGCTAATAGGGAAGACCCTATTGCTGAAGACAACACAGGCTCTGGTCACAGGACATTGGAATACCATGTGTGAGCTGAAAGGGAATTAGCTCCCTCCTAGCTAGCCCTCATAGTGCTGGAAAGCCCTTTTGGAGCTGCTAGAGGACAAGTCAACAACAGCATGAGTAAGCAGGAGACCCTGCAGACTACACAGTCATCCAGCCAGACAAGAAATATACACTTGTGCAAGAGTGGCACATAAGCCTCTACAGGTACCCAAATGTCCTCTGATTGGACACAAAGCCCACTCAGTGGGAGGGAACTCATATCTGGTACTGGAAACCAAGTCAGAATTCTATGGTCAGGAAAGAGTGGGCTGGCTCACCAAAAATCTCCTAAGCTACTTTGCATATCTCCTTTAACCCAAATTGCTCTCACACTTGGTTGAAGAATCTGTTTTATTTTACAGATGGCAGAGAAAATTGAGGAGAGCCTAGGTCCATCGATAAGATAAGAAGATAGTAGACTGCCCACCATAAGACTTTCCACCTCTACCACATCTGCCTGGGCCCAGGAAAAATTGCAGAGGAGGTGATGTCATGAATACTGCTCTTACTGCAAGCCTGACAACCAGCCCAGGTTCATGGTGACAGATACATAGAATATTCAAAACCTATTAAAGCAGAAATCCAGAGACTACAAATAACTCAACACTAAATCAGACTGCCAACAGGCCTGCCAAGGCTCAAGGAATATTGAAGAAGAGGGGGGTGAAAAGGTTATAAGAGCCACAGAATGGTTAGGAATACCCTGAGGCTTGGTCCCCTGCTACCTCATAGGGCTTGACTGAGGCCTTCATGACCGCACAGTGATTACCATAACCCCACTGAAGAAGTACTCCAGGGTAACAGGAATTGGGGCAAGGGGATAATAGTACATAACCTGTTATAATATATATATAATAAAATTTAAAAATAAAATAAAAAATTATGGGAAAGCAAAGCTCACAATTTTTTTTGAAAAGGGAAGACTGGAGAGATGGCTTAGCAGTTAAGCCCTTGCCTGTGAAGCCTAAGGACCCTGGTTCGAGGCTTGATTCCCCAGTACCCATTTAAGCCAAATGCACAAGGTGGCATCTGGAGTTCGTTTGCAGTGGCTGGAGGCCTGATGCTCCCATTCTCTCCCTCTCTCTCTCTCTCTCTCTCTCTCTCTCTCTCTCTCTCTCTCTCTCAAATAAATAAATAAAAATAAACAAAAAAAAGTGCCCACCATGGTGGTTCATGTCTTTAATCCCAGCACTTGGGAAGCAGAGGTAGGTAGGTCATTGTGAGTTCAAGACCAGTCTGGGACTACAGAATGAGTTCTAGGTCAGCCTGGGCTAGAGGGAGACTCTACCTTGAAAAAGAACTTATTGGACACAATGAAAGCAGTCCTAGGAGGGAAGTTTATTGTTCTAAATATGTACATCACAGTAATAGAGAGATCTCAAATAAATAATTTAATGATCCATCTGAAGGCATCAGGAAAACAAGAATAATCCAAATCCAAAAGTTGAAAAGAAATGATCAAGATCAAGGCAGAAATCAATGAAGAACATGAGCTGGAGAAGTTACCTAGTGGTTAAGGCCCTTGCCTACAAAACCAAAGGACCCAGATTCTATTCCCCAGTACCCACGTAAGCCAGATGCACAAGGTGGTGCATGTGTCTGGAGTTTGTTTGCTGTGGCTGGAGGCCCTGGTGCACCCATTCTCTCTCTCTCTATCTCTCTCTCCCCCTCTCTCTGTGTGGCTTTCTCTCTCTCTCTCTCTCTCTCTCTCTCTGAAATAAATAAAATATTTTTTAAAAAGTAAAGAACACAATTTTTTAAAATTGATGAAACAGCCAGGAGTGGTGGCACATGCCTTTAATCCCAGCACTCAGGAGGCAGAGGCAGGAGGATCACCGTGAGTTCGAGGCCCCCCTGAGACTACATAGTTAATTCCAGGACAGCCTGGGCTAGAGTGAGACCCTACCTCGAAAACCCAAATAATAATAATAATAATTGATGAAACAAAGAGCTAGCTCTTCAATAAACAATCAGGTATGATGAAACCTTAGTGAAAATGATCAAAAGAGGGAGAGAGAAGACCCTAATAAATAAGGTTAGAGGTGAAAATGAAATGTTACAACAGATACCAATGAAATTAGGAGAGTCACAGGAACATATTTCAAAAACCCACATTCCACAAAATTAGAAAATCTAGAAGAAATGGATAAATTTCTTAACTTAAATGATCTTCCAAAGCTAAATCCAGAAGAGATAAGTTGTCTGAATGGAGATATAATATCTAATGAGATTAAAGGAATAATTAAAAGCCTGGACCCAACCAAAATATGCTCCGGCCCAGAAAGATTCACTGTTGAATGTTCCCCTACTCCTATGAAGTCAGCATTACAATAATACTAAAACCAGAAAGACAGCACAAGAAAAGAGAATTATAGACCAATATCCCTAATGAACTTAGATGCAAAAATTCTCAGTAATATCCTTGCAAATCAAATCCAAGAACACATCAAAAGCATAATCCAGGCCGGAGAAATGGCTTAGTAGTTAAGGTGCTTGCCTGCAAAGCCAAAGGAGCTGGATTCAATCCCCTAGGACCCACATAAGCCAAATGTACAAGGTGGCATTCGTATGTTTGGCATTCATTTGCAGTGGCTGAAGGCCTTGGCATAGCCATTCTCTCTCTCTCTCTCTCTCTCTCTCTCTCTCTCTCTCTCTCTCTCTCAAATAAAAAATAGTTTAAAAATTGTTACACATGAGTTCAAGGTCACCCTGAGACTACATAGTGTATTCTAGGTCAGCCTGAGTTAGAGTGAGACCCTACCTCGAAAAATCAAAAGAAAAAAATTGTTACAAAAAAGGTATACTCCACCTCAACTGAAGTAGGTTTCATCCCAGAGATGAGGGATGATTCAACATATGGGAATCAATAAACATAATATACAACATAAATATACTTCATGACAAAAATCACACATTCATCTCAATGCATGCAGAAGAGGCCTTTGACAAAATACAACATCCTTCATTATTAAAACACTGGAGAGACAAAGGATGGAGGGGTCATATCTCAACATAATAAAGGTTATATACAACAGACCTAAAGCCTCTATCACACTAAATGGGGGAAAACTTAAAGAATTCCCACTAAGGTCTGGAACAAGACAGGGGTGTCCACACTTCCCACTGATGTTTAAAATGGACTTGAAGTCTTAGCTGAAACAATAAGACAAGATAAAGAAATAAAAGAAATACAAATTGGAAAGGAAAAAGTCAAATTAGGCTTATTCTCAAATGATATGATTCTGTACTTAAGAGACCTGTAAGACTTTACCAAACAACTCCTAGAACTGATAAAGTCTTTCAGCAAAGTGCCAGAATATTAAATTAAGGCCCCAAAATTAGTAGTCTTCGTATATACTAACAACAAGCATACTGAAAAGAAATCAGGACAATCAGTCTCATTTACAATAGTCACAAAACTTAAATATCTTGGAATATTCCTAACGAATGAAGTAAAAAAAAAACCTCTACAATGAAATCAATAAACACTGAAGAAAGAAATTGAAGAAGACATGAGAAGATGGAAAGAACTTACCTGCTCATGGACTGGAAAAATTAGTATCATGAAAATGGCCATTCTACCAAAAAGAATATACAGATTCAATGAAATATCAATCAATATTCTAGCACCAATCTTCATAGACATAGAAAAAATAGTCTCAAAATTCATATGGAAGCACAAAAGGCCTTGGAGAGCCAAAAATGTCCTCAGCAAAATGAATACTACTAGTGACATCACCATATCTGATGTTACTGTATACTACAAAGCCATAGTAATAAAAACAGCATGGCACTGGCACAAAAACAGAAAGATAGGTCAATCGAATAGAACTGAAGATCCAACTATAAGTTGGATATGTAACTATAGCCACCTGATCTTTGACAAAAAGGCCACACTGGATCAAAGATAGCATTTTATATTAAAAAATGATATGGAGAATTGGATAAGCACATGTAGAAGAATGAACCTAGACTGTCTTCTCTCACCCTGCACAAAAATAACTCCAAATGGATCAAGGACCTCAGTATAAGACTTGAACCTGTGAGACAACCTAGAGGAAAAGTAGGGAGAAAACCCCAAGATGTATGTATAGGGAAAGACCTTCTGAATAAGACCCTAGTAGCTCAGACAAATGGGATCTCATGAAACACAACAGCTACTGTACAGCTAAACAAACCACCAGCAGAGTCAGTAGACAACCTACAGAATAGGAGAAAATCTTTGGACAGAGGACAGAGGTTTAATATCTACCATATACAAAGAACTCAAAGGGCTAAGCAACAACAACAACAAAAATCAATCTACCCAGTCATAAAATGGAGCAAGGAACTGAACAGAGTTCTCAAAGGAAGAAATACAAATGGCCAATAAACATCTAAAAGATGTCCAACATCTCTAGCCATCTGGAAAATACAAATTAAAACTGCTTTGAGATTCTATCTCACTCAAGTCAGAATGGCTATCACCAAAAAATCAAATGAGCTGGTGTGGCAGCACACGCCATTAATCCCAGCACATGGGAGGCCAAGATAGGAGGATTGTCACAAGTTTGAGGCCACCCTGAGACTACAGCATAAATTCCAGGTAATCATGGGCTATAGCAAGACCCTAACTCAACCCCCCCCCCAAAAAAAATCAAGTGACAACAAACGCTGGTGAGAGTGTCAGGGAAAGAGGAACCCTCATCCACTGCTGGTGGGAATGAAATTTGTACAGTCACTGTAAACATCAGTGTGGAGGTTTCTCAAAAATCTAAAGCTAGAGCTACCATTTGACCTAGCTACACCATTCCTAGGCATATATCCTAAACACTCTATACTGCACTGCAGGGATACCTGCTCAGCCATGTTTTTGCTGCTCTATTCACAATTGCTAGGAAATGGAATCAACTAAGATGCCCATCAACTAATAAGCTTTCATATGCACCAATAATGAATTGACAGAGAAAGAAATCAAGAAAAACATCCCATTCACAATAGTTTCCAAAAAAAACAATTAAATACCTAGGAATAAACCTAAGCAAAAACATGAAAGATCTCTACAATATTTCCAGACACTAAAAAAAGAAATCAAGTGCTGGAGAGATGGCTTACCAGTTGAGACATTTGCCTACGAAGGCTAAGGACCCAGGTTCAACTCCGCAGTACCCACATAAGCCAGATGCACATGGTGGCACGTGTGTCTGGAGTTTGCTTGCAGTGGCTAGAGGCTCTGGCAAGCCCATTCTCTTTCTTTCTCTCTTTCTTTCTTTCTTTCTTCCTTTCTTCCTTTCTCTCTCTCTCTCTCTCTCTCTCTCTCTCTCTCTCTCTCTCATAAATAAATAAACATTTTTTTAAAAAATTCAAAGAAGACACCACAAAATAGGAAGACCCTCCATGCTCTTGAACTGGCAAAATTGACATTGTAGAAATGGCTATACTACAAAAAACTATCTACAGATTCAGCATAATTCCCAGCAAAACTCCAATGATGTTCCTTGCAGAGCTGAAAAGCATAATACAAGCATTTGTATGGAAGCACACACCACAAACGGCCAAGCAACCTCAAGGAGAAGAACACAACAGGAGGCATCACAATACCAATCTCAAGTTCTACTCTAGGGCAACAGTAATAAATACAGTATGGTACTGGCACCAAAACAGACACAGACAAGAGGAAAAAAATAAAGGATCCAAAGCTGGGTGTGGTGGCACACGCCTTTAATGAAAAAATATGGTATGTCCTGAAGTTGGCCTGGGATTACTCAGTACCCATATAGTCCTTCACCTGATTGGCTCTCATCAGTTGAGGGGACAAGGTCATGGATGCCCAAGTGCTGGGAGAATCATTTCCAATGTGATGTAACTGCACTTGGCACACACTAGGCATCCAAATAACCCTTCCCACATCTTCCATGTTCAGGAGCATTTATTCACATAAAAAATTTTTTCAATGATAAAACTGGTATCTGGAGCTCAGAAGATGGTCTGAGATAAGCAACTTCATAGTTTCAGGTGTATGAAAAGAGATTACTTCCTCAATGGGGAGGGTCAAGGAACCAGCAAAAGAGCAAAGAGAGGAATGTCACTGAGAGATACATTAGAAAAGAAACCAAAGCCAGGCTAGGCTGGAGGCGCACGCCTTTAATCACCATGAGTTCAAGGCCAGCCTGGGACTACAGAGTAAATTCCAGGTCAGCCTGGGCTACAGTAAGACCCTACCTTGAAAAAAATGAGGGGGATAGGGACATAGCTCACTAGGTGAAGTGCACTTTACTGAGTCTGGTCCCCAGACCCACTTACAAATGGACATTGTTGTGTAAGTGTGTCTACAGTGAGATGAGAGGCAAAAGCAGTTGTCTGGGACGCTCAGCCTGGCCTCTTAAAGAGAGGCGGAGGCTTCAGCAGATGGGAGCTGCAGGCAACCTCATTGGAGACTGGGGTGGAGGTAGAGTGTACTCACCGCAAGAAGAGGTACAGGAGCCAGCAGTCCACTAGGATGGGAAGCCCATGCCCAAATGCATATGCACTTCACCCACCAAATTAACTTAGATGTGCTAACTTCCCTGGGTGACTTTAACACCTGCTTAAAATTTGCCTGTAGGGTTGCCAATTCTCCCATAGTCTATTGACCTCCACATCAACCTCCACCACTCACCAACATGGTTCCATGTGTCCCCATCAACAATTCAATCTCTTCTCCACTTCTGCTACTGGAAGCCTGACCCTATCTCAGAACCAAACCTCTGGCAGAACTTTGCCTCTGAAACCCCCTCACTATGATGTCCCCTGAACCCCATGCACAAAGCAAGGTGTCTAACACACAGCCAAGCTCACAAGAGACATTCAGGAAATGTGTCTCCTCCAGCTCCTCCCTGTTCTCGGTCCTCCTGAGCTGTGGCTCTTCCTTCTGCACTGTCTTTGCACTGAGCCACCAGCCACAGTCAAGACCCTGTGACCACCTCACCCCCACTTCTTCCTGACTTGCCCACCCCAAACTTCTGCGCTACCCATAAGCCTTTCTCAGCTTCTGGCTACTGAGTGTCCTAAAACAAGTAGCTGAACCACAGAGTCTCAACTGTAACATGTGTGCTCTGTGGGCTTTAAAAATCCTTTTGTTTACTGGGCCTGGTAGAGTAGGCCTGTCTCCCCAGCTCCTAGGGGTGATGGGTCAAGGCATGACGATCACAAGTTGAAGGACTGCCTGGGCTACAGAGAGAGTTCAAGGCCAGGCGAGATTCTTTCTCAAAATAAAAAAAAAAAAAGGCTATGAATGTAGTTCAGTGGTAGAACACTTGCCCAATATGTGCAAGGCCCTAGGTTCAACCTCTAGTACAAGGAAGGAACCAAGGGATGAAGGGAATCCTTTTGTTTAGGTCTGATTAGCTTATTTGTCCCCCCACGATTTCAGCCACTTCGCAAACATACAAGACAAGGGGACTTCCCAACCCCAAATACTTCTCTTCTTTACACTTCCCATTTCAACCTCACTTACCAACAAGCTGATCATGATACAACTCCAGGCAAGAGGACACAGAGAGAAGGACCTCATTTATGCAAGAAGAAAAACACATACAACTCCTTTAGAAGGACTAACAACAGCTTTCTCTAAGAGGTGGAGTTATACGTGATTTGCTTTTAATTTAAGCTTTTCTTTGTGCTTTATAGTTCTCATAATCCCCATGGTTCACTTCAATCAGAAAAGTATTAAGTGTGGGTGTTATTTTGGTTGTGATGAGAGGCACTCTGAAGAGGACCCGGGAAGGCACTCACAGGAGCTTCATCTCCAGGACCCAGCACACACAGGCTGGCTTTCAGGTAGCCTCTGGCCCCAGCAGAGAAGTCATCAGGGTCACACAGCAGCAGCCACTTCCTGAGATAAGCATGACCTGCAGGAGACAGTAGGCACTGGTGATCCAAGCACAGGAAGGGTAAGTCCACAGCCAGGTCAGGAGTCCAGGAATACTAACAGAAATTTCTACAACAGGCACTGAAAGACAAGGCCAGGGCTACTTTTCCACTTCCTCAGGAAGTGACTAGATCAGCATGAAAGGAGGGGGAGGACAGATTCAGTCAAATGGCCTGCCCCTGTGTGAGGGGAGCCCCATTCCAGCAGCCCTGCCAGGCTCTCCAAAGAGCTGGATCCTGAGTGGATTGGCCAAGACTGGGTTGAGGGCTCCATCCTCCTCAGGGCTTGATTTACATAGAAGATGAATCCCTGCCTTCCCTTCCAAGTGCCAAATTCTAAAGCCCAGGAAGAGTGATCCTCAAAATGCCAGGATTCAGCCCAGGGGATGAGAAACTCACGGGGCTCACGATACACGGTGCCCACATCCATCTGAAATCAGAGAAGAAACAAGTCAAACTCCTGCTGCTGAAGTGCAAACAGAGCACACCGCCCAAGATGAGTCCATTAAGTCATGTTTATGAAGGACACGTGGAGACACAAGTTGATGTTCATCATTGGATGCCACATGGAAAGAAAATGGAGTACAGTGATACATGGCTTGGTCAAGTATGCTTGCACACAGAAAGGAAGGGAGGGGGCAAAGACAAAAACAAAACAGAAATGAGGCTATCTCTGGGTGGTAGATTTGTGTGATTTTTATTTGTTTTTATTATTTCCTATATTTCATAATTTCCTATTTAAAAGCATAGATGGGCTGGGGAGGTGGCTTAGTGGTTAAAGGTACTTGTTTGCAAAGCCTTCAGGCTGGGTTCAATTCCCTGATGCCCATGTAAATCAATGCACAAAATGGTACATAGGCCTAGGGTTCATTTGCAGCAGGAAGAGGCCCTGGCATGCCCATGTGCTCGCTCTCTCTCTCTCTCTCTCTCTCTGCCTCAAATAAATATAAATAAACAAACAAACAGCATAGGTTATTAGGATTGGAGGTAGTAGGAGAGGATTTAGAACTGTGGAGGAGAAGAGTATACTGGAATTTTCCATAGGTTCCATTCAACTACTTTGAATGATATAAAACTGATATAAAAAATAAAGTCCAATTTTAAATAACACTTTTATGATTAGAAAATGAATTCAAGTTTCCAATAAAATTTAAATTAAAAAAAGAAAATTTTAACTTAACTCTTGTGTTCTCAGAACAAGAATGTAAAGATTGTTACAGTTGATTTATACATATGATCTCAAAATGAGTGTGGTGATGCACATCTATGATCCCAGCACTTGGGAGGCTGAGGCAGAGGGATCACCATAAGTTCAAGGCCAGCATGGATTATTACAGAGTGAGTTTCAGGCCTGCCTGGGTGAGAGAATGAGACCCTATCTCAAAAATAATATCAATAATAATAATAATAAAGTTTCATTCTCTGTTACCATTGTGGAGAGATTTTCTGAGTTGGGAGATTTTCTGGAGGGGGTAGGGAGAGAGCCCACCCCGCATGTCATCTACAGTGTTCCCACAAGCAAGAAAAGTGAGAACTGACTGCTTCCAAGTAAAGAAACAGTTACCCGGAACTCTCCAAGAAAAGCATCTGTCCTGAGGGAACAGGAGTCGACCACCTGCAGGAAAAGATGAGTCCCTGTGAGAGTGCTATTGAGGATAAGTCCCACCCAGAAGCTCTCCCCTTTCATGTAACAGTGTGATTGTTAATCTTGGTTGTCAATTTGACAGTATGTAGAATCATCATGGAAACAAATCTCTAGGCATGTCTTCAAGGAATTTTCTAGATTAAGTTGAGTTGGGAGGACCCAGTCTAACTGTGGGCAGCATTATCCATGAGCTAGGATCCAGGCTGAATAAAAGGAGAAAGTAACTCAGGAGGCTGAGGTAGGAGGATCACTGTGAGTTCAAGGCCAGCCTAAGACTACATAGCAAATTCCTGGTCAGGCTGGGCTACAAGACCCTACCACAAAAAAATAAAAAATAAAAATAAAAATAAAATTTTAAAAATGGAGAAAGTGAGCTGTGCACCAGCATTCTTCTCTCTCCCTTCCTGATTGTGGACTGAGTATGACCAGCTGCTTCATGCTCCTGCTGCCATGCCTTACCCACCTCGAGGGACTATGACCTGGAGTTGCACCCCTAAATAACCCCTTCCTTCCTTAAGTTGTTTTAGTCAGGTATTTTGTTACAGCAATGAAAAAAATAACAAATACAGTCTATTCCAGAGACCATGCTAGGCAATGTCTCATACTCATAAGAACCCCATGAGTACCTCCTAATTCTAACATCCCCCCACCAAGTTTATAAATAGAGGCATGCCGGTGTAGGGAGATCACAAGGCATGAGCAGAATCACACCAGCCCACAGCAGAGGCAGGACAAGAATACAGTCAAGCACCAAGCACACACACCCTCCTGCCAGGCATGGAGGAAACTTAGGCCCAGAGAAAGAAAGCCTAAGCCAGAGCAAGTGCCAGGACTGAGAAAGCCAGCTAAAAACCAGTGTCTGCTTCCACCAGGCACTTAAGGCCCCTGACCTCAGATACTCAAAGATGCTATGCAATGGGAATGTTTCTGCTACCAGTAAAATGTCTGTGGGTTGCCCACTTTGGTGCCAGCCTTCAAACAAACCCTTCTACATGTATACACATTCACAGGCATGCAAACAGACACATACACCAACATCACATGTTCACACACATGCAGGCTGCCCACAGAGAGCACTTGGATGGTTGAAACATACCGTGATGAAAATAGGCTCATCAAACAGCTCCGCGGGAGAGTCAAACATGTTGAAGAAAAGAGTCTGTCCGTTCAGAGCAAAAAGGAGGCAAATCAGCATTTCTGACCCCTCCAGCCAGGCAGAGGGGCTACAACCCCCATGCCTTCATGCCTAAGTTGAATCCATTCAGAAAAGATGAGTGTTTCACCCTTGGCCTCACAGAGATTGGCACCTCAAGGGCAGGGATGCCAAGTGGCAGGAGCTCTGGGCAGGAATAAGAAGAGAACCCTTCTCCAGGCCTTCTAATAACATACTCCCGTCCTGGCAAATCCATCCCCCTAAATGTACGGCTGGGTATGTGTGCTCTGGGCTCCCCATTTGGAATTCCTACCAAGGTTGTGCCCTGAAGACCAGTGTTGGTTTCCCACCTCATTGAAGACAGGACTGTTTCCTTTCTGGATCCGCGTCCGCTTGGTCTGCCCAGCAGCGGTGACTTTGACCACAGGCTTGATGTTCACCCCCAGCAGCTGGCGCCCCTCAATCACCTGAACTCTGATCTGAAAGCCAGGTGAGACTATGAGCAGGAGGAGGAGGAGACAAGCAGGAAAAAGAAGCCACTCATCACTGTCTGTGAGACCAGCTCATCACTGGCTCTAGGGAAGATGACCACAATTATTCTAGAAAGACCTTTTACAAAAATAATCATATTCTTCCACCAAGCTTCCTTGCATCTACAAAATGCCAGAGCTCCATAGAAAAACTGCCAGGCTGCCTCAGAAACATCAGCTGCACTAAACCCCCTGAAACAGGCAAATAGATTGCTCCCCACCTGCTCCCTGCTACTCTCAGCACAGGCCTCAGTAAGGACTCCACTAAGACTGATTTTTTTTAAACTATGAGCTGGCCTAGTTCTTGTTGTACAGGCCACACTAACCTTGAACTTGGGGCAATCTTCCTGCCTCTGCCTCCAAAGTATTATGATTACAGATGTGAGCCACCATGCCCAGCTCAATACTGCATTTTAAAATGGCTTGAACATTGAACATTTGGGAAGGGACTTTTTAAGGCAGAGTCTCATTCTAGCCCAGGCTGACCTGGAACTCACTCTGTCACCCTGGCTGGCCTCGAACCTCCCGAGTGCTGGGGTCAAAGGTGTGTGTCGCCACACCTGTGAACGTTCTTTGCTGGCAGTTCCCTCAAAGGAATTAAACAGTAAGATACCCCACAATCATCCTGATTTTCCCATCATTGCTGGAAATGGGGTTCACACATACTGTAGGCAAGCACTCCAGCACAGGCTACTCTCCAGCCCTATTCTTTCCATTATTAGGTTCAGTGCTCTCTTATATCCTGAGAAAGAAATTAGATATTTTCACTAAATAATTTACATGAAGACTTCAACAACTATGCTTCCAAATGTTAAGTTAAATTTTAAAACATGAATTAAGAAATATTGAAATAATTTTCTTTTTTTTTTGGTTTTGTTTTTGTTTTGTTTTTGTTTTTGTTTTTGTTTTTCGAGGTAGGGTTTCACTCTAGCCCAGGCTGACCTGGAATTCACTATGGAGTCTCAGGGTGGCCTCGAACTCACGGCGATCCTCCTACCTCTGCCTCCCGAGTGCTGGGATTAAAGGCGTGCGCCACCACGCCCGGCTTTAATTTTCAATGAAATAGATGAAGATCCAGTTCCAGTTTCTAATGAGTTGTCATTTATTGACAAATTCCTTTTAAATTATTGATATATTTATTTATTTTTGCAATGCTGGAGATGGGACACCAAAGCCTTACACATGCTAGGAATGTACTCTACCACTGAATCACATCTCTAGCCTTTGGTGTATTTTTAATAAATATTTTATTTTATTTATTTGAAAAAAAGAAGCAGATAGGGGTGGGGAGAGGGAGAGAAAGAAAGAGAATGGGCACAGCAGGGCTTTCAGCTGCTGCAAACAAACTCCAGACACACACGCCACCTTCTGCATCTGGTTAACGTGGGTCCCGGGTAATTGAAACTGGGTCGTTAGGCTTTGCAGGCAAGCGCCTTAACCGCTAAACCATCTCTCCGGCCCTAGCCTTTGGTGTTTTACTGTTGTTTTGTTTTTGAGACAGAGTCTTACTGTGTGACCCAGGCTGCCTTGAACTCTATATCCTGCTGCCTCAGCCTCCAAGTGCTGAGACGTGCCACCATGTCTAGAAACCAGCTCCATTTTTTAAAATAATTTTCAATGGATATTTTATAACAATATGAAAATGGATGTGTAGTTTTTATTCTCTTTATGTTGTAGTTTCCAATTTTTTCTAATAAACATACATTTTTAAGGAGAAATAAAAAGTAATTAGAAGCCAGGCATGGTGGTGCACGCCTTTAATCTCAGCACTCAGGAGGCAGAGACAGGAGGATCACCATGTGTTTGAGGTTACTCTGAGACTACATAGCGAATTCCAAATCAGCCTGGGTCACAGCAAGACCCTACCTCAAAAGAAAGAGAGAGAGAGAGAGAGAGAGAGAGAGAGAAAGGAAAGAAGGAAGGAAGGAAGGAGGAAAAAAGGAAGGAAGGAAGGAAGGAAGAAGGAAGGAAGGAGGAAAAAAGGAAGGAAGGAAGGAAGGAGGAAGGAAGGAAGGAAGGAAGGAAGGACAAAAGAAGGAAGGAAGGAAGGAAGGAAGGAAGGAAGGAAGGAGGAAAGAAAGAAGGAAGGAAGGAAAGGAAGGAAGAGTAATAAGACCATGTTCTGGAAACAATATGGAAGCTGCAAGTTTGTCTCTTAGAGCAAACCAGTTCTATCCAGGACTTTTCCTTGTCTTACTACATGATTCAGAAGTGAAATCAAGTTCTGTTTGTTGCACAAAATAGAGACTTAAGTTCCCTGCTCTTAATCTGAAAAACAGTTCTGAAAAGTTAAATATCACTAAGTGGGACTATAACAAAATATAAAAAATTAAATTAAAAAAAGAAAAGAAAATGATCAAATTTAAAACCAAAAAAGGGGCTGGAGATATTGCTCAATGGTAGAGGATGTGTCTACTTACACAAGGGCATGGATTAGACCCTCAGCACCATAGTAAAATAAAATTATAAATTAAAATAATACGGTAAATTTTTGGTTTAAAATGTATTGCGTGTTAATATCAATAGTTATTGTTCTGTGAAGAGTGTGGACAACTTGAGATTCTACACAATTTTTAGAAAACTGCGCAGGTGGAAGCAAGGGGACATATAACAACAAGATCTGGACAGAGCCCTTAGAATTAGGCATCTTGCTAAAATGCAGCTGTCATTCAGCAGCTCTGGGTAGGAACAAGTATCTGCACTTCTAAGGACCCTGGCTGGACATGGCAGGGCACGCCTACAGTCCCAGTGCTTGGGAGGCAGATGCAGTAAGATCAGGAGTTCAAGGTCATGATTTACTACACAGTGAGTTTGAGGCCAGCCTGAGCTACCTAAGGTGTTATCTCAAAAACAAAATAAAGTGCTCCAAAGCCCCTGGTGCCTCTGCTGAAGGAGCAGCAAAAAGCTTACCCCCAAGATGAAGACCAGTTACCAAAACAAGAGACTCGGGGCTGGGCTGAATGTGTTTGTTTGTTTATAGAGCGAAACTTTGGGCCTGGGACTGTTCTGGTGCCCCAACACGAGAGAACGCCTGTTTATCATCTGCCTACGGTCCAACAGGAGCTGCCCTGGGATCCCAGCACATCTTCCTGTGACTGGAAAGCCCCACAGGCATGGGATGGATACCAGCACCTGCTACCCCTCACCTGGAAGTCCTGTGGCTTGTCAGGCAGCAGTTTTTTGGGTGGGGCCCCACTTCTCTTTCTTTTGCTGCCAGGGTGGTAAGGCGGAGGGTGGGAAGGTGGCTTCTTTGGGGTGGTCGGTGCTCCGGGGCCTCCAGCTGCACTCTGATCCAGGAACGGCTCTGCCTCATCTCCAGTCAGCCCCTGATCCTCAGTGTCTTCCTCGCCTCCTGTGTCTGGGAGGATGGGTATCCTTTCTGTCCCTGTCCTTGGGTCCCAACCATCCAGAGGGAGGACCAAAGAGCATGGATACTGAGACATCCCCGCCTCCCTGTTCCCCTCCCATGGTGAGCCAGGATGGAGCAGGGTGAAGAAGAGCAGCAGCTCCGTGGGCAGTCAGTCTGTTAGTCAGAAGGAAGAAGACAGGATGGCCCTGGAGCACCCAGCCCTGAGGACTTGGGTCCCCATCCAGAGAGCAGATATGGCAGCAGATAAGATGGTTACAGGTGTCCAGATCCAAGATCCATTCGGCTCTGGCCACGTCTCACCCGTGGGGATGGGCCACTTCTTTCCAGAGTATCTTGTATCCACAGTGCTATCACTGAGCAGGGACCAAGTCTCAGCCCGATTCTGTCCCCCACCTGGCATGTGGCAGGGCACAGCCCCAGGGGAAGGGCAGGAGGCAGCTGAGTGAGACAAGCCATCTACTGCAGCCCTGTCCTCACCTTTGCTTCCCTGCCCAGGTAGTCTGGTACCAAATGTGGAAATAGCTGGCCCTTCTCACCACTAGCCAGGCTAGGCTGAGAGCTTCCCCTGGTTGATCAGGCCCATCTCAGCTGGTCTCAGACGGTCTAGGGTGCTCTGTTCTCCTCACCATCTGTCCCTCTCCCTCCCTGAGCCTAACCCAGCTCTCCTCTGGCTCTGGGAATTCCCAAGCTGACAAGCCCAATGATTTCTATCTCTGGTTTGGGACAGTGCTAAGCTAATAATATGGCACTCTATGCCTCCCACTTCACAGAGCCCCATACTGGACTGGTCTCCCAAACAGGCTCAAGCATACCTAAGGCAGGGGCTGCTCAGGTTGTCACACTGAGTTGCTTCTAGCCCCCCTCTAGAATCTCTAGTCTTCCCCTAGGCAAATGCTCACTAGCCCATCCGGGTAACTTCTTCATTGCCTCCTGTACCCCTGGGAAGTAGAATGACCCAGAGGCTAGGCCAGTTTCAGCACCCAGGCTACCAGGGGCAAGCCAGACTCTCTGGCAGAGGCAAGTGAAAGAGAGCTGAGGTAGACACACGTTCCAGTTAACACAGTCTGCTCATTGCACAGATGATTATCTGTGGACCCAGAGTGGGAAAATGAGCAGCCAGAGTCACTTAGCTCAGTATCAAAGGCAAGACTGAACTCATGTACCCTAACTCTGGTCCCATGCTCTTAGTAAATATCACACTCATCACTGCTGGGAGGCAGGCAGCGGAGCACTGGGCTCTGAGAAGTGGGTGTAGCTTCAAGTATCACCTGGATGGAGGCCATCACACAGCTCTCAGAGCCCAGCAGCAGAGAATGTGAGCCTGGGCCAGACCAGCCCTTTCTGAGGAGCTAGGACTGGGGGAATGGGGTCCTCGTACTATTCCCCATGACACACAAGCTAGGCTGTCTCCTCCTCCCCTCTTTCCACATAGCAGTTCTTGGGACTCCCCACCCACCCGTGGTCCTCCTTATCAAGTATGACCAGGATCTGGGACCCCTGCTGGTCTTCTTGCTGGAGACCCTGCAACACCGTGGGTGGGCTCCTCACCAGCCACTAAGTCCATGTCAGGCAGTGTGGGGGAAGGTGCTAGAGAAGCAGGTGGCGGGAACAGGGGCACAGCTCCAGGGGGTGGCGTGTAGGATACCTGCAGAACCAGAGAGGCCTGGAAGAAATGAGAAATGGCAGAGGGTTAGCATGCTTCCTATCCCTCTCCAGGCAGAATGGTCCTAACAAGGGCAAGTCCTCTGTCCTGGATCTGAAACTTGGACAAGGTCTCTACATTCCCTGAGGCTCAGCTTCCTCAACTGTAAAAGGAGGTATTTGTGGGGCTGGAGCGATAGCTCCGGCTCTGTCGGTAAAGCACTTGTCTCATTAGCATGAGCTGAGTTTGATCCTCAAGACCCACATAAAAATGCTGGGTATGGGCTGGAGAGATGACTTAGTGAGCCAGGTATGGTGGCACATGCCTTTAATGCCAGCACTCAGGAGGCAGAGGTAGGAAGATCACCATGAGTTTAAGGCCAGCCTGAGACTACATAGTGAATTCCAGGCCAGCCTGGACTAGGGCAAGACCCTACTTCAAAAAAACAAAGAGAGAGAGAGTGAGATGGCTTAGCAGTTAAGGCGCTTGCCTGCAAAGCCAAAGAACCCAGGTTTGATTCTCCAGTACCCACATGAGCCAGATCTACAAGGTGCTGAATGCATCTGGAGTTTGTTTGCAGTGGCTAGAGGCCCTGATGTACCCATTCTGTTTTTCTCTTTATCTGCCTCTTTATTTCCCTCACTCTCTCTCCCTCATAAATAAATATTAAAAGACCCTACCTTGTGCCGGGTGTGGTGGCACATGCCTTTAATCCCAGCACTCGGGAGGCAGAGGTAGGAGGATTGCCATGAGTTCACGGCCACCCTGAGACTACATAGTGAAGTCCAGGTCAGCCTGAGCTACAGTGAAACCCTACCTCGAAAAGCCAAAAAGAAAAAAAAAAAAAAGACCCTACCTCAAAACAAAAAGTAAATTAAAAAATTTAGATGCTGGATATGGGCTGGAAAGATGGCTTAGCAGTTAAGATGCTTTCCTGCAAAGCCTAACGACTAGAGTTTGATTCCCCATGTACTCACATAACGCCTGATGCACAAAATAGTGCATACGTCTGCAGTATGTTTGCAATGGCTAGAAGCCCTGATGCACCCATTCTCTCCTCTCTCTCTCTCTCTTTCTCTCTTTCTCTCTTTCTCTCTCTCTCCCCTTGCAAATTAATTAATTAGATTTTTAAATGCTGGGTGTGGTGGTACACAGATGTAATTCTAGTGTTGGGGAGGCAAAGACAGAAGCATCCCTGTGATTCACTGGCCAGCCAGTCTAAAGTAATTGGCAAGCTCTAGGCCAATGAGAAACTTTGTCTCAAAAAAGGTGGACAGCACCAGGTGTGATGGCGCACACCTTTAATCACAGCACTCCGGAGGCAGAGGTAGGATTATCGCCATGAATTTGAAGCCACTCTGAGACTACATAATGAATCTAATAAATTCTAGACCAGCCTGAAGTAGAGTGAGACCCTACCTCAAAAAATTAAAAAAAAAAAAAAGTGGGCAGCATTTCTGAAGAAAGACACTGGAAGTTTCCCTCTTTCTTCCACACACACACATGCACGCATACTTATACATATGAATGCTCATTAACAAAAATATGAGGGTAGTCATGGCAACAGCATCTCCCTCAAAGATCAAATGAAAATAAAATTAGCATCAGGGGTCCTACTTCTCTCAAAGGTTTCAGGGGAAAGTCCCCTTGGCCACTTCACTCAACAAGGACGAGTTCTTCCCCAAAGACAGCTCAGCTCAGCTCTGCTCTGCTCAGGCTGCAGATCCCACTAGAAGATTCTTGGATATCACTCACCTTGCCAACTTGAAGCTTTCTGAGAAGCACCCTGACCCCAGCACATGCTCAACTGAGAAGACCGTCGCTGGCCACACCATTCACATGGCCAGTGAAGGCTGCCTGGCCGCCACTGAGCCCCACCTTGACACTGTGCTATTCACGGAAGCTTCTGAACCCAAGAAGAAACTAGAAGCTCACAGACCTTTAGCCTGGCCACCCTGGCACACAGACTAGTCAGTGCCATGGAACCTACCTATAATGCCAGCACTCGGGAGATGGGGGCAGGAGGATCAGGAGTTCAAGGTTGTTATCTGCTACAAAATGAGTTCAAGCCCAACTCAGATTATATGAATCCTATGAAACCCTGTCTACAAAAAAGAAAATCATCCATGTAACAAATGCTCCATTTTTTAAAGTTTAGAAAGTATAAAAATGTTAAAGAAGAAAAATAATTCAGTAAAAAAGAAATTGCCAAGATTCTTCCAATCTTCACATGCTGATATAATTCTCTCCCTTTCTTTTAAACAAGTAGTTTACTTAGTATCAGACAATAATCATATTCCCAGGTTTTGGTAAATTCATTCTTTAATGTTTTATTTTACTTTTATTCATTTATTTGAGAGAGAGAGAGAAACAGGCAGAGAGAGAAAATGGGCACACTAGGGCCTCCAGCCACTGCAAACAAACTCCAAATGCTTGTGCCACCTTGTGCACCTGGCCCACGTGGGTCCTGGAGAATCAAACCTGGGTCCTGTGGTTTTGCAGTGCCTTAACTGCTAAGCCATCTCTCAAGCCCCAGGTTTTTGTAAATTCTTTATAAACGTTTAGTAATACCTATAATCTGTATACCAGTACTCAGGAGGCAGAGGCAGGAGTATAGCACAAGTTTAAGGACATAGCAAGTTCCAGGACAGCCAGAGCTACACAGAGACAAGTTTCCAAACACAAAGTGGGGTATCTGCCAGCACAAGCATGAGGACCAGAGTTTGGATCCCAGCACTCATGTAAGTGCTGGGTGGGCACAGCAGTCCACGTCATCCCAGTGCTTGGGATGCAGAGACTGGGGATCCCCAGAGCAAGCTGGATAACTAGACAAGCAGAATCAACAAGCTAGGGGTTCAAGTGGCCTCCACACCCAGCCATACACACACCTGCATATGCATCCTCTCATGCATTTGCCCACATGCATATAAACATGCACAGGTGTATACACACACAGAGAGAGAGAGAGAGAGAGACCACATACATATGGAAAAACTCTTCCTCTGAGCATGGGACCCAGGCCACAGGAAAAGTGGAACCCATCAGGCCCCTGGGCAAACCCAGGATAGCATCGTTCATACTGGGGCCTAGAGAGGAACAGACAGACTAGTCTGAGAAAGGATGGGCAGCAAGAGGGGCTCAGATCCCTTAGGAAGGAGACCAGAGTTAACTGTGACCCTTCAAATCCCGCATCCAAAGTGGAAGTACCAGCAGGTGGAGCCATTGAGCACCCAATGTTGGCACCGCAGGCCTGTGTACTAAGGCAGGGAAAGGAGTTTCCCTAAATAGGCTGATGATTCCTACCACCCAGAGAGCTGCTTCACAGCTTGGGGTGAGCCTGAGCACCCATATGCCTCACAGTCATCTTGGGGTTTCCCGTCACTTCAACAAAATTCAAGTTGCGGGCTGGGGGGATAGTTCAACCAGTAAAGGTACTTACTTGCAAAGCCTGACTGCCCAGGGTTCATTCCCCCAGTAGCCACGTAAAGCCAGATGTACAAAATGGCACGTGCATCTGTAGTTCATTTACAGTGGCAAGAGGCCCTGGTGTGCCTATTTCCTCTCTCACTCTCCCTTCCTCCCTCTTCTTCTCTGCTTGCGAATAAATCAATAGAATTTTTAAAAATGCAAGTTGGGCTCTTCCATGAAAGAGTTAACTAGTACAAGATGAGCTTGGACCATATTTTTATTCCAGAAAGCAAGAAAATTCTCAATGAATGACAGAAACATGACAAAAGGACAAGAAGCCAGATCTCAGGGTCTCCCATGGGCCAAATCTGGGACAATTTAAAAATGAAAATCCATGGTAAGTGCTAAATAAAAATTGTTAAAATAAAATATGGGCAAAAGAGATGGCTCAGCTGTTAAAGACACTGCTTGCAAAGCCTGATGGCCCAGGTTCAAGTCCTCAGCACCCATGTAAAGCCAGGTGCAAAAACTGGCACAAGCATCTGGTATTCATTTTCAGTGTCAGGAGACAGTGGCACACTCATACACACATGCAAAAAAGTTTTAAATATTTTAAAAAATAATAAAATAGAGCAGGGATACCTAATTCATATTGAATTAAATAAATAGGAGAAAAGAAAGCTTTTACTATGCAATGTCAACCAATTATACCAAAATAACATAATAAATGTAGACTGTCATCATTTACTAAGCATTAAAACAGTAACTAATCTATCCAACAAAAACTCATAAAGGGAAGCTTAGAGTCAGGAGAAGAGATGCAAATTTCTTACCTACTAGAGAGTGTCATGGATACATGATTACTGGAGAACCCAGAAAATATCAGTTTAATTAAGTGGCCCAGGGTAACAGAACTGTAAATAAACAATCAAAACCATACCACCAAAGTGCTATGCAGCCTGTCAGGACAGAAAAATCACCAACGGTCTTAACCAGCAAGGGACTGTGCAAGCCACTACTGGCTAGCCAGGCAAAAAGTGTCAACTGGTGCAATGGTGACATTTCTCTTATGAAAGAAATCAACTGCTTTCTGACTGGATTTAAAATCCAGTCCATAGGAGGGAATTCATGCCTGGCACTGAAAACCTAATCAAAGTCTATGGCTGGGGATCATAAGCCCTAGCAGAGAAACGACCACTGTTTTCTGCCTAAGCGGATATATTATGCCCCCCAAAACCTTTCTCTAAATACTTATGTTTATCCCCATATATTAATGCTACTCTCACTTTTGGTCAGAGAAGCTTCTCTTTTCAGATGGTGGGGAGACTCAAAACTCACAGCAGTGCTGAGGAGAAGTGACAGAGTGCTTAGCACTAAGTGAGACATCGCTATCATACCTTCTAAGGCTTGGGGTCCATTGCAGAAGAGGTAGTAAAAAGAATATAAGAGCCAAAGGAAGGGGAGGAGTGCTTTGCAATACTGTCTTCCAGACATCACGTGGCCATTGCATTCATGCATGCACAGTGGCTAACACTATTTATATAAGATCTGCATAATAGGAGGATAAATAAAAAATGATGACATCAGGGCTGGAGAGATGGCTTAGCAGTTAAGGCACTTGTCTGCAAAGCCTAAGGACTCATGCTTGACCCTCCCACATAGGCCAGATGCACAAAGTGATGCAAGCACACAAGGTCACAAGGTCGCACATGCACACAAGGGGGTGCATGCATCTTGAGTTCAATTGCAGTGGCTGGAGGCCCTGGCATGCTCTCTCTCTCTCTCTCTCTCTCTCTTGCTCTCTCTCATAAAAAGAAAAGCCCAATCTGTTGGGCTTACCTAAAAAACATTTTTTTATGATGACATCAAAATAGAAGAGGGACTTGTTGGAAAGAAGGGGTTCAACCACAAACCTAGGAGGAATACAAGCAATCCCACTGAGGAGGGTCCTCAGCAGAATGGGGCCAGGAAGGAGAGAAATGATGGTACTAACATATGATGTATCCATACAACTTTCTACTTAATTGTGAAAAAAGAAGGGGCCTGGAGAGATGGCTTAATAGTTAAGGTGTTTGCCTGAAAAGCCAAAGGACTCAGGTTCAATTCTCCAGGACCCACATTAAGCCAGATGTACAAGGTAGGCACATGCATCATGCAGCAGCTGAAAGTCCTAGTGTGCCCACACCCTCTATCTGTCTCTTTCTCTCTCTCTAGTAAAATAAATAAAAATAATTTTTTAAAAAAAGGAGTTCACGCCAGGTATGGTGGCACACGCCATTAATCCCAGCACTTAGGAGGCAGAGGTAGGAGGATCGCCGTGAGTTCGAGGCCACCCTGAGACTCCATAATGAATTCCAGGTCAGCCTGGGCTAAAATGAGACCCTACCTCAAAAAACTAAAAAAAAAAAAAAAAAAAAAAAAAAAAAAAAAAAAAGAGTTCACTAGAAAGAGTATGGGAGGGGGGACAAAAGAGCATGGTGGGAGGAGTATTACCAGGATACATTGTGTATATGAATGGAGGTTATCAAAACGAAAAAAGGGGGCTGGAGAGATGGCTTAGTGGTTAAGCGCTTGCCTGTGAAGCCTAAAGACCCTGGTTCAAGGCTCAATTCCACAGGACCCACATAAGCCAGATTCACAAGGTGGCACATGCATCTGGAGTTCATTTGCAGTGGCTGGAGGCCCTGGTGTGCCCATTCTCTCTCTCTCCCTCTTTCTCTCTCAGGCTGTCACTCTCAAACAAATAAAAAATTTAAAAATAGAAAGAAAAAGTTATTAAAAAAAAAAAAAGCCGGGGATGGTGGCGCATGCCTTTAATCCCAGCACTCAGGAGGCAGAGGTAGGAGGATTGCCATGAGTTCAAGGCCAGCCTGAGACTTCTTAGTGAATTCCAGGTCAGCCTGCACTAGAGTGAGACCCTACCTTGAAAAACCAAAAACAAAAAAAAAAATGAGAAAAGGGCTGGAGAGATGGCTTAACAGTTAAGGCACCTGCCTGTGAAGCCTAAGGACCTAGGTTTGACTCTCCAGAACCCATGTAAGCCAGACACACAAGGTGACACATGTGCACAAAGTCATGCATGTGCACAAGATGGCACATGTCTCTGGAGTTTAATTTCAGTGGCTAGAGGCCCTGGTGTGCCAATTCTCTCTCACTCACTCACTTACTCTCTGTCTCACTCCCTCTCTGCCTCTCTCTCTCTCTCTCACTCTCTCTCAATCCCTCTCATAAAAATAGTTAAAAATATCATGCCACCTGAGCAGGACATGGTACACACCTGTAATCTCATCACTTGAGAAGTGGAGGCAGGAGAATCAGAAGTTCAAGGTCATACTCATCTACATAGCATGTTCTAGGCCAGACTGAGCTACATGAGACCCTGTTTCAAAATTTATTTCAAAAACAAAAGCCACCTGATGGGGTACAATACAATAAATATAGCACTGCTTGTGACTTTCAGTCCAAAGATGCACTACCTACTCTAATCATAAGGAAAGATCCAGAAATGAGAGCCAAGGGACTGGCTATAAAACACCTGGCCATGGGTTAGGGAGGTGACTCAGTTATTAAAGTTTCCTGCTGGCAAAAGGTTCAATTCCCAAGCCACATACATAAGCAAGACGCAAAAATTGACACAAAAGTCTGGCATTCATGTATAGTGGCAAGAGGCCCTAGCAGGTGTTGTATGTGTGTGTGTGTCTGTACACACACATACACACACAGACACAAATACATAAGTAAAATCTAAATAAAAAATATTGATGTCCTCCAAGGAGGTTTGTGGGCTAGGTTAAATCAGTATTGTTTCTTTGATTTATTGGAGGCTATGTTGTGGTGATGTGGAAAAAGTTACACTCGTCATTCAGGATGATGGGCCAGGTAGTGGACAACACAGTCTCAAGGGACTTAGTACTTCTCTTTGTACTACTCTTGGCTGCCTTTCTCTCTCCCTCTCTCTTTCCTCTCCTCCCCTCTCCTCTCCTTTCCTCTCTTCTCTTCACCTGAGAGGACTCAGGGCCCACAGCCCCTCCCCGCAATCTGGTCTCACAGGGAAGAATATTTCCAGGTCAGCGTTGCCCCTCAGCATCCTGGGAGGAAAAGCAGACCCAGAGGGAAGGTTAGGAATTCCAGTGGACAGGAAGAAAGAACACTGCAAGGTATATTTGGCTCACTAAAAATAACAGAAGGCCAGAGATGAGGCCTGGGAATGGGTTGTGTGGACCAGGAAGGGCACAGGGTAGGCTGCAGGAAGAGCAGGAAGGACAGAGAAGAAAAAGGAAGGTATCCCGACTTGTCCCAGGGGCAGAAGAGGGCTGTCTGTCTCCCCTCCCTTGTGACCTGTGACCCAGATGACTCAGATGTCCTGCATCTGGAGATAAGGGTATGGCGATGAGCAAGGACATCCTGCCAAGAGACTGGGGGAGCCACGGCCAAGGCTGACCAGAACACAAGACAGGAGGTGACTAGATGGGCAAGACAAGACCCAGAGCCAAGCTGAGTGTGGCAAGGCTGACCTGCACCCTGCAGAAGGGTCTAGTCACATGTCCTTCCTGGCAGCCTGAGGCCTGGCCAAGGAGGGCCAGGCTTCCTTCCTGGGAGCTAGACTCTGACACAGGGCACAGGGAGGGCATCATCAGGCCTCATAACAGAAACTGGTGGAGAGTGAGGCCCACAGGCACTTACCCCAGTAGGATGTTGCTTGGTGTCCAGCAAGGGGGCATTGAAGCTGGCAGATAGGCTGGGGGTGGCGATGACCTCACGGAGTGGGACCTTGGCTTCCCCCAGGAACCTGAGAGGACAGAGAAGGCAAATGGAGAAAAGTACCCTAATGTGCCCTGGCCCTTCTCCCAGCAGACCCCTCACTACCCCCACCATCCAGACAGGCCAGACCTCTGAAGAAATGCCAAGGGAGTAAGTGTAAGGACTAAGCTCAACCTTGACCTCTTGGACCTACCCCAGGGGCCCAGCCATGCTGTGGCCAAGTGTAAGGGCTTCTTCCCATCGGAAACTTTTGTTGGATTGGTTTTTATTTTCAGGGTCTCCTGTATCTCAGGCTGGCCTTGAACTCATTATATAGCCTAGAATAACCTTGAACCAATCCTCTTGCCTCCAGGGAATCATAGATATACATCATCAAGACCTTATGTAGTCTGAAAATTATGCAGTGCTGAGAACTGAACCTAGGGATTTATGCATGCTAGGCAAGCATTCTACCAGCTGAGCTACATCGCAGGCCTCCCGTCTGATTTTGACAGTGAACCAGCTCAGCATGCTCGGAAGGCCGCCACCTCCCATCACACCTGCAGTGACTCAGTGCCTCTCACAGTTGTCTACACGGGCCATCTACACTGGCTTCTCAGAACTCAGCAGAGGCAATCATGAATCATGAAACTCAAAGGAGCCTTCTTGTCTTCAGATACTATTGACATCAAATTAAAAAAAAAAAAAAAAACACCTGGTAGGGCACAATACAAGAAATACAGCACTGCTTGTGACTTTCAGCCCAAAGAGGCACTACCTACCCTTGTCACAGAAGCATCCAGAAAGAGAGCCAAGGGACTGGTTATAAAACATCTGGCCATGGGTTAGGGAGGGGCTCAGTGGTTAAAGTCTCTTGCTTGCAAATGGTTCAATTCCCAAGCTACGTACATAAGCCAGATACAAAAAGAGGCACAAGAGTCTGGCATTCATTTGTAGTGACAAGAGGACCTGGCAAGTGCATGCACGCCCGTGCACACACGCACACACACACACACATACACACACGTGCACAGCTGAGAAAAGGACTCTGGGGATGGAAAACTAACCCTCTCACCCTGATGCCCAGCACACAGACTTGAGTCCATACTTCTCACTGGGCACAGGGCCCCTACACAGGATTCGTGGGAAAGAGTGAGATACCAGCAGGATAATTGAGAAAAGGCCCTTAAGAGAGTACTGAAAAGTAAGTACTGTCCCCTAGGCTGTGACACAGTGGGCCATGTCCTCATGTCTTTGCAGTGGCAGCACACCAGTGGCAGGAAGTGGCCTGTGTAAACCAGAACCCATCACCCAGGGACGGCTTTGGGAACCAGGCCATTAGCACAGGGTTCTTAGGGCATGAACCTCAGAAGAACCACAGGTATATTCTCACATTTGGTTGTTTTGTTTTGCTTTGTTTCCACTGAATAAAGTGAATAAAGCCAACCAAGTAGCTAGGACTGAATATGAATTTAAATGGACCTATGAAAGAAAACTGCAGTCTTGACCTATTTTGCTAATTTTTAAACTCACTACTCAGTTCATATCTATTAGGATGTTATTATAAAGAGAAAGGAAAGAGACTAGTTGGAAAGAAGAGATTCAGTGGAGGGGGGATTTGGGAAGGGGAATTGAGAGGAAGATGGGAGGAGATTATTATTATGGTTTATTGCCTATATTTATGGAGGCTGTCAATTAAAAGTTTAAAAAAGAAAAAGGGAGGGAGAGGAAGGGTGGGTGAGGGGTAGGCAGAAACTAGAGCCCTTCCTGCCATACTGGTTTGAACAGTACAGCACAAACTTACAGTCCAATCTCACAATCTCACCTCTGGATGGATATCCAAAAGAAATGAAATCTGACTCTAACAGCCATCTGCACACTCATATTCACAGCAACCAAACGACAGGGGCAACTTGTTGAGTGGATAGATGGATGAGCAAAATGGGATACGTACACACAATGAAATATTATTTAGTCTCAAAAAGAAATCTTGACACATGTTGTGACATGATGAAGACATGCTAAGTGAAATAAGCCAAACAGAAAAGGGCTAGAGAGATGGCTTAGTGGTTAACACACTTGCCTACAAAGCCTAAGGACCCATGTTCAACTCTTCAGATCGCACATAAGCCAGATGCACAAGGTGACACAAGTGCACAAGGTGGTGCATGTGTCTGGAGTTCTGTTACAGTGGCTGAAGGCCCTTGCACACGAATTCCCTCGCACTTGTGTTCTTGCTCTCTCTGTCTTGCATTAAAAAAAAAAAAAAAAAGGCCAATCTGTTGGGCTTGCCTCAGAAAAAAAGTACAAATAATGTGTGATCCCACTTATATGAGGTTCATAGTTGAATCCATAAGCACAGAACATAGCATGGTGGTTGCCAGGGACTAAAGAAGGGAAAAGGGGGAATTTTTACTTAATGGGTACAGGCTTTCTGCTTAGAATATGAAAAAGGTCTGAAGCTAGATGGGTTACTAGTTGTACAACATTAATGTTACTGAGCCATGCAATTAAAAATGGTTGTTAAAATGATAGATTTTGTAGCCAGGTGTGATGGCGCATGCCTTTAATCCCAGCACTTGGGAGGCAGAGGTAGGAGTATCGCCATGAGTTTGAGGCCACCCTGAGAATACATAGTGAATTCTAGGTTAGCCTGGGCTAGAGTAAGACCCTACCTTGAAAAAACAAAAAACAAAAAAATAGATAGATTTTTGTTAAGAATATTTTGCCAAACAAAAATAAATAAATATTTGGTTATATAAACATCCCAACCATGAAATTCATCTATTTTCACCCTTTTGGAGCAGGCAGACCTTATAGTTCCCCTTGCTAGGAAGACAATAGATATGGTGTATGCCCAAGATCAACTTTTCTTACATTTCTTTAAAGAAAGAGCTTTAAAATCACTAATGTTCATTCCAGGGTTCTAAGGCCACTCACCATGCTGGAGGTAAAGTTTTCTACAATGTAGCTTCTCTGTGGCATAACCTCCCCCTCTCCCCACCCCACCCCTGTCAAACAAAATAGCTTCCTAAGCAGGGGTACTTAGACTGTCCATCCCAAGGGCCAGCGTGGAGGAGGCACCATAACCAGGAAGTTGTTAGAAGTGTCCTCACGTGCCAAGCAATGACAAAAAGACCAGACCAGACTTCTGGTTAAGATGGTGCCATAGGAAGCATGCCAAAGCAGCCTAGGAGAAGAAAAGCCAAAAAAAAAAAAAAAAAAAAAAAAAAAAACAGCAAAATACACTCTTCTACTAAAAAGTGAGTTCTATAAGAAATTATCAGGGAAGTATGAGAGATCCAGAGCATCCAGAGCCCACACAGGCAGGCAGAAGCAGCTCCAGCAGCGGCGGCAACAGGTCTGCGGCACCAGCAGGTCTGCGGGGCCACAGCTGCAAGGCTTCCCTTGAGCCACAGGAAAAGCCAAGTGACATGACAGCACCTGGAAAACTCAAGAAACTTGAAGGGAGAACTGCAGCAACCAATGAAGGGCCAGATCACAAGGTAGAGGAACATGTGGACCAGTGGGAGAATTAGAACCACCATCCACAGCCTCCCCTCCCCCACCGCCAGCACAAAAACCAGTAAGCACCACAGCACCAGCGACCATAGCAGTGATCCAGCGACCCAGCCAGCCGACTTGAACCCACAGTGCACCAAAGAAGGACCCAAGCAGGAGCACAGCATAACTGAGACCAAAATCATCCCAAAAGGGAAGGGTCTCACTTGGTCACAAGCTGACTTGGAACCCTCAACAGACCAGAAATCAGCCTCCTAGTTGACAGGATTAAGGGTGTGGGGCAACACACACCCTAAGGGATTGAAACTTTGTTGGATCTGGTTGTCATAATACCTGCTCTTGCATAAATACTCTGTGCTGGTTTTCATTGAAAGTGTACATTGTTTAGTTAGATTTTAGAATCTGCCTGTACTTTGTTCCACTCACCCTACTTGAATACTCTCATAGCAGGCAAACCCAACACCTAGGGTCACTTTTTTAGATATTCTGAGAGTCTTAAGAGCCACACCTAGCACCTTAAGCTCCTACCCTGAAGATATATAACATCAGATTGATTGACACATCTAATAATACTGCAGCTAATTAGAAAATCCAAGCATTAAATTAATCCAAGATGCCAAAATATGTACATTATAACACAAGAAACACCAAAAATCAAGACAATATAAATCCACCAAAAATTATTAATGCATCAGAAATGACCTCCAGTGAGACTGATTTAGAGGAAATACCTGATAAAGATTTCAAAAGAATGATTATAAATATTCTCAAAGAAGTCAAAGAGGAAATCAAAGGAATCAAAGGAATCAAAGCAGACACAAGAAACCAATTTAATGAAATAAAGACATCAATACAAGACATAAATAAGGAAATAGAAATAATAAAGAAAATCCAGTCAGAATTACTAGCAATGAAACAAAACACTCTATAGAAATTCTCACCAGTAGAATGGCTGAAGGAGAGGACAGAATTTCTAGACTAAAAGACCAGGTGGCATATCTACTAGAAAAGAGATATAAAAGGAAGAGAAAGGAAGGTAGGGGGGTACTTGTAGGATGGTATTGTATATATGTAAGTAGAAGAACAGACTAATGGGGGTGAAAAGGTCCAAGTGAGGTCAGGGGAAGAGACTGAGTAAAGAAAAGGTGGAGGGAGGGCTAATCAAAATCTAAGAGAATATAAATAAATCATATGGAATCCTCTGGTTTTGGACAATGGAACACTCAGGAGCCATAGATCATTGCTAGAAAATTTTCAGTGCCAGGGATGGGATACCTTCCAGTAAGCTGTTGGCCAGGGAGGTCCCCTGATGCCCCCAAAATATTATAGGCCATTGCTGAGGCCCTTGGTTTCCCACCAGGAATAGATGGTAAGACCCTATTGCTGAAGACTCCACATACTTGGGATGCAAGGCCACTGAGAAATCCTGCTGGAACTGAGCTGATAACCTCCTCCATGTAGACCAGCTGACAGAAAGCTGGAAGAAGCCATTCTGTATGCAGTTCAATGGGAGAAAGAGATACCGCCAGTGAAGATTCTCAACAGTGGACACTGCAAGCCCTATAATTGGCCAGCCAGGCCAAATGAGCCAACGAGTGCAATAGTGGCACATCTATCATGGTGGAAACCAACTGCCCTCCAATTGGACTGGAGGCCCGCTCCATGGGAGGGAATATATCCCTGATACTGAAAACCTAAAACAGGGTTAGTCATGAGCTCCAGGGACTGATGTCTGGATAAATGTATATACTATGCTTATCAAACTGCCCATTAAGCACTTTTTTTAATATTCATACCCTTATATTAATGCTACTCTCACTTTGGGTAGAGAATCTTCTCTTTTCAGATGGCAGTGACCTTGGGACGACTCAGAAGATATCACAGTGCTGGAAAGAAGTGACTGGAGTACTGAATAACATCTTGATCACACCTTCCAAGGCTCAGGGTCCAATGCAGAAGAGGTGGCTGAAAGAATGTAAGAGCCAAAGGAAGGGTAGGACTCCTTACAATGTGCTCCCTCCAGACATAAAAGGGCCTGGATATCCATGACCTCATAGTGCCTGACACGACCTACACAAGACCATCATAAGAGGAGGAAAAGATTATGGCATCAAAATAAAAGAGAGACTGATTGAGATGGGGAGGGGATATGATGGAGAATGGAATTTCGAAGGGCAAAGTGGGGAGAAGGAGGGTATTAGCATGGGTTATTTTTTATAATCATGGAAAATGTTTTTAAAAATTGAGAAAAAAATCTAAGAGGATATAAATAAATCATATGGAAACCTACTTTTTTGGACAATGGAACACTCAGGAGCCATAGATTGTAACTAAAAAATTTTCAGTGCCAGGGATGGGATACCTTCCATTAAGTTGTTGCCCAGGGAGGTCCCTGATGCCTCCAAAACATTATAGGCCATTGCTGAGGCCCTTGGTTTCCCACCAGGAATAGATGGTAAGACCCTATTGCTGAAGACTCCACATACTTGGGATGCAAGGCCACTGAGAAATCCTGCTGGAACTGAGCTGATAACCTTCCTCCATGTAGACCAGCTGACAGAAAGCTGGAAAAAGCCATGCTGCATGCAGTTCAATGGGAGAGAGAGAAATCACCAGTGATGTACCCATCAGTGTACACTGCAAGTCTTATATTTTGCCAGCCAGGCCACATTGTCATGGTGGAAAAAAAAACTGCCCCTAATTGGATGGAGGCCCACTCCTTGGGAGGAATCATCCCGAAACTGAAAACCTAAAACGGGGTAGTAAGACCCCTAGGGGGTAACTCTGTTGTGTCTGCAAAATGTATTACTATGCTCCAAACTGCCCAGTAAGCACTTCTTTAATGTCATACCCTTATATCAGGAGGGGACCCCCCAAATGACCCTTTAAACGGGTTTTGGGGGAGGGTGAATCCAAGGCAGCCACCAAAGTTTTACTTTAATGAAGCATGAAAAAAATGGAAACAATTTTATTTTTAAAAAAAACATCGGGCTTACTACACATTGTTTGAAAAAAAACCAAAGGGGCAACCCACATACCATCACCAAAACAATAAACACAGCACAGCACATCCATGCAATGGGACTCCCTTGCCCACAAAAAAAGGGGAAAAGTTTGCCATGTATTTATGGAAAAATTTTTCAAGACCTACAGTTAAGTGAAAAAACAAAGTAAAAAAGGTTATGTCTTTGCTTTTATTGGATAAAAAAGGGGAAAAAGTCAGCACCTAAAGTGGCAGTAAAAATAAGGGTTCGTTAATCCAAAAAAAACGAAGACCAGGGGGAAGTGAATTAGTACAGTCTTGAAGAATAGTGTGAAGGGCTTTTTTAAGAAACTAAAACTGGGGCCAGGTGTGGGGAACACGCCTTTAATCCCAGCCTCAGGGGGAGGGGTAGGAGGATTGTTTAAATTTGGGGCCAGCCTGAACTACATAGTGAACCCCGGTCAGCCTGGACTTAGCAAGACTCTATTTCAAAAAACAAAAAAAAAAAAAAAAAAAGAAGGGGGGAGGGAGGGAGGGAGGGAAAGAGAGAGAGACTAAAAAGAGATCTGCCATATGCCCAGCTATCCAATTCGGGTAATAGTCAAAAGAAATGATAGCAATAAATCAAAGAATCCCTGCATTTTCATGTACATTGCAGCACTATTCACAATAGTAAGTTAGGGAACCAACCCACAGATGAATGGATAAGGAAAATGTGATATATATATATATATATATATATATATATATATATATATATATATATATATATATATATATATCAGCCATCAAAACTGGATACCTTAACATTTCACCAAAGTGAATGGATCCCAGGGGCAGTAGATATGGACCAGCTGGTAAAGCACTTGCCAAGCAGGCATGAAGACCTGAGTTCAGAGCCCCAGCATCCATGGATATTCCAGCAGGTGTGGCAGCCCACCTGAAATCTCAGTGCCCTGGAGGCAAAACAGGGAAACTAGCTGGCTAGACTGACTGAATCAGTGATCTCTGGGTTCAAGATAGAAACCCTACCTCAGTAAATAAAATAGAGAGCAACAGAGGAAGACTTAAGAAATACACCCTGAAGTATTAAATACAAAAAGCCATATGGAATGTAACTTATCCTCATATGGTAGAGGAATAAAAGGTAAAATGAGGGCTGGAGAGATAGCTTCGCGGTTAAGCGCTTACCTGTGAAGCCTAAGGAGGTTCCCACCAGGAATAGATGGTAAGACCCTATTGCTGAAGACTCCACATACTTGGGATGCAAGGCCACTGAGAAATCCTGCTGGAACTGAGCTGATAACCTCCTCCATGTAGACCAGCTGACAGAAAGCTGGAAAAAGCCATGCTGCATGCAGTTCAATGGGAGAGAGAGAAATCACCAGTGAAGATACCCATCAGTGTACACTGCAAGTCTTATATTTTGCCAGCCAGGCCAAATGAGCCAATGGGTGCAATAGTGTGGCACATCTGTCATGGTGGAAACCAACTGCCCTCTAATTGGACTGGAGGCCCACTCCATGGGAGAGAATACATCCCTGATACTGAAAACCTAAAACAGGGGTAGTCATGAGCCCTAGGGGTGTAACGTCTGTTGCTGTCTGGCTAAATGTATATACTATGCTCATCAAACTGCCCAGTAAGCACTTCTCTTAATGTTCATGCCTATATATTAATGCTACTCTCACTTTTGGTAGAGATCCTTCTCTTTTCAGATGAGTTACCTTGGGATAACTCAGAAGGCATCATAGTGCTGAGAAGAAGTGACAGAGGAGTGTTCAGCACTGAAATATCTCTATCACACCTTCCAAGGCTCAGGGTCTAATGCGGAAGAGGTGGCAGAAAGAATGTAAGAGCCAAAGGAAGGGCAGGACTCCTTACAACGTGCTCCCTCCAGACACAAAATGGCCTGGATATCCATGACCTCACAGTGCCTGACACTACCTACACAGGACCATAATAGGAGGAAAAGATCATAATATCAAAACAAATGAGAGACTGATTGAGAGGATGAGGGGATATGATGGAGAATGGAGTTTCAAAGAGGAAAGTGGGGGGAATGAGGGAATTACCATGGCATATTGTTTGTAATCATGGAAGTTGCTAATAAAAAAATAATTTTTTAAAAAAAGACCAGATCACAGCCTGGTGTGGTGGCACATGCCTTTAATCCCAGCAGCTGGGAAGCAGAGGTAGGAGGATCGCCATGAGTTCAAGGCCACCCTGAGACTACATAGTGAATTCCAGGTCAGCCTGAGCTAGAGTGAGACCCTACCTCAGAAAAAAAAAAAAACATAGGTATATAGGACCCATGCATGTGATTTCAGAGGTCAGTCACTGTGACTTTCATAGAACCCGAGTAGCTCATTCATGGAGGCAGCTGATAGATCAAACAGCTATATGTGGCAGGGGAAGCTGAGCTTGGGGGCCCAGGCCCAAGGCCCAAGGCCCACAGCAAAAATGGGCCACCTCTGCCTCCCTTGCTGGCTGCCCAGATCTCTTAGCCAGGCCAGGAAGAATTCCCGGAAGTGGAGCGGGGAACAATGAGAGGAAATGCAGAAGGAAGTGCAGGCCCCACCCCTGCCAACTCTGCACTTCCAGGCTGCTCCAGAGCAGTGGCCAGGGTTGACAGCTTGTTATTTCCTCCTCCTTGTTATATTTCGGGGGGGGGGGGTATATAGTGCACCTCCCATGACCACTCTCATTGCAGGCCCTAGGACAAAGTCTCTCTAAGGAGCTAGGTGGCTTCACAAGCCTCATGCTCATAGGTAAAAAGGCTGGCTGAAGGCTGCTTATCCCAAAGTACAAGAGGCAGGCTGTGGGGACAAGCTCAGGGAGGGAGGAGTGCAGGGTGGGGAGGGGCTTCCTGGGAGGGTTGGAAGGTTTCTGAGGCTTGATCACAGGTCACAGTGAAGGCCATTCCTCATTCATTCCTTCATGTTGCAAAGGACAGAGGAGATAAAGGTCTCATACTCTATGGCTTTATTCAGGCCACTTCAGACTTGGAGGATCCACACCCTGACCTGCCTGACATGGAGATGAATACTGAGACACAGGCTCTAAGGCTACATGCCTTTAGTGCACTGCCCTATCAGCACCGACCCACGGCCTAGAAGGTATCCAATGGGGTCAATAAGAATCCAACAAAATGAGAAAGTGAAGCAGACAAGCATAGGGACATCCAGGTAACCCAGGGTACTATTCCTTGGCTGCCCCTTTCCCAGCAGAGTTACACTAGCACCCTCTTCCTTGGGTAATTTGTATTCAGGTACATCTGATAGAAGAGATAAGAAAGGCCAGCTTAGATCAGTGTTGGGCACAAACGCAGAGATTAATCTGTCCTTGAAGTGACCAGTCAAGAAAAAGCTTAGTACCATCTCATGTGTATGGATGATGGAAAGAGGCACATATGCTTAAAATTACAGGATATGTGGCTGAAGTGGTGGCTCAGCACTTAAAGGTGCTTGCTTGAATAGCCTGGCAGCCCAGGTTAGAATCCCCAGTACCCACATAAAGTCAAATGCACAAGTGGTACATGCATCTGGAGTTCATTTGCAGTGGCAGGAGGCCCTCATTCATTCTCTCTCTCTCTCTCTCTCTCTCTCTCCCCCCTTGTAAATATATAAATAGCATTACGGGATGTACAGCCCACACATGTGCATATTTGTCAATCAGAATAAAGGATCTATCCCATTCCTGACCCTGGATATCAGCTCCTCCCTCCACCTAGACTCATAAAAAGAACCCAGGAAAAAATAGGGCCTCAAACTTGAGCCTGCTCCTGCCCTGTGGAGTATATCCTATGCTTTTGCTTTCGTTTTTAATAAATCCATACTTTCACTATTGCTGTGTATCTTGCACAATTTGTTGCTCATGTCAGAAGGAACCTGGACATAGTATCACGAGTCATCCAAACATCCCCTTGGGTAACACAGCACAGGGCCCTGGCTGCCTACAAAAACAAATTCCAAGTATGCACACAGCCTCACACCAGCCAATGTAGCATGAATGCCATAGGCCCTTCCAGCCTCCCCCAATGGTCTCTCTGGATCTGTTGTGTTCTGGAACCACAGGAATGTAGGAGCAGAAGTGTGGGAGCTAAAAGTATTGCTGCCATTCCAAGAAAGAAGTCAGGAGTGGGCGTGGGGAGGGAGAGCCATGAGGAAAAGAACCAGTTCCCAGATGCATCATCCACTGGGGCGCTTCCCTATCTGAGAAGAGGCAGGAGTGGGAGCCCCCAAAGTGAGCCTTAACAGTGTGTGGGAGGGTGAGATCCAAGGCAGCCACCAAAGTTTACTTTAATGAAGCATGAAAAAATGGAAACAATTTTATTTTTAAAAAAAACATCGGGTCTTACTACATCATTGTTTGTAAAAACAAACTCAAGGGCAACCCACATATCCATCACCAAAACAATAAACACAGCACAGCACATCCATGCAATGGAAGACTGCCTGTCCACAAAAATAATGGGAAAGTTTGCCATGTATTATATGGAAAAATTTCAAGACCTACAGTTAAGTGAAAAAACAAAGTACAAAAGGGTTATGTCATTGCTTTCTATTGGATAAAAAAGAGGAAAGTCAGCACCTAAAGTGGTCAGTAAGCAATAAGGGTTCTGTAATAATCCATAAAAACGAAGACCAGTGGGAATGTGAATTAGTACAGCTACTATGAAGAATAGTGTGAAGGCTCCTTAAGAAACTAAAACTAGGGCCAGGTGTGGTGGAACACGCCTTTAATCCCAGCACTCAGGCGGTAGAGGTAGGAGGATTGTTCTGAATTTGAGACCAGCCTGAGACTACATAGTGAATTCCAGGTCAGCCTGGACTATAGCAAGACTCTATTTCAAAAAACAAAAGAAAAAAAAGAAAAGAAGGGGGGAGGGAGGGAGGGAGGGAAAGAGAGAGAGACTAAAAAGAGATCTGCCATATGCCCTAGCTATCCCAATTCTAGGTATATAGTCAAAAGAAATGATAGCAATAAATCAAAGAGATGCCTGCATATTCATGTACATTGCAGCACTATTCACAATAGCTAAGTTATGGAACCAACCCACAGATGAATGGATAAGGAAAATGTGATATATATATATATATATATATATATATATATATATATATATATATATATATATCAGCCATCAAAACTGGATACCTTAACATTTCACCAAAGTGAATGGATCCCAGGGGCAGTAGATATGGACCAGCTGGTAAAGCACTTGCCAAGCAGGCATGAAGACCTGAGTTCAGAGCCCCAGCATCCATGGATATTCCAGCAGGTGTGGCAGCCCACCTGAAATCTCAGTGCCCTGGAGGCAAAACAGGGAAACTAGCTGGCTAGACTGACTGAATCAGTGATCTCTGGGTTCAAGATAGAAACCCTACCTCAGTAAATAAAATAGAGAGCAACAGAGGAAGACTTAAGAAATACACCCTGAAGTATTAAATACAAAAAGCCATATGGAATGTAACTTATCTTCATATGGTAGAGGAATAAAAGGTAAAATGAGGGCTGGAGAGATAGCTTCACGGTTAAGCGCTTACCTGTGAAGCCTAAGGACCCTGGTTCGAGGCTCGATTCCCCAGGACCCACATTAGCCAGATGCACAAGGGGGCGCACGCATCTGGAGTTCGTTTGCAGTGGCTGGAAGCCCTGGCACGCTCATTCTCTCCCTCTCTCTCTCTCTCTCTCTCTCTCTCTCTCTCTCTGTCACTCTTAAATAAATAAAAATAAACCAAAAAAATTTTTTTTTAATTTTTTTAAAGGTAAAATGAGAGAAAAGAGAACCAAATAAATGGAGGGAAATGGTGATGGTGTTTCTGACTAAAGGGTTTATGGACTATCTCTATAGTACTTTTGATAACTTTTCTATAAGTTTGAAACTCTATTTTTCATATTCCAGAAGGGTCATCATGTGTCTGTTTCTCATTCTCTGTCTTTGAAACTAAGAATGTGACATGTCACTCTATACTACACAGATTATAGTTCAGCTCCTCGCTGACTCAGCTGTCGCCTTTGTCCTGAGTCAGAAAGCCCCTGTCACCCACGGGCGGGTGTGCACACATGTAAATGTGCACACTCACTCAAGGAAGGAAATAGACAGGAGCTCCACCCCTCAGTTGTGTGTGCCTTCCAGGGAAGGACAGGAAGTGAGGGACAGCAGGACATTCCAGGGCCCCTGAGCCCACCTGGCCTCTGGCAGCCTTCTTCCGGGACCTGACTCCCCAGAGACTGCCCAAGGAGAACTCTAAATAGATTTCCACTGCAGTCCAGAGAAAGACAAAAGGAAGATTACCCTGAAATCCAGAGATATTCTGGATAGAATCCAGGGCAAAATATAGTTACAAAAATCCTTGAAAATAAGGCTGTGGTCAACACTTTGAGCCTGCTGAGGAAAACAGGATAGGGAGCCCCAAACAGCTCCCAAAGATTCCAGAAAGCAGAGCCCACAAATCAGCATGCTGAAACCAGAAGCCTTCCCTTCCCAATTCCAAACAGCAAACTGCAGCTCAGCCTCTTGAATGTCTTTGAGAGCATGCACGCTTATCTGACTAAGGAGAGCCCATGAGGTGAGGATGCCTGGGACAAGCCGCTCACAGAGGAAAAGATCCTCCACGCACAAAGCAGACCGGGGGTTCATATTCCTAATGACAACCCAAATATATGATGATTCCATAATAAAAAGACAAGCAGCTAAAAACCTAAGTATAGGCAATTCTAAGGACTAGATGTGGTGGTACACATCATAATCCTGGCACTTGAGAGGTAGAGGAGGGCAAGTTCAAGGCCAGCCTGGGCTACATAGTGTGAATTTGTCTCAAAAAAAAAAAGTGATAGCCAAGTGTGGTGCCCTGTAATCCCTCAACTCAGGAGGCTGGGGTGGATGAATCATTATTTGGAGACCCACCTGGGCTGCATAGCAAGACTCTGTTTCAAAAAAAAAAACATAGGGGCCGGCCATGGTAGCGCATGCCTTTAATCCCAGCACTTGGGAGGCAGAGGTAGGAGGATTGCTGTGAGTTCAAGGCCAGCCTGAGACTACAAAGTGAATTCCAGGTCAGCCTGGGCTAGAGTGAGACCCTACCTCAACAACAACCAAAAAAAATGTGGGACTAAGGGTATTGATCAGTGGTTAAAGGCACTGGCTTACAAAGCCTATCTGGCTGGATTCAATTCCACAGCCACCCACATAAAGCCAGACAGGCATCCATTTGCAGCAAGAAGAGATCTTCGCACACATGCATGCACATACACACATTTGCTCATGCCCACTCACAAATAAATAAACTTTTTTGAACAATGGAACACACAGGGGCCATAGATTGTTACTAGAAAATTTTCAGCGCCAGGGATGGGATACCTTCCAGGGTAGTTGTTGGGCAGGGAGGTCCCTAATGCTCCCAAAACATTACAGGCCATTGCCAAGGCCCTTGGTTACCCACCAGGAATAGAAGGTAAGACCCTTTTGCTGAAGACTCCACATACTTGGGCTGTAAGGTCACTGAGAAACCCTGCTGGAACTAAGCTGAAAACCTCCTCCATGTGGACCAACTGACAGGAAGCTGGAAAAAGCCATGCTGCGTGCAATTCAATGAGAAAGAGAGAAATCACCAGTGAAGATACCCAATAGTGGACAGTGCAAGCCTTAGATTTGGCCAGTCAGGCCAAATGTGCCAACAGGTGCAATAGTGGCATGTCTGTCATGGTGGAAACAAACTGCCCTCTAATTGGACTAGAGGCCCACTCCATGGGAGAGAATACATCCCTGATACTGAAAACCTAAAGCAGGGGTAGTCATGAGCCCTAGGGGTGTAACATCTGCTGGTGTCTGCCTAAATGTATGTACTATGCTCACCAAACTGCCCAGTAAGCACTTCTCTTAATGTTCATACCCATATGTTAATACCACTCTATTTTGGTTAAAGAACCTTCTCTTCTCAGATGGCAGTGACCTCGGGATGACTCAGAAGGCACCGTGGTGCTGAGAAGAAATGACAGAGGAGTGTTCAGCACTGAAAGATCTCAATCACACCTTCCATGGCTCAGGGTCCATTGTGGAAGAGGTGGCAGAAAGAATGTAAGAGCCAAAGGAAGGGTAGGACTCCTTACAACATGCTCCTCCAGACACAAAATGACCTGGATATCCATGACCTCACAATCCCTGACACTACCTACACAGGACCAGCATAATAAGAGGAAAAGATGATGACATCAAAATAAAAGAGAGACTGATTGAGAAGGGGAGGGGATATGATGGAGAATGGAGTTTCAAAGGGGAAAGTGGGGGGGGATGGAGGGAATTACCTTAGGATATTGTTTACAATTATGGAAGTTGTCAATTAAAAAATAAAAATATCTTTTTAAAAAGTTTAAAATAAATAAATAATTTTTGTTTGTTTTTGAAGTAGTGTCTTATTTTAGCCCAGGCTGACCTAGAACTCACTCTGTAGTCCTAGGCTGGCCTCAAACTCACAGTGACCTTCCTACCTCAGTCTCCTGAGTTCTGGAATTAAAGGGCTGCCCACTATGTTCAGTAAATAAATAAATATTTTGTGTTAAATGGCAAATGTGATGGCTCATACTTGTAATCCCAACACTTGAGAGGCTAAGGCAAGAAACTTGCTAAGTTTGAGCCAGTCCAGGTTACATAGTAAGTTCCAGGCCAGTCTGGAGTATAGTATGAGACCACATACATACATACATTCAAAGAAGAAGAAATACAAGGGGACAATAACCATATGAAAATATGTTCAAGTTTATAAGCCAAGAAAACCAAAACCTGCTGATTATCCTTGCCTTTTTCTCATCACACTATCAAAGATAAAATATAGTACCATGGGATATTTTTTTATAATCATGGAAGATGTTAATAAAAATTGAGAAAAGAAAAAAAAAGATAAATAAAAGTTTGGCATGCATTTTTCTGCACTATTAATGGAAATAAATTAGGTATTTGTGTGTGTGTGTGTGTGTATGTATGTGTGTGCAGTGTGGTGAGTATGATGTGTGGTGTATGCACGTGTGCGTGCAGATGTAGACACCCACGCATGAACATGCAGAAGCCAGAGAACATAGGGTGTCCTTCTCTTATCACTCATCCATGTTGACATGACATTTCTCTCTCAACCCAGAGCTGTTGTCCATGAATGAGCCCCAGTGAATCTCTGGTCTCTGTCCACCATGGAGTGGAGTACAAATACACATACCACACCTAACTTTTTGCATGGGCTCTAAGCTGCCAACCTCTGTGATCTCCAGCCAGAAAGGCAAGTGAGGCAAACTCTCTTAACTGCTGAGACATCTCCCCAGCCCAAATTAGGACTTTTTGAAGAGTAATTAGACAGAATCTCCAAACATTTACATGCTTATATCCTTTGATCCAGTAATCTCACTTCTAAGGACCTATGGTAAGAAACTCAGCAACATTTAAAACATATAAACAGGGGGGCTGGAGAGATGGCTCAGTGATTAAAGATGCTTGCTTACAAAGCCTGGTGGCCCCAGTTCAACTCCCCAGTACTCACATAAAGCCAGATGCACTAAGGGGTGCATGTATCTGGATTTTCCTTACAGTAGCAAGAGGCCCTGGTGTGCCTATTCTCATACTCATTCTCTCTCTCTCTCTCTATCTATCTATCTATCTCTATCTCTATCTCCTTACAAAGGAATAAATTAAAAACACAGTAAAAACATTTGGATAAATTTGTTCACTGGATAATCACGTGAGAGCAAGTAATTGAAGGGCAACCAAACCCTAACCATGGTGTTGCACCCAACTCAGAATACCAAGTAATGCATGAAAAATGAGGGTAACATGCTGCCAGGTGGCCTAGGAAAGGATCAATCCTGAACTAAAAGCAAAGTTCAGACTGATGCATATGTCAAAACTGCATTTGTATACAAGCAAGTGTATAGGCATGTGCATGAACAGAGGCTTGCATAGACTTAGGGACAGCAGAGAAAGACCTAAACCATGTTGTTAGCAATGGCCACTACTGGGCTTTTTCCCTTATACTGCAAGAATGCAGCTTAAACACACACATTTATGATTGTGGAGGTTTTTAAGTCTTTTTAAGTGAAAAACACATGTGTGCATGTATGTGTGCAACATATTAAGGCATGCAGACAATGTGTGCTATGTGGTTGACCTATGCACATGTCTGTAGATCTTGCTATAGCCCCTGAATCCCTTTGATGTTCCAAGCCCTGACAGGCATTTGACACACACTCTCATTTAAACTTCACAACAGCCATTACACAGGTACTATTATGGCTGTCTTGATGAGGAAGTAGGAGTTTGGAGGCATCCACACCCCAGACAGGGCCAAGAAGAAACTTGCTGCTGACAATGGAGTTCCTGAGCAAAGCCCCTGCCCCTTGTTCTCATGCAACCCTCCCCCCAACCTTCTCCCAGCTCCTGCACAGCTGAGAGGAACTGGACCCGCTCCTCCCGAGATGGTACCTGTCAGTCCCATCAACACCCTCCAGGTGCGGTGCCGCGCACCATCTGCCAGGCCCTCCTCTGCCCCTCTGTTTTCTCCTTCCCAGTCCCACCCTAAAGGACTAAGAGGTATGTTCTACCTTCAGATGTGCTTTTACACTTCACTTAACACTTCCTACGGGGTCTGAGAAATGGCTCAGTGGTACAATGCGCTTTTTTGCAGAGCTTACAGGCCCAGGGTTCTATTCCCTAGTACCTACATAAAGCCAGATACACAATGTGTCTGGAGTCCGTTTGCAGCAGCAAGAGACCCTGGCACTCCCATACTCTCCCTCTCTCTCTCTCTCATGAATAAATAAAAATTTAAAGACCTTGAATTAATATTTTTAAAAAATTAACAGCAACGGAAGAGACAGCTGGGGAGATGATTCAGTTCTGCTTGCCTCACAAGCATGGCAAACAAGCCAGGTGTGGTGGCATGCATCTATAATCGTTGCAGTTATCTTCTCGTTGCTGGAACAAAACACCTGACAAGAGCAACTGATGGGGGGACAGGTTTTATTTTGGCTTACAGTCTCAAGGGGAAGCTCCACGATGGCAGAAAAAAAATGGTAGAGCAGAGGCTGGACATCACCTCTGCATAGCAGATGAGAAACAGCAGCAGGAGAGGTCCACTCCCAGTAACACACCACCCCCAGCAAGGCTCCACCTCCCAAACTGCCATGGGCTGGGGATCAAGCATTCAGAACACATGAGTCTATGGGGACAGCTGATTCAAACGACCATGTAGTCACAGCATGGGGAAGACAGACGCAGGAGATTCTAAAGCTCAGTCACCAGCTGCACTAACCTGCTTGCTGAGCTCGAGACCAATGAGAGACCCTGTCTCAAAGGAGGTGGACAATGCCTGTGGTATCACATCTGAGATTGTCCTCTAACCTACAAATACATGTGCATTTTTTCAAACAAAATAACAAAGAATGGAAGAAACAGAAGCACAGAACATGTAGGTGACCTGCCCAAGCCCACATAACTAGGTCCTATTTCTTTTCAGAGTCTCAATGTCCACACTCATTGTATAGGCTCAGGTCATCCATCCCAATGTGGGCCTGGAGGAGAAGCTATAGGAGGAATAGGTGATACAGTACCTGTACTCAGGGCAGTTTCTGAGCTACTTGTGTCCCAGCCAGTTATAGTCACCACAATAGACAATCAGACCCTGGGAAGGGTGAAGGCAGGCAGGCATCTGTTCAAGTGGGAGACCCTCCAGTGCCCTTCTATACAGCCACCAGTTATTAAAAGCTGATGTGTGGGCTGGAGAGATGACTTAGCGGTTAAGCGCTTGCCTGTGAAGCCTAACGACCCTGGTTCGAGGTTTGATTCCCCAGGACCCACGTTAGCCAGGTGCACAAGGGGGCGTATGTGTCCGGAGTTCATTTGCAGTGGCTGGAAGCCCTGGCGTGCCCATTCTCTCTCTCTCTTTCTCTTTCTCTCTCTCTCCCTCTTTCTCTCTCTGTCTGTAGCTCTCAAGTAAATAAATAAAATAAACAAAAAAATATGTAAAAGCTGATGTGTGAGCACACCACTCCAGCCAGAGGAAACAACCAGAGGAAACCCCTTCAAAGGCTATCACCTACCTCTGCTGTAAGTCAGGGTCCCCTTCTATAGCATGGGTAAGGAGTCATTTCCAGATAAAAGGCAGGATTCCCTGTTAGGCTTGTGTTTCAGATAAACAAGAAATAATGTTTTAATATTTAATGATGTCCCTGGTGCACAATGGAGAAGTGCTGACGCTGCAGTTTCTTTCTTAATCCACGGTGTTGCAGGGCTCAGATGTTTGTGTCTTTAAATCCCCAGGCATTTAAGAAGCAGCCAGAGCTGGAACGTTATTCAAAAAATTCTAGTAGCCACTAACCAGGAGGAGCTATTTAAATTTAAATCACATGGCTGGAGAGATGGCTCATAAGTTTGAAATGTTTGCTTTGCAAAGCCTGACAGCGTGGGTTCAGTTTCCCAGAACCCATGTTAAAGCCAGATGTACGAAGTGGCTCATACATCTGAAATTTGTTTGCAGTGGCAGGAGGTCTTGATGTGCCCATACTTTCTCTTTCTCTTTTGCTTTCTCCTTCTCTCTCTCTCTCTCTCTCTCTCTTTCTCTCTCTCTCTCCTTGAAAATAAATATAAATAAAAATAAAGGGCTAGAGCCGGGCGTGGTGGTACATGCCTTTAATCCCAGCACTCGGGAGGCAGAGGTAGGAAGATCACCATGAGTTTGAGGCCACCCTGAGACTACATAGTGAATTCCAGGTCAGCCTGAGCTAGAGTGAGACCCTACCTCGAAAAACCAAAAAAATAAATAAATAAATAAAGGACTAGAGAGACCGCTTAGTGGTTAAGACCCTTGCCTGCAAAGCCAAAGGACAGGTTCAATGGGCCCACGTAAGCCAGACACACAAGGTAGCACATGTGTCTGAGTTTGTTTGCAGCAGCTAGAAGCCCTAGCACACCCGTTCTCTCTCTGTCTCTCTCTCTCTCTATCTCTCTCTCTCTCCCTCTTTCTTTCAAATAAATAAATATAAAATATTAAAAACCTATCTTTAAAAACTTAAAAATAAAGAAATAAATTTAAATCACAAAAATGAAATAAATAGTTGGCCCCATGGCTAGCCCTCAAGGTGCTAGAAAATACCACATGAACTACTGGGAGAATGGGGACACCAACGCTGTGAACAAGCAGGGAGTCTGCTAGATATGAAATCAACCAGCCAGGCAAGATGTACTCACCTGTGCCATACCTGCTCAATGGGAAGGAAGTCACTGCTGGTGCTGGGAACCAAGTCAGAATCCTACAGAGATGATGGCCATGGACTCCAATGAGAACCTCCCACTGGTCTTTGGACAAAAAGAGAGGCTACATCCACCGAAATCTCTCTTAATTAACTATACTTATTCTCTTTAATCCATGCTGCTCTCACTCTCCATCAGAAAATCCATTTTCGTTTTTTACAGAAGAAAACCAGGGAGAACCAAAATACAACAACATGACAAGAAAAGATAGCTGACTCCCTATCATGAGATGAGCCACCTCTTGCACTTCAGCCAGGGTCCAGGTGACACCACAGAGGAAATGGCGAGTTAAGCATGAGTGCTGCTCTCACAGTGAGCCTGACAACCTGCACCAGGGAGATGGCGATAGACACTGAGGACACTCAAAACAGCAGAAATCTAGAAGCTGCTTAGAGCTCAACACTAAAGTAAACTTCTAACACTCCCACAAAGGCTCAGGGGGCCTTAGGGTGGGAAGGAGTACCCGAAGGCATTGACCATACTGAGGAGGGCTCTCAGTGGAATGGGGGTGGGGAGGAGGATATATAATAAGATGATATGGAGGGAATGGGACCAACATACGATTTTTCATACAACAAAGTTTCTAATTGATAAAAATGAAAAAATTAAAAATAAATGAATAAATATAGAGCTGGGTGTGGTGGTATACACCTATAATACCAGTACTCAGGAAACAGAGGCAGGAGGATTGAGAGTTTGAGACACTCCCTTGGCTACATAGTGAGACCCTGTCTCAATATACCAAAAAAGGGGGGAGGGTAAGATGGCAAAAGGAAGGAAGGGAGGGAAGGAGAAAGGGAGGAAAGGAACAGCAAACCAGGAGATAACAGCCTGGGGACAGCTAATGGAAACAGTCACTATCACCTCATGAGCAGACTGTGGAGATCTATCTGCAGGCAGTGATGAGGCTCTTCTTGGAGAATGGCCACTGAACTAAATTCACTGAATTGTCTTTTCTGTCAAAAACCTCATAAGTTGCTCTTGTCTCTTCTCAGTATGTTTCTTAATTTTACAATCTTAAATCTTGATTCCTTTTCAAAACTTTTCTTTTACAGGTAGGGTGAGCATGCTTTGTAGTCTGATCATGAGTGCGTTACAGAAATGCCTCATAGGGGGCTGGAGAGATGGCTTAGTGGTTAAGGCGTTTGCCTGCAAAGCCAAAGGATCATGGTTAGACTCTACAGGACTCACATAAGCCAGATGCACAAGACGGCGCATGCATCTGGAGTCTGTCTGCAATAGCTGGAGACCCTGGCACACCTATTCTCTCCCTCTCTCCCTCTCTCTGCCTCTTTCACTTTCATAAATAAATTAATTAAATTAAAGAAAGAAATGCCTCATAGGAACCATGCCCCCTCTTGCTGCTCCAGACAGGGTGCCCAAATATCGGTCAGACATTCAACCTAGTTTCTGTCAGACCCTGCCCCCTCCCCATTACTCTGCTCTTTCTCCCACAAGACAGTGTAGCTTTGAAAATTCAGCTAGTTTTCAGAGATTTATGTTTAATTTTGAACTTGGTCTTATTACTATCAAATTGCTAAAAGTGGAAATTAAGATAAATGTTTAGAAAAGTCAAAAATTATATGCAAGGCATTATAAGAAAAAGTTTCTGGTAAATGATGAAGTTTAGTGAACTAGCTTTTTGCCAATGACTGTGTGAGGAACTGATTCCTGGCAAGCTGGCCTGCTGTGACCTGCATATGTTGGTACTGGTTCTTAGGGCACTCAGGTAGCCCAGGAGCTGTTGGGAAGGAACACCCAGCCCAGCTGCATGTCACATGACCCACAAGGCCAGGACAGTCTCTGTGTGGCCCTGACCTGCTGTCTTTGCAGATCCTACCTAGCTCTTAAACTGGTTAAAAATATGTCCACAGAGCTGGGCGTGGTGGTGCACACCTTTAATCCCAGCACTCAGGAGGCAGAGGTAGGAGGATTGCCATGAGTATGAGGCCACCCTGAGACTGCATAGTGAATTCCAGGTCAGCCTGGACCAGAGTGAGACCCTACCTCGAAAAACCAAAAAAGAAAAAAAAATGGCCACAGTCCCTACTCTGTCCAGCTACCTCTGTAGTCTCAAAAACCCACACAGGCCTGGAAAAGTGTTGAATATGATATTGAAAATGACATACGCAAAACCAGCTGACAAAAAGCTAGAAAAAGCTATGCTGCATGCAGCTCCATGAGAGAGAGAGAAGTCACCAGTGGAGATAAACAACACTGGACACTGCAAGCCTTAAATTTGGCCAGCCAGGCCAAATGAGCCAATGGGTGCAATAGTGACATGTCTGTTATGGGGAAAACCAACAATTCTCTAATTGGACTGGAGGCCCACTCCATGGGAGGGAATATATCCCCGATACTGAAAACCTACCACAGGGGTAATCATGAGCCCTAGGGGTGTAACATATGATGGTGTCTGACTAAATGTATACACTATGCTCACCAAACTGTCCTGTAATCGCTTCTATTAATGTTTATACCCATGTAATTAATGCTATTCTCACTTTTGGTTAGAAAAGTTTCACTTTGCAGATGGCTATGACCTTGGGATGACTCAGAAGGCACTATAGTGCTGAGAAGAAGTGACAGAGGAGTGCTCAATGCTGAAACATCTCTATCACACCTTCCAAGGCTCAGGGTCCATTGCAGAAGAGGTGGTGGAAAGAATGTAAGAGCCAAAGGAAGCTTACAATGTGCTCTTTCAGACACAAAATGGCCTGGATATCCATGACCTTGCAGTGCCTGACACTACCCACACAGGACCATCACAATAGGAGGAAAAGATGATGACATCAAAATAAAACAGAGCCTTATTGAGAGGGGGAGGGGATATGATGGGGAGTGGAGCTGCAAAGGAAAAGTGGGGGGGGGGGATTACCATGGTGTTGCAGTCAGGTTCACATTGCTGGTAGAAATCACCCAACCAAGAGCAGCTTGTGGGGAAAAAAAAGAGGTTTATTTGGGCTTACAGGCTCAAGGGGGAAGCTTCATGATGGTACAGAAAACAATGGCATGAGCAGAGGGTAGATATCACCCCCTGGCCAACATAAGGTGGACAACAGCAGCAGGAGAATATGCCAAACACTGACATGGGGAAACTGGCTATAACACCCATAAGCCCGCCCCCAACAATACACTCTCTCCAGGAGACATTAATTCCCAAATCTCCATCAGCTGGGAACCTAGCATTCAGAACACCTAAGTTTATGGGGGACACCTGAATCAAACCACCACACATGGCTTATTGTCTATAATTATGGAAGCTGTTAATAAAAAAGATCAGAACAATGAAAATGAAACCTGCATTTCCTCAGCATGGCCTGAAGCACCCAAGCTGTCCACTTTGCCTCACTAAACTCTCAACTCCCACCTCATGGGAAGGGATGCCCTGGCCTCACCAGAGCACTCAGAAACCTCTGACAGATGGGTACTGCAGGGCTGCAAGCATGTCGCAGACACTTGCCCTCAGTCACACACAGCTCCATATAACCTGTGAGAATATCTCCCACATTCCGAGCTTTGTTCCCCCATCTGGGAGGATCAATGAGAGTCTATTATAATAGTATCTAACTAAGGGGAAAGGTTTGGATCTCAGATGCAAGGACCATAGAGAAGAAAAACTTGGCTAAGATTTTTTGTGTGTGTGCACGTGTGCATGTGTGTGTGCACATGTTGTGCATACATGTGTGCAAATGGACATGCCAGAGGAGGGTGTCAGACATCCTCCTCTATCCTTGTGTCTTATTTCCTATAGCTCCTCATTTTCCAGTCAGATTGGCTGACCAGGTGCCCCAGAGATCTTCCTGTCTCTGGTCCCTCTGCGATGGTGTTACAGGCATGCTTAGCCATGCCCAGCTTGATATGGCTGTTAGGCACCCACTAAGGCTTCATGTGGCTGCTGGGCACCCTCTCAGGCCTCACACTTGCACAAGGGCTTCTACACACCAAGCTATCTCCCCAGATGTCACACTAGCAGTTTGTTATGTTATGTCCAGCCCAGAACCCAGTTCACTCCCCTTTCCTGAGGGGCTGCACCTGTCGTGACACTGAGGTCCCATAATCCTTGAGCCCATTGTCCTCCACACCCACACACTAGAGCCCATACCCCGCTTGCTTTTCCAAAGCCTGGCCTTGCCTCTGAGTCAGTGTAGGGGCCTCTTCAAGGAAGCCTTCTAGGACTGCCCACTGTTCAGAGTTCTTCCTCCCTGACCTATCAGTCTACCTTCAAAGTTATATGGGTACTTGTCTTCCACAAACCATGTGTATGGGAAGTAGCTCAAGCACTTGCTAAACTGTGGGTTGACATCCCATCTCATAATTTTGGGGTAAGAATCACACAAAAAAATTAGCAACAGTAAAGAGTTTTCTACAACAGTAGGAATTAGCAACAGTAAAGGGTCCAAAATGACCAAGAATTAATTCAAAATCAAATGAGTAATGAATCCAAGGTGTTTTGGCAGTGCCTGACCATGCTGCATCACAAGACTTCGCCGCAGCCTTGGTTCTGAACACACAGCCTGTGCATTTCACACTGCGCGTGCTGTCACTGCGTGTGCATTTCACACTGCGCGTGCTGTCACTGCGTGTGCATTTCACACTGCGCGTGCTGTCACTGCGTGTGCATTTCACACTGCGCGTGCTGTCATTGCGTGTGCATTTCACACTGCGCGTGCTGTCACTGCGTGTGCATTTCACACTGCGCGTGCTGTCACTGCGTGTGCATTTCACACTGCGCGTGCTGTCACTGCGTGTGCATTTCACACTGCGCGTGCTGTCACTGCGTGTGCATTTCACACTGCGCGTGCTGTCACTGCGTGTGCATTTCACACTGCGCGTGCTGTCACTGCGTGTGCATTTCACACTGCGCGTGCTGTCACTGCGTGTGCATTTCACACTGCGCGTGCTGTCACTGCGTGTGCATTTCACACTGCATGTGCTGCCACTGCACAATGCAGCCAGCTAAGTGCCTACAGCTCTGCTCAAACTGGAGACTGCTATGTGTCTTGGTTCAGTGTGCCCTGCTCCTGTATAAACACAATGCTTTAGTTGGGGAAAACAGACGTTAATATTCCCTACCATCATTCCTCGGCATGTAAGTATCAGGATAAGATAGATTTGGATGGCATTAGAATATTTCAGTTTAAAAACTGCTGTTTAATGGGACATGGTGGCACACACTTTTAATCCCAGCACTCAGGGGACTGAGGTAGGAGGATCATGATGAGTTTGAGCAAGTCTGGGCAACAGAGGTCAGTTTAGACTAGAGTGAGACTCTGCCTCAAAAAAAAAAAGTGCTATTTGAGTTGCTGAGTGGGTTTCATAAAAAGCCACTGAATGAATTTTGGCTTAAAATCAGGACAGAATTTTCATCAATTTCTGAATTTTCCCTAAACATCCTTCTGCCATTTTGTGGCATATTTACACAAAGCAGTATTCTCAGCAATGGCAGGTATAAAATCAGAATATCGTCCATGCTGAAAAACAGTAAAGATGCTCCATGGCTTGTGGCAGCAAATGTTTAGCCAAGATTTGATTCTTTAGGTAAAAACAAACCACACCAGCACCTCCATATAAGTATACAAATTGTCTTTAGTCTTTAATAAATGGTAAAATTATATGATACCAAAGAATTTTTTAAATAAATGTCTGCCTGACTTATTACAGTAAATATTTAATTCATATACCTATTTTATATATCAATATACCCAGGGTGATGTAAAAGTTTCTCACATGAAAGGGGTTGTGTGTGGAACAGATGAAAGAGGCCTAAGTGCCCTGAGCAGAGGCAGGGACCCACACCTTGCAGCCACCCTTCAGATGGTGTAGAGTCCCCCTTCCCGAGGAGCACCACTCTGCACCCATGTCCAGCAGACCACAGAGGGATAGCAGTGGTAGAGTTTGTCCAAGATTTTAAGGTTTCAAATTTCACAGGTGTTTTTCAGCCTGAGCCCCTTCCTAACCTGATCCTTCCTCTTTCCCTACTCCTCACTTAGCCAAGACTCCCAGTGTGAGACATAGCTGATCTAGTTCCCAAACAAAGGCTTTCCTGTAAATAGGTCACAAAACTGCCCGCCCTTGTTCCTGGGGCCAAACTTCAATAACCAGTACCAGGTGTATGAGCCCACCCAACACAGTGGAACCCTATGGTTCCTGTTAAGGACCGAAGACTCCTACCCCTGCCTAAGGCCTATCTCCATGCAGCCTCCCAGCCAGTCACACCCAAACCCACAGGCCCATCAAGCTGGAGAGGTCTGGTCCGGACTCATAAATACAAGGCAATAAAAGCCATTCACCTGTCCCGAGGGAGCTTGCTTTTGCCACTGCAACTTTGGTCCTGCTTGGCAATTTCTCCCTATTACCTGCCTGAAATAACCCAGCAGACATCAGTCCAGAGACCCCAGACTGTGTTCCCCATGATTAGTGTTCAGATTTCAGCACCACAGTTCTTACCTCAAGTTCTGCTTCTTTAATGCCAGATCTCTCCAACTGCTCCCTGTCAGCTGTAGCTTCACTTTTGCCTGCCTGCCTGACTCCTGAAGTGTGTGTGTGTGTGTGTGTGTGTGTGTGTGTGTGTGTGTGTGTAAAACAGCAGGCCCTGCCAGCAAGAAATGAGCACAGAGAGGCCCCTCCTGGGAAGCCTCAGGCTGCCACAGGAGACAGGGAGCCTCCTCCTCCTCCCAGCTTCCCCGGGCCTGAATGCTCTGTATGAACTCCTAGATATTTGATCCTACTGTGTCTGCCCTCTTGCAGCCTGGGCAGCTCTCAGCTTCACCCACAGCCAAGTTCCAGAGGCAGAAGCCAGGTTTCAGACCACTGGGCCAGACCCAGGGGAGGTGGTCCTCAGTAAGCAGATGGTGAACTGAAGCACCAGCCCTTGGTTCCAGCGTCGGCAGCCATCACAACCTACCTGTACCTTCAAGCCCCAGAGACTCCTCTGAGCCACCCACCTGTTCCGCCCCATCGTCTCATGGTCCTTAACCACCACATGAAGCTCAGAGCTCTGGTCCAGAGGAACACCCTTGAGGTCCCACTCAAAGCCCTGGAAGAAAAGAAGAAAAGGCACCTTGATCTATGGTCCTAAAGGTACTACACCAACACCCAGGAATGATTTTAGGGGTCAGTGAGTGGATATATGGGTGGATTAGTGTGGATGGGTGGATGGATGGATGAGCTTCTGGAGTGGTAGTGAGACCTAGAGGCAGCAGAAGAGAAGAGGAAGGCACGTTGTCATGGCCTCCTCTCCCCACTCAGCTCCAACTCGTCCCAGGAAACCAGGACAAAAGCACAGCTGTAAAAGTGCCAGGTGACCCTGAAGGGTCCTCAGGGACCAAAAATAACTGTGCTCATCCAAAAGCCAGTCCCCTGGTGGGCAAGATGAGTGAAGCTAATCAGGTAGGCCTAGCAGAGGCCACTCAAATCTCCTCAGAGCAAACACTTCACTTGCACTGTGACTCTATGTCCACAAAGCAATGAGGACTTCTGAAGGACTACATGGGAGAACTGAGTAATACAGCTAGTGAGAATCATTGGGGCCCCTAATTAATGAGAGAGGCCTGTGGGGAGAAAGTAGATTTCAGTAGCAACAGCAGCCTGTTTAAGGTAAACAGGCAGGTGAAGGAGCCACCAAACATTGTGGCCGAGTGTACCAGAGAGGAGAGACAAGTCTCTGCTCTCCATGACACCCTCACAGCACGGGGTGGGGGTCTCTATGTACCAGCCCTGTGCCCAGGCTGCACTGGCTAGGAGGATCTAGCTGTCATTCCCTCCCTGTTTACCGACCCGCCTGAGAGAGCTGTCTCCTGCATGAGCCCCTAACTTGTCATGCAGAGACAGAGGCACAAGAGAAGCATGAAGGAAGTGGCCTACCTCATTCCACACAGGGTTCACGCTGTTCTTGATGACTTTGGTTCTCTTCTTCACCCCTGTGGGAAAGACAGAAGAGACAATGGAGAAGTGTGTCCTGCACCATCCACCCTCCAGGCTCAGCTGCTGAGACTCATGCTTCAGCTCAGCCACAATGCCAGCATCACCAGCCAGGGCTGATGCTGCTGCACACCTTCACTCCCAGAACTTTGGAGGCTGAGTAGGAGGATTGTCATGAGTTCAAGGCCAGTCTGGGCTACAGCGAGAGTTCCAGGTCAGCCTGAGCTAGAGCTAGAGAGAAATAGCATTGCCCATGAGGGCCACTAAGGAATGCCAATGGCCATCACACTGCTCTGGGGCCACCAACCAACAGCCTGATCAGAAGAAGAATGTTTTGTTGCTGTTGTTTTTGCATATGTGTCTGTATGGTGTACGTGCACATGTATGCGTTTGTGGGCACACATGTGTGGGCGCCTGTACATGCATATGTATATCTGTGAAGGCCAGAGGTTCACTTCAGGTATCTTCCGTTGCTCTCTACCTGGGGTGTTTTTGGTCTTGTTTTGTTTGTTAACTTGCATGGCTCTGTGTCAGTGACTGCTGAGATGGAATGAGATGCCGTGGGTCAGGGGATATTCTGAAAGAGTCTAAGCACGCCCTCACTGGAGCACTCTGTGTCTTCCTGTGGGCCATGCTGTTGTGGCTCCTATAGGAGTTGGACACCTGGTGTCATTCAACAATAGCCACTGCTGTGTGACCTTGAGAAGAGCTCATTACCTTTCTAGCCTTGGCTCCCTAGTATTACCCTGGCACAGAGTATCTATCTACTTCTTTGAGCAGATACTCAAAGTTTTGAGGAGACAGGAGGTGTAAGCAAAGTGTCTGCTTCCCCTCCATTATCCATTATAAGTTTCTGTTATAAGTTTCCCGTGGCCTGTCACCTCCAGACTAAGATGGAAAATTCCATGTGATCTTGAATGATCCACCCAGAAACTTACTTCCTGTATTCCCTGAGTAATATAAAAAGTAGCCCTGAGCTAAGTGTTTTCCTAAATATCTAATTATTTATTTATTTACTTATTTATTTGAGAGACAGAGACAGAAAGAGAGAAAGAGAGGCAGGCAGAGAGTATAGGCACGCCAGAGCCTCCTGTCACCTCAAACTCCAGATGCATGTGCCACTTTGTTCATCTGGCTTTACACAGGTACTGGGGAATTGAATCTGGGCCATTGGGCTTTTCAAGTTAGCACCTTTAACCACTGAGCCATCTCCCAAGGCCCTGGGCTAAGTGGTTTTTAACTATTTTCTACTTCTTGTCTTCCCTGAAGCTAAGAACAACAAAGGGCCTCACTGGGATTTCACTAAGTCGTAGTTAGGAAAGCCAACTCCAGGACCCTCAGATGACATTAAAAGAAGCCACTGATGGCACTGCAGCCCAAAGAGAAGCAAGCAAGGAAGAAAGCATTAACCAAGCACATCACATGACTTAGGCACCAAGGAATGAGAATGCACCACTGCTGATTAGGTTACTTTAAATTAGTTAAGAATAGATTCTCATCTTCACCATGGATTTAGTCCTGTCTTATGCCTGATTTTGGCCTTGAGACATATGGCTTCACATGTGTCATTTGACAGACTCCAGAGCTCACAGTTCTGCTGGGGATAATGTGGAGGGTAAACTCTCTTCCCAAAATACTTGTAGAATCAGGGCCTGACATTCATGAGAAGCTGTGGAGAGCCCTGGGTGTTCTTCCATCCTGGAAAACTCATCCAGTCACATAAAGATGGATATGTATGGTTCCGGGTGTAGCGTACCAGAGAACTCAAAAACAGAGATGCAGCTATGGAGATGGCTCAATGGATACAACATTTGCTGCGCAAGTATAAGTACCCAAGTTCAGATTCAAAACCTGCATAGTGCCAGATGCAATAGCATGAGCGTCTGTAACCCCAGTGTGCCCACAGAAAGGAAGAAGGGAGGTGGAGACAGAAAGAAGGGAGGCAGAGACAGGAGAATTTCCCAGGAGCTCATGTGGCAGTAGCCTGGCGAGCAAAGCAGTGAATGTGAAATCCTACCTCAAACAAGGTAGAAGGTGAGGACTGACACGCGTCGTCCTCTGACTTCCTCATGTGCACCATGGCGCACACACACACACACACACACACACACACACACCCCTCAGAGATCTGTGAGATCCTGGGTATGGGAATACCTGGAGCAGTCAGAGGAGGAAGATGGTAGCTGGAATGGGGAAAGGAATTGAGAAAGTATTTCATGGCTACAGAATTCTGTGGGGAAGATGAAGAATTCTGGAAATGGATAGCAGTGATGGTTGTGCAACTATATATATAAAGTTTTGCTTGTTTATTTTATTGTTGGTTTTTTGTTTGTGGATGGGTTTTGGTTGTAGGGTTTTTTTCGAGGGGCGGTTAATACTGATGAAGAAATCTAGAGCCTCATATGTGTTAGGCACATGCTATACCACTGAGCAACACCCTGAGACCCATGAATACATCTAATGCCATTGAACTATACACTACTTAAAATTGGTGAAGATGAAAACATTGGCTAAGATGACAAACTTTATATAATATGTATTTTACCTCAATTTTTTTTGGGGGGGGGTTTCAAGGTCGTGTTTCACTCTAGCCCAGGATGACCTGGAATTCACTATGTAGTCTCAGGGCGGCTTTGAACTCACAGCAATCCTCCTACCTCTGCCTCCCGAGTGCTGGGATTAAAGGCATGCACCACCATGCCCAGCTTTACCTCAAATTTTTTAAAATCCAGGGAGGGGATGGTAGGGACATAGTTAGTGGACCTAGTGTCTATTTATTGTCCAGTGTCAGATGGTGTGATGATTTATATGAATTGTCAACTTGACCAGGGCCTAAAATCATTTGTGAGGGGTTACCTAGATTAGGTTACCCTGTAGAAATGCCTGTGATAGATTATCTTTATTAGGTTAATCGAGGTGAAAAGACACACCTTAACTATGGAAAGCACCATTACATGGGTTGGAGTCATGAACTATATAAAAAGGATACAGAAGCCGGGCATGGTGGCACACACCTTCAATCCCAGCACTCAGGAGGCAGAGGTAGGTGGATCACCATGAGTTCGAGGCTGCCCTGAGACTACATAGTGAATTCCAGGTCAGCCTGGGCTAGAGTGAGGCCCTACCTATAAAAACAAATAAATAAATAAATATAAAAAGGATACAGCTGGCTGAGCAGCAACATTCCTCACCCCTCTCTGCTTCCTCACTAAGGACCGAATATGACTACTCCAAGCTTCTGCTAACACACCTTCCCCACCAAGATGAACTATACCCTGGAACGGTAAGCTGAAATAAACTGTTCCTATAATAAACTGATTTTTGTCAGATATTCTGCTGGAACAATAAGAAGGTAACTAATACAGATGGGAAGGTTTTTGTTTTCCTGAGACAAGCTTTATATAGCCCAGGATGGCTTCCAACTTGGTAGGTAGCCAAGACTGGTCTTGAAATTCTGATCTTCCTTTACCTACCTCTCAAGTGAAGGGATTGTAGGAGTGTGCCACCACACCTGACCCCATACAATTTTTGCCAAATAAAAAAAAGAAACAAGCCAGGCGTGGTGGCACACGCCTTTAATCCCAGCACTTGGGAGGCAGAGGTAGGGGGATCACCATGAATTTGAGGCCACCCTGAGATTACATAGTGAATTTCAGGTCAGCCTGGGCTAGAGTGAGACCCTACCTCAAAAAAAAAAAAAAAAAAAAGGAAAAGAAAAAGAAAAAGAAAAAAAATTAACTGAGAAAGGTTTTAGATCTGGGCATGGTGGCACATGCCATTAATCCTAGCACTTGGGAGCAGAGGTAGGAGGATCACCATGACTTCAAAGCCACCCTGAGGCTACATAGGGATTCCAGATCAACCTGGGCTACAGCAAGACCCTACCTCAAAAAATACAATAAAAGGGCTGGAGAAATGGCTTAGCAGTTAAGCGCTTGCCTGTGAAGCCTAAGGACCCCGGTTTGAGGCTCGATTCTCCAGGACCCATGTTAGCCAGACGCACAAGGGGGCGCACACAGCTGGAGTTCGTTTGCAGTGGCTGGAAGCCCTGGCACACCCATTCTCTCTCTCTCTCTCTCTCTATCTGCCTCTTTCTGTCTCTGTCACTCTCAAATAAATAAATAAAAATGAACAAATAATACAATAAAAACAAATAAATTAAAATAAACACTACCCACCACCAAAATGGGCAAATTAAAAAGTAGGGGCTAGAAAGATGGCTTAATGGTTAAGGTATATGCTGTTTAAAAGTAATTAACTGGTATGTTTGGAGGAACATAGAGCAGAAGGACATGAAAGATATAATACAGCACAGAAAGAAATGAAAGTTTTAGGCCAGGGATTGAAGCCCAGGTAAGCTGGGGGGGGGGGGTTACCACTGTTGAGGATTGGGCCAGCTTTTTTAAATTGGGACAGTAGGAAGAATGCTGACTTTTTTTAAATTTTTGTTTATTTTTATTTATTTGAGAGTGACAGACAGAGAGGAGGAGGAGAGAGAGAGAGAATGGACGCGCCAGGGCCTCCAGCCACTGCAAACAAACTCCAGACGTGTGCGCCCCCTTGTGCATCTGGCTAACGTGGGGAATCGAGCCTCGAACCAGGGTCCTTAGGCTTCACAGGCAAGCGCTTAACCACTGAGCCATCTCTCCAGCCCCCCCCCTTTTTTTTTTGAATGAAAGGGGCCTGAAGGAGGAATTGTAAAGTAGTATCCTGCTCCTTAAAGTCAGCTTTATCCCCCCTAGATTAACAAAGTTGGCAGCCTATCTGACATGAAGCCCAAAAGATAAACCATGGGTTGCAGAGGAGACTCCAAGATTTTGGAGATGCCAAGACTATAGATGGTCACCAAGGACAGCTGCTGGCTCAAGATAGACTTTTCTGCAGGCAGCAGCCCATCTGGAAGTGAGAAATATGTACCCCAGAGATTTTACTGGCAGTTCTAGATGCAGGACATAGAATTGCAGGATTTGATGTTTTACCTTATGGAGTTTTGATTTCGGAGAAAATATGTTACATTACTAATGAGATCATCCAAGCAGCTGGATTTCAGTTGTTTTAGTTTTGTCTCGGGCATTTTTAAAAATTTAGTATTTTTGTTATGAATACATATTATGTTTATTTTAATAAAATAGAACCGGGCTCAAGAGATGGCTTAGTGGTTAATAAGCTTGCCTATGAAGCCTAAGGACCCATGTTCTACTCTCCAGATCCCACCTTAGCCAAGGCACAAAGCTGCAGCAAACATAAGGTGGCACATCCCCAGTAGGTGGTGCAAGCATCTGGAGTTCAATTTCAGTGGCTGATGCCCTGGAGCGCCAATTCTCTCTCTCTCTCTCTCTCTCTCTCTCTCTCTCACTCGCTCTCTCTAAAAAAGATTAGAAGGCTATTTTCCATAGATTAACCTAGTTCAGCTTTCTAAAAAGCTAGGTTCAGGGCTGGAGAGATGGCTTAGTGGTTAAGTGCTTGCCTGTGAAGCCTAAGGACCCCAGTTTGAGGCTCAATTTCCCAGGACCCATGTTAGCCAGATGCACAAGGGGGCGCACACATATGGAGTTCGTTTGCAGTGACTGGAGGCCCTGGTGCACCCATTCTCTCTGTCTTGCCACACTAACATGAGTACCTGAGTTTGGATCCCCAGATCCCACATAAAGCTGGATGATGTTGAGCTAGCATCTACAATCCCAGCATGCCTAGTGAGAGAAGGGAGGCAGTGACAAGAAAATTACCGAGAATTTCAGGGGTTAGCTAGCCTAGCAAACACAAAACCACCAATAGACCCTGCCTCAAAAGAGGTAGAAGGGAAGGACCAACAGCTGAAGTTATACTCTAACCTCTACATGTATGCTGGTCACATGGACATTTACACATGCACACACATACAGAAGAAAAGAAAAAATAAGATGCTTGAGCTCCTAAGTACCAGGAGGCTGGTTTTGTCCTGGACTGCATCACCATCATGAAGAACAGCACCAGGTGTACAGCATATGCTCAATAAGTATTTGTTCAATGCACAAAACCCATGGATAGATATAAATAATCATATGACAGAGTGGAAAATGGTCAGGGCAGAAACAGAAGTGCAGATTATTAAATGCAATTGAAAATGAAACTTAAACTTCTCATTCACAGGAACAATCAGTAACAAAGATATACTAGTTGCTCTTAGCATTTTGATTACCTACTTAATTAATAAACACAAGAACAAAGATACAATATCATTAATAGCCTGAGGTCCTTAGATGGGGAAGTCAAGTTCTAGAGCTCACAGAGTCCAGCCTTGCAGAGCTCAGTATCTATTTTGGGAGGCAGGTCCTGAAATTACATCTAAGGCAGGAATGCCCAGGGAACAGCTGCAGGATAAAAGGCCAGCCCTGGCCTGTACGTCTCAGCTACATGTTAGAACCAAGCACACATTTGTAGGCTGGCTTCCCTGCAAGCAGGCCACTGTCCCCTCTGTGTCATGAGGGGGGTTACACTCAGTGCTTCTCAACCCAACTCTGGGAGAGTGAACAGAAGCAAGAGGAGGGGACAAGCAGGCTGGCAATGGACTTTCATAAAAGTCCTGCCACCATTCTGGTATGTAGCAAGGTGGAGTCCGCTCAGCCTAGGTACTCTGTAAATTCTGAGTCTGCTACAACTACTAAGCGTCAGTTCAGCTCTAGACTCTATAGGGAAGGCCTCATGGGTGAGCACTTTTGATTTCATCAGTGAAAGCATCTCCAGGTGTGGTTTCAAATGACCTGTATCAGATATTTGGTCAATGCTAATTCTTAGATCACCTCCTGGATCAGACACTCTCAAATGGGACCCAGCAATCTGTTTTTCAAACACCTTCTCCAGGCGATTCTCAGGCACTGTGAAGCACCAGGATGATAGCCAGGCTAAGGGAGGCTCCTAGGTACATCAGAGGATGCTAGAAGCTGGGTAGGAAAAGCACAAACTCTGCAAAGCACTTGCTTCCACTCAGCACTGGGACACACCAGTGACTAAGCAAGGCAGATGGCTACTCTCAAGAGTCTTAGCCTCAGAAGCATGACTGGGATGAGTGTACTCACAGAGCTGACAAGGTGTCTCTGCATGCAGACAGCCATGATTGACAGCCAGGGGAATCATGGGCACCACCTGCAGGAGGCAGTGCAGCTGGGCTTAAAAAGGCAGATTCTGAGATCCAGTAGTCATCGCCACTGGAGGCATTACATGGTTTTGTAATTTCAGTTTTTCTAAGAGCTCATTGGTGCAAATAAATGGAAAGGCTCTGTAAAGGATGGTAGTGTAGATCTGGGAAGGACATCAGATGTCCATAGTCAGGGTACTTGGGCCAGGATAACACCCAAAAGATACCTCAGTACATCTGGTCACCAAGGACAGTGTCTACTCCCAGCACTGATAGTTCCCTGCCCTGACCACTGACATGAACATATCATGTAACTTTCTTGGCTTTCCATTTCTGCTCAGAAAAGTGGGGAGGGCATCAGTACCCCCCAGAGCTCTGCTGCAGAACCAAGGAAACTGCCAGCCCAAGAGAGTTTCAAAGCTTCCCAGAGTCCTAGGCAGATGTGTGGCCCCATCGGGTTCAGAGAGTTCTTTTTCTCTCTCTTTTTTTTTTGTTGTTGTTGTTGTTGTTGTTCAAAGGATAGAACCTTCATTCATTCTAGAGCCTCCAGCTCTGTGCCCACAATTTCTAGACAGCAAAAGCCTAGGAAGTATCTGACAGAAAGAAGAAAGCCCCCGGCCTTGAAGTTGTCCTGGGTAGTGAACACTCTGACAAGCCAGAGATCAGTGAAAATGGCTAAATTATCTAAAATGTTCCAGATCACACTTTTCAAAAGAATAGAGAAGCATGGTGGCTCTTGCCTGTAATCACAGCACTAAGCAGTCTGAGTCACGAGGGTCTTAGTGAGTTCAAGGCCAGCCTCAGCTACAGTGAGAAACTGCCTCAAAACTACACAGCCACACACGCCTTTAATCCCAACACTCTGGAGGCAGAGGTAGGAGGACTGTAGTGAGTTACAGGCCACCCTGAGACTACATAGTGAATTCCAGGTTAGCTTGAGCCAGAGGGAGAGCCTATGTTGAAAAAAAAAAAAACTATACAAAAGAATAAATGTAAAATTTCCATAACCAAGAATGAAAACTACACTTCAAACTCACCTAAAAATATGTCACTTATCTATCATTGGTATTGGGAGACACAGGAAGAAATAGTGGCCTCCTCCATGCCCCACTAGCCATTAGGTAGAGTTAGCCATCTTTTGAGATACACTGTTTTTTTTTGGGGGGGGGGCGCGTTCGAGGTAGGGTCTCGCTCTGGCTCAGGCTGACCTATGTAGTCTCGGGACAGCCTGGAATTCACAACGATCCTCCTACCTCTGCTGGGATTAAAGGCGTGCGCCACCATGCCCTGCTGAGACACACACTTTTAGAAGTCTACCAAGCTGTAGGATATAGCTTCTGACAAAAGGAAACCTCTCCTCTCCTCTCCTTATTTTTCTTTCTCTATAGACCTGGGGTCCTGACTCACAGCAATTGCTCCTTCTCTCAATTTTGACATATTTTTTTCCTCTTTCATTTCCCGTGCAGAGACAGCCTCTCCCAAGGGAATCTGGCAGAGTTGGGGTGAAGGAGCCTGGAGAGCAGGGAAGGGTGTGAGTCTGTGTTTCCTTTGCTGTCCCAAATGGAGAGAAAGACCCTCTCTAGGCACCCCATTTAAGTGCTCCCTGGATTTGGCAACACGTCCTGGTCGTCTCTCCGAACTTCCTGTGGTCAAGCCATATCCACCCTGTCCAGTTCCTATTCCTCTTGGTTGAGACCTGGCCATTCAATATGGCCAATGTTCAGTAAAGAAAGAATGGATGAATGAAAGAATGAATGAATGAGACCCAACTTTCAAAGCACACTGTTCACACACCAGTTATGAGGGTTGTGAATCCCTCCCCCTCCCCCATCCCTTCCTTCCTTTCTTTCTTCTGCACCGGTCTTCCAATCCCACTACTTAAGAAGAACTTGGGCTTTTTTCCTTCTGGGCACCATTTCAGGAGCGTGATAACCACTAACAAGTTATGGCACTTGGATCTTTCCTTGGTCCTGAGGCATTCATCATGCTGGGCTAAGGTTTCGCTGCTGGCAGAGGGGGAGCTGTCGCCCGGCGGGGTGGCCCAGTGCGCGGGGACCGCGTGGGACGAGCGCGGCGGCGGCGGGCGGCGGGGCGCTCACCTCGGAAAACCAGGCTGGCCACGGGGTCGCTGCGCCGGTCTTTCTTCACACCGGGGAGGTTGCAGGCTCTCAGCAGCAAGCAACACAGCATGGCTGGGCAGAGGGAGCGGCCGCCACCGGGACAACCGTGGCCTTCGCTGCGCCTCGGCGGAGAAGTGACGGCCGGACACCGGACACGGCGGGGCGGGTCCTCCCCTGGCGCGCCGGCCGGCCCGCCCTCCGCGCTCACTCGGTGGGACCCCGCGGGCGTCCTGGCGCGGGCAGTCAGTGCGTGGGAAGGAGAGAGCCCGGACCCCGCCCGCGCTCCCCGCCGCCCTCTGCACGCGGGCGGGCGGGCGGCTGGAGCCCGAGCCCGCGGGACCCCGGCCTCTCACTGTGGCAGTCTGGCTAGCGGAGCCGTCCTCCCAGGCCACCCCTGCGCTCACATCACCCCGCGTTGGGTCAGACCACTGCCCATTCTGTCCCCTGCAGCTCCTTCACCCAACAGTCCCTGCACTCCTAAACCTGGGGAAGTGGCCTAAGGCCAGCGCCTTGAGATGTCACTGTCCTGGCAACTTCCGGGGGGGAAGGGGGCTGTCTAGTCTTTTTCCAGCTTATGAACTTCACAGGACCCTAGCGTCTGCGTCTATTTCCCGTCTCTTTATCAGGCAGCCTGGGACAGCACTGTCTCCGCTCTTTCACTTCCTAGGTACTCCCTAAGCAGCCTCCTCACTAACCCTAAGCTTGTTGCCAAGAATCTCAACTCTTCCCACTCTTATTTTGAGGGTTAGATTTTCATAGCATGACGCTCTGTACTCCGCACCTGCACACCAACATCTAAATGTGCAGGAAGGCACCACTGCCCTGAGCAATGTCTCTTCACAGGAAAGTCCCCTAACTCAAGTGGACCCTTCCTACTGGTGATTCCCAAGTCTCCTCACAACCACTCTCCAAGACAGCTAGTTAAAGCCGGCTCTTCTCTCTCACCAAACCTGTAGTACCCTGTCACCCATCCTCACCCAGGGCTTGTTTCTGATTCACTAGGCTGAGAGAGATGGTCTCTCTATCCCAGGCTGCTCTGTTGTAGTCCCCTTCTTGTTGTTGGGACCAAACACCCAACCAAAAGCAGCTGATAGGAGGAAAGTTGTTTATTTTGGCCTAGTCTCCAGGGAAAGCATCATGATGGCAGGGAAAGCATGGCATGAGCAGAGGCTGGGCATCACCTCTGCCACAGCAGAGGGAAACAGCAGCAGGAGAGTGAGCCAACGAACACTGGCAAGCTAGGGGGCTGATAAACCTCAAGGTCCACTCCCAACAACACACCTCCTCCAGCAATGGTCCACCTCCCAAAATGCCCTCAGCTGGGGATCAAGCATTGAGAACACATGGGTTTACGGGGACACCTAACTCAAACCACAACATCCTCCAAATCCCATCCCCATCTATGGCCAAATCTTGTTATTCATGAATCAAGACCATCAGAACACATGAATGTAGATGATGACCCCTTCCCCCACATCATCAAGTTCTGTCTATTAGATCATTCTATCAACTGACATGATGTCACAGTATTAATAAAGCACCTTCTTAACCCCACATCCCCTTCAGCTACCTATCATTGTTGGTGGTGTGCATGTGTGTGTGCGTGTGTGTGCGTGTGCGTGCGTGTGGGCACGTGTGTGTGATAAGGATCCAACCTAGGCCCTCAAAACACTCTACCATTGAGCTGCATGCCCAGCCACACCACTCTCATTTTGCCATACCCTTTAAAAAAAGCTATACACACATTCTGCCTCCACTCCTTTTCCTCTAATGCTTTCAAACTTTATCACATTGCCTACACCATGAAACCTATTGGCTGTACTTGAAAATATGTTCAAAAGTAGGCTGGGATGATAGTTCAGTCAGTAAAGTGCTTGCCATGAAAGTATGAGCATCCAAGTTCAGTCCCCAAACCCCACATTAAAAAAAAAAAAAAAAACTGGGCATGCCTATAATCTCAGCACTGGGGAGGTAGAGACAGGATGATCCCTGGGGCTAGCCCTAATTGGCAAGCTACGGGTCAATGAGATAGAGATGCTGTCTCAAAGAAGGTAGACCATGTTCCAGATAGTTCAACAGCAGCCACATACCAGACACTATGGGATGTGCTTTCAAGAAGTGGAAGTCCCCTAAAGGAGCCAGCAATACCAACTGGGTTGGGACATGGTGAAGAAGAAGCAGGAAGGCGAATCAGAGACTGCCCCCTTTTCAAAACTTTCTCTGGGGTTGAGGAGATGGCTCAGTGGGTAAAGCACTTGCAACACAAGTGTGAGGACTTGAGTTCAAATCCACAGTACCCACATAGAGCTAGACGAAGTCATGTGAATTTGTAGTCCCATTGTGTCCACAGGGAGATGGAGGAAATGGAAGAACTTTTGGACACTTACGAGCCACCTAGCCTGGCAAACACAATGGCAAACAAGAGACCCTTGCATCAAACAAGGTAGAAGGTGAGGACCAACCTGAAGTTGTCCCCTGACTTATATGTGCACACTGTGGCATGGATATACAGATACATCATACACATATACACACACACACACACACACACACACACCACCTCTAGTTTCTTGGACCCTCTCCTCTACCACTCTCCCTAGTCTCGAGCTATGGACACTTTGTTCCTGCTTCCCTCCTGGAGAGTCCAGCTACTTAGGTGCCCAGCTCCCACTCCAGGGTGGACCTGCTCTGTCTTGGCTTATCTCCTGGCCTATGATGATTAGTGGTAAGGAAGCATGAAGACCAATTATCAACCAATCCCAGAATGTCCCAGATACCCTAGACAGTATGCCAGAGGGAACAGTGGATCAGCCTGGTCCACAGGGATGCTGTGGAGCCGTGCACATCCCGTCCATTCTCTGGCTTGCCAGGTAAGTGAGCAGATCACTCTAGAACCATTCATCACGTAAATCTATTTAATCCAGGAACTTCAGTTGCTTGGAGCATACAACACCATTCATAAGCCTCATAACTTTGGTACCACCCAGGTGCCCACAGGCTCCAGCTACCACTGACTCCTACCATCACACCCTCACCTGCCTGCTTATGACTGGTGCCTCCAACTGGACATGTAACTGGAGTTACTCCAGCCATGCACACTTCACTATCCACATTGCAGCTCTTAAAACAAACAGGTCACTGTCCTGCTGAAGACCCCTCAGGGGACTCCTGTGTTCTTGGGATAAAGCCTGCATTTGCTTCTTGAGGAATATCAGCATTCCAGATATTAAGGCTTCTTAGGCCCTCAATCCATGAGCTCCAGTTCCAGAAAATTCTAGAACAGCTCAGAGGTCAGCTTTCCCCTCTACCTGCAGCTGTTTCTCATTCCTCTGCAGGCCACCCTCATTCATCCTTGGGGCCTCTGTTCAAATTATCTCTAGCCAGGAAAGCATCCCTGACCTCCTGGTCAACATGCCACGCAGCAGCACCACTTCTTCCGAGTGTTCTGCACCACAGAAGGAATGCCTGTTTATGAAATTCCTTGCTGGTCATCTAGCCAGACTGCTGAGTCTGCAAAGAGGACAGAGACCAGGGCTCGGTGGCCTTTGTGCTCTAATATCCTGTGACTATTAGATAAATCCCTTTAAAATATATAAACAGACCCCCTAGCTTTCACCACCCCAAAAGCTAGGAGTGTCATCAGATAATATCTGAGGCCTATAAAAGAGATTTCCCCACCTTGCTGTAACTCAACAATGTTTCCACCTGTGTATTTGAAGTGTTTGGATTTATGATTTTCTTTGTTCTGTTACTGTAAAAACTTCATGAAATTGTTATCATACTAGAACAAAGAATTTGGGCTAATCTAAATCTGTGATCCCAGATTACCATATTTGGCTCCAGAAGAAAGTGTTCTTTTTACATTATCAAGTTCCACCTACTAAAGAGGCAGGCTATCAGTGATTCTCAAAGAAGACAGCTCTGCCCCCTAGGGGGGATTTCAGATATTGCCGAGTGTCCCCCTATGCTTTCTGCCCTCCTACACACAAACACAGGTTTTTGCACATGCATAAGCACCACACCACATCCAAGTCAGTACAAGAAATCTACAGTGGGACTATGTCTAGTACCTCCAAAGTCTACATCAAACCCTTAGCTTGTATGCAAGAAACATATACCTCTTCCACAAACCAGAAAAGCAACAGCCTGCCACCTGAACCCTGTTTATATCCTGGGGCCTCTTTCTCAGCCCAGCCTCCAACTTCTTGATTTTCTCAATTTTCACTGGGCAGGGCTTTGCCTAAACAGACAGTTGTTCCCTTGCTTACTTCAAACTGGGGCCTAGGAACTCAACAGGGCTTCCTGTCAAGTGGATGTGTCTCATGAATGAAGCTGTAATGCAGTGTGTGGCTGAAACCTCATCTTGTCTGTCCACCACTCCCCCCATACCTGTGTTCCCTTTCTTCCATTGATGTTCTCCATAGTTTTATACCTGGCACATGACCACCCGAATATTTTCCTATTCTCCCCCGCAGCTATATCTGGCTATGAGGACAAATGATTGCCAGTGAGACTGAAGGAATACGTGTGCTGCCGTGTTCTTAAAGAGAAAAGGCATGCCTTCCCAGTCACCTTTTCCCTCTGGCTGGAACATGAAATCATGGTGGTGTGCCATCATGGGTCATGTTGTCAAAGGCACTCCCTGTGGAGAACAAAGCAACTGGCTGGAGGATGTGGGCCCAGGATAGCCTGATGGATCCCAGCCAGGATGGTTACCTAAGGGAGAGATACTATTATGACCAGTAACGTGGAGCCAGTAGTTAGGGTCCACTGCGATGGCTGTGTAGGCTTCCACCTGTGGCTGCAGAGAGGGCCCACAGGGTGGCTTCCCAGGCCTCCTCACCAGGTAGGAAGGGGAGAGAAAAGGCTTCAGGCTGAGTCAGCAAAAATGGAGAAAGGTTTTTGTTTTGTTGAGGTAAGGTCTCACTCTAGCCCAGACTGACCTGGAACTCACTCTGTAGTTCCAGACTGGCCTCAAAGTCACATCATCCTGACTGATACCTGTGCCCCAACCTGAAGGGTCAAAAGCACAGTAGCACACTATTTGCCAGGCTTCCCAGGCACATGATCTTGGGGCCATTGTTCTTGGCACCTCTTGAGGACCATGGCACATGCAGGCACGCACACACACACACACACACACACACACACACCAGTGTGGAGGAGGATCTAGAGCCAGGCTGCTTAGGCTTAAGCCACAGCTCCAGCACTACCATAGGCAAGTCACATGACTTTTTATGTCTGTTTCCACATTTATGAAGTGCAAGGATAAGATTATCATGTGTGATTACCAGGAGGAGTAAATGAAGTTTAGATGAAAACATATAATTGCTTATGACCAGCTTTAACTAGATAAGAACATAGCTCATGTTGAATGCTTTATTTTGATATGTGCTGGGTCACTAGCATGGTCTCTCAGATAAGTAGATCATCAGCTTGTCATGGAGTTTTAAAGAAACAACATCTGAGGACTTCCAGGTAAGATGGTGGCATAGGAGCCACGCCAAACCAACCTAGGGAGGGATTTAAGCAAAACCCCAGTAAAATACGCTCTTCTACTGAAAAGTAAAGGAGTATAGGTTATTCTTAGACTCAGTGGAGAAGCCAGAGAGACCAAGATCCACCAGAAAGGAAGAAAACGGCCAGAGTCCCACTGAGGTGCTCGCAGCCTATGACCCGCACTCATGAACCCGCCCAGCCAGACGCGCCAGGTACAGCAGCAGCAGAGAACAAACAACAGATTTTTCAACTTCATCAGCCTTCTTGCAAAGTTAAGAAATCTGAGGGAAAGACAGCTGAGATCAACTAAAGAGCTACTGAAAGTGCGAGCAACTCCAGAAGTCTGAGCTCTCCCATCCCCCACCATCAGAACAGAGAACCTCCAGCATTCAGCCCCCAGTGGCAGCGCAGCCAGCACAGCTGACCAGAGCTCCAGCTCCACAGCACAGCACCACCAAGGGATCGAGGTGGGCACTCAGCATTGGTGATATTGAAAGCCACCCAAAAGGTAATGAGGCCAACTGACAAAAAAAAAAAAAAAAACAGGTACATAGGCCTGCACTGGAAGAGCTAATCTCTCTTCCCTTGTCAGGGCAGATTATGGGTTATATATTCTTGGTTGGATTTACCATTTCTAAATAACCTGTATTTGGGAGTTGAATATTGTTGCCTTTGATGCTTTCATATTTATAGGGCCTTTGTCTTTTGCTTCTGTCATTATTGGGGGCAGGGTCTGAACCAGATCCAGGTTGACCTGGAACCCAATTCAGAACAGAAATCTCTACCTCCCAGCTGACAAGATTAAGCGTATAGAACAACACATACCCTTAGGGATTTTGTCTTTATAAGACTATCTGTTTGTTTTAATCCCCACAATTGCATACTTTGTACTGGGTTTTATTGATTGTGTATGTTACTCAGTTGAAGTTTAGAATTTGCCAGTAAATTATTCACCCAGCCTACTAGAAAATTTGCTTAGCAAACAAATTCAACACCTAGGATTACTTCTGTGGCTTGACTGGCAGACAAGAGCTACACCTGGCACCTTGGACTCATATCCTGAGGGTATATAAAAGTGGATTGCCACCTCTGGGAACACTGCAGATAAATAGAAAACCCAAGCATTAAATCAATTCAGGATGCAAAAGTTGCTACAATATAATACAAGAAGCTCAAAGAATCAAGACAATACAGTCCCACCAAAAACTATAAATCCATCAGAAATGATCACCAATGAAACTATTTTAGATGAAATGCCTGACAAAGATTTCAAGAAAATGAGGGTATCTATGCTCAAAGAAATCAGAGAAGAAACAAAGGGAACCAAGAAGAAAACAAAGGAATTAAAGAAGAAAGCAAACTTCTGAAAGAGAACACAGGAAACAAGCTTAATGAAATAAAGAGGTCACTACAAGACATGAGTAAGGAAATAGAAATACTGAAGAAAAACCAGGCTGAAATCCTATCTCTGAAGAATATAGTCAGTAAAATAAAAATAAAAAATAAAAAATAAACTCTGTGGAAAGTCTCACCAGTAGAAGGGATGAAACAGAGAACAAAATATCTAAACTAGAAGACCGGGGGCAGACCGAATACAGTCCAACAAAGAGAAAGAAAAGCTAATAGCAAGGTAGGAATGGGAATTTCAAGATATCTGGGACACTATGAAAAGATCAAACATAAGAATTCAGGGTATAACAGAAAGAGAAGAATTCCAATCCAGAGACTTAGTAGGTGTTTTCAACAAAATCATAGAAGAAAATTTTCCCCAAATTGGGAAAGAAATGCCAATGAAGATTCAAGAAGCTTTTAGAACACCAAACAGACAAAACCTGGAAAGAACCTCTCCTCACGATGCTATAATTAAAACCAAAAAAACTGTATTGAAAGCAGAGAGAAAAAGCAAGTCACCTATAAAGGCAAGCCCATCAGAATAACTGCAGATTACTCAACACAAACTTTAAAAGCCAGAAGGGCTTGGAATGATGTATTCCAAGTTCTGAGAGATATCAACCAAGATTACTTTATCCTGCAAAGCTATCTATCCAAATTGATGGAGAAATAAGGACATTCCACAGCAAAAACAGGTTAAACGAATCTATGACAACTAAACCAGCTCTACAGAAAATACTTGAAGGAATTTTTCATGCTGAAGAGAAAGCAAGACACACAGGAGGAAATAGGAAAAAATAAACCACACTCAAATAACAGTTAAAACAAATGAGTAAAGGGAAAACAGGAAACACTACATAATAAGAAGAATGGCATGAATAAATGCATATCTTTCAATAATAACTCTTCATATCAATGGCCTCAATGCACCAACCAAAAGACACATGCTTGCAGACTGTATTAAAAGGCAAGATCCTGCCATTTGGTGCCTCCAGGAAACTCATCTCTCAATAAAAGATAGACACCGCCTTAGGGTGAAAGGATGGAAAATGGTATTTCAAGCAAATAGGCCTAGTAAACAAGCAGGGGTTGCTATCCTAATATCTGACAAGATAGACTTCAAACCAACATTAGTGAGGAAAGATAAAGAAGGTCATTTTATAGTGATTAAAGGAACACTCCACCAGGAGGACATTAAAATCCTAAACATATATGCACCTAACATGGGGGTTCCCAGCTTCATCAAACAAACTCTGTTAGACTTAAGGTCACTGATAACATCAAACGCAATTGTAGTGGGAGACTTCAATACCCCACTCTCATCATTTGACAGGTCATCCCAGCCAAAAGTAAACAGAGAGACAGCTGAATTAAATGATGTCATAGAACAAATGAACCTAACAGAAATCTACAGAACATTCCATCCAAATGCTGCAGAATATACATTTTTCTCAGCAGCACATGGAACATTCTCTAAAATAGACCATATATTAGGACAAAAAGCAAATCTCCACAAATACAGGAAAATTGAAATAATCCCTTGTACTTTATTTGACCACAATGGGATTAAATTGCAAATCAGCAACAAGAAAAGCTACAGAACATAAAGAAATTCATGGAGACTAAACAGTACATTATTGAATGATCAATGGATCATTGAAGAAATCAAAATGGGAATCAATAAATTCACAGAATCAAATGATGATGATAATACAACATACCAAAACCTTTGGACACATGAAGGCAGTTCTAAGATGAAAATTTATAGCTCTAAGTGCCTATATTAAGAAAATAGAGAGTTCACGAATAAACAATTTAATGCTTCACCTTAAGGCCTTGGAAAAAGAAGAACAAGGCAAACCAAAAATCAGCAGATGAGAAGTAATAATAAAGATTAGGGCAGAAATTAATGAAATAGAAACTAAAAATAAATAATAATAATCCAAGGAATCAATGAAACAAAGAGTTGGTTCTTTGAAAGGATAAACAAGATTGATAAACCCTTAGCAAATCTGACCAGAAGAAAGAGAGAAGAGACACAAATTAGTAAAACTAGAGATGAAAAAGGCACCATTGCAACAGATACCAAGGAAATTCAGGCACTTATAGGGACACACTTTAAGAATATATATGCCTCTAAGTTTGAAAATTTGAAAGAAATGGATGATTTCCTTGATTCATATGAATATCAAAATTAAATCAAGGGTTGGAGAGATGGCTTAGCAGTTAAGCGCTTGCCTGTGAAGCCTAAGGACCCCAGTTCGAGGCTAGATTCCCCAGGACCCACGTTAGCCAGATGCACAAGGGGGTGCACGTGTCTGGAGTTCGTTTGCAGTGGCTGGAGGCCCTGGCGCACCCATTCTCTCTCTGTGTCTCTTTCTCTGTCACTCTCAAATAAATAAATAAAATTTTAAAAAAATCAAGATGAGATAAACCATTTAAATAGACCTATAACAAGTACAGAGATCCAAGCAGTTATAAAAAGTCTCCCAACATAAGCCGGGCATGGTGGTGCATGCCTTTAACCCCAGCACTCGGGAGGCAGAGGTAGGAGGATCGCCGTGAGTTTGAGGCCACCCTGAGACTACATAGTGAATTCCAGGTCAGCCTGGGCTAGAGTGAGACCCTACCTCGAAAAACCAAAAAAAAAAAAAAAGTCTCCCAACTTAAAAAAAAAAAAGCCCAGGCCCAGATAGATTCACTGGTGAATTTTACCAGACCTTCATGGAAGAACTAACACCACTGATTCTCAAACTTTTCTATAAAATAGAAAAGGAAGGAATTCTACTGAACTCCTTCTGTGAAGCCAGCATCACCCTCATACCAAAACCAGACAAAGGCAGAACAAAAGAAGAAAATTACAGACCAATATCCCTCATGAATATAGATGCAAAAATCCTGAACAAAATGTTAGCAAATAGAATACAAGAATATAGCAAAAAGATTATTCACCCTGACCCAGGGATGCAAGGATGGTTCAACATATACAAATCAATACATGTAATACATCATACAAATGGTCTGAGGACAAAAATCACATGATCATCTCAATAGATGCAAAAAAGGTATTCAACAAAATCCAACATCTTTTCATGATAAAAGTATCTCAACATAATAAAAGCTATTTACGACAAACCTACAGCCAACATAATACTAAATGGAGAAAAACTTGAAGCTTTTCCACTAAATTCAGGAAAAAAATAAGGGTGTCCACTGGCCCTACTTTTATTTAATATAGTACTGGAAGTCTTAGCCATAGCAATAAGGCAAGAGACACTCATAAAAAGGATACAAACTGGAATTATCCAAATTATCCCTATTTGCAGATGATATGATTCTATACATAAAACACCCTAAAAACTCTACCAGCAAACTGTTAGAGCTGATAAACACTTTTAGCAACATAGCAAGAAGCAAAATAAATACACAGAAATCAGTAGCTTTCCTATATAATATCAACAAACATGTAGAGGATGAAATCAGGGTGTCTCTCCCATTCATAATTGCCTCAAAAAAAAAAAAAACTACCTTGGAATAAACATAACCAAGGAAGTGAAGGATCTCTACAACGAGAACTTTAAAACACTCAAAGGAGAAATTGTAGAAAGCACAAGGAAATGAAAAGACATCTCATGTTCTTGGATTGGAAGAATCAATATTGTGAAAATGTCAATCTTACCAAAAGCAATCTACACATTTAATGCAATCCCCATTAAAATTCCAATGGCATTCTTCACAGGAAGAGAAAAAACAATCCTAAAATTCATTTGGAAGCACAAAAAAAACTTCAAGTAGCCAAAACAATTTTGAGCAACAAAAATAAGGTTGGTGGCATCACCATAACTGATTTTAAGCTATATTACAAAACCATAGTAACAAAAACAGCATGGTATTGACACAAAGACAGACATGTAGATCAATAGAACAGAATAGAGGACCCAGATGTTAATGCAGGCAGCTACAACCATCTGATTTTTGACAAAAATGCCAAAAATATTCACTGGAGAAAAGACAGCCTCTTCAACAAGTGGTGCTGGGAAAACTGGATGTCTATATGTAGAAAGATGAAAATAGATAGACCCTTGTCTTTCTCCATGCACAAGAATCAAATCCAAGTGGATCAGGTACCTTAATATAAGACCTAAAACTCTGAAATTGCTACAGAAAAAGGTAGGGCAAACCCTTCAACATGTTGGCATAGGAAATGACTTTCTGAATATAACCCCAATTGCTCAGAAAATAAAACCACTAATCAACTACTGGGATCTCATGAAATTACAAAGCTTTTGTAGAGCATTGGACACTATGAATAGAGCAAAGAGGCAACCTACAGAATGAGAGACAATCTTTGCCAGCTACACATCTGACAGAGGATTAATATCCAGAATATACAAAGAACTCAAAAACCAGAACAATAAGAAATTAAACAACCCAATTAAAAAATGGGCTATGGGGGATCGGCGGCTGCGTTGGCTCTGGCGGCAGCGGCGGCGGCAGCTCTGGGGTGTGCATCTCGGGCTGTGTGGCCACCGCCGCCGCTGCTGCTGCTGGGGCCTGGTATGTACAGATGGCTGGTTATGATTCTCAGCACCATTTTCCGTTTCTGCGACTGCTGGGTGCCCCATGCATGGGCCTTGTTGAAGAGGCGGCGCTCCAACAGCACTCTGTTTTCCCCAGTGGATACTGATGAAATACCAGCTAAAAGACCAAGATTAGATTGCTTTATTCGCCAAGTGAAAAACAGTCTCTACAATGCTGCAAGCTTATTTGGATTCCCATTCCAGCTGACCACAAAGCCCATGGTGACTTCTTGTAATGGAACACAGAATGTGGCCTCTTCAGGAGAGGTATTTTCAAGCTCTTCATCTTGTGAAGTGACAGGTTCTGGACCCTGGAACAACATGCTGAAACTGGGTGTGGTGGTTTGAATAGAATACATGGCCCCCAATATATTCAGTTTTTTGTTTGTAGTTTGCATCTGCAGCCACCTGGCTGGAGGCAATGTCACTGGGTGGATCTTAAGGTGTGGTGATGGGTTTCAGATTTCAATCTAAAGATATGCAAAGTGTGCCTGGCTGGAGTTCATGAAGTGTGCTGTGTGGCTTTTGACCTTTAGGCTTGTACTTCGCTCTCTCTGCTTGGACCTGTGAAAGCAGGCCAGCTTCTTCTGCCATTTATGGAACTTCCCCTGGATCTGTAAGCTTCAAGAAATATCCCTTCCTCCATAACTGTGTCTGGTCTGAAAGTTCATCTCAGCGAACCTGAAGCTGTCTGATACAGAACTTGGTACCAGAAGTGGGGTGAGATGAACCTGATTATGTGGATGTTGATCTTTTGGAACCTTTGTTTTGGAGGAATAAGCATGGACTTCTTGCTTGCAACTGAAGATGTCTTCTGGAGTGGTAAGGCAAGTTTTATGGACTATTCTGATGAGAGTATAAGAATTCTAAGTGCAGGCAGCATTGACCTTCGAGGCTTGGCTTATGAGCTTTCTAAGAGGAAGGAAAGACTGCAGAGGACTTTGTTGGAACTGGGCTACTGGCATAAGGGCTGGCTGCGTCCTGCTGCCCAGGCCCAGAGAGTTTGATAACGGTTAAATTTGTAATGGACTGATGTGCTTGGCTAGAGATATTGGACTGAGAGATTTAAGATTTTAAGCTGGAAAACCTCAAACAAGTTAAAATTACAGGCTCAGATACTGGTTTTAGGTTACTGAACCTGCTATTGTCAAACACATTAGCAATCTTAAGGAAGATGGTCCAACTGCTTTACATTAAAACAACGGAAAGGATGCCGGAGGAAGGACTATCATAGAAATGCAAACTCTTTTGGAAAGAGTTGACTGGAGAAGGAACCTGCTTTTCAAGGTTATGATTTATTTCATCTGTGAATTAGGAATATGGCTCTGTCCTGCACACCTGGTATTGGTTTCAGAAGCATGAAAAATGCAAGGAGTGGTCATGAATTGCACATGCTTCCAGGAGCTGCTGCTGAGGTGCACCATGAGGCAGGGCCTGATGCCCTGGCAGGCTGAAAGAGCCTTTGGAAGATGGACTGTGGTTTGCAGGAAGACCTCAAGATGTTTTGTATATACCAGGACTATGCAAGTGCTACCAAAGAGCACACTGTTGGCCTGAGATAGAAGTGTTCCCTGCCTACTCTGCCCAGCTGGAGGGGCGGAATTGGAAAACTTGGAGACTGTCAGTCTCTGGTTGTATTGAACTTGAACTGCAGAAGTTTGATGTTTGCTTGATGGTGGTTGAGTTTGCATTGTTTTAGTCTCTCCTTGCTATGCCTTATACCAGTTGAAAATGTTTACTCTGTGCCTTTATATGTTGGAAGTATTTAACCTGTTTGATTTTACAGGTCTTATTAATATCTTAAATTGGTCAAGACTGTGGGGACCTTTGAAACTGAACTGAGTACAATTTAAAATGTGTGATTGTTATGAATGTATTGGGGGCCAGGGTCAGAATGTGGTGGTTTGAATAGAATACATGGCCCCCAATATATTCAGTTTTTTGTTTGTAGTTTGCATCTGCAGCCACCTGGCTGGAGGCAATGTCACTGGGTGGATCTTAAGGTGTGGTGATGGGTTTCAGATTTCAATCTAAAGATATGCAAAGTGTGCCTAGCAGGAGTTCCTGAAGTGTGCTGTGGCTTTTGACCTTTAGGCTTGTACTTCGCTCTCTCTGCTTGGACCTGGGAAGGCAGGCCAGCTTCTTCTGCCATTTATGGAACTTCCCCTGGATCTGTAAGCTTCAAGAAATATCCCTTCCTCCATAACTGTGTCTGGTCTGAAAGTTCATCTCAGCGAACCTGAAGCTTTCTGATACACTGGGTAATAAATCTCCAAATGGAATAAGTGACTATCCAAAGATCAGAGTGACAGTAACCCGAGATCAGCCACGTAGAGTCCTACCTTCTTTTGGGTTTACATTGAAATCAGAAGGCTACAATAGAAGACCGAGTGGTTGCCATTATAGCAGAGGCAATCCAGAGAGTTCTTTAACATGGAAACCTCAGGAGCACGGAGTTGCGGAAATGATTCATGATGAGGGTGGCAAGAGTGTGAGGCGTCCCCACTGTACTGTGGTAGAGGGTGTTCAAAAAGAGGAAAAAGAGAAATACCAAAGGTTATTGGAGCAACTTAAAGAAGGTGGTCATGGAAATGCTTTCCCTCCTGTAGCTTCGCATCATCACAGAAGTCAAATGGACACACTAAAGACCAAAGGCTGGATGGAAGAACAGAATCATGGAGTCAGAACAAATCATTTTCTTCCAAAACAATATATAGTTGTTGAAACAAGGGGACCTTTCTGTTCAATGAGAAGTGAAAAGAGGTGTTCAAAGGGGAGAGTTTCTGATACAGAGAAGATGGCTGGATTCAGACTTGAAAATGAAGGTAGATGGGGACACCAGCGGGAGCCTGACCTGTCAGAATAAGTGTCAGCTCGGCTTTGCCTAGGCAGTGGAAGCAATGGCTTCCTCAGAAGGAAAGCATCAATTATTGAGGCAAAGGAAAAGCATTTCTCAGGCAAAGAGAAGGACAGAAGAACAGATGATCTTCTTGAACTTACAGAGGACATGGAAAAGGAGATCAATAATTCCCTGAGCCATGGCCTCCCACATGAAATCCTAAGCAGTGCTTTCAAATTGCGAATTACTTGAGGAGATATTCAGACCTTAAAGAACTGTCACTGGCTCAATGATGAGGTCATGAATTTTTATATGAATCTTCTAGTGGAAAGAAATAAGAAGCAAGGCTATCCAGCACTTCATGCATTCAGTACTTTCTTCTATCCTAAATTAAAGTCTAGAGGTTACCAAGCAGTGAAAAGATGGACCAAAGGGTTAAATCTCTTTGAACAAGAACTTGTTCTGGTGCCTATTCATCGGAAGGAACACTGGAGCCTGGTAGTGATGGACCTAAGAAAAAAAGTGTCTTAAATATCTGGATTCTATGGGACAAAAAGGCCACAGGATCTGTGAACTTCTTCTTCAGTATTTACAAGATGAAAGTAAGACCAAAAGGAATATTGATCTGAATCTCTTAGAGTGGGCCCACTACAGCATGAAGCCCCATGAGATTCCTCAACAGTTGAATGGGAGTGATTGTGGAATGTTTACTTGTAAATTTGCAGATTACGTTTCTAGGGACAAACCTATCACTTTTACTCAGCACCAGATGCCTCTCTTCCGGAAGAAGATGGTGTGGGAATCCTTCATCAGAGGTTGCTGTGACAGTGCCCCACCTGGTCCTTCTAGCTGCTGGTGGTTCTTTCATGGCTGTGTCCATATACCTCACATATTGTGGGTTAGAGTCCCCGCATCGTTTCTGTTCTCTCATAGGTACTGAGCTGTCAAAAATGCATGAAGGCCTCTTTCTGCACCATAGTCCTGACTTGAGGTGTGGAGAGGCTGCTTACAACCTTGTTTGTAAGGCTGTGCCTGCTCGGAGCCCTGAACTGTTCAACCCACTCAAGAACAAACGCTAATTAATTTTTTTTGTTTAAAGATTATTTCCATATGAATGTGGGAAATGCAGGATTTATTCTATGAATTGTATTGTTTTCTGTGTTCACGTGCATTCATTCACTCTTTGCAAACATTGAGCAGTGACCTTTTTCCACTGCTCTTTTATAATTAACTCTAAATGGCTTGAGTTGTTTATTTCTGAATGGGATGTTAACCAGACTGCCATTTCCTGCTGGAGACCCAGGGGGGCATCAGCAAGAGAGAGAAGGCAGTGTTTGTGAGCGTCTCTGGCTTGAAGTTAGGACTCTCCTCCTCTTTTGAGGCTTGACCTGATAGTGCTGTGTTAAGGCCTGGTTGCCTTTCCATGGAAGTGTGACCCTATATCAGCATTGGCACAATGTCATGGAAATGTGATCTAGAGACACTGGCTGTCCATGCAGCCTCAGAACGGTGCCGTGGTCCTCTTCCCTTTCTGGAACTGAGATGACTTGGCTACTTCCGAAACTGGATTCCAAGTAACCAGAAGTAAATGTTCATTTTCGTCCAGGTCTGTTTGAGTAAAAACTTCAGAACTGCAGGGCTGGCCTGAGCTGTTTATTTCAAAAGATGTTCCTCAATTTAAAGCTAGTTTCTCTCAAAGTTTTTTTTCTATTTATTAAGCTGATATTAAATTTTTTACTCATTAACATGTCCTCATCCCACTCACACAGACATCAGTGGAGGAAGATTTAATACTTGGCTCTGAGGTTGCCAGTTTTACAATAATCTATTTTGCATATAAAAGTTTATATTTAACTTTTTTGTTCATTAAAATCTTACAGATGTGGTTATGTAGTTTTTAATTTCAGAAAGTTGGTCAGAACATATTTTGAAAGATTTAGTGCCTAATGTTGCTTTTATGATGTAATAAAAGATTGGCAGAATCTGAACATTAAAAAAAAAAGAAAAAAAATGGGCTATGGAAATAAATAGAGAGTTCTCACTGGAAGAAATACAGATGGCATATAAACATCTAAAAAAGTGTTCTACATCCTTAGCCATCAGGGAAATGCAAATTAAAACTACCTTGAGATTCTCTCTCTCTCCCGTCAGAATGACTACCATCAAGAAAACAAATGGCAATAAATTTTGGTGAGGATGCGGTAAAAGATGAACCATTCTACACTGTTGGTGGGAATGTAATCTGGTACAGCCATTGTGGAAACCAGTGTGGAGGTTCTTGAGACAGCTACAAATAGATTTGCCATATGATCCAGCTACAGCAGTCCTAGACATATATCCTAATGACTCTTCTCACTACCTTAGAGATACTTGCACAACCATGTTTATTACTGCTCTATTCACAATAGCTAATAAATGGAAGCAGCCTAGATGTCCAGCCACAGATGAGTGGATAATAAAGATGTGGTACATCTACATAATGGAGTTCTATTCAGTGGTAAACAAAAATGAAATTATGGAATTTGCAGGGAAATGGATGGATCTGGAAAGGATTATACTAAGTGAGGTAACCCAGGCCCAGAAAGCCAAACGTTGTGTGTTCTCTCTCATACATGGATCCTAGCTAAAAACGTATAGACTTGTGTGTGATCTAGAATCAAAAATCTGTAGCAGAGGCCCATAAGTTAGAAAAAGGCTATAAGGGAGGGAGGAGAAGGAAGGACTTAAGGGGATGGTGTTGTATACATGTAAGTACAAGAACAGATCACAGGGAGGGGAAAGGCCTAAGCGAGGTCAGGGGAAGAGATTGTATAAGAGAAGGGCAGGGGAGGGGGAGGGTCAATCAAAATTCAAGATATTCTGAATAAGACATATGAAAATCTACTTTCTTGAACAATGGCACGCCCAGAAGCCATCTATTGTTACCAGAAAATTTTCAGTGCCAGGGACAGGATACCTTCCAGAGAGTTGTAGGCCAGGGAGGTCCCTGTTGCCTTCCAAAACATTATAGGCCAAGGCCTTTGGTTTCCCATGTGAAAGAGATGGTAAGACCCCATTGCTGAAAACTTCACATGCCTGAGTGGCAGAGTCATTGAGAAATCAAGCTGGTGCTGAGCAGAAAACCTTCTTTCTGTAGCCCAGCCAACTGAAAGCTGGAAAAAACTGCACTGTATGCAGCTTTATGGGAGACAGAAGTCATCAGCAGTGAAAACAATGGACCCTGGAAGCCTCAAGTTTGGCCAGACAGGCCAAATGACTGAACAAGTGCAATAGTGGCATGCCTGCTCTGGGGGAAACCAACTGCTCTATAATTGGACTGAAGACCCACTCTATGGCAGGGAATACATGCCTGGTACTGAAAACCTAATAAAAAGCCTATGGCAGGGGAGGTATGAGCCTTAGGGGTATAAATCCTGCTCTTTTCTGGATAAATGCATATATTACTCTGACCAAATTGCCCTGAAAGCACTACACTTAATGTTCATACTCACATATTAATGCTACTCTCACTTCTGGTTAGAGAAGCTTCTCTTTTCAGATGGCGATGACCACTGGGATGACCCAAAAGTTAACATAGTGCTGAGAAGAAGGGATGGAGGAGTGTCCAGCACTGAAACATCTCACACCCTCCAAGGCTCAGGGTCCGCTATGGAAGAGGTGGCAGAAAGAATATAAGAGCCAAAGGAAGGGTACCAGTCCTTACATACAACTGTCCAGACAGAATTTGGCCTTGATATCCAAGACCTTGCAGTGCCTAGCAATACCCACACGAGACCCTCATAATAGGAGAAAAAGATGATGACATCAAATTAAAAGAGACACTGATGGAGAGAGAGAGGGGATATGACAGAGAACAGAGTTGTGAAGGGGAAAGTAGGGGAGAGGAGGGAAATACCATTGTTTGTTGTCTATAAGTATAGAAGTTGTCAATTAAAAAATGCTTTAAATTAAAAAAATAATAAAAGTAGAAAAAAAAAAGAAACACCATCTGAAAATGGCATGTTGCTTGTCCCTCACCAAGCTCCTCCACCTTCAGTTATTTGTCCTACAGGGTTCTCCTCACAGCCATCACCCCTTCTGCACTGATTCATCCCTACCCTGGGCACATAGCTGCGTGGAGTGTGGGCAGCACATGGTGTACATTCCAGAGCTCTTGCCTATTCATAATGTTGACAACAGTAGACACTGGATGGGGGTGTTCTGGCCACTGGGTGACCTTAGTCAGGCTCCTGCACCTCTCGGGGCCAAGTTCTTATCAGCAAAGGGAATGAGGCCCTTTGATTCCACAGAGCTGTGAGATGCTCTGATCTTAAGGAAGGAGGGGCTTTGTGGGAGTCCAGGAAGCAGATCCAGGTCAGCTGAGGAGGGAGGACTTCCCAGAAAAGGGTTCTGCATTCATCCCTGGGTCCTAGGCCAATCATTCATCAACCTGGCCCTGGCCAGAAGGAGGGTGAGTGGCTAGAATACTGCAGGGAGACTAAATTTGGACATGAGTTAGGAGCTTGGCTAATGCAGGCAGTGGAAGGTGGCCAGGGACTGGGGCTGAGGAGGACTGTGTTCTCTCAGCTGCCTGATAAGACGTCCACCACTGAGTCACAGCCAGTGTTCCTCCCAAGTTCAGAGGCTTGTGATGGACACAGACCATATACTCCCTTTTTGCAGTGAGCTCTGGGCTCTGGGAAGGTGGAACCCACCCAGGGGAGTCATGCAGGGGCAAAGGGCAAGACTGTGGATGGCCACCTGGCAGATGAGGGTGGGAGAGGGGTTGGGGCAAGTTAATTGAATTAGAGGGTGGAAGATGCTGAAGACAGCCCAATAGACGGGCCCCTGGGGTTAGCTAAATAAGGTAAAGGACACAACATTTCCTGTGGGATAGAAAGTGCTTTCCTTCAATACTGACTCTTCCCTTTCCCCTGGCTAAAGATCAGTCTGACTGGGGGTGGGGGTGGGGGTGAGGGTTGGATGAGGTAGGAGAGTTCAATAAATGCATGGGAGGAGGGGAGGCAGTGAGGGAAGTGGAAGGAAATCTGGTAGGGCTGAGCAGACACCAGAGGAAACACAGGCCCTGAGAGCAGAGCTGGCTCTGAGCTGTGCAACTTGCACAGAGGCTAAGCACAGGGAGCGCCTTCACAATGATGAGTCAGGAAGGGCCACTGGACCTAGAGGCATAGGGGCCCTTCTGTGTTCTTGGGATAGTATCCTCCCTTCCCCCGGCCGGGGGGGGGGGGGGGGGGGGGATGGGACAAGAATGGTGTATGAATGGTGCCCCCTGGAGGCATACCACAAGTAGCCCAGAGCCCTCAGCCAGGCAGCTAACCCAAGCCTCCATGGGAGCCCAGAGCTAAGGGAGAGAGCACGAAAGCCCCTGTAGGAGGATGCCTCTGTTCTTCCTGCTGGAAACACCTGCAGGAAACTCCAAGAACATCTGCAGCACACTGGTCAGCATTTCCAGAGGCCACCGTGGTCAGCTGGTAGAGACAAAGCAACATGATAGGAGGAGGCTAGGGGAATAGCTTGCAAACATGGGCAGTTCAGTTCCATCTCCAGAATCCATGTTAAATGAATAGATAGGTAACAGTAAAAAAAAATTAATTAAAAAAAAAAAAGCTTGTGATCCCGGCAGAGAGAAGCAGAGACATAAGGATCCCCAAGGCTTGAAGCCAGCCAGTCTATAGTTTACTTGGTGAGCTCCAGGCCACTAAGAGACCTTATCTCAAAAATGGTGGACAAAGTAAAAAAAAATGGTGGACAAGAACCGGCTTGGTAGCACACACCTGTAATCCCAGCAGTTGGGAGGCAGAGGTAGGAGGATCACTGTGAATTCGAGGCCGCCCTGGGACTACATAGTGAATTCCAGGTCAGCCTGAGCTAGAGTGAGACCCTACCTTGAAAAAAAAAAAATGGTGGACAGCATTCCTAAGGATGACACATGAGGTTGTCCTCTGGCTTTCACACACATATGTGCCCACACATGAACATGCACACACAAGAACATGCATGCACACAAGGCAGCATGTTGGGGGTGGTTCTGGAATGCTCCCCTTTGGTCCTTTGCTCCTTCCTCTTGGTGTCCACTGCTTTCCAAGCCATGGACCTGTTCAGCAACTCTTCCTGGGACTCTGCGCTGGTCCAACAAAGATGCTCCAAATCCCACACCTAGTACCGCGTGCTCCTCCCAGAGCACATCTGCATGTACTGTGCTAGCCTCCAGCCTGTGTTCTCAGAACCTCTGCTCCAGCATCCTGGAGGACTCATGTACTCCAGGATGTGCAAATGGATGACTGAGAACAAATGCACCCCAGGACTAATGAGAAGGGGAGGAAATGCCTGCTGGATAGCCAGACTGATGCCCGATTTCTGAGGCCAGGGCTACAGGTAGATTAGACCTCCAGAGAGGTAGACAGACCTCCAGAGAGAAGGGAAGTGGCACAGAGTGGATGCTAAGAGGGTGATGATCTTAGTTTTGACTCCTGCTATGGCTCCAAGCTCAAAGGCCAGCTGTGTAGACTCCTGGCCCTGCCCAGCAAGAGGTGGGGACAGAGAATCATGGGAAGTATCCAGGGCTAGCCGTCACTTTCTGGAGGAAAAGCTCAGGCATAACCTTGGCATTCCTACGGGAGGTTCCAGTGTCATAGATGTTTAGGCTGCCTCACTCAAGGAAGCCCCAGTTGGATGATAGAGTCTACATAACACCCCAACATGCTCCAGTCTGGTGGGGGCAGGGAGAAAGTGCCTGAAGGTTGTTGCTGGTGGCAGCAGTGTCCAGCAGCTATGTGGTAACGGCCCTCAAAGAACAGAGAAGACAGCTGCGAGCACATGTGCACGTCAGTAACCTTGAAGCCCAGTAGCTTAGAATAGTATGTAACTGTATTGTAACAGGGGAAGGAAGGGTCCTGATAATAAGGGGGGCCCTGAGAAACTGAAGAAAAGAAAACAAGAGCATCTGCAGCATGCTGGTCAGCATCTCTGAGCCTACCTCCTCACCACTCCTGGAAAGCAATTATGATAAATACTGGTTTGTTTGTTTGTTTTAAACCCTGCTTAACAAGTTCAAAGTAACTAATCAGAATATGAGCATCACCCAGCATGAGAGAAGAGACTGAAGAGTGTATAAGGCAATGCGTGCTGCGCTGGGGCTGGGCCTGCGGCTTTGAATCATATGAATCAGTTGGGTCCATGGCAGCATTAGGAATAAACGCTGCTTCCTGTAAGTCTCAGTCGAGAACCCTCTGCCCATAGCAGGCTAGGATCTCTGGAGGCGTGGCGGTACGTACCTCTGCCTCCAGTGACAAGCACACTGCCAGCCCAGATGGTGAACAAAAGCCCAGGAGAAGGCCAGGCCCAAGCCAGGCTCTAGGCCCAAGGGGTGAGCTGAGTTATAAATAGATCTGGGATCAGAACTGGGTGAGGAGCAGAACCCTGCAGGACAGCTCTGAGCAGTCTCTGCATTGAGAGAGCTCTTCTAAGGGGCCCTAAGGAGGTAAGATGAGACTTCTGGTCCCACCTTCCTGGCCTATCTCAATGCCCTGGAGGAATGCGGTTCGGCCACCTCTACCTCACAGCCTCAGTTTCCCTCTGAGTTGCCCCTCCCCGCGGATCTGCGTGTTTCCCACACTCACTGTCAGCCTGGCAGGGCTGAGCGACCTGGTTTCTCGCTTCTAGGACTCCCCATCCCACGTGGAGCCCGGCCAGGCCTCCGACCCTTCCTACCTGCAAACACTGCAGAGCAGTAGGCATCGCTGATGTCGGTGTCCTGGGTGTGGACGTTCTCGGCATAGAGGATGAAAACCCGCAGCATCGCGACACAGACCGGCGAGGCCCGCGGGCGCCCTCGCCAGAAGGCTGGTTCGGATCTCCGGCTCCCTTAAGGGGCACAGGTCGACCGGCGGCTCCGTCAGGCTCGGTCCCCGCCCCTGACTGCCTTAGCCCCGCTCCGAGGGCGTTGCAAGAACGGGCTTGGATTCATTCCCCACCCCCGCAGCCCTCCGGTGCTGGCGAAGCTGTAACCCTACGCTCCCGTCGCCGCTTCCCCACGGATGACACGGCACTTTGCACCTGGCCGGAGCAGCCTCCCGGCCGACGGCAACGCCCCGGGCTGGACCAGGGCTCGGGACTCCCTGCCCCGCGCAGACCTCGCTCCGGACCGGCGCAAGCTCGGCCTCTTCCCTGACCTCCACCTCCCGCCGCCCAGGGCTGCGCGCCAGGTCCTCGTCTGCTCCCCGGCCGGGGACTGTAACCCTCCGTGCCCCAGGGACCGCCTGGGCTCCAGGAGCAGCATTTAGAGACTTTGTTTCTTTTTCTGGTTGTAAAAGTAGCACGTGCTAACTGCAACACAAAAAGCATGAAGAAAGAAATCTCTGGTTCTTACAAAATATATTAGCCTGGCGTGCGCCGAGCATAGAAGGAATCTGTGTCCCACTTTCTCATGTAACTTTTTCTTGTATCATTAAAAAGAAAAAGTAGCTGGATTAAAAGCGCACGCCTTTAATCCCAGGCAGAGTAGGAGGATCGCTGTGAGCTCGAGGCCACCCTGAGACTGCATAGTGGATTCCAGGTCAGCCTGGGCTACAGTGGGACCCTACCTCGAAAAACCAAAATAAATGAATAACTAAATAAAGTAGCTCACACCTTTAACTCTGAAATAGAAGGATCGCCATGAGTTTGAGGCCTGCCTGGGCTCCAGAAAGGTCAGCCTGGATTAGATAGAGTTAGACCCTACCTAAAGAAAAAAAAAAAGTATTCTTGGCTAGTGACAAGGCTCAAAGGTTAACGACACTTGTTTGCAAAGTCTACTGGCCCAAGGTTCAGTTCTCCAGTACCCCTGTAAACCTGGGCATAAAAATGGGCATAAAGCCTGACATAACCCTACCTCAGAAAACCAAAAAAAAAAAAAAAGGCACAGATGTTGAACTCATTTGCAATGGCAAGAGATCCGAGTGTACGCACACATATGCAGACAAATAAGCAAATAATTTAAAAGTATTCCTGCACAATCTTTTCAGCCGCTACATAAGCACTCACTATCATACCAATGTACCAAATTCACAAAGCTTTTTCCTATTGTTAGGTTAAAGTCTCTCCAGATTTCCACTATTATATGGTGAGATATTTCTTAAGTAATTAACACTGGGCTATATAAACCCATCTTGAGCTCCCTTGGCTGCTTCCTTCCTTAGTTTGAATTCCAAGTCTTGGAATTACAAGATATTCCTTGGGTGACAAGGTATGATTCTTTTTTTTTTTTTTTTTTTACCTTCTAATACTCACTGCTAAGCTGTTATCCAGGAGCTATATGGTTCCACACTTCCACCAGCACCTTCTAAAGACAGGCCAGTTGTATGGTTGAACAGCTGACAGCAGCCCATTGGGACAGCAGACACATCCAGCTCAATGCATGGTGGTGGGGAGAACAGAGGCAGCTAGAAACTCAGCAATTCACTTAAGGGTATGTATCAAGTCCTGTGACAAGTGAGACACCAGGGATGTAAGAAGAAGTGATATGCACCCTCCAACTTTACATGTTGAAAACTTAATGCCTAGTACTTTTGAATGTGACTATATTTGAGGATAGACTCTTTGGAGAAATAATTAACTGAAAATGAGGTCATTTACAGTGTTCTCTAGTCTGGTCTCACTAGTGTCCCTATGAAAGGAAATTTAGACATCAAGATAAACTAGAGATGTGAAAACACACAGAAAAGACCATGCAAGGCCACAGTGGAAAGGCCTTGAAAGAAACTACACATGCCTACCAATACCTTGATCTTGGACATTCAGCCTCCAGAATGGTGAGTCATAGATTTCTGTTATTTAAGCCATCCTGCCTGTGCTATTTATTGTCATAGCCCTAACAAACTTATATAGTGTCTGACCTCAAGAAGTTTCTTCTTCGAGGTGGGGGAGTGACATCTATTGAAAGATTAGTCAATCCTGCAGCAGTCCAAACTTAAGTCCTTAAGTGCAATTAAGGACAGGAGATGAGGGAGTCAGAGTTGACACAGGAGACCTCGTGGAGTCTCAATAGTAAATGCCAGTACAGACAGAACTGAAAGTCTGAAGACAGAGGCAGAGGAAAAAATTTCCAGAGAGAAGGGAGCGATAGTTCTGCCCTAAGGCCTGGAAGGAATAGGAGGAAAGAACAAGTGACTTAGGTGTAGATCAAGGAGGGGCGGTAAGTCTAGAAACTTGTAGGGCCTATGGAAACTTGCAGACAATCTGCTAAATCCAGACAAGTATCAGAGGTCCTGTCCATCCACTTCTCAAAGGCCCCCTCTGGGATGTGGGGAGATAGGTCAGTGGCTAAGAGCACTTACTACATAAGCTTGAAGACCTGGGTTCACCCCCGGCCAGAATCCATGAAGAAGGTCAGATGTGGCCACACATGCCTAGAATCCTGGTCCTGAATGGGAGGTGAAGGGTTAGAGACAGGGTCACTGGGGTTCACTAGTCAACCAGCAAAAAAACAGTGAGCTACATGTTTAGTGAGAGACACTATCTCAAGAAAATAAGGCAGAAGAGCAATAGAGAACACCCAAAGTCCTCCTCTAGCATCTACACACACACACACACACACACACACACACACTCCTATTCCTTCTCTTCTTCCTCTTCCTTCTTCACCTCCTCTTGGCTGACTTTTGGAGATGGAAGTGTGAGGGACCAAAGCAGAAGGAAAGTGTTAGAAACCACATCAGTGTCAAGGTGAAAAGTGATGGGTACTTGGACTAGGGGTATGAAAGTTTGGATGAGTGAAATAGAGCAAAGCTGAGAGAAAGAAAGAGTGAAGTTCTGCAGCGCAGGTAAGGTAACCTATCTGTCACTATAGAGTGTCTGTGTTACTGGACAAAACAACTGGGACTAGGATAAAATGATTCATTGATGATTGTTGCATTCACTCATTCATTATGTCTTCCTTGTATGTGGCAGGCATTGTCACATTCAAGTTTAGGGAAGATATTAGAGTTTGAGTATGAAATATCCCCCACAAGCTCATGTGTTTGAACATTTGGTCTCCTGCTGGTGGTACTATTTTGGGAAGGTTATGGACCCTTTAGGAAGTGGGTCACAAGGGACAGGTCTTAAAGTTACATTCTGGGCCTGTTTCCAGCCTTTTCTGCTTTACTGATCCACCCCAGTGTGAGCAAGCAGCTGCCACATGCTCCACCACCATGCCTTCTCAGCCATGGTGGACTATATCCCCTGAAACAATGAGCCCAAAGGAAACCTGTAGTCCTTAAATGAAAATTGCTTTTTGTCAGTCATTCAGTCACAATAAGAAAATTTACTAAAACAAAAGGGGACCAAGTAGGTAGTAAAATTTGCACTGAGAAAGGCAAGAGGCCCTGCTGATATGGAGAAAGACTAAATTATAGCCTATTTTTTTAATAGGAGACATATTACATTATACATCTATGGAGATGCATAATGTAATATGAACCTATATAATGACAGAACTAAAGTTGGATCTAAAAAGGAAGCAGCTAATCTGCCTACAAATATGGTGTGTCTAAACCGACTTGAATTATTAAACTTTCTTCTCAACCCCTCTACTTGACTCATAAAGCAGGCTTTATTCAAACACTTTCTGTACAGCTCAACTTTATTTCTCAATGTGCTGTGTTTTCTCTTTTCAAAAGAACCACATTAAAGCCGGGCGTGGTGGCGCACGCCTTTAATCCCAGCACTCGGGAGGCAGAGGTAGGAGGATCGCCGTGAGTTCGAGGCCACCCTGAGACTCCATAGTGAATTCCAGGTCAGCCTAGGCTAGAGTGAGACCTTACCTCGAAAAACAAAAAAAAAAAAAAAGAACCACATTTTCTGGGCTAGAGAGATGGCTTAGCAGTTAACCTGCTTGCCTGCAAAGCCACAGGGCCCAGGTTCAATTCCCCAGCATCCACGTAAGCCAGATACACAAGGTGGCATATGCATCTGGAATCCGTTTTCAGTGGCTGGAGGTCCTGGTGTGCCCAGATTCTCCCTCTGTCCCCCCTGAAATAAATTAAAATAAAATAAAATAAATAAAAGAACCACATTTTCTGAGATCACTCAAAGTGAATCAATCACAAATTTGGACTTAAGGCCAGGCATGGTGGTGCAAACCTTTAATACCAGCACTTGGGAGGCAGAGGTAGGAGGATTAATGTGAGTTTGAGGCCAGCTTGAAACTACATAGTAAATTCCAGGTCAGCCTGGGATAGAGTGAGACCCTACCTCAAACTCCACACACAAAATATATATGATGGTTAAAAGTTTTGATGTAGCCTGGAAAACTTCCTAGAGGAAAAAAAAAAAATGTGTGTAAGTCTGTGTGTCTATGCTTGCACATGCAGGGGTGTTTAGGATTTAAAAAAAAATATATATATATATATATATATATATATATATATATATATATGTTTGTTTATTTGTTTATTTATTTGGAAGCAAAGAGAGAGAGACAGAGAGAGCTACTGGGAACACCAGGGCATCCAGCCACTGCAATGAAGTCCAGTCATTTGTGCCACTTTGTGCACCTGGCTTTACGTGGGTACTTGAATAGAATAGAATGGCCCCCAATATATTCAGTTGTTTATTTGTTTGTAGTTTGCATCTCTAGCCATCTGGCTGGAGGCAATGCCATTGTGTGGATCTTAAGGTGTGGTGGTGGGTTTGAGATTTCAATCTAAAGATATGCAAAGTGTGCCTGGCTGGAGTTCCTGAAGTGTGCTGTGGCTTTTGACCTTTAGGCTTGTACTTTTCTCTCTCTGCTTGGTCCTGTGAAGGCAGGCCAGCTTCTTCTGTCATTTATGGAACTTCCCCTGGATCTGTAAGCTTCAATAAATCCCTTCCTCCATAACTGTGCCTGGTCTGGAAGTTCATCTCAGCGAACCTGAAGCTGTCTGCTACATATATATATATATATATATATATATATATATATATATATATATTTGTTTGTTTATTTGTTTACTTATTTGGAAGCAAAGAGAGAGAGACAGAGAGAGCTACTGGGAACACCAGGGCATCCAGCCACTGCAATAAAGTCCAGTCGTTTGTGCCACTTTGTGCACCTGGCTTTACATGGGTACTTGGGAATTAAACCCGGGTCATTAGGTTGTGTAGGCAAATGCCTTAACCACTAAGCCATCTTTCCAGCACCTGTTTAGTAATTATGTGAGTTGACATGTATCCTCTATCTGGGACATGAAAGAATAATCATCAGGTCTCCACATATGGCTATACAGAAAGTGTATTGAACAATTACACATGGTGACCTCCTGGACCATAGCCTTGAACAGAAGCAGAGGCAAAGGAGGTGGGTGAAGAGCTTTTTCTTTCTTTCTTTTTAAATATATTTTATTTATTTATTTATTCATTTATTTATTTATTTATTTAACAGAGAAAGAGGGAGAGAGGAGAGAGAGAGAGAGAGAGGGAGGGAGGGAGGGAGGGAGGGAGGGAGAGAATGGGTGAGCCAGGGCCTCTAGCCACTGCAAATGAACTCCAGATACATGCACCCCTTTGTGCATCTGGCTAACATGGGTCCTGGGGAATCAAACCTAGGTCCTTTGGCTTTGCAGGCAAATGCCTTAACTGCTAAGCTGTCCCTCCAGCCCTTTTTCCTTTTTATTATAAAGGGTCATGGCTGCCACCCTTATACCAAAATACGGATGTGTTAAGGTCCAAACCATAGTAACAGACATATTACAATTGATGAGGTGTAGCATAAATTATCTCAAAAACTATAACCACAATTTAGATTTTAGCACATTTTAATGTTTTGCTACATTTTCAAAATGCAAAAAATTAGATGATTACCAGACCTTTTTTTTTGTTTGTTTGTTTTTGTTTTTTTGAGGTAGAGTCTCACTCTAGCCCAGGCTGACCTGGAATTCACTATGTAGTCTCAGGGTGGCCTCGAACTCATGGCAATCCTACTACCTCTGCCTCCTGAGTGCTGGGATTAAAGGCATGAGCCACCACACCCGGCAAGACCTTCTTTTTAAAAGAAAAAAAAAATTTATGTTTATTTATTCATTTGAGAGAGAGAGGCAGATAGAGAGAAAGAAGGGTGTGTCAAGGCCTCTAGCCACTATAAGTGAACTCCAGATGCATGTGCCACCTTGTGCATCTGGCTTATGTGGGTCCTGAGGAATTGAACCTGGGTCCTTTGGCTTTGCAGGCAAGTGCTTAAACCACTAAGCCATTCTCCAGACCCATCACCAGACTTTTTGACAGTGGCATTTTATGCTATAAAAAAGTAGATTAACACATGTAGTATATTCAAGGGAGAAAGTATGTTAAGAATTTAATTTTTATTTTTATTTTTTGTGTGTTTGGCATATGTATGTGTGTGTGCGTGTGTGTGTATGTGTATGTGTGAACATGTGAGTGCTTGTTTGTGTGGGAGTCATAGATCAACATTGAGTTTCTTCCTCAATTGCTTTTTCTTAATGTTTTATTGACAACTACCATACATACAAATAATAAACCATGATCATAATACCTTCCCACAACCCCCCTTTTACCTTGAATCCCTCCTCCACTGAATCCCTTCTTCTTTCCAAGTACTCTCTCTTCTATTTTGATGTGATTTTTTTTCTCCTGTTATGCAGGTCTTGTGTAGGTAGCATCAGCCACTGTGAGATCATGAATACCATAGCCACTTTGTGTCTGGAAGACAGTATTGTAAGCACTCTGCCACCACCCACCCTTCCTTTGGCTCTTATACTCTTTCTGCTACCTCTTCTGCCATGGTCTCTGTTATAATTACCTTCCATTGTTGGCACAAAGCACCCCACCAAAAGAAGTTGATGGGAGGAAATTTGTTTATTCTGGCTTACTGTCTCAAGGGAAGCACCATGATGGTAGAAGAAAGATGGTAGAGCAGAGGCTGGACATCACCTCCTTGCCACAGCAGGTAGCAAACAGCATCAGGAGAGTCAGCCCAACTCTAGCAAAGAGGAGGTGACTATAGCACCCTTAAGCCTGCTCCCAACAACATACCTCCTTCACCAAGGCTCCAGAACTCAAAACATAAGTTTTGAGTTTTATGGGGGACACCTAACTCAAACCACTTCATTTTGCCCCTGGCCCCATAAACTCATGATCATCCATGGTATAAAATGTAATGCATTTCAGTCCAACTTTAAAAGTTCCCATACTTTTTGCCAATCTCAACATAGTTCAAACATCTCCATAGTCCATGTTCTCTTAACTGTGAGCTATAAAACTAAAAGACATAATGAGGGCTGCCTAGATGGCTTAGCAGTTAAGGTATTTACCTGCAAAGCCAAAGGACCCAAGTTCAATTCCCCAGGACCCACGTAAACCAGGTGCACAAGATGAAACATGTATCTGGAGTTTGATTGCCATGCACCCTCTCTCTCTCTCTCTCTCTCCCTCTCTCTCTCTCTCTCTCTCTCTCCCTCTTTCTCTGTTAAATAAATAAATACAACATTTAAAAAAACACATAATGAAGCTGGGTGTGGTGGTGTACACCTTTAATCCCAGCAATCAGAAGGCAGAGGTAGGAGGATTGCCATGAGTCCAAGGCCACCCTGAGACTACATAGTGGATTCCAGGTCAGCCTGAGCCAGAGTGAGACCCTACCTCAAGAAACAAAAAAACAAAAAAACAAAAAACACATAATGACACAGAGTAAACATTCACACTGCAAAAGATGGCATTGCAAGAAAAGATTGAACCAATGCAAGATCTAAAACAAACAGGGCAAACATCAATCCTGTAGCTCCAAGTCCAACATCTGTAACAGTGTCAGTCTGGGATTTCAATTCTACTCCTCCAGTGGGACTGCTCACAGCCCAAGAAAAACTTCATCCTGAGCCAGGAACTGTCCTTGGCAGCCATCTAACAGTACTAGCATCTCAAAAAGTCCTTATGGTCAGGGCTGGGAAAATGACTCAGTGGTTAAAAGTGCTTGCTTGCAAGGCCTGATGACCTGTGTTCAATTCCCCAGTGCCCACATAAATCCAGATGCACAAAGTGACACATGCATCTGGAGTTTATTTGCAGTGGCAGGAGGTCCTGGTGTGCCATTCTCATTCTCTCTCTCTCTCTCTCTCTCTCTCTCCTTGCAAATAAATAAATAAATAATATTAAAAATAGAAATAAAAGTGCTACACTACAAACCATAGTTCATCCTCATGGCTCCAATGGGTCTCCATACAAGAACTCCAACAAGCCATTCAACAGTGGCCATTTAAAAAATGCATTTCAAATCCAATGACCCTTTCTTTCCTGGATTTGTTATACTCCCACAATACCAGGTAGATTACCAAATTTGTTAATCCAGGGGGGAGTAAAGATGACTATGAAGAGCAGGAAATCTCTTTCAGCATTCTGGCTCCTTATTTTCAAAAGGGTCAGCAGACTTCTGGGTAAGATGGCAGCATAGTACCTATGCCAAAGCACCGTAAGGAGGGAAATAAGCAGAAACACAGCAAAACACAGTCTTCTACCAAAAAGTGAAGGTGTATAAGTTATTATTAACCACAGAAGAGAAGTAGGAGAGACTCAGGTCTTCTAGAAAGGAGGAAAGTGGCTATAATCCCGCCGAGACCCAGTGGGATGATCTGCATGCTTGCCCACCTGGCTGGTGCCAAGCTGCAGGAACAGAAACCAAATGAGGGGATTTTCCACTCGCATCAGCCTCCTTGCAAAGTCAAAACACCTGAAGGGGAAGACAGCAGGGGCCAGCTGAGCAGCTGCTGAAGGAGGACACAAATGTGACCAGCTGAGCAGCTCCAGACACCCTGCACAGACTCCCATCCCCCAGCTGCCAGTGCCACAACAAACGGCCAGAGAACTCATTCATTCCCCACCACACAGCACCAGCACAGCTGATCAGAACACCAGATCCAGCGACCCAAGCAGCCCAACAGTCCATAGTATAACAGAGAGGCATCCACATGGGCACTCAGCATAGGTGAGATTGGAAGCCATGCCAAAAGGTAACACAAAGCCAGGTACATAGGCCTGAAAGTGTTAATCTCTCTTTCCATGTCAGGGCAGTTTATGTGTTACATTGGATTGACATATTGGTTGGCTTTACCATTCTCAAATAAGCTGAATTTTGGTGTTGATCATTATTGCCTTTGACGTTTCCTGATTTATAGTGCCTTTGTCTTTTTCTTCTGTCAGTTTTGGGGACAGAGTCTCACTTGGCTCCAGGCTGACCTGGAACCCATTTCAGACCAGAAAGCCCAGCCTTCCCACTGACAGGATTAAGGGTATGGGCAACACACACCCTTAGGGACTTTGGCTTTATTAGAGGATCTGTTTGTTTTAATCCCTACTCTTGCATAAATACTCTGTGCTGACTTTGATTAAATGTGTATTTGCTCAGTAGAATTTTAAAATTTGCCAGTGATTTGCTCCACTCAGTCTACTAGAATACTTGAAGAGCAGGATAACTCAACACCAAGGGTCACTTATGCTGTTTCCCTCGGAGCATAATAGCTACACCTGGCACCTTAAACTCCTACCCTGCAGATATATAAAATCAGATTTACATAGCTAAGAACACCGTAGATAACTAGAAAACCCAAGTATCAAATTAACTCAAGATGCAAAAATCTCTACATTGTAATACAAGAAATGCAAAAATTAGGACAATACAATTCCATCAAAAGTTATAAATTTGCCGGGCATGGTGGCACATGCCTTTAACCTCAACACTGGGAGGCAGAGGTAGGAGGATCGCCATGAGTTCGAGGCCACCCTGAGACTCCATAGTGAATTCCAGGTCAGCCTGGGCCAGAGTGAGACCCTACCTTGAAAAACCAAAAAAAAAAAAATTATAAATTCATCAGAAATTACTTCCTGCGAGACTGTTTTAGATTAAAGGCCTGACAAAGATTTTTTTAAAAAATGATTATACCTATGCTCAAAGAAATCAAAGGAGTCAAAGAATAACACAAACTCTTGAAGAAATCCCAAGAGAAAACAGAAAACCAACTTAATGAAATAAGGAGATCAATACAAGGCATGAGTAAGGACATAGAAACAATGAAAAAGTACCAATCAGAAATACTAGAAATGGGGCTGGAGAGAAGGCTTAGCAGTTAAGGTACTTGCCTGCAAAGCCAAAGGACCTATATTCAGTTCCTCAGGACTCATGTAAGCCAGCTGTACAAGGTGGCACATGCATCTGGTGTTCATTTGCAGTGGCCGAAGGCCCTGGAACACCCATTCTCTCTCTCAAATAAAAAAATAAAATAAATTTTTTTTAAAGAAATACTAGGCCAGGTGTGGTGGTGCACACCTTTAATCCCAGCACTTGGAAGCAGAGGTAGGAGGATCCCAGTGAGTTCGAGGCCAGCCTGAGATTACATAGTGAATTCTAGGTCAGCCTGAGCTAGAGTGCAGCCTTACCTCGAAAAAAATTTAAAAAAAAAGAAATACTAGAAATGAAAAATAGAGTAAGTTTGTAGAAAGTCTCACCAATAGAATGAATCAAGAAAAAGACAGAATATCTAAACAAGAGGACCAGATGGCAGATCTAATATAGTCCAACAAAGAGAAAGACGAATCAATAGGAAGGCATGAATGACAATTTCAAGACATTTAGGACACAATGAAGAGATCAACCATGAGAATTCAGAGCATAGTAGAAGGAGAAGAATTTTACTCCAAAGGCATAGCAGGTATTTTCAACAAAATCATAGAAGAAAATTTCCCCCAAATAGGGAAAGTGATGCCAATATAGATACAGGAAGCCTATAGAACACCAAACAGACAAAATCAGGAAAGAACCTCTCACCATCATATTATAATTAAACTTACAAAACACACAAACCAAAGAAGATACATTGAAAATAGTTAGAGAGAAAAATCAAGTTACATATGAAGATAAGGCCATCAGGATAACTCAACACACCTTTAAAAGCCAGAAGGTATGATGTATTCAAAATTCTGAAAGATAACAACTGTCAACCAAGATTACTTTATCCAGCAAAGCTACCCATCCAAATTGATGGAAAAAATAATGACATTCCACAACAAAATAGGCTAAAAGGATATATGAACACTAAACCAGCTCTACAGAAAATACTTGAAAGGATCCTCCATGATGAAGAGAAAGAAAAGCACACACATAAGGAAACAGGAAAAAATAAACCATACTCAAATAATAGTTAATACAAGAGAATAAAGATAAAACTGGAAGAACTACAAAACAAGAAGAATGGCAAGAAGAAATACACACCTCTCAATGATATCTCTTAATATCAGCAGCCTCAATGCCCCAACCAAAAGACACAAGTTTGCAAACTGGGTTAAAAAGCAGGATCCTTCTATTTGTTTCCTCCAAGAAACTCACCTTTTCATAAAAGACAGACACTATATTAGGGTGAAAGGATGGAAAATGGTATTTCAAGCAATCAGGTGTCACTATCCTAATACCTGTCAGGGTAGACTTCAAACCAACATTAGTTAGGAAAGATAAAGAAGGTCACTTTATATTGATTAAAGGAACACTCCAATAGGAGGACATTACAATCATAAACATATATGCACCTAACATGGGGGCTGCCAATTTCATCAAACAAACATTGTTAGCCTTATGTAATTGGCTAAGTCAGGCCAAAAGAGCCAAGAGGTGCAATAGTCTGTTATGGGGGAATTGGACTGCAGGCCCGCTCCACAGGAGGGAATACATGCCTGACACAGTTAAAGCATGCTGCAGTCTCTAGACCAAACTTTCATTTCTTTCTGTGCCATATCCTTCTGCTCACATCAATATATTTGTTCTAAATTAAACTCTTCTCAAGTTTTCAACATGCCCAGAATACAGTAAGCCTTCACCCCCAAACCACTTCTAGCCTAGTCCAGACAAATTTCCTTTCTTCCCTCTCATAAGCCAAGCCTTAGTGCCACCATCCATAGTTCTTTCTGCATTTATGTCTCTCAACTCTGGCCAGACTGGTCTATCAAGCTCTACTTACAACACTGCAAGTACTCTTTTAGCCCAAGGTTTTAAATCCTTCCACATTCCTCCTGCTCAGTTCCAAAAGGCCCAAAGCCACATAGTTAGGTTTCTAGCAGCAGTAATGACCCCACTCTGGTACCAATTTTGTGCTACTGTTACCTTCTCATTGCTGGGACAAAGCACATGAACAAAGGCAGCTGGTGAAAGGAAAGGCTTATATTTTGCCTTATAGTCTCAAGAGGAAGCTTCATGATGGCAAAGGAAAGCATGGCATGAGCAGAGGCTGGACACACCTCTGTTATAGCAAGCAGAAACAGTAGCAGAAGAGTGAGTCAAACTCTGGTAAGGAGGAGCTGGCTACAATACTGTAGAGAGCCGAGAGGTGACCGCCATTACAAGATGGCGCTGACATCCGGCCTCGGCCCTGGTGAACAAGTAGAATAGCACATGTGCAAGTGGCAAAAGCGCGCCAAGTCACTGCCCAGCCCGGGCATATGAGCGTCATATGAGCGTCATATGAGCGCGCAGCCAATCAGCAGAGTACACGCCACCTAGGGGCTATATAAGCGGCGCCATTTCGGGGCTCTGGGTCTTTCCTCATTTCATCTGTTAACTGGAATAAACGCTTGCTGCAGAAGGATCCTGGTGCCCGCGTGCGTTCTTGCTGGCGAGACGACTACGCGGGCTACACAATACCCCTAAGCCTACCCCCCAACAACACACCTCCTCCAGCAAGGCTTCACCTCCAAAACTGCTACTATCTGGGAACCAAATATTTAAAACACATGAGTTTATGGAGGACATTTGATTCAAACCACCACAAGGTTCCAAGAGTGAGCAAAGTCAGGTGCAGGTATTGAGAGTCCCTGCTGTGTCTCAGTGCAAAGACAGACCAACAACTCTTGTTGATTCACGAAAATAAATTACCAGAAAAGGCCTCACAAATATTGCCACAGGTTAGGAGAGCAGAAAAGTGAGAAAACTTTATTTTGGGGTTTTTGTTTGGTTTGGTTTTTGATTTTTCAAGGCACAATCTCACTCTAGCCCAGGCTGACCCAGAACCCACTTTGTAGCCCCAGGTTGGCCTTGAACTCACCATGGTACTCCTATCTCAGCCTCCTGAATGCTGGGATAAAGGAGTGCATGCCAGGGATGGAGAGATGGCTTAGTGGTTAAGGCATTTGCCTGAAAATCCAAAAGACCCTGGTTCGATTCCTCAGGACCCATGTTAGCCAGATGCACAAGGGGGCGCATACATCTGGAGTTTGTTTACAGTGGCTGGAGGCCCTGGCGCACCCATTTTCTCCCTCCCTCTCTCTCCCTCTTACTCTGTCAAATAAATAAAAATAAAATTAAATATTTTTAAAAAGGAGTGCATGCCATGCTCAACAACTTTTTAAAAATTTTATTTATTTGTTTGCATGCATGCACGCAGGAGTGTGTGCATGTGTGTGTGTGTGTGCATGTGTGTTTGTGTGTGTTGATGTGTTGAACAGTAAACTTCCTCTGCATTGAAAGGTGAAAACAATTATTGCCAGTATTATCAAAAGCAGCTGGATCAACTCATGAGAGAAGGCATGGCAGAGTCATCAGACTCCCACCTGAGATTTAGGCACCCCCTTCACCAGCTGTATACAATAACACATAAGATCTCATGAACTAAAGGGGGGGGAGATAGAATATATAGAGAATAACTGATCCAGGCAAAATGAACTCCATCTAAGTGGTTTCTTTGTAGTCTCCATGCTTGGGGGTATAGTCAGCTCCACTGAAGTGCTGCTTTGGGGTCTTGTGCTCTGTAAGTAAGCCCTCACCCCCAAGGCTGAGAGAGAAGCATCCACAGGGGTTATCCCAGTTCAGTGAGCCCGACTGACATGCTTCTCTGGGGTCTCATACTCCTGGACAGGACAAGGAGCTTCTAGAAGTGGCCACAGGGGAGTCTTCACTCAGAGTAAAATGAGACTTCTCTGTGGTGTGGCTGCTCTGGGGTCTCAATACTCTGTAAGTAAGCCCTCATCCTGACGCTTAGGGAAGAGCATCCAATGAGTAATTCTGACACAGGAAGCTCCATCAAAGTGACTGCTTCAGGGGCCCCACATTCCTGAAAGTAACCCCTCTTTATGTTCTTTAAGTGACACCCCAATAAACTCATTAGTTTCGCCAAACTGGTGTTGGTGTAATAGTACTTTGGTCTGATATCTGAGCCCTATTTGAGGTGAATACGAGTGTGTTTGCATCTCTCCAGAGAAGAAATTTCTGGTGACTGTGGGGGGGGGGGGGACACACCAGGACCTTTTGCCACTACAAATGAACAGTAAACATTTGTGACCCTTTTTGTGTCTGACTTTGTGTGTGGCTTGGGGATTGAACCTGGGCTGGCAAGTTTTGCAAGCAAATGCCCTTAACCACTGAGATATCCTCCCAACCCCAGAAAATTTTCATTATATCCTGGTTGGCTATAGGCCAGTGCTTTGGAAAAGACATCAAAGATTGTGTGTGTGTGTATATATATATATAAGGTAAGCTGGGTGTGGTGGCACACGCGTTTAATCCCAGCACTCGGGAGGCAGAGGTAGGAGGATCACCATTAGTTCGAGGCCACCCTGAGACTCCATAGTGAATCCCAGGTCAGCCTGGGCTAGAGTGAAACCCTACCTCAAAAAACAAAAAACAAAAAACAAAAAACAAACAAACAAACAAAAAAGGCATAGTAACATAATCTCAACACTCAGGAGGCTGTGGCAGGAGGACCAAGGGAACAAAAGAACCAGACCTTTGTACTAAAACAGCAGGGACTATGCCTTGAAGCCATCTCAGGAGTCAATGAGTCTGCACCTATTTAAGCCTCCAGGGTATAAAGTGTAAACTTGGCTTGTTTCACCATATTCAGAGACCGCTGCAGCCCAGATCTTGGGAGGCCTGGCTACTGCTGGAGTTTGTGAGACCATGGCGTCATGCATGATGCTGGCTTGGTAAGTGTACAGAAAGCCAGAGTTACAGAATCAGAGAGAATTTCCATCTAGATTTCAAAAGAAAGCCTGGGTAACAGGGCTGGACTTCTCAGAGCCAACTCCAGAGAGGGTAGTGCATGGAACTATGAGAATGAAGCCCAAGATGCAATGGAGACCTCAGAAAAACGGAAATGCCAGGAATGTGGAACACCTTCTGAGGAAAGCCGAAGGCAGCTAACAGATCCAGCCCAGAAGAGAGAGTATGTGGATTCTAACAGGCTGTAGGTGGGCTACCTAATCCCTTTGGAGTCCACATCATGCCACCTTATGAGGGAGAAAAAGAGTTAATACTGGCCATTAGGGAAAATGGGCAGGGGTTGGGGGAAAGGGTGGAGGTTCAGAAGACCAACCAGGGTGACTTGACTGACGGAGAAACTCCCCTGCTCCTGGGAAATACAGGGCTAGCTACAGGTTAGACAAGACAGGGCTCAGGGAATGCAAAGGAATATAAACACACAGGGCAGCTCTCAGGCAGTCTGGGAACACAAGGACAGAGGGCCATAAACCTTAATCTTGAGGTAGGACCACCAAAAGGCAACTTACCAACTATAGATCAGTTTGAGTTATAGCGGTCACCCCAAGGACAACTGACCAGCTTCCTTAAACTTTAAATAAATAATCAGGGACAGTCCCAACATACATACTCCCAGAACTTAACTTGAATTCCCATTTTTGGGACTCCCATCACTCCTGTGAGTGGCTGCTTCTCTCACGGGCAGTGTTATTTGCTCCCCCCGGCTCAGTAATTCTCTTACTTTGTTCCCTCCACCACTTCAGCAATGCTTATTCCCCAGATTCCACACATGCAGCTACAGCAATTCAAGGTGGCCTGTTGTGTATTGATCTTGCTTTGGTCTGATCCTTTTTATCCTCCTATTCCTCTTTCTTGGAATAAGAATGCATATGCTATACATTTTGTATCAGAAGTATGTGAATAGCTTGACTTTACAGGTGCTCACAGCTAAGAGCTTGCCAGGAGTTACAGAGAAAACATTACACATGAATCTTTTAACAATGTTGGAATAGTTGAGACTCTGGGGGCCTGTTAGAGATGAACTAGATGCACTTTGCACTAAGATGAACGTGACCCTCTGTCAGGGGTGGAATGTTACGGTAATATGAAATGTCCCCCACAGCCTCATTTCGAACACTGGGCCCCCAGCTGATGGCACTCTTTGGTGGGAACTTTAGCAAGTGAACAGTAGCTATAGGGAGTAGGCCACTGGGAAGAGTGTCTTAGAAGGGTGTATCTTGTTCCTGACTGTTCTCCTACCTCTGTTTCCTCATCACAGGAGGAGAGGACTAGCATGGTTTACAGATGGTTCAGCACATCATGCAGGCACCTCCCAGAAGTGGGCAGCCACAGCATTACAGTCCTTGCTTGGACAACTCTGAATGATTGTGGTGAAGGGAATTCTTTTTAAAAATATCTTATTCATTTATTTATTTCAGAGAGAGGCAGACAGAGAAGGAGAGAGAGAACACAGGAGTACCAGGACCTCTAGCCACTGCAAATTAACTCCAGCCGCATGTGCCACATTGTGCATTTGGCTTACGTGGATACTGGGGAATCAAACCTGAGTCCTTAGGCTTCAAAGGCAAGCACCTTAATCGCTAAGCCATATTTCCAGCCCAGGAAGTCTTCATAATGGGCAGAACTTCAGGCAATGCACATAGTTGTGTATTTGCTTGGAAGAAAAAAATGGCCAGGACTGGAGAGATGGCTTAGTGGTTAAGGTGCCTGCCTGCAAAGCCAAAAGACTCAAGTTCGATTCCCCAGTACCCATGTAAGCCAGATGCACAAGAGGGTGCATGCATCTGCAGTTTGTTTGCAGTGGCTAGAGGCCCTGGCACACCCATTCTCAATCTCTCTCTATCTATCTATCTCTCTCTATCTCTTTCTCTCTCTTAAAATAAATAAATATTTTTTTAAAAAAATGACCAAATGTGAGCTTTTATACTGGCCCCAAGAAAATATCACACAGCTTGGAGTTATAGGCAGGTTTCAAGGAAAGGCCTCATTCTACCTCAGGTTGACCTGATACTCACTATGTAGGCATAGGCTGGCTTCAAACTTATGATGATTCTCCTACCTCAGACTCCTGAGTTCTGGGGTCAAAGGTGTGCACCACCATGCCTCACTTCAAGGTTTAATTTTAAGCCTTTTTTTTTTTTCAAGGTAGGGTTTCACTGTAGCCCAGGCTGACCTGCACTGCACTCTGTAGTCTCAAAGTAGCCTTGAACTCATAGCGATCCTCCTTCCTTTGCTTCTCAAGTGCTGGGATTAAAGGCATGTGCCATCATGCCAGGCTTAATTTTAAACCTTTTTTTTGTGGTACTGGGAATTGAACCTAAGACCTCATATGTTAGGGAAGTATTCTACCTCTGAGCTACAGCCCCAGTATTATTTTTAAGGTTTTTTTTCTATGTTTATTACTTGTGTGTGTATGTACATATGTGCGTGTATGTGTATGATGTGCATGGGGGTTCACCTGCCATAGCACACATGTGGAAACCAGAGTATAGCCTTGAAGTGTTTCTCCTCTCCTTCTTCCTTTTTGTTTGTCTTCCTCCACCTTTTTCTGTTTGAGGTAGGGTCTCACTTTAGCCCAGACTAATGTAGAATTCACTCTGTTGCCTCAGCTGGACTAGAACATACCCTGGTTCTCCTACTTCAACCTCCTAAGTATTTTGATAGGTCTTCTTCCTCTTCTTCTTCTTTTTTTCTTTGTTTTTCGAGGTAGAGTCTCACTCTAGTCCAGGCTGACCTGGATCTCACTATGCAGTCTCAGGGTGGCCTCGAACTCATGGTGATCCTCCTACCTCTGCCTCCCAAGTGCTGGGATTAAAGGCATGCGCCACCACACCTGGCTTCTAACTTATTTTTTAATAAATTTTATTTTTTATTAAGAACATTGTATGAATACATCACGCGTTGGCACTATCTTTTCCCTCCTCATTTTCCCCATTTCGCTGGGGACCCTCCTCAGTAGGGTTGTTACTATTCCCCATGGGGTTTTGGGTTATGCATTGTGGGATCAACAGTCAGTTATTGGTGGGGGGAGGCAATTCCTCTGGGTATAATGTCCCAACTTGTGGCTCTTACAACCTTTGCACCTCCTCTTCCACAAAATTCCCTGAGCCTTGGTAGGTGTGTTTTGAGCCTACTTCAGTGACGAGCTCTTAGGAACCTCTGTATTTATGTTTTAGTAGGTGTTGAGTATCCTCAGTGTCTGTCTCCTTCACCCTGGCATTGATTATCAGGCTCACCATGGAAGCAGCACTCTTGCTTATCTGCCCAATTCCTCTGGTTTCACCTGGGATTTAGCTAAAATGTGAGGGTTGGTTTATCTCCTTGGGTCTCACTACCTTCTGAAAAAGACAAATTCTTCAGTGGAGAGTGAAGTCAACATAGGTTAAATAGTATAAGTATTATTAATTTAGGGAGATTTTGATGGATGTAGCCCCTCTTTTAGCCAAAGAGTAGTGGAAGCTTGACATTGGAGAGCATAATCTTTGTCTCCATAGGATCCTGACCTGGTTCCCTAGTTCCAGATATGGGTTCCTTTCCACTGAGCAGATCTCTTAGTCAATCAAAAGCCATTGGTTAACTACCAAGGCTGTGTACCACCATTGCATTGGTGTGTACTGCTTGTCAGGTAGCTTAGACTCCTGCTTGCTCATAACATTGTTGACCATTTTCCCCCAGTAGCTCGTGGTGTTTTGCAACACCAGCGGTAACTTTCTGGGGACTGGCTCTCTTCCAGATTCCAGCTGGGTCTCTCTGTGTTCTGTGTCAGCAGCACATGGTGTCTTCAGTGATAGGGCCTGACCTTTTAACTCAGGCAGGTAATCAAGTGCTTTGACAGAGGCCTGTCTTGTTTTGGGGACCTTATAGGTCTCTCTGATCAATAGCTCAATGTGGGTAGTACCAATTTCTGATACTGAGAGTTACAGGCCAGAGCCAAAATTTTTTAAGGCTAGGTTTCACCCTACCCTCTCCAGGACCCTTCTTTTCAGATTCTTTCCCTATACTCCTGTTGAGGGTTAAATCTTTTCGTCTACCTTCAAGAAGAAAGGTTTCTATGGTAGCAGTTCATTTGAGATTTTGTATTTATTTCCCCCCAATCTTTCATTCCTCTCCCCCAAAACCCTTCTATCCCTAATGCCTGGGACTCAAGTTGCCTATCCCATATGCCAGCAACTCAAACTGATCCAGGTTAGGAACCACAGATGAGTGAGAACATGCAGCATTTATCTTTCTGTAATTGTGTCTGTTCACTAAGTATGATCTGTTCTAAGTCCATTTTCTGACAAACTTAGTTGTATCATTTTTTCTTACTTTTGAGAAGAATTCCATTGTGTATATGTACCACAACTTCATTATCCATTTGTCCAATGATGGTCACTTGGTTTGATGCCAGTTCTTAGCTATTATGAATTGAGCATCTATAAACATGGTTGAGCAAATATCTCTGTAGTAAAGCATGGAGCATTCAGGGTAAATGCCCAGTAAGGGGGTAACTGGGTCTGTTGGTAGTTCTATATTCATCTTTTTCAGGAATCTCTATATTAATTTCCATAGTGGTTGTATAAATTTGTATTCCCACCAACATTGAATGATGGATCCTCTTTCCCCACACCCTTGCCAACATTTATTGTTGGTTGATTTTTTAATGATGGCCATCCTTACTGGAGTGAATTGGAATCTCATAGTTACTTTAATTTGCATTTCCCTGATGGTTAGGGATGTTGAACATTCTCTTAAGTATGTATTAGCCATTTTTATTTCTTCCTCTGAGAACTCCCTATCCAGTTCTCTGCCCCAATTTTTCAGTGGATTGTTTGATTTTTTGTTTAGTTTTTTGAGTTCTTTGTAGATCTAGATATTAGGACTCTGTCAGTGTTACAGCTTTATGAGATTCCAGTGGTTGAGTGATTGTTCAATTTCCTAGGCTAATGGGCTATTGTTCAGGAAGTCTTTCCCCATGCCTATATTGTGGAGAGTTGCTCCTAGTTTATGTTCCAGTAGTATGTTTCAGGTCTATATTAAGGTTTTTAATCCATCTGGAGTTGATTTTTGTATATAGTGAGATGAGTGAGTCTAATTTTATTTTTTCTACATGTGGTTATCCAATTTTTCTGTCAACATTTGTTGAAGATGCTGTCTTTTCTCTAGTGTATGTTACTGGCACCTTTGTCAAAGATCAAGTAGCTGCAGTTACTTGACCTGAGGGCTGGGTCTTCAATTCTGTTCTATTTCTCTATATGTATGTTTTTATGCCAGAACCATGCTGTTTTTGATACTATGACTTTGTAGCACAGCATTAGATCAGGTATAGGTGATACTTCCAGAGGTGTCCCTCTCCCCCTCCCCCATAGCAGACAGCTTCAGGTTCACTGAGATGAACTTCCAGATCAGGCATAGTTATGGAGGAAGGGATTTATTGAAGCTTACAAATCCAGTGGAAGTTCCATATGGTAGAAGAAGCTGACTGCTTTTATAGGACCAAACACACAGAGAAGCACAAGCCAAAACCACACAGCACAGCACACTTCAGAAACTCCAGCTAGGCACACTTTACATATCTTTAGATTGAAATCTCAAACCCATCACCACACCTTAAGATCCACCCAGTGACATTGCCTCCAGCCAGGTGGTGCAGATGCAAACTACAAATTAATAAAACCCTGAATATATTGGACGCCATCTATTCAAACCACCACATTCCGCCCCTGGCCCCCAATACATTCATAACAATCACACATTTTAAATTGTACTCAGTTCAATTTCAAAGGTCCCCACAGTCTTGACAAACTTAAGATAGTAAGTCCTGTAAAATCAAACAAGTTAAATACTTCCAACATATAAAGGCACAGAATAAACATTTTCATCTGGTATAATGCATAGCAAGGAGAGACTAAAACAATGCAAACTCAACCATCATCAAGCAATCATCAAACTTCTGCAGTTCAAGTTCAATATAACCAGAGACTGACAGTTCCAGATTTTCCAATTTTGCCCTTCCAGCTGGGAAGAGTAGCCAGGGAAGACTTCTATCCTAGGCCAACAGTGCACTCTATGGTAGCCCTTGCATAGTCCTGGTATATCCAAAACATGTTCAGGTTCATGCAAACCATGGTCCATCTTCCAAAGGCTCTTTCAGCCTATCAGGGCATCAGGCCCTGCCTCATGCTGCATCTCAGCAGCAACTCCTGGAACCGTGTGCAATTCACCCATGCCTCTCATTTTTTATTCTTCTAAAACCAATTCCAGGTATGCAGGACACAGCCATATTCTTAATTCAGGGATGAAATAAATTGTAACCTTGAAAAGCAGGTTCCTTCTCCAGTCAATTCTTTACAAAAGAGTTTGCATTTCTATGATAGTCTTTCCTCAGACATCTTTCTATTGTTTTAATGTAAAGCAGTTGGGCCATCTTCCTTAAGATTGCTAATGTGTTTGACAATAGCAGGTTCAGCAACCTAAGATTAGTTTCAGTGCCTGTAATTTTTACTTGCTTGAGGTTTTCCAGCTTAAAAATCTTAAATCTCTCAGTCCAATTATCTTTAGCCAAGCACATCATTCCATTACAAATTTAACCTTGATCAAACTCTCTGGACCTGGGCAGCAGGACACAGCCAGCCCTTATGCCAGTAGCCTAGTTTGAACAAAGTCCTCTGCAGTCTTTCCTCCCCCTTCCGGCTCATAAGCCAAGCATCGAAGTTCAATACTGTCTGCACGTAGCATTCTCAAACTCTGATCAGAATAGTCCATAAAAGTTGGTTTACCACTCCAAAAGGTATCTTCAGTTGCAAGCACTAAGTCCATACCCATTCCTCCGAAACAAAGTTTCCAAAAGATCAACATCCACATGGTCAGGTTAATCTAACCCTACTCCTGGTACCAACTTCTGTAGCAGACAGCTTCAGTTTCACTGAGATGAACGTCCAGATCAGGCATAGTTATGGAGGAAAGGATTTATTGAAGTTTACAGATCCAGGGGAAGTTCCATAATGGCAAAAGAAGCTGGCTGCTTTCACAGGACCAAGCACACAGAGAGAAGCACAAGCCAAAAAGCCAAAAGCCACACAGCACAGCACACTTCAGGAACTCCAGCTAGGCACACTTTGCATATCTTTAGATGATCGAAATCTCAAACCCATCACCACACCTTAAGATCCGCCCAGTGACACTGCCTCCAGCCAGGTGGCTGTAGATGCAAACTAAAAGCTAATAGAATACTCAATATATTGGGGGGCATCTATTCAAACTACCACACCCCTCCCCCGAGGATATGTTTAGATATCTGTTAGATATCTGAGACCTGCTGCCATTACACATGAATTTTTAGATCATTTTTTCTATCTCTGGGTAGAATGATGCTGGAATTTTTATTGGTATTGCATTAAATCTGTATATTGATTTTGGTAGAATTGCTATCTTCTTATGTCCTCTTCACTATCTTTTTTGAGTGTTTTTATGTTTTCATTATATAGGTTGTTCACATCCTTTGCTAGTATTATTCCAAGGTGTTTGATTTTTTTTTTTTTTTTTTTTGTGGCTATTGAAAATGGCACAGCCTCACTGATGTCTTTCTCATACATTTGTCCTTTGCAAAAACAAAAAATAAAAATAAAAACAAAAAACATTTGTCCTTTGCATATAGAATGGCTATTGATTTTTGTGTGCTGATTTTTGCATCACTCTACTTTGCTGAAGGGATTAATCAACTTTAGAAGTTTTGAGGTAGAGACTTTCAGGTCACTTATGTATGGGATCATATCATCTGCAAATAGGGATAATTTGACTTTTTCCTTTCCCACTTGAATTCCTTTTATTTCTTTCTCCTGTCTTATTGCTTGGGCTAGGATTCTAGTACTATGTTGAAGAGCAGTGGTGAGAGTGGGCACCCGTCTTGTTCCTGATCTCAATGGGAATTCCTTGAGTCTTTCCCCATTAAGTATTATTTGGGCTTTAGATGCTTTATATATAGTCTACATAAACCCTCCATGCCTATTCTCTCCAGCATATTGATCATGAAGTGGTGTTGTTGAAAGTCCCGCTCCGGGGGACTCCCTGGGCTCAGTCTCGGGAAAGACAGCACCCCAAATCACTCATGAGAAATGGTCTTGATGCAAACAGCATGAGGATTTTTATTCCAGTGTGCTGGGGCCCACAGTCATACGCCACACAGGGGTAGAGGGCTGTGGACCCCGAGTGCAGGGCCAGGACAGCTTTTATTAGGGTTACAACAATGCCCACGCATCGTGAACCAATCATTCCATAACCTCGGGTACCCGTGCAGTGTTGACCAATCAATGTGTAACATTTTATGGTTCTTAGGCGAATCATTTTAAATTGTCCAAGCCCATGCACCGTGGACCAATCAATTTGTAACACACCATAATCTTCTTCCTATAGCCTCAGAGGTCTGCATTTGTGCGGGCTCCTGGGTGGGGGTGACAAATTGCAGTTAAGATAGGTCACTTGGGCCAGAAAGCAGGTTCTGGAACAGCAAGAAGTGTGACCTTTTACCCATCCACTGGCAGAGAGCTGGGTCTGGAATTTGAGGTATTTAGGGCTTCTTAGGAGGCTGGGGTTAAGGCTCCTTTGGAGTGTGGTAGTGAGAAATCAATCATGACTATTCTAAACAAAAAAGGGGTCCAGGCCTGCCTCAGATAGATAATATAGCCGGCCAAATGTGCCAATTTTTCAATTCTGCAATCCTTGCCTGTTTAATTGCTGCCCTCCCCTCCCCAAAGTCTCTGAGGAATCTCCATTTCGAAGATCCTCCAGAGACACTCTACTGCAGGGGGCCACCACTGTTTGCTTTAGCCGACACCTGCCTGGGGTGCCCCTAGCTCCTGCCCCCAACTTCTTTGTTCGAATTTCCATATGAACTCCATTCCCAAAAGGAAGGAGCTCTCTCCCTCACTGCCACTGTGTTGGGCTGTGGGGATGGAGCCCAGGCTTAGGCTGTATTTTTCATCCTTTCATTGTACTTTATCAAAGGCCTTCTTTGCATCCATGGAGATGATCATATGGTTCTTATGGTTAAGTTTATTTATGTGGTGCATTACATTGACCAATTTCCATATGTTGAACCATCCCTGCATCCCTGGGATGAAGGCTACTTGATCAATGTGGATACTGTTTTTGAAGGGTTGTTGAATTTGGTTTGCAAGGATTTTGTTCAGTATCTTTGCATTTGAGTTCATCAGAGATATAGGCCAATTGTTTTCTTTTGTTGGATCTCTGTCTGGTTTTGATATTAGGGTGATGGTAGCTTCATAAAAGGAGTTTGGGGGAGCATTTCCTGGTCTCCAATTATGTGAAACAATTTGAGAAAAATTGGTTTCAGTTCTTCAATGAAGGTTGATGGAATTTGGCTGAGAAGCCATCCAGTGCTGGACTTTTCTTTTTGGGAAGGTTTTTGATTACCTTTTCAATCTCAATGGATGTGATAGGTTTGTTTGTGAGTTTAGTTTTGGTAATTGGTATGTGTCTAGGGAATTCATACATTTCTTCCAGTTTATCCAATTTTGTGAAATAAAGGTTTTGGAAGTATGTCCTGATGATTCTTCCAATCTCATTGATATCTGTTGTGATCTCTTCTTTTCATTTCTGATTTTGTTAATTGGAGACTTCTCTTTTTTTATTTGATCAAATTGGCCAGGAATTTATCAATCTTGTTTATTTTTTCAAAGAACCAACTCTTTGTTTCATTAATTTTCTTGTTATCTTAATTTCCAATTCATTAATTTCTGCTCTGATTTTGATTATTTCTTTCCACCTGGAGTTCTTAGGGTTGGATTCTTCTTGTTTTTCCCAATGCCTCTAGGTGGATGGTTAGGTTATTAATTTGAGATGTCTTGATCTTTGTTTGGAAGGCATTTAGCACAATAAATTTTCCTCTTAGAGCTGCTTTCATTGTGTCCCATAAGCTTTGGTAAGTTGTGTTTTAATTATCATTCAATTCTAGAAATTTTACAATTTCCTTTTTGATTCTTCCACAATCCAGTTATTGTTTAAATGTGTATTTTCAGTCTCCAAGAGCTGGTGGAATTCCTGATATGTGTCTTTTGTTAATTTCTAGCTTTTATTGTGGTCTGATATGATGCAGGAGGTTATGTAAACTTTCCTGAATTTATGGAAGCATGCTTCATGGCCTAATACATGATCTATTTTGGAGAATTCCATGGGCTGCTGAGAAGAATGTATATTCTGTAGAATTGGGGTGGAATGTTCTATAGATATCTGTTAGGTCTTGTTGATCTATGGTGTTGTTGAGCTCTATTATTTCTCTGTTGATTTTCTGCCTGGATGATCTGTCTGTTGATGATAGTGGAATATTGAAGTCCCCAAATATAATGGTGTTGGTGTTTCTTTCTATTTTGTTGTCAAGTAGGTTTTCTTTTATAAACTGTGGTACACCTGTTTTTGGTGCATATAGATTTATGATTGTGATGTCCTCATGTTGGATCATTCACTTGATGAGTAAGGAGTGGCCTTCTTTGTCCTTTTTGATTACTTTTGTTGTTGTTGTTATTCTTTTTTGAGGTAGGGTCTCACTGTAGCCCAGGCTGACCTGGAATTGACTGTGTATTCTCAGAGTGGCCTCAAACACACAGTGATCCTCCTATCTCTGCCTCCTGAGTGCTGGGATTAAAGGTGTGCATCATCACACCCGGCTTCTTTTTCATTACTTTTGATTTGAAATCTGTATATATATTGGTTGAGGTAGGGTCTCACTCTAGCTCAGGCTGACCTGGAGTTCACTATGTTGTCTCAGGGTGGCCTTGAACTCATGGCAATCCTCCTACCTCTGCCTCCCAAGTTCTGGGATTAAAGGTGTGCACCAACACGCCCAGCCCAGATTTGAAGTCTATTTTATCAGATATTAATATAGAGACACCTGTTGTTTCTTTCTATTTGCTTGAAATATCATTTTCCATCCTTTCACCCTGATGATATGCCTGTCTTTAGTGGTGAGTTGGGTTTCTTGAAGACAGGAGATAGAAGGGTCCATTTTTCTGATCCATCCTGTTAACTTGTGTCTTTCCATGGATGAGTTAAGACCATTAATATTTAAGTTTATAACTGTAAGGTTCAATATATCCCTGCTATGATGGGCTGCTTAATATGGTTTGGTGCTTTTTGGGCTGTGAACTTTTTTTGAGCCTGTTCTAGTTTTGGTTATTGTGATCTTCTTGTATGTTCTTGAGATTGGTTGTTTGACTCTGCTGGGTGGAGTATTTCCTGAAGTATTCTCTAAGATAGTGTCTGTTTTTATGGAGAGGTGAGTTTCTTGGAGGGAACAAACAGAAGAATCCTACCTTTTAATCCTGTCAGCAAGTGTGTGTTAGGGTATTGAGGCCCTTGATGTTATTTTTGAAAGGTGTGTATTTATTCTTCTTGCTTTTGTAGTGCTTCCTGCTTTTCTGTTACTTTCATATTAACTATTATTTTAAAATAGTTTGCTTTTTCCTGTTTTCTCATGTATGTGCTCTATTCTTTTTTTTCCAAGGTAGAGTCTCACTCTAGCCCAGGCTGACCTGGAATTTACTATGTAGTCTCAGGGTGGCCTCAAACTCTCGGTGATACTCCTACCTCTGCCTCCCAAGTGCTGGGATTAAAGGCGTGTGCCACCACGCCTGGCCTTTTTCTTCAGTACAAAGGATCCTGTCAAGTACTTTCTGTAGAGCTGGCTTAGTGGTCATATATTTCTTTAGCCTATATTTATTAATGTAAAGTTCTTCATTCTCCTTTGATTATGATGGACAGTTTTGCTGGATATAGTAATCTTAATTGACAATTGTTTTTTAGAAGTTGGAGTACATCACTCCAGGCATTTCTGGCTTTTTTGTTTGTTTGTTTTTGTTTTTTGAGGTAGGGTTTCACTATAGTCCAAGCTGACTTGGAATTCACTATGTAATCTCAGGGTGGCCTCGTACTCACAGTGATCCTCCTATCTCTTCCTCCCAAGTGCTGGGATTAAAGGGGTGCACTACCATGCCCAGCCCCCTTCTGGCTTTTAAAGTTTGTCTGGAGTAATCTGTTGTTACCCTGATGGGCTTGCCTTTATAGGTGACTTGATGCTTCTCTCTTACTGCTTTCAACATATTTTCTTTGGTCTGTGTTTTTAGTAGTTTAATTATAATATGGCAAAGTGATGTTCTTTTCTGGTCTTGTCAGTTTGATGTTCTAAATGCCTCCTGTATCTGCATTGACATCTCTTTCCCTATTTTGGGGAAATATTCTATAATTTCTTTTTGAAAATACTATTCCTTTAGACTGAAATTCTCGTTCTACCATAACCAGAATTCCTTTTTTTTTTTTTTTTTTTGAGGGTCTCTTCATTATGTACTTTCAGGGTGGCCTCAAATTCATGGCGATCCTCCTACCTCTGCCTCCCGAGTGCTAGGATTAAAGGCATGCACCACCACACCCAGCCTCCCCCCAGAATTCTTAAGTTTGATCTCTTCATAGTGTCCCATATGTCTTGAAATTTTCACTTAGACCTTCCTATTAGTTTGTCTTTCTCTTTGTTGGAACGTTCTAGATCTGCCACCTTGTCTTCTAACTCAGATATTCTGTCCTCTCCTTGATCCATTCTACTGGAGAGTTTATACAGTTTTTATTGACTCGGCATGTCAGGGCCTTCAGCTGCTCCAAACGAACTCCAGATACATGCACCACCTTGTGCATCTGGCTTATGTGGGTCCTGGGAAATCAAACCTAGGTTCTTTGGCTTTGCAGGCAAGCACCTCAGTCACTAAGCCATCTCTCTAGCGCTCTTTTTTTTTTTTTTTTTTTTCCGAAGTAGGGTCTCAATCTAGTCCTGGCTGACCTGGCATTAACTATGTAGTCTCAGGGTGGCCTTGAACTCATGACAATCCACCTACCTCTGTCTCCAGAGTGCTGGGATTAAAGGTGTGCACCACCAAGCTCAGCTTGGTTTTATTTTACCTGTGTGGGTGGTGAATCCCTTCTGCATACTTCTGTTTTTCCAGGCCAGCCTGGACCGGGTGAATAGCTCTTCCCAGTGGGTCATGGGACCCCATAGCTGGAGCCAATTCTGGCTGGTTGTGTGGTTGCTAGAAGCTCTGGGTCTCTCCTTCCTCTCTGCTGGGGTTAAAACTTCCTTACACATACTCCCACACACCCCAGGCTGCTTTCGCATGGCTACAACTTCACAATGTTAACCAGAAGCTTCTTGTAGGGGCAATAAGGATGACTCAACTAAGGCAGAGGTTTGCAAACCAGTACTTTATTATCTTTTAATATTTTATTCATTCATTTATTTATTTGTGAGAGAGTCAGAGAAAGTGGGGGGCGGCGGAGAATGGGAGCATGCTAGCTCTTATAGCCATTGCATCTTTGTGCATCTGCCTTTATGTGTGTACAGGAGAATTGAACTCTGGTCCTTAGGCTTTGCAAGCAAGTGCCTTAACTGCTCAGCCATCACTCCAGTCCCATGTACATTACTTTTAAGGTTTAGAGATTTCATTCAACTATTATTAGAAATTGTTTTATTTTTATTAGGGTATATTTATTAGACTATTATTAGATAGATGGGAGGAATACAAAGTTCATGCCCGAGAAGCAACAGCAGGATTAAGCACAGGCTACAGAGAGTTCCTGTTCATGAGAAGGCAGGGGGAGGTTCAGCTCACCTAGATCCCCATATGCCCGGCTCCCCTGGCAGGTAGTGCTGAGGAAGGACCAGGCCCGTTGGTTCCTCCCAAGGGGTTGAGGAGGAGGGTGGGTGTTGACGGCCAGGAACATACCACCGGCTGGGAGTCCTGTCAAAGCAGGAACTCGCTTTATTGTTACAGGCGGTTGCTTATATAACGTTGAGAACGAGGGTGGGGATTTTAGGATGGGGGGAGAGGTAAGGGCCAATAGTATACCGCGACTTTTGAAATGATTGGTCCCAAGTGCGCGCGCGCCTGGGAATTCCAACTCCTATGCAGAAGTAACAGGCCAGAGGCCATTAGGCGTCTTGCTGAGTCATAGCTGGCCAGAGGCAGGTCGCCAAGCTTTAGCTAGGCTCAGGAAGTTCCACTAGGCCTCAAGCCTGGGCCTTTCAAGGCCCAACACCCATATATGTTTTAAATGGGGACTGAGATAACTAGCCCAGAAACCAAGTTTTGGGGGCTGAGATAACCAACTATAATGCCAGATTTAGGTTTAATTCTTCCAGGAATCTTAATTCTAGGAAAGGGGAACTACTGCCTAGGGAAAGACTCAGGTTGTTTATGCAAAAATAGATCTATGAAACTCCTTTAGGCAACAAGAGATAAGGAGAAGCCAGATTCTTCTCTGACCTCTAGCAAAGTGGAGGCTGTAAGGGTAGGCTCAAGGACAGTCCTTGCCTTAACTTTTGAGGTCCATTCACCCTAAACTGATTCAATCCCCCTCTGAAGGAGCAACTCTGTCACATTCCTTGGATGAACTTCAAAACCAGGCACAGTTTATGGGAGAAAGGGATTTATTGAAGCTTACAGATCCAGAAGCTGGCCCCTCTACAAAATCCATGCAGAGAGAAAAATCACCACCAGCACCATAAGCAAGCATGCTCCAGAAACGCCAGCAGAGCTCAAGCTCTTGCATACTTTGGGTTGGAATTTAAATCCACCCCCAGTAATGTCTTAGGGCTGGACCTCAGGATCCACCCCAGTGAAACTTCTTCCAGCCAGGTGGCTGGAAATCCAAGTCACAGCTTTAATAAAACTCATGGGGCTGGAGAGATGGCTTAGTCCTTAAGGTACTTGCTTGCCTGCAAATCCTAAGGACCCAGGTTCAATTCCCGAAACCCCATGATGCATACATCTGGGGTTCATTTGCAGTGGCTAGAGGCCCAGACATGCCCATTTTCTCTCACAAATAAATAAGTAAATAAAACCCCTCCTGAATCTGAAATGGACCCAACTTCTATTCCCCCAAACCCAGCTTTTGTTAAGGATAAGGGTGTGTTTCCTATTTAAGCCAAGTAGTGTCCTCAGGCTAAACTATTCCCCAGAACCCCTTAACCTAAGAAAAAGTTGAAATTAAAAATGAAGAAGAGGGCTAAAGAGATGGCCGAGCAATTAAGGTGCTTATCTGCGAAGCCTAAGGACCTGGGTTCAATTCCCCAGTACCCACATAAAACCAGATGCACAAAGTGGCCCATGCATCTGGAGTTCATTTGCTGTGGCTAGAGGCCCTGGTATGCCCATTCTCTCTCTGTGTGTGTGTATCTTTTTTAAAATAGAGCCAGGCATGGCGGCATACGCCTTTAATCCCAGCACTTGGGAGGCAGAGGTAGGACTGCTGGAAGTTCGAGGCTACCCTGAGACTACACAGTGAATTCTATGTCAACCTCAACTACCTCGAAAAAACAAAACAAAAAAGAGTAAATCCTCTACTATTAGAAGCTATCTGGAGGCCAGTCCAAGTGACAGTGATGCATTATAGGGGACACCAAAAAGGGACAGATTGGGTCAGCAAGGGTAACCCCCTGGCTAACCAGACTGGCAAGGAAGCTACTAGCCAGCCTAGCTCAACTGCTTGTCTGGAGCCCATTTCTAAAATCATCATAGCCCCAGAATTGTCTCCCTCACCAATATACACAAAAGAAGAAAATCAATGGGTATTAGAGGAAAGGGGATAGTTTGAAAAGATGTTCCCAATAGATTCAGGAGTGTGGTGGTTTGATTCAGGTGTCCACCATAAACTTCTGTTCTCAATGCTTAGATTCCCAGCTAATGGCAACTTGAGAATTGAATCCTTCTGGAAGCAGTAGTGCATTGTTGGGGGGTGGGCTTATGAATATTATAGCCAGCTTCCACTTGCTAGGGTTTGGCACACTCTCCTGTTGCTGTTGTCAGCCAGGAGGTGATGTGCACCATCTGCTCATGCCACCATTTTCCCTTGCCATCATGGAGCTTCCCCTCAAGTTTATAAGCCAAAATAAACCTTCCCCCCCCCCCCCCAAGCTGCTCTTGGTCAGATGTTTTACTGCTAGCAAAGTGAACCTGACTGGAACAACAAAGTTGGTACTGAGAAGTGGGATGATTGCTGCTAGAAACCTGACTGCATGGCTTTTGGAGCTGATTTTCAAGAGAAATGCAGGATTTAAAACATTGTCCTAAGAGATGCCTTGCAGTGCTGTAAGTAGTTTGATGGACTATTCTGGTCACAGTTGAAAGACCTGAATGCAATAAGAACTATGGATGGACAGGTTTGGTATATGAGGGTGAGAAAGAGCTTTGTGTAGACTGGGCTAGAAGCAGTTTGTGTGAGAGGCTTGATGTTATGCCTGTGTCCTGAGAACTTGTACAGGGCTGCATTGCATAGAAATGGACTGATGTGACCAGAGGAATATGGCACAGAAAAAATGAAATCTTTGGGCCAAAATTACTGCAATTGTTTGAGAGAATACAATCACTGAGATTGGGCCAGCTGATCTGCATTGGGACAACAGGAAGAATGCACTCGTTGGAAGGGGCCTGAATGCTGAAAGAGTGTCCTGTTCTTCAAAGGCAGCTTACTCCCCCTGGATTAACAAGTAGGCAGCCCACCTGGTATTATGGATACTTTAAAGCTTGTGTATAATGTATTTTGATTTTATTCCCAACTACTGTCTTATCCCCCTCACTAATATCTTTCTTCCCCTTTAATCTCCATTTTACTTTCATGCCTTTTTTTTTTTTTTTTTGACCCATTGAGTTACATTAGGATTGCTTGCATGATCATGAGTGGAAAGTTATTTACTTAAGAATGACAACTTCTAGGCTGGAGAGATGGCTTAGCAGTTAAGGTGTTTGCCTGTGAAGCCAAAGGACCCATGTTTGACTCCCCAGATCCCATGTAAGCCAGACACAAGGTGGCATGTGTACACATGTGAACAAGGCGATGCACACAGCTGAAGTTCGACTGCAGTGGCTGGAGGCCCTGGCATGCCAATTCTCTCTCATAAAAAAATATAGAGAATGACAATTTCGGTGTTTGCATTACTGATGAACATGATTCCCCTCTTTCAGCAACTATTAGCTGCCATTAGCTACTCAGCAAAGTGTGGGGTCTTATGAACCCTTCCCCTATCTGTGGGACATAGGCAGGGCCCTGGGTTAAAGCAAACCTAAGCTGACAGGAAGGCTGCAGGCTACAGAGGTGTTGCAGCAGCCTGAACCGCAGCTCCTATCTCAGGGACTGGACCGGCAGGGGAGCTCCTCCCCCCATTCTCGGTAGTTGCACTGAACCAGGATCCTCCCCCCATTCTTGGGGGTAGAAATGAGCCTGGACAACCCCCTTCCCACACACAAGAACCCACACTTATCCATGACCAAATAATGACAGGCTCAGTCTTATGCAGAAAACCATAGCTACTAATAAATTCATGAGTAGTAATAGCCATGTTGTATCCAGAAGATAGCAATTTGAAGTTCTCCTCCCATCCTCCTGCTACTACATTTTTCTCCCCCCCCCCCCCCCCGCCTTGACGTGGTGGTATAGATGCCCTGTTTAAGGCTAAGCACTTATTTTTGGCAGTTTTGCCAGCTATCCATTGAAGTAAGAAACTTCTGTAAGCAAGGCTAAAAGTACTAATCTGTTGGAAAAGAGATATTTAGAAAATAGCATGACATGCTGTCTTGTTTAGCATAACCATAGTAGTAGGTCCCCCAAGGGTCTGTCCCTAGCCATAGGCTTTTGGCCGGGTTTATAGTACTGTGTATTAATTTGCTCCCATGGAGCAGACCTTAAATCCAACCAGGAAGCAACTGGTTATTCCCATATAACATTCATGCCACAATTGTACCAGTGGGCCTATCTTGCATGGCAGGTCAGTTGTGGAGTACACAAGGGTCCACATAGTTGGGTCTATATACATGTTTTTTTTTTTTTTTTTTTTTTTTTGCCAGCAGGCTTTATAAGAAATTGAGCCATCTTTCCAGCTCCCCTAATTATAAAATTTAGAAGACCCATCATCCAGTTAGTCTATGAGACTTACTTGGATCTAGGTTCAGAATAGTTTTTTAATATTTGTATCTATACATATACATGTATTTTGTGTTGGACACATACCACAGTACATGTGTAGAGGTCAAAGGACAACCTTAAAGTGTTTCTCCTCTCCTTCTACCTTTTGTGTACCACATTCTTTTTTGAGATAAGAGTCTCCCTGTTTTGGCTGCTCTGGATTCTCCTGACTTTATGAGGGTCTTAGGGAACTGAATGAGGCCTAGGAAGCTTGCAAGTAGTCAGCACTTGATTTTTAGGAGTATTTTTAATGATACTAGTTATGTTAAAATAAACTGTACCTCTAAGAAATATAGAATGGTAACATTTATGGGTAGAATAATGTGGTGGCTTGAATCAGATGTCCCCCATCAACTCGTTGTTCTGAATGCTTGGTCCCCAGCTGGTGGCAATTTGGGAGGTGGAGCCTTACTGGAGATGTGCTGTTGGGGGCAGGTTTATGGGTCTTGTAGCCAGCTCTCCCTTAACAGAGTTCAGCTCTCTCTTGTGTTGCTGTTTCCACCTAGTGTGGCAGAGGTGATGTCCACCCTCTACTATCCCATCAGCAGCTGTTGTTTGGGTGCCTTATCCCAGCAAACAAGAATGTAGCTACAACAAATAACACAGTAAGATTTAATTTTAAAGAAAGTGAGAGTTGGTAGTGGAAGTGATATAAATATGAGTGTATGTGAATGATTGATTGGCCTTGAGATATTTGAGATAAAGTTCATTAGGGTAAATTATCCTATTCTGTCCTATAAATGCTTGATAGTTTCTGTAATCAGTTAAAATAAAAATTTTATGTTTTGGAAACTTGACTGTACCATTAACTTTTCCCTTTTCTATGAGACAGAGTAGTCCAAGCTGGCCTTGAACTCCATATGTAGCTGAAGATGACCTTGACCTCTTGATACTTACCGCCAACCCCAGAATGTTGAGATTACTTACAGGCAGGCACTATCATGCTCAGTGCTGGAATCGGAACCAGGACCTTGTGCATGTTAAGCAAGAATTTTACCAACTGAGTTACAACCCCAGCTGTCCCCACCATTAATTATTTAAAAAGCCAATTACAAAGAAGGAGCTTTGAATAGGAATGTTCCCACAGTATTATAACAGAAAGGGTAATAAAATCCTAAGCTTATATAAAGGTCAAGGTGAATGCCATCTATTTCTGCTATGGCATCTAGAAGATGAAATGATAGAAACATTCTGTGCATGACTATGTGTGCAGATGTACACATGTGGAGAGGCCAGGACAACCTCAGAAACACCCTTTTTTGGTGAGTATGTGTGCGGGTACACACATGCCACAGTCCACATATGGAGGACCACTTTCAGGTGTTGGTTCTCACTTTGCACTTCATTTTCTAATTCTTCTCTCCCTTCCATCCCCTCTCTCCCTTCCTTTCTTTCTTCTTCTTTCGCTCAGGCAAACCTGGAATTCAAAATATAGTCTCAGGCTGGCCTTGAACTCACAGCAAGCCTCCTACCTCTGCCTCCCAAGTGCGGGAATTAAAGGTGTGTGCCACCATGCCAGCCTCATTTTCTAACTTTTGCTGTTGCTGTTATTCACACTGTGCTCACTGCAAGCTTCTGGGAAATTCTGCTTCCGCCTTCCATCTTTCCATCTGTGTGCTGGGACTACAGAAGCCTGCCATAGTCTCCAGGTGTTTTTTTGTTTGTTTGTTTGTTTGTTTTCTCTTTTTTTTTCTTTTTCTTTTTTTTTTTTTGGTTTTTCAAGGTAGGGTCTCATGTTTTTATGTGGAGTCTGGAGAGCAAACTCAGGTACTCAGGCTTGAGTGGCAAGAGCTTTATATATTCAGTAGTCTCCTCAGCCCCTATCTACCTTTTTCTAAGACAGGTTTCTCATTAGCCTGAAACTCTCCAAGTAGGCTAGACTGGTTGGCCAATGAGCCCTGGTGATCCTCCTGTCACTGCCTCCCCAGTGCAGGGAATATGAGCATGTACCTTCAAACCTAACAGACTGAATTCAGGTCTTCATACTTGTAAAGCAAGCAACTGACCAATTAAGCTATCTCCCAAGCCCCTACACAGAAATTTATAAGCACAATGGGAGGGAATTATGATCAAAATTTATTATGTACATGTATAAACATTGTCAATAATTTTTTTTAAAGGGCTGAGGAGTTAAGTCAATGGTTAAAGGCACTTACTTGCAAAGCTTTCTGGCTTGGATTTAATTCCCCAGTACCCATGTAAAGCCAGATGCAAAGTGGTACATGTGTCTGGAGTTCATTTTAAGTGGCAAGAGACCCTGGTGCACTCATATACATCCACACCCATGAACAAATACAGCCATTTTTAAAAGTTTGTTTTTTTTTTTTTTAAAGCAAGCTGCAATTATATTCCTCAACCAACAGTAAGTATAAACTGTTAGGAACAAGTGTTCTACACCTATCATAAGACTAAAGGAAGAGGTATTTCAAAGTTTTATGAAAAGATCAAGAACAATTAGAACATTATATAAAAGAATGCATGTTTAAGGCTGGAGACATGGCTTAGTAGTTAAGGCATTTGCTTGCAAAGCCAAAGGACCTCAGTTTGATTCCCCAGGAGCCACGTAAACTAGATGCACAAGGTGGCGCATGCATCTGGAGTTTGGTTTGCAGTGGCTGGAGGCCCTGGCACACCCATTCTCTCTCTTTCTCTCTCTCAAATAAATAAATCAATAAATAAATATTTTTGGAGGCAGAGTGTCACTCTAGCTCCAGCTGACCTGAAATTTACTTTATAGTCCACATTGACCTTGAACTCACAGTGATCCTGCTACTTCAGCCTCCCAAATGTTAGGATTATAGGCATGAGCCATGTTTTTAAAGCCTCATAAAAGTCTTCTGTAATTAGAGTCCCATAATAAAAATTCCCAAGATCAAATGAAAAAGCACCAAAGATAAAAACTATGATGCAAAGTTGTCATTGTCAGTCAATAGGATAAAATAATACCCAAATAACAATGCTTTAGCAAGAGAAAATAGCCTTTTCTCAGATTATTTAAAGGAAATAATTTATAGTAAATCATAAGATTAAACTCCAAGGTTAACCCAGATAACATTAAATCAGCTTAGAATTCCCTGGATGCAACAGTTGCCCTAGGAGAAAATAAGATTCTTATTCACTCTGACTCTGGGACATCAGCACATAGCTTATTATTCCAGGTGTCTAATAACTAAGATGGTTTAATCCCAACACTCTGGATACTCACCAGTCAGCCCTCCACCTTCAACTTCCTAGTCTGTGGCATGTATAGTACAGTACTGTTGGGGCTGTGACTAACTTTAAACTGAATGTGCAATAACAAAGCACTGATATGATCTTCAGTTTTTGTTTCTATGTGGTATCTTTTGTGCAGTGATGGGAATAAGAAATCTGAAACAGTTGTTTTTTATGGTTGTTGTTTCCCTCCAGTCTTCCTTTCTAGTATTAACTACCACATCCTAATCTTGAAAGAGCTAAGAAAACAGGTATTACAATAATTAAGTCACCAGACCTCTGAAGTACAGACAAATCTGAAAACTCAGGAGCACAGACCCATGTCCAGACCTATTAAAACGACAGTGAGTTACTTTTTGAGACATTCACAACTTCTTACATATTAAATGATAAGTAACAGGGTTTAAAAAGCATTTCTAATAGCTCATGGCAAGTAAAAGCTGCTCTGTAGATTCAAGATAATACTGCAGGATTTAGTAGATGCTGCTGTAAGTAGGTTCTGGCAAAACTAAAAAGTTTTGTTTACAGAAACAAAACAAGTATCTTCCCAATATGTTTAACAATATTTCTCCCAAACTTACCTGGGATAAACTTGATGTAATCTAATTTTATGCAAAAAAAAAAAATTGAGCATTTAAGAATCTCTAACATATACATGGATGGCTGAAACAACGTGAAAAATGCCATGCTATGACTTCTAGTAATAGATGAAAAATTCACAAATACCCTAATTTACAAGGGTTTTAGAGAAGAACCTTGTCTGTAACCAGAGGCAAGCAAGTTCTTAACAAATCAATCACAAACACAGCACAGCATTTTAAATATACAGTAGGAACGTTTATTTTAACACTTCTACAAGGTATTTCTCCCATGCCTGATGATTTGATATAAAAATCAAACCCATCATACTTTTCCCCATCAGTTTCTCTACATCAAGGGTAATAAGAAATTTGTACAACATATTTGCTTTTTGAAACAAAAATTACAAATTAAGTGGTAACAAAAATACACAAATCAACTGGACCCTAAACAAATTTCTAATAAATTCCTTCCTCCTTTCCTCAATCACCTAGAGCTTCTTTCTTCAGTCTCATTCTGCTCCTTTTCCTTTCTCTGCTTGGCCATGAACCTCTGTTAAAAGCAATTTTCAACATGAAACACTTGTTAGATGTTGCTTTGTGTACAAGCCTAAATGTATTTTATTACATTTACAATTTAAAACAGTGCCCTAATTAACCTGCCTTCCTTTGCTAATCAGTCTTCTGATATTTTATGACATTCCAATCATTAAGCTTGATACTTGAGGACTTAGTGATCAAAAAGATACATAAAGCAATTTATAGCTCAGTGGTTATAATGAAGAGAAACCATACACAAGATGCTTTGGGGTGGTAGTAAACACACTAAAAGTATAAGAAAAATATGGTCTGGGGTGTACCTTAGTGATAGAGCATTTGCCTAGTATGTACCTGGCTCTGGGCTCAATCCTTAGCACCATAAAATATAAATCAGAATTTCAATAGAGGGACTGATTAGGTTGATTTTTCAATACAAGTAAAATAGGCTATAGTAGCATTTTTTCAAAACAAAATATATTTATTTGGAGAGAGAGAGAGAGAGAAAACAGAGTATGAGAATGGGGTCTGGAAAGATTGCTTAGTGGTTAAGGAGCTTGCCTAAAGCCAAAGTACCCAGGTTTGGTTCCCCAGTACCCTCATAAAGCCAGATGCTAAGAATGGCCCATGCATCTGGAGTTTGTTTGAGGTAGTTAGAAGCTCTGGTGTGCCCATTTCTCCCTCCCCTCCCCTTCCCCTCTCCCCTCTCTCTTGTAATTAAAAATAAAAGAATAAGAATGGAAGTGCCACAGCCTCTTGCCAGTGCAAACTAGATCCATGTGCCACTTTGTGCATCTGACTTCATGTGTTAACTGAATCAAACTCAGCCCTACATTAGCATTCTTTTCCTCAGCACCCATTTAAAGCAGGAAAATTGATGCATGCATTGGAGATCCCAGTGTGCCTGTATCAATTGGAGGTAGACAAGAAGCACCAGATTCCTTCCGGCCCTGCATGCCACCGACCACTGTAAATGAACTCCAGAGGCATGCACCACTTTTCTGAGCATCTGGCTTTATGTGAGTATTGGGGAACTGAACCCAGGCCTTCAGGTTTTGCATGTAAGCGACTTTAATTGTGGAACCATCTTTCCACCCTTAAAATTTTAATATGCCTTTATTCCCAGCACTTAGGAGGCAGAGGTAGGAGGATCGCCATAAGTTCAAGGCCACCCTGAGACTACATAGTGAGTTCCAGTTCTGCCTGGGCTAGCGTGAGACGCTATCCCAAAAAAGAAAAAAATTTCACTATATTAGCATGTAAATGACTTTATAAGAAACTGCATATCCTAATGTCCTGTTACATTTTAAATGAATGTTATATGTGTCCACTGGTCTACAAAATCTATTCTAGCAAATGCTGTTGTTCCAGTAAAAGGAACAAGGGCTAGAAATAACAATTAAAAAAAACCCAAAAAACAGTGGAAGAGAAAAATAGGCTCTTAGACTTGAGAAGAATAAAGTGGCATAAAAATACAAGAGTTTTCACAAAGGGAAAAGAAATACATACTTTGGGTAGAATACTTGAAAACGAAAGACAGTAATAACATTTGAAGATTTTTCACTTGAGAAATTTTGAAAAGTTACCTCTGTGTTTTGCTTATGAAGCGTACTCTTGCAGTGATTTATCATTGCTTTTTCACCTGAATAGAAGAGAGAGCAAATCGGACAGAAAAATCCAGCCTTCGGTACAAGAAAGTCTAAATCTAGAAGACAGGAAGAAAAGTAAAGAAAAAAAAAATCAACAGTTGTGATAATCAGTTTAATCAAAATTGAGAAATATATGAAGCATACTATATGTACTTACATACAAGCATAGTATGCACTACTATATATTTAGGGATCACAAGAGCAATAATTTTAATCACAAAACCTACATCCTTATTTCTTTATCAAATCCTGTAATACTCCAGAGCCTCCAGGCTGTCCCTCCCTGAGCTCCCCCTCCTCCTAAACCTGGATATAGAAACTGAGTTCATAGAGTTGCTTCTGTCCTCCACCCAGTAAGTAAACCCAGACTCCAGCCTGGGACCCTAGACTCAACACCTTCTATTATGGTAATTCCTAAGCCCTTCCTCATCAAGATAGGAGAAAATAGCCCCTTCTCTTGGAGCTAACAATCGAGAGCTCATCTTAAAAAGATTGAGACACCATGCATGGCACCAGCATGATTTCTCATCTTCATGTGAAACAGTCTTTGGACAACCCATGCAGCCAGAGCTTTACAACCCATTACACAGAGGACTAGCCTTTCCTATCTAATCTTACCCCCCAAAGACCTTAACAACCCTCTTGTCCTCTTCCTAGACAACTCAGAACCCCCTCCTGCTTTTTCTCTTATTTCTCAGTCCTACCAGCATCCTGATTGGCATTAAATACATACCATGGGCCCCAAAAGAAACTGTTTCTGTGGTTTTCTAAATTCCAAACTTCACACAGGCAATGCCAGAATGCCACGGCACAAGCTGAACATGTATCTACAGTCTTCAGGTAATAAAGAACTGTTCAGTTGTCAAAAGAGCAATTCACTGGATAAGAATCTGACAGTGTCTAAAATAAATACCTCAGGAATACCTTAGAGTAGGAAGAGGAAGACAACACCAAATGTGTATGTGGAGTACTTGGCTGTTTAAACAAATAAGGTCCGTACAACTCAGCTTAGTGGTCATGAGCAAAGTTTGCTAGTTAAGCTTTTCAGCATATTCTACTTAGCTAGAGTTTATGCACAGGCAAATATAATTTAATTCTTGCCAGGGCAGAAAAGAAAGCACACGAAAGAAAAAGGGAACTGTGTCTTAGACTTCCAAAAAACAAGTACAATAAAAATATCTTTCCCAGTAAAAAACAGCCTAGTTAAGCTGCCTTCAATAAAAGCAATGAAGATTACTCAATTATTCACATAAACAACAAAACACAAATTATGGTGTTATGTGAATGTATGTCCCCCCATAGCCTGTTTTTGTTGTTGTTGTTGTTTTTTTCTAGGTGGGGTCTCACTCTAGCTCAGGCTGACCTGGAATTCACTATGTAGTCTCTGGGTGGCCTTGGCGATCCTCCTACCTCTGCCTCCCAAGTGCTGGGATTAAAGGTGTGCACCACCACGCCTGGCTAGCCTCAGGGATTTTTTTGAAAAAAATATCTTCTTTATTTATGGGGGAGGGAAGGAAGGGAGAGAGAGAGAGAGGGAGGGAGGGAGGGAGAGAGGGAAAATGGGTGCACTAGGGCCTCCAGCTGCTACAAATGAACTCCAGATGCATGCATCCCTTGTGCATCTGGCTTACGTGGGAATCGAACCTGGGTCCTTTGGCTTTGCGGGCGAGTGTTTTAACCATTAAGGAAGCCATTTCTTCAGCTCCTCAGTGAGTTTGATTAAAGTTAGGCTTACTGAAGGGTCAATGGCCTTCTCTGAAAATCAAAAGGGAACTAAAGAGTTAATGGCTATCCCCCAAGGCTCAGGGCAATAAAAGAAACAACAGAGGCATTCAGCCCCATTAAGTTTGACACCTTTCCTGATTGATGTACTCCCCTTAGCCTAGATGGCCTTGAAGGACCAGAAACCACCTGAGTATCCTCCCTTAGACATTCCTGAGTGAAGAAGCCTATTCTGAACAAGGACACAAAAACAGCTATAAATTTTCTTATCAGCTGTACTTGGTACATCCTGGCTTTTCCTTAGTTCTCCTTATAAACTCACACCCTAGCCTGGTTCAGTGTGTCAGTCTTCATCCCGCAGGAAAGCTGAGGACCCTCGCTGTTTTCTCTCAGTAAAACAGTCTTGTCTGTAGAGATCAAGTCCAGCGTTCTTTTTTTTTGCTTTTCTCTTACATTTTCATTACACTTACCAGTTAAGTCTCCAGCAGCCTGCTGAAGGAGGTATCACTGGGAGCAGATCTTTCAGTGCATATGCCTAAGGTGCATAAACAGCTGGTTTGAGCTCTGGCTATTCATGTTTGCTGGCTGTTGGTGGTGTCCCTCTGCTATGGATCTATGGGAGTGAGCCAGCACCTTCTGCCATGATGCTTCCCCTGGAATCTGTAAACCTGAAATAAGCCTTCCCTAAGCTGCTTCTTCTGGTCAGGTGTTTATGCCAGCAACAGAAAGTAATTGCAACAGAAAAATTGGTACAAGGAGTGAGTTTGTTGATGTGATGATCTGATCATGTGGGTTTTGGTTTTTTGGAACTTTCTGGCATGGGGAATGTGGAAGGATTTGGTAGTTTAGACTAAAGAAGCCTTGTGGTGGTGTAAGCAAAGCTCGATGGACTACACTGGTGATAGTTTGAAAATGCTAAATACAGGGAGAATTTGGTTGTGGCCTGAAGGCTTAGCTTATAAACTTCAAGGGGAAAAAGAGAATTTTGTTGGAACTGGGTTACTGGCAAAAAGCATTCTACCCATGCCCAGAAAGTATAATCAAAACTGAATTTAAAAGTAATGGAAGGGCTGGAGAGATGGCTTAGCGGTTAAGCACTTGCCTGTGAAGCCTAATGACCCCGGATGGAGGCTCAATTCCCCAGGAACCACATTAGCCACATCACATGCACAAGGGGGCACACGCGTCTGGAGTTCGTTTCCAGTGGCTAGAGGCCCTGGCGCACCCATTCTCTCGCTCAAATAAATAAATTTTTAAAAAGTAATTGCATCTGGGCATGGTGGCACACACCTTCAATCCCAGCACACAATCCTCCTACCTCTGCTGGGATTAAAGGTATGCACCCAATGCCCGGCACAGGAATTTTTGATTAAGGTTAAACTTCCTAGTTAAGTCTCCGGCAACCTGTGGGAGGAGGTGTCACTGAGGTGGATCTGTTAGTGCAGCCTTAGGGTGTGTTTAAAGAGCAGTTTGAGTTCTGACTCTTAGTGTTTCCTAGAGGTTGATGGTGTCTCTGCTATGGATCTCTGGAAGTGAGACAGTTTCTTCTGCCATGATGATGCTTCCCCTGTAATCAATAAACTGAAATAAACCCTTTCCTCCCATAAGCTGTTTCTGGTCAGATATCTGTCCCAGCAACACAGTGTAACTGCAACAGTGCTCAATTTTTATTTCATAGGATTAGAAAAAAAAAAGTCATTTTCACTTTACCTTCAGAGACATCAGATGCCAAAGATTTTCCTAAAGAGTCTTCAGTCTTCTGCTTTTCATCTGGTTCTGAATCCTTTAATTCAGATTCTTCATCAGCTAAAGCCACAAATTTTCCAAGGAAAAATTAAATTATTTTAATATACCTCAAGGAAATATCCCTTGGTTAATGATTTGATTTAGGACATTAAATGCACAAATTTGTTTAGACTTACAGAATTTAAGGGCACAAGGCTAGTCAACAGAAAATTTTACTAATGTTGTTTCAGATAGCACTTAAAGGATAATAATAATTCATTTCTTAAAGTTAGCCTAAAAACAATGGGTTTCATTATGACACATTTTCACACATTATATATCATTTTACCTTGCTCAGATTGGCCTCCACATCTTCCTTCCCCTCAATAGTTCCCTTTCTGCTTTTGTGTCATGTATATTTAAAACTAGATTCCACATGAGAATTTTGTCTTTTCACCATTATGTTCTTTTGTCCCTCTACTTTTTGGTTTGTTTTGTTTTGTTTGTTTTTCGAGGTAGGCTGACCTGGAATTCACTGTAGTCTCAGGGTGGTGGCCTGTAACTAATGGCAATCCTACTACCTCTGCCTCCTGAGTGCTGGGATTAAAGCTATGTGCCACCATGCGTGGTTTATCCCCCTACTTCTTTCTGTTAACCCCGTTTAGTCCCCCACCTCCACAACCCCCATTCTAAGAAGTCCAGTTATAAGGTTACTGGAAGTTAATTTTATATATAATTCAAGGTGCTGGGTTAAAAAGAACATAAAAGTTAAAAGGAAAAGGATACCAGGGTAATTCTACACTGACTCTACACAGATATCTTAAGACAATCAAAAGTGTGTGGTGGCATACGCCTTTAATCCTAGCACTCTGATTTGAGTTCAAGTTCAAGGCCACCCTGAGACTACAGAGTGAATTCTAGGTCAGCCTGAGCTACAGTGGAACCCTACCTGGAAAAACCAAAAAAAAAAAAAAAAAAAAAAAAAACCCCACAAAGAGTACAATGATAAATCTTAAAGCCTAGCAAAGAAATTATAAGTAAAAAGTGCTTAATGTTAGCAGATTCTGTATAATGAAAAATGTAAAGTAATTTCAAGCAAGTCTAGTTATGTTCAGTAACTCAAAAAAATTGCCATTACAAAATGCCCTTAAAATCCCTTTTACCTATTATTCATTTAGCTTTTATCTCATTGGAAATTAAAAAAAAAAAAGGATAAATCATCACTATTGTTACTTCTTCAACAAAGGCAAATCCATCATGTCTATGACTGTAGTTAGTAAGCAGTAGAGGTCAAACAAAGACTTGTGACTTTAAGGTTTATGCTCTCTAGAAACTTAGGCTAATCTGAGGGGATGGCTAGGAATTTGGAAATTATTACTTTTTCTTATTCCTTACATTTTAATGGACATTAAATCTTAAGTCTATAAAAAAAAGCTAGACTATCCTTTTTGAGTTACAATAACCCACTTTGCCTGCCTTCAGTTCCTTCCTACTCTCTTAGGGGAGTAATACATTTTAATACATCTGTTCCTACTACTCCAAAGGCACAGTTGTTTTAACAATGGACTGTATTACAGTATATATTAAAGTTACATAGTAAGGGCCAGGCGTGGTGGTGCACACCTTTAATCCCAGCATTTGGGGAGCAGAGGTAGGTAGGTGGTTCGCTGGGAGTTCGAGACCAGCCTGAGACTACATAGTGAATTCCAAGTCAGTCTGGGCTAGAGAGCGAAACCCTACCTCAAAAAAACCCAAAAACAAACAAACAAACAAATAAATAAATACATAGTTATATTGCATGGAAAAATGATTCATTCTTAAACTCTTATAATCTTGGACAATAACCAATCATGTTAGGAACCATTAATTAGATATAACAATTAACTATAGCATAGTGTCAAGGATTTGCTTTTTTTTGTAATAGAAAGTAAGAGACAAGGAAGAAGGATTACTCACTTGATCATGGACGGTTCCAAAAGGGCATGATCAACAATAACAAAATTTAGAAAACCCAAGGCTTTAAGAGGAAAAACACTTTTTTTTTTTTTTTTTTTTTTTTTTTTTTGTGGTACCAGGGATCTAACCCAAAGCCTTATGTATGCTAGGCAAAAATACCACCACTGGGCTGGAGAGATGGCTTAGCGGTTAAGCGCTTGCCTGTGAAGCTTAAGGACCCCGGTTCAAGGCTCGATTCCCCAGGACCCACGTTAGCCAGATGCACAAGAGGGCGCACACGTCTGGAGTACATTTGCAGTGGCTGGAAGCCCTGGCGCACCCATTCTCTCTCTCTCTCTCTCTCTCTCTCTCTCTCTCCTCTCTGTCTGCCACGCTCAAATAAATAAATAAATAAAAATAAACAAAAAATTTAAATAAATTAAAATAAATAAATAAATAAATACCACCACTGATGTCTGGCTCAGAAAAACACCTTAAAAATCATTTTTGACCAGAACCTTACCAACTTCAAAAGGTAATAAGAGGAATAAGCCAAAAAGACCCACATCTACTTCAATGGAAAAGGAACACCTAAGAATAGGTAGTTCCTTCTAAAAGCTCTGCTCCGGAGCTAGAATGATTTCAAGGGCATACTGCCCATCCCTCTCCCTCTCTGTAATGATCAAGTCCGGGCCACATTTTATGCATAAGTAGTCAAAGAAGGTAAAATTCAAATCGGTCAGCAGGGGATATTTGTTTCCTCTGGTAAATAAAGACGAAATTAGTGAGGAATTGGCTAAGTGATGAAGGAAGACTTTCACCTCATCAGGAAAATAAGGTCTCTGGATGGCATAGAGATCAGATTCAAAGAACATCATGGAGTGAATCAGGGACATTTTTTTTCTTAGACAAGACAGCAAGGAGGGTGTGACAAAGAAAGGTATATCTTCAAGGTATTCTGGGAATTGATGCTTTCCTCTACCTCTCTGAATCAGTAAACTCACTGAGACCATAACTATGAATTTTTTATCTATCCACTTTAGTACAGACAATATCTAGTCTAATAACACAGTGGCAAGTACTTTTTAGATGTAAGTATTCTTCCTCACTGGACATCATTTGCTTCAACTTGTATTAATTCTACTCAGATACTTTAATTTATTGGCAGGATGCTTGGAAGTAACCACAAATAATAATTAATAAATGAGCCGGGCGTGGTGGCGCATACCTTTAATCCCAGCACTCGGGAGGCAGAGGTAGGAGGATCATGATGAGTTCAAGGCCACCCTGAGACTATATAGTGAATTCCAGGTCAGCCTGAGCTAGAATGAAACCCTACCTTGAAAAACCAAAAATAAATAAATAAATAAGTAAAATAATAATAACAAATGATTGCACCTTTATGCTGCAAAATGGTCAGAATAACCTTTGATGGATGATTTCCACATTTCTCATTCTAGTACCCATAGTCTATTATCTCTCTAAACTACGATGATAAAAATCTGATCCAGATCCTGCATCTTTTCTACTTTTATTAAACGGTCACCTCTGAAACCTTGATTTCATCCATCTAATTCTTTCCCTCCCAACAACCCACTTTACCTTCTTCACTCATGTGGAAGGCCTCTTCACCTTTTGCTGGTTCTGCTGCAACAGCCTTCTGTGAGAGTAATGCTTTCCCAATCCTAGCTCTCTTCATTGGCGGTTTATCTTTGAAAAGAAAGCCTAATTTATTGCTCCAGTAGCAGTATCTAAATTGCCTTAAGTTTAACATATTAAACTATCAAAATAACAACTTTAATACCTTGTTGCAAAAAATATTTGGGAAGAAAGCCTTTTATTTTCCTTTTGAAACAGTGTCTTGCAATGAAATAGAGGCTGATCTTAAATTTGTATCTTCCTGCCTCAAGTCCAGAGTGATGAGATTACAGGTATTTGCTACCACATCTTCCAAAGAAACCTATTCCTAAGTAGAAATCTATTTTAAAATATTCATTTTAAATGAAATATTCTATGTTCCATTGAAAGTGCTCTACAAATTAATCCTTTACAATCCCCCCTGCCCCAAGTCACTATACACATTTCCCTAGCTTGTTCTTAAGTCAGTGGGATTATTATTCTTAGCTTGGTTAGATTTTTCAAGTATCCTTTTTTAAAACTATGTGTATGCTGTGTGTGTATGTTTATATGCATGTGGGTGCACATATATGTGAAAATGTGCAGTGGACAAATGTTGTCTTCCTTAGTCATTCTCCACCTTATATTTTTTGGTTTTTCTTTTATATTTTATTTGAGAGAGAAAGAGAAAGAATGGGCATACCAGGGCCTCTAGCCACTGCAAACCAACTCTGGACGCATGTGCTACTTTGTGCATCCACCTTTACGTGGGTACTGGGGAATTGAACCTGGGCTCCTTTGGCTTTGTGCCAAAGGACCGCTAAGCTATCTGTCTCCCCAGCCCCCACCTTCACATTTTTAATTTTTTTTTTCTTTTTAAGTTTTTTGAGGTAGGGCCTCACTCTAGTCCATGCTGACCTGGAATTCACTAAGTAGTTTCAGGGTGGCCTTGAACTCAAGACGATCCTCCTACCTCCGTCTCCCAAGTGCTGGGATTAAAGGTGTGCACCACCATGCCTGGCTTAATTTTTTTATTTTTATTTATTTGAGACGGAGGGAGGAAGGGAGAGAAAGAGAGAATGGGTGCACTAGGGGTGCTTGGCACTGCAAACGAAATCCAGGCCCATGCGCCACCTTGTGCATCTGCCTTATGTGGGACCTGGAGAATCGAACCTGGGTCCTTAGGTTTTGCAGGCAAGTGCATTAACTGCTAAACCATCTCTCTAGCCCAACCTTAAATTTTTTGAGACAGGGTCTCTTACTGAACTTTGAGCTCACTGATTCAGCTAGATTAGGTAGCCACCAAGTCCTATTTTTACCTCTCCAGTGCTGGGAATACAAATGCATGCTGCCATGCCCATCTCTATGTGGGTACTATGGATTCAAACTCAGCTCCTAGGTTTTCCTTAGGGAAATTACTATTATTATTTTTTTGGTTTTTCGAGGTACGGGTCTCACTCTAGCCCAGGCTGACCTGGAATTCACTATAGAGTCTCAGGGTGGCCTTGAACTCACGGTGATCCTCCCATCTCTGCCTCCCGAGTGCTGGGATTAAAGGTGTGCGCCACCACGCCCGGCTAGGGAAATTATTTTTATCTCCTCAAGCCATGTAAGTGAGCTGCTCTATTATTCTATGCATCACAACATTACAATAGACATGGTGACTCATGCTTGTAATCCCAGCATTTAGAAGGCTGAGGCAGGAAGATTGCTGCAGTTCAAAGCTAGCCTGGACTACATTGAGTTTCAGGACAGCTTGGCTTTAAGAGCTGAGATATTGTTTCAAAAAGAAAAGTTATTTTTAATTCCCATCCCCACCCAGCTGTGTGTTCTTGGGAGATTCTAAAGTATATAGAAAGTGAAAAATTAACTGAAAATGGGACTCCATGATACAGTTTCCAGGAGGTTATCATCCATGATAGGGTGGGGTCCACGCTCCTATAAAGTAAGCCAAATAAACTCACTGATTCACCAAGTTGGACTCTAGTGGTCAGTCACCAGTTCCCTTTGTAGGGATTAAAGGAGTGCCATATACATAATTGTTATACAATATTGTTAAGGGAAAAAGATCAGCTGTATTTAGTATAAAGTTTTTAATTTTTTTTTTTGTTATGTGTGGTGGCTCATACCCATAATCTCAGCATTTAAGATTCTGAGGCAGGGGGATCACCATGGACATTCTGAGCTGCAGAGTGAGATTCTGCCTCAAAAAAAAAAAAAAAAAGAAAAAAAGAAAAAAGAAAAAAGAAAAAAGAAAAGAGAAAGAAAGAAAGAAAGAAACAGGGCTGGAGAGATGGCTTGCTTAGCAGTTAAGGCACAAGGTGGTGCATATGTCTGGAGTTTGGAGTGGCTAGAGGCCCTGTCGTGCCCATTCTCTCTTTCTCTATCTCTCTCTATCTAATATATAAATGAAAATATTAAAAAGAACAAAAGAAAAAAAAATTTGAACTGTAGTTGTTAAAATCTATTAATGAAGAAACTATACATATGAAGGATTATGCTTTTTCCTATATACAGCTTGATAGATATCACTTTAATTTGTAAAGTAGGTATGGTAAGAAATTAACAATAATTAAGAACATGGCCTGAAGAGATAGCTTAGTTGTTAAGGCACTTGCCTGCAAAGCCAAAGGACCCACGTTTGATTCCCTAAGACCCATGTAAACCAGATGCACAAAGTAGAGCCATGTGTCTGGAATGTGTTTGCAGTGGGTGGAGGCCCTGGGAAGCCCATGTTCTCTCTCTCTTTTCAAATGACTGAATAAAATACTTAAAAATAAAAGAATAAAGCAGATCAATCATAGCAATATGCTCGAAGGAAAGTTGTGTGAATGTGTGAAAAAATAAAGGAACCCAGGAAAGTGTCAAACATGAAGACCTGAGTTCAAATTCCTAGCATCTATGTAAAAAACGAGGTGTGGTCTTAGTGTTGGGGAAATCGGAAACAGGAGAATCCCTAGGGTTTGTTGGTTGACTAGTATAACCAAATTGGTGAGCTCCAGGTTCAATGAGAAACTCTCTATCTTAAAATAATAGTAATAATAATGAGGAGAGCAACTGAGAAAGACATCTGATGTCAGCCACTGGCTTTTGCATATACACACATTTGTATCCAAACACACATGAACATGCATACAAACACTTAAGCTGGGAGTGGTGGTGCATGCCTTTAATCCCAGCACTCAGGAGGCTGAGGTGAGTTTGAAGCCAGCCTGGTCTAGAGTGAGACCCTACCTCAAAACAAATTCATTACAGCAGTACCTTGATGATTTGTTCTACGGTCTTAGGTTTGATTTGTTCTAAGTCCTAAGTTTCAGTGGTGTGAATATTCTTTTGCTCATCAAAAGCCATGTTTCCCCTATAATACAAATACATATTTTCATTTTAGCTCTAAATTGGCTATTTTAGTTTTCCTTTTTATATTGTTGACATTGTCATCATTTCTTGAGGTATAATATTTGGAACAATTTCTATTCTGTAAACTAAGAGAAACCTGACATTTGCACATGTTTTTTTGGAAAAAATACTGATTTGTTGGTTTATGTAATATCACTATAGTAAAATTACTGGCAATGCTATAACATGCTCAAATTAATTTTAAATGCAATCCCTTCATGAAACAGAAAAACTATCACTTCCAAGTATCTACCTGCTAAATGTCTTTCAATCATGGCTTTCAGATCTTCTTGCATAACAGTCTCACTGACAGGACCCACTTGGGACAAGGATTCAAGTTTGGTCTTCTTTGGATCCACAGCTTTCCTCTTTCTATCCCCCTTTTTATCTGTATGATGGTCAATTCTGCTTTGTGCTAACTCAACTTTTGAATCATCTCCATCTTCTTCTTCTCCAACTTCATCCACAGTAACAAAATTCAGCTCTTCTTTAAGGCTGTTAAAATCAGCCAGAGAATCTTCATCCTCTTCAGTTACTTCATCCAAAGTCACTAAATGCAAATCACTGCTATCATCCTGTATTTCATCTACAGTAACTAAAGTAGAAGGGTCCTCAGGCATCTGAGAAGAAATAAATCCAATGGAATCCCTTACAGTATTTCCTTCATCTCCTTTAGCATTCAAAGTGGCCAAAGTTATGTCTGCTGACTCATTTAAAGGGAGCTCTTCTACTTCTCCAATTTCATCCACAGTTACCAAGCGTTCCTGTTTAAGAAGATCTTGTTCTTCAGCCACTGACAAAACAGTGACATCTTTAGGTTCACTGTGGGAAATGCAATCATCATGGTCAATTAATTCATCTAATGTAAGGAGTGAATTTGCATTTTTTACCATTTCTTCAACATTGAGCTCTTCATCAACTACTTCATCCACAGTGACTAAAGCTTGGGCAGCTGCATCTTCCTCTTCCCCAATCTCATCTAATGTTACAAAAGATAATTCTCCTTCAACACCACGAGGAACAGAAACTTTCCCCTTCTTCTTTTTCAAGTTAAGTTCAGACGAAGGAGAATTTCTGAAAGCTTCTTTTCTTTTCCCCTTTAATGGACTCTGCTTGGCTTGAGGATTTACTTCTTCTATAACTTCATCCACAGTAACAAATTCATCCAAATTAAATGTAAATAATGGTTCCTGTTGGAGAGTTAAAAATCAGTGTTGTGAATTACTACTGACCACTGGCTAGGTTCCAAATAGTCACAATAAATGTGCATATACATCATTTGTGAGAATCTCACTGTAAAGTCCTTTAGTCCTAAAGACTAAAATAAAATTGCTGTTATTTTTATTTTTTTAGTCTTTTGAGGTAGGGTTTCACTCTGGTCCAGGCTGACCTGGAATTCACTATGCAGACTCATGGTAGCCTCGAACTCATGGTGACCCTCCTACCTCTGCTTCCCAAGTGCTGGGATTAAAGGTGTGTGCTACCACGCCTGGCTGCTGTTATTTTTTTTTTTAATAAATTGGTTGATAATTCACACTTTAACATGATAAAGATAGCTGACTGGTGGCACACACCTTTAATCCCAGGACTGAGAAGGCCAAAGTAGGAGGATTACTGTGAGTTTGAGGCTAGCCTGGGACTACATAGTGAATGGTGAATTCCAGGTCAACCTGGGCTACAGCGAGACCCTACCTTGAAACTCCCCCCCAAAATCATATATACATATATATAATATGCGAAAAGTAACCCTATCATTCTAATTCTGTTTATACTTAACTTTAATAACTATTTTGTAAAATGTTTTGAAGTATACTGCACAAAATATTATACTTAAAGCACTTGTCAATAAAGAATTTAATGTTATATTAAATATCTAGCAAGTACTTTAAACAGAGAGCAAATAGCTTACTAGATGATTAATTTATTTAATATATATTTTAACTTACACAGTGCTAAGAAATAAAGTTTACATTTTGACAAATTTATCTGAGGAAATAATTAGTAAGATTTAACAGACAATATGATTGTACATTATTTGATAAATGGTACCTACATAAGAAAAATAAATTCCTAGCGAAGTTTCTGCATTTGGTATGCTAACAGTGACCCACTGCTAGTACACATAAAAGTAAACTATTTAGTCTACCTCAAAATTAAAAAAAAAATTAATGGCAGGGTCAAAACAAAACATTCCTTCCTATCCCTTGTTCTGTGCCTCCACATTAAATGGATGTTAAGTATGATATGGCCAACACAAGTGTAAGATAGATCAGTATCAGTGATTTACTGTTTACCTCTTTAGATTTGGAACTTCTACCAGTAGTGCTTTTAGAATTCTTACTGTTTTGCCCAGCCAAGGCCTGAAATATTAAGTAAGAAATACAGAAAAACAGAATTTACAACTAGGTTATTAATGTTCTTTAAAAAATAAAAAAGGAGAACTTAATAAGCAAATATACAAATAGTCAAGTACGCAAATATTCAGCAACTATATAAAACTAAATCAGTAATCGTTTAACAGTATATGCACAATTTCTCAAAGTTGTACCTAAATTCAGTTTTACCATTCTTTTCTTCCCCAACACCCAAAATATCTAAGTTGGGCAATCAGTGAACTGATAAAGGAAGCTTCAATTTAAGAGAAAAGTTTCCTATTCAGAAAGAGAATACTAAATCATCTTAAGAGATGTATTACAGACTTTTCCTTTGGATTACACTTCTGATCAAATTTTGTTCAATTCACAGTTACATTTTTTTAATCAAGTACTATTTTCCAAACTTGTTAGTAAATACGAACTTTGAGCTTGATATTCCAAATCTACTGGCTTAAATCAATGAAACTGTTTAAGAAAGGGAAATGGGAGTTTGGGGGCTAGAGTGAGGAGATGAAGTATGAATCAAGACTATGTCTCCTACTCCACAGCTACAGCAGCAGAGCTAAGCACTTCAAAGACAGACTGAGCCATTCTTCAACTCTCCTCACCTTATTGTTGCTGTCATCCCGTTTCATGATGGAAGGTCTAGCCTCTGTTTCCTGAGACTGCTTTGTTAAGTCCTTATAGTCCAGTTTAGAATCCTTGCAATCCAGTTTAGAATCCTTACACTGCAGGGCTGAAACCCTTCCACTGCCTCCTCTGTTAACACCACTCTGAGTGGGTTTGAATTTATTGCTACTTTCTGCCAAACCTGATCTGGTACTTTTAAGTGGACCAAATTCCTTGGTTGAAAGTTTCTTTTCAGCATTTATTTGATCTCTGGGCACAGATTTTAGGCAACTTTTTTGATTTTCAGTTTTTGAAGCTGTAGCTTTTGCCTTAGGAGAAGAGATCATAGCAACCTTGACACTTGCTTTACTGCTAGACACGTTTGATGCTGTCAGCACACTAACTTTACCAGTTTCATCAGGCTTACTGGTCTGACTCACTCCTTTATTTGGGTTTGCCTTGATTATAGCATTTTCTACAGGCTTTTCTTTCATTACTGCTATAAAGTTCTCCAAGTTTTCTTCAACCATCTTGGCTTCATTCTTCTCAGCATTCTCTGGTTCTATTTGTAAATCCACTCTGGTTTCCTTGTTATTAAATTCATTTTCTTCTTTTTCATCCATGCTACCTTTTTCAGAAATACCCCTTTTACTCACAATCTTCTCCTCTTCAGTGCAAATTCCTGGAACTACAGCACAAGCAGGTGGAATTATTTCTGAAACAGTTTCATGTTTGCCCGCATCAGCAATAGCTTCAACAACAGTCTGTGTAATTCCAGACAACAAATCTGCTTCAGAAGGAGATTCCTGCAGAATTCCCTTGATGTTCGTTTCTTCTATGAATACACTGTCAGGTACTGAAAATTCTGTGTCAGGGTTCGTAATTTGTGCCTCTTCTTTCTCAAAGTCACTGGTATAAACTTGCTGATTTAAAGCAGACTCCTCTATATTTTCAGTCAATAATTCAATATTGGCTGGAGTGGAAGCTACAAGAGGAATTTCTATGTTGACCTCCTCTCCTTTAGTTTCAATTTCCAATGGTTCAATAGCAAAGTCAGAGCCACACAGTGATTTTTCAGGTTCTTCCTCACAGAGTTCTTCCTGCTGTACTGAAGTTTCTGTCTGAATACTGGGAGTAGTTTCTTCTTCAGCCTCACTAGGTTTAACAGAGGGACTATCAGCTGCTGTCTGTACCCCACTTTCATCAACAGGACTGTTTTTCAAGTCAGAGCTAAAAGTATTTAAAAACAAACAAAAAGGAACACAAAAACAAACAAAAATCAAACTATGATGAGAATTCAATCATTATAAATAATCCTGTTGATGCCAATTGTAAAGGTTTCCTGTGCACAAGTAATAAACATTGAGAAATTAAGCCAATCAGCATTAAAGTGGTAATGATATTCTGATATAAATATGAAAATGTCAAAACTTAAGAGATCCTTCATCTTACTGAAGATTTCTCTTTAATTCAAAGGAAATAATGGCAAAATTATGTTGTTGACATGTTTTTACTCTTGTGGAGTTACAATTTTTTCACCCTGTTAAGTCTGCACCTGAATCTAAGCTGGAGATAAATTACTAGGTCCTATCCTTACAAAACTGGTAACTGAAATAATAAAATGTGTACAGTTTTAGTGATGCATGCATTAAAATTTACAATTTGTAAGTGAACCTTACTTCAAAAGAATATGAAAAGAAACTGGGCAAGAGGGGTGGTAATACCACCAAACCATATAAGCTCTTTATGTTTTTGGATGTGAAACTGACAGAGTAATATTAACATGAAGATGCAGTCTTATTACAAAACATCTGCCTTTGGTTAGACTACAGAATGTTACAAAGAAACCTTTCAGTTATCAAGAATAATTTCAAGCCAGGTGTAGTGGTGTATGCCTTTAGTCCCACACTCGGACGTTGAGGTAGGAGGTTCCCCATGAGTTTGAGGCCACCCTGGAGCTACACAGTGAGTTCCAGTTCAGCCTGGGATGGAGTGAGACCCTACCTCGAAAAAGCAAAATAAATAAACATAAAAAATAGTGTTTCACTTTTTCAGAAGAAATGGAGGAATTGCACAGCCAACTGTATATAACTGATTTTATTTCACCATGTTCTTCCCAAATCTGAAGTACTGAGTGATTTTGTACTTCTATAGCTTTCACTGAGGAAGAGATAGAACAAGCTATTTGAAATCTGTGTTCCATATTAAGAGATTTATCTTGGAATAAGGAACATCTTACTTTCTGAAGAAAATGTCTACCACAAAGTTTAACAAATAACAAATATATCCATATAATTATGTTAGTAGCATTAGGTTGGAGGAAAACCTAGAAAGTAATTGCACCATATTAAAACCACACAATAAGGAATATTAACTTTTTTCTATTTTTCAAGAAAGGAGAGGAGCTATCCCTTTGACACGCTTCATAAAGAACAGCACCATACACTTTAGTTCACAATGTAAGATGACAAGTACCTATATAATGAGATATTAATTTTATTTCAGAAATTTAGAAAAGGTGTTAACACAACAGGGTCTAGTCATCCGAGTCAATAAATTGGTTCTCTCACAAGGATAATTTTAAGTTCATGAAGAACATTTCTACCAAACAAATGAAACATATACTGCTTGAAGGTTGTGAAGTTTGAGGAGTTTAAGATGAACAGCCAAGAACTTGACACCTTAATATATATTCTGGCTGGGTAAGCTACTCTGTATATGCTAAAAGGGTTCAATCTGAAAGCCTTACATTGAAAACATCAAGGGCCCAATTTAAGCATTCAAAATCTTAGGAATACTTAAAGTAAAATTGGTAGCCAAGCACAAATATTTCATAGAAACAACTGTGGCATTCAAGAGCTGTTATGTGGGTATTTCTCAAAATATAAACTAGAATTAAAAGATTCATTTTTAATAACAAACTCAAAATCTTGCCTCATAGTTGAGCTTCATATTAACCCAAAGGCTTTATAAATTAGTTATATATGAAAACATTCATGAGGCTGGATGAATAACACAAAGATTATCTTGATCTCAGCTAATGGACATAACAAGATTTAAAGTTCCAAGATGTATTTTATACAAAATGAATAACTACATATTTCACACTTAGAACACAGACCTATTTGGGAAAAGGCTTTAATTTCATATATTCCTTGGAGGTCAGTCTTTAACAATTATATGTTTTTTTTCATAGAAGCCATTTACCAAAAATGAGTATCGGTTTTCTGGAAAGTACGAGGAAAAGCCTCAATGCTGACTAATTTATTTTGTAGTATCAGTTTGAGATACTGAATAAATGACATTATTAAACTCGAGTAAAACAGCCTTTTTTTTTCTTTTTTTTTTTTAGTTTTGAAAATTTTATTTTATTTATCTATTTATTATAGACAGAGAAAGAAAAAGAAAGAGAAAATGGGCACACCAGGGCCTCTAGCCATTGCAAATGAACTCCAGACACATGTGCCACCATGTGCATCTGGCTTAAGTGGGATCTGGAGAATTGAACCATGTCCTAAGGCTTCTGCCTTAACCACTAAGTCATCTCTCCAGCCCTCCCCCCTCCCCTTTTTTGTTGTTTTTCAAATGATTAAATGAAAGCACAATCATGCTCTGGGAAATGGTACAAAAGAATTCCAGGAATGCATTCGGAATACAGGCAATCCATTCCCCACTCCCCTTTCCCATCCCCATGCTCCAAGAATTCATAATCTCACACCCTTCACAAAAGACAAACCGTAAAAGCTGGGCATGAGAATAAATGTTAACATTTAACAATGCACACACCCCAAGACATTTTAAAATGGAGCTTCACAATACTGAAGGTTAACATTTATTTCTGAGTCCCACCAGGTACTTCCCAACATAAACAAGCCAGGGATATTTTATCTATCATCTTTATTTGGAGACTTGACAAATATGATTTGCATGGGAAGGATAAATAGAGGCATAATGTGAATTCCTCATTAAATTTTGAATGTGAGGTTTCCTTGAAGTAGGCAACCTGCTTCTATACTTTACATTAATTATAAATGAAAGGATCATATGAACTGGCACCCATAAATACTTTTAAAAATTTATTTGCGTATGTATGTGTTTTCACATGTGTACCTACCAGAGCCTCTTTCCTCTGCAAATGAACACCAGAGGCTTGTACCAGTTTTGTGTGTAGGTGGAAAGCTTGAGAATTGAACCTGGATCATCAGGCATTGCATGCAAGCACTATTAACCAATGCACCATCTTCCCAGCCCCATAAGTACTTTTAAAATTGCAGCAAACACTAGTACTTATTTCTTGGCACAAATTACTACGAAAAAAAAATATCTTACATCTTTTTCTGTAATGTCATATAAGTCAGAAAAAAAAAAACTGATGACAAAATGGGAATTAAGAAGTTATACTAGAATTTTAAAAATTAACAGGACCAGAAACTATTAAATTTGTTAAAATTTCTGATTTTAAAAAGTGTAAGCAATGAAAAAAAAAGAGACAACAACCGATTGTTACTCCTCCAAACAAGTTTTTCTTGCATGTTAAAAAAAAAACCTTAAAATAAAATACATTAAAAATGAATTTTGGGTTGGGTGTGGTGGTACATGCCTTTAATCCCTGCAATCGGGAAGCAGAGGTAGGAGGATTTCTGTGAGTTTAAGGCCAGCCTGGAATGACAGAGCAAGTTCCAGGTCAGCCTGAGCAGGAGTGAGACCCTACCTCAAAAACAAACAAAACAAAAAAACCACGTATTTACTTAACAGCCAAAAAGAGTTTTTTGTGGTCGAACTGTAGGTCTCTCTAATACAATACATAGCAATGTTATATGTTATGTACTCTGTAGGCTTTCATGAAAAACACTATTGGTATTATTATTTAAGCATGTGAATATAATTGGTTTAAGAACAGAAAAGTGTGTGATGACACAGTGCAAACCAGCAGATATAGTGCTTATAAGTTACCAACATATTTTAATAATCATCTTTATCACCCAGAACTGTTTGGTTTTTATAAAAAACAATTACTGAAAAGAAAAATTCTTAAGACACCGGTGTCCAGGTATTTAAAAACTAGCCCACCAAATAAACACTTCCTATATTTAAACATTTTAAAACCATATTTCACTTACATGATTTTACAAGATAGGTTAACAAATAGCAATGATTAACTAGTATACATTGTGACTTAAGATTGTGAGTCACTAATTTAAGCAGATGAAAAATCAAGTTTTCACCTGCTAGATACAAAGCAGTACATATACCTTTAATTGAACAAATATTCCTTTTCCCCACCCCAATTGTTCTAAATATGTACCATTAAAAATATATTAAAATTATCCTTTTGCTTTAATGGTATTTTAAAGATTAAAATTTTATAATTTGTATCTAATTATATTGGATCTGAAAAATCTAACAAAAAGAATGTCATACTGATTATGGATTTCAAGTGTTCAAGGGTCTTTACAAAACATGAATAAGTAATATCTGCATATTTAACTCAAATGGTTTACACAGGCAATTTCTTTTGATAATCAACAAATACCTGAATAAAAGAAAAACCCAACCAAACAAACAAAAAAATAACTTGCCACCAAACCCCCAAGGCCAAGCAGAACTCAAAAGGAAAACCAAAGTGGTACATACACAAAAAATCATGTAAAGTAGGAACTTTTTTGCTATATGAGAATAATTACTGGAAAATATGGAAATAAAATATAGTAACTAAATAACAGACAAAAATGTTAGGAAACTTAAATCAACATACCTTTCTTTTCCTAGATTTGGATCTTTCTCAGTTTGAACCTATAATATAATGCAAACTTTATTAAAGGTTATTCTAGTAGATTTTTCAAAATTTAACCCATCAGTTCAGAATTTTCAGTTAAAATATAAACTAACAAAAGAAAAAGGGGGCTACAATTTAAAAATAAATGGAAAAGGATTCAGTGGAGCAGAAGTTGAAAGGGGAGAAGAGAGGCTTGTGGGAAGGGATTACGATCATGGTATACTGTATATATGTATGGAGACTGTCAATAAAAAATTAAAAACAAATCATGCTGGGCGTGGTGGTGCATGCCTTAGATCCCAGCACTCGGGAGGCAGAGGTAGGAGGATAGCCGTGAGTTCTAGGCCACCCTGAGGCTGCATAGTGAAATCCAGGTCAGCCTGAGCTAGAGAGAGACCCTACCTCAAAAAAAAAAAAAAAAAAAAAAAGTACAAAGAAAAAGTTAAAAACAAAACAAAAATAAAGTTTAAAAAATAAATGGAGTTAATCAGCAATCATTATTGATTCTAAAAAAATTTTTCTCATTAAAGACCAATGCTTATTTATACAGAATAACTTAAATACAGCCATTAATGAAATAATGAGCTAAGAAACTTTGCTAATTTTAAAACCTAGAAATACCGTATTTTGTTAATAATAAAATGAGTAAGCCAGATATAGCAACATCTCCCTTGTGGAATTCTTTTTAAAAGACTTCTATTTATAAGGAAGATTTTTTAAGAAGCTTCTCACTAAACTGGACATAATGTACCATGACTGTAATCTTAGCTACTTGGGAGGCTGAGGCAGGTGGATTCCTTGAAGTCAGGAGCTAGAGACCATCTGAACAAATTAGCAAGACATCTACAAAAGCAAAACACAACTTCTACTCAAAACATCTAGAAATGCTACAGGGAATAGTCCCTTTTAAATATTTATATTAACCCTCAAGAAAGCAATGTTATGAGGCATAAAAATGTTGTACGAACTAAAAATGCCACTGTACTGCACTGCACTAGGCACTCAAGGATGGACTATCTACCTACCTCTCTGCCCATCTATCTGTATCAGTGAATAAAATGGCAAAAATATCTACCCTTTTGTGTTTATACATAAGAGAGGGGCCATTTTTAAAGTAAAGTTTATTTTAAAGAAAAAGTAAAGGAAGCAGAGAGAACACAGACTCATCCTGGAGCAGGGGATTCCAGAGCTGGAGATCTCAAGAGGTCCTTTTATGTGGGAATCATGTGTTCTCTGGGTTCTTATGTGGGAATCATGTGTTCTCTGGGTTCTTTCAAGAAAGATGCTATCAAGGCTGGAGAGATGGCTTAGCGGTTAAGTGCTTGCCTGTGAAGCCTAAGGACCCCAGTTCGAGGCTCGATTCTCCAGGACCCACGTTAGCCAGATGCACAAGGGGGTGCACGTGTCTGGAGTTCGTTTGCAGTGGCTGGAAGCCCTGGCGCGCCCATTCTCTCTCTCTCTCTCTCTCTGCCTCTTTCTCTCTCTGTCACTCTCAAATAAATACAAATGAACAAAAAAATTTAAAAAAAAAGAAAGATGCTATCAAACTAAAAGCAAGGCATTTGGGAGGAAATGAACAATATGCCTAGAAACGATTCCTAGTTCAGGTGTTAAGGGTGCTAGACTAAAGGACTCCTTTACTGGAGTATTTGATGCAAAGTCTGGATACATCCCAACATAGAAAAAATTCATGTGGATTACAGTTGGTAAATTCCATCAACAGATAGTATTTACAAGCAATCTGCAGTCTTCCCAATCATGGAGAGGCCTTTTAGTGAACACAACCTGAATGATAACAGAGAATGCCTGTAACAGATAGCCATATTAGCTAATTTGTTTCCTAATTCATAGTGAAAAATATATGGAAAAGCATATAAAATTTGTTGAAAGAAAGACATTTTATATAATTGCAGAGCTTTTAAAAAATGTTTAAGAATGTTCTCAAAAAATTCAATCAAATATAGCATATACAATGTAAATACAAGTGTTATTTCTAGAAAAAAAATGACTAAGCTGAAAGTGGTGGTTCACACCTGGAATCCCAACTGCTAAGAGATAGATGGGATCATAATTTCCAGGTCAGCCTGAGCTACATCGCAAAACATTCAAAACAGAACATTAAAAATTGGGTAAGGTGGGCAGAATAGATGGCTTAGTAGTTAAGGTGCATGCCTGCTAAGCCAAAAGACCCAGGCTCGATTCCCCAGGACCCACATAAGCCAGATGCACAAGGCGCTGAAGGCCCAAGCACACCCATTCTCTCTCTTTTTCTCTGCACGCCTCTTTCCCTCTCTCGCTTTCTCAAATAAATAAATAAGTAAATAAATAAATAAATAAATAAATTTTTTAAAAAAGTATAAAAATTGGGTAAAGTATAGGAGACAGACCTTGAGGATACTCAACACCTACCAAAGCAGAGATCCAGAGGCTCCTAAGAGCTCATCACTTAAGTAGACTTAAAACTCCCCCACCACAGCTCAGGGAATTTTACAGAAGAGGGGCGGAAAGATTCTAAGAGCCACAGGTTGAGACATCATGCCCAGAGGCAACCCCACTAAGGAGTGTTCCCAAAGGAATGGGGAAAGAGACAAGGGAAAGAGGGTACCAACATATGATGTATTCATACAAAATATGTTAATAATAACTTAAAAACATTAAAAAATTGGATAAGGGGCTGGGGAGATGGCTCAGTGGACAAAGCTTTTGTCAAGCTAGCATGAGAGCCTGAGTTCAAATCCCTAGAACCCACATAAAGCTGGACTCTATAATGCTACCACCTGTACCCCTGCACGCTTACAGTAAGAAGGAAGAGGAGTCAAATATACTAGTGAAAAAGACACTCTCCTCAAACAAGGTGGAAGGTAAGGACCAACATCGAAAGTTGTCCTTTCACCTTTACATATGTGCTGTGGGATGTTGCATACGTGTGCGTGCATCCCTGCCAGCCAAATTGAGTAATAATCAAAAGAAGTAGCCCAGCATGGCAGCATATGCCTTTAATCCCAGCACTCAGGGGGTAGAGGTAGGAAGATCACTGTGAGTTAGAGGCCACCCTGAGACTATATAGCCTGGGCTAGAGTGAAACCCTACCTTGAAAAACAAAGAAAAAGAAAAAAAAAAAGACAGAAGCAAAACAAGAACTTTCTTTGGGCAAAGAAATACACTAATCTGTAAGAAAACGAAATTACCAAGTGTTCCAAAGCAGGATGTAAGGAATGAGTTCCAACCCAAGATAGAAGTGTGGTTCACTGGACTAGACATACTGATCCTTCTTAGAAATTCTTGACTCGATAAATATACCCCTAATTAGGATCATTGTCTTTGCATTTCTGAGTAAAAATCTCTTTCTTGGTATAGACAGAACTTACATTTTTATTTCCTCTTCTAAAAAACACTTCTGCTATGGGCTAATAATTGATCATTTTAATATACTTATTTCCCATGTGTCACTCCCCTTTTTTAAGAGGGCAGAGGGCAAGGGTAGGATTAAGACAAGGTCTCATATTATCCAGGCTGGCCTTGAATTCCTCACTTTCCTCCTCAACCTCCAAAGTGCTTCATAACACTTTCTATTATCATATAATTTATTGTTCATTAAATATAAAATGGGATTAGATAGGGGACTTTTTCTTTGCTGTTTCCTCAGTTAGTGCATAGTTTTGTAAAGATTAGCAAAAAAACACAGGGGGCTAGGGAGATGGCTCAGCACTTAAATTCACTTACAAAGCCAGCCAGCCTAGGTTTGATTCCTTAGTACCATGTAAAGCTAGATCACAAAGTAGCACATACATCTGGAGTTCATTTGCAGCAGCAAGAGGCCCTGGCAGATTCATACTCACTTTCTATTCCTTCCCTCCACAAATAAAAATATTTTTAAAAAGAGTAGGAAAAAGCCATAGGCACCGAATATAATTTACCTCATTATTAGCATATAAGTGAGCTATTAGAAAAAACATGTATCTCAACTTTCAAAGGTGAATTATTTATAGCTTTTCTAGGTGCACAACAGTGTGCTATTATGTAAACTAAGAACATATAAATTTGCTTTCGTATACAAGAGTTTAAATCAATATAATTAAAAGCTAATAAACAATAGGAAGAAACAATAATGAATTAAAAGCAGCAATTATGTATCTCAAAGATTACTATATATATATATATATATATATATGGAGTCAATCTACACATTGGTATTGGAATGCCTATGTTACATGTTTCAAATTTACCTTAATTTATTCTCATTAAGCAAGTTTACATTGTTCCCATTAAACCATCAAAATTCTAAGATGACTGAAAAACACATTTAAAAAATAACCAACATCTAATGTTAAAACTAGTTTGACTACCACATGAAAATAATTCTTGAAATTGCATTAAAAATATATCTTCTCAATTTTCATTAAATGGCCTTCATGCTTTTTTCAATTTTACCTCCGAATCCATCTTTGGAGATAATGTGCAGGTTAATACATGGTCTCCTATGTTTTGTGGATTTTGTTTCAGAAAGCTGTACATTGTCTGGGCAGATTCAGGACTCTCAAACTGAAGAATTGCCTTTAAATAAGACAGAGTATGTATTAAAAAAAATTAAAAGTAGAATTGGCATATGATCAAGCAATTCTTTTTCTTCAATCCCTTTTAAAAAATATTTATTTATCTTGATAAGAGATATAATGGGTGCGTCAGGACCTATAGACACTACAAACACTCCAGACTCATGTGCCATCCTGTGTATCTGGCTTTACAACAGGTACTGAGGAACTGAACCTGAGAACTTTGGCTTTGCAGGCAAGCAACTTAAGCATTGAGCCATGTCTCCAGCCTAAATACTACTTTTTATATACCCAGAAGAACTGAAAGCAGGGACCCAAACATTTATTTGTACATTTATGTTCTAAGAACCATTACTTACAATAGCCAAGTGGTCAAAGTAACACAACTGCTTTTTTTTTTTTTACTTATACTTATTTGTTTAAAGTCCATTCATTTACTTATTCATTAATTTATTTTTGAGTGTATGGGTGCACATGTGCCTCTCATCACGCATGGAGGTCAGGAAACAACCTTACGGTGTCCTCTCCTTGGCTGGCACACAATCTTCCCACTTGTCGCTCCACCTCCCACTGTTGGAAGAGTGTTGAGATTGCAGACAAATGTACCATTTTGTCAAGCTTTCTGTGGGTGCTGGGGTGGATTAAACTCTGATTGACAGGCATGCAAGCAAGTCTCTCTGAAACTGCTGAGCCATCTCCTTAGCTCTTAGTAGACATTTAAAATGTAGTATATGCACATAATAGAATATTATATAGTCCTATAAAGAAAGGATATTCAGATATTCTACAACATGAATGAACCTGGAAGACATACTACAAGAAAAAAAGCCTAATCACAAAATTGGCTTTATTTATAATTCCACAAATATATGGTATCTGAAGTATTCATATTCACAGAAACAGAAGTAGAGCAGAGGATGGTGGGCTGGGGGAAAGAATGGGGAGTTCTTTTCAATGGATAGGAAGTTTCAGTTTGAGAAGATTGAAAAAATTCTAGAATTGGATGGTGATCATAATAGCACAGTGAATATGCTTGATACCACTAAGTTGACACTTAAAACATAACTAAAATGCTAAACTTATAAGTGACAAAATCTATTTAATTTACCAAAACAAAACTTTTTAAAAATTTAATTTTTTATTTACTTATTTACTAGAAAGAGAACATGGGTACATCAGGGTCCCTAGCCAATGTAAATGAACTCCAGTGCATATGCATGTGCCACCTTGTGCATCTGGCTTATATGGGTTCTGGGGAATTGAACCTGGGTCCTTAGGCTTCGCAGGCAAGTGCCTTAACCTTAACCACTAAGCCATCTCTCCAACCCCCACAAAAAAACTTTACAAAGAATTTAAATATCATGGTTACAAAAGTATAGTAAGTCTGTTATTTTCTTGAAATAAGAAATTTTAACTCTTAGAATGTTGCACAGACTAGACAAAACAAATGGATAATACATATTATTTAAAATAGTGGGTTAAGGTTTGGAGAGATGGCTTAGCAGTTAAGGTACTTGTAAAGTGCCAATGTAAAGCCATATGCACAAAGTGGCACAAGAATCTGGAGTTTGTTTGCAGTGGTAGGAGGCCCTTGTTTACCCATTCATTCATTTTCTCTCTCTTTGCTTGCAAATAAATAGTAATTTAAGAAGAAAACAAGCCAGGCATGGTGGTACATGCCTTTAATCCCAGCACTCGGGAGGCAAAGTAGGAGGATCACTTTGAGTTCCAGGCCAGCCTGAGACTACAGTGAATTCCAGGTCAACCTGGGCTAGAGTGAGACCCTATTTCGGAAAAACAAACAAATTTTGACTTCTAAAGAGAGGTCAGCTTTTTTTTTTTTTTTTTTGGTCACAGTTTAGGAGAAAATGTCTATCACAGATGCTTCTGAAAAGCTGAGTTAAGATATAGAGCTTAATGCAGGGTTCAGGGTGGCAAGATGGCTCAGCTGTTAAAGGTACTTGGCTTGTAAAGCCTTCCATTTCAGGTTTCATTCCTCAGTGCCCATGTAAAGCTAGATGCACAAGTGGTGCTTGCATATGGAGTTCATTTGCAGTGGCTAGAGGTCTTGGTGTGCCCATTTCATGTTCTTTCTCCCCCATTTGCAAATAAAATATTTTTTTTAAAAGGATTGAAAGGATTAGTTACATATTTTCTCTACAACAGATAAATTCTGAAATAGGAAGGAATTTATTACCTTGTTTTTATTATTCATGAATACATGGTGATCCACTTTCCCAAACTGAAGTCCAACACAAAGCACACACTGAAGTCCATCTTCTGGTAAATTATCAAGATGTACAAATCGGTTGTAAATTTTATCAATATTTGCCTAGATTTTTGAGACAGCATAGGGAAAAAAGGTTGTAAAATCAAACCATATAACAGATTAATAGTAATTTAACATTACATTCAACAAATGATATTTTCTTTTGTAAGAAAATTACTGGATAGATGGAAATTATCTCTTGCCTTCATCAAATGCTGGGGATCGAAACTAGTGCCCCCACATGCTAGGCAAGCCCTTTATCACCAAGTCCTAGCCAATACTAAGAGGTCTTAATTTTACATCTAAGTAATCAATATAATAAGTGCATTCCTACTGTAAACATAATGTTTAGTTTCTAACAGGGTACTGAATTATTTCACATCAGGGATAATGAGAACCTTTTAGTTCTCATTTTTACCAAAGGTCCACCCGACATCTTGAGCAACACAATATCCTGAAATTGCCACTAAGGTCTTCATTAACTCTTATTTATAAAACAACAATTTGGGGCTGGAGAGATGGCTTAGCAGTTAAGGTGCATTCCCCAGTACCCACATAAGCCAGATGCACAGGTGGCACATACATATGGAGTTCATTTGCTGTGGCTAGAAGCCCTGATACGCCCATTCTCTCTGTATCTTCTTCTCCCTCTCTCTCAAATAAATAAATAAATAAATAAAAACAGGGCTGGAGAGATGGCTTAGTGGTTAAGGCATTTGCCTATGAAGCCAAAGGACCCAGGTTCGATTCCCTAGGACCCACATAAGCCAGATGCACAAGGTGGCATGTGCATCTGGAGCTTGTTTACAGTTGCTGAAGGCCCGGGCACAACCATTCTCTTCCTTTCTCTCTCTCTCTGCCCCTTTCTGTCTCCCACCTCTCTCAAATAAATAAATTTAAAAAAAATTTGGGCTGGAGAGATGGTTCAATGGTTACAGCAACTTGCTTGCAAAGCCCAATGGCCTGAGTTTGATTTCCCAGTGACCACATAAAGCCAGATGTACACAGTACAGAAGAACAATTAAATCAGCAAACAAAAACGTTTAAATGTAAAACTTACCTCTGGGTCACTTTCTTGAATCAAAGTTGTAAATAGAGCTTCCTAAAAGGACAATAATAGACAATGGTTGAGGGTATTAAGCTCTTTCTCATGCATATACTTAGTCAAGATTTGTAATATAATAACCCACAAAAACATGCACTACCCAGTATTAAATAAAACCAGGCAGCAAAAGTTCTGTTCCTCTTAAAAATGTTACCTATCTTGGGCTGGAGGGATGGCTTAGCAGTTAAGGCGTTTGCCGGCAAAGCCAAAAGACCCAGGTTCGATTCCCCAGGACCCACGTTAGCCAGATGCACAAGGGGGAGCAAGTGTCTGGAGTTGATTTGTAGTGGTTGGAAGCCCTGGTGTGCCCATTCTCTCTCTCTCTCTCTCCCTCTCCCTCTTTCTCTGTCAAATAAATAAATAAATAAATAAACATAAAATATTTTTTAAAATGTTACCTATCTCTCCGAAAATGTTATTTCAGTCTCACCCTATCCACATAACTCAATTCATCCTATCTTTCCAGGTTCATTAAAGAGAAACAAGATATTAACATTTAGGTAAGATGCTTTGATTCACATATGAGAAACTTGGCATTATCTTATGGGATTATGGTTCTTGAACTTTTCCCCTTTAATACTAACCGAAATGTATAAAACCATCCTACTAATTACATCAAGGTAGGAGATTCTCAGTAAAGAATTTTTAAATTATCATCATTACTTTCTTATAGAAATCCTAGTGTTTCATTATAGGGCATAAAGACACACTGAAAGGTTTTTACATCAGTGGAAGCTGATTTTAAACAGATTTACATTTCATGTCAGTCTCAGGGCTTTACGGTAAAAGTACTTAAGGGAGATAAAAAGCTATTAAGAACAACTCTACTATTTTGGTGCTTCATTATGAGTTAAGAGGTAAACAATGGTAGATGGAATGAAGCAGAGAGAACAAACTTTGTACAATCAAAATAGAGATCTACTAAGAGACTATGTGTGAGAATTGAGAGGAAAAATTAATAATAACCCCCAATATTTCCATGACAGTGAGGTAACAATAGTGAGAAGTCTGTTCTCAATTTCTTTTTCTTAACCAAAATATACACGTAGGATATGAGAGGAATTTTGTTGTTTGTTAGTTTGTTTTTTGGGGGTAGGGTCTCACTCTAGCCCAGGCTAATCTGGAACTCACTATGTAGTCCCAGGCTGGCCTCAAATTCACAGTGATCCTCCTACCCCACCCTCCCAAGTGCTGGGATGAAAGGCATGTGCTACCACACCCTGCCTTGAGAGGAATTTTGAATTAGTAGGTTGAGTGATTATTGGAAGGACAGTAAAAAGCTAAGTACTTGAGGGGGAAAAAAAATGAGACTCAAAGAATCCAGATAACATAACAGAATAAATGTCAAGAAAAATTTGGTAAGATCTAGTAAAAATGAAAATGTAAGTCTATGTTTACCTCATCTTTTATGTCCATGTTTTCAGGAGCCAAACTTATGGAGAGCTGATTTCCATCCATGGATATTGGGAAGCAGGTATAAAATTTTACCATAGAATCTGCAGATTTTCTATTTATTTCTACATATGCCTTTTAAAACAGAAATTATACAAATGAAAAAATAAAACATTTTTGTTTTTCTTCATATATGCATGTGCATGTGTGTGGCCAGAGGCAGATGCCAGGCATCTTCCTCACTCACTTTCCACATCCTTTTTGAGATGAGGTCTCTCAATGAAACTCAGTAATTTGGCTACATTAGCTACCTAGCAAGTCCCAGGGTATCAGGTGTGTGCCATCACACCTTATGTTTACATAAGTGCTGGGATCTGAAATCAGGCCCTCAGGCTGGTACACCAAGTACTTTTTATCAGCTGAGCAATCTTCCCAGACCCTACTTAATATTCATGAAAAACACTGATAGTTCAGAGTCAGATGGTCTTGACAATTTAGTAAACTATTTCTATGATTAAAAAAATGCACTATTAGGTTAGAGAGATAGCTCAGTCAGTAAAGTGCTTACCTATCAAGCAATATATCCAAGTTCGATGCCTAGCACCCACAATAAAAATGCAAATCATGGTAGTTCGTACCTAAAATCTTAAGAACTGGGGAGGATGATACAAGTGAGTCTAACCTAATTGGTATGCTTCAGGCCAATGAGAGACTGTCTCAAAAAGAGGTGAATAGTGTACCTGAGCAATGAAAAATGAGGTTGTCTCTGACCTCTACATGAATGAAACACATGCACATGCACGCGCCTGAATAAAACCATAAGCAAGGGCTGGACAGCTAGCTTAGGAGTTAAGGCACTTGCCTGCGAAGGCTAAGGACCCAGGTTTGACTTCCCACAACCACAGAAGGCAGATGCACATGGTGGTGCATGTGTCTGGAGTTTGCTAGAGATCCTGGCACACCCATTTTCTCTTTCTCCCCCAGGCCCTCAATAAATAAGTAAAAGTTAAAAAAAAAAAAAAAAAAACATAAGCAAGAAATAACAACTAAGGGGCTGAGGAGATGGCTCAATGAGTAAAGTGCTTGGTTCCTCAGCATCCACATAAAGTCCAGGTGTGGTGGCATATGCCTATAATCCTAGCACTGGGGAGTTGGGGACAGAAGGATCTCTGGGTTTGCTGGTAAACTAGTCTAGCACAATCAGTGAGCCCTAAGTTTGACAACAGACTCTGTCTCAAAAAGTAAAGTGGCAGCTGGGCGTGGTGGCGCATGCCTTTAATCCCAGCACTAGGGAGGCAGAGGTAGGAGGATCACTGTGAGTTCGAGACCACCCTGAGACTACATAGTGAATTCCAGGTCAGCCTGAACTAGAGTGAGACCCTACCTCGGGGGGGGGGGGGGGAAGTAGAGTCAGGCATGGTGGTATATGCCTTTAATCCCCAGCACTTGGGAGGTTGAGGTAGGAGGATCACCATGAGTTCAAGGCCAGCTTGGGGCTACAGAATAAGTTCCAGGTCAGCCTGGGCTAGAGTGAGACTCTGCCCTGAAAAATTAAAAAATGAAGAAAAAAAAAAAAGGTGGAGAGTAATTGAGGAAGTTACTTCACATTGATTACTGTTCTCCATACACACATGCATTCAAAGTTAATACTAGCCCTCAAACTAATTCACCTTACATTGTTCCATTTCTAAGTAACCAAAACCCTAGCATATTTTTCTATGAGCCTCGTTTTTTAACCCACCAGCAATTTATTGAAATCAAAGGAAACGTTGTTAATTTGATACTAGAATATCTGTATAGCAGGCTTAATCAACAGCTTGGGTTATTTCTGCTATTACTCTGTGGGTAATATAGGAGCCACACCAGGCACCGTATGCTCCTACTCCAAAGATAGAACTTCAGATTTACATGTCTAAGAATACAGAAGACAACTAGAAAACCCAAGCACTATTTCAATGCAAACATCTCTACATTATAATACAAGAAACACAAAAATAATCAAGATAATATAATTCCTCCAAAAATTATAAATCCAAAAAATACCTCCAGCTAGATTGTTTTGCAAGAAATTCCAGAAAAAGAATTCAAAGGAATTATTATAAATATGTTCAAAGAAATCAAATGAATCAAAGAAAAGAAACTCCTGAAGAACACAGGAAACCAACTTAATAAAATAAGGAGGTTGGGGCTGAAGAGATGGTTTAGCGGTTAAGGCATTTCCCTGCAAAGCCAAAGGATCCCAGTTTGATTCTCCAAGACCCATGTGAACCAGATGCACAGGGGGCACATGCATCTGGAGTTCGTTTGCAGTGGCTGGATATGCTGGCATACCCATTCTCAATCTCTCTCTGCCTCTTTCTCTCTCTCAATTAAATAAATAAGTAAAAAAATATATATATAAAGAAGGAGGTTAATACAAGATATGAGTAAGGAAATAGAAATACTGAAGAAATACCAATCAGAAATACTAGAAAAAAAAAGTAAAACAAATGAAACCTGTAGAAAGTCTCACCAATAAAATGGATCACAACAAAGAGAAAGACAAACTAAAAGGAAGGCATGAATGGAAATTTTAAGGCATATAGGACACTAAGAAGAGATCAAACTTAAGAATTCAGGGTATGGTAGAAGGAGAAGAATTTCAGTCTAAAGAACAGTATTTTCAACAACATCATAGAAGAAAATTTCTCCCAAGTAGGGAAAGAGATGCCAATACAAATACAGGAGGTATTTACAATATCAAACAAACAAGACCAAAACAGAACTTCTCTTTGCCACATTATAAACTACTAAATGTATAGACCAAAGAAAATATGTTTAAAGCAGTATGAGAGAAGCATCAAGTCACCTAATACAGGAAAGTCTATCAGGATAACAGCAGATGACTCAACACAAACTTTAAAAGCCAGAAGAGCTTGGAATGATTGAAAGACAACAACTGTCACCAAGTTTACTACATCAAGCAAAACTATCTGTCATAACTGAAGGAGAAATAAGGACTTTCCATAATAAAAACAGGCTAAAGGAAAATATGACTACTAAGCCAGCTCTGCAGAAAATACAAGCCGGAGAGAAAGAAAAGCACATACATGAGAAAACGAAAAAAAGACATACTATGTTCAAATAATAGTTAATAGAAGAGTTAATAGTTAATAAAATCAAGAGAAATGGCAAGAATAAATAAACACCTTTCAGTAATAACTCCTAGTATCAATGACCTCGAAAGACACAGATATGGAGACTGGATTAAGAAGTAGGACCGGGCTAAAGAGATTGCTTAGTGGTTAAGGCACATGCCTGTTTAGCCTAAAGACCCTGGTTCAATAATCCAGGTCCAATGTAAGCCAGATGCACATGGTGACGCATGCGTCTGGAGTTCGTTTGCAGTGGTTAGAGGGCCCTGATGCACCCATTCTCTCTCTTTAAAAAAAAAAAAAAACTAAAAAGGCAGGATCCTTCTGTTTATTGCCTCCAAGAAACTCATCTCATCATAAGAGACAGATATGACCTCACGGTGAAAGGATGGAAAAAGGTATTTCAGGAAAATGCGCCTACGAAACAAGCAGGTGATGTTCTAATATCTGACAGGATAAACTTCAAACATTAATTAGAGGAGATATAAAAAGGTCACTTTATGCTGATAAAGGGAACAATCAAACAAGAGGACATTACACTCTTAGACATATATTCAATGAACATGGATGCATCCAATTTCAATAAACACTACTACATGTAAAGTCACAGATTACCCCAAGCATAATAGTAGTAGGCAACTTTAGATACCCCACTCTTATCGATTAACAGTTCACACTAAGAAAAAGTATTGAAGCATCTGGATTAAATGACAACATAGAACAAATGTACCTGACAGACATGTATAGAACATTCCATACAAATGCTGCAGGATACACATTCTTTTCAGCATCACATGAACATTCTCTAAAATTGACCATATATTAGGACACAAAGCAAATCTAAAAAGAAAAAGGAAAACTAGCTGTGCGTGGTGGCACACGCCTTTAATCCCAGCACGGGGGGTGGGGGAGGTAGGAGGATTGCCGTGAGTTCAAGGCCACCTGAAGAATACAGAGTGAATTCTAGGTCAGCCTGGGCTAGAATGAGACCCTACCTTGAAAAACCAAAAATAAAATAAAATAAAAAAGATCAGCACTCAGAAGGCAGAGGTAGGAGGATGACAGGTGAGTACAAGGGACACCCTGAGACTACACAGTGAATTCCAAGGCAGCCTGAACTAGAATGAGACCCTACCTCAAGCACTGCACTCCCCCCCAAAATTACAGGATATACACAAACTCATGGAAACTAAATAAAAAAGGAAACAAAAAATTCATAGAATCAAATGACAACGAAAGCACAACATATCAAAACCCACTGGATACAATGAAAGCAGACCTAAGAGGAAAATTTATAGCTTTAAGTCCCTGTATTAAGAAATTAGAGGGCTGGAGACATGGCTTAGCAGTTAAGGCGTTTGCTAGCAAAGCGTAAGGACTCAGGTTTGATTTCCCAGTCCCCACATAAGGGACAAACCCTTAGCAAAACTGACTGAGAGAAGAGATGCAAATTAATATAATTAGAGGAATGGGAATAATTTCTTTGTCTCATGAATACAAACTGTATGTCATATCTGTCTTTTAGTGTTACTAGCACTAGTGTTTCAGTAACCCTTCTATATAAATGATGGGCCCAAAGTACAACAGTAGTGATGCTGGCAATTCAATAAGCACCAAAAAGCAAAATTGACTTATATGCTGGCTATTAAAATTTGTTTTATGAATCAATCTTAAATCTGTGAAATGAAGATTTAAAAAGAAATTTTTGTTAGTTTTGTTTGGGCTACGTTTGCTGTCACACTTCAAACTGCAAAAATTACAGTTGCAAAAAACTTATGAATGCTTAGTTATGACAAATGAGACATTAAATCTGTATATGTACAAACTTGAAAAAATATATTATACACAAAGTTTGGTACTACCCAAAGAATCTACTGGGATTCTTGGAACACATTTCCCATGGATAAAGAGCAACTACTATAAGTGAGTATGGAATTTTTTCATATAATATCTAGAAAAATATTAAATACCCAAGTCTTTAATAATCTATTCAAAACCAATCAATACTGGACAGAAGCTGGGGATGGTGGCGCATGCCTTTAATCCCAGCACTCGGGAGGCAGAGGTAGGAGGACTGCTACCAGTTCAAGGCCACCCTGAGACTACATAGTTAATTCCAGGTCAGCCTGAGTAAAACCCTACCTCAAAAAAACAAACTGGACAGATAATAAGGTAGGTTTATTGGCACAGATTTTATATTTATCTATTCTATGTATTTAATACATAGATTTTGATATATATTATAAACCTACCAATTTGAATTATTCTTAAAAGCTTAAAATTTCCCATTTTAATAGTTATATAAAAAACTGAAAAATGCATTAGTCTCTATTCTTATCTTTTCTTAAAACATCACAAATAATCTATGTTTTGAAAACAAGCTTTATTGAGATATACCATCTTAAGAAGTTTGCCTCATTAAAAGTTTATAATGCATGGTTCTCTAGTATATTTAGAGTTTTGCAATTACTCAAATAATACACTTAGTATGATGTGAAACTTGTACTCCATTCTCCTCTGTTCTCTTAAGCACACTGGTTGCTTGTCCTATTCCATATATCCTACAATTCATTTTTTTTAATTACTTTTATTTATTTATTTGAGAGCAACAGACAGAGTCAGAAAGAGGCAGAGAGAGAGAGAGAGAGAATGAGCACGGCAGGGCCTCCAGCCACTGCAAACGAACTCCAGATGCGTGTGTCCCCTTGTGCATCTGGCTAACGTGGGTCCTGGGGAATCAAGCCTCGAACCAGGGTCCTTAGGCTTCACAGGCAAGCGCTTAACTGCTAAGCCATCTCTCCAGCCCTATCCTACAATTCTTAAAACATCTCTGGTGAATGCCAACTCAGTTCTATCACAAAATTACATCCCACCAAAGAATAACACTTTCAATGTTTAGACCCTTCCCTGGAATCTCACCTCCTGCAAAACTTCTAATAATTAACAAAGAATTCTACTGAGCTGTTTTACATAGCTTTAAATATTTAAAAAATGGTAACCCCAACACAGAACTAACTGAAGGTGCAAGAGCTACAGAATGACTTTGAGGCCAACATGGGTAGTTGCACAGTAAAATCCTAGCTCAAAAATTAAACACAACATAAAAATCTAGGTTTTTCTCAGTATTACTGACATCTTAGTTTGGGTTTGGAACTGTTCTTGCCCATTTGAGTATCACTGACAAAATAGCAAAAAGAATAAAAAACACTAGGAAAAGAGCGATCTACAAAATGTTATCAAGTTATATTATTTAAAACAGGGTTGGGAAGATATTTCACTGGGCAAAGTGCTTGCTATGTAAGCATGAGGAAGTGAATTCATATCCCCAAAACTGACATAATGATGGATGTGGTAGTGTCTATAAAAACAGTGTTCCTGCAATAAGGTAGATGGCAGAAAGAATCCCTGGAAGCTTGTGTGCCAGCTATCTTGGTATATGCAGTGGTAAATAAAAGACCCTGAATCAAACCAAGTGGAAGGCACGCCTGAGGTTGTCCACTGACCATTGCAGGTCTGCTTTGGAATATACACACACAAACACAGATTTAAAAAAAATAAAAATTTTGGGCTGGAAGGACGCTTAGGGGTTGCCTGCAAAGCCAAAGGACTCAGGTTCAATTCCCCAGGCCCCATATAAGCCAGATGCACAAGGTGGCACATGTGTCTGGAGTTTGTCTGCAATGGCTGGAGGCCCTGGAGTGCCCATTCTCTGTCTGTGCCCTCCCTCACATAAATAAATAAAAATTTTAAAATACTTAAAAAAATAAAAATTTCAAAGCATTCTCTAGGGCTGGAGATATGGCTTAGAGGTTAAGGCACTTGCCTGCAAAGCCTAAGGACCCAGGTTTTATTCTCCACGTCCCATGTAAGCCAGATGCACAAGGGGGCGCAGGTGTCTGGAGTTTGCAGTGGCTGGAGGCCCTGGCTCACCTATCCTCTCCCTCCTTCCCTCTCTCTACCTGCCTATTTCTGTATCTCTCTCTCTCTCAAATAAATACATAAAAATAAGTTAAAAAAAATTCTCTAATAAACTGAAATTGTGAGTTAAACTGATATAACTGATGTCATTTCTTCTACCTCATTAATAGACATCCAATTTGCTGGGCGTGGTGGCGCATGCCTTTAATCCCAACACTTGGGAGGCAGAGGTAGAAGGATCGCCATGAGTTTGAGGCCACCTGAGACTACATAGTGAATTCCAGGTCAGCCTGGACCAGAGTAAAACCCTACCTCGAAAAACTGAAAACATTCAATTAGGACAATAGTAAAGAAAGAATATCTCTGTTTTGCTTTTAAATCCTTTAGCTGGGCTGGGGATGTGGCTCAGTGGTAGAGTACCCAACATACACAAGACCCCAGGACTAATGCGCAGCATGCACACCCCTCCCCTCAATCTCTCTCTCACAAATGAATCCATAAATAAATCCATATAAGCCATGTAGCATGGCCCAATCTTAAAATAAAAAATTAATGACAATAATAAGTAATAAAATCAATACAAGTTGAAAAAAATCTCTTAGAACAGTTTAATTTTAAGATGCTCTTTTAAGTCTTTACTAGTTTTTTATTTTTTTGGGGGGGGGAGTTTTCTAAGTGGGTCTTTGCTGTAGCCCAGGCTGTCCTGGAATTCACTATGCAGTCCCAGGCTGGCTTTGAACTCACAGTAATCCTCCTACCTCTGCCTCCCAAGTGCTAGAATTAAAGGCATAAGCCACCACATCTAGCTCTTTACTAGTTTTTTGAATTTAATGTTTTTTTTTAAAGATGTGCTTGTAGACAATATGAATAGCTATTATCAATTCTTACCTTTTTATGAGATGATAAAATCAAAATATCCTTCAAACCACCAAAAGGTTTTGCCAAGTTACATATTTCTTCTAATGAATATCCTTTAGTAGGCAAATTAGAAATAAGTACCACACACATTTCGTCCATTTCCTTCAAAACAAATTAAGAAGTTGATTAGTCCTTAAATTGTACTAACTCCTGAGGAAAACCAGATACATTTAGCAAGCTTATCTGAACCTCAAATTAAAAACCCTTGCAATTGCAAATTTACATTTTTCAAATATGTAATTATAGCTGCACCATCTGTCATCTAGTCCAGGTCTCTGATCCTCTTTTTGGCCTACTGGTTTTTTGTTATTATTGTTGTTTGTTTCAACACAGGGTGTCACTCCAGCCCCTGCTTGGCCTTGAACTCGCAAAGATCATCCTACCTCAGCCTTCCAAGTGCAGGGACTAAAGGCATGTGCCACCATGGCTAGGCTCTAGATAATTGAGATTTTAACATGTTCATTAATAAAAGATATTATCACAAGGAAACAATGAAATTTATAGCCTTCAAATATATCTGGAAGACCTATTTGCTCTACAAAAACTGCAGAACAATTTTTTAAAAGTCCTGGTATTTGTCAGCATTAATATAAAATGTGCTAAGTAGCACATTTTCTTCTAAGAAGAAAAAAGACAAGGTTTCACAAAAGTGTACTGGGGGCTAGGAATGTAGCTCAGCTGTAGAGTACTTGCTTTACATGCAGAAAACCCTGGGTTCCATCCTAAGCACTGTATAAAACAGGGGATGGTGGTGCATTCCTATAATCCTAGTACTCCAGAGGTAAAGGCAGGAGGATCAGAAGTTTAACGTCATCCTTGGTTACATGGCCAAATTTGAGGTCAGCTGGGATACAAAAGACAGTAAACCGATTCTAATTTGACAAGTTGGTATCTACTCCTAAACACATTTTTCCTTCATATGTGCTGAGGGAAAAGTAATCATACACATACAGAAACACATACATTATGAAGAGTAATTCAAGAGTTTTGAACTGATAAAGAGTTACAAAATAATTGTCAACATGCCCAATACTGCTAATTTTTACCTGAGTTTTATAAGAAAATATAGTTAGCCAAAAAATTTAAATAGATAAAATATGAAAACTGACCTTGTTCACTGGTTCATTTTCTGTGGCCTCCAAAGTAGCTTCTTAATAAGAAAAAATAATGAAAACTTAATTTCTTAAGTTTCTGCATAAATATGTATAAAAGTCCTATTCTATTCCGTAATAGATTAAATAAGTTATATGAAAATGTATGTACTGACAGAAGGTGAGAGTCAGTAGAAAATAATTGTAAGCATGACAAGGCATTTAAATAATGTATTTAGTTTATTCCTTCTGAAAGTGAACCTTCAGAATAATGTGGTAATAGGATAAATAGATGAATCATAATGCTTTTGAGCTAGCATTGGAAAAATACACACAATACAAAATTAAGTACCTCTTAAAATTTTAATTTTTTCAACATTACATGCAAGCGAACACAATAAAATAAGAACTGGCCTACCTGAAATATCTTCAGCATTCTTTTCAGTGGCTTCAGTTTCTGTATTGCTCTTTATTTCAGTATCTGCTGCATGAAACCACAGTCTGTTTTAGTTTTCTAAAAACACTACTGTAATTAAACTAATGAATCATAACCAGAATTTAAGCTAATTATTTCATTGCTTCAGGTGTTGTCATGCTGGCATGACTTAAGTAAACTTCATTTAAAAAAACAAAATGACTGGACCTGGGAACATGGCTTAGTGGTTAAAGGAACTTGGTTTGCAAAGCCTGCTGGCCCAGGTACAATTTCCCAGCCACCCATGTAAAACCTCACAGACATTCATTTGCAGCAGCAAGAAACCTTAGCATACCCCCTCATTCACATATGTACTTGTGTAAAATAAGAAACAAATACAGCCTGGGCTACATTAGACCCTGTCTCTAAATGATAATAAGAGTTTGAACTAAAAAAAAAAAAATCCCCTTGAAGATCTTTAAGAAAGATGTCAAAGCGTACTCTGAAAGTTCATAAAGAAGATTGAAAGAAAACACTATGTGATAGCATAAACTTACCTGGCTTGGTCACAGGTTTACTGGAATCTTTGTTTTTGATATTCCCAGCCTTTTTAGCTTCCAGAGCCTTCTTCACAAATTTTGCTTTTAAAAGTAACATTTAATGATTATTTTGAGTATAGGCCTGCTCAATTACTTAGCACATTTTATATTAATGATGACAAATGTAAGTTCAACCTCATATGCAACACATAATCACAAAACAAAAGGAATCTGTATTTTGAAATCTAAGCCAAGTTCCTTGGAATTAGGAAAAAAGTAATCTTTTTATTAATAATAAGCTGTGGAAGACAATATGACATGACAGTTCTGAAAAAAAAAAAGATTAATCCTTGACAGTTCTGGAAAAAAAGATCACATAACAAACTGTAGTTATATAGTTATATATGTGAAACTATAATATGTATCTAGCATGAATCTTTTTAAGACAGTCAAACAATATAACAACATATAAAAAGTCCTATATAGTGAATTATCAATATCAAAGTATCTAAACTCTTTAAGATGTTATCAGACAATAGAAATTATATGAGTTCAAAACTTGCTTTTGCTAATCTATTCTTTAAGGAAGAATTATAAATAAACTTAAAGCCTCTTTCCTCTAATAGTCTTACCTGCTCTGATGGAAGCTTTACCTTTAGCAGCTAGCGTTATCACAGACTTTACAGAACCCACTGATTTCCCTAAATCACAAAATATACAGTCAATACTGATTTCCTCAACCAGTGTCAATATCCAAGGAACCTCACAGAAAAATAGTGTAAGATTAAAAGATTATATTTGGGCTGGAGAGATGGCTTAGCAGTTAAGCACTTGCCTGTGAAGTCTTAGGACCCCGGTTCGAGGCTTGATTCCCCAGGACCCACATTAGCCAGATGCATAATAAGCGGCGCATGTGTCTGGAGTACGTTTGCAGTGGCTGGAGGCCCTAGCGCGCCCATTCTCTCTCTCTCTGTATCTGCCTATTTCTCTCTGTTGTTCTCAAATAAATAAATTTAAAAAAAAGATTATATTTTATTCAAAACACATAATGCTATCAACATTGGGAGCAGTTTATTTTCTCCATCCAGCAATAATGATAATTTCTAGAGGGTGGTGAGAAAATACCAATGATTTCATCTCTTGGCTAGAGCACTATTAAAGTAGCATTCAGGTAAGTTAAATAACTCTCTGAATGTATAGATCAAGTAGAGTCTAAATCACAATTTTTAAAAAGTATTTTGTTTAGTTTTTGTATGTATGTATGTATGTATGTATGCATGCATGCATGCATGCATGCATGCATTAGCAGAGAGAGATAGAAGAGATACAGACAGAAAGAATGGGCATGCCAGGGCCTCCAGCCTCTGCAAACGAACTCCAGATGCATGGACCACTTTGTGCATCTGGCTTTATATGGGTACTGGGGAATCAAACTTGGGTCGTTGGGCTTTGTAGGCAAGTGCCTCAATCTCGTGCTCTTACTGTTTTCAAAAGAAGTTATACAGAGCCTTCCAATCCATGACTCCCTGGATTCCACTTGATTGAAAACATTCAGGAAGTCATACAAAGATGGCTTTCATTCATTGCTAGTGTCCCTGCTGTGCAAGATTCTTAAAATTGATCTGACTTTTATCTATATATGTATGATTGTCGCCCATTTTCCATGATGATTCAACTTATAAGCACCACGATCATTAAATTTACCAACATCCTGTCTACACTGACAGCAATAGGAAAATCAGCTCTGAAAACTGGATTCAAGCCAGGAGTGGTGGTGCACCTTTAATCCCAGCACTCAGAAGGCCAAGGTAGGAGGATCACCATGAGTTCGAGGCCACCCTGAGACTACATAGTGAACTCCAGGTTAGCCTGAGCTAGAGAGAAACCCTACCTCAAAAAAAAAAATAAAAATAAAAATAAATAAATAAATAAATAAATAACTTAATTAAAAAAATTAAAAAAAAATTTTGGGAGTTCAAAACAAGTAGCCAGAAAGTATGAGGGGAGGGCTAGCTAGGGATGTAGCTCAGTTGATAGTGTTTGCCTAGCATGTGTTAAACCCTGGGTTTGATCTCCAGCATCACATAAAAGTGGGTGTGATGGCACATTTGTAATCCCAGCACTACAGACATGAAGGCAGGAGGATCAGAAGTTCAAGGGCAGCATGGACTACATGAGACCCTGTCTTTAAAATTTAAAAAAAAAAAAAAGGAGGAACAGTCCAGAGTCAGAAAGATTCGAGTACTATCTTATTTCTGTGTACCTTATGAGACTACAACTATACTTTAGAAAATTAAATCATACAAAAAGAATCACTGGCAATCATTAAATAAAAAAAAGAGTCTACAGATCTTCCCTTTATACAATCACTGTTGAAAAAGAGCAATGCAGGAGCTACTCCCATTATTGGAAGTTTCACTACTTAAAGTTTCAGTTACTCACAAGTCAGAAATATTGAAAGAACTAGGCATGGTAGCACACACCTTTAATCCTAGCACCAAGGAGGCAGAAGTAGGAGGATGGCTGAGAGTTCAAGGCCAGTCTGGGACTACAGAGTTCCAGTTCAGCCTGGACTAGAGTGAGACCCTACCTTGAAAAAAACAAAATAAATAAATAAAGCTGTCCTGTGCATCATCCTGTCTAGGACATATAGGGTATAATATATACATGTTGCCTGCCCAGTGGTCAAGTAGCAGCCAGCCACCTGTTATCACTCTGAAAGTTGAAGTTTCACAATGCTTATGTTCAAGTAACTCTTGTTTTACTTAATTATAGCCCCTAAGAATGAGTAGTATTGCTAGCAACTCAAGTATGCCAAAAAGAAAACATAACAAGTGCTTCCTTGTAAGTAAAGATGAGACAGTACAATATCTGATATTTGAAAGACCACAATCATATAGCATATTATTTTATTTATTTAGGGTATTTTTGTTTCGCTTCGTCTTGTTTTGTTTTAGCAGCAAGGTCTCTAGAACAAACTGATTTGGAACTTACTTATGTAGTCTAGGCTGGCCTTTAATTCACAGTACTCCTACCTCAGCCTCATGAGTGCTGGAATTAATAAAACATTATTGTATTAACATTGTTGTTAACTGCTTACTGTACTTAATTTAAAAATTAAACTTAAGCCGGGCGTGGTGGCACACACCTTTAATCCCAGCACTCGGGAGGCAGAGGTAGGTGGATCGCCATGAGTTCGAGGCCACCCTGAGACTACATAGTGAATTCCAGGTCAGCCTTGGCTACAGTGAGAGACCCTACCTCAAAAAACCAAAAAAATTAAATTAAATTAAAATTAAACTTTATAACAAGAAACATGCATCTACCTATACAGGGTTCAGTACTATCTGTAATTTCAGGTATTTACTGTGAATCTTGGAATGTATCCCTGTCTATAAGGAGGAATTACTGTACCAATCCATAAAAGTTTTATCACCCAGCTGGTCAATTTTTAGTGTTTCATAAGTTCAGCACAGAAGTAAGTAAGGTAAGTAGGTAAGTAAGCCCCTTGGGTATTTCTTTTTAGTATTACTGTTACTATCATGAGTCAAATTCACTTTACTACTTCTATGTGGACACAACTATTTAAGGAAAACTACATAGCATTTGTCACCAGCAGTTAAGTGATAGCTCCCAGTCCTCCAAAATCTCTCCATGTGACTATCATATACTTATCATAATGTCTGCTAAATAAATGCAATTTCAAAATAAGTCATTTAAGAGGACGACTTCTAAGAAACTATTATATTAAATTCTGAGTATGCCTCCAACAATGGTCATTTCCCAATTAAAAGCTGCTTCTGGTCAGGTGTAGTGGCGCATGCCTCTAATCCTAGCACTTGGGAGGCAGAGGTAGGAGGATCCTCATGAGTTCAAGGCTACCCTGAGATGACATAGTGAATTCTGGGTCAGCCTGGAATAGAGTGACACTGTACCTCAAAAATACAAAATAAAATAAAACAAACAAACAAAGCTGCTTCTTTCCCTTTTAACATACTGTTCTCTATCTTTTAATGATGATGCAACATCTGCATTGAGCAGAAATGGGAGGGAAAGAGGACTTATATCAGGGTAGAGAGAAAAAAAAAAAATCAGTCATGATTTAAAAACCCAATACAATGAATGAAATAGGCTTGGAGGTGTACACCTGTAATCCCAGCACTCAGGAGGTTAAGGCAAGAAGATAAAGAAGTCCAGGCCAGACTTAGCTACTTGACCAGTTCAATGCCTATTTGGACTACATAAGATCCTGTCTCTAAACAAAAACACACACAAACTAACCAACAGCAAGAAAAACAAAAACAAAAACAACAACAAAAAAAAACAACCACTGCAGCTTTTTAAAGAAAATCTTCAATATCTGGACTATTGTGTCCTCAATGAGAAGGAATATCTGTGACATTCATCATCATGAGAGATATTTTCTCCAGTTAAATTACTTTCCTTTGATAATATCAGAGCATTCTATGTTAAATTTCATTTCTCAAAACTATTAGATAACTATTAATCTCAAATATTAGTATACATGTAATACAAACTATTATCACATGAAATCCAAAACTGTTGCCCGCCCTTCCTTCCTTCCTTCCTTTCCTTCCTTCCCTTCCTTCCTCCCTCCCTCCTTTTTCTTTTTTTTTAGGTAGGGTCTCACTCTAGCCCAGGGTGACATGGAAATCACTTTGTAGTCTCAGGCTGATCTCAATCTCACAGTGATATTCGTACCTCTGCTTCCTAAGTGTTGGCATTAAAGGCATGCACCACTATATAAGCCTAACTTTATGTACTTCTTAAATAATCTAAAGTTAGGTAGTGTCTAGAATCCTAATAAAAATATATCTGCGAGACAAGAGTGTGTACCTCAGTGGTAAAGCACTAGCATAAAATGCACAAGGCCCTGAGTTGAATTCTCAGCATCACAATAAACAAAACAACAAAAAGGCCATATACCTGCAGATTTGTTTATTTTGGCTGCTAAAGCCTTGGTCTGTCCAGTTTTGCCTAAGATAACGGGAAAATAATATTTCAATAACATATAACAAGTAACATTTATATTTAGGTAATAGTTAACCTGGCAATAATTTTCATAGAATACTACACAAAAATATCATTATGCTCACCTCTTATGTCCAGGGATGTTCCTAGAGCAAATTCTTAGGCATGAACTTGATGTGTTAAAGGCACGCCTTAGCCTCACTACGTCTGAGATCAAAAGTGTGAGCCACCAATCCCAGCTTTTTCACACATTTAAATTTTAGCAATTAATATTAAACATTCCCCCCCAACAAGGCTGTACTAATATTCCCATCAATATATGAATAGGATGCCTCCATTTCCACACAAATACAGTGTTATGACATCATCATACTATCGTGATAAAAAAAAAATATCAATCTTTCACTACGAGAAGGATTCTTTTCCTTGTTTCAATGGAGTTCTATCAATTTTCACATTTAGAAGTCTTTCTCTGTGAAACCTACTTGTTCATACTATTGACCAAATGGTTTTTTGAATATTATATATTCTAGTTAATATTAACATAGTAAATATTATATTTATTTATTTAAAAGAGGGGGGCAGATAGAGCGAGTATGGGCACACCAGGACCTCTAGCCATTGCAAACAAACCCCAGATGCATGCACCACCTTGTGCATTTGGCTTACATGGGTTCTGAGGAGTTAAACCTAGGTCATTAGGCATCACAGGCAAGTGCTTTAACCATTAACCCATCTCTCCAGTCCTTTTTTTTTTTTTTTTAAGTTTTTAAATACTCTACTTATTTGAGAGAGAGAGAGAGAGAGAGAGAGAGAGAATATGGATATAGGCATGCCAGAGCCTCCAGCCACTGCAAATGAACTTCAGACACATGTGCTACCCAGTGCATCTGGCTGTCGTGGGTCCTGGGGAATTGAACCTGGGCCCATAGGCTTCGCAGGCAAATGCCTTAACTGCTAAGCCATCTCTCTAGAAACCAAATTATTTTTTAGACTGTTCACATGTTTCTCACTTATTGTATATCTTTAAATATTAAAAATATTAGCTGTCACACAGTTAACAATTTCTAGAGTTAGACCAAATGTTTTTGCAAAATAGTTTTGTGTAATAAGTATCTTTCTGTTGGGGAGGGACTGTAAATACCTTTGCTAGCCCATGTACCAAATTAAATCTTTGCTTCATTTGTAATTCATTTTTATATATGTTTTACTTTTGTTAGAGCAAAGTAGTCAGTTTAATGAATTGTTCCTCCCCACTATATGAAAAATATTAACATTTAATGATTTATTTATGATATTACTAATGAAATGTTTGGGGGAATACCTCCAGGCTCTTTTGGTCCTAGCAATCTTCTGTCCATTTATGAAACTATCAAAATATTCTCAATCTTTTTTTTTTGAAGTAGGATCTTACTCTAGCTCAGGATAACTTGGACTTCACTACACAGTCTCAGGTTGGCCTCCAACTCATAGTCATCTCTGCCTCCCGAGTGCTGGCATTAGAGGTGTCCAACATCACGCTTGGCACAACCTTTTAACTTTGTTACACTCAATGTTATTTTCCAGTCAGTGAGTACCATCTATATAATTACATAATTACAGTATTTGTTAGGGATAGTCTTTTTTTGTTCGTTTTGTTTTTGTTTTTTGAGGGAAGGTCTCACTCTATTACAGGCTGACCTGGAATTCACTATGTAGTCTCAGGGTTGCCTCGAACTCACAGTGATCCTCATACCTCTGTCTCCCAAGTGCTGAGATTAAAGGTGTGTGCCACCACACCCAGCTCCATTAAAAAAAAAAAAAAAGTATATATTTCATTTATTTGAGAGAGAGAGAGAGAGAGAGAGAGAGACAGATAGACAGACAGAGAATATGGGTGTGCCAGGGCCTCTAGCCACTGCAAATAAACTCCAGACACATGCGCCACCTTGTGCATCTGGACTGGAGAACTGAATCTGTTTAGTAATTCAGTCAGGTGGATCTCTGAGGTTGCTTCCAGGAAGGACTAACTGAAGGAGGAAGTCCTTCCCCCAAAGCAGGCGGGCCCCTCCCAGAAGGGGACTTTATATAAGGAATCTCTAGGGGAAAAGACCCCCTTCCTTCTTCCCACTTGGCTGCTAGAGCTGCTTGCTGCCTTCCTGTGTGGATTGAAACCCAGTGGCTCCTCAGGAAGCCTCCAGGCCTTCAGTGCCAGATTGGGACTGCTGAGACATCTGGCCACGTGGACTGAGCAGCTACCAGTAATTCTCGGGCCTATAACTGCTATTGGACAACCGTAAGCTAATCCAATATATTCCGTTTTTAAAATAATTCATTCTAGCAGTTCTGTTCCTCTAGAGAACCCTAATAGATTTTGTTACCGAGAGTGGGGTTGCTGCTATACGTCTGACTATATGGCTTTGGCTTTTTGGAGCTGATTTTCAAGAGGAATGTGGAAAGATTTGAAACCTTGGCCAAGGAGATGCCTTGCAGTGCTGTAAGTACAGCTTGATGGACTATTCTGGTCAGAGTTGAAAGACCTGAATGCAGAAAGAACTATGGACTGTGAGGTTTGGCTTATGAAGGTGAGAAAGGGCTGTGCCTAGACTGGGCTAGAAGTTTGTGTGGGAAGTTTTCTGTTATGCCTGGGTCCTGAGAAGCTGTGCAGGGTTGCTTTGGTAGAAATGAACTGGTGTGAGCAGAGGGATATGGCACAGAAAAAATAAAATCTTTGGGCTTAAATTGCTGTCCATTCACCTGCAAATTGTTTGAGAGATTACAACCTTTCAGATTGGGCTAGCTGACCTGCACTGTGGCAACATGAAAAAAATGTAGACTCTTTTGGAGGGGTCTGAGTGCTCAAGAAGTGTCCTGTTCTTTAAAGTCTGCTTTATTCCCCCCCCCCCGGATTAACAAATTGGCACCCTACCTGGTATTGTGGAACATAAGAAATGCAGGAAAGAGAGGGTCATTGAGTTTACAACATGGTCTTGTGTTTTGGAAATGGCCATGAGCAGTATGAAGCAGGTTTGCTGGATGCCTGCATGGAGACCCAATAGGGCCATGAGGGCGGAACCGTGGATTACAGTGGAGACCCAGTGGAGATGCCACAAGATGGCTGCTAAGGAAAGCTGCCGGCCCCCATGGAGTTTTCCAGGACTGTGAGTAGCCTAGCTGGAGGGGCAGAATTGGAATTCCAGAGACTTACTGCTGGTTATAATTATTGAACTTGGAGATTTGTCACTGGCTAGAGTTGCTGGACTTGAAGTTACAGAGTTTGATGTTTGCCCCAGTTGTTTTAAATCTTGTATTGGTTGAATATTTCTTTGCTATGCCCAATACCATCTTTTGCAGTGTGAGTATTTATTCTGTGCCATTATGGGTTTTTTTGGAGATTTTTTTGGTTATTATGGCTCAGTTAAAAGATCTTGGACTATGGAGATGCTTGAACATCACTGTGATTGATAAAAACTACGGGGACTTTTAAAGTTGGACTGAATGCATTGTATTTTACATCATGTATGGATATCAGTTTATGGAGGCCAGGGGCGGAACGTGATGGTTTGATTCAGGTGTCCCCCATAAACTTAGGTGTTCTGAATGCTAGGTTCCCAGCTGATGGAGATTTGGAATTAACACTTCCTGGAGGCAGTGTACTGTTGGGGGCGGGCTTATGGGTGTTATAGCCAGTTTCCCCATGCCAGTGTTTGGCACACTCTCCTACTGCTATGGTCCACCTTATGTTGGCCAGGGGGTGATGTCCACCATCTTCTCATATCATCGTTTTCCCTGTCATCGTGCAGCTTCCCCCTCAAGCCTGTAAGCCAAAATAAATGTCTTTTTTCCCCCACCAGCTGCTCTTGGTTGGGTGCTTTCTACCAGCAATGACCTGACTACAACAGCATCCATGGAAAGGGTAATATAGTTTTCTGTCTTTTATATTTCATAAATAACTGAACAGATTTATCATTTTCAAGCATTTTTCTATGTATAAAATGACTCTCTCTTGTACATTATTCAATATTCATTTAAGGTGACACTATGTACTATACTTTAGAATTTTATACCAAAGTTTCTTCTACAGTTTTATTACTAGAGCCTTATCATCATCATCATCATCATCATCATCATCATTATTTTTGGAGGTAGGGTCTCACTTTAGCCCAGGCTGACCTGGAATTCTCTATGGAGTTCAGGGTGGCCTCGAACTCACGGCAATCCTCCTACCTCTGCCTCCCGAGTGCTGGGATTAAAGGCGTGCACCACCAAGCCCAGCTTAGCATTAAAATTTTTAACTCGCCACTGCAAACGTACTCCAGACGCGTGCACCCCCTTGCGCATCTGGCTAACGTGGGTCCTGAGGAATTAAGCCTCACACCGGGGTCCCTAGGCTTCAGGCAAGAGCTTAATCGCAAAGCCATCTCTCCAGCCCCAGTACAAAAATTTTAACTTTTAACTTAACTAATGAGTAAAAATTCATATGGGCTTATAAGAAATAAAGGCAAAAGCCGGACGTGGTGGCGCACGCCTTTAATCCCAGCACTTGGGAGGCAGAGGTAGGAGGATTGCTGTGAGTTCGAGGCCACCCTGAGACGCCATAGTGAATTCCAGGTCAGCCTGGGCTAAAGTGAGACCCTACTTCAAAAAACAACAACAACAAAAAAAAAAAAAAAAAAGAAAGAAAGAAAGAAAAGCAAGATCTAATTAACTACTAGTGGTCATATTTTGAAAAACTATAGTATGGTATCACTGACAGAAAAATGACATTGACACAATCTACCTACATGCAAATTTCACTAGTTTTACATGTAACCATTAATATGTATTTCATTTTTTGGTTTTAGGAATCCTTTACTTTTTAAAATTTGTTTGTTTATGTATTTATTTGAGAGCGACAGAGAGAAGGAGGCAGAGAGAGAGAATGGGTGCGCCAGAGCTTCCAGCCTCTGTACACGAACTTCAGATGCGTGCGCCCCCTTGTGTATCTGGCTAACGCGGGTCCTAGGGAACTGAGCCTCAAACCGGGGTCCTTACGCTTCACAGGCAAGCACTTAACCGCTAAGCCATCTCTGCAGCCCTGTATTTAATTTTATGAAATTTTACCACATCTAAATTAGTATGATTACCACCAGTTCAGCTATAGGAGTCTTCTCCCATAAAGACCCTTTCTCTACAACACTCATCTGTTCTCTAGGTAATTTTATTTCAAGAATGTGATATACATGAGCTACTATTAAACTCTAAGATTAACTTTACTTCTGCATTCCATTCAAGTTGCTATATTAATCAATAATTTGTTTCTTCTTATTATTGCTATGGATGTAGTTTAACATCTATCCACTGAAGGACTTTTAGGTTGTTTCCAAAATAGTCATAACAGATTTTTATTGGAAAAAAATATAAATAGGCAGATATAGATATATAATGAAGTAGCTATAAATACTATGTACAGTTTTTATAAAAATTAAGTCTTCTCTGTGATAAATGTCTTTAAAGGTCCAACTGATAAGTCCTAAGGTAAGCACATGTTTTGTTGCATCAAGAAACTGCCATGCCAGGCTGGGGATGCACACCTGTAATTGCAGCATTCAAGAGGTTAAGACACAAAAAATCTGTACTCCATTCAGAATGGCTATTCCATTTTATAACCCCACCAGTACTGTATCAGTTTATCCACATCTTCATTAGAATTTACTGCTATGAGCATTTGGTTTTGTTTGATCTTTAAATTCTAACTATTCTGAGATATTTGTAGTGTTCTGTAAGTATCTCGTGTCAGTATTGGCCTCTTTTCGTGCCTCAAACAAGTTTTCCTTTCCTTTGAATGCAATGGAATAGCCAAAACAGAACTAGAGTTAAGCTTCTTTAAAGATTTCATGAAATTCATGTGGGAACTGTTTGTGTAAAATGCTTTTAATGGAAAAATAATTGACTTAGATGTTATCTTTGTATGGTATAAATCACTAATTAAAACATTTTTTAAGTTATTTGAACTTTTAACCATAAGCACCTATTACTTTTTAACTACGTTTAAAAGAAAGTTAATTTTCATTTGAGAACTGAAAAGGTAAACATTTCTCTGGAGTTCATTTATAGTGGCTAAAGTCCTTGGCACACCCATTCTCGTTCTCTCTCTCATATAAATAAATAAATAAATAAATAAATAAATACTCATTCATTAAAGCAAAGAAACCAGAGATTTTATGCACTGTGTGTTTTTCCATGGATTAAATAAAACCATGAGTTTGGCTTGAATATCCCTGTGTTTTTCCTCTTGCACATATTTATTCATTAAATTCACACAGTATATGACATATTAATGGATGAAAAATTAAATAATTAAACTACAAATATTCCCTATTATTAGCCAAGAAAGGGAAATAGGCTCACTGACAAACTATAATACCAAATGACTTATATCACAAAGAACAAAGTTGGAAGATTTCAACAGACTAGGAGTTGTCACATCCTATCCCAGAAAAGTCTTATTTTACTTTGTATCTTTAGTACCTAGCATGGCACCTATTAAGTAAGTACTTACTAAGTGAAGTTCATTGGAAGTTAAGACTGTGTAACTATGAATTAAGGAATACCATAACAAGTCACAGCTAGAAAATACTGTTCTGAGTAGCTGGAACATACCTTCTACTGAAAGGAAGAAAAAGCCATGTGAGAACAAAGGGTAATTTGTGTACAATTAAAGAATTAGGGCTTTATTAGTGTACCAGCACAGGAGGATCATGTGAAACATAGACAGGGAATCACAAGAATAGAAAGAAAATAAAAGAATGAAAAGGAAAGGAAAAGAAAAAAAAACAAAGGACCACTGGGTATTGTGGTGTACACACTTAATCCCAGCACTTGGAAAGCAGAGGAGGATTGCTGTGAGTTTGAGGATAACATGAGACTACACAGTAAATGCCAGGTCAGCCTGGCTTACCTCAAGAAAAAAAAAAAAAAAAAGAGAGAGAGGGGGAGGGAGGGATGCATTTGCATGTCCTTTCCATTAAAGCACAATAAATAATATTCCTAGTATCACCTTGTGAGAAGTTTCTAATAAACTAACAAAATACATTCATTTGGAAGAGTATAAAACTTAAAAACTTACCAGTAGAAGCTGTAGAAATTTTAGCAGTTTTTGAAGCATCTGTCTCTTTTCTATTCAAAAGAAAAAAGTTAGAACTGAAAAGTAATTCTGGGCTGGAGAGATGGCTTAATCGTTAAGGCACTTGCCTGTGAAGCCTAAGGACCTGAGTTTGATTCCCTAGGACCCATGTAAACCAGATGTACAAGATGGCACATGCACCTGGAGTTCATGTGCAGTGACTAGAGGCTCTGGTACAACCATTCTCTCTGCCTCTCCACACCCACTTTCTCAAATAAATAAATATTTTTAAAAAAGTAAATCTAAGTTTTATACAATTCTAACAACAGAATGTTTAAATCTAAAACTGTTTAAATTCAAGCTGGGCATGGGGGCATATGCCTTTAATCCCAACACTTGGGAAGCTAAGGTAGGAAGATCTTGGTGAGTTCTAGGCCAGCCTGAGACTATACAATAAATTCCAGGTCAGCCTGGGATAGAGAGAGACCCTACCTTGAAGAAACAAAAGTTTAAATTCAATGCAACAATTTAAGCTATAGTTATGGTGATTAAAGACATAGTTTAAAAATTAACAAATCAGTGCCAGAGAGATGGTACAGTGCTTAAAACATGCTTGCTTACAAAGCCTGATGACCAGGTTTTAATTCCCCAGTACCCATATAAAGTCACATGTGGTATATGTTGAGTTCATTTATAGAAGCAAGAGGCACTGGTACATCCATACACAATTTCTCTCTTTCTCTTCCCTTAACTCTCAAATACATAAATAACAGAAAAAAATGAATAATTCATATGTCCAATAATTCTCATACATGAAAACACAGAGATCCACTTACTTCAAAGTAGATGCAGATAACCTCTTTGAGTCTAGCATCTTCTTCCTTACGTCTTTGTTCTAAGAAAGAAAAATATTTTGAACAAAAAAAATGAGCTTTCTGGGATAGAGAGATGGCTAAGTAGTTAAGGCACTTGCTTGTTAAACCTAAAGACCTGGGTCTGATTCCCCAATACCCAGGTAAAGTTAGGTGCACAAAGTGGTGCATGCGTCTGGAGTTCATTTCCAGCAGCTAGAAGCCCTGGTACGTCCATTCTCTTTATCTGTCTCTCTTCTCTGTCTCTCCTTGCCAATAAAATTTTTAAGAAATGAGCTTTCCCTAATTAAAAAGGCAATATAGACAATATAGAAAAGTATATGGAATTCAACAATAAAACATTTAAATCTTCCTACTTAAAGGCTTATTTATTTCTACTATAAACAGACTATTCTCTCTAATTTGAATTCATATAGAGTAATTTTAATATCCTACCCTTTACTGATAATGTACATTTTTTTCTTTCAAAAACTTTTCTCTGGGCTGGATAAATGGCACAGTAGTTAAAGGTGCTTGCTTATTAGGCCTGACAGCCTGAGTTTGATTCCTGGTGTCCACGTAAAGCACAAAGTGGAATACGCATCTGGAGTTCACTTAGTAGCAAGAGGCCCTGGCGCACCCCTTCTTTCTCTCTGCTTGCAAATAAATAATATAGTATTTTGAAAAAAAAATTTAAAGACCTCTAGTGGATGACAACAGATAGTATTAATATTTTTTTCCTATACATACCTGTGGTAGTTGAATTTATAAATTAGGTACAAAAACAGATTAATCACAATAAAATACATCAACTATACTGTAAAGTTAAGTGGATGTGGTCTTTGAAACTACTTTTATTATATTTTTCACTTAGAAGTTGTATTTAATGGCTTTTCTTGGCATATACAAATTGTCAATAGACAACCTGAGGTCTAAAATGAGTGAAGTAAGTCATCTGAAAAAAAGCACCATCAGACTTCACCAGTCAGTATGATAACAAAAACCACTACAAAGTAACTAAAGGGCACCCAGTAGTGAATACAGCATGCATATACTGGAAAAACAGACTGTTCACATCCTGGAGAGAATGAAGCAGGACAGCTGAGAAATTTATCAACTACCCAACTTAAAACTTAAAAACTGCTTACTTCTAGAATTTTCCATGTAGTATTTTCATTTATTTTGAGGCAATGCCTCACTCTAGCCCAGGCTGACATGGAACTTACTCTGTAGCACAGGTTGGCCTCAAACTCATGGCAATCCTCTTACCTCAGCCTCCTTGGTGCTGGGATGAAAGTGAACCATCACACCCAGCTGTACATAGTAATTTTTGACCCTAGATGACCTTGGGTAACTGAAACTACTGCACTGACAATTGTGTCTGAGAGTTTGTACCACATATTCCACTTACCTTCCACCCTCAAACCACTATGTATCTTCTTCCCATACACCTACACACTCAGCCCTAATAATTCCTTATACTTGAGACCTCAAACAAGCTATGCAAGTGCGGAACTAATTTATTCAATAGTTTATCCTTATGTCCAAAATTATGCTTGGCAATTAGTGAACATTTAGTGGTATTAGTTAAGTTGATGTGAATTTCATAGTAATTGTTCACATATAATTTTTTACTTTCTTTTGGAGCGCTCTTCCTATTTCCTTCTGAACTATATGAGATTTAATTCCAAATGCCTTACTTAACCCCAATAATTTCAAAGATACTTATGGCTACTTTCAAGTTTAAGAAAAACCTGGATGTTTTTGCTTGTATTTAAATTAACAACTTTAGCCCTTACCACTTGGCTATGTTCTCATTTTTGATAATATTTCAAGCCAAATTACCTTTTTATAATTTCAATTACCATTTCCTATAATTTAATGCTATTTTATAAATCTGTACTTAGATTTTACTATACTTTTTAAATATATCGTTCTCTACTTCTTAGTTCTTTCATTTTCTACTAATATTTTGGAAAACATATACAAGTGAAATACTTTCTGAGCCCAGACAGGTCTGAAAACAACTCTCCAAATAAACATTAATATTTCACCTGAAATGAATGTATTAAATTACAATGTGTTATAACTCCCCCCCCAAAAGGCAACTGATAGTATGTTGCTCTGCTTCCTAAGGCCAAACTATTTTTTTTATAATTATACTATTACTACCTATGTCACTATAGGTTGTACATTCATGACTATGAAATATAAAATCTTTACCATTATTTATACGATGCCAACTTTCTAGAATTCCAGCTATGTGTAAATTGAATCTCTTAGATATATCTACTATATCTTTCCTTTTTCATCAATTCAGCTTTTTACTTTTCTCTAGATCAAGAATGGTAGGACCATACTTGGTTTATCTAGTTTCATTTATAGACACCAGAATACTTAAGAAGTTTGATTAATCTCTCCCATTTGAATTCAGATCACATGTGAACTCATCAGAATTTTCTGTCGTCAAATGTTCACATCTTCCCAACATTATTTTACATTTCAAAGCAATCTTCTTTCACCTTAGTTGACTGCTTAGTCCAGTTTTAGATGAGTCCCCCCATGAACCTTGCTGAAAATACTACACTGAAAAATTTAAAGCTTTGCTTATTTGTGCAGAGTTAAACCAAAGCAGTATTTCACAGCTGCAAGAGTTCTGTTTGCTAGAAGATTATGATCATACTTTTTATTTACTTTGTTTTTTGTTCAGTTTTATTTATTTATTTGAGAGTGACAGAGAGGAAGAGGCAGATAGAAAGAGAGCGAATGGGCACGCCAGGGCTTCCAGCCACTGCAAACGAACTCTAGACGCGTGCGCCCCCTTGTGTATCTGGCTAATGTGGGTCCTGGGGAATCAAGCCTCGAACCGGGGTCCTTAGGCTTCACAGGCAAGCACTTAACCGCCAAGCCATCTCTCCAGCCCTACTTTTTTATATCAAGGGCTCATACTATTTTATAGAAAAAAATATGAGTTTGGACTAGTGGCTACTTTTTTTTTAATAGGAAAAAAGGAATGTAGGTTTTCATTAAATTATTGGTAATGATAAGAGTTGAGAATTGTTCAGTTGAGGAATGAGGTTTATGCTAGCTTTCTTATACAGATATGAGACAGTTTTACTTTTTCTCTTACATGTATTACTTCTGAAAAGAAGCAAAATGGAGAGAATGTTGTACGGATCATAGCCAGATTCAGACTCAGTCCAACCATTAAATGCAGACAAATTAAGTATCTTCTTTGTTTTGGCTATCCATACCAAAAATCATTATCTATAACACTGCCATTGTTTCCTGATTTGGACTACCAGTTTACTTTTTGCTTGCTGTTGCAAACTTTGCACATTGCATTCACTACATTAATATGTCAAAAATGATTGTTCAGGTGCTTCCAATGTGAAGGAGATATGGCTAGTGTTCTGTTGGGAGATCCCCTCCAGTCATTAGCTAATGTGCTGTTCTATCATCACAGAGGAGTCAGGAGTTCCCTGTTTAAGCTTCCTTCCTTCCTCCCCCTTTCCTTCCTTCCTCCCTCCCTCCCTTCCATTCTGCGTCATTCAACTTGTATCTGACTAAAGAACATCAAAGTCTGTGACAGGTACATGGTATATATAGATAGTTCTCCCAATTATATTTATGAAAATCATGATAACAAGCTATTAATATAGTTGGGCTCTTGAACTTATGCAATCTTGTCAAACTTATCAAAAAGTCACCCAGGAGATTTTAATCTACTTGAAACACTTTAAGTCCTTAAACTTTTAAAATTAAACAAAAACGGCTTCTCTTTAATGACTAGATAGACCATATGTGACAATAACTGGTATAAGCATGTTAATCTACCAAAAGCTATTACTGTTATCACAAAAAGTTACTTGAATTAACTGAGTTTCCTCAAAGGACTTCAGTACCCATGCCTTCTCTTCACTTAAATCAATCTTCTAGGCTTTCTCTACCTTCAGAGTGATTAGCTGGTCTAATTTATTCTCCAAACCACTTTCATATGATTCATTAATTAATCCTTCCCATTATGTTTAAACTCTTGAATAACACTGACTTGCCAACACGACAAAGCTTAAGTTCTCAAATTATGTATGTAGTGCTTGCATCTCTGTAACTTCCTTCCCAACTACATGGCCACCTGTGGTAGTTCTGACAGAAAAATATCTCCGGGAAACTCATTCTTTCAGATCCATGTAGCAGGCATTAACTAGGATGATGAGTTACCCTAGTAGTAAAGTAACTATGCACACAAAATTAGAAATAAAAACTGAAGACCCAAAGACCCTTTCTCAAATAAGTATTATGTGTGTATTCCTAAATAAAATTAATGTGCACGCACGCATACAACACACTAAATAAATAAAACTTTTACAAGGATTACCTGTGATCAGAAGGGAGGATGTAAGGTATGGGACGCAGCAGCAGAGGGGTTTCCTAGGGTACTGTCAATGTTCTATTTGGTGAAGTTTGCTTATTTTGTATCTCATATATAAAAAAATGATGTGTTGTTGCTCATCATTTAATACTGCCTGTATGCTGTATATGTGCCTGCATGTAAAATCTTTAATCTGCTAGATTAGTATTTCAGGATTTCTCTACATGTGTGCCAATGGCTAAAAAGTTAAACCACCACCAAAACATCCAAATTCAATTTACCTGTGCTTTTTTCTTTCCTGGAATACATATTTTCACACTTTTCCCATTTATTACAAGAGGCATTGTTTCAGCATACTTCATGACTGCAGTAACTGTTTTTCTCAATTCCATTTCCAAGTAAGCCTAAAATGAAATTTGATTTTGGTGAAATATTTACATTTAAAAGATCCTTTATTTCTTTCCTTTACCTTCACTTCTCTGCCCCCACTCTTTCTTTTTCTTTAAGGGGACAGGGAGTCATACAGGCCAGGCTGAACTTGAACTAGCTATTTAGCCAAGTTAGCCCTGAACACTTGATCCTTCTGTCTCCACGACCCAAGTGTTGTGATTACAGCTATGCATCACCATGTCTAGCTTAAGACTCTGTGTTTAAAAATAAATTTAGGGCTGAAGAGATGGTTTAGCAGTTAAAGTATTTGCCTGCAAAGCCAAAGGATCCCAGTTCAATTCCCTAGGACCCATGTAAGCCAGATACACAAGGGGTGCATGCGTCTGGAGTTCGTTTGCCAGTGACTGGAAGCCCTGTCGCACCCTCTTCTCTCTCTCAAATAAATAAATAAAATATATTTTAAAATAAATAAATAAATTTAATACTTCTTTGTGGATCATACAATATAAATGACCCTAAGAAAGATCTGGTGCTTTCCCCTCTCTCTGTTTTACACTTTAGTGGTATAAACTATGCTCAGATGGCTTATGTCGATAAATTTGATAGGACCTAAAATTGCCTGTGAAGGATTTCCTAGATTAGGTTAGCCTCTGGGCATGCCTGTGAGGGAGTATCTTGATTAGGTTGAACTGGGAAGATGCACCTTCACTGTGGGCTGTGCCATTCCAGGAGTCATGATTCAGGATTATATAAAAAAAGAGCTGGCTGAGCACCAGCATGCTTCGTTCTCTGCTTCTTTCTTGCTATGATAGAATGTAATATGGAACTGAAATAAACCCTTCTTCCCTTAAGCTTTTTGTTCTGACCAAAAAAAAAAAAAAAAAAAAAAAAGGTAACACTCATGCCATTTATTCATTTATTATTATTTTTTTGCCAACACAGCCATGCTCTCTCATTTACATAATGGCTACTTTTATACTATTGCGGTCCCAAGGACAGCCTATGAAAGTTAAAATACAATATGGCTTTTAAAAAAGTTAAGTGTGGGCTGGAGGGATGGCTTAGCGGTTAAGGTGTTTGCCTGCAAAGCCAAAGGAGCCAGGTTCGATTCCCCAGGACCCACGTTAGCAAGAGGCACAAGAGGACACATGTGTCTGGAGTTCGTTTGCAGTGACTGGAGGCCCTGGCACACCTGTTCTCTCCCCCGCCTTCTCTGTCAAATAAATAAAAATTAAACCAAAATATCAAGAAACAGTAGTCTGAGCATATTAAAATAAAAAAAATAGAAAAAAAGTTGAGTGTTACATTCCCTAGGATTTTGCTCATTCACAAGGGTCTTTTGCCTTGTCACTGTGAATATAGTGAAACACTTATTTAGCTATCAATTATATATGAATATGTTATATATGAATATGAATTACATATGAATACATGAAGTACAAATGGCTAAGAAACAACAGCTTTTACTATCACCAAAGCTACAACTCTGCATGAAATTTTACAACAGACTGAATGACTCACCTCCTTTCTACTAGGTACAATAAGGACATCATTTATTTTTCCAAATGACTGAAATACTTTTCTAATATCTTCTTCAGTACAGCCATCCTCTGGTAGTTCAGATACAAGGAGAATTGAATTGTAACTCAAAGATGGCTCTTTTCGAGGCTAATTTTGGAGTGAAAGAAAATTAAAAACATATTAAGTATGCATTAACCATAGTAATAATAATTCCATACATAACATCTACTATTATCAGTCTTTTAATGGGTCATTTCTAAACATTATGGCTTTGTTCATTCTATGTTCTACTAATTGAAAATGGTATCTACATAGGTATAGTATTTTTAAAGATTCATATAAGAGGGTATGGCAGCACATGCCTATAATCCCAGCACTCAGGAGCCTGAGGGATGAGGACTACAGCAAGTTTAAGACTAGCCTGGGCAACATAGCATCTACAAAACAAGTACACAACTTGGATATACTATAATATTAAATTTACCATTTATGTTAAGAAGAAAATCCTTTTGAAAGTTTCATGGCTACCACTAGATGTCTTCAAACAAAATAAAAGAATTTTATACAGCAGACTAACTCGAAAAATTCTCTATACTCAATACTTCTTCCTAATGACCTTCAAAATTTTGTAATCACAGCCAGGTGTGGTGGCGCATGTCTTTCATCCCAGCATGCGGGAGACAGAGGTAGGAGGATCGCCATGAGTTCAAGGCCACCCTGAGAAAACAAGAGTGAATTTCAGGTTAGCCTGGGCTAGAGTGAGACCCTACTTCAAATAACAAACAAAACAAAACAAAAAAGAAAAGGGCTGGAGAGATGGCTTAGTGATTAAGGCGCATGCCTGAGAAGCCTAAGGACCCAGATTCAATTCTCCAGGTCCCATGTAAACCAGATGCACATGGTGGCACATGCATCTGGAGTTAGTTGGCAGTGGCTAGAGGCCCTGGTGTGCCCATTCTCTCTCTCCCTCTCATTAATAAATAAATAAAAATAGATTAAAAAATTTGTAATCACATGTTAACTATAACCTTTGGAGAAGGAACACAATTGTTGAGTCTTAATTTATCTAATACAATTTAAAAAATCAGGTCTACTAGGGCAGTAATTAAAAAAACAAAACAAAACTTCAGCATGGTAGCAAGTGAGTTCTAGTCACAAACTATAAAGTAAATCTGTAACAGAACACAAACTACACTGCTCCAGAGTACTTAACTTCCAATTGTATCACATAAAATATGATACAGACTGGAAATGAGCAATTCTAACTTCTGGTTTATTAACAAAGGTTATAAAAACTCACTAATACTGTTGTTACATCTGCTTAATAAGCCAACCAAGCTCACCTCACTATCTGCTTCTGAAGATAGCAAAAAACTTCATCATTTACCCCAATGGTTTGTTTGGTTTTAAGACATTATCTCCCTCTGATGCCCAGACTGGCCTCAAATTTACAATCCTCTTGCCTCAATCTGCTTTAGTGCTAAATTCATGGTGCCACACTTGATTGCAATTCTATGTTTTGACATATCAAATGCCAAATATCTGGCATTCTTAAGGTGTTATAGACTGAATTATAACACTTATTATTCATAAGAAAAACTAATAAAATAGTCTGCATTAAAATAACAAAAAGTCATGATTTCAAATTAAAAACTTCAGACAATTATGTTTATTTGTCATAGTAACAAATGCACTAATATACTAAAGAATTACTGACCTTCCGCTGGAGAAAAAAAGCTTTACCAGACACCTGTTTACCTTCTTGTAAGGTGTCATCTTCAAGATTCTTAGATTTACGAGTAGAATGTCCTACATTTGCATCACTCTTTGTAGAGCTTGCAGATTTAACTGATGGCTTTGTTCCACTGACATTTTTAGGCTTTTGTGCTGGTGAGAGTCCTTTATCAACTGTTTCATGCTGCTTCTGTTTATTAGATTCTGTCCCATGTCCAGACCGTTGTACATCTTCTAGTGCTTTCTTTCTATCTGTTAAAAAGGATATAAGCACAAGTTTAATTAAAAAGAACTTGAGGGCTGGAGAGATTGAGGGCTGGAGAGATTTCCCAGTGGTTAAGGCCTAATAACCCAGGTTTGATTCCCCAGTAACCTAAAGCCAGTTGCACAAAGCGGCACATGAATCTGGAGTTTGTTTTCAGTAGCTAGAAACCCTGACATGTCTAATCTCTCTTTCTTTGCTTGAAAATATAAATATTTTTTTTTAAAAAGAAAGATATAACTATCCAAACTATGAATAATTTCTTCAAGGCTTAAGTGAATTCATGTAAGTCTATAATCAAGCCACAAGTTTATCCATCCAACCCCTAAAATTATTAAAGCAAACTATAATGTGTCTTCTTTTGAGATAGGTAAACCTTGAACTCTATTATGTCACCTCAGCTTCTCCCATGATGAGATTATAGGTGTTGTGTCGCCATACTCAGCTTACATCCTTGGTTGTGTTTCTTTTTCAAGGCAGGGTCTTACTCTAGTTCAGGCTGACCTGGAATTCACTATGTAGTCTCAGGGTGGCCTCGAACTCACGGCAATCCTCCTACCTCTGCCTCCCAAGTGCTGGGATTAAAGGCGTGCACCACCACACCCGGCTCACACCCTTGGTTTTTAAAGCTGATGCTAATGAATGGACACACTCTTCATCCATCTTCTCAAAGTAACAAGAATAATGCACTTTGGGATATGAGTTACATCTCATCTATCAATTTTATGATTTAATAACATAAAACATCTAATTTCTTAAAGTCCAAATAAAAGGAATGAAAAATTTAGTCAAAACTAGTAGATTTATGGTTTCAGGGTGATTCGTACCTGATGACCTCACTGATCTTCTTGAGGCCCTTTCAGGGCTAACTGATCGGTGAGATTTTGGACTACCTCTAAATGGGTTTCTGCTTCGATATGGCGAACGGGATCTGGATCTTGATCTGTATCTGGAAATGAACCGATGGCAAATTCTTGGACTTCGACTTCGTGGCCTATATGTATAGCGAACTGGACTTCGAGATCTACGGAACCTGTGACTTGAGCTTGACCTCCTAGAATGTCTAGGACTGGGAGAATGAGAGCGTCTTCTTGGAGTTTCATTTTCATTCCTATTGCCTTCATTTCTACAAAGTAGAAAAAAAAAAAAACTTAGCAAATTACTACAAATTTAAATTTTATTAGATGACAGAAGTAGCTTTTAATTTTTTTTTTTAAAGATAGGAGGTCCCTGAACTTGTGGCAATACTACTACCTCAGCTCTTTAAGTGGTAGGATTATAGGCATGACCCACCATGTCTGGCTAAGAAGTAGTTTCTTAAAAACAAACTACTAACACCAAACTCTGGTCACAGATAATAACTTAAAACGAAAACTAGTCCTACTTGTTATAATGTATCCAGCCTTATAGGTATGGAACCAACAATCAGAACACATGATTAGTCCTCTAGTTTGCTTGAATCCTTTTCTTTCTTTTCTAGTTTTCAGTCTCTATTTTGGATACTCTAATGAAGTATATTTGTTCATTGATTAGTCTTTTCCCTACTATTTCACAAGTATTATGTTACATAAAGAATTTAGGGTGCTGGAGAGATGGTTTAGTGGTTAACATGCTTGCCTGCAAAGCCAAAGGATCCAGGTTCAATTCCCCAGCACCCATGTAAAGTCAGATGCACTAGGTGGCCAAGTGTCTGGAGTTCGTTTGCAGTAGCTAGAGGCCTGAGTGCACCCATTCACATATACATACACTCGCTCTATCTGCCTCTTTCTCTCTCAAATAAATATAAATAAATAAAAATATTTTTTTAAAAAAGAATTTAGGGGCTAGAGATATGGCTTAGCAGTTAAGGCATTTGACTGGAATGCCAAAGGACCCAGGTTTGATTCCCCAGGGCACATGTAAGCCAGATGCACAAGGGGCGCACACATCTGGAGTTTGTTTGCATCAAGGCCTCTCGCTGCTGCAAACGAAATTAAAAAGATTCATAGAAGGTTCTTATTCCAACTGCTTAAGCATGGTTAAAGTAGGACATCATTTAAAAAAAAACCGTATCAATTAAAAATAGCTATTTGCTTCTAAAAGGAAATCAAGCGTTTTTTTGTTTATTTTATTTATATATTTGAGAGCAACAGACAGAGAGAGAAAGAGGGGGGGGAGGTGGAGAGAGAATGGCACACCAGGGCCTCCAGCCACTGCAAACCAACTCCGGACACGTGCACCCTCTTGTGCATCTGGCTAATGTGGGTCCTGGGGAATTGAGCCTTGAACCAGGGTCCTTAGGCTTCATAGGCACACGCTTAACTGCTAAGCCATCTCTTCAGCCCAGAAATTAAGGTTTTAAAAAATATATATTTAATTTATTTATGACAGAAAGAGAAGAAAATGGGCATACAAGGGCCTCTTGCCATACAAACTCTAGCTGCACACTTTGTGCATCTGGCTTTATGTGGATACTGGGGAACTGAACCTGGGTCATCAGGCTTTGCAAGCAAACACCTTTAACTACTAAGCCATTTCTCCAGACCAGAAATCAAATTTTAATAATAACACTATTGAAAGAACATTACCTTCTTGATGGGAGGATCTCAGGATTCCAGTCAGGGTATCTAATTTGAAAATAAACAATACCAAAGAACAGTTTAAATTAAGACCAGAAAGACTCAGTTAATCTTTACCTATAACATATCAATACTATTTAAACTTCCTTTTTTTTTTTTTTTTGGTTTTTCGAGGTAGGGTTTCACTCAAGCTCAGGCTGACCTGGAATTCACTATGTAGGCTCAGGGTGGCCTCAAACTCATAGCTATCCTCCTACCTCTGCCTCCAGAGTGCTGGGATTAAAGGCATGTGCCACCACCACGCCCAGCTAAACTTCCATTTTTATATAAAATGATTTAATAATGTATTAAAATATAAAAATTTTCTTGGAAGTAAAATATTTAGTTAGCTCAGTATATAAGCAAGGTAAAATGCTAGCAGATGTGTAGTAAAATGTTTCCCAAGACTTCAAAATTTATTTATGTAAACTGGACAGTACAAACAAAAGCCTTCAGAGGTACAAGATAAAAGCTTAGGAAGGGGTTTAACAGAGAGAAGAAAAATGCTATGCATGGTGATACAAGAATCAGAAGTTTGAAGACATCCTTGGCTACTGGGAAAGTTTAAGGCCAGTCTAGGGCTCTACATAAAATCCTGCATAAAAATAAACTAAAAAGCAACTACAAACGAGAGAGTTATTGAGTTGGTTCGGGGGTAAAGTACTTGCTTGCAGCATAAGAACCTGAGTTTGGATCCCCAGAATCCACATAAATGTAACCAGGTGGAACAGGTGGATCCCTGAAGCAAGCTGACTAGCTAGATTAGCCAAAGAAACAACCTCTGGGTTTAGTGAGAAACATTTTTAATAAATAAGGTAGAGAACAACTAAGGAAGACACCCAAAGTTGATCTCTATCCTCCATGCACACCCATACACCCACACATATACACATACACACACTACACATGCAAAAGAAAAAGGAGAATATCAAAGAATTAATGAATCTAGTATTTCCTTATCAACTTTTTTGTGGTTTGAAAAATTTTCAGAATCTAATTCTAAGGAAGAATGAGCAAAGATCCATGAGCTAGATGAACCAATTATCTTATATGCTATATAATGATAGGAGAATGCCTGTGCCTCAGTTTCCTCACAGGTAAAATAAAAAATCATATTGTATCTCACAGTAGTATAAAAGATTAAATATATAAAGTCATTAGAATAATATCCAGCATACAACAAGCATAGCCTAGTTTTTTTTTTTTTTTTTTTTTTGAGGTGGGGTTTCACTCCTAGCCCAGGCTGACCTGGAATTCACTAGGTAGTCTCATGGTGGCCTTAAACTCATAGTGATCCTCCTACCTCTACCTCCCGTGTGCTGGGATTAAAGGTGCAGTCTAGTTATTTTTAATATAAAATGTCGATACACTAGGGCTGGACAGATAACTTAGAAGTTTAAGGTGCCTGCCCATGAAGCCTAAGGACCTATATTTGACTCTCCAGATCCCACATAAGCCAGACATACAAGGTGGTACAAGCATGCAAGGTCACACATGCATCTAGAGTTCAACTGCAGTGGCTGGAGGCCCTGGCATGGCAATTCTCTCACTCTCATAAAAAATGTTGAGGCCTGGAAAGAGTGTTTAGTGGTTAAGGCACTTGACTGGGAAGCCTAAGGACTCATGCTCGACTCCCCAGGTCCCACATAAGCTAGACACACAAAGTAATGCAAGGGCGCACAAGGGCACAAGGGGGCACACATGTCTGGAATTTGACTGCAGTGGCTAGAGGCCCTGGCGTGCCAACTCACTCTCTCTCTCTCTCTCTCTCTCTCTCTCAAAAAAAAAAAAAGGTTAATACATGGTATCTTTTGCCTCAAGTTAACAAACTATCCCTTATTATTATAATCCAGAAAGAGAGGGCACATAGCATATACTTTAAGAAAAGGCTGGGTGTGTTGGCGCATGTCTTTAATCCCAGCACTTGGGAGGTTGAGGTAGGGAGATCACTGTGAGTTTGAGGCTAGCCTGAGATTACATAATGAATTCTAGGTCAGCCTGACCTACAGTGAGACTCTACCTCAAAAAAAATAAAAATAAAAAAAAAAAAGACTAATAACCTAATTGTATATCAATAATAACTAAATTAAAGCTGGGCGTGGTGGTGCAAGCCTTTAATCCCAGACTCAGGAGGCAGAGGTAGGAGGATTGCCATGAGTTGGAGGCCACCCTGAGACTACATAGTGAATTCCAGGTCAGCCTAGGACTAGCGTGAGACCCTACCTCGAAAAACCAAAATAATAATAACAACTAAATTAATCATGGTATATATACACAATGCAACTTACAAGAGCAAAGAATAAGAGAACCAAGCACCCAATCAAATCTAATTTACTTGGCAAATTTTTTTTGGAGCAGAGAGGAAAACATAAAGGAATTATTCAAGAAGGTACAACCCAAATAAGGCAAAAAGAGTAGGGTAGAGCGTGAAAGTGGCAGGCATGAAAATTATATAATTTAAAATCAAAGTGTGATGTACACAGGAAAAAATAAACAAAAAGGACTATTGACGTACATAGAAGGTTTTAAGTGTCAAGCATAACATTTTTCTAGTAAATCAATAACAGTGCATATGGCTAGATTCCTTTACTACCATGAATGACTGCCTATAGCAAATAACTCACTCCTTAGAAAAGATTTTTCTTTCTTTTTTTTTTTAAAGGAGATGTTTCATTTAAAGTAGGCATATCTAATTCTAGAAATGTTATTTCCGTATGATAAACTAAGATTGTGCTATCTAAGGAGCCAATCCCACTTTCTATTGTTTTGTTTTTAAATTTTGTTTATTTGCACATTTCTCTCTCTGTGTGTACATGTGCCAGGGAAATGCCAGATGTATGACACCGTAAGTGCAACAACTTATTACCACAGCCACTACAACTGCTTTAGAGATGGACAATTTTCCCAAAGTAGATCAAAAGAGTCAAAACAAGCACCAGTGCAGGAAGTTCTGTGAAAAAAGGTCCAAAAAAAGACAAAGAAAGAGCCAGGTATGATGGCTCATGCCTGCAATCCCTTGAGTTAGGAGGCTAAGGTAGGTGGATCAGGAGGACAAGGACACCCTGGACTACACAGGGAATTAAAGCCTAGCCTGATACGTAAGACCCTGTCTCATAACAAATCAAAGCAAAACTAAAACAAAACACAGCTCCTGAAAATAACCAGCTATACAGATCACTTGAGTCCAGAAGTATACAGGAGGCATTTTGATATGTACCTGAGTTCTCATGAAACCACACAAGAGCCAGGAAATGGGAAATATTCATGACAATGATTTTTGCTTGATCATCAAATTTAAGCTGTTTCTTTTTCTTCTTTTTCTTTTTTGTTTATTTTTACTTATTTATTTGAGAGTGACAGACAGAGAAAGGCAGATAAAGAGAGAGAGAAAGACAGATAAAGAGAGAGAGAATTGGCGCGCAAGGGCCTCCAGGCGCTGCAAAGGAACTCTAGACGCGTACGCCCCCTTGTGCATCTCACTAACGTGGGTCCTGGGGAATTGAGCCTGGAACCAGGGTCCTGAGGCTTCACAGGCAAGCGCTTAACCACTAAGCCATCTCTCTCCAGCCCAAATTTAGCTGTTTCAAAATGTAGAATCACTCCCTGAGGTCTCCCAATTAAATGAGCCAATAATCTCCATTTAAAAAAAAAGAAATATTTTGGCTAGGTGTGGTGGCTAATGCTTATAATCTCAGCACTTGGGAATTAGGAGAATGAGGACCAAGAGTTTAAGGCTAGCCTGAACTACACAGAAAGTTCACAGCCTAGCCTTGGTTGCCTGACAGACTGTCTCAAATACTGATGATAATGCAGGAGGAGGGGGGTGGAGCAGAGTAAAAAGAAGGGGGAGAGGAAGAAGAGAAGTAACCGGGGCTAAGAAGATGACTCAGCAAATAAAGGTGCTCACTTGCAAAGACTGAAGCTGGGGTTCAGTTCCTAAGCCACCCATATAAGTCAAATGCAAAAGGTGGCACATGTGTCTGGTGTTCGTTTACAGCAGCAAAAGACCCTGGTGCACCCACATATATATATATATACCCCTACACACACACACACACAAATAAGTATTTTCAAAAAGTAATAAAACTGTATTAAGTTGGATTTATGGCATAAGTTGGAAGAGTCCTGAATAACTTTGAAATTCAAGATGTTATCAGTCTGCTGACTAGGAACTATCTAATGTTATATGTTAATGTTATAATGTAAATATCTAATTTACATTACTCTAATATAGGAGGAAATGGTTATTTCCCTTCCATGACTGAGTAGGGGAAACCCTTCCAGTTGTTCTGCTTACAGAAGGAAAAAAAGCTGAATCAATGCACCTCTGGCTTAAGATTTACTATGAAAACAGGTTTTGACTGAGTTGGTTTTTAGTTACGTAATCTCTGAAAAATAGGTAAAGATAGTAGAAGGGAATGATGTTTGTTTACTCTGCAACAAGCCATTCTGAGAAAGGCAAGCTAGCAAAGAAAAACAACGAAATTAAAAAAATAAAAATAAAAACAGGGCCGGAGAAATGGCTTAGCAGTTAAGGCGCTTGCATGCAAAGCCAAAGGATCTCGGTTCAATTACCTAGGACCCACGTAAGCCAAACGCACAAGGTGGCACATGCATCTGGAGTTCGTTTGCAGTGGCTGGAGGCCCTGGCATGCCCATTCTCTCTCTCCCTCTCTCTCAAAAAAATAAAAATTAAAAAAAGTTTTTTTTTAAAAAAAACAGTCCACCTACTAGGGTTTATGTTAAGAGACAGTAAAGGACCACACTAAATTCTCTCTATGTAGAAACAGAAATAGTAAACACATTTCTGTAAGATTACTATTTTTCAAAAGGCAGTAACTTCAATCTTGCTAAATGTATTTAATAATTACATCTGAACATTATTTCATAATTCTGCCACCTATTTAAAAAGGAAAAAAATGTTCTTACTGTTGACGCAACTGTCGACAGCTCTCAATATGAGTGGAAGTGTTCTGATGCTGAATCCAATCCTATTGTAAAAGAAAAGAAGTGCTGAAATTAAAATATTCTTCATGATAACCAATGAATTAGGCTTCTTTAAATGACAAAGGATGTTTTAAATTTAAAAAATATAGCTATAAATAGCATTTGGCTATAATAAATTTTTAAAACAAAAACTAGAATCCTCCAACAAAATGCACACAATTCCACACCTTGATCCCATTTTAAAGTATTTTATATAAAAATACTCTTAAAATCATACCGCTGACATTTTGAAAGTTTCAATTTGGAGAAAATAAAGCATGTACCAGAAAATAGCTTCTCAAATCTGCCCAAACAGCAAAAAAAAAAAATCCTATAATGTGGAATTTATGTGACTTCTTCAAAAATTTAGCATCTCAGACTAGAGGTGGCTCAGCAGTTAAAGAAGCTTCCTTGGAAAGCCCAATGGCCTTGGGTTCAATACTCCAATACCCACATAAAGTAAGATGCACAAAGTGGTGCATGCATCTTAAGTTTACAGTGGCAAGAGACCCTGGTGCACCCATTTTCTCTCTGCTTCCAAATAAATAAAAATATTTTTTTAAAAAATCAGCATCTCAATGACTTAGTCTTCTAAATTTCAAATTAACATTACCCAGCAAAAGATATTACTTTATGTACTTCATTCCAAATAAAGTACTCACTATATGGAGAAAAAAAATCAGTAAAATTTTCATGAAAAACTTCTATTGACCAAATCTAATTTATTTTCAAGATTTAAAGGAAAGCAGCATTTCAAAAAGACACGATATCCTTTACATATAGAGCTTTACAATTAAAATGCTTACACACTACTTCATTTACAAATAAATTTGCCTTGAAATTACAATCCATAACAAATAGTTCCTGGAAGATACATGTTGAGGGGGACGACGACAATACAGTTTTTAAAGACACAGTCTCCAAAGTCAAGCAGTTAGTTAAAAGCAACATGTATGTTACTCAATGTGTTATTGTTCCTCCAGCATCTGGAAAGGCAAAAAATTCTGTTTTAATCTTCCCTTAAGAAAAAATTTTATTTATTTCTACTTCCACAGTTAAACTATGTTTGACACTAACTTTGGACTCTGCCTTAGCACAAACTATCTCAAAGTGTACGCTATTTCCAACAATGAGCAACAAGTTATGCCAACAAACTGTTTCATTACAGCTTAATTTTGGCTACAAAAATGGAGTAACTGCATACCCTCCTTACTGCTGTGATCAAAAAGCAAGAAGACATTAGCAGTTAAGCCTTTAATAGTGCTCAACCTACGTCTTTGATACAGACATTGCTTATACCAAACAGATAGACTAAGAGGCAGGAAGTTGGGCATGATTTATTTTGGACCATAAAGTATTTTATTTGAATAAGTTGTCACATTTATAAACTCAAAGATTTTACACCCAAATCCAATTTCCAGCTTTCCTTGAAAAACATACAAAGAAATGATAATACTAGATATGCATTCCTGTAGCAACCATTAGCTGAAGGTAACTGTTGCCTTAGTTAAGGCATCATTTTCTCCAAAATACACACCACGTTACTGTCCCTAAGAGGCTTGCTTCATTTATAGTATTTAATCTAAGCTCAGTAAATATACCTATGCCAACTAAGTTTAGACTCGCTGGTAAAAGTACCCAGACAATAGTTCAAAAAGCTATAAAAACACTGCTTTTATAGGAAAAAGTAATAATTATCTATGAAGCAAAAGATATTCGGTACTAGCATACCCATTCTTGCTCTATCTGCCTTTCTCTCATTCTCTCTCAAATAAATAAATAAATAAATAGGACTCAAACGTGGAAAGCAAAGCTATTAAAGGATTGATTTAGTAGGAAAAGGGGCCTGAAATTAATAATTCACACTTACTGGCTACATTATTTATAATGTCGTATATATGTACATTTACAAGGTATCAAAATACATCACAAAATAGTGAGTTTGTATATCTAAATCCTAGTTTGCATACTTTAATTAGATGAGCCCCTATGTGTTGTCTTTAAAAGGTGTTTATAATGGCAATTTTTATAAAATCTAATGATCTGATGACTGATTTATATGCCTGAAAATTAATTAATTTTATTTATTTTTTATTTATTTGTTTGAGAACAACAGAGAAAGAGGTAGATAGAGTGAGACAGAGAATGGGTGCTGCAGGGCCTCCAGCCACTGCAAACAAACTCCAGACGCACGCGGCCCCTTGTGCATCTGGCTAACGTGGGTCCTGGGGAATCAAGCCTTGAACCGGCGTCCGTAGGCTTCACAGGCAAGTGCTTAACCGCTAAGCCTTTTCTCCAGCCCCCAAATTTATCTTATTAATACAGATTCTACCATTTTACATTTGAATAACTAGGGAAGCTTCCAATTAGATGCCATATGGCATCTTTCTTCTCATTTCTATTCACCTGCACTCAGTCATTATCTCCCCTAGAAACACTTTCAACATGGTACTTCATATATCAAGAAACTCAATTACCTTCCCAATGCCTCTGGTCTCAAATCTAAGCTCTTTATGCTAGCTTTTCAAGACCCTCCAAACTTACTTCTAGTATGTTCTTCATTGCATTCTATTGTAACAAGAACATCAAGTCTTGTCTCAGAATCTTTTCCCTTCTGCATATTGGTGCTCCCATCTGCAATACCATCCGTGCTCCTCCTCAGATATCTAAACCCTATTTATCACTCAAGTGCCATCTTCAAACTATTCAAACTCCTCCATGAAGTCTTCCTTCCTATATCCTTCTAGTCCACAAAATTAGTATACATTGTGTTATTTCATTACCCTGCTTCTAACTAGACTATAAAATGATACTAGGATGCATATTTATATGCTTCATTTTGAACACAAACTTCTATAATACACAACAGGCATTGTTAGGCTGATAATGCTGGCCTGACTGATACAAATCTAAAGCCAAGAAACAAACACTAAGTAGCTTTGCCCTACAATATATTGAAACAAGTTAAATCACCAAACCATTTTTTATTTAAAAATTTTAAAATTTCCATGGGTGTATAATCTTTCCCCTCAATGACATCATATAAAAATGGCTTGCAAACAAATTTTGTGTAGGTCTTTATTTCTGCCCTAGCACCTACTAAACAATCATGTACAAAACTGTTGTTGGTAAATATATAGTAATAAATGTACATCTTTTCAACCATACAAAATAAAAAAATCCAGAAGTTCTTTAAAATATATTTTCTTCAATTCATTATGACTTGGAAAAATTAGTGGTTATGCTTCTTGCAGTAACATGATGAGCCCAACAATGCCTAATTCAGTACTAAGCCCAGGGCTAGTCACAGATTAAAGTGCTGTGATTTTATTCATAATTAAAAAAAAAAAAAAACAAAAAACCTTTGAGCAGGGCTTGGTGGAGCATGCCTTTAATTCCAGCACTTGGGAGGCAGAGTAGGAGAATCATGAGCTTACACAGTGAATTCCAGGTCAGCCTTGGCTAGAGTGAAACCCTACCTAGAAAAACAAAAAACAAAACAAAACAAAAACCACCACAAAACTGTCTTCTCTGATGGGATAAGTCAACTATCATTTTATTTTATTAGAATGTAGCCTGGACAGAACATTACTTCCTGATTCTTTTTTTCTCCCCCTGGGTACTGAGAATTAAATCCAGGGCCTGGCGCATGCTCATGTGCTCTCTCTCACGTGCGCGCGTGCTCTCTTTCTTTTTGCTGGAGTAAACTTTTAAGAAAACAGCAATAGTTCAAGGTTTCAGATTCTTTCTGACTGAAACCTGGTGAAGAATAGACAACAAAATGGTAGCATGTGAAGGAGAAAAAACTCAGGGAGAATTAACACCTTTACATTTTTAAACCTCTTTAAGGTGTACAACCAATTCAAGAGTAAGGCCTTGAATCAAAACTTATTGAGATATATTTACCTTCTTTTCCCCACTTGTCATCTAAACCTACAAACTACATTAGTAAACAGAAGGACCAGTGCTTTCCAAACATGTATGTATATAATGGAATTTCCTGCTCAAATCTATCAACAATTATTATCAAATAATATATATTCTATATTGCACCACTGGAAAATTTCTTCTTACCAATTTCCTTCTACCTATATTAACCATAAGTATCTGAAGCATTTATTTTAATTTTCCTATCCAGGTATTTTGCATTTTACTCATTTTCTAAGCCCATAGTTGGCTCCATAATCAGTTCACCCTGACTCATTTTGTTATGAAAGTATTTTAGGAAGCTTCTCAAGAAACACTGAAAATCAGCATTCTATACAAAACTGAGAGACAAAGCAACATTAAGTGTTTTTAGCTCAAAACAAGTATATGCAAGACTAAAAGTACTGTTTCTTAAAAGTGTGCATTACAAATGGATTATGGCAAATTTTTATATCAGATCTGAAACATATCACATGTAACATTGTATTATGAGTACAGTTATATAAGTTTTATGTTGCATAAGTGGGAGAACTAAAATTTCAAATAAATGGGCAAATTATTTGATATGCCCAGAAACAGGAATATTATAGAACACCTAACACTCGATTCACCACTAGGGCCACTTAGCTAAATAATATTACAACTAAGCGTTGATACTGTATCAAAATTAACTTCTGTCATTGCTAAAATGTCTTGTTAACACCAGCATCCATATCAGATTTTAGAGAAAACTTGGGGCGCTGAGCATCATTATACAGTGATCTTTAAAAACACTCACCTTCAAATGACTACATTCTACGTTACACAGAGAACACAAATGTGGAAATATTCTTGGAGATGCTGCATAATAATCATTCATCATAGAAGGAGTTGGAAGTCTCTTCATCTTCTGGGCATCAGCATGTGAAAATTTTGGTAGCCATGATGCTTTCACAATCCCAAAGGGAGACTGAATGGGAATGTCATCCTCTGATTGGTAATTCTTTTTACTTCCTCTAGGTCCAATGTGTACATTCGCTGAATTAATTACAGGTTTATGTGGGATCCGCTCTGGCTGGCTTAAAGCTGAAATTAATTCAGATGAAAAAGGTTGTTGGATCACAGACGGAGGAACCAGAGACTGACTCATTGTCTGGCTAACTGTTTGGCTAATAGATTGGCTGATGGATTTAACAGGCTGAAGGACTGACTGTCCTGATATGTGTAAGCCTGACATCTTGGTTCCACTCTCAACTGGAAAAAAAGAGCGATTAGAGGACTCACCAGGGAAGTCCATCTGACGAAAGACATCTTCAACAGGAAACATAGAATTACATATCACATTTGGAGTGGGAACAGATGCAGAAAGGCTCTGCTGTGACCGAAATTCATTCTTGACCTCATCAGTTGGAATTTCGGGATCATAAATACGTACTTCAAGTGGATCTTCTGTATAGCCATATTTACTTGCATGCCCATAATCAATCACATTACTTGAAACTGCCTCATTACCAAGTGTTTCTTTATTTCTGCTGTGAGAAGGTAAGTTAGGTAATCGGCGCCCCATTTTTCGCATTCTTATATCCCTCAATATTAATGGCATATTTTCAGGAGTTAGCTGTTCATCAGGGTAGCGACTAAGTTCTTCTAGGTCTTCATTAGATAATCCAAAACTTGCTAAGATGCTTGAGGCACTCTCTTTTGTATAGCGGCTCTGTACTTTAGGGCTTGGTTCTGTAACCTGTGTTATAGAACTTTGTTTCACTCCTACCGATGGAGCTATATGAGGTTCATCATCCCATCGGCTACCATGAGGCTTCCCCTTCTTCTGCTGTGCTTCCTGGAAATCCAGTTTTTCTTTGGTCAATCTTGGATCAGTTCTATGCTGAGTCACCTGAACATTCAATCTCTGTGGTCCCATGTTCTGGTAAGATTCATGGCCAGCAAATCTGTGTGGAATTCCACGGGCTCTCCCTGCTGGGTAAAATCTTGGAAGACCCATAGATCCAGGCCTAATAAATGGTCCTGGAGGCCTCATCCCAGAAGGGTTAGGTGCTCGTGGCCTTTGAAGTGGAAAGTTTCCTCGAGGATTGAACCTGGGTCTCGACATGGCTACTTTCAAGAATGACTGATTTAATACAGTGTAAGGTCCTGTGGAACCATGGGAGGCAACGGCATTCAGCTGCTGAAGCGCCAACTGAGTCTTAATGTGAGCAAAGTACAAATGAGATTGGCCCAATAGAAGTGGGTTTGCAATGCCCAGGCTCAAGGAATTCACAAGTGGTGCGAAATTTTCCAAGAATAACACAAAGCTGAAAGTTAAAACACAAATATTAGATCATTTTAACTCAAACCACTTCATGAAGTGGGTTCTACAGCCAGTGTAAAACATTTTGAAATCAAGCCATGAAACAATTTGCATTCCATATACTTTCAGAGTAAGGGCTTACAAAGATATTTAAAATGTCTCCTAAAACTTTCTCTTCTTTTCTGAATCCAGAACACAAACCCCAAACCTCAAGCTAGAGTTCATGTGTTACATAGGGTGCTGAGCTGGGTGCTGTCCTAGGTGCTGGGATGTAATTACAAGTCCTTTTAAATAATCTTGAAAAAGATTGAGGATTTATTTCATGCTTTTATACTGGGGGGAAAAAAGATGAAGGCATTAAGATACTTACAAATGTACACTTGATATATATGTAATCAGACATACAAAGAATGAGAGAATGGTAACATTCAAGTTTTATTTAGACCCATTTCTATAAGACAAATTCTTCCTTGAAATCAACCTTCATATTTACTAACTTCCACATGGCAATTCAACTATACTCATATTCCTGTTGTTTTAACTGTTATCAAACAGTTGTTTCTTGTAAGATAAACATTTGTCACTAATAATATGACTACAAAGCAGGTGCCATCACACAGAACTGGTTACAACATAATATATAGCAAAACCAGTCATCCTTCTCTTGAATGTCTTCATAGTGAGAATAAACAAAATATACCGATAATAATAATTAACTTTACAGAACACTGTCCATGTGTCAGCTTTTGTTCTAAGCACTTTGCATGAATTGAGTTATTTAGTTCTCACAACTCCCAAGGCAGGCAATTTTACAATAAAAGAGGTAAGAAGTAATAGTGACATGCACAATACTGGAATTTGCATTCAAGCTAATTTAGCCTATGAGCTATGCTCTTAGCCACTAACAGACATAAACATGACCATCCTATAGTTCAGACACTGTAATAATTAAAAATGGTTGCTGACCCTTTTTAACTAGCCCATCATATTGATATGCTACCCACTTCACCCAACTTTTAATTTCAGCTATCATTCAGGACCAAGGTCAACAGCCAAGAAGGCATCTTCCCTCTTCAATATTTAAGTATACATTATGCCTATCAAAGCCCTATTTCTACACCTGATGGGCACTGAGAGATCTTGAGATATCTATGACTACTAATGGAAATCTATACTGTGCATCTTATTTGCTGATCATCACATAATGATTTAAGCTACAATTTCACTCATCACAGCAAGATATTTTTCTTTATTGAAATGCTAACTTATTTGGGGAAAAGGCTTATATGATTAAGTTTCTCCTTTTCAACCCTTCTGTATGCTACCAACATATTCATCTTTGCAAAAGGACATTTTTACTACATCATTCCTGTTCAAAGATCTAAGAGCATTTCATTCCTCTTAACTATTTGCTTAATGTGTAAGGTCCATCAATCTAGTCAATCTTTACCTTTCTCGGGATATGTATCTATGTGTGGCACTTGTGCAGATGACCAGAGGACAAAGACAGGTGTCCTCTTTCATTGCACATTCTACTTTCTTTGAGACAGGGTCTCTCAACTTAGCCTGGAGCTTACAGTTTCTCTACTAGACTGGAGCTAATAAGACCCAGCAAACTTGCCATCTCCACAACTCTCAGTTCTAGGGTTACAGGTGGGCAAGGCCATAGCTAGCTTGTAATATGGACATTGTGTATCAAGCTCAGCCCCTCATGCTCATACAGCAAGCACTTTCATCCAATGAACTACCACCCCCAGCCCTACTTTTATAATTTTACCCAAATCTTAGCTCAGCTAGGCCTTTGCACCTAGTCTCTTCCTATCAAAACAAGTCAACTTGCCCTGAATGTTGATTTATTTGACTTTACTCATTCCGCATGGTCAGTTTCCATCAAATCTTCCTTGAGAACCATGGCTTAGTAAAATCTCCCAACAACCTTTCTTGATTATAGCCTGAACCATTTTTTTGGATTCATATCAGTCATGTTTTGCGTTAATAAGCATGCTGTTTTTAAAGTATTAGGTGTCAAGTGAAGTTATATGCTCACAAGTACATAAACCTCACAAACCCTCAAATATTTGATAAAGTACCTGAGAGACTGCAGAATCATCATTATTAATGCACATAGATTGTTTTCAAATTAGAATGAAACACAAAAATAAAGAAAACATACACATGCTTTGAATTTACCAGCTACAAACTAAAGACGCCAACTATTTTTAAAAGTTCATTTATAACAAACTCCAAGTGTCTTAAAGCAATCACAAATTATATGAAACCGTGATCTTCATCATAATAGTTACTTCAAAGAATACCTTTGTAATACAAGAATATATCAGAAAGATCATTCACCCTGACCTTTATCCCAGAGATGCAGGGATGGTTCAACATATGCAAATCGATAAATGTAATACATTATATAAATGGACTGAAGGACAAAAATCATATGATCATCTCATTAGACGAAGAGAAAGTGTTTGACAGAATCTAACATCCCTTCATGATAAAAGTCCTACAGAGACTGGGAATAGAAGGAACATATCTCAATAGAGTAAAGGGTATTTATGACAAGCCTACAGTCAACATATTACTAAATGGGGAAAAACTGGAAGCTTTTCCACTAAAATCAGGAACAAGATAAGGGTGTCCACTGTCCCCACTTTCATTTAAGATAGTACTGGAAGTCTTAGACATAGCAATAAGGCAAGAGACGCACATAAAAGGGATACAAATTGGAAAGGAAGAACTCAAGTTATCATTATTTGCTGATGACATGATTCTATATATAAAGGACCCTAAAGACTCTACCAGCAAACTGTTAGAGCTGATAAACACCTACAGCCATGTAGCAGGATACAAAATAAATACACAGAAATCAGTAGCATTCCTATATGCTAACAACAAACACACAGAGGATGAAATCAGAGAACCACTCCCATTCACAATTCAAATAAAGTACCTTGGAATAAACCTAACCAAGGAAGTAAAGAATCTCTACAATGAAAACTATAAAACACTCAAGAGAGAAATTGCAGAAGACACTAGGAAATGGAAAAACATCCCTTTACCTGGATTGGAAGAATCAATATTGTGAAAACGGCAATCTTACCAAAAGCAATCTACACATTTAATGCAATCCCCATCAAAATTCCAAAGGCATTCTTCACGGAAATAGAAAAAACAATCCAATACTTCATTTGGAATCACAAAAAACCTCAAATATCTAAAATAATACTGAGCAACAAAAATAAGGCGGGTGGTATCACCATACCTGATTTTAACCTATACTACAAAGCCACAGTAACAGAAACAGCATGGTACTGGCACAAAAGCAGATATGTAGATCAATGGAACAGAATAGAGGACCCAGATATAAGTCCAGGTAGCTATAGCCACCTGATATTCGATAAAAATGCCAAAAATACTCATTGGAGAAAAGACAGCCTCTTCAGCAAATGGTGCTAGGAAAACTGGATATGTATCTGTAGAAGGATGAAAATAGATTCTTCTCTCTCTCCATACACAAGAATTAAGTCCAAATGCACTAAAGACTTTAACATCAGACCTGAAACTCTGAAACTGCTAGAGGAAAAAGTAGGGGAAACCCTTCAATATATTGGTCTTGGCAAAGACTTTCTGACTATAACCCCAATTGCTCAGGCAATAAAACCACAGATTAACCACTGGGACCTCATGAAATTACAAAGATTTTGTACTGCAAAGGACACTGTGAATAAAGCAAAGAGGCAACGTACAGAATGGGAAAAAGTCTTTGCCTGCTATATATCTGATAGAGGATTAATATCTAGGATATACAAAGAACTCAAAAAGTTAAATAAGAAATCAAACAAGCCAATTAAAAAATGTGCTATGGAGCTAAATAGAGAGTTCTCAAAAGAAGAAATACAGATGGCATATAAGCATCTAAAAAAATGTTCTACATCCCTAGTTATCAGGGAAATACAGATTAAAACTACATTGAGATTCCATCTGACTCCTGTCAGATTGGCTACCATGATTAAAATAAATGATCATAAATGCTGGCAGGGATGTGGAAAAAGAGGAACCCTTCTACACTGTTGGTGGAAATGCAATCTGGTCCAGACACTGTGGAAATGAGTGTGGAGGTTCCTAAGACAGCTAAAAATTGATCTACCATATGACCCTGCTATAGCACTCCTAGGCATATATCCTAAGGACTCATCCTATTTCCTAAGAAGTATATGCTCAACCATGTTTATTGCCACTCAATTCATAATAGCTGGGAAATGGGACCAGCCTAGATGTCCCTCAACTGATGAGTGGATAATGAAGATGTGGCACATTTATACAATGGAGTTCTACTCAGCGGTACAGAAAAATGAAGTTATGAAATTTACAGGAAAGGATGGATCTGGAAAGGATTATACTAAGCGAGGTAACTCAGGCCCAGAAAGTCAAACGCAGCATGTTCTCCCTCATATGTGGATCCGAGGTACAGATTATGGGACTTCTGTGTGAAAAGGAAAAAACTCAGTAGCAGAGGCCAGTTAAGTTAAAAAGGAGATATAAATGGAAGAGAAAGGAAGGGAAGAGGGTAGTTAATAGGTTGGCATTGTATATATGTAAGTAGAAGAATAATGGGGGTGAAAAGGCCCAAAGTGAGGTCAGGGGAAGAGATTCAGTAAAGGAAAGGTGGAGGGAGGGCTAATCAAAATCTAAGAGGATGCAAATAAATCATATGGAATCCTCCGGTTTTGGACAATGGAACACTCAGGAGCCATAGACCGTTGTTAGAAAATTTTCAGTGCCAGGGATGGGATACCTCCAGTGAGTTGTTGGCCAGGGAGGTCCCTGATGCCCCCAAAACATTATACGCCATTGCCGAGGCCCTTGATTTCCCACCAGGAATAGATGGTAAGACCCTGTTGCTGAAGACTCCACATACTTGGGCTGCAAGGCCACTGAGAAATTCTGCTGGAACTGAGCTGATAACCTCCTCCATGTAGACCAGCTGACAGAAAGCTGGAAGAAGCCATTCTTCATGTAGTTCAATGGGAGAAAGAGATACCACCAGTGAAGATACTAAACAGTGGACACTGCAAGCCCTATAATTGGCCAGCCAGGTCAAATGAGCCAACGGGTGCAATAGTGGCACGTCTGTCATGGTGGAAACCAACTGCCCTCCAATTGGACTGGAGGCCCGCTCCATGGGGGGGGAATACATCCCTGATACTGAAAACTTAAAACAGGGGTAGTCATGAGCACTAGGGGTGTAACATCTGCTGATGTCTGGAAAAATGTATATACTATGCTTATCAAACTACCCAGTAAGCACTTATTTTAATATTCTTACCCTTATATTAATGCTACTCTCACTTTGGGTACAGAATCTTCTCTTTTCAGATGGCAGTGACCTTGGAATGACTCAGAAGGTATTATAGTGCTGGAAAGAAGTGACTGGAGTACTGAGTAACATCTCGATCACACCTTCCAAGGCTCAGGGTCTAATGTGGAAGAGGTGGCAGAAAGAATGTAAGAGCCAAAGGAAAGGTAGGACTCCTTACAACTCCTTACCACGTTCTCCCTCCAGACATAAAATGGCCTGGATACCCATGACCTCATAGTGCCTGACACTACCTACACAAGAGTATCATAAGAGGAGGAAAAGATCATGAAATCAAAATAAGAGAGACTGATTGAGATGGGGAGGGGATATGATGGAGAATGGAATTTCAAAGGAGAAAGTGAGGGGAGGGAGGTTATTACCATAGGATATTTTTTATAATCATGGAAAATGTTAATAAAAATTGAGAAAAAAAAGAACGTGTTAAAAATAAAAAAAAAGAATACCGTTGTCTTTATTCACTTCTTAAAAACAAATACTTCTGAGGAAAGCAGTTTGTCTCCTCTTTCTGCACCATTTTCTCTAACTGGTAAAAACTCTTTGTATAACATGAGGAGCACAAACTCTTCCAAATACTGTTTTTTCCTCCAAGTAAAACACAAATGTTGCAGATTTCAATTATGATATGTAACTGTGAACAATTATCAGTTGGGAAGAACTATATTTTAAGTTCACTAAAGGAAAAATGGTATGCATTTCCAAAAGCACCTAATAGCATGGCATTACACCAATATAATATATTTAGAGAATATATGATAGTAGCCTTCGAACAAGATGTATTTTGTAAGACCACTAATTGAACTAGGCTATGCACCAAAAAGAAACTAAATTCTATTTATTTTGAGGAAGTGATAAAACCTGAAAATATGACAAAAACAGGACAGCCCCCCCCCCAAAAAGAATAAATTTGGTATTAACATCTGGAAAATAATCAAACAAATTAAGATAGCCACTATAATTTTTTTTTAATTAAAGCCCAGGGTTCTGGTCACAAAGAGGTTTGCCTATACAGAAGAATTTATAGCTACCTTACAAAATCATTGAGCTTAGAAAAACCTAAACTCTGAGTTTCATTTGATGTGTGTGCATGTTACCTGTGTGAGTGCAGGTGCACGTGTGACACGGTATATGCGTGGAGATCAGATCAGGGTTCCTGCTCTGGATGCTGGCTCTCTGTTTCTTGCTGTCCTTGCCAGGAGCTTTCTGGGATCTTCTCCTGACTCACTGTCAGCATGAAGTCTTTTAACATTTTATATGGGACTTTGGATGGAACTCAGGTACTCCTACTTGAGCAGGGGAGTGCTTTATCCACTGAGCAATCTCCCAAGTCTGAGATCTTAGCTTTTAATTAACTCCTTTGAAAATAAATTAGGAGGCTGGAAAGAGGACTCAGTGGTTAAAGCCACTTTCTTGCAAAGCCTGAAGGCCTGGGTTTGACTCCCCAGTACCTATATAAAGCCAGATGCACAAAGTGGCACATGCATCGAGTTCCTCTGAAATGGCAAGAGGCCCTGGCATACCCATTCTCTCTCTCCCCCTCTCTCTCCCCTTGCAAATAAGTAAAATTTTAAAAGAAAATGGATGAAATTAAATAGTATTAACACTTTAAAATTTTTATTCATAATTATGTAAGTAATGCATGCTTATTATACAAATAAAAAGTAGCAAATAAAATATTTAATAAAAACATTACCCCAAAGATGGCCAGTGATGCAGGCAGGTAGTCCCAACTACTTAGGACGCTGAAGCAGAAAAACAAATTGATCCCAAGTGTCTGAAGCCTATATGACTAACCCAAGACCCCATCTCAGACAGAAACATATTAGGTTGGTGGCTCATACTTGTAAATCCAAGACTAAAGTAGGAGAACTACCACGAGTTCAAGGACTGCTTGAGTAACACAGTGAGATACAGGCCACTATGTGCCACAGTGCGACCACCTCTCACTAAATAATAAAACCATCATCCTGAGTAATCTAATATTTTGTTATTTTCTTCTCTCTCTCTTTTTTACATGCATGTGGGTTTATGTCGCTTGGGAAGAGCTACACCAAATGTTTTGTACAAAAACTGAACTAGGCTATTTACCTTTTTTTTCCCCGAGGTAGGGTCTCACTCTAGCTCAGACTGACCTGGAATTCACTATGGAGTCTCAGGGTGGCCTCGAACTCACGGTGATCCTTCTACCTCTGCCTCCCAAGTGCTGGGATTAAAGGCGTGCAGCACCACGTCCGGCTATTTACCTTTTTTTTGTTTTGTTTTTTGAAGCAGGATTTCACACTAGCCCATGCTGGACTCAAACTCATACCAATCTTTCTATCTCAGCCTCCCCAGTGCTCAGATTAAAGGTGGGTGCCACCACACCAACCCTATTTACTCTTTCACAGCAATGTGAGGACCAAGCCCAGAGACTTGTGCATTCAAAAGTTGTAGCTTCAAATTACTGTATTCCCAGCCATTTGCTACTTTCAACTGACATTTTATTTTCCCACATTTAATATTTTTCACAAACAGGACACTTAATGGTCATAGCGTTTCAACTTATTTTGAGAAACAGAAATTTAAAACTCTCTTCAATATGCTTTTAAGACATATTCTAAAACAAAAATTCAGTATGATGTCAATTAAAAAAATTTTTTTTTTACAAGCTGGGCATGGTGGTCCATGTCTTTAATCCCAGCACTCCAGAGGCAGAGGTAGAAGGATCTCGGTGAGTTCGAGGCCACACTGAGATTACATGGTGAATTCCAGGTCAGCCTGGGCTAGAGTGAGACCCTACCTCAAAAAAACAAAACAAAACAAAAAAACATTCTTTTACAAAGAGCAGAAACTGCGTTCTTGATACACGCATGAAGGAATGGTTTAACAGATTAATAAGATATTGTCAGCCGGTCACAGTGGTGCACTCCTCTAATCCCAGCACTCAGGAGGATCACTGTGAGTTCAAGGATACCCTGAGACTACATAGTGAATTCTTCCAGGTTATACTGGGCTACAGTGAGACCCTACCTCGAAAAACAAAAGGCAAAAAAGAAGATATTGCCATTAGATTTCATGAGGTATTTCTGAGATGTCCACTTTCAAGGAAAATCAAGACCTGCCTATTATTTAAATTAGGCCTTCAGAATGAAATGGGCCCTTGTTTCTTTACAGGTATCTAAAATCTCTTAGACTCTAGAACCCCTATCAAAAATTAAGTCAACCAGATCAAGTTGGCACCACTGGATCGATAATAAAAAGGTCTATATTAAGCTCTATTTCCTTAGACTATATATGCAGTACTTCATGGTTTCTGAGGTGGTTAAATACTCATCTCATTTGAGATTCTCTACCACCCTGAGAGCAAAGGACTTCCCAGTTTACAGATTAAGTAATACCATGTAACACAGCTAGGAAATAAGAAGAATTCCAGATACAGTAAGTGTAAATTTATCTTTCAGTGCCATTCTAATTACAAGAAAAAAAGTATGCTCTTTACCCTACTACCATCACCAAAAAAGGAAGGGGGAAAACCTATTGATACACAACAAAATGGGCCAGGTGTAGTGGTACATGCTTTTAATTCTGTGAATTCCAGGTCAGCCTGGGCTACCCTGCTTCAATAAACAACCCCCTCCCACTGTCCTGGATGTCTGACATACAAAAAAAAAAAAAAAAAAAAAAAGGCAGAATGAAAAGTTTGCTATAAACTTACCACAAAGGAGAAAATATTTTAACATTATTTTATAGATACATACCCACATATCTCATTTGGTGTTGCCTTATTAGAATATAATCTTAGAATACAGAAATTTAGATAGCGAATTCTAGGTCAGCCTGAGCTAGAGCTATTACACAGCTCTAGCTGTGTAATGTAACACAGCTATTATATATATTATATATAATTGTCCAATTAATCATAAAAACTACTATGCATCCTCTGCTTTCCTTGGTTTGGCATTCAATCTGTTATTCTCCCCTACTGTGTAGATAGATTCTATCAACACTTTCCTACTAATTAATTTTGTTCTGTCATGTCTCTCAACAGAACCAGTCACAATTCAGGTGCCAGAAGTGTGGTTAGACAAGTACCCCACTGGGTGTCGCAAGGCCTGAATAGGTTATCTTTAAGGAAATGGTCAAATACAGCAAAAATAGACACAATTAGAAATATTACTGAGCACACATGGCACAGGCTTTACTGTCACTTGAAACGATGATAAACCTCATGATTTTCAGATATGACAAAAATGAAAGACCAATTGATAACATGCAATGCTAAAAATACAAACCACCTTGAGACAATAACCCGAAATAGAAAAAATGAAATAGTTATTTCCAAGAAAACAACTTTTTGAAAAAAAATAAGTTAAATTTAATAATTGTATAAGCTTTTTAGTTTTTAAGAACATATGCACTACATGCATCCCAATAGCAAAACATTGTATTCACTGGAAAAGATGCTATGCTGGTCACAGTCTTATCTACCTTGCCACCACTTAATATGGTGGATTAGCTAAGGAGAAACCACTGGATCTGAAATAAAAATTATCCCTGGGAATATTTTAACTGGAAATGAGAAAAGTGAATGTTTATAAAATGCAAATGCTACAAGAGCTGCATAAAAGGAGGAAAGAAATGATGACAGAGTGATGGGAAGGGACTATGACCATGCTATATTGGCTACATTTATGGAAGTTGTCAATTAAGTTAAAAACTCAAATACTGCTGAGAGCCATAATAACTACCTTACTGAGAGAATGCACAAGCACCGAAACAAAGCAAAGACAACCCTGTCAAAGAGAAATGGAATCTAAAGACTGATACAATAATGAAGGCATCCCGTATTGAATCCCAACTGCTTCTGTGACCTAACTGCATCCTTGCCCCCCCCCCACTTGGTTATGAGCTTCTCATATGGAGGGCATGGACCAAAAAGCATTTCCATCTACCTAAAGTAGGTTCTAACATCTTCAAGTAAGCATAAATCGTTTGACTGTGCCTTGAAATGTCTAAAGCCTTAAATTCTTTACAAATTATGAAAAAGCATATACAGTATCTTATGCCAAAAAAAAAAAAAAAAAAAAAAGGAAGAAGCTCCTGAGAGCTCAACACAAAGTAGACTTAAAACACACCCACCACGGCTCAGGGAATCTTGCAGAAGAGAGGGCAGAAAGATTTCAGAGCCACAGGTTGGGAGGAAATATCCAGAGGCATTAACCACCCCCTCAATGACTGACTGCTGCTCTCACAACTCCTAACCCACAAACCCATGCAGAATATCAGCAATCCCACTGAGGAGGGCCCTCAGTGGAATGGGGCCGGGGAGGAGGGAAATGATGGTATAAACATATGTATCCATACAAAGTATATACAAATTAAAAAAATAAAGCAGGGTGTGGTGGTGCACGCCTTTAATCCCAGCACTCAGGAGTCAGAGGTAGGAGGATCACCATGAGTTTGAGGCCACCCTGAGACTACATAGTTAATTCCAGGTCAGCCTGAGCTACAGTGAGACCTTACCTTGAAAAACCAAATAAATAATAATAATAAAAGAAAATTAAATTAAATTTTAAAAGTGAGGGAATGGGAGAAGGAAAGAAGAAAACACATTTATCTGCTCATGGTTTAAAAAGGAGAGACAGGGCTGGAGAGATGGCTTAGTGGTTAAGCGCTTGCCTGTGAAGCCTAAGGACCCCGGTTCAAGGCTTGATTCCCCAGGACCCACGTTAGCCAGATGCACAAGGGGGGGCATGCATCTGGAGTTTGTTTGCAGAGGCTGGAAGCCCTGGCACGCCCATTCTCTCTCTCTCTCTATCTGCCTCTCTCTCTCTCTGTCACTCTCAAATAAATAAATAAAAATGAACAAAAAAAAATTAAAAATAAATAAATAAAAAGGAGAGACAAAGGCAGGTGTGGTGGTGCACACCTTTAATCCTAGAACTCGGGAGGCAGAGGTAGGAGGATCGCCATGAGTTTGAGGCTACATAGTGAATTCCAGGTCAGCCTGGGCAAAAGCAAGACCTTACCTTGAAAAAAAACAAAGAAAATTTTAAAAAAGGGAAAGGGCTGGAGAGATGGCTAAGCAGTTAAGGCATTTGCCTTCAAAGCCAAAGGACCCCAGTTTGATTCCCCAGGACCCATGTAAGCCAAATGTACAAGGTAACACATCTATTTGGAGTTCATTTGCAGTGGCTGGAGGCTCTGGCACATTCATTCTCATTCTCATATTCTCTCTCTGTGTCAAATACATAAATAAAATATTTAAAATGATAAAGGAAAGACAATAATAGAGAAAACAAAGATAATGGTTAAGGACTAAAGGTATAGGGAAATATTTCATCTTATCCAGTTTTGACCTTTGAAGGCATCTGAATAATATGCAAAATTTTTAAAATTTTGGAAAGATATAAAATTAAATTGGGCTAGGGATATAGCTCAGTGCTTACCTAGTGTACCAACAATCTTTATGTTCAATCCCTGGTGCTACATAAAACTGATGAGGACAGGACAGCCAAAAGTTCAACATCAAATGCCAGGTGTGGTGGCACATGCCTTTAATCCCAGCACTCGGGAGGCAGAGGTAGGAGGATCACTGTGAGTTTGAGGCCACCCTGAGACTGCATAGTGAATTCCAGGTCAGCCTGGACTAGAGTGAAACCCTACCTCGAACCCCCCCCCCCCAAAAAAAAATCAACATTCTAAGCTATATAGAGAGTTCCAGGACAGTTTGAGCTATAGGACTGTATGAGTTAAAAAATAACTAATTAATTAAATCAATGAGGTTGGGAAGGAGGAGGTAAGTATTGAAAACTAAAAAGAAAAACAATCACATTTCAAATGATTATCATAATACACTTAAAAGAAAAAAAAGAAAACCAAAGTACTTTGAGTGTACTATTCAAGTTAAAGTTCTTTTAAACTTTTTTTAAAAATTTGTGCACACACCAAGGGAAAGAATGTTATGAATGTGTCAGGATCTTTCACCAGTGCTGCATATGCTGCTACCAACTAATGCCAGTCTGGCTTTACATGGGTGACTGGGTTAATGAACCCAGGTAGGCTTTGCAAGCAAAGCAACTGTAACTGAGGAGCCATCTCCCCAGCCCCAAATCTACTACTCCCTTTTTTGTTTCTGGTTATTCTAGATAGGGTCTCACTCTAGCTCAAGCTAGAATTTACTATGTAGTCTCAGGCTGGCCTCCAACTTACAACAACCCTCATACCTCTGACTCCTGACTGCTGGGATATAAACATGTGTGCCACCACCACCACACCCAGCTTATTCTATTTCTATAAACTAAGTTTTGATGGAGGTAGGGGGAAGAGAAAAAACAAGATTTCATTCTTTTTAGTTTTTTCTTAAGTTTCTTTTCTTTTCTTTTTTTTTTTTTTTTTTTTTTTGGTGTTTTGAGGTAGGGTCTCACTCTAGCCCAGGCTGACCTGGAATTCACTACGGAGTCTCAGGGTGGCCTCGAACTCACAGCAATCCCCCTACCTCTGCCTCCCGAGTGCTGGGATTAAAGGCGTGCGCCACCACGCCCAGCTAAGTATTTTTATTTATTTGAGACACAGAGTGAATATGGGCCCACCAAGGCCTTCTATTTTGTGCATCTGGCTTTATGTGGGTACTGGAGAACCAAATCTGGGCCATTAAGCTTTGCAAGCAAGCAAATTTAGCAGCTGAGCCATTTCTCCAGCAATTTTTAGTGTGTGTTTTTTTACAATAATATAGACAAGTCAATTCCAAAACACTTTATTATGATGATTGAATAAGCAGGTGATTTCATGGCGTCAGAAACAAGGGCACTTACTTTAAAGCATACAAATGTAAAATGAGAGAAAGCAAAAAAAGAATGCACAGTAACAGATTATAGAGCACTAAAAAACAAAAAAGATTGTCTATATCAGTAAGTTCATCAACAGAGGAGTAGAGTAGGTTCTCCCTGAGTTTTGAATAACTGGAAACTGTAGAGGAACAGCTGGAGTTACGAAAGTTATCACTTTGAATCAGTGAAGAATACTTCACCTAAGTCTTTCCCAGCTAAAAAAAATATGTCAAAAAAGAGTTTGAGCAGAGTAACATGTGGTAGAGAATACTGTGCCCAGTAGTCATAAATGCTACAAGAAAAATTTAGTACCAAGGGTAAGACACCTTCCATGTTGATCAGGGTGTCCCTGATGCTCCCAAAGCATTATAGGCTATTGCCAAAGGCTCTTGGTTTCCCACCAAACTAGATGGTTAAACACTGCTGTGGAAGACACTACATGCTTGGGCTGTAGGGCACTGAAAAATCAAGCTGAAGCTGAGCTGGATGGAGGCCTTCTCCCTGTTGACCAGCTGTCAGGATGTTTGAAAGACCTATGCAGCCAGTTGGGGAAGAAAAGTCATCAACTGTTAACGAGCAGTGGACTCTGCAAGCTTCATGCCAGGCCAAATGTGCCTGCTGATGCCAACTGGCATGTCTGTTATGGGGGGGGGGACCAACTGCTCTCTCACTGTACTAGAGGCCCACTCTTTTGGATGGAATTCCTGCCTGATACTGAAAAGCCTGTGGCTGGGAAGGTCACGAGCTCCAGAGGGTAAACTTTTGTTTGGCTGTATGGATATACTATGCCCACCAAACTACCCTCTAAATACTTATGCTTATTCCCATATATTAATGCTACTCTCACTTTTGGGTAGAGAAGCTTCTTTTACAAATGGTGGTGACCACTGAGGTGACTCAAAACTCAAAGTGCTGTTAGTGGAATCTTCAGCACTACATGAGATATCTCTATTGTATTCTCCAAGGCTCAGGAACCACTGTGGAAGAAGTAGCACGAACAATGTAAGAGCCAAAGAAAGAAGAGTGCTTTGCAATACTGTCTTCTAGACAAAAAGTGGCTGTGGTATTCATGACCTCACAGTAGCTGACACTACCTACACAAGACCTGTATAGTAGGAGAGAAAAAAAAAAAATGATGACAACAGGAGCTAGTTGAAAAGGGATTCAGCCGGGCGTGGTGGCACACACCTTTATTCCCAGCACTCAGGAGGCAGAGGTAGGAGAATCGCTGTGAGTTCAAGGCCACCCTGAGACTACATAGTGAATTTCGGGTCAGCCTGGGCTAGAGTGAGACCCTACCTCGAAAAACCAAAAAAAAAAAAAAAAAAGGGATTCAGTGGAGAGGGAACAGGGGAGGGGAGACAAAGGAGAATGTTGGGAGAGGATTATGATCATGGTATGTTGTATACATAAATAAAGGGTGTCTATAAAAATTTAAAAAGGGCCGGGCGTGGTGGCACACACCTTTAATCCCAGCACTCTGGAGGCAGAGGTTGGTGGATCGCTGTGAGTTTGAGGCCACCCTGAGACTACATAGTGAATTCCAGGTCAGCCTGAGTTAGAATGAGACCCTACCTTGAAAAAACAAACAAACAAAAATTAAAAAGAAGGGCTGTAGAGATGGCTTAAAGGTTAAGGTGCTTGCTGGCAAAGCTGAAGGACCCAAGTTCTATTCCCCAGTACCCACATAAAGACAGATGCACAAGGTGGCACATGCACCTGAAGTTTGCAGTGGTTGGAGGCCCTGGTGCGCCCATTCTCCCCCTTTCAAAAAATTAAATAAAAATAAACAATTACCTCAGAGAATAATAATGCGCAGGTGTTACACACAGAAGGAAACTGTATATATTTATATGGTCTTAAAAATCTCTCTCCACTGCAAACCAAAACCAAAATATACAATCAAATAGCACCACCCATGAAGGACTGACAGATTATCATAAACTTCTAAATCAGATACTCTGGGAACATATCACATGTGATTTTTCTGCCCAGTGATGTATACTATGTATAGTGGTTAATAGAGAGAAACTATCAGATAAATCCAAAATGAAAAATGTTCTGTGAAAATGTTCCAGATTAAGAAAGTCTAAAGATACATTCCAACTGAATACAGTATCTGACCCTAGTTTGATCATACTGGCAGAGGGGGGACTGTTATGAAGAACACTACTGGGTGAAATGACAAACTGGAATATAAACAAATTTGAGAATATTAGCAATGTTAAACTTACTGAAGTTGGTAACTGTACTCTAATTATGAGGCAGTGTAGTCGTAGGAAATTTATTCTCAAGTATGTAGAGATAAAGGAGCACAGTGTATGTAACTACAAATAGCTCACAGGAAAGTGTGTGTGCATGCATTCATACACACACACACACACACACACCGGGGAAAGAGAAAGAATCCATTCCTTTGTCACTCAAAGCTTAAATTATTTCAAAACTAGTTATTGACCCAGTATTTTATGTTCAACTCTGGCTCATGCAGCTTAACTATCTGAAGCCAAAAAGACTATGTAAGCAAGTATGACAAGAGGCAGGAAACTTGCCATAAGATAAACAGTATTAGCTCCATAATTTTTTTAAATTCTTTTGTTTATTTTTACTTTACCAGGGCCTCCAGCCACTGCAAACAAACTCCAGACACGTGTGCCCCATTGTGCATCTGGCTAATGTGGGTCCTGGGGAATTGAGCCTTGAACCGGGGACCTTAGGCTTCACAGGCAAGCGCTTAACTGCTAAGCCCCTCCATATTTTTTTTAATTTTATTTATTCATTTATTTGAGAGAGAGAGAATAGGCACATAGAACTACAGATACATGCGCCACCTTGTGCATCTGGCTTACGTAGATACTGGGGAATCGAACCTGGGTCCTTTGGCTTTGCAGGCAAGCACCCGAACTGTTAAGCCATCTCTCCAGCCCTCCATGAATTTTTTTATTCAGTCTTTATCTACATCATGTACTCTCCCTAAATATTGACTTCTAGTCGACCCATTACAAAATTCATAATAATCTAATCTTTGGGAAATTTCCACTGAATTAAACATACCCACCCTACAAGGAAGGGTGCCAGTGAATGACTTCATACAAAATTGGTTTACTCCCATAAATAAAATTTAGCACTGCTATCTCAACTTTTGAGACAGAGTACAGCAAATGTTTTTAAGAATTTAAACTGAGGGGCTGGAGAGATGGCTGAGCAGTTAAGGTACTTACCTGAGAAGCCTAAGAACCCAGGCTCAATTCCCCAGTACCTACTTAAGCCACATGCACAGGGTGGCACATATGTCTGGAGTTTGTTTTCAGTGGCTAGAGGCCCTGGTGTGCCCATTCATTCCCTCCCCCTTCTTTCAAATAAATAAAATAAAAATAAATTTTAAAAAAGAATTTAAACTAAAAATATTCTATATAAAAAACCTGGGGGCTGCCGGGCGTGGTGGCGCATGCCTTTAATCCCAGCACTCGGGAGGCAGAGGTAGGAGGATCGCCATGAGTTCGAGGCCACCCTGAGACTACAGAGTGAATTCCAGGTCAGCCTGGGCCAGAGTGAGACCCTACCTCAAAAATCCAAAAAAATAAAAAAAAAACCTGGGGGCTGAGAGATGACTTAGCAGTTAAGGCGTTTGCCTGCAAAGCCAAAGGATCCTGGTTCAACTCTCTAGGACCCACGTAAGCCAGATGCACAAGGGGGCACATGTGTCTGGAGTTCCTTTGTACTAGTAGTAGCTGGAGGCCCTGGCACACCCATTCTCTCAAATAAATAAATAAATATTTTTAAAAAAGAACCTACATACACTAAGCAAGCTGACTAACCCAAGCCTATTTCACTATTTGAAAATGGAAATAAGAATAGTACTCAAGCATGTACTGTAAAGATTAATTAGAGTCATAACTCCTGGCATGCAGCAAGTGCTTAAAAAATGTTAGATGAGTAAACAAAATGCTCTTAAGATTGGTGTTTGTCTCTTTTATTAAATGGGTAACTTCTAAAAACTACAAATTAGAAATCAGAATTAGTACATACTTCCATCTTTCTTTCAATGGTTTATAAATTGAGATCTTGTCATTCTTGAGTAAATTTTTTGTTTTGTTTTGCTTTATAAAGCAGGGTCTCACTCTAACCTAAGCTGACCTAGAACTCATTCTATAGCCCAGGCTGGCCTTAAACTCATGGCGAGCCTCTGACCTCAGTCTCTCCAATACTGGAATTCAAGGCATGCACCCTGCTGAGTACATTTTTTTATAATTTTTATTTATTTATTTATTTATTTATGAGAGAGAGAATGATTTAAAGTTACATCAAACTCTATGTTGGGCAACCGGGCATGGTAGTGCATGCCTTTAATCCCAGCACTTGGGAGGCAGCAGTAGGAAGATCACAGTGAGTCTGAGGACACCGAGACTACATGGTGAATTCCAGGTCAGCTTGAGCTAGAGTGGGACCCTACCTCAAAAAAACAAGAAATCTATGTTGAGGGCTGGAGATGGCTCAGTGGTTAAAAGCACTTATTTGCAAAGCCTGACTGCCCAGGTTTGATTTCTCAGTACCCATGCAAAAGTCAAGACAAAGCACAAAGTGGTGCATATAGCCAGGAGTGGTGGCATATACCTTTAATCCCTACCTTGAAAAACAATAAGTGGCACATAAATCTGGAGTTTGTCTGCAATAGTAGAAGACCCTGACCTACTCATATTCTCCGCCCCCTTCTCTAAAATAAATTTTTTTTTAAAATCTCTGTTAATGAAGCAAGGCATTGTTTGTGTATATACATAGATATATTCTAATGTATAAGAAGCAAAGTCTTCAACAATTAAAAGGTAGGTAGAGAGCTTATATATAGATTGAAGCAACATATCAAGCAATTACAACTAATTATAAACAAATTGTTGATTATAAATCTTACTTGGGGCTGAACATTGTGGTGCATGCCTTTAATCCCAGCACTTGGGAGGGAGAGGTAGGAGGATTGCCACGAGTTTGAGGTCACCTTGAGACTACATAGTGAATTCCAGGTAAATAAAATCTTACTTGGATCCTGACTGCAACAAATTTAATATCTGCACATGTAGTAAGAGATACAACTGGGGAACCTTGAATACTGTCTGCCCATCTGATATTAAGGAATTACTTGCCTTTAATCCTAGCACTTGGGAGGCAAAGGTAGGCGAATCACTATGAGTTCGAGACCAGACTGGGAAGAGAATTCCAGGTCAGCCTGGACTAGTGTGAGAGCCTATCTCAAAAAAAAAAAAAAAATTAATAAATAAGTATTCATTAGTAGCTACTAATGATTATTTTAGTTTATGCTTTTTAAAATATTTATTTGCAGGCAGACAGAGAAGAAAGAATAAGGAAGGGAATGGCCATGCCAGGGCCCTCTGCTATAGCAAACAAATTCCACCCAAGCCAGCCTACCCTCTCTCCCTTCCTTCCTTTCTCTTTCTACTCTCTCCTCTTCCTCTCTCAAAAACAAACAAACAAACAAAACTTTAACGAGCATCAAATTCAAAAGAAAAAAAAAGCTGGCTTAGCTAGATATGGTGGCACACACCTTTGGTCCCAGCACTTGAGAGGCTGTGGTAGAAGGATCTCCATGAGTTAGAGTAGAGGCTATCCTGGAGATACAGAGTGAGTTCCAGGTCGGCCTGGAATAGAGTGAAATTCTACCTCAAAAAGCAAAAAGGCTGGCCACTTTCATTCAGCAAGGACAACAGGAAAAAACAGTTGAGGGGCTGGAGAGATGGCTCAATGATTAAAGACACGTGCTTGCAAAGCCTGATGGCCTAAGTTGGATTCCCCATAACCCAGGTAAAGCCAGATGCACAGAATGGCACATGTGTCTACAATCAGTTTATAGCAGCAAAGGCTCTAGCATGACCATTTTTCTCTTTCTAATAAATAAATATTATTACTAACAAAAACTATTTGAAAGTTTAATGAATACAAGAGGAAAGTATGAAAACAATGCCCATGAGGTCCCCTAAACAATGTGGGCCATTGCCAAAGCACTTGGTTACCCAACAGATCTAAGTGGTAAGATCCTATTGCTCAAGACACCACAGGATACAGCCCCAGGATATCCAGAGATCATGCTGTTAATGACACAGAAACCAGCTCCCTGATGGCTAGCTCTCATATTGCCAGAAAGTGCCATGGAGCTACTGGGAGATAATGGTCACCAACAGTATGAAGCAGGGGGTCCTGCAAGCTACAAAATCAACCAGCCAGGCAAGATGTACACACAGCTGATGGGGGTAATCCACTGCTCTGACTCTGGGTATGAGGCTGACTCAGCGGGAGGGAATTCATATCTGGTACTGAGAACCAAGTCAGAAGCCCACGGCTTAGAAGGTCATACACTAGAAGGAAGCTTCCTACTTTCTTTGGCTAAAAAGAGAGATTATGGCCATCAAAAGGTTTTCAAAATGTCTATGCTGCTCTATGCCCTTTAATCCATGCAGCTCTCACTCTTGGCCTGAGAATCTGCTTTTACAGATGTCAGAGAATACTATGAAGACCCAAGACCCATCAGTGCAACAAGAAAAGAAAGGTGACTGCCTAGGAGATGAATCATCTCTATCACATCTGCCAGGGCCCAGGAAACATTATAGAGAGAAGCAGCACAATAAATGAGTGCTGCTCTGCTTAGTGCTAAACTGAGAACCTCCTCCAAGAAGATGGTGTTAGACCCTGAGGAGACTCTAAACTCATCAAAGCAGAAAATCAGAGGCTTCTGGGAGCTCAACACTTAACGAGCCTTATAACAAGCCATCTAAGGCTCAGGTAATGTTGCAAAAGAGAAAGCAAAAAAAATACAAGAGCAATGGGATGGGAAGGTGTATTCTGAGGCACCTCACTCCCAGAGACTGACTAAAGTATTCATGACCCCACAGTGAATACTATGGGCCCACTTAGGAGGGCCCTTATGGAAGTGGAATGGAAGCATGGAGAGGGAATTTAAGAATATAACCCTGGGCTGAAGGGATGGCTTAGCAGTTAAGGCGCTTGCCTGCAAAGCCAAAGGACCCAGGTTCAATTCCCCAGGACCCAAGTAAGCCAGATGCACAAGGTGGCACAGGCATATGGAGTTTGTTTGCAGCGGCTGGAGGCCCTGGTGCACCCATTCTCTCCCTCTCTGCCTCTTTCTGTCAAATAATAAATAAAAAAGAATACAACTCAATGGGACTATGACCAGTATGGAATATGTTCATACAATAAAGTTCTCAAAACAAAAAAGCAGGACTGGAACATTAAGCAGTTTGGTCAAGGGATGAAAAATTATCCAAAATATGTATATGCCCCAAAATAACCACTAAGAAAATATATGTACCTTGGGCTAAGAGATTGTTCAATAGTTAAAGGCACTTGCTTGTAAAGCCTGATGGCCTGGAGCTCGATTCTCTACTACCCAGGGGCACAAAGTGGTGCATATATCTGGGTACGTTTGCAGTGGTTGGAAGCCTCGATATACCCATACTCTGTCTGCCTCCTTGTCTTTCTCTCAAATAAATAAAAATATTAAAGTATATGTACATTAAAGCTATCTTTTCTATGTTCTCTGAACCTTCTTCTTTTCAACCTGAAACTCTCATTATTCTTTATATATATATTTAAAATATTTTACTTTTATTTATTTGAGAGAGAGAGAGGCAATGCACACACCAGGGCCTCTAGTCACTGCAAATGAACTCCAGACACATGTGTCACCATGTGCAACTGGCTCACGTGGGTACTGGGGAATCGAACCTGGGTCCTTAGGCTTTGTGGGCAAGCACCCTAACTGCTAAACCATCTCTCCAGCCCGTATTTCTTTTTATTTATTTACAAACTGAGAATGAATGGGCATACCAATGACTTGCCCCTGCAAATGAACTTCAGACACATGTACCACTTTCTGCATCTGGCTTTCTGTGGGTACTGGGAAATCAAACCCAGGATAACCCAGGCTGGCAGACTTTGCAAGCAAGCACCCTTAACCACTAAGTCATCTCTCCCACTCAAAACTGTACTATTTTTGACTCCCACTAAACCTATATAGCTATGGCATTTATTTCTTGCCCTCGCTTTCTCTGTTTCTTCCTATTTTCTTCTTTTCCTTCCATTTTCATTTTCAACCACAAACTTTAAACTGAACAAAGTTGATAAAAGGAAACAAGTTGGATATAAATGAGGACTTTTAGCCATAAACACATTTTCCATGTGTAGGATCTCTAACCCATTACATTTCAATATTTATCAGCGCCAGTTTTGTTACAAAGCAGCCCTAACAGCTGGGTGTGATGGTGCATGCCTTTAATCCCAGCACTCAGGAAGAGGGAGGAGGATCACTTTGAGTTCGAAGCCACCTTGAGGCTACACAGTGAATTCCAGGTCAGCCCCGGGCTAGTGTGAAACCCTATCTAGAGGGGGAAAAAAAAAAGCCCTAACTTTGTTATTTGGTATTGTGTACTTATACTGGAAGTACTGTTTCTTGGTATGAATAGCATTTCATTAAGAATAACAGATTTAGTCAAACCATAATCAATGGTAAGGCACAATGTAATAAGCATGATCATCCACGCTCTGGCAACTATAGCTGAATACAATTAACAACCAAGCATCCAATATTAACTTAGACACAGAATAACACAAGCATTTAAATAAATTATTACAAGGCTCATGTTTGTAATCTCAGCACTCAGGAGGCAGAGGCAGGAGGACAACTTCAAGTTCAAGGCCAACTGGTTATCTACATATTAAAGTTCCAGGCTGGCCAGAACTACACAGTGAAACACTATCGGGAAAAAATAAAAAAAGGAAATAAAAAATAAATTACAATATATTCCAGTAAGTAAAACAAGAGGTATTTATAAAGCATACAGAAGATGAAATTATTTTAAAGTTTAATGATTTTCAACTCTGAAAATCTATTTAGTCTGAATTCCAAAAACCTACACACACACACAGACACCCCAAAATAGAAGTTGTATTATCACTATTGTACAGATAAGGAAAAGTACAGAAAGACAAGTATAACCAAAGTTTCAGATATATATTAAGAGTTTCTTACAAGGATTCAAATTGGATCTTTATCTCCTGGTTGCAAAGCCTATTCTCTTTCCACTGAAGTATTTGTCTCCCATTTTCTTCTATTATGTAAAATAAAATCTTCAGGGATTGCCTTAAGAGCATCAAAAGAAAAACTCTTAAGAGAAACAGCGCTTAAGAAAACAAAACATCCAGAAAGTGATCACCAACTATAAAAATCATTTTCAAAACTAGAGTTGATGGTATAAACGCCCGCCATAACAAAATACAAAGAAGCATTTATATAAAACTTAAACAAATACGAGATAATTTATGTGTACATATGAATATATTTTGAAAAATGGCTAATAAATATGAAGACTTTTGTTATTTCTTCCAACAGTTTTATCTTTATCTTTACTTGGTTCCAACACAACTGACAAAGGAAGAAACAGCCTAGTCTACCTCACCGTGTTCACATGTTGGACTTTACATACTGTACGTATAACAAATTATAGAAATGCAAACGTGTACATGAATTGCTGTCAATATTTGCAAATAGTGCAACGTAAGTCCACTGAATTTAAAATATGTAACCATTAACGTTTAAAGTAATTTTGAAGGTACTATACAAGTTTATTCTTCTAAGTAAACTTCCTTATGGTCTTTTTTTTTTTTTTTTTGTAAACTTTTCCAGATTATCATTTTAAGATTGCGAATCTCAAGCAGCAAACACAACACCCCTAAAAAGTAAGTTAATCCTTTCCACACATAAAATGATGGAAACAAGGAAAGGCTTGTGTGTGCGTGTGTTGTGTGTATGCGGGCGCGCGCAGCTCCAAAATTGGTCTGGTTAAGAATTTGAATCAGTATGAGCCAGTGATGACAAGCTTTTCTTTACAAGTCTGTCACATTGAGTAGTCCTTCCCAAACCCCCAAATTTCGCTTCAGGGGAAAATTTAAATAATAAAAACAGCTTGAAGCTGAAATCACTGTCCAGCTCCAAAGATTTGTAATAGTGAGAGTCGCAATTACTACAAAGGATGTTTCAAACATCACGTATGCGCGGCCATTGTATTCACACCTCGGCCTCTCTCTTCAACGCGGCCAAGCTAGGACTCACACAAACAGAGCCCGTACTCTCCGTCTTCTCGACTCTTCGTACGTGGAACTGGCACCGCCGTGCCACCGAGGCGACGCTGCGGGGGCGAGCGCGCCCCAGCAGGCCGGGCACCGCGGCCTGTGACGCCGCGCAGAGACGCGCTCCCCGCGCCGCCGCCCGGCTCACAGCGCGGCCTGGGGCCCGGCCCAGCGGCCTCCGCGGCTGTCAGCCCACGGCCTCCGCGGCCCGCGCCGCACGGGAAAGGGCCGCCGAGCCTCGCACTGGCGCGTCTCGGTCCTCGGCCCGGTGCAGCGGCGTCCGGCCGAGCGGCCGAGGGAAGCCCGCCCGGGCCAAGGCGCGGGGCGGCCGCTTCCTTCCCCGGGGGTCCCCAGCTCCACCGCCCCCGCCGGCGCCGCCGCCATTTTGTGCGTAGCCTCTGCGACACAGATACAATAGTCGGCCGCCACTTCACGGAACGACTTGGGACCCCAGCGCGACGGCTCTCTGCCTTCCAGCCCCATGCTCCCCACAAGGCAGCGGTCCTACCTATGCCTACCGACTAACAGCCGGATCCCATTTGCGCCCCACAGTTTAGCACTCAGCCTCCAGTCGCGACGCCAGAGCTACCGCCTCCACCGAGCTGCACGCATGCGCACTTCTCGGCCGGGAGCTCCGGTCTCCTCTGCGCCTGCGTGGTTCTCGCTGCGCACTCTCCAGAGACGCCGTGCCGTCTGCGGCCGGAAGGAGGCGCGCGCCCACTGTGGCTTGCCCAGGTGCCCCTGAACACCCAAGTCCCTCTGTACCCCTCTGGACACCCTGGTCCTTTTAGACCTAAGTCTTTCCTAATTACTGTTCCCTCCAGCAGCAACAGTGAAGGGATACAAACCTGGCATAATGCTTCGTATACATAAGGTGTTGCCTGCCTTTATACAAGGTGAGCGACCTTGTACTTATATTCCCATTCCAATACCAATGATGGGTTGCCTATCATGACCACTCAAAATGTTAGAAAATAAAACCTCTATGAAAACTTAACCTGCTAGAAATATTTTTACAGAGCATTTTATAATAAAAGGTCTGGTGTAGTAGACACTTGTAATCATTTTATCCATGAATAACCTTCGGTTGAGAAAAGTTCAAGAATTGTTTTCTTCAATGTTCTGTCTTCTCAAGGTGACTATTATGCCGTTAAAATCACTGGACAACGGGCTGGAGAGATGGCTTAGCGGTTAAGCGCTTGCCTATGAAGCCTAAGGACCCTGGTTCGAGGCTCGATTCCCCAGGACCCACATTAGCCAGATGCCCAAGGGAGCGCACACATCTGGAATTCGTTTGCAGTGGCTAGAAGCTCTGGCGCACCCATTCTCTCTCTCTCTCACACTGCCTCTTTCTCTCTCTCTGTCGCTCTCAAATAAATAAAAATAAAAAACAAAAAAATTAAAAATCACTGGACAAAACCTGATGAAACTTGCCACTCTTGTTTCCTCGGTGCCGCACAGGTGACACCATGCATCTTAAAATGCACGTATTTGTTTTGCCTGCCACGATATGTACATTATTAAAATAAGTATAGGAAAGTCTGAAGTCTTTTTAAAAAGATATCTTAGCCTTAGCCAGGCTTGATGGCACACGCCTTTAATCCCAGCACTCTGAAGGCAGAGGTAGGAGGATCACTGTGAGTTCAAGGCCATGGAGACTACATAGTTAATTCCAGGTCAGCCTGGGCTAGAGTGAGACCCTACTTTGGGGGAAAAAGAGGGACGTGGGACTGGAGAGATGGTTTAGCCATTAAGACACTTGCCTGCAAAGCCAAAGAACCCAGGTTGGATTCCCCAGGTCCCACATAAGCCTACTTTAAAAGGTTTTTTTTTTTTTTTTTTTTTTTTTTGGTTTTTCGAGGTAGGGTCTCACTCTAGCTCAGGCTGACCTGGAATTCACTATCGAGTCTCAGGGTGGCCTCGAACTCAAGGCGATCTTCCTATCTCTGCCTCCCAAGTGCTGGGATTAAAGGCGTGCGCCACCACGCCCGGCTGTATTTATTTTTTTGAGAGACAGAGGTAGTGTGGTGGTTTGATTCAGGTGTCCCCAGTAAACTTAGGTATTCTGAATGCTAGGTTCTCAGCTGATGGAGATTTTGGAATTAAAGCCTCCTGGAGGCAGTGTCTTGTTGGTGGCATGCTTATGGGTTATAGCCAGTTTCCCCTTGCCAGTGTCTGGCACACTCTCCTGTTGCTGTTGTCCATCTAATGTTTGCCAGGAGGTGATGTCCACCCCTGCTCATACCATCGTTTTCTCCTGCCATCATGGAGCTGCCTGCCCCTCAAGTCTGTAAGCCAAAATAAACGCTTTTCTCCCCAAACCCGCTCTTGGTCAGGTGATTTCTGCCAGCAACCTAACTGCAACACAAGGCATACACAAACCATCTTATTAAATAATGCTTTGTCTAAAGACTACAATCTTAGTATATTGTATAAAATGGGACCCAGTGAAATTCAATATTTTGTCCAGTGATTGGTGTGGTGGTTTGATTCCGGTGTCCCCCATAAACTTAGGTAGTCTGAATGCTAGTCTCCCCAGCTGATGGCAATTGGAAATTAAAGCCTCATAGAGGGCTGGAGGGATGGCTTAGTGGTTAAGGCGTTTGCCTGCAAAGCCAAAGGACCCAGGTTCAATTCCCCAGGACCCACGTTAGCCAGCTGCATGAGGGAGCACACGTGTATGGAGTTCATTTGCAGTGGCTGGAGGCCCTGGCACAACCATTCTCTCTCCCTCTCTCTCTCTCCCTCTTCCTCTGACAAATAAATAAAATTTTTTTTTTTTTTAAAGCCTCATGGAAGCAGTATATTTTGGGGGACGGGCTTATGGGTGTTATATCCAGTTTCCCCATGCCAGTGTTTTTTTGTTTTTGTTTTTTTGCTGTTATCTACCTTATGTTTGCCAGGGGGTGATGTCCACCCTCTGCTCATACCATCGTTTTCCCCTGCCATTATGGAGCTTCCCCTCGAGCCTGTAAGCCAAATAAACCTTTTTTCCCACAAGCTGCTCTTGGTCAGGTGATTTCTGTCAGCAATGCGAACCTGACTGTAACAATTGGTCTACTATGTAAATAAGAATATAAACTTTAGCCGGGCATGGTGGCGCACACCTTTAATCCAGCACTTGGGAGGCAGAGGTAGGTGGACAGCCATGAGTTCGAGGCCGCCCTGAGAATACATAGTAAGTTCCAGGTCAGCCTGGACTAAAGTGAGACCCTACCTCAAAAAACATATATATATATATTTTAATAGGTATTGGTAGAATATTTCCCAAAAGGCTTACAGAGAGGTGGAACTCAGTGATAGAGCTCTTGTCTGGCATGTGCAAGCCCTGTCTGATGCCCAGAACTGGGAGGAAGGGAAGAAGGCATATACAAATTTCCACTTCCACTAAATAAGTAAAATAACCATTTTACTTTCTTTTAGCTTTTTTTTATTTTGATTTATTTGAGAGAGAAAGAAAGTAAAGGGCATATCAGGACCTTGTGATACTGCAAATGAGCTCCAGAGGCATGTGCCATTTTGTGCATATGGCTTTACGTAGGTATTGAGGAATCAAACCTAAGCCATCAGGATTTACAAACAAGCACCTTTGACCACTGAACCATCTCCCCAGCCCCACAAACAAACTCACTTTCTCCTCTAAACTGTTAGAGTTTGAATATCATTGGCCTTGTTTGTTCTTTGAAAGCTTAATAGATTTCATATTTGAATATTTTGCCTGATACCTTTTTCTGAGATAATTTCAATAATTTTCTCCAGATATTTTGTGATACTTCATTTTATAAGAATTTAGCTCACCTCTACACTCAATTTGGGCATTTATATTTTCCTAAGGAGCATCTTTCATCTAAGTTTTCAATTTTCTTTTTGTACATGGGGCAAAGTGACCTTTTAAATCAGTTCACATTATGGCAGCTCCTTGGTCTTATCCTCATGATGCTTATCATCTGCCAACATACCTTTTTATTTGTCCCTTATCAATGTGCCTTTCTCCACTAGAATGTGAGCTCACTGAAGTCAAGGGATTTGTGCTTTCTTCACTGTATGCCAAGACAGTAGAAAACAAATAAATATTTGTAAAAAGCATAAATGGCTGATAGATTAAAAAACTTTCTATATGCACAATTATTGAGCAACATTTTATATCTACTAGTCATGCAGATTTCTTCATTTAAAAAGCTCCTTCTGGGGCTAGAGAAATGGCTTAGCAATTAAGACACTTGCCTGTGAAGCCTAAGGACCCAGGTTCAATTCCCTAGGACCCAGATAAGCCACATGCACTAGGTGGCACATGCACCTGGAGTTTGCAGCAGCTGGATGGAGGCTGTGGCATGCCCATTCTCTCCCTCTCACTCCTCTGCCTTAAAAAAAAATCTTCTTAAATACGAATGGCATATACGCATCTAAAAAAATGTTCTACATCCCTAGTCATCAGGGAAATGCAGATTAAGACTACATTGAGATTCCATCTCACTCCTGTCAGATTGGCTACCATCATGAAAACAAATGATCATAAATGTTGGCGGGGATGTGGAAAAAGAGGAACCCTTCTACATTGTTGGTGGGAATGCAATCTGGTCCAGCCATTGTGGAAATCAGTGTGGAGGTTCCTAAAACAGCTAAAGATTGATCTACCATATGACCCAGCTATAGCTCTCCTAGGCATATATCCTAAGGACTCATCTCATTACCTTAGAGATACTTGCTCAACCATGTTTATTGCTGCTCAATTTATAATAGCTGGGAAATGGAACCAGCCTAGATGTCCCTCAACTGATGAGTGGATAATGAAGATATGGCACATTTATACAATGGAGTTTTACTCAGCAGTAAAGAGAAATGAAGTTATGAAATTTGCAGAAAAGTGGATGGATCTGGAAAGAATTATACTAAGTGAGGTAACCCAGGCCCAGAAATCCAAGTGCCACATGTTCTCCCTCATATGTGGATCTTAGCTAGAGATGATTGGGCTTCTGTGCGAGAAGGAAAAAACTCAGTAGCAGAGGCCAGTAAGTTAAAAAAAGGAGATAGAAAGGGAAGAGAAAGAAAGGGAGGAGGGCTTTTATTAGGTTGGTATTGTATATATGTAAGTAGAAAGATTGAGATGGGGAGGGGATATGATGGAGAATGGAATTTCAAAGGGGAAAGGGGGGAGGGTAATACCAGGGGATATTTTTTATAATCATGGAAAATATTAATAAAAATTGAGAGAAAAATTAAAAAAAAATCTTCTTAGGGGGCTGGAGAAATGGCATAGCAGTTAAGGTACTTGCCTGCAAAGCCTAAGAACCCAGGTTTGATTCCCCAGTATCCAGGTAAGCCAGATTCACAAGGTGGTACCTACATCTGGAGTTCGTTTGCATGGCTGGAGGCCCTGGTGTACCCATTCTCTCTCTCTCTCTCTCTCTCTCTCTCACACACACACACACACAAATAAATAGATAAAATAAAACAAAATAAAAGATGCTATAATGTTTTGTCAAACCTTATGATTAACTTCTCTTCATTAGTATCTTATGAGTGTCTTTGTAATCAAATTTATTATTTTGCTGGGCGTGGTGGCACATGCCTTTAATCCCAGCACTCAGGAGGCAGAGGTAGGAGGATTGCTGTGAGTTCAGGGCCACCCTGAGAATACAGAGTGAATTCCAGGTCGGCCTGGGCTAGAGTGAGACCCTACCTCGAAACCCCCCCCCAAAAAAGTATGTATATACACACACACACACACACACACACACACACACACACATATATATATATACACACACTTTTTTATGACTTTTGAGCTTTATAGTCTAGGAAGCCTCAACCTACCCCATAGAAAGTATATAAAACAATTGTTTGCTTACAATATCACAGCTTCTTAAATATATTTTTTAATTTATTTATTTCCAAGGAGGAGGGAGCAGAAGAAAGAATGCCAGGGCTTCTAGCTGCTGCAAACGAACTCCAAATGCATGTACCTCTTTGTGCATCTTACTTTATGTGGGGACTGAGGAATTGAACCCGGGTTAACTATTGAGCCATCACTCCAGCTTCACAACTTTTTCTATACTTAAAGATCAGTCAGGGCTTGAGATGTGGCTTAGCAGTTAAGGCACTTGCCTGTGAAGCCTCAAGACCAAGGTTCAGTTCCCTAGTACCCATGTAAGCCAGATGCACAAAGTGGTGCATGTGAAAAAAAGACAAAGAAAAAAAGGCAATCTAGCATTATCTTTATACTACAATATCTAGCTTCATTCATTTCTGCCAAATGAAAGTTCCAACTATTATGCAAACTATCCATTCCCCATAATTAAAATGTATCAAAAAGAAGCAAATGGGCTGGAGAGATGGCTTAGTGGTTGAGAGCTTGCCTGTGAAGCCTAAGGACCCAGGTTCGAGGCTCGATTCCCCAGGACCCACGTTAGCCAGATGCACAAGGGGGCGCATGCGTCTGGAGTTCGTTTGCAGTGGCTGGAGGCCCTGGCACGCCCATTCTCTCTGTCTCTCTCTCTACCTGCCTCTTTCTCGCTCTGTCTGTCACTCTCAAATAAATAAACATAAATAAACAAAAAAAATTAAAAAAGAAGCAAACAACAAAAACTATTTAATTCTTGTGTATAATAATAGATTTGTGGACCTTCAAATCTGATTTGTCATGGGTCAGTACTATGTGGTCATTAATCAACTGATCGAATACATGAATATACATTGTATATGCTTTTAATTTTCTATATTATTATTATTGTTGTTGTTGTTGTTCTTCCAGGTAGGGTTTTGCTCTAGCCCAGGCTAACCTGGAATTCACTATGTAGTCTCAGGCTGGCCTCCAACTCACAGCCTCCTACCTTAGTCTACTGAGTGCTAGGATTAAAGGCATGTGCCACCACACCCAGCTTATGATTTTTGACATCCTAAAATTCCTGGCTTAAAAGAAACTGTCTCTCCTAGAATTAGTTAATTCTTGTAAGCTAGCAAAGGGCTCAGCAGTAGCATCTCTTTGAGAAGCACACTAACCTGTCTAGAGCCACCTTCCATCATGGACTCTTCACCCCAGAGGGCCACATTCCTCAGCTTAGACATCCCAGAGCCAAGTATCAGGCAACCAGGATGTCTAAAGCTAAGAGCCTGCCTATGTTATTTAAGCTAGCCAATCCTCAGATGCTAATCCTGCCTTCTTCAGCCCAGGCTCCCCTCACTTTTGCCCCTGTTCTATTTACATGGATGCTTTTCTTGTGGCTCTGTGCAGCACGCCATGCCTGTCTCCAGGCCCTGTGAGTGTAGTGAATTCCGTTTTCCTGGGCCCTGCTATGTCTTCATTTGCCTCAACCCCTGACTGACCATCTCATAAAAGAACATGACAAAATGCTCTTGTGCTGGGAACTGTTATAGACATCAAGGAGGCAGTATCAAACCCAAAGGCAATGCTAAGTCCTTCCCTCAGGGCACATATGCCCTTGTAACAAAAGACAACAAATAAAGACCAGTGGTGGTAACTGCTGTAAAGAAAACCAGGCCACAGAGGCATATCGAGACTTGGACTATTAAGGAAGACAGAGTTTTAACAGAAAGCTGACTAACAGTGTGAATAAATAGCAGATGCATCTGAGAGGGGCAGGACTCAAATAGAAAAGGCTCTGAGGGGAAAGCCAGCTTTTCAGCCTTGAGAAACAGTGAGAACCCAAAGAGATTGGGACAGCATGAGTAAGAGGGATGTAAGAGGTGATATGGAGAGGATCTATAATGTGGGAGCTGCCATAACAAAATGATGAATGGCTTAGCAGAATTAGAGTCATGAGCCATAAAATAACTTTTCAGTCAACAATAGGCCACATATTTGACATTGGACTTGAAAACTTCTTATCACCTAGTAACATGGCAGTTGTAGGTGACATTGAGCACAATATATGACTCAAATGTTTGCAGTAATACTGGCATAAATTTGCCAGCCATATGAAAGTGCAGTATGCAAAGTTAGGTACAGTACATAATATGATAATAATTAGCTATGTTACTGGTTATGTACTTACTATATGTGGTGGTTTGATTCAAGTGTCCCCCATAAACAGGTGTTCTGGATGCTAGGTCCCTAGCTGATGACAATTGGAAATTAAAGCCTACTGGAGGTGGTGTATTTTGGCAGGTGGGCTTATGGGTGGTATAGCCAGTTTTCCCATGTCAGTGTTTGGCACATTCTCTTGTTGCTGTGGTCCATCTGTTGTTGCCCAGGAGGTGATGCCCACTCTCTGTTCATGCCATTGTTTTCCCCTGCTATCATGGAGCTTCCTCTTGAGTCTGTAAGCCAAAATAAACTTTTTCCCCACAAGCTGCTCTCGGTCCAGTGATTTCTGCCACTAATGGGAACCTGACTGCAACAGTAAAGTTGGTACCAGAGGTGGGATCATTTGCTGCTAGACACCTGATTGTGTGGCTTTGGCCTTTTGGAGGTGATTTTCAAGAGGAATGTGGAGGATTTAAAACCTTGACCTAAGAGACGTGTTGCAGTGCTGTTAAGTACAGCTTGATGCACTATTCTGGTAAGAGCTGAAAGAACTGAATGCAGTAAGAAGCATGGACTATGAGGTTTGGCTTATGAGGGTGAGAAAGAGCTTTGCTTGGACTGGGCGACAAGCAGTTTTTGTGAGAGGCTTGCTGTTATGCCTGTGTCCTGAGAATTTGTGCAGGGTTGCATTGCATAGAAATGGACTGGTATGAGTAGAGGGATAAGGCACAGAAGTGAATTTTGGGGGCTGAAATTTCTGCCCATTCAGCTACAATTATACGAGAGACTGCAACCTTTGAGATTGGTCCAGCTGACCTGCACTGGGGCAACAGGAAGAATGTAGACTCTTTTGAAGGGGCCTGAAGGCTCAAGGAGTGTCCTGTTCTTCAAAGTCTGCTTTATTCCCCCCCTGCATTAACAAACTGGTACCCTACCTGGTATTGTGGAATATAAGAAATATAGGAAAGACAGGGTTGTTGAGTTTGCAACATGGTCTTGTGTTTTGGAAACAGCCATGGGCAGTGTGTAGCAGGTTTGCTGGATGCCTGCATGGAGACCCAAATGGAGCCGTGAGGATGAACTGTGTGTTGCTGTGGAGACACAGTGGAAATACCAGGACCACGAGATGGCTGCTAAGGAGAGCTACCGGCCCCAGATGAAGTTTTCCAGGACTGTGAGTAGCCTAGCTGGAGGGGCAGAACTGGAACTCCAGAAACTTATTGCTGGTTAGAATTATCAGACTTGGAGATTTGTCACTGACTAGAGTCACTGGACTTGAAGCTACAGGGTTTGATGTTTGCGCTGTTTAAATCTTATATTTGTTGAATATTTCTTTGCTATGCCTAATGCCATCTTTTGTAGTGTGAATGTTTATTCTATGCCATTATGGGTTTGGGGAGATTTTTTTGGTATGATGGCTCAGTGAAAAGACTTGGTTTATGGGAAGGTTTGAACATAAGGATTGATAAAAATATGGGGACTTTTTTTTTTTTTTTTTTTGGTTTTTCGAGGTAGGGTCTCACTCTAGCTCAGGCTGACCTGGAATTCACTCTGTAGTCTCAGGGTGGCCTCGAACTCTCAGCGATCCTCCTACCTCTGCCTCCTGAGTGCTGGGATTAAAGGCGTGTGCCACCACGCCCGGCTAAAATATGGGGACTTTTAAAGTTGAGTTGAATGCATTGCATTTTACATCATGGATGGTTATCAGTTTATGGGGGCCAGGGGTGGAATGTGGTGGTATGATTCAGGTGTCCCCCATAAACTTATGTGTTCGGAATATTAAGTCTCCAGCTGATGACAATTGGAGATTAAAGCGTCCTGGAGGTGGTGTGTTGTTGGGGGCAGGCTTGTGGGTGTTATAGCCAGTTTCCCCATGCCAGTGTTTGGCATACCCTCCTGTTGCTGTGGTCCATCTGTTGCTGGCCAGGAGGTGATATCCACCCTCAGTTCATACCATTGTTTTCCCCTGACATCATGGAGCTTCCTCTCGAGTCAGTAAGACAAAACAAACCTTTATCCCACAAGCTGCTCTTGGTCAGGTGATTTCTGCCAGAAATGCAAACCAGACTGCAACACTATACTACACTTATCATTATATTATTTGTTAATTTTTGGTTTTTGGAGAAAGGTTTTTACTTTTAGGTCAGGCTGGCCTCAAACTCAGGATCGTCCTACCTCAGCCTCACAGGTGCTAGGATACTGGGTATGATGGAGGCGAGGATGCAGAATTAATGAGGGCCTCTACCACACAAGAGAACCACACTCTGCCCTGCTCTCGTTATTTTAGCATGCACTCCCGCTGTACAACAGCTTGCTACATGCACCAGCAGCAGCCTCTGCCTCATGCTTACATTAAGAAGTTTCCTAAATTGATTGACTGATATCATCTATGTTTGTGCAAATGTACTCTGTGATGTTTTACATAATGATGAAATCACCTAGAGACACATTTTTCAGAATGTCTTCCCATCATTAATACATGACTATTTTTCTCAGTCTGGAGGCGACAAGATTGAGGTATCCTAAGCTATTTCATTAATCTTTATGAACCTTAAAAAAAGAAGAAAGGACAGAAGGAAGGGAGGAAGGAAGGGAAGGAAAAAAGAAAGAAGAGCTGGGCATGCCTCAATCCCAGCACTTGGGAGGCAGAGGTAGGAGAATCACTGTGAGTTTGAGGCCTACCTGGAACTATTGAGTAAGTTCCAGGTCGGCCTAAGCTAGAGTGAGATTCTACCTCAAAAAAAAGGGTGGGGGTGGAGGGATGGCTTAGCAGTTAAGGTGTCCGCCTGCAAAAGCCAAAGGACCCAGGTTAGATTCCCCAGGACCCACGTTAGACAGATGCACAAGGGGCACAAGCATCTGGAGTTCGTTTGCAGTGGCTCCAAGCCCTGACGTGCTCGTTCTCATTCTCTCTCTCTCTCCCCCTTTTTCTGTCAAATAAATAAATAAATAAACAATATTTTTTTTAAAAAAGATCAGACTGTCAACAGGTTTGGTTTTTCCTGAATCTTTGGTTTGCTATTGGATATGTCCTCACTGTGCTGTCATGCGGATTTTCTTGGTGCTCAGGCATCCACAGTGTCTTCCTCTTCTTACAAAACCACATAGTTTTAGAGCCCTACCTTTAATATATCACTTAATTCTAACCACCCTTTTAAAAGTCCAGTTCTCCAATACAGACAAACACATTCTAAGGAGTACTGAGGGTTGGGGTTTCCACATGTGAATAAGGGTGGGGACACAACTCAGTTTATTTATAACATAGAACATTTTGGGCTGGAGAGATGGCTTAGCAGTTAAAGTGTTTGCCTGCAAAGCAAAGAACCCAGGTTTGATTCCCCAGTACTCATGTAAAACCAGATGCACAAGGTAACACGTGTTTGGAGTTCACTTACAGTGGCTGGAGGCCCTGGGGCACCCATTCTCTCTACCTGTCTGTCTGTCTCTCTCTCTCAAATAATAAATAAATAATTTTAAAAAATATTTTATTTGTTTATTTATTTGACAGAGAGAATGGGGGGAGGAGAGAATGGGCATGTCAGGGCCTCCAGCCACTTCAAACGAACTGCAGATTCATGCGCCACCTTGTACATCTGCCTAACATGGGTCCTGGGGAATCAAACCTGAGTCCTTTGGCTTTGCAGGCAAACTCCTCAACCACTAAGCCATTCCTCCAGCCCTAAATAACTTTTTTTAAAAAAAAATCTAGAACATTTTAAAGGATTTTTTCACTGTTGTCTGTTGTTGCTTTTATTTAACTCATTTGCTTTTTTTGTTTTGTTTTGTTTTTTTGTTTTTCGAGGTAGGGTCTCATTCTAGCCCAGGCTGACCTGAAATTCACTATGGAGTCTCAGGGTGGCCTTGAACTCACAGCAATCTTCCCACCTCTGTCTCCCGAGTGCTGAGATTAAAGGCATGGACCACCACACCCGGCTATCCTGTATTTTTTAATTTTTTAAATTCTATACATATTATAACATGATATTTTCTTATATCCCCTCACCCCAGCTACCATTATCCTGGGGGCCCTCTTCCATGGGGTTTTGGTATTCACTGTAGGGTCATAAGGGCCTTAGTCAGTCCTTCTGGGGTGCTAGGGGGACTGTGCCTTATAGTATTCCTCCCCATTCTGTGGCTCTTACTGTCTTTCTGTCCCCTCTTCTGCAATGCCAAGGGTTTTGTTTGTTTGTTTGTTTACTGTGAATGAGAGAAAGATTTGGGGGAAATGAGTAACATAATTGCCAGGCATGGTGGCTCACGCCTTTAATCACAGCACTCAGGAGGCAGAGGCAGGAAGCCTGCTGTGAGTTGGAGGCTATCCTTGAACTACAGAGTGACTTTCAGGTCAGCCTGAGCTACAGTGAGACCATACCTCAAAAAAAATTACCCTTCAGTGGAAGGAAACAATAATCAAATAAGTATATAATGTGATGATGTAACAGAAAGCTAATGCAATAGGGAGTGTAGAAAATAATGAGCACATGTCGAGACTGCTTTAGATATCAGGGATGCCTTCTCTGATGAGGCAACATCTCAGCAGAGATAAAGGAAGACAAGGGAAGCCAGGCAGACACCTAGAAAGGCTTTGGAGACAGAAAAAAACATCAAGTGCCCAGGCCCTGAGGCTAACAAGGAGGCCGAGGCTGTTGAGGAAGCATGACGGAGGAGGAGAAGGAGGAGGTGAGGATGCAGAACTAGTGAGGACCTCTATCACGCAAAGTCCTATAGGGATACTTAAGGTAATATAGAACTCTGAATAAAACATTATCTGGAGATAGCAGAAATTAGGAGATGGGACATAATTGGATGAAGGAGGTGTGCCTTTGAAAGATATGGCACTTCCTTGGCTCTGCTCTCTCCTCCCTTTCACTGCCTCCTGTCTACATGAGGTGAGCCACTTTGCTCTTTCGTGTTTCTTGTCATGATGCTCTGCCTTATAATGCACAGGAAAGAGATGGTGAAATCAAGTGACCATAGACTGAAATCTCTGGACCCTTGGGCCACAATCCTTCCTCTCATAAGTTGTTTGTCTCAGATATTTTGTCACAGAGACAGAACACTGATAAACACATGCTGGCAAAAAGAAAGATATCCTACCTCTCACTGTCTTCTTCCCATCACTAGATCCCATAAATCCCTCCCCTCTTCTTTCACACACCCTCTTTTCTGACTACCAGACAACAGGGATGGAGCAGCTCCCTCCAGAGCTCAGCTTCTGCCCATTCTGCAGTCACAGTGCCTCAAAGCGTCAGAAAACAGAAGTCATTACAAACTTCCACAAAAAGAACCATTAACATAAATGTGTTTTGTCCTGGTGACAAAAAGCATCTCATTATCCATTTCAGCTCAAGTGCAAGTATCTTAATAAATAAGGTTTGGGGACACTACTATCCTCCATCTATCTTTAGAATCTGGAGTTTATTTGTAGTGGTTGGAGGCCCTGGCATGCCCATTCTCTATGTCTCTTTCTCTGCTTGCAAATAAATAAATAACATTTTTATTTTGTTTATTTTTAAAAATTTACTTATTTGAGAGGAACAGACAGAGAAATAGGCAGAGAGAGCTAGACAGAATGGGCGTGCCAGGGCCTCCAACCACTACAAATAAACTCCAGACGCGTGCGCCCCCTTGTGCATCTGGCTAACATGGGTCCTGGAGAATCGAGCCTCGAACCAGGATCCTTAGGCTTCAAAGGCAAGCGCTTAACTGCTAAGCCATCTATCCAGCCCATAAATAACATTTTTAAATGTTACTTATTTGCACATGTGTGTATATAAGTGTGCCAGGGTCTCTGTGGTTGCAAACTGCTCTGGCTTTATTGTGGGTGTTGAGAAAGTGAACCCACCTGACAGGCTTTGCGAACATGGGCCTTTACCAGCTGAGCCATCTTCCAGCCCCACAAATTTCTTTGAACTACTTAAAAAGATGGATACTAATTTTCTTTCCCTTGAAGAGGAGAGAGACCTGAAATAATGTTTTTTGTTTGTTTGTTTTGTTTTGTTTTTGGTTTGGTTTTTTGAGGTAGGGTCTCACTCTAGCTCAGGCTGACCTGGAATTTCGCTCTGTAGTCTCAGGGTGGCCTCGAACTCACGGTGATCCTCCTACTTCTGCCTCCCTAGTGCTGGGATTAAAGGCGTGCGCCACCACGTCTGGCTTGAAATACTGTTTTTAATAAACAAAGCATGGTAGAAGTGACATGTGGCTTTCAAGGCTACATCATACAAATGAGAGCTGCTACCTGGTGCCACCTGCCTTGTATTGCTTATTTGAGGGAAAGCCAGCTGCCATGCACAATGACATCCACAAAGTATGTAAGCACATAATGGGAAAAATAAAGAAATGCTATATATCAACAGCCACCATCAAACTGCAAGCCATTTCAGTGAACAACTTTGGGAACAGAACCTCCAGCCCCAATTATTGTGGGACAGGGCCATCAAAGAACTGCCTAGCTAAACTGATCCTGAATTCCTGACACATAGAAATGGTAAGGATAAAAAATGTGTATCATTATAGGCCATTAAACTTTGGAGTATCTTTTTGTATAGCAATATATAATTAATACTCTTATCTGACTGATGAGAAGTAAATTCATAATTTCATTAAAACCATGATACCTCAACTTGTTGAGCAAAAGTCTGGGATTTAGAAACAAAGTTTGTTTTTCTTTTCTTTTTGTTTGATTGGTTGGTTGGTTGCTCTAATGAACTTCTTGGGGCAAAGGATGCAAGTGGGTGGGACCTGGGGCTCCAAGAAACCCCAGCGCAGTCCACTGCATCTCATACACATGAACTGCACACATAATGATGAGGTCGTGGAAGATGGAACCTGAACATGAGGAAAACAGTTGTGAATTTTATATATTGAGCAGTCTGTCACTGGCAACCAGGCACTATGAAAAACTTGGGATTCAGCAGTGAACAGATCCTAGCACTTCCTCCTAGAGTTTATTGACTAGCTGGAAAACAGAAATATATCATAATATTTGGGTGTGAGCTGCATTATGGAATTTATCTATACTTAAAAGTGCTACCTGCAATTGGAGGACCAGTCAGATACACTCCCCCAGATGGCAGCTGGGGTGGGCAGTGGTAGTTGGAGCTTTTATTTCCATTGGCTTCTCTTATACATTTCCCAAATCTATCCCTGTTTCCTTTAAAGAAATGGAGGACATATTTAATTTATTTCAATATATTTATATTCAGTATAATTATCTGTTTTCCAACTAGATAATAAACTCTAGGAAGAAGTGCTAGAATCTGTTCACTATGAATCCTAAGTCTCACAATACCTGGTGCCAATAACAGACTGCTGAATATATAAAATTCACAGTGTAACATCATGGATAGCCTCCATCATGCTGGCTGTCAAGGATGCTGGAGGTCCTATCAGCAGTGTTCTGTGAATTAATACAGAAGCTATCCAGTTATGATGGCTGGGTGCTACTTGTCTGGCTATGGCTTGATTGCAGCTTCTATCTGTAGCACTGTACAGAAACTTTTCTTGTGGAGTGGAGTCATTGAAGGTCTTGGGCTTGCCGTCAACTTGAATCTGGCTCTGACTATGACTGGGAAGTATTTCTACAAAAAGTGACCCTTGGTTGATGAGATGTCTCAGTGGTTAAAGGTGCTTGCTTGCAAAGCCTACTTGCCCAGGTTCAGTTCTCCAGTACCTACATAAAATCAAATGCACAAAGTGGCACATGCATCTGGAGTTCCTTTGCAGCGGCTGGAGGTCCTGGAGCATGTCTATGTCTGTCCCTCTCTCTCTCTCTTTCTATCTTTGCAAATAAATTAATAAAAATATTTTTAAGGGACTCTTTGCCAATGGATTTACCATGTCTGGCAGACCTGTGGTCCACTCTACCCTGGTCCTCCTCAATCAGACTTTCTTTGGTATCTTTAGCTGGAGAGGAAGCTTTCTAATTCCTGGGCGGGGCGGCGGGGGGGGCTCCTGCTAGACTGTTGTGTAGTTGGTAGCTGATGCCACCAATAGGGCCCAAGCCAGCAGAGGCAGAGAAACATAAGCCCATATCTCCTGTGGTCATGTTTCTTTGGATTTTGTATTCCTTTGGTCTTTCTTAGTAATTAACGGCAAGAGTCAGAATTTTTCCAGTGAGAAGTCAGCTTTCCTTCTTTCCACCCTGGCTTTTGTTGGTATGGTAGCCAGACCTTCTATGGGACTTACAGCCAATACAAAGTAGATAAGACCTCAAACCCAGTATTTCTTTGCTGCTGCTGTTATTGCAAATGGAGCATGCCATTTGCCAGCACCTTTATCCACCAGCTACATTGGGTTCTCTGGACTTGCCTTTGGATGCCTTAGCTCTGTATTATTTGAAACACTGATGGACCTCGTGGGACCCCAGAGGTTCTCCAGCACTGTAGGATTAGTGACCATTGTGGAATGCTGTCCTGTCCTCCTGAAGCCACCACTACTAGGCTGTCTCAGTATTTATGAAGACTACAAGTGCACATAACTGGGCTTGTGGCATTATCCTCATTATTGCAGGTGTCTACCTCTTCATTAGCATGGGCACCAATTACCAACATGTGGCAAAAGAATAGAAAGCAGAGGAGGAAGAAGAAAATGAAAGGAAGAGGAGAAGACCAGTATAGATGCTGAAGAGAAGCAAAGGAAGTAGCAGAAGGAGTACAGCCTTCATGGCAGAAAAGCCCAGGCACCCCACAGAGGAGAAGAGTTCCTTTTGGCCTATGGGTGGAAACATGCATAGAGTAGTTCGTAACCCAAGACATCTGAAAACATCCTACTGCTCTCTACTCTACCAGTGGTGCTCAATGTAAACAAAGGACATTTGTGTAGAAAATCCATGGAATTTTGCCGCACTCCTTACCAATTTCTGAATTTAAAATTTCCCATGCTGTGGGTAAGGAGCAGTTGGCAAAGCATGTGGGAAAGTGATTTTTGTTTTGTTTTGATCTTAGCTTTTAACAGTGTCTTTAGTCTTTAGAACTATTTAGAAAGCCTTAACTTTGAAAACTATTCTGCTAAATCCATCTATTTCTAAAAAATATTTTATTTTTTTATTTGCAAGGAAAAAGAGAGAGCATGCACATATAAGAGAGAGAGAGAGACCAGGTGTGGTGGCGCACGCCTTTAATCCCAGCACTTGGAAGGCAGAGGTAGGAGGATCGCCATGAGTTCGAGGCCACCCTGAGACTCCATAGTGAATTCCAGGTCACCCTGGGCTAGAATGAGACCCTACCTCGAAAAACCAAAAAAAAAAAAAAAAAAAAAAAAAGAGGGGGGGAGAGATTGAGAATGGGTGCCCCAAAACCTCTTGCAAATGAACCCCAGACACATTCACCACTTTGTGCATGTGGCTTTGGAATTGAGGCCAGGCCAGCAGGATTTGCCAGCAAGTGGCTTTAACCACTGAGCAACTCCCCAGCCCTGAATTCATCTATTTTAAAGGTCACGTTAAAAGAAAAACAACTAAATTCTTGAGATAACAATAAAATTTAAATGTTCTTGCTTTGTTATCTGAAATGTGTTGACAGGTGTTGTTACTGGAATATTTATGAATAAAAATATTGTCTAAAAGTTGGAAGTTTTATAAAATACTAAGATATTTTTCTAGCATCAACAGTTGCCTGGTATACGTGCCTACTAGCTATGAATTTAAGAAATTTAAAGTAGAAAACTTCAGAGGTAGGAGGCGAGCACCCATGGAAGGTCATACCTGGTCTCTACTTCTACAGAGATCTTGAAGAAACTGAAACATGAGGTACAGCCACTGATGCAAAGGCAGTGACGAAGGAGTCATTTCAGGGTGAAGAGAGTGACCCACTGGCTAGTTCACTGCTCAGCTATGATGGCACATGGGTTTGTGGGCAGGGAGGTGCCCTCAGCCTGCTATGCAGTTCTCTCCTGAAGACTGAAGTGCAAACAGCTACCAAAGACTAAGGACACTGAACGACAGGAACAATCACATAGTGAACTTCAGTTCTTCCACAGACACTCTTGCTACATGAGAATAACCTTGGTAGAAAAGAAACTAGTTTTGTGAGGCAGAGGGAGAGGGGCAGGATTGGCACGGCAGGACCTCCAGCCACTGCAATCAGACATCAGACACGTGTGCCACCTTGTATGCACAGGTGACCTTGTGTGCTTGTGTCACCTTGTGTGTCTGGCTTACATGGGACCTGGAGAGTTGAACATGGGTCCTCAGGCTTCACAGGCATGTGCCTTAACCAATAAGCCATCTCTCCAGCCCTAGGTATTTATTTATAAGTATACTTGCTGATTGTTCACTAAGTAATATTTGTAATTACAAAACAACATCCTAAATCCCAGTAACAGAAATTAATTTAATAAATTATTGTACAGCAAACCAAAAAGTATTACGAGGTTGTAAAAATGAATAAGAAATCTGTTTGTAATGGTCAGGAATGATTACTGAGGTACATTTAGGGCAAGCAAAAACAAAAAGGAAGCACAACAATGAATTGTGGGTGGCTAGAGCACACCCTCTGGCACATAATTGTTTTGGCACGTGTTTGTGTGGGGAGAGAGATGTAGAGGATGTGTGATGTAGTGTGTGATATGTATGAAAGGTATGCATGTGTGTAGTGGCCAGTGAAGAACAACATCACATGTCTTTTCACTCATCTTCCTATTTTCTTGAGACAGACTCTTAGCTCATCACAGAGCTACTGTTTTCACTGTTTTTTAGATCAGCAAGCCACAGTGATTCTGTGATCTTCAGCCCTCCCCATTCCAGGACTGGGGTTACAAATGGGCATGGCCACACCCCGCTGTTTATGTGGGTGCTAGGACATTGAATTTGGAAGCTCTCAACTGCTGAACCATCTTCTCAGACCCAACATTTTTATTTTGAACGATGTGAACGTACTGTCTATTTAAGATAATTTTTTAAAATATTTATTTGGGGGCTAGAGAGATGGCTTAGCAGTTAAGGCACAGGACTGCAAAGCCTAGGGACCCAGGTTCAATTCTCCAGGTCCCACATAAGCCATATGCTCATAGTGGGGCATGCATCTGGGGTTCATTTGCAGTGGCTAAAAGCCCTGTCTCTGTCTCTCTCTGACTGTAATAAATAAATAAAAATAAAATATTTAAAAAACTATTTATTTGGATGGAGAGAAAGAGGTGAGGGGGAACTGAGCATGGATGCTCCAGGACTTCCTGTCACTGCAAATAAACTCCAGATGGATGCTCCATTTTGTGCATATGATTTTATGTGGGTATGGAGGAATCAAACCTGGGCTGTCAGAATTTATTTGCAAGCAAGTCTCTTTAACTGCTGAGCCATCTTTCCAGCCCCTATTCAAAGAAATAAGTACTATGATAATTTTCAGGATCCCTCAAAGTCAACACACACACATTATAAATAAGTTATAAACAATACAAAAAAAGACAAAGTTGTCCATTGCATGCTATTCCTAAAACAAAAGCCATTGAATTATCAGAGGTGGGTGACTTAATACCACAGAAATGTATTCTCCTACAGTTCCTTAGGCCAAAAATCTAAAGCAGGGTGTTAGCCCTGGTTCCTTCTGGATGCTCTGAGGAAGAAGCCATCTCATGTTACACACCCAGCTGAAGGTGTTCAGTGGCTTGCAGATATATCACTCCACCCTGCCTCTCTTAAAAAAAAAATTCTTAAAAATATTTTTATTTATTCATTTATTTGACACAGAAAGAGGGAGAGAGAGTAAGAGAACAGGTGCACCAGGGCCTCTAGCCACAGGAAACGAACTCCAGACACATGCACCACCTTGTGCATCTGCCTAACATGGGTCCTGGGGAACACATTCAAATAACTTTTTTGAAGAATCTGCACTCAGGAGGCAAAGGTAAGAGAATCACTGTGTATTTGAGGACAACCTGGGACTACAGAGTGGGATCCTAGGCTAGAGTGAGACACTATCTTGGGAAAAAAAGTAAATAAATAAAATAATCTGAATATAAGATCAAATTAGCAAGACAAATGCATTTCTATATGCTAAGAAAAACTCAGAAAATATTAAAGTAACTTTTTAAGATAGTAGAATAGTAAGAAACAACAATAAATCTGTAAAGTGATATGAAAGATTCTATATAGAAAAGTTGTAAAACTTTATTGATATTTAATAATCTACATACATCTATATTGATAAGAATATTCAATATAATAAGTATAAATTATATCCAAATACATGAATAAATACATGGAATTCCAACCAAAACTTCAATTAGATATTTTCTGGAATTTGATAAGGTAATTCAAAAATCTTATAAGGTAATTCAAAAAGTTATATGAGCAACTGGTGGATCAAGACTGAACAAAACTGGACTGGAGAGATGACTTCGTGGTTCAGATGCTTGCCTGTGAAGCCTAATGACGCAGGTTCTATTCCCCAGAACCAATGCAAGCCAGATGGACAAGGTGGCACATGCATCTGAAGTTCATTTGCAGTGGCTAGAGGCCCTGGCTCCCCCATTCTCTTTCTCTCTAACAAATGTATAAAATATACATATATTTAAAAATATGTTTTATTCATTTATTTGAGAGAAAGAGGCAGAGAGAGAGAAAGAGAGAGGAAGAGAATGGGCACACCAGGGCATCAAGCCACTGCAAACAAACTTCAGATGCATACACCCCCTTGTGCATCTGGCTTACGTGGGTCCTGGAGAATCAAACCGGATCCTTTGGCTTTAAAGACAAGTGCCTTAACCTCTAAGCCATCTCTCCAGCCCTAAAAATATTTTTTAAAACAAAAAACATGGACAAAACTGCTGGGTGTGGTGGTACATGCCTTTGATCCCAGAACTCGGGATGTAGAGGGGATTAACCAGCTGGAGCACCTGCCCAAGATGCCCACACAGTCTGAGGTGGGCAACATGTTTGACACAGGCTTGTGGAATATGATGCCCTACCTATACAGGATCTTTCATATCAGTGTTGCCCTAGGTACCTCCATCACCACCACCATGAGCAGACTTGTCAAAGGTACCCTTGTCTTGTAGCCCTGAGTGTTCTTTGGTGGCTCTCAGATCTTGGAGTCCAGAGGTTGTATTACTGGGCCTCTGGAATATGCTCTAGGCCATTGGTGAGACTTGTAAGGGGCAGCACTTGGCAGCTTTGTTTTGGAGTAGTCAGCTTCTTCTGGCAAGTCCTGCTTGCAGGCTCTCCACACCACTGATGGAGTTCTCCTTCCTTATGTACTGTACAGGATACCATTGGGGTGGTGAATAAAGTTGAAATGTGAGTTTGGGCTCAACAACAAAAAAAGTTATAGTATAGGAAAAATAATAAAATATAATATAGGCATTGTACAGAAAGAGCAAAACTATGGAATTGAAAAGGAAGTTCATGTAATCTCAGCTACTAAGGTGGCTGTAGCAGAAGGATTATAAGGTCAGTCTGGGCAACCTAGTAAAACCCTGTCTTAAAATAAAAAGTTAAACAACCAAACAAACAACTGGGCTCAGGTGTAGCTCTGTAATAGAGGGCTTGCCTGGCAGTTATAAGGCCTTGGATCCCTCCCCAGTACTAAGAAGAAGAAAAAAAAAACATCTTGACATTCACAAAACTTTTTTTTTTTCCCCCAGGCATGGTATCCTAGGTTAGGCTGCTGTAGCATAATGCTCTAGTCTAGGTAGCTTAAGCAGTAGACATTTGTTTCCCACAGTGCTGGAAACTAAGAGATGAAGGCACTAGCAGATTCAGTGCCTGCTAAGGGCTTTCTTCCTGGCTTGCAGACTGCCACTTTCTGGCTGTGCACTCACATATCAGCAACAGAAAGGCCTCTGGTCTCTTCTCTAATGACACCCATGTCATCATGGGAATGATCCCTACAAGTCCTTATCTAAGTTTAATTATCTTCCACAGATTTCCTCCTTCACAGTGGAGATTAGAGCTTTAACCTAGAAATTTTGGAGGGAGGGAGGTCACAAATATTTGGTTCCCAGCAAGAAGCACTGGGAAGAACTTCCAGTCAAGATGGCATCTGCCTAACCAGGCCTCACCTCATGGGGAAGGAAAGGCAAGATCACTGGGGTTCTTTGGGGTTTTCAAGGGTTTGCAGATCCTAACAGACCTCCAGTGGGAGGGTGCAGAGGAGCAAAGTAGGGAATCCACTGATTCCCATGCTCTCAGGTAGCCCACAAGTCCCCAGATCCCCTCAAGCAGCCATCCCAGCCACAGTCTCAGCCTCTGCCCCTCTGTGTGCAGACCCAGACCAGCAGGCTAGCATTCCCCTCTCTTCTTCAGTTTTCCCACATAACCACCATCCCACCTGCTGTCCCACCTGCACTTCCTGCAGGCTACTTGGACCCAAGCCAGCAGGCTATTGTTCACCCCTCCCTGCCCCTCACAAGCGACACCTGACCCACAGCAATATCCCTACCCCACCTTGTCACAGGACCCATCAGCCCCATCCACCCGTTACACAGTCCCAACAGTCATGCTGTCAAATCACCTCACACCTCAGCATCGCAAAACCACCACACAATCCCATCCTCGCTCCTTCTGCAGCCCAGCCACAGTACCAGTCTACTTTGTCCCATTACCCCCTGCCCCTGGTCCCCTTGGGCCACCTGACCACACAGTCCCATACCGCAAAACACCGACCAACAAACCCCTTCATCTGGTCCTTGGGCCCCCCACCAGAGCCTTGCAGACTCCTTCCCTCTGAGCAGACAGTCCCCAAATTTCTAGAAATGAGAGCACAATATACCAAAACTTATGGGACACAATGAAGGTAGTCCTTAGGGGGAAATTCATAGCACTAAATGCCTTCATAACAAAGACAGAGAGATCCCAAAGCAATAACCTAACCATCCACCTAAAGGCATTGGAATAACAAGAAGAATCCAACCCAAAAAGCTCCAGATGGAAAGAAATAATTAAGATAAGAGCAGAAATTAATGAATTGGAAACTAAGAAATAAATTAAGAAAATTGATGAAACAAAGAGCTGGTTCTTTGAAAAAATAAATAAGATTGATTAACCCCTGGCCAATCTGATCAAGTGAAAAAAAGAGATGCTTCAAATTAACAAAATCAGAAATGAAAAAGGAGAGATTACAACAGACATAAGTGAAATTGGGAGATCATCAGGATTTATTTCAAAAACCTCTACTGCACAAAACTGGCTAATATGGAGGAAATGGATGAATTCCTGGACATATACCACCTAACAAAGCTAAACTCTGAGCAAATTAATCTCCTAAACAAACCTATCACATCCATTGAGATTGAAAAGGTAATAAAAAACCTCCCCAAAAAGAAGAGTCCAGGACCAGATGGCTTCTCAGCTGAATTCTATCAAGCCTTCATGGAAGAACTGAAACCGATTTTTCTCAAACTATGCCACATAATTAGAGAACAGGGAAAGCTCCCCCAACTCCTTTCATGAAGCTAGAATCACCCTAATACCCAAACCAGGCAGAGATGCCACAAGAAAAGAAAACTACAGACCTATTTCCCTGATGAAATTAGATGCAAAGATCCTGAACAAAATCCTCGCAAACTGAATTCAACAACACATCAAAAGCATTATCCACCTTGATCAAGTAGGCTTCATCCCAGGAACGCATGGGTGGTTCAACATATGGAAATCTGTCAATGTAATAAACCACATAAATAAGCTTAAACACAAAAACCACATGATCATTTCAATAGATGCAGAAAAGGCCTTTGACAAAATACATCACTTCATGATCAACACATTGGAGAGAATAGGCATGGATGGTTTACATCTCAACATAATAAATGCTATATATTAAGCTCCTAAAGCCCAAATAATACTTAATGCGGAGAGATTGGAGGAATTCCCATTGAGATTAGGAATAAGACAGGGGTGTCCACTCTCACCTCTGCTCTTCAACATAGTACTAGAAGTCCTAACTCAAGACAGGAGAAAAAAAATAAAAGGGTTACAAATTGAAAAGGAAGAAGTTACGTTAGCCCTATTCACAGATGACATGATTCTATACATAAATGAACTTAGAACCTCCATCTCAAAACTCTTAAAGGTGATTAACTCCTTCAGCAAAGTAGCTGGATACAAAATCAACACACAAAAATCAGTTGCCTTTCTATATGCAAAAGGCAAAGATACAGAGAAAGAAATTATGACACTGTCCCATTTTCAATAGCAACAACAACAACAAAAACCTTGGAATAACATTAAGCAAGGATGTGAAAGACCTATACAATGAAAACATAAAAACACTCAAGAAAGAAATAGAGGAGGACTTGATAAAATGGAAATTCTGGATAGGCAGAATTAACATTGTGAAACTGGCAATCTTACCAAAGGCAATATACAGATTAATGCAATACCAATAAAAATCCCAACATTTTTATTCATAGAGATAGAAAAAAAATCTCAAAATTCATATGGAATGGCGGAAGGCCACGGATATCCAAGCACATCCTCAGCAAAAGAAACACCTTTGGAGGTATCACCATACCTGATCTAAAGCTATATTACAAAGCCATAGTAACAAAAATAACATGGTACTGGCATAAAAACAGGATTATAGACAAATGGAACAGAATTGAGGACCTGGATTTTGGGTCAAGTAACTACAGCTACTTGATAATTGACAAAGGCCCTAACAATGTAAACTGGAAAAAAGACAGCTTCTTCAACAAATGGTGCTGGACAACCATACACAGGAAAATGAAACTAGATCCATACATCTCACCATGCACAACACTCAAGTCCAAATGGATCAAAGACCTCAATATAAGACCAGAAACTCTGCTACTACTGGAAGAAAAAATAGGAGGAACTTTTCATGATATAAGAGTGGCAAAAAACTTCCTGAAGAAACCCCAGTAGCTCAGGAAATTAAACAATCACTCAACCATTAGGATCTCATGACACTGAAAAGTTTTTTTCACAAACACACGATTAGCAGAGCCAATAGATTTCCCACAGAGTGGGATAAAATATTTTCTGGCTATACAACTGACAGAGGCCTAATTTCTAGACTCTACAAAGAACTCAAAAATCTAAACAATAAAAAGTCAAACAACCCACTCCACAAATGGGGCAGAGAACTGAACAGGGGGTTCTCAGAGAAAGAAATACAAATGGCAAACACACACATTCACACACTTAAGAAAATGTTCACCATCCCTAATCATCAGGGAAATGCAAATTAAAACAACTGAGATTCCACCTTACCCCAGTAAGGATAGCAAACATTAAAAAAATCAAATGAAAACAAATGCTGGCGAGGATGCAGAGAAATAGGAACCCTCATTCATTGTTGGTGGGAATGTAAGATGGTACAACCACTATGGAAAGCAGTATGGAAACTCCTAAAAGGATTGACTATACAGTTACCAACAGACCCAGTTATTCCCTTACTGGCCATTTACCCTAAAAGCTCCATGCCTCAGTTCAGAGAGATTTGATCAACCAGGTTTATAACTACTCAATTCATAATAGCTAAGAATTGGAATTAACCCAGATGTCCATCATTAGACAAATGGATAACCAAGATACAGTATATCTACACAATGGAATTCTATACAGCAGTAAGGAAAAATGACACAATGAAATTTGAAGAAAAATGGTTGAATGTGGAACAGATCATTGTCAGCAAACTCACCCAACCACAGAAAGACAATTGTCACATGGTCTCACTCATTTGTGGCTCCTAACCTGAATCTTTCTCATATGCTGACATACCTAATAGGCATCTCGAGGACGAGGCAATACGGAGGGTGGGGCAGGAGGGAAGGGTAAGGGGGGGGTGGGAGACAAAACTGGACCCAAATTGCAATGGTACCATAAAATCCTATATCCTGAAAGACAGACTAAAAGATTGAATCTTCATCAAGTCCTTAGAGGGAACACCTGAATCAAAGGGCCCTGGAGAGGGTATGATGAAGACTAACCTTAGTCTCCTATTTCTCTTTCTCTTTCTCTCTCTCTCTTCTTTCTTTCTCTTTTATATTACCTGTATTTTTCTTCCTTCTTTTCCCCCAGTGCTGGCCTGTCACTCCCAGTACCAGGATGTAGTTAACATTCCCAATGAGCTGTTGACCAGAGAGACCTATAAGGTTTCCCAAAAGAAGACAGATTTCTGTCAGAGCACTTGAACACCCACCAAAGGTTAATGGTAAGGCTCTACTGCCGAAGATACCATCTGCTATTGAAACAGAACATGGAGAGACCTGGCTGGAATCTGGAAGAGAGTCAGTCCCCAGACAGTTAGCTTGCCTAGTGCCAGAAGGTGCTACATGAGTAACTGGGAGGAAATGACCAACATCTGTCCAAGCAACTCATGGTCTAAGCTACTCAGTAGCAAACAACTTGACATGATGCTCAAGTGCAATAGTGGCACACAGCCATGGTGGGTAACCAACTGCTCTTGAATTGGCTAACAGATCTGCTCAGTAGAATGGAACCCATAGCTGGAACTGGGGAACAAGTCAGAACCCTATACAAAAATCAAGTCTGCCCTCCGATATTAAGCTCCCATCAATCCTCTAAAATAATAATGGTTATCTCATTTATCTGGTGCTGCCTCCACTCTCCATTGGAGAATCTGCCTCTCTTTTTCAGATGGACACAGAACCTGAGGAGAGATTCAGCCCATCACACCTCACCAGGGCTCTAGCTGAAACCATAGAGTAATTAGGAAAATGAGCAGGAGTGTTGCTTTCTTGGTGAACCTGGTACCAGCACAAGGCTGAAGGAGATAGACACAGAGAACACTCAACTCCCATCAAACCAGATATCTAGAGACTCAGAGGTTCCCAAGACTGCATCACTGAAGTAGGCCTAAAGTGAACCCAACATGGCTCAAAGAAATTTGTGGAAGAAAGATTGTTAGGGCCACAAGTTGGGACATTATGCACAGAGACATTGCCTCTTCTCCATAACTGATGGCTACCCCCACAATGCATGACCCACATTCCCCAACGAGGAGGGTCCCTTTGGAGGAGGGAGGACAGGGAGGAGGCTAACGATGGTACCAGCATGGCTGTTTACACATTGAGTATGTACATAACTAATAAAGAAAAAAAAAAGCACTGGGAAGCTGTGAGGAGGATGGGCTTGCCAGTGAGTAGTTTCCACAGACTGTCCCTGCAGATGGAAACAGAGGATTCCTACCTCAGTTCATAACCCAGAATTATTCCAGGCATGTCAAACATAGAAAAATGACTATGATCTCCAGAAACAAAAGTTTCTTATACAATATTCAACACAAGAAATATCAATGAACTTAACCATTTAGAAGTATTTATCAAAATACAAAATTGCTGGGCATGGTGGCACCAGCACAGAGGAGGCAGAGGTAGGAGGATCACCATGAGTTTGAGGCCAACATAACACTACATAGTGAATTTCAGGTCAGCCTGGGCTAGACTAAGACCTTACCTTGAAAAACAATAGCAAAACAAAATACAAAAATTTAAAGTTTGTTATACCACAAGGCATGTTTATATGTCAATTTAAAAAAGATTTTAATATGAATTTTGAAGGCTCCTACAAATCAATAAAAAAGTATTGAGGGCTGGAGAGATGGTTTCACAGTTAAGGAATTTAACTGTGATGCTTAAAGACCTAGGTTTGATTCCCTAGAACCCCCATAAGCCAGATGCACATGGTGACATGTGCATCTGGAATTCGATTGCAGTGGCTAGAGGCCCTGGCATGCCCTCTCTCTCTCTCTCTCTCTGTGTGTGTGTGTGTGCCTCTTTCTCTCTCTCAAATAAATAAATATACAAAAAGTTTATTAAAAACTTATTGAATAGTCCAAGAGAAAAATACACAAAATATTTGAGTAGGTATTTCACAGATGAGGAAACATAAGTCCAATAAAAATATGACTTGCCTCTTTAAAATCTTATTTTTTTTGTTTGTTTATTTTATTTATTTGAGAGCAACAGACAGAGAGAGAAGGAGGCAGAGAGAGAAAGAGAGAGAGAATGGGCACATCAGGGCTTCCAGCCACTGCAAACGAACTCCGGACACGTGCGCCCCCTTGTGCATCTGGCTAACTTGGGTCCTGGGGAATCAAGCCTTGAACCGGGGTCCTTAGGCTTCACAGGCAAGCGCTCAACCACTAAGCCATCTCTCCAGCCCGACTTGCCTCTTTAATAATAAAAAGTACAAAATCAATTTCAATGAAAGTCATTCAATCCAGTCAACAAATATTTCTTTTTTTTTTGTTTTGTTTTGTTTTTCAAGGTAGGGTCTCACTCTAGCCCAGGCTGACCTGGAATTCACTATGGAGTCTCAGCGTGGCCTCAAACTCACAGCAATCCTCCTACCTCTGCCTCCCAAGTGCTGGGATTAAAGGTGTGCACCACCACACCTGGCTAATAAATATTTCTTAAGTGCACTATGGATCTATGGCCATACCACTGTGAATACACCTGATCTTGTCTGAAGTATGTTAGCGGTTTGGCTCTAAGTTCTAGGGATACAGTGTGCTAAATGCACAAGACTTCCTGTCTGTTCCTGCAGAGATGGGGATAGATGTGATATGTGCTCTGGAGAAGATAAAGCAGCAAAAAGTACAGAAGCGGGAGAAGAGATTGTCAAGTTTTAAAAGAGTTGGACAAGGAAGGCCTTATAGCTAACCTCAAACTGAGTCTGAATGAGGTGAGAAAGCAAGCTACAGGGATGTCAGTGTGGAAAATATTTGTTGCAGTGAACTTCTTGTTGCTGAAAGAAAACACCTGTTTCACACTTCCCTGGTCATTTCCAAACTACAAAACCATGTTGCAAATTCAATGACCCTCTCTTTCCTACATTTATTTTACTCCATAGTACCAGATGGGCTACCAATTCAGGGGGAACAAAGCAGACTTTGATGAACAGGATGCTCCTTCAGCATTTATACACCTTCAAAAGAGTCTTCATTCTTCCTGTTTCCCAGTGCAGGTCATCTGGATCAATCTCAATAGTTATTATCTATCAAACAATTGCAGCTAAATAGGCAGCAGTTTTAGCCCAAAGATTTCATTTTTTTTCTGTGCCATATCCTTCTGCCCACACCAGTCCATTTCTATGCAAAGCAATCCTACAAAAGTTCTCAGGACACAGGCATGACAGCAAGCCTCTCACACAAACTGCTTCTAGCCAAGTCCAAACAAAGCATTTTCTCACCCTCATAAGCCAAACCTCACAGTCCATAGTTCATATTGCATTCAGGTCTTTCAACTCTGACCAAAATAGTCCATCAAGTTGTACTTACAGCACTACAAGGTGTCTCTTAGGTCAAGATTTCAAATTGATCCACATTCCTCCTGCAAAGCAGTTCCAAAAGGCCAAACCATAGAATCATTTTCTAGTAGTAATTATTCCACTTCTTGGTACTAATTTTACTGTTGCAGTCAGGTTTGCATTGCTGGTGGAAAACACCTGACCAAGAGCAGCTTGTGGAAAAAAAAGGTTTATTTTGGCTAACAGACTCAAGGGGAAGCGCCATGATGGCAGGGGATAACAATGGCATGAGCAGAAACTGGACATCACTGCCTGGCCAACATCAAGAGGGCAACAGGAATAGGAGAACACTGGCAAGAGGAAGCTGGCTATAATACCCATAAGCCCATCCCCAACAATACACTGCCTCCAGGAGGCTTTAATTCCCAAATTGCCATTAGCTGGCGACCTAGCATTCAGAACACCTAAGTTTACGGGGGACCCCTGAATCAAACCACCATAACACTCTAGGCAGAGGAAAGGTAAGTTACAAAATCTGTTAACCCAATGGAGAATAAAGCCAACTTTGAAGAGCAGGACACTCCTTCAGTATTTAGGCCCTCTACTTTAAAAAGGGTCACCATTCTTTCTGCTGTTTCAATGCACAACAGCTGGCCCAAAACCAAAAAGAAAAAAAAGAAGAAAGAAAACCTAATCAAAAGCCTATGGCTGGAGAATACATAAGCCCTATGGGGTTAACTAAATGCATATACTTTGCCCACAAAAATGCTCTCTAAACACTTATGTTTATACCCATATGTTAATGCTACTCTCACTTTCAGTTACAGTAGCTTTCCTTTTCAGATAGTGGCTATAACTGGGGAAACTCAAAATTTACCAAAGTACTGAGAAGAAATGAAAGTGGAGTGTTCAGTACTAACTGAAACATCACTATCATCCTCTAAGGCTCAGGAACCATTGAGGAAGAGGAGGCAGAAAGAATGTAAGAGCCAAAGGAAGGAGAGGAGTAGTTATAATACTGTCTTTCAGACACAAAGTGGCTGTGGTATTCATGACCTCACAGTATCTGATGCTACCTACATAAGACCTGCATAATAAGAGGAAGAAATGATGACATCAAAATAGGAGAGACTTAGCCGGGCATGGTGGTGCATGCCATTAATCCCAGTACTTGAGAGGCAGAGGTAGGAGGATCACTGCGAGTTTGAGGCCACTCTGAGACTACATAGTGAATTCTAGGTCAGCCCGAGCTAGAGTGAGTGAGACCCTACCTCTGATGATTAGGGAACATTTTCTTAAGTGTATGTTTGCCATTTCTATTTCTTCCTCTGTAAACTGCCTGTTCAGCTCTTTGCCCCATTTTGTGAGTGGGGTGTTTGACTTCTTACTGTTTAGGTTTTTGAGTTCTTTGTAGATTCTAGAGATTAGGCCTCTTTGGAAAGCAATATGGAGACTTCTGAAAAAGCTGAGTATAGAGATACCAACAGACCCAGTTATTCCCTTACTGGGCATCTACCCTAAAACCTTCAAACCACAGGCTAGAGAGATTGCTCAACCATGTTTATAGCGGCTCAATTTGTAATAGCTAAGAGCTGGAATCAACCCAGATGTCCATCACTAGAAGAATGGGTAACTAAGATGTGGTATATCTACACAATGGAATTCTATACAGCAGTAAGAAAAAATGACACAATGAAATTTGAGGAAAAATGGTTGAACCTGGAACAGATCATTCTCAGTGAACTTACCCAATCACAGAAAAAAAATCGCCACATAGTCTCACTCATCTACAGCACCTAACCTGAATCTACCCAAGATACCTTATATCCAGCAAGCATCTCCTAGACTAGACACTAGGATGGAAGGGGAGGGAGGAGAGGGCATCAAAGGGGTGGGAAACAGAAATCTAGACCCAAATGGCAATGGTACCATAATTTTCTACTTACTAAAAGACAGACCAAATGGCTGATCCTTCACCAGGCCCTTACAGGGAACACCTGAACCACAAGACACTGGAGAGGGTAAGATCAAGACTAACCTTAATCTTCTACATCTTCCCTCCCTCACTTCCCTTCTCTCTCTCTCTCTCTCTCTCTCTCTCTTATCTCTAACTCTTGTATATTAGTTATCTTTTTCCTCATTCTCTTAGTGGGCACTGACCTGTAACTCCCAGAACCAGCATGGGGCTATCATCCACGATGAGCTTTTGATCAGAGAGACCTACAAGGTTTCCTAAAAGACAGACAGATTTCTGTCAGAGTAGTTGATGACCCACCAAAGGCTAGTGATAAGACCCTACTGCTGAAGACACCTTATGTGATTAACATGCAAATTAGAATGGCATGGCTGGAAGTTGGAAGAGAGTCAGTCCCCAGACAGTCAGCGCATCTAGTGCCAGAAGGTGCTACATGGGCGACTGGGGGAAAATGACCAATATCTGTCGAAGCAACGCATGGTCTAACCTACTTAGCAGCAAATAACTTGTTGTGATGCCCACACAAGTGCAGTGGTGGCACACAGCCATGGTGGGGAACCAACTGCTCTCAATTCGGCTAACTGATCCCCTCACTGGTATGGGACCCATAGCTGGAGCTGGGAAACAAGTCAGAACCATATCCAAACATAAACCCACTCTCCAATATCAAGCTACCATCAATTGTGGGCTACAAGAAGGCCTACACCTATTAAATGCTCTATAAAAAAAAAGGGGGGGGGGTTATCTCATTTGTCCTGATGCTAACTTACTCTCCATTGGAGAATCTGCTTCTCTTTTTCAGATAGATGTAGATCCTAAGGAGAGAGCCACCCCATCATACCTCAAAAGGGCCCCGGCTGAAACTAAGAAAAATTGGAGAAACAAGCAAGGGGGCTGTTTTCCTGATGAACCGGATACCAGCACAAGGGGGAAGGAGATCAACACAGAGAAAAATCAACTCCTACCAAATCAGAGAGCCAGAGCCTCAGAGGCCCCCAACACCTCATCACTGAAGCAGACCAAAAATGAACCCAACATGGCTCAAGGAAATTTTGCGGAAGAGGGGGCGGAAAGAATGTCAGAGCCACATGTTGGGTCATGATATGCACAGACATTTAGCTTACCCATAACTGTGGGCTAACTCCACAATGCATGACCTGTATACCTCAACAAGGAGGGGCCAAGGGGAGGGGGTAGGTCACGGATGAGCCTAATAATGGTACCAAACTGACTGTATTTGCTGAATACAAAACTAACTAATAAAGAAAAAAAAAGGAGAGACTAGTTGGAAATAAGAAGGGATTCAATGGAGGGGGAATTTGGAAGAGGGAAGAAAGTAGGTAGTATGAGGGATCACCATCATGTTATATTGTCTATATGTATGGAAGATGTCTATAAAATGTTTTTAAAAACAAAAATAAACTAACATGTATCCCCAGGAAAAAATTCTACTTAGTCATGGTATATGTTTCTTTATACTTTGCTGAACCCTATCTGCAATATTTTGCTCAGAATTTTTGCATATATAGTCATGAAGAACATTGGTCTGTATTATTATTTTTTATAATTTTCATTTATTTGCAAGGAGAGAAAGCGAGCATGGGCACTCTAGGGCCTCCCACCACTACAAATGAACTCCAGACACATGTGCCACTCTGTACATCCGTCTTTACGTGGGCACTGGGGAATCGAACCCAGAAACACCTTTAACTGCTGAGCCATCTCCCAAGCCCTGGTCTGTATTCTTTATATAGCTTAGGTATCATGTAAGTGCTGATTACCTCAATACAAAAATGTGTGTGACAAAATTCATCAGTTTTTTTATGATAAAAATACCCAACAACTGGGTATAAAAGCAAAGTGTCTCAACATAATAAAGGCTACCCTTTTGTGAAAATCTTACAGCTAACAAGCCCAAAGGTGAAATACAGAAACATTTTCCACTGAGAGCAGAAACAAGACAAGGATGATCACTTTTGCCACTTCTACTTAACACAGTGATAGAAGTTTCAGCCAAAGAAAAGTACTACATGAAACAGGGCATGGTGGTGCATGCTTTTAATCCCAGCACTGGGGAGGCAGAGGTAGAAAGACTGCTATGAGTTCAAGGCCACCCTGAGACTACATAGTGAATTCCAGGTCAGCCTGAGCTAGAACGACTCTACTTTGGGGAAAAAAAAAAAGTGCCACATGAGATGCTGGGGGAAAATGGCCGGCAACCGTGTGAGCAAGCAGGGGACATTGCTATATGAAAGCAACCAGCCTGACAAGATGTGCACACATGTGTAATAATGGCACCCAGCCCAGGTGGGGAACCAATAGCTCTCCACTTGGCTAAGAGATCTACTCTGTAGAAAGGAACCTATAGTTGGAACTGGAAACCAAGCCAGAATCCTATGGAGATGAAGATTATGTACTCCAGTGAGAAGCTCTCACTAGTCTTTGTCCAAAAGTGAGGCTACTCCCATCAAAATCTCTAAATTATCAATGTTTATTCCCTTTAACCTATCCTGATCTCACTGTCCACTGGAGATTCTGTTTTTCTTATTCAGAAAGCAGTGAGAACCGAGAACAACCAAAATCTATCAACAAACTGGGCGTGATAGCACACGCCTTTAATCCCAGCACTTGGGAGGATGCCATGAGTTTGAGTCCACCCTGAGACTACATAGTGAATTCCAGGTCAGCCTGAGCTAGAGTGAGCACCTACCTCGGAAAAAAAAAAAAAAAAAAAAAAAAAAACCACAAATCTATCAACAAGATAAGAATAGATAGCTGGATCCCTGGGCAGGAGAATAACCACCTCTAGTACAGCAGCTAGGGCCCAAGTGAAACCATAGAGGATTTGGTGATGAGTAAGAGTGCTGCTTCCATGGCCTGACAAACTGAGTTGGGGTTATAGAGAAAGACACTGAGGATATTCAAAACACACCAAAGCAGGAATCCAGAAGCTGCTGAGAGTTCAACACTAAAATAGGCTTAAAAGCATACCCACTGTTACAGTCAGGTTCGCATTGCTGGTAGAAATCACCCAACCAAGAGCAGTTTGTGGGAAAAAGAGGTTTATTTTGGCTTACAGGCTCGAGGGGGAAGCTCCACAATGGCAGAGAAAACAATAGCATGAGCAGAGGGTGGACATCACCCCCTGGCCAACATAAGGTATACCCTAGCAACAGGAGAGTATACCAAACACTGGCTTGGGGAAACTGGCTATAACACCCATAAGCCCAACCACAACAATACACTGCCTCCAGGAGGCTTTAATTTACAATTGCCATCAGCTGGGAAACCTAACCTCCAGAACAACTAAGTTTACGGGGGACACCTGAATCAAACCACCACACCACCAAGGCTCAGGGAATTTTGTGGAAGAGAGGGCAGAAAGAATGTAAGAGCCACAGGGTGGGAGGGTATTGCCAAGGCATTGTCCCCTCTCCCTTCAATGACTGCTCAACTCATAACCCACAACTCCATGGTGAATACCATGAATCCCAATAAGTAGGACCCTCAATGGAGTGGGGGCAGGGAGGAGGGAAATGATGGTACCAACACATGATGTATCCATACAATATTTCTACTTAATAAAAAAGAAGAAGAAGTTCTAGCCAAAGTAATGGGAAAGAGAAATAAAAGGCATCCAAACTGGAAAGGAAGAAGTAATATTATCACTATGAAAATTCTAAAGACCACACCTATACACCTCCTTTTGTTTTGTTTTCAGAGAGTCTCATGTAACCCAGGATGGCCCCAAACTCACTACAAAGCTAAGGCTGATCTTGAATTCCAGGTCTTCCTGCCTCTAATTCCCAAGTGCTGAGATTACAAGAGTCTAGCACCACAGGCGGCTATAAAGAGCCCTTTTCCTTGATCTCTTTTTTCATTTCCAGTACTTAGGATTGTACATAATATCACACACATGCTAAGCTAGAACTTTACCCCTGAGCTACATCCTAGCCCTCACACATACCTGTTGAGCTTCATAAAATTAATTAATCAGTGGCTAGAAAGATTGCTCAGTAGTTAAAGGTGCTTGCCTGCAAAGTCTAAGCACCTGAGTTCAATTTTCCAGAACCCACACCCAGATATAAAAGGTGGTACATGTTTCTGGAGTTTGTTTATTCTGGCCAGAGGCCCTAGTGTGCCCATCCTCCCTCCCTCCCTCCCTCCGTCCCTCCCTCCCTCCCTCCCTCTCTCTCTCTCTCTCCCCTTGTAAATAAATAAATAATATATATATATATATATATATTTAAAAATTAAAAATTAATTAATCGAAAAAGTTGCAGTATAAGAAAAATCAACAAATCACAAATCAGCTGTGTTCCTATATATTAAGAAGAAGGAGTTTAGGGCTGCAGGTCATGAAGAAATCAAGCTGGACCTCAGCTGTAAACCTCCTCCCTGTTGACTAGCTGTGTGGCATGTAGCCCTTCGGAAGAGAGAGAAGTTATCAATAGTGTTAAACAGCAGTGGGCCTGCAAGCCCTAAGACTGGCCAGCCAGACCAAACATGTCAGCAGTGCAATAGTGGCATGTTTGTTATGGGGAAAACCAACCAGTCTCTAATTGGACTAGAGGCCTGCTTCACCAGAGGGGATATATGCCTGGTACTAAAAACCTAAACAAAAGTCTATGGCTGGGAGTTAAGAGCCCTAGGGGAGTAACGACTGTTGTTGTCTGGCTAAATGCATATATTATGCCCACAAAACTGCCCTGTATGTACTTTTTAAAATGTTTATACCCATATATTAATGCTACCCTCAGTTTTTGTTAGAGAAGCTTCTCTTTTCAGATGGCAGTGACCACTAGGGTGACTCAAAAGTCAAAAGCACCATAGTGCTGAGAAGTGACAGAGGCATCTCTACCACACCCTCCAAGGCTTGGGGTTCATTGCAGAAGACGTGGCAGAAAGAATGTACGAGCCAAAGGAAGGGTAGGACTGTTTACAATGCAATCTTCCAGATATAAAATGGCTTTAATATCCATGATCTTTCAGTGCCTGAAACTACCTATACAAGACATTCATAATAGGAGGAAAAGATGATAACATCAAAATAAAAGAGAGACTAATTGAAAGGGAGAAGGGACTCCATGGAGGGTGGATTTGAGAGTGGGGGAATGGGAGTAGAGGGAGGGAATTATCGTGATTTTACTGCCTATACTTATGGGAACTGTCAATAATACACAATATACAATGGGAACTGTTTAAAAAAGAAGCAATTTGAAAAGAAAATTAAGAAAACAATTACATTTATAATTGCATCAAAAAGAATAGTAGAAATAAACTTGTTAGGCATGGTGGCACACACCTTTAATCCCAGCACAAAGGAGACAGAAGTAGGAGGATCATTGTGAGTTTGAGGCCAACCTGGGACTACTCAGTGAATTCCAGGTCATCGTTGGCTAGAGTGGAACCCTACTTTGAACCCCTTCCCCCCAAAAAGAGAAATAAACTTAAGCAAAGGGTTGAAAGATGGGTACACTGAAAATTATAAAACATTGCTGAATGAAATTAAAGACAACACAAACAGGAAAGACATGGCTTAGAAGACTTAATGTTATTAATTATATTAATAAAATCATAAAATTAATGATATGTACCACCTTTTATATCTGGTGCTATGTGGGTACTGGAAAATTGAACTCAGGTGCTTAGACTTTGCAGGCAAGCACCTTTAACTACTGAGTAATCTTTCTAGCCACTGATTAATTAATTTTATGATAAATTATGTTACAGTGAAAATACTACAATATATACACTACAAATGTAATGCACTCCCTACCAAAATCCCAATGGTATTTCTGCAGAAATTGAAAAAAATCTAAAATTCATATGGAATTGTAAGGAATCTTGAACACTTAAAACAATCTTTAAAAAGATCAAGGTTAGAGGATAAACACTTCCTGATTTCAAAATCTATTACAAAGTCACAGTGATTTTTAAAATCAGTGTAGTAGGGCTAGAGAGATGGCTTAGCGATTAAGGCACTTGCCTGAGAAGCTTAAGAACCCATGTTTGACTCTCAAGGTCCCACGTAAGCCAGATGCACGAAGTGATGCAAGAGCACAAGGTCACACGTGCGCAAAAGGTGGCACATGAGCCTAGAGTTATATTACAGAGACTGGGGGCTCTGGCACACCAATTCTCTCTCTCTCTCTCTCTCTCTCTCTCGTTCTCTCTCTCTCTCACACACACACACACACACACACAGGCCAGTCTGATGGGTTTGCCTCAGAAAAAAACAAAAACAAAAACAAACCACTGGCCAGGCATGGTGGCACACGCCTTTAATCCCAGCACTTGAGAGACAGAGGTAGGATTGCTGTGAGTTCAAGGCCATCCTGAGACTACATAGTAAATTCCAGGTAGGCCTGGGCTACAGCGAGACCCTACCTCGGAAAACTGGAAGAAAAAAAAGGAAGGAAGGAAGGAAGGAAGGAAGGAAGGAAGGAAGAAAGAAAGAAAGAAAAGATACACATAAACATCAATATACTAGAACAGAACCCAGAAATAAATTAATTTATATAGTCAAGTGGTTTTCAACTAGAATGCAAGATCACTCAATGAAGAAAATAGTCTAACCAAACCAGCTAAGCAGCTCCAGTACAACTCCAGACACCCTGCACAGCCTCCCTTCCCCCAACCGCCAGTGACACGAACCATTGGAGAACCCAGCCACCCCACAGCCAAGCAGCATCCAACACAATCGTTTGAACTCAGAACACATCAGAATACCAGATCGAGTGACCCAAGCAGCCTAACAGAGTCCACAGTGCAACAGAGAGGGACTGAGGTGGGCACTTAGCATTGGTGAGAATGGAAGCCATCCCAAAAGGTCTGCATTGGAAGTGCTAATCTCACCTTCCATGTCAGGGTAGGTTATGTGTTAGAGTTGATTGATGTATTCTTTTTTTTTAAATACATTTTACTTATTTATTTATTTGAGAGAGAGAAAGAGGCAGAGAGAGAGGGAGAGAATGGCCACATCAGGGCCTCCAGCCCCTGCAAATGAACTCCAGATGCATGTGTCACTTTGTGCGTCTGGCTTACATGGGTCCTGGAGAATCGAACAGGGATCCTTTGGCTTTACAGGCAAATACCTTAACCGCTAAGCCATCTCTCCAGCCCATGATATATTCTACATTTAAAATATAGTATTTATTTATTTGAGAGAAAGAGAGGGACAGCGAGAGAATGGGCACACCAGAACATCCAGCCACTGCAGACAAACTCCAGATGCATGCACCCCCTTGTGCATCTGGCTTACATGGGTTCTGGAGAGTCGAACTGGGATCCTTTGGCTTTGCAGGCAAACGCCTTAACCATTAAGCCATCTCTCCAGCCCTGATTGATGTATTCTTGATTGGCTTTACCAATCTCAAATAAGCTGTATTTTGGTGATGACTACTGTTGCCTTTGATGTTTTCTGATTTACAGGGCCTTTGTCTCTTTCTTCTGTCATTAAAGAGGGCAGGGTCTCACTCAGCCCAAGGCTGACCTGAAACTCACTTCACAGACCAGAAATTTCAGCATCCCAGTTGACAGGATTAAGGATGTGGGGCAACACACACCCTTAGGGACTTTGACTTTATTAGATAATGTGTTTGTTTTAATCCCCACTCTTGCATAAATACTCTGTGCTGGTTTTGATTGGATGGGTATATTGTTCAGTTGGATTTTAGAATTTGCCAGTACTTTGCTCCACTCAGCCTACTAGAACACCATCATAGTAGGCAAACTCAACACCTAGGGTCACTTCTGTTGTTGCTCTGGGAGTACTGTAAGAGCTACACCTGGCACCTTACACACCTACACTGAAGATATACAAAGTCAAATTTACACAGCTAAGAACACTGCAGGTAATTAGAAAACCCAACCATCAAATTATCTCAAGATGCAAAAACCTCTATATTATAATACAAGAAACACAAAATATCAAGCCAATATAATTCCACCAAAAATTATACATCCTTCAGAAATGACCTCCACTGGGACTGACTTAGATGAAGTGTCTGACCAAGATTTTTAAAAATTGATTATATCTATGTTTGAAGAGATCAAAGGAATAAAAAACAAATGCCTGAAGGATTCCCAAGTGAACACAGGAAACCAACTTAATGAAATAAGAAGGTCAACAGAAGACATAAGTAAGGAAACAGAAGTAATAAAAAATACCAATCAGAAATGCTAAAATGAAAACAGAGTAAGCCAAATATAAAACTCTGTAGAAAGTCTCACCAGTAGAATGGATCAAAGAGAGGACAGAATATCTAAGCTAGAAGACCTGGTGGCAAACCTAATACAGTACAACAAAGAGAAAGACAAACTAATAGGAAGGCATGAATGAGAATTTCAAGACATTAGGGACACTATGAAGAGATCAAACATAAGAATTCAGGATATAGTAGAAGGAGAATTTCACTCCAAAGGCATAGTAGGTATTTTCAACAAAATCATAGAAGAAAATTGACCCCAAATATAGGTAAAGTGATACCAATACAGATACAGAAAGCCTTTTGAATGCCAAACAGACAAAATCAGGAAAGAACCTCTCACTTCCATATTATAATTAAACTACTAAACACACAAACCAAAGAAAATATATTGAAAGCAGTTAGACAGAAAAATCAAGTCACATACAAGGGCAAGCCCATCAGGATCACAGCAGATTACTTAACACAAACTTTAAAAGCCAGAGGGTCATGGATTGATGTATTTCAAGTTCTGAAAGATAACCACTACCAACCAAGATTATTTTATCCAGAAAAGCTATCCCTCAATATTAATGGTAAAATAAGAACAACAAAAGCAGGCTAAAGGAATATGACCACTACACAAGCTCTGCATAAAATACTTGAAGGGATACTTCATGCTGAAAGGAAAGAAAAGCACACTTATAAGGAAACAGGTAAAAAATAAACCATACTCAAATAATAGTTAATGCAAGATAATAAAGGAAGAACTACAAAACAACAGAAATTGCAAGAATAAATGTACACCTTTCAAAAATAACTCTTAATATCAAAAGCCTCAATGCTCCAGCCAAAAGACACAGGCTTGCAGACTTGGTTAAAAAGAAATCTTCTATTTGTCGACTCCAAGAAACTCAGCTTCCACAAAAGACAGACATTAGCTTAGGGCAAAAGGATGGAAAACTGTATTTCAAGCAAATGGGCCTAGAAAACAAACAGGTGTTATTGTCCTAATATTTGACAGGATAGACTTCAAACCAACATTAGTTAGGAAAGATAAAGGAGGTTACTTTATATTGATTAAAGGAACATTCCAACAAGAGGACATTATAATTCTAAAGGAGTTTGTCTGCAAAGCCAAAGGACTCCGGTTTGATTCCCCAGGACTCACATAAACCAGATGTACAAAGGGATGCATGTGTCTGAAGTTTGTTTACAGTGGCTGGAGGCTCTGGTGTACCCATTCTCTCTCTCCCTCTCCCTCCCTCTCTCTTTCAAATAAACAAATAAGAGGACATTATAATTCTAAACACATGCACCTAACATGGGGGCTGCCAGTTTCAGTAAACAAACATTATTAGAGTTAAAGTCACATATAACACCAAACAAAAGTATAGTGGGTGACTTCAATATCCCACTCTGATCAATAGACAGGTCATCCCAGCAAAAAATAAACAAAAGCACCTGTATTAAATGAGGTCATTGAACAAATAGACCTAACAGCCATCTACAGAACATTCCACCCAAATGCTGCAGAATACACAGAATCAATATTGTGAAAATGTCAATCTTACCAAAAGCAATCTACACATTAAATGCAATCCCCATCAAAATACAAATGGTATTCTTCACGGAAACAGAAAAAATAATCCTAAAATTCATTTGAAAGCACAACAAAAAAAAAAAAGTGAAAAGCCAAAACAACTCTGAGCAACAAAAATAAGGCTGGCAGTTTCACCATACCCAATTTTAAGCTATATTTACAGAGCCACGCTAACAAACACAGACTGGCACATTAATGGAAAAGAATAGAAGACCCAGGTGTAAGTCCAAGAAGCTAAATCCATCTGACTTTCAAAAAAAATACCAAAATTATTCATTGGCAAAAAGATAGCCTCTTTAACAAACAGTGCTGAGAAAACTGAATTATCTACATGTAGAAGGAAGAAAATAGATTTTTATCTCTCTCTATGCACAAGAATCAAGCCCAAATGGACCAAAGACCTCAATATCAGACCTGAAACTCTGAAACTGCTAGAGGAAAAAGGAGGGGAAACCCTTCATATTGGCATAGGCAATGACTTTCTGAATAAAACTTCAGTTACTCAGGAAATAAAACCACTAATCAACCACTCAGACCTTATTAAATAAAAATTTAAAAAAAAAAAACTTTTGTAGTGCTGGAGAGATGCCTTAGCAGTTGAGATGCTTGCCTGCAAAGTCAAAGGATCCAAGTTAAATTTCCCAGTATCCATATAAGCTATATACACAAGGTGGTGCATGTGTCTGGAGATTGTTTGGAGTAGCTGGAGGCCCTGGTGTGGCCATTCTCCACCACCCCCACCCCCCCGCACACACTTACAAACACAAAATTAAAAAAAAAAAAACTTGTGTAGCAAAGTACACTGTGAATAGAGTAATGGGTTAACCTACAGAGTGGGAGAAATCTTTGCCAAAGGATTAATATCCAGGATATACAAAGAACTCAAAAAACTAAATAATAAGAAATCAAACAACCCAATCAAAAAAATGGACCATGGAACTAAATGGACAGTTCCCAAAAGAGGAGACAGAGATGGCCTATAAACATACATCCTTAGCCATCGGGAAAATACAAATTAAAACTACTTTGACATTCCATCTCACTCCTGTCAGAATGATTATCATCAAGAAAACAAATGACAACAAATGCTAGCAAAGATGCAGAAAAAGAGGAACCTTTCTACACTTTTGGTGGGAATGTAAACTGGTATAGCCATTGTGGAAATCAGTGTGGAAGTTCTTGAGACAGCTAAAAATAGATTTACTATATGACCCAGCTATACCACTCCTAGGCATATATTCTAAGGACTCATCTTACTACCTACCACTCTATTCACAATATCTAGGAAATAGAACAAGGCTAGATATACCTCAACTGATGAATGGAACATTTAGATAATGGACTTTTATTCAGCACTAAAGAAAAATGAAATTTGTAGGGAAATGGATGGATCTGGAAAGGATTATACTAAGTGAGGTAACCTAAGCCTAGAAATCCAAACACTGCATTTTCTCTCTTATATGTGGATCCTAGCTACAAATGTTTAGACTTGTATGGGAATTCGGGTTAAAATCAGCACCAGAGGCCAGTAGGCTAGAAAGGGAGAGAGGACGAGAGAGGACTTAAGGGGATGATAATGTATATATGTAAGTATATGAACAGATTACTGAGGTTGGAAAAGCCTAAGTAAGGTCAGGAGAAGAGGTTGAGTAAAGGAAAGGTAGGGGGAGGGTTAATAAAAATTTGAGAGGGAAGTCAGACATGGTGGTGCATGCCTTTAATCCAAGTACTCAGGAAGCTAAAGTCTGCCTGGACTAGAGTGAGACCCTACCTAAAACACCAAAAAATAAAAATAAAAATAAAAGAGGGTATGAATAAGCCATATGGAAACCTACTTTTTTTGGACAATGGTGTGCCCAAAGCCAGATTGTTACTAGAAAAATTTTAGTTCCAAGAATGGGATTCCTTCCAATGAGTTGTTGGCCAAGGAGGTCCCTGATGCCCTGAAAACATTATGGGCCATTGCCAAGGCTCTTGGTTTCCCACCACAAATAGAAGGTAAGACCCTATTGCTAAAGACTCCATATACTTGGGCTGCAGGGTCACTGAGAAACTCTGCTTGAGCTGAGATGAAAACTTCCTCCATGTAGACCAGCTGACACAAAGCTGGAAAAAGCTATGCAAGCTATGCTGCATACAGTTCAATGGGAGGGAGAAAAAAAAAAACAGTGGTGATACTCAACACTGACACTGCAAGCCTTAAACTTGGCCAGCTAGGCCAAATGAGCCAATGGGTGAAATAGTGGCATGTCTGTTATGGGAGAAACCAACCACCCTCAAATTTGACTAGAGGCCCGCTCCAGGGGAGGGAATACATCCCTGATACTGAAAATCTACAACAGGGGTAGCCAGGAGCCCTAGGGATTTAATGTTTGCTGGCATCTGGCTAAATGTATATCCTATTCTCACCAAACTGCCGAGTAAGCACTTCTCTTAATGCTTATACACATACATTAATGCAACTCTCACTTTCGGTTAGAGAAGCTTCTCTTTTCAGATGGAAGTGACCTCTGGGATGACTCAGAAGGCACCATATTGCTAAGAAGAAGTTACAGAAGATTGGTCAACACTGAAACATCTCTATCACACCTTTCAAAGCTTGGAGACCATTGCAGAAGAGATGGCAGAAAGTTAAGAGCCAAAGGAAGGATAGGACTCTTTACAATGCACTCTCAGACACAATATGGCCTGGATACCCATGACTTCGCAGTGTCTAGCACTACCTACACAAGACCCTTGTGGTGGTTTGATTCAGGTGTCCCCCAGAAACTTATGTGTTTTGAATGCTAGGTTCCAAGCTGATGGAGATTTGGGAATTAATGGTCCTCGAGGCAGTGTATTGTTGGGGTGGGCTTATGGGTGTTATAGTCAGTCTCCTCTTGCCAGTGTTTGGTATACTCTCCTGTTGCTATTGCCCACCTTATGTTGGCCAGGGGGTGATGTCCACCCTCTGCTCATGCCATTGTTTCCCCCTGCCATCATGGAGCTGCCCCTCAAGTCTGTAAGCCAAAATAAACTTTTTTCCCACAAGCTGCTCTTCGTCTGGTGATTTCTGCCAGCAACGGCAGCCTGACTGTGACAGTAATGTTGGTACCAGAAGTGGGGTCCTTTGCTGCTAGACACCTGACTGTGTAACTTTGGCCTTTTGGAGCTGATTTTCAAGAGGAATGTGGATGATTTTGAAATTTTGGCTCAACAGACGCCCTGCAGTGCCACAAGTACAGCTTGATGGACTATTCTGGTCAGTTAAAAGATCTGAATGATTCTCATCCATCTCTGATCAACAGTTCCTGGGATGCAAGAGCTAAGTGATTCCTCTGGAAGTATCCAAAGTATCTAAGATCTCCTCTATTACCTTAACAGTTAATTGTCACTCAAAGTACTTAACTATCACAAAGTTCTAGCCAACTAGGGCAAAAATCCAGTTTGCCAAATAGTATATATTTATCCCAAAGCCCAAAGCAATGGGAAAAAAAGTAGGAAGATGAAGAAGAGTCTGGGTACCTTTAGGTTTCTATATGCAAGTCCACATAGATGCAGCTCAGGTTAGACAGAACAGTAGCTCCCAAACTTCAATACTTATCAGAATCACCTGAAGGCATGCTAAAACACAGGATGCCACCCACAGCTTCTCAACAAGGAGGTCTAAGATGTGGGCCATGATTTTGCATTTCCAGTAAGTTCCCAAAAGATCCTGTACAACTGGCCCAAGGACCACATGTCTAAGGAGACATTCTCACTAAGGAGAATATTCAGAAACAGACCTAGGTGTGGTGGTTCACATCTGTAATCCCAGTACTCAAAAGGCTGAGATAGGTGTTTACCACCAGCTTGGGCTACAGGGTGAGATCTTGTCCCAAATAACAACAACAACAAAAAAAGGCCAGGGAGATGGCCAGTAGGTAAAGTGCTTGCTATGCAATCATGAAGACCTGAGTTTGGATCCCCAGAAATCATGTAAGTACTGGGTATGGTGATATGTGTCTGTAATCCTTGTGCTGGGGAGGCAGAGACATAGAATCCCTGGGGTGCACTGGCCAACTAGATTAGCCAAATTAGTGAGTTCTGGGTTCAGTGAGAGACCCTGTCTCAGTAAATAAGATGGAGTGACTGAGGAAGACATCTGATGTAGACCTGTGGCTTCCACACCCACACCCATGTACCCACACACATATAAACTCACATGCACACATCACACATGCATATGTACACACAAAAAAAGAAAAAGAAAAAAATGTAACTCACACTGTACCTAACTGACCCCAAATAAAGACCAAATGGTAACAAGGAAAAAGTTGAATATACTGTCATAACTTAGTTCAGAATCTACAATTAAGATGTAGAAAAATATTTCCCATTGTTCTCTTTCTGTTTCTCTGGGCAAGTTTGAGAACTTCAAGGGACTAAAGTTGGCTTTTTTTTCACTGTAGTCCAAGGCTTTAGAAAAGTCTTTCAGGTCTATACTTCCATGAAAAGGCAACACATAGCAAGCAATTGAAAAGACAGAGCCATAGCTGCATTGGAGCCAGGATGAGGATAGTACTGCCAGGGAGAAGGGAGACAAGGCAGCTTCTCACAGGACATGGACATCTGCTTAAACCCAGAATTCCAATGATGCACAACAGAAACTTGGGCATTATTACAAAATCAACACAGACTGGGAGTCACTTAAATTTTTCATATCCAAACAGAATACATGTCTACTGACAAATCTCAATTATAGGTGGGATTTCAAACATTTGTCCTGAAGCCTTACCAGGAAAATCTCATGGAAGATTCTTCAGGGATAAAGAGAAGGCGAAAGGGGAAACATCATGGTATGTGATATTAGGCTAATATGTATTTACAATGTTGGAACATTTTCCAATTTCATTTGTACTGGCATGTGTGCATATGCATGTGGAGGCTAGAAGACAGCCTCTGGTGTCATTTCTCAGGCACTGTCCATCTCTTTCCAGACAGGGTCTTTCACTGGCCTAGAACACCTCAACTAAGCTTCACATGGCTGGCCAGCAAGCCCCAGGATTCTACCTGTCTCCACCTCCCCAATGATGAGATTATAAACCTGCACCACCATGCCTGGCTTTTTTCCCTTTTCTTTTATTTTCTTCCTTTCCTTTCCTTTCCTTTTTCTTTATTTCCATGGGTTCTGGGGCTCAAACTTAAGTTTTCATGCTTTCAAGACAAGTACTTTATTAACTAACCTTCCATGTTTATTTTCTAAAAATACTGTCATGAGGGCAGGGAAGACAGGGAGAAACAGGAGCAAGGTAGTTTTTATGGGCAACCAACCAGGAACAAGGCCCAAGGACAAGGAGATGCCAAACAGCCTGCCCTGACAAAGCTAATATGCCAGACTCATCCAGGATAGCCATGAATAATTCCTCAGCAATAGTGCCCCTACTTCTCCAAACTAGCACACCTGGGTGGACTGGCCCTTCCAGGAGTCCACGGACCAATCAGGTCTTTCCCTTACACACCAGAGTCTGACAACGGCCATCCTAATTAACTATAAAGGGCCTGTGGCATGCATAACCACTCACTTGGCAACCCATTCTCCTGGCTTCTGAATCTCTTGGTCTCTGCTTTGATAAGCTCTTCTTCCTTCCCTACCTGGCAAACCATAACTCTAAGGGTTAGGATAACTCTTACCCTAACCCTTTCCAGCCTGGCTGGGAAGGGGAAAGATCTGTCTTTTGCCTGATATTTCTCTGCTCACTTCTTGCATGTATTTTGCTTTTAGATGCCTTTTCGCTCTGTTACATGTATGAATTTCCTGTAACTCTGGGTCTGCCAGTGTATATTAACTCTCTTGGCTATATTCTCCTAGTGTTGGACTCCTGATTCCTGCTCTGGTGCTCTCTTGCTCTGCTAAATGTGTGACCTTATTTAAGCCCTGAGTCCTTGCTATCCTATTTATTAGTCTGTCCTAACCTCTACATGGTTGTAAGGGTGAAGGACCTGTGCTCACATGCTCCATTTCCCTTGTGTGTGTATGTGTGTTTCTTTTATATCTTTTGGCATGGGCTCTCAGGTTCTGCCTTCCACACGTGTGTATATATGTGCCAGAGGCTTTTTCTTGGGAGAATTTCTCTGTGAAGGAGATTTTCTTCATATCCTCTCCCTCTTTTCATCAGGGCAAGGAATTCCCTTCTGGCCTGCAAAGCCTGATGGCCTAGGTTCAATTCCCAGTAGCCATGTAAAGAAGCACAAAGCACAAAGCAGTACATGCATCTGAAGTCCATATTCCCTCTTTCTCTTTCTCCCTCTCTAATACATAAATAAATATTTTAAAAAATAACATTAAGGGATGGAGAGATGGCTTAGTGACTAAGGCGCTTGCCTGAGAAGCCTAAGAACTAATGTTCAAATCTCCAGGTCCCACATAGCCAGACACACAGTGGCACGAGTGTGCAATATCACACATGTGCACAAGGGGGCTCATGTGTCTGGAGTTCGTTCTCAGCAGCTGAAGACCCTGGTGTACCCATTCTCTCTCTCTTTCTCTCAAAATAAATAAATATTTTTTTAAAAATAAATAAATACAGAGAAAATGACACAGAAAGCCCTACGTTGGTTGGCCCACCGGATGGCATTAAAGCACTTGGAAAGAATATATGATGGAAAATTAAATAAACAAGCAGTCTTAGTTTGTGATTTGTCTCTAAGGCTAATTATTATTTACCCAATCATAATTTTTAAAAAAATCTAAATAAGTTTCTCATTTAACCAAACAGTCTGGTGGTGCTAACATTACAAGGAAAAAAATTGAAATTTTAATACAACCTATAAGCCTTCCACCCACTCACTCCCCAAACTGCACATTCCACATTATTCCAAATTTGGAAACTGAGCATGTAGCTTTATAGGTGAAGGCAAGTTTAAGCCAACTATTAAAAACAAAAAAATCCTTCAAGTTGATGAATGAAAACACTAGGTATTGGATTTTTCCCCCCTGCAGTTTGCCATATTTCTGTAATGAAAATGATGCATTACCAAAAATAAAGAAATAAGATTTCTAAATTTACTATTCAGTAAACAAAATTGCAATGCTGCATTCAAATAGTTATTCTGATATCAAACATTATTTTGGAAGAGATACAGCATACTCTACAATTCTAATCACAATGTACATTAAAAAATTGTTTATTTGCAAGCAGAGAGAAAGAGTGTGTGTATGAGCAAGCCAGGTCCTCTAGCCACTGCAAACAGACTCCAGATGCATGTGCCACTTTGTTCTTCTCGCTTTGCATGGGTACTGGGGAATCAAGTCCAGGTTGTTTAGGCTTTGCAGGCAAGTATCCTAACCACTGAGCCATTTCTTCATTTCACAACGCATTTTTTAAAGCAATCTTAATATATTCTTCAAAGCATTCTATTCTCAGAAAGCATTACTAAGATAGCCTGGTCACTATAAGCCATTCTGAAAGGAAAGGAAATACTACATTTTTATAACTTCCTTTCCTAAAATACAGTTAAAATTTTAGTAGGAAGACTAAAAATAATATCAGCTAGGGGCAGCAAAACAGGACTTAAATCCTTTAAGTATATGCCTGTGTGTGTGTGTGTGTGTGTGTGTGTGTATATATATATATATATACATATATATATATATATATATATATATATATAATAAAAGTTAGGAGTGTGTTTTGATGTCAAAGCAGCATTGGCGATTTTAAACAGTGTACTTAAGCTTTCCCTAGTCACTGAAAAAAAAATCAGTAATTGTGCATTCTAGCTCCCCATTAAGAACAATAATTATAGTATCCAACAATCTGTAGTATGTGTTTGCTTAAAAAAAATAAATTCCTGGTCAGCTTGAGCTAGAGTTAGACCCTACCTCTAAAACCAAAAAACAAACAAACAAAAAAAAGCTGTAATATTCTACTCCTTTGGTGAAGTCGGACTAAATTCTAGCATTTTTAAAAACTCAGGCCAGCAAAGAATTCTCATTCTTACTGGATAAGAAATACGCACTTTTCCACCCAAAACAACTCATGGCTCGAGAAAGGGCAACGCATACTGGAACAACGTCACCAGATGTGACCCAAGAAGGACAGCATACCACCAGAGAGGTTCCCTCTTCAATGTCTCTCTCTCGTGGCCGGCTGGGCTGCGGTGAGCTCACAAACACCCCAAGAGGGTTGGGCAGGCAGCGTGAATCCAAGATTCACTCCGATTCCTCCAAGCGTCGCTCAGCTGGGTCCACCCAGCAGACCCACAGAGATTCAAGACAGAAGGGTGGCAAAAAAGAGTTGATGCTGCCACGAAGTGGCCCAAGGCGGGCACGTGGGCAGTGTCCGTCGTAACTGGAGGAGGACGCCGGAGGTCGGCTCGAGCAGCGGACACCTGCAGTCCCTGAGCCCAGACCGCTACCGCGGGCCGGCGCAGTCTACCCGGCCCAGAACCCCGAACCAGGGTACAAAGCACGCCTGAGCCAAGTGGGAAAAGGAAACCCACCCCTCGGAGCTCAGCATTCCAGCCCTGCGCCGGGCTCCCCGCCGGCTCCGCAGACTTTTAGGAAGTCCTTTGGAGGGGCCGGGGCTCCGCTGCGAGCTGCGCGCTGCGGCCCGAACCACCGCGCGACCGCGGCCCCGCAGCTCACGCTCCCCGTCTCAGAGGGCGGCGCGCGCCGACCTGGCCCTCCAGTGAGGCCGGTCTGGACATCCGAAGCTATTTCTGGTTGCCACAGAGCAAGTTATGCAAGTCTCCGTGTAACATTTTAAAAAGAACCATCTCCAAAGCCGACTTCACCCAAGCCATTTGGCCGACACGAGGCCGCCCTGCGACCCGCCGCAGGGAGGTGACGGGCTCCCCGGGCCGAGGCCCGCGCGGCGCGGCGCCGGGCGTGGTGCGGGGCTCGCCGGCGGGCCCTGTCGGGCAGCCTGCAGTGACGGTCCAGGGCACGCCGGCCGGCTTTCCCGCCACACTGGCCGGCTGCGCCAGCGCGGGCCGGGGAGAGGGGCCCCGGGGCCAGCAGAAGCGCTCACCGCCTCAGGGAGTCCGAAACCGGCGTCTGGGCACTCGCGGACTCCAGCCTCAGTGCCGAGGCCCCGGCCGCTGACCCGGTGCTGCTAGGGCCAGGAGCGCCTTCGCCCGGCATCCCCCTGGCGGTCCACTTCGCCGGCCCGGGACGCCGCCGCCAGCCGAGAGCAGGACTTAGCTTGGCGGGGCCCGCCCACTGCCAAGGCTAGCCAATGAGAGTGCAGCGCGGGAAGCGGGGGAGGGGCGGGGCGGGGCGGAGCCCGCCTGCCTGCCCGGACTCAGGTGGGCTGTCCAGCGACGCTTCGATCCCGAGTCTAGCTGCAGAGGGAGTTCCTTTGCCTGCCAGCCCAGAGCTAAGCTAGAGTACGGAAGTACATTCTGCAAGAGAAAGATCTATGACTGTATAAAGCGTTAGGAACATGCTTCTGATTTGGGGACTTATTCCTTTTTTGTTTTGTTTTGTTTTACAAGGTAATGTCTCACTCTAGCTCAGACTGACCTGGATCTCACTCTGTAGTCCCTTGACAAGGGCCTAAACGAGAAGGACATAAGTGACTCCATATTGTGAACTTATACAAGGAAGTCTAGCTGAGCTGGTACCTCAGGATATGGTCTCACCTACACTTGAACTTTATGCTTGGCTTGCTTTAACACAGTGGGGCACCACAGACAAGATGTTTCTCGCTGTTGCTAAATGCAATTTTTAGCTTCTATATTAACTGCTGCTTGCTTGCAGTTGCAGGAGAGGAAAATGCAGGGAGGGAGCATTCAGGAAAAGTTCCTGTTTTTTCTAAAACCAACTGAAATTAACTCTTGTTTTCCTAAGATTATGATTACTGAACTTCTGAAGTGTAAAACTAAGATGTGAAATCTTATGGTTTTCTCCTATAAAAGGAGCCCTAAAATACAGCTTGGCACTGCATTCAGGCTACTGAATTCTGGGGATAGTCCCCAGCTTGTCAATAAAGATTCATTCCTACTACTTGGTGTCCAAGTGGTCTTCCCTGGGGATCCTCACCATAACGGTCCCAAGCTGGCCTTGAACTCACAGCAATTCTCCTACCTCTGCCTCCTAAGTGCTGGGATTAAAGGTGTGCGCCACCATGTCAGGCTGTTTTTTAAAAAAATATTTATTATTATTGGCTTTTTAACACATGTCTTGTTCCATGTGATAGTTAATATTGTCAACTTCACAAGATCTAGATTCACTTAGAAGCACCTGTGTGCATGACTGTGAGGAAATTTCTAGATTAGCTTTATTGGGGTTTCATGAAGACTCACCCTAAATGTGGGCACTGCCATTCCAAGAGCAGGGTTCCTGACAATTTTGGTGTGGAAACTCTGGGCCAGTCAGTGGCTCAGCTCCAGGCCTGGTGGCACAAGGAGAATCATGATGACTTTAACTATGAGAGGTGTAAAGAGTCGGCAGCATATATTCCATTTGGACAGGGAGATTTTTATTACCATGCAGCCATTTTTTGGAGGAGCACCCATTCAGGTTCTCAACCTCACCCAGAAGTGCTTTAAGGGACTCCTCCAGGACAAGAAAAAAGGCATAGAAGCTAAGTGGCATCATGAAAACCACCTAAATAAATATTTCCTTTTCAATAAACCCACTAAAATCTTATCTCAAGAATATTGCTGGGATTATCATATAGGCCTGCTTTTAGATATTAAAAATGTGAAAATAGCTTGGTGGACAAAAGAGTATAATTTGGTTAGAAATAATGTCTGAAGCTGGGTGTGGTGGCGCACGCTTTTAATCCCAGCACTCGGGAGGCAGAGGTAGGAGGATTGCTGTGAGTTCGAGGCCACCCTGAGAATACATAGTGAAATTCAGGTCAGCCTGAGCTAGAGTGAGACCCTAACTCAAAAAACCAAAAAAAAAAAAAAAAAAAAAAAAAAAAAGTCTGATGTTGAGTTGTGCCAGTAGGTTCCTGAATTTGAGAATATTATTCTGGCTGATTCCTCAGAAAAGTAATGCTTCATTTTAATTTTAAAAATACTAACAAAACACCAAAGTGGCAAATGCATACTATTTTTCCTTATAACTCTGAGCCCTGTAATAAGTGAGAATGAATCTATGGTAATCAGATGTAAATTCCCAGTAATTTCTTATATATTTTGGGCTTGAGGGAAATATTATCCGCCAAGCAAAATCAATTTGCTAAAGGCAAAACCAGAACATTCTACCCAGTGTGTCAGATACTGTACTGGAGAATGGGGTGCTAAGAGCAACAAGATATGGTGGGGGGAGGGGATGTCCCCTTGATTTCATTGTCTTTCTGGTTTAGATGGTTCTAAAGCAATATAGAGTTGCTTTGCAGCAAGAGAACTTTCAGTAAGAACACCAATCTACTGTGGCAATCCTCAAGGGCTTTAAAGCTGATTGCTTCAGACCATTTTCAGCCCATGTTCCATTAAGATGTTAGTTTGGTTTCTGCTTAGAGAGCCGTGGAGATTCCCAGCTGATATTGCACTGACTCATGTTCAAAGTCCCTGTGAATCTGAGTGAGACAGTCAGTGCTCAAAGGCTCAATGTTGAGCTTGCCATGAAATACCAGAGAGAGGACTGGAAGAGAGGAGCTGACCACTCGGCCTGTCAGGACACTAGGTATGCTGGAGGCAGGGAGGGGTGTCTCCAGCCTCCTTCACTCCTCGACTAACAGAACAAGAATTTGAATGGAAGGTGCTTCTTGTTTTGCCCAAGTCATATTCAGTCCACCAGCACATTGGTGAGAGGAGCAGATGGTGTTGGAGAAAGGAAAGGCCCACAATAGACTGAGGAGCCTTCAAGGACCCAAGTTTCATTGAAAGACAATCTGCCATCATCTTGTCCCACCGTCTGGCTGGAGCCTCAGGGTCCCTCGGCCCATCACATTCCAAGGTGGAGGGCTGACATCAAGGACTGGACTGAAGACCTCTTGTTTCCCCAGCTCCATCTGCACTCTGGAAGTGTGACAACCAGATGCTCTTTACAAAATGGTTAACTGATTTCAGAACACAAGCATGAGAGGGTAGCGGCGGGAGACCCAGTCATCAGGACTGAATGGCAGAACAGTCATTCAGTTCCCTTCTCTAAGAGAAGCAGTGACATCTGACATATTATAAGTTAAACGTGTCATTGTAAAGAAAGTTGTTAGTCAGCATCTACAAATGTAGATATATTTATATTTTGCTTGTCTTCTAGTTTAGGTCATTTGTTGTTGTTTTCTCAAGGAATTGATTTGGAGTCATTACACTGTGTTACTATATAGCACAAGAGACTTCTCCCATAAAAATGAAACTTAGATGTTCTCAACATTTCACTGTGCCTCCTACTTTCCAACTGTTGCCAAAAAAAAAAAAAAAAAAAGTCTTGTAAAGAAAGACCCAAAAATCCTGAATTATGGACACTGAAAAAGAAAATGGATACCACACAGCAGTTAAGAATGATTCGCTGTTATTTGCCAGGGGTGGTGGCACACGTCTTTAATCCCAGCCCTCAGGAGGCAGAGGTAGGAGGATTGCCGAGAGTTCAAGGCCACCCTGAAACTACATAGCAAATTCCAGGTCAGCCAGGGCTAGAGTGAAACCCTACCTCGAAAAACAAAAACAAAACAAAACAAAACAAAAAGAATAATGATTCACTGTTATTCAAGCTGAGTTAGATCCAGTGTAAAGTAGAATGAGATTAATGGCCTATATCCTGAAACAAAGAAATAATCTGTCCAGAACATTTAGAAGAGAAAGGCTGAAGGAATTTTGAGGGAAATTCTTGATTTTAAAAAATTTATTAAAATTTAAATCCTTGGTGAACAAAGTTAGGATCTCATCAGTAGTAATGCTCATGTATTTTTTTAAAAAAAAAATTGCTGCTTTACAATTGAATAAATTATCTTCTCAGTTAAAAAAAGAGTTCAAGGTTATCTGTGGCTACACAGCAAGTTCAAGGACAGCTTGGACTATATGAAACCCTATCTGAAAAGAAAAAAAGAGGCCTCTCAGAAATCATTGGTGTTCTTGGAAAAGGCTCTGGATGACCAAATTGGATGTTTGGGATTAACTCATTTAGACTGCAACACAAAGAGAAACTGTAGCTGAAATTGGCTTTACATTAGGAAAAATAGCATGAAATAAATGTTTTAAATTTAACAGAAGCTTGCCAGGTGTGCTGACATACACCTTTAATTCCAGCGCTCAGGAGGCTGAGGTAGGAATTGCTGTGAGGTTGAGTCCAACCTGGCCTACAAAATGAGTTCCAGGTCAGCCTGAACTTAAGTAAGATCTTGCCTCAAGAAAAAAAGAAAAAGTTTATCAATGGATTAAATATATTAATTTTTTAAATTCCCATTTGTGGGCTAGAGAGATGGCTCAGAGATTATGTGCACTTCCTGAGCAAGCATGAGGGTCTGAAAGAGTCTGAGACTGCCCAAGTTCAAATCTCCAGATCCCACATAAGGCATGACCATAGGAGCCTATAACTCCAGTCCCACAGGGGAGCAGAGACCCAACAGTAAAAGGAGAATTCGGCTTAAAACAAGATCAGGGCTGGCAGTGGTGGCCCACACCAGTAAGATATTGCTGAAGAGGCAGAGACAGGAGGATCAGGAGTTCAAGGCCAGCCTAGGCTATATTTAAAAAAAAAAAAAAGCAAGGAGTGGTGACACACTCTGATCCCAGCACTTGGGAGGCTGAGGTAGGAGGATTGCTGTGAGTTCAAGGCCAGCCTGGAGTTACAGTTCAGTTTGGGCTAGAGTGAGACCCTACCAAAAAAACAAACAAACAAAAAAGAACAGGAAGAAGTGATAGAGCAGGACATCAGACGTTCTGGTCCACGGAATGTGCATACACCATACACCACATCACATGCACACACACATGCAAAACAAATTTCCCATTTGCTTTCCGTGAGTGTTTTTACGTGTATGCATGGAGGCCAAAGGATGTAAGGTGTTATTCTTCAGAGGCCATCACCTTTTTTTTTTTTTCCTTGCATGTGTATATGTGTGTATGTACAGATGGGTGCATGTGTGTGTGTGCATGTAGGTACACCTGTGTGCAAATGATTGTGATATTAGAGGAAAATCTCAGGTATTGTTCCTCTAGAGCACAATATAGCTTTTTTATCAAGGTAAGGTTTCACTCTAGCCCAGGCTGACCTGGAATTCACTATGTAGTCTCAGGGTGGCCTCAAACTCATGGCAATCCTCCTACCTCTGCCTTCTGAGTGCTGGGATTAAAGGTGTGCACCACCACACCTGACGCAATACAGCTTTTTTAAGGCAGGGTTTCTCATTAGCCAAGAGCTCACCAATAAGGCCAGATAGGCTGGCCAGTGACTTCCTTTTATTTTGAACTGCCACTGCAGCAAAAGTATGAAATTCTCAAGGAGAGCTGTGAAAAAGTTCAAAAGAATGAATGTGTAAATGGTATGGTTAAGGATTATTTTGATGTCCTTAATTACAAGCTCCATAACTGATGACTTCTACTTGGCCAGAGAAGGGTTACTAACCAGCCCTAATTTACAGATGGCAAGTTGGTGGCACAGAGCCTAGAAGTGATTTTCGCAAGGTTAGAGAGCAAGCCAAGGGTAATCTGAAAATAGAAGTGTACCTCATGGTCCCATGCAGGCTATAATGATAATTTGTGTACTGTCAGCAAGGAGTTGAGGATTGAATGACGGGAGGGGGGGGAGAGGGGTTAGCATAGTTTAATGGCTAAAGGAGACTTGCGTAACGATTGCCAATGCTACTTGATAACAACAAATGTCTTACCTATTTGTTATTGTTTGTTCATTTTTATCTTTTTCTAATTTTTTTTTCTGAGAAAGAGAGAGAGAGAATTGGAGTGCCAGGGCCTACAGCCACTACGGTTGAATTCCAGAAGCGTGCACCATCTTGTGCGCATGTGCAACCTTGCACACTTGTGTCACCTTGTGCATCTGACTTACATGGAATCTGGAGAGTCAAACATGGGTTCTTAGCACCTTAACAGCTAAGCCGTTTCTCCAGTGCTTCTTTTTGGTTTTTTGAAGATAGGGTCTCAGTAGCCCAGGTATACATGGATCTCACTCTGTAGTCCAAGACTGGTCTTGAACTCACGGTGATCCTCCTACCTCTGCCTCCCAAATGCTGGAATTAAAGGTGTGTACCACCACACCCAGCCCTATTCTTTTTTTAAAATGTTTTTATTGACATCTTCCATAATTATAGACAATAAACCATGATAATTCTCTCCCCTTCGCCACTTTCCCCTTCACAAATCTACTTTCCATCATATCCCCTCCCTCCTTCAATTAGTCTCTCTTTTATTTTGATGCCATCATCTTTTCTTCCTATTATGAAGGTCATGTGAAGGCAGTGATAGGTACTGTGAGGTGATGGGTATCAAGGCCATTTTGTGTCTGAATGATTGCATTGTAATCAGTCCTACCCTTCCTTTGACTCTTATATTCTTTCTGCCACCTCTTCCACAATGGACCCTGAGCCTTGGAAGTATGATAGAGATGTCTCAGTGCTGACTACACCTCTGTCCCTTCTTCTCAGCACTATGTTGCTTTTGGGGTCATACCAGTGGTCACCACCATCTGAAAAGAGAGGCTTCTCTAACAAAAAGTGAGACTAGCATTAATATATGGGTATAAACATTAAGGAAAGTGCTTACAGGGCAATTTGGTGGGCATAATATGTGCATTTTGCCAAACAAGAGCAGGCGTTACAATCCTAAGGCTCATGACCTCTAATACCATAGGCTATTTATTAGATTTCCAGTACCAGGCATGTACTTTTCTGCTATTGAGATGATCATGTGATTTTTGTCCTTCAGCCCATATTACATTTACTGATTTGTGTATATTAAACCATTCCTGAATCTCTGGGATAAAGCCAATTTGGTCAGAGTGAATGAGCTTTCGATATATTCTTGTATTTTGTTTGTCAATATTTTGTTGAGAATTTTTGCATCTTTGTTCATGAAGGAGATTGGTCTGTGATCTTTTCTTGTTGTTGTTCTGTCCTTGTCCAGTTTTGTTATCAGGGTAATGGTGGCTTTGTAGAAGGAGTTTTGTAGTATTCTTTCCTTTTCTATTTTATGGAAAAGATTGAGAAGCATTGATGTTAGTTTTTCCGTGAAGATATGGTAAAATTCACCAGTGAATCCCACTAAGCCTGGGCTTTTTCAGTTGGGATATTTTTTTAAGATTTTATTTTTAGAGACAGAAAGAGGGAGAGAAAGAGAGAGAGAATGGTTGTACCAGGGACTCTAGCCTTGCAAACAAAATCCAGATATATGCACCACCATTTGCATCTGACTTACATGGGACCTGGAGAATTGAACCTGGGTCCTTAGGGTTCACAGGCAAGTGCTTCAACTGCTAAGCCATCTCTCCAGACTGGAAGTTTATATATATATATATATATATAAAATTGCTTGGATATCTATACTTCTTATAGATCAATTTAAATGGTTTATCTTATCTTGACTTAATTTTGATAGTTCATATAAATCTAGGAACTCATCCATTTCTTTCAGATTTTCAAACTTAGTGGAGTATATGTTCTTATAGTATGTCCTTATGATTTTCTGAATTTCTTTTTTAAAAATATTTTTATTTATTTATTTAGGTTTTTTTTTTTTTTTGAGAGAGAGAGAATGAGCACACCAGGGCATTCAGCCACTGTAAATGAACTCCAGACACATGTGCCACCTTGTGCCTCTGGCTTACGTGGGTCCTGGGGAATTGAACCTGGGTCCTTTGGCTTCTCAGGCAAATGCCTTAAGTGCTAAGCCATCCCTCCAGCCTAATTTTCTAAATTTCTTTGGTATCTGTTGTAATTGTGCCTCCTTCATCTCTAATTTTATCAATTTGTGTCTTTTTCTTTTGGCCAGATTTGCTAAGGGTTCATCAATTGTGTTTATTCTTTCAAAGTACCAACTCTTTGTTTCATTGATTCTTTGTATTGTTATTTTTGCTTCTTTTTCATTATTGTATTGTTATTTTGGTTTCTATTTCATTATTTTCTGCCCTAATCTTTATTAATTCTTCCTGCCTACTGATTTTTGGTTTACCTTGTTCTTTTTCCAAGGCCTTAAGGTGAAGCATTAGGTTGTTTACTTGCAACCTTTCTAATTTCTTAATATAGGCACTTAAAGGTATAAATTTCCATCTTAGGACTGCCTTCATTTTGTTCCAAAGGTCTTGGCATGTTGTGTTCTCATTATCATTTAATTCTATGAAATTTTTTTGTTTAAGAGTCTTTATTTATTTTATTTTTTAAATTTATTTGAGAGAAAAACAGGCAGATAAAGAGAACCACTGGACACACCAGAGCCTCCACACTGAAACCAACTCCAGATTCATGCGCCACCTTGTGTATCTGGCTCTCATGGGTCCTGGTGAAATCGAACCTCAGTCCTTTGGCCTTGCAGGCAAGCACCTTAGTTGTTAAGCCATCTCCCTAGCATTCTATAATTTTTTGTTGTTGTTGTTTGTTTTTCGAGGTAGGGTCTCACTCTGGCTCAGGCTGACCTGGAATTCACTGTGTAGTCTCAGGGTGGCCTCAAACTCTCTGCAATCCTCCTACCTCTGCCTCCCAAGTGCTGGGATTAAAGGTGTGCGCCACCACGCCCGGCTCTATAATTTTTTTTATTTCATTCTTGATTTCTTCATTGACCCATTCATCATTCAGTAGTGTACTGTTTAGTTTCCATGATATTGTGTATGCTCTATAATTTTTCTTGACATTGATTTGTAGTTTAATCCCATTGTGATTATATTCAGTGCAAGGAATTATTTCAATTCTCTTGTATTTGTTAAGTTTTTCTTTGTGTCCTAATATATGGTCTTTTTTTTTCCCCCAAGGTAAAGTCTCGCTCTAGTCCGACTACACTGAAATTCACTGTGTATTCTCAGGATGGCCTTGAACTCATGGCAATCCTCCTACCTCTGCCTTCCAAGTGCTGAGATTAAAGGTGTGCACCACCATGCCGAGCCATATTGTCTGTTTTAGAGAATGTTCCATGTACTGCTGAAAAGAATGTGTATCTTCAGCATTTGGATTTGGATGAAATGTTCTGTAGATATCTGTTAGGTCCATTTGTTCTATGACTTCATTTAATCCAGATGCTTCTCTGTTTATTTTCTGCTGTGTTTTCCTTCAGGAGATTTTTGTTTGTTTGTTTGTTTTTTAGTTTTTCAAGGTAGGGTGTTGCTCTGGTCCAGGCTGACCTGGGATTCACTATGTAGTCTCAGGGTGGCATCGAACTCACAGCAATTCTCCTACCTCTGCCTCCTGAGTGCTGGGATTAAAGGCATGTGCCACCACACCCAGCTGTTTTCTTTTTTGATTCCTTTGATTTGCTCTTTGATTCTTTGAACATTATTATAATCATTCTTGTAAAATCTTTGTCAGGCATATCATCTAAATCAGTCTCACTAGAGGTCATTTCTAATGGATCTATAATTTTTGGTGGAATTATATTGTCTTGATTTTTTTTGCTTCTTGTATTATAATGCAGAGATTTTTGCACCTTGGGTTAATTTGATACTTGGGTTTTCTAATAATCTGCAGTATTCTTAGATGGGTAAATCCGATAATTTATATCATCAGGGTAGGTGCTTAAGGTGTCAGGTGTGGCTCTTATATTACTCCCAGAAAAACAGCAGAAGCCACCCTGGGTGTTGTATTTGCCTGCTATGCAAGTATTCTAGTAGGCACACCCAGTTCCATTCTTATCAATAGTAATATCCTGGATGCATAAGCAAAATTTTCAGTGAAACAAACTTCCTCTTTGTCTACTAAAACTTTACTTTTAAAGAGAGAAAGAGATACAGAGAGGGAAAGATAGAATTGGAGAGCCAGGGCCTCACTGCAATTGAGCTCCAGATGCTTGAACCACTTAGTGGGCATATGCGACCTTGTGCTTCCCTCATGTTTGTGCATCTGGCTTACATGGGATCTGGAGAGTCTAACATTGGTCCTTAGGCTTCGCAGGCAAGCACCATAACTTCTAAGTCATATCTCCAGCCCTACTAAAACTTTTTTTTTTTTAAAGTTTTACTTATTTATTTTTTCAAGCAGAGAGACACAGACAGAGAGAGGCAGGTACACAGAGAGTATGGGTGTGCCAGGGCCTCTTGCCACTGCTGAATGATCTGAAAAATTAATGTTTAACTTCTTGCTTCTGTAAATCAGCTTGCTTAACAATAGCACTGCCATTTTGCCTAACTCTAACTCAGACATAAGATGGATGCCTTCCCCCTCTGGGAACGTGGCCCCTGAGTGACCCAGGACTCTCCGAGAAGATAAAATGTTCCAGGAGCTAGCTAACCGGTTGTAGGGTCCCTACCCCACTCCATCTGTTGCCTAAGATAACTGCCCAGGTGGCTCTGACTAATCCTGTTGAAGGTCACCTATATGTAACCAACTGGAATGTTTATCTATAAACCCCTCCCTGCTGCATGGTTTTTTCTCTATGAACCCCTCCCTGCTGTGTGGATTTTTGTCTACGAACCCCTCCCTGCTGTGTGGTTTCTTTGAACCCCTCCCTGCTCTGTGGTTTTTTTGCTTTAAAAATGCTCTGTAACCATCGGTCGGGGTCCGTCATCTCATTAAATGCTCGGACCCCAGTGCGCCGGCTAAATAAATCCTCTTGCTATTTGCATCGACTCTCGGCTCTGGTGGTCTGTGGGCGGACAGAGTACTGTAGGGATCTGTTAGGGTCCTACATTGGGGGCTCGCCCGGGATTTCTGTGCGCCCCCAGACCCATCATCACTGACAATCGGAGGTATGCTCGAACTTTCTATATGTTTGTCTGCTCATCTGTATTTTACTTTCATTTTATGACGCGAGGCACCTTCTGAATTTCGGTCACTGTTTACTGGATATTGGACTAGGCAGACGTGTTAATGGTCCAATATCCTGGGGTTCTTGGGGACGCCCAAGAGACCCTTCTGGGAGCTGACACCGGAGTGTCTCTCCACTGGGAACCGGCAGGTCCTCGGAGACTGCCATCTGATTCAGTCTTGGTCTTGTGGCGCTCTCGCGGCGGCTGCTTCTGTCTGTCCTGTCTTTTTGTTGTTTGGATTCTTTTTGTTATCTTCCTGACTTTCTTGGGGCGCTGAAACACCATGGGACAAATGGCTACGACTCCTCTCTCACTCTCCTTAGACCACTGGTCTGAGGTCAAAGCTCGAGCCTCTTACTTATCTATGGAAGCCAAAAAGGGCAAATGGCAAACTTTCTGTTCTTCTGAGTGGCCAACTTTTCAGGTAGATTGGCCCCCGGAAGGGACTTTCTCTTTAGAAAAGATTAGACAGATCAAAGCCAAAGTTTTTACCCCTGGACCCCATGGACATCCAGACCAGATAACTTATATTGTAACATGGGAAGATCTGGTCTTGTTTCCCCCTCTGTGGGTCCGTCCTTTTCTTTCTCCTACAGATCCAGTGCCCACCAGCATCCTGACTGTCCAATCGGATGAAAAGAAGACAGCAGCCTCTACCTCGACCACAACAAAGGCACTACTTTACCCGGACCTCCAAGCTGATCTCCTCCTTGCTGATTCACGCCCCCCCCCCTTATCCACCAGCCTTGGCCCCTGCCCCTCCACCCGGACCTGTACCCTCCACAGCCCCTGTCCTCCTCCCAGCCGGTGGAGAAACTAATGGCCCCGCAACTGGGACCCGAAGTCAGAGGGCAATAACCCCTGACTCCATAGCTTTACCCCTGAGGGAATTTGGCTCCACTGATAACCAAGGAAACTGCCCTTTACAATATTGGCCTTTCTCTTCTGCAGACTTTTATAACTGGAAGGCCCAGACCCTACCTTCTCTGAGAACCCACAGGCCCTCACTGCATTAATTGAATCTCTTATTTTTACACATCAGCCCACCTGGGATGATTGCCAACAGCTCCTACAAACTCTCCTCACCACTGAGGAGCGACAACAACTACTCCTTGAGGCTAGAAAAAATGTTCCTGGCAATGATGGGCAGCCTACTCAACTGCCCAATGAAATTGATGCCAGTTTCCCATTGACCAGACCCAACTGGGACTTTAACTCGCCAGAAGGTAGGGAGCACCTAACCGCTGGGCTCTTGTGGCAGGTCTCCGTGGGGCATCAAGATGCCCCACTAATTTGTCCAAGGTAAGAGAAACTATACAGGGGACCACGGAGTTACCCACAGTCTTTTTAGAATGGATTATGGAAGCTTTTAAAAGATATACACCCTATGACCCCACCTCTGAGGAACATAGGGCCACAGTGGCAATGGCCTTCATTGACCAGTCCGCCCCAGATATAAGAAAAAAGTTACAGAGGTTGGATGCTCTACAGGGATATTCATTGCAGGATCTGATTAAAGAGGCAGATAAGGTCTTTAATAAAAGAGAGACAGAAGAGGAGAAAGAAGAACATAGACAAAAGGAACAAGAGGCGAGGGATCTTAGGAGAGAAAAGAGACAAGAAAGAAATCTAACCAAAATCCTGCCCACAGTAGTCAGGGAAAGAGAACAAAGAGAATATAGGAATCCCATAGGACAGGGAGACAGGGTTCCAGGCAGAAGGCGACCCTTGAGCCCAGAGCAATGTGCCTATTGCAAGGAAAGAGGCCACTGGGCCAAGGACTGTCCTAAGAAAAAAGGAGGCCCCACAAGAGAAAAAATTTTGACCTTAGAGGAAGACTGACAGGGCCATGGTTCAACTCCCCTCCTTGAGCCCAGGGTAACTCTACGAGTGGAGGGGAAACCAATCAATTTCCTAGTGGACACAGGAGCCCAACATTCGGTTCTGTTACAACCGGAAGGGACACTGTCCAACAAAAAGTCTTGGGTACAAGGGGCCACAGGAAACAAACAGTATTCATGGACTACCCGAAGAACAGTGGACCTTGGCGTGGGCCGAGTATCCCACTCTTCCTGGTCATTCCTGAATGTCCGTACCCTCTATTAGGAAGGGACCTGCTCTCCAAAGTCGGGGCACAAGTTCATTTCAACTCCGAGGGCCCTAAAGTCGCCAACCAAGAAGGTAAATTACTCCAGGTTCTCACTATGAAACTAGAAGATGAGCATAGACTTTACGAGCCCTCCCCAAACCCAGAAGCCGAAATTCAGGGATGGCTAACAAAGATTCCAGAAGGCCTGGGCGGAAACAGGAGGAATGGGAATGGCAAAATACCAACCTCCCATCCAGATAGAGTTAAAAACCACAGCCACCCCTATTGTGATCCGTCAGTACCCCATGAGCAAAGAGGCAAGGGACGGAATCTGACCCCACATATTAAGACTTCTTGAGTTAGGTATATTAATAAAATGCCAGTCAGCTTGGAACACCCCCCTCCTGCCTGTCCACAAATCAGGCACTAACGACTACCGGCCAGTGCAGGACTTAGAAGTAAATCGGAGGGTTATGGACTTACATCCTACAGTGCCAAACCCCTACAATCTTCTGAGTACTTTACCACCCAAAAGAACTTGGTATACTGTGTTAGATCTCAAAGATGCTTCCTTCTGCTTAAGACTCGGCACGAGCAGCCAGCCTATCTTTGCTTTTGAATGGAAGGACCCAACCTCTGGCATATCAGGGCAGCTGACCTGGACGAGGCTACCCCAAGGATTCAAAAATTCCCCCACCATCTTCGACGAAGCTCTTCACCGGGACCTGGCACCCTTTAGAACGGCTCATCCTCAGGTAACCCTGTTACAATATGTAGATGACCTCCTCCTGGCAGCAGCTACCAAACAAAAATGCCTTGAGGGGACTGAAAAACTGTTAGCCGAACTTGCTTCGCTGGGGTACCGAGCCTCAGCCAAAAAGGCTCAAATCTGCCTGCAGCAGGTTAGTTACCTGGGGTACCTTCTTAAGAATGGAAAACGTTGGCTGTCGGCAGCCAGGAAACAGACTGTAGTCCAAATCCCTCCTCCCCGGACTCCAAAAGAGGTTAGGGAATTTTTGGGAACTGCAGGTTTCTGCCAACTATGGATACCAGGCTACGCTGAGCTAGCCACCCCCCTATATCCGCTAACCAAGTCTAATCACCATCCTTTCACTTGGGGTGGGCCGGAACAACAGGCATTTGATCAAATTAAATGGGCCCTACTATCAGCACCGGCCTTAGGGCTGCCAGATGTAACAAAGCCGTTCCACTTATACGTTGCTGAAAACAAAGGAATTGCTAAAGGGGTGCTCACCCAACGGCTAGGTCCCTGGAGGAGACCAGTAGCATACTTGTCAAAAAAACTGGACCCCGTTGCGGCCAGATGGCCTGCTTGCTTGCGCATAGTAGCTGTGGTGGCTACTTTAATCAAAGATGCAGATAAATTGACTTTGGGACAAAATCTGACTGTCACAGCCCCCCATGCACTAGAAAGTGTGATCCAACAACCTCCGGATCGATGGCTCACAAATGCCCAGATGACTCACTATCAGACACTTTTATTGAATTTGCATCGGATTAAATTTACCCCAGCCACTGGCCTCAATCCCGCAACCCTCCTGCCTGACCCGGATCTTGAATCCTCTGTCATCATCCATGACTGCCACCAAATCTTGGCGGAAGCTCATGGGAGCAGGACCGACCTGACCGACCAGCCCCTCCCGGATGCAGACCATACTTGGTACACAGATGGCAGTAGTTTTCTGGATGAAAGTAAGCGGAGGGCCGGCGCTGCTGTGGTAGACGGGTCAAAAGTCTTATGGGCTGAAGCTCTCCCAGAGGGAACATCAGCTCAGAAGGCTGAATTAATAGCACTAACAGAGGTACTCAAGCTGGGTGAAAATAAAAAGATAAATTATCTATACTGACAGCAGATATGCTTTTGCCACTGCACATATACATGGAGCTATATACCAGCAGAGGAGCCTTCTCACTTCATCCGGGAAAGTAATCAAAAATAAGGCAGAAATTCTAGCCCTACTGACAGCCCTACATTTACCTAAGAAGGTGAGCATAATACACTGCTCCAGTCACCAAAAGGGGGACACTCCCATAATAAAAGGAAATAATATGGCAGATTATGTGGCCCTCAGGGCTGCCATAGAAAACCAAGTGACTGTGCTCCCAGTATCAGAGGGTCCCCAAAGATAATAATCCCAGAAGAAGCCAGGGTCATTTTAGAACAAATGCATAAATGGATGCACCTAGGAACAAAGAAATTAATATCTTTAATGAAAACTGCAGGATACTCTATACCGGGGCTCAACAGATTGGCAGATAAAGTGGTCAAAGACTGTTTGCCTTGCCAACAAGTTAATGCTTGCAAAAACAAAACTGATCCTGGAAAAAGAATACGGGGGGGGGGGGGGGGGGGAGACCGACCGGGCACATATTGGGAAGTGGACTTTACTGAGATTTGTCCAGCAAGATATGGTAACAAATATTTGCTAGTTTTTACAGACACCTTTTCAGGATGGGTTGAAGCCTTTCCAACAAAAAAAGAAACTGCAACGGTGGTGGCGAAAAAGATTTTAGAAGAAATCTTCCCAAGGTTTGTGGCTCCAAAACTAATTCGGTCTGATAATGGGCCAGCCTTCATAGCCAAGGTAAGTCAGGATGTGGCCAGATATTTGGGGACTGATTGGAAATTACATTGTGCATGCCAACCCCAAAGCTCAGGGCAGGTAGAAAGAATAAATAGAACTTTAAAAGAGACCTTAACCAAATTGTCCTTGGAGACTAGCGGGACGGATTGGATGGTGCTCCTTCCCTTGGCCTTGTACTGGGTGCGCAATACCCCGGGACGATTTGGCCTCACTCCTTATGAAATCCTCTTTGGGGCCCCTCCCCCTATAACAGACCTGAGAAAGATAAATGATCCTTTTCATTATTTTTATGATTTATATGCTAGATTAAAGGGACTCCAAGCAGTCCAGAGAGACATCTGGAAACAAGCTGCTGAAGCTTACCAACCAGGTACTCCGGAAACTGCACACCCTTTCCAAGTGGGAGACACCATCTATGTGAGACGCCATCTCTCTCAAACCTTGGAGCCACGGTGGAAAGGACCTTACACTGTCCTGCTAACCACCCCAATGGCTATAAAGGTAGACGGCATAGCGGCCTGGATCCACGCATCCCATGTAAAACCTGCGCCCTCAAGTGACCAGTGGCGGATACAACAGACTGATAACCCTCTAAAGCTAAGACTAAAACGTGACAATGCTGATAATGCTTCATAACTATCTGGCTCTGGTTCTCATAATCCTCCAACTACCACATTTTATAAGAGGGGGATTGCAGTCCCCTAACCCCCAACAGTTTAGAAAGCTACTATTCGGGCCCCCATGTGAATGTAGAGGAGAAATTTCTCAGTCCCTTTTCCCTCTTGGGACATGTACCCAGGAGGCTGATTGTGGAAACAGAAAGGCTTGCCTCAAACTAACGTCCTCCCCTGCAGGGTGCTATGCTCCCCAGTCCTGGGTTTGTTACAGTAAACCAAAACCATTGCCCCCATCCGGTAGTAAATGTCCATCTGAATGTCAATATGTAGATCAGATGAATGCCATATGCTATAACTCTTTCCAAGAGTGCTTATCAGGAGAAAAACAGTATTTTATTGCCATCCCCTACCGTAGATATGAAGGAACATTTAGGGGTGATTGGTCCATTAATCCACAAATTCTTGGAAACCCAAAGTACGCCCAGGCAAGCTGCAATGCTGAGCCAGGAAAGTACACTTGCTGGCCAAAAATAGCCCCAATACATATATCGGATGGGGGACCCACTAATCAAGTTCGTGAAATAATAGTGCAGGAACAAATCGAGGCTATAATTGACTCCATGATCCCCAAGGTAATTTACCACCCTCTCCTTCGCCCTAAACCTAAGGGATTAGAATTAGACCCCCAGACCGCTGATATTATCTCTGCTACCCACCTTGACTTAATGCGTCCAACCCCCGTTTAGCGGAGGACTGTTGGCTATGTTTAGCGCTAGGAACCTCTTGGCCTTTAGCTATTCCCACTTTTAACTTGTCATACTACACCTCACCTAATTACACTTTAGTAACCCCTTTCAAAATTCAACCTACAGGATTCAACTTTTCCACTTGCTTCCTCCAAACAGCACAAAATAATTCCTTTGACATAGATGTAGGGTTTGTCTCCTTTACTCTCTGTGATATTATAATTAATATTACGGGCCCCTTGTACCTTGATAAAGGCAAAGCCCTTGTTTGTGGAAACAACATGGCTTACTCAGCACTTCCCCAAAATTGGACAGGACTCTGTGTCCCAGCTATTCTCCTACCTGATGTAGACATCATCCCTGGGGATTAGCCCGTGCCCCTTCCCAGTTTTGACACTTTTGTTCCTCGCCATCGCAGGGCAATTGAATTCATACCTCTTATTATAGGATTAGGAATAGCTGGTGGCCTCGCCATTGGGTCTGCCGGAGTAGGTGTGGCACTCTACTCCTATACTAAGCTATCTCAACAGCTTGCAGATGATGTAAAATTAGTATATGAATCCATCAAGGACTTACAGGATCAGGTAGACTCTCTGGCCGAGATAGTTTTGCAAAACAGACGAGGATTAGACCTCTTAACCACAGACAAAGGAGGAATCTGTTTAACTTTACAGGAACATTGCTGTTTCTATGCCAATAAATCAGGCATTGTCCATGATAGGATTAAAAAACACCAGGAAGAACTCGAAAAAAGACGAAGAGAGTTGTTTGATAACCCTTTCTGGGGCGCATGGAATGGACGGTTACCATACTTCCTACCCCTACTAGGGCCTATTTTCGGGATCCTGATTTTACTCACTTTTGGGCCATGCCTGCTGAATAAACTCTTAACTTTCATTAGAGAACAAATTACTACAGTACAGGTTCTCATGTTAAGGCATCAATATGAACTACTCCCGAGATAAAATAATAAAATCCACAATTTTAAGATTAAAATTCTCACAAGAAAAAGGGAGGAATGAACAATCTGAAAAATTAATGTTTAACTTCTTGCTTCTGTAAATCAGCTTGCTTAACAATAGCACTGCCATTTTGCCTAACTCTAACTCAGACATAAGATGGATGCCTTCCCCCTCTGGGAACGTGGCCTCTGAGTAACCCGGGACTCTCCGAGAAGATAAAATGTTCCAGGAGCTAGCTAACCGGTTGCAGGGTCCTGACCCCACTCCATCTGTTGCCTAAGATAACTGCTCAGGTGGCTCTGACTAATCCTGTTGAAGGTCACCTATATGTAACCAACTGAAATGTTTATCTATAAACCCCTCCCTGCGGCGTGGTTTTTTGTCTACGAACCCCTCCCTGCTGTGTGGTTTCTATGAACCCCTCCCTGCTGTGTGTTTTTTTGCTTTAAAAATGCTCTGTAACCATCGGTCGGGGTCCGTCATCTCATTAAATGCTCGGACCGGCTAAATAAATCCTCTTGCTATTTGCATCGACTCTCTCGGCTCTGGTGGTCTGTGGGCAGACAGAGTACTGGAGGGATCTGTCAGGGCCCTACACTGCAAATGAACTACAAATGCATGTGCCGCTTTTTACACCTGGCTTTATCTGGGTACTGGGAAATGAATTTCAGTTGCTAAACTTTGCAGCAAGAGTCATAACCACTGAGCCATCTCTCCAGCTCTAAAAACTTTTCTAAAAACGTAGCTTCGAAGATGGCAGCATAGGTACCACACCAAAGCAGCCAAGGGGCGGGGGGGGGGGGGAGCCAAAAACAAACTGCAGCAAAATATACAATTTTATGAAAAAGTGAGGTGAATAGCAAATTGAAATGGCAGCAGAGAAGTAGGAGAGATCCAGAGCAACCAGAGCCCACATAGGCCAGCAGAAGCAGCTCCAGCAGGTGTGCGGCCCACGGAGGCGGCCAGAAAGCCACCAGGCTCGGCTTGAGCTGCAGGAAAATCCAGGTGAGGGGATTTTCCACTCACACCGGAGCTCTCTGCAAACTCAAGAAACGTGAAGGGAGAACGGCAGTGAACAACGGAGGACCAGTTCACAAGGTACAAGAACACGTGGAACAGCAGGTGAACTAGAGCAGCATCAGTAGCCTCCCCTCCCCCACCGCAACTGCCCAGCTCTAGCAAACAGAGCAGCGGTTCAGGGACCCAGCCACGCCAACTTGAAATGACAGCGGGACCCAGGCAAGAGCAGAGGTAACTGGGATTACACCAGGGAAGGGTCTCACCTGGTCACAAGCTGACTTGGAACCCTCAACAGATCACAACTCTTAACCTCCTTGGTGTCAGGATTAAGGCTGTGTGGGGGGCACCACACACCCTAAGGGACAGTTAGAGGATCTGGCTGTCATAATACGTACTCTTGGATAAATTTTCTGAGCTGTTTTTTCATTGAAAGTGTACATTGTTTAATTGAATTTCAGAATCTATCTGTATTTTGTTCCACTCAGCCTACTTGAATACTCTCATAGCAGGCAAACCCAACACCTAGGGTCACTTTTGTAGATAATCTGAGAGTCTTGAGAGCCACACCTAACACCATAAGCTCCTATCCTGAAGTTATATAACATCAGATTGTCTGATACATCTAATAATACCCAGCTAACTAGAAAACCCGATCATTAAATAGTCCAGGATGCAAAAATATATACATTACAACACAAGAAACACCAAAAATCAAGACAATATAAATCCACCCAAAAGTATTAATTCATCAGAAATGACCTCTAGTGACAACAAGTTAGAGGAAATGCAAGAGAAAGATTTCAAAAGAATGATTATAAATATATTTAAAGAAGTCAAAGAAGAAATCAAAGGAATGAAAGAGGAAATCAAAGGAATCAAAGAAAACACAGGACACCAATTTAATGAAATAAAGAGGTCAATACTAGACATAAATAAGGAAATAGAAATAATAAAGAAAAACCAGTAGAATTACTAGCAATAAAGAACACAGTTAATGAAATAAAAAACTCTGTAGAAAATCTCACCAGTAGAATGGATGAAGGAGAGGACAGAATATCTAAGCTAGAAGACCAGGTGGCAGATCTAATGCAGTCCAACAAAAAGAAAAACAAATTAATAGAAAACTATGAGTAGGAATTTCAAGATATTCAGGACACTATGAAAAGATGAAACATAAGAATTCAGGGCATAGTAGAAGGAGAAGAATTTCACTCCAAAGGCATAGTAGGTGTCTTCAACAAAATCATAGAAGAAAACTTCGCCCAAATTGGGAAAGAGGTGCCAATGCAGATACAGGACTCCTTTAGAACACCAGACAGACAAAACCTGGAAAGAACCTCTCCTCGTCAATTTATAATCAAACTACAAAACATACAAACCAAAGAAAAAATACTGAAAGCAGTCAGAGAGAAAAAAAAGTTACCTACAAAGGCAAACCTATCAGGTTTACAGCAGTTTACTCAACACAAACTTTAAAAGCCAGAAGGGTGTGGAGAGATGTATTCCAAGTCCTGAAAGATAACAACTGTCAACCAAGGTTACTTTATCCTGCAAAACTATCCATTGATATAGGCGGAGAAATAAGGTCATTCCATGACAAAAGCAGGCTAAAGGAGTATTTGAAGACAAAATCAGCTCTACAGAAAATACTTGAAATCCTCCATGCTGAAGAAAAAGAAAAGCACACATTTAAGGAACAGGGAAAAAACAAACAATACTCAAATACTAATTAACACAAGAGAGCAAAGGTAAAACCGGAAGAACTACAAAAAAATGGCAGAAATGAATACAAACCTTTCAATATTATCTCTTAATATCAATGGCCTCAATGCTCCAACCAAGAGGCATAGGTTCACAGACTGGGTTAAAAAGCAGGATCCTTCAATTTGTTGCCTCCAAGAAACCCACCTTTCTACAAAGGGTGGACACTATTTTAGGGTGAAAGGGTAGAAAACAATATTTCAAGCTAATGGACCTAAAACAAGCAGGGGTTGCTATCCTAATATCTGACAAGGTACACTTCAGTCCAACATTAGTTAAGAAACATAAGGAAGGTCACTTTATATTGATTAAAGGCACCCTCCGACAGGAGGACATTACAATCCTAAACATATATGCACCTAACATGGGGGCCCCCAAGTTCATCAAACAAATGCTATTAGAATTAAGGTCACAGAAGTGGTAGTGGGTGACTTCAACACCCCACTCTCATCAATTGACAGGTCATCCCTGGAAAAAATAAACAGAGAGGCATCTGGAATAAATGAGGTCATAGAAGGAATGTACCTAACAGATATCTACAGGACATTTCATCCAAATGCTGCAGAATATACATTCTTTTCAGCAGCACATGGAACATTCTCTAAAATAGACCATATATTAGGACACAAAGCAAATCTTAACAAATACAGGAAAACTGAAATAATTCCTTGCATTCTATCTGACCACAATGGAATCAAACTACAAATCAATAGCAAGAAAGGCTATAGAGCATACACAAAATCATAGAAATTAAACAACATGCTACTGAAATCAAGAAGGAAAACAAAAAATTTATACAGTCCAACGATAATGAGAACACAACATACCAAAATCTCTGGGACACAATGAAGGCAGTCCTAACAGGTAAATTTATAGCTTTTAGTGCCTATATTAAGAAATTAGAAAGGTTGCAAGTAAACGACCTAATGCTTCACCTTAAAGCCTTGGAAAAAGAAGAACAAGGCAAACCAAAAATCAGTAGATGGGAAGAAATAATAAAGATTAGGGCAGAAATTAATGAAATAGAAACCAAAAAACAATCCAAAGAATCAATGAAACAAAGAGTTGGTTCTTAGAAAGGATAAACAAGATTGATAAACCTTTAGCAAATCTGACCAAAAGAAAGAGAGAACAGATGCAAATTAATAAAATTAGAGATGAAAAAGGTCACATCACAACAGATGCCAGAGAAATTCAAAAAATCATAGGGACATACTATAAAAGCATATACTCCACAAAGTATGAAAATCTGAAAGAAATGGATGATTTCCTTTATTTATATGACCTACCTAAATTAAATCAAGATGAGATTAATCACTTAAATAAACCTATAACAAGCATGGAGATCCAAGCAGTTATCAAAAATCTCCCAACCAAAAAAAGTCCAGGCCCAGATGGATTCACTGGTGAATTTTACCAGACCTTCAGGGAAGACCTAACACTATTGCTTCTTTTTTTTTTTTTTTCGAGGCAGGGTCTCACTCTAGCCCAGGCTGACCTGGAATTCACTATGTAGTCTCAGGGTGGCCTCAAACTCACGGCGATCCTCCTACCTCTGCCTCCCGAGTGCTGGGATTAAAGGCGTGCACCACCACGCCCGGCTTAACACCATTGCTTCTTAAGCTTTTCCATAAAATAGAAAAGGAAGGAATCCTACCAAATTCCTTCTATGAATCCAGCATCACCCTGATACCAAAACCAGGCAAAGATAGAACAAAAAAAGAAAATTACAGACCAATCTCCCTCATGAACATAGATGCAAAAATTCTCAACAAAATATTGGCAAACAGAATACAAGAATATATCAGAAAGGTCATCCACCCTGACCAAGTAGGCTTTATCCCAAAGATGCAGGGATGGTTCAACATATGCAAATCGATAAATGTAATACATTTATAAATGGACTGAAGGACAAAAACCACATGATCATCTCATTAGATGCAGAGAAAGCATTTGACAAAATCCAACATCCCTCATGATAAAAGTCCTACATAGACTGGGAATAGAAGGAACATATCTCAATATAATAAAAGCTATTTATGACAAGCCTACAGCCAACATATTACTAAATGGGGAAAAACTGGAAGCTTTTCCACTAAAATCAGGAACAAGACAAGGGTGTCCACTGTCCCCACTTTTATTTAATATAGTTTGGGTAGTCTTAGCCATAGCAATAAGGCAAGAGACACACATAAAAGGTACACAAATTGGAAAGGAAGAGATCACGTTATTATTTGCAGATGACATGATTCTATATATAAAGGACCCTAAAGACTCTACCAGCAAACTGTTAGAGCTGATAAACACCTATAGCTGCCGGGCTCCGAGAGCCCCACGTTGGGCTCCAGATGCCAAGGTCCACAGGCGGGGACAGGTAGTGCTGAGGGAAGGACCAGGCCTGCTGGTTCCTCCCAAGGGGTTGAGGAGGAGATGAGCGTCTGACGACTTAGACCTCTCCCGGCCACCGGAGAAAAACCACACTGAGTCGGGAGTCTTGTCGAAGCAGGAACTCAATTTATTGCTATGAGCAGTTGCCTATATAATGTTGGGGATGAAGGCGGGGATTTTAGGACGGTGGGGAAAGGTAAGGGCCAATAGTAAACTGTGACTATAGAAATGATAATTCTAACTCCCATGTGGAAGTAGCAGGCAAGAAGCCATTAGGCATCTTGCTGAGTCATGTCTGGCCAGAAGCAGATCACCAAACTTTAGCTAGGCTCAGGAAGTTCCACTAGGCCTCACACCTGGGCCTTTCAGAGGCCAACATCTTCCCCTTTTGTTTTTGTAAGAGCATTAGTCACCATGGCCCCTGTCTTAGGTTGTCCCCCTCTGGGGATCTTACCTGTCACTGGGTACCATGTGTTTAGCTCGGTGAGAACCCATTCCATGGCCTGTCTTAGGTTGTCCCCCTATGGGGATCTTACCCGTCATTGGTCACATGGAGGGCAGAGGAGGTGGCAGTGGGTCATCTGAGGAACTTAATTCCTGAGTTGCCAGCCTGTGATAATGTATTTTGACTTGATGACGTTTTATTGCCTCTAGCCGTTGGTGAATAAATTGTGTAATATTATTAATTGCACAAGGCCCGACAGTGAGGAGAAGGAGGGGGAGGGGCCCAAGTAAAGGGAGAAGATAGGGTAAGAAGTCATGTAAGCCCGTCCGCAGCAGGTTGTCCTAGAGGTCCTGCCGCCTCCTCTCCAAGTCTTTTTGGAGCCTCTTAATCTTGTCTTGGCTGATTCCTGATTTATTGGCGTAAAAGCAGCATTTTTCCTGTAAAAGCAAACATACGCCTCCTTTTTCGGCCGTTAGTAGGTTTAGTCCTCTCCTGTTTTGTAGGACTACCTCAGCCAGGGAATCTAGCTGTTGTTGAAGATAGGTCTCCCTCCAATATAGGGAGGGCCTCATTTCCAGGGATGATATCTACATCTGGGATTAATGGTGGCTGGGGCACAAAGGCCTGTCCAATTGGTGGGCAGAAAGTCATAGACCATCCTACCTCTACAAACATAAACCATTCCAGAAGGCGGGCAGCGTTGAGCATTGGGCTCAGTTGTGTTAAAAGTACAGAAGTAAGGATGAATGTATCCCACATCTATACTGGAGTTATTAGGGGAAGACGGGGCCCAAATGTCCAGAGGAAATATTGGGAAAAGCTGGACGGGGATGGGGAAGGTGGCTGAGTAATTTTTTAAGGTCGTATGGGCAACTGTACTGCAAGCAGCCAGAGAGGCCCAGATTGGAAGCAAAGCCAGCAACCCTCCATAAGGGAGGAAATTGTTTAGTTTAGTCGGGTGAAGGACCATTTTAGTAACAGTCCTCAGGGGTGGGACACTCCCTGGAGAAGTGATTGTCAGTGTCCCCTTGTTGGGACAAATATTTTAGGTTTCTCGTTGGTACCCAAATGGATCTTTTTTTTTAATAAAGTCTTTCCATGGACAAAAATTCCATGAGCTTTATATAAGTTTCTATCAAAAAACTCCTTTTTGTTACAAGAGTTTTTGTACTTTAATCACTTCTCTGTACAAAAGACTATCAAGGCCAGCCAAATGGCTTGACACTGAATATACATAATCTTGCTTACATGTAGGTGTTATAGTCTTGTTAAAGTTTTGCTACCAAAGGGCCATAGCTATGGATACAAAGCCAGCCAAATGGCTCCTGACAATTTCTCCTTTTTTATTTTTTATGAACCGGGCCCTTGTGGGCCTTGATGTAGAAAGACTGTGTCTGTCTTAGGTAGTTTTTTAATGATATTTAGGCCTTACCCGTCATTGGTACATGAATTCCATCATTCATGCCCTGTCTTAGGTTGACCTAACTCAAGAGAATCTTACCCATCTTTGACTACCAGCCTCTGCAGGGGCTTTAAGATAATGTCTCAGGAAGCCGGGGTCAGGTCCTTAGCTGTATCCCGTGTACTTTTGTATGGATATCCATAATGGACCTCAAAAGACATTTAACGAGTATGGGCAGCAGACACAGAATGAGCAAAAGACAAACACCTGTAGCAGCAAAGCTTCCTATCCAAGAAGTAAGAGAATTCCATCCAGGCAAGGCAGACTTAAAAGCAGATATTAAGTCATCAGCAGCTTTAGCTGCATCAAAAGTAAGATGATTATTGTGCAAAGACAAAAATCTCTGAATGTAACTGAATCAGATCCAAGGAAATATTATCATTATGCCAAATACCTCTTAAATGTATTTTTCCAATGCTGTTGACTGTTATTTTTTTTTGTTGTTGTTGTTTATTTTTATTTGAAAGCGACAGACAGAGAGAGAGAAAGAGGCAGATAGACAGAGAGAGAATGTGCACGCCAGGGCCTCTGGCCACTGCAAACGAACTCCAGATGCGTGCGCCCCTTGTGCATCTGGCTAACGTGGGTCCTGGAGAATCGAGCCTTGAACCGGGGTCCTTAGGCTTCACAGGCAAGTGCTTAACTGCTAAGCCATCTCTCCAGCCTGTGTTGACTGTTATTACATTTTTTAGAAGTAACACAAATCTCTTGAAAATCTACATGACACTCCAAGTGAGTTTTAACTTTCAACCTTAGTATCTGTTCACCCAAATATGTAACCACATCATACAGAGTGTCTAACAGGTGAAACTGTATCTAGGGTAAGGATTGAGCCCAAGATCTTAAAGGGAGGCACAGTTTGAACTTTCTCAGGAGCTGCTTTAAAGCTGTGAGTATGAAGGATAGTTAGACATTAAAAGTACAAGCCTAAATCCAAAAATTTTTTTTTTTTTATCTTGAGGGAAGACACATTTAAATCCTCTCCCTGCTGTGAGGAGTGGGTCTGGTCCTCTCCAGGCGCCAGTCAATGGGTCCCTCCATCTTACCCAGATAGAACTGTAGGTAACAGATGAGGACCAATGTTTTTGAAAAGGGGATAGTTGTTTATCTTCTTTAGAAAAGTTTAAAATATTTAGGGTAACTAATGCCTTTTTTAGTTGGTCGTGTGGGGGTAAGGATTCCCCCTTTTGTTTTTGTAATTGAGATTTGAGAGTCTGATTATATTTTTCAATGATAGCTTGGCCCCGGGGTGTGTATGGGATGGCTGTGGAATGTGAGATTTTCCAGGTCTGAAGAAAATCTATAAAGGCCTTGCTTACGAAGCAGGGGCCATTATCTGTTTTAATTTGATCAGGCAGCCCAAGAGTGGCAAAACATTGAATCATATGACTAATGGCATGTTTAGATCCACCCCCCCCCCCCCAGCATGTGCTGATGCCCAGCAGGTGCGGGAAAAGGTATCCACTGAAAGAAAAATATCAGTGAGCCCAGTCACCATGAGAGGGCAGACTTTTCCCCGTCCGCATCTGGGTCAGCCCAAGGGAGCCACGTGGCAGTCTCCCAGGAGGGGGAGTGCCGGCCAACTCCCAGTAGGGGAGGGCCGGGCACAAGCTTCCAGGAGGGGGGGCATCTATTTAAATTACCATGTTCCACCCCTAGCTCCCAATAGATTTATAACCATCACATATTATAAATTGTACTAAGTTTAATTTTAAAGGTCCCCACAGTCTTGACTAATTTAAGATATTAAGACCTGTAAAATCAAACAAGTTAAGCACTTCTAACATATAAAGGCATAGAGTAAACATTTTTAACTGGTATAAGGCATAGCAAGGAGAGACTAAAACAATGTAAACTCAACCACCATCCAAAAGTGTTTGCATTTCTATGAGAGTCCTTCCTCAGGAATCCTTCTCATTGTTTTAATGTAAAGCAGTTGGGCCATCTTTCTTAAGATTGCTAATTTGTTTGACAATAGCAGATTCAATAACCTAAAACCAGTCTCAGTGCCTGTAATTTTAACTTGTTTGAGGTTTTCCAGCTTAAAATCTTATATCTCTCAGTCCAATATCTTTAGCCAAGCACATCAGGCCATTACAAATTTAACCTTGATCAAACTCTCTGGGCCTGGGCAGCAGGACACAGCCAGCCCTCATGCCAGTAGCTCAGTTCCAATAGAGTCCCCTGCAGTCTTTTCTTTTCCTTAGAAAGCTCATAAGTCAAGCATCGAAGTTCAATGCTATCTGCACTTAGCATGTTAAGATTTTTATTAGAATAGTCCATAAAATTTGGCTTACCATTCCAGAAGACACCTTCAGTTGTAAGCACCAAGTCCATGTCTATTCCTCCAAAACAAAGGTTCCAAAAGATCAACATCCACATGGTCAGGTTCATCTCAGTCCCCTCCTCGGTCTGTATCAGACAGCTTTAGGTTCGCTGAGATAAACTTTCAGACCAGATACAGTTATGGAGGAAGGGATATTTATTGAAGCTTACAGATCCAGGGTAAGTTCCATAATGGCAGAAAAAGTTGGCCTGCCTTCACAGGCCCAAGCAGAGAGAGAGAGAAGCATAAGCCTTCAGAAATACAAAAGTCACAGATGCAGCTTGCCGGCAAATCGAGAGTGAAAGGAAAGAGAAAAGGAACAAAGAGATGTTGATCAACAAGTACAGGTTATAGAAGCAAAGTTTAGTGCATTAAATATAAAGACTACCTCATAACTTATGGGGGTATACTCACCTGCATATGTACACCGATTGACCTCCTCAACGAATGTCTCTCAGGGGGCACTAGTCTGCCAGACTCCGAGAGCCCCACGTTGGACGCCAGATGCCGGGCTCCGAGAGCCCCACGTTGGGCACCAGATGCCAGGCTCCACCAGCGGGGGCAGGTAGTGCCGAGGAAAGGACCAGGCCTGCTGGTTCCTCCCAAGGGGTTGAGGAGGAGATGAGCGTCCGACGACTTAGACCTCTCCCGGCCACCAGAGAAAAACCACACTGAGTCGGGAGTCTTGTCGAAGCAGGAACTCAATTTATTGCTATGAGCAGTTGCCTATATAATGTTGGGGATGAAGGCGGGGATTCTAGGATGGTGGGGAAAGGTAAGGGCCAATAGTAAACTGTGACTATAGAAATGATAATTCTAACTCCCATGTGGAAGTAGCAGGCAAGAAGCCATTAGGTGTCTTGCTGAGTCACATCTGGCCAGAGACAGATCACCAAACTTTAGCTAGGCTCAGGAAGTTCCACTAGGCCTCACACCTGGGCCTTTCAGAGGCCAACATATAGCCATGTAGCAGGATACAAAATAAATCCACAGAAATCAGCAGCATTCCTATATGCTAACAACAAACACACAGAGGATGAAATCAGAGAGTCACTCCCATTCACAATTGCATCAAAGAAAATAAAGTACCTTGGAATAAACCTAACCAAGGAAGTAAAGAATCTCTACAATGAAAACTATAAAACACTCAAGCAAGAAATTGCAGAAGACACTAGGAAATGGAAAAACATCCCTTTTCCTGGATTGGAAGAATCAATATTGTGAAAATGGCAATCTTTCCAAAAGCAATCTACACATTTAATGCAATCCCCATCAAAATTCCAAAGGCATTCTTCACGGAAATAGAAAAAACAATGCAAAACTTCATTTGGAATCACAAAAAACTCGAATATCTAAAATAATACTGAGCAGCAAAAATGAGGCTGGCGGTATCACCATACCTGATTTTAACCTATACTACAAAGCCATAGTAACAAAAACAGCATGGTACTGGCACAAAAGCAGATATGTAGATCAATGGAACAGAATAGAGGACCCAGGTATAAGTCCAGGTAGCTATAGCCACCTGATATTCGATAAAAATGCCAAAAATACTCATTGGAGAAAAGACAGCCTCTTCAGCAAACGGTGCTGGGAAAACTGGATATGTATCTGTAGGAGAATGAAAATAGATTCTTCTCTCTCTCCATGTACAAGAATTAAGTCCAAATGGACTAAATACCTTAACATCAGACCTGAAACTCTGAACTTGCTAGAGGAAAAAATGGTGGAATCCCTTCAACATATTGGTCTTGGCAAAGACTTTCGGGATATAACCCCAATTGCTCAGGCAATAAAGCCACAGATTAATTGCTGGGACCTCATGAAATTACAAAAATTTTGTACTGCAAAGGACACTGTGAAAAAAGCAAAGAGGCAACCTACAGAATGGGAAAAAATATTTGCCAGCTATATATCTGATACAAGATTAATATCTAGGATACACAAAGAACTCAAAAAACTAAATAATAAGAAATCAAACAAGCCAATTAAAAAAATGGGCTATGAAGCTAACTAGAGAGTTCTCAAAAGAAGAAATGCGGATGGCGCATAAGTATCTTAAAAAATGTTCTACATCCCTAGTCATCAGGGAAATGCAGATTAAAACTACATTGAGATTCCATCTCACTCCTGTCAGATTGGCTACCATCATGAAAACAAATGATCATTGTATTAGTCAGGGTAATTCTGTATTAGTCAGGGTTCTCTAGAGGAACAGACTGCTAGAATGAATTATTTTGAAAGGGGATTTATTGGATCAGCTTACAGTAGTCCAATAGCAGTTGCAGGCCCAAGAATCACCGAACCTGGTAGTTGTTCAGTTCTTGTGGCCAGATGCCTCAGCAGTCCCAACCCGGCACTGCAGATGGTGCTGGAAAGCCTGGAGGCTTCCTGAGGAGCCGCTGGGTTTCGATCCACGGGGGTCTTCAGTTGATGCTGGTCTTTGGTCCGCACTGGTCTTCAATCCACGCTGGACAGTAGCAAGCGGCTCCGGCAGCCAAATCGAAGGAAGGCAGGCAGTAAGGAAGGGACTCTTTTTACCCAGAGCTTCCTTGTATCAAGTCCCCCTCTGGGCGGGGCCGCCCATTCTGGGGGAAGGGCTCACCCTGGGGGAAAGACTTCCTCCTTTAGTTGACCCTTCCTAGAAGCAACCTATGGATTACTGAACAGATCAAGTTGACAACACCTTAACTATCACAAGTCCACCCCTTGTCAACTTGGCATCAAATCATGTCTCCTTACATCATACTTAATTTTCAAATGAAAACAGTAACAAGCTCATAATTCCGCCTAACATGGCATAACTATCCCACGTACAACCGGAACCGCAAAATCTTCCCCCCAACACAAAGCTTAGTCTCTAATATAATGGGTCTAATATAAATTCAACAGTTAGCTAATGATATAATCATAATATTGGTGTAGATACATACAAACTCTGTTATCAAGGCAGGACAGAAACATTGCAATCACACTCCTCGTTTCTGTAACTGGTCACGTGGCCTTAGCTGGTAATTGTAACTGCCTTCTTCTACTACCCATTCTGTATTTCCTCCACCTTCAGCAAGCACCTCAGCAGGTCTTGGTTCTTTACCTGGAGGGGTAACTCATACCTTCATTCCTGAAGGATCTGTGCCATTTATCACACTACTTTTATTGGGTTGTTGCAGTCGTCCATTGACTTTGACAACAGGACATGGTAACACTAACAGATGCCCTAAAGGATCTCCTGCACTCCAGGCATACTCTTCCTTACCTCCATTGTGGAGAAGCAGTCCAATTTCCCCCTGGTAATCTGGATCAATCACCCCTGCTATCACTGTAACTCATTTCTCAGCCTGTTCACTCAAGGGCATTAGGAGCCCAAAGTGACCAGGGGGAAGTCTTAGCTTCCAGTTCAATGGAATGTTCTTTGTGTCTCCTGGCAAAAGCACTCCCCCCTCTGGGACCAAGACTTGTAGTCCAGCAGAGCATAAGGTTGCGGGAACAGGAAGCAAAAATCTAGCTAGTGGGTCACTTGGGGTGATGGTAAGTGGGACCATTCCCATTTCCACCCCTTGATTCCTGGACCTGTGAATCCGGGATATAGGAGAAAGAGTACCATATATAGGACGCTGATTCAGAGCATATACAGCCTGCTGGAGGACACTCCCCCAGCCCTCCAAGCTATTGCCACCTAGTTGGCACTGTAGCTGTTTCTTCAAAAGGCCATTCCACCGTTCTATCAAGCCAGCTGCTTCAGGATGGTGGGGCACATGGTAAGACCAGTGAATTCCATGATCATGAGCCCACTGCCGTACTTCCTGGGCAGTGAAGTGAGTTCCTTGGTCAGAAGCAATGCTGTGTGGAATGCCATGATGGTGAATAAGGCATTCTGTAAGCCCACGGATAGTAGTTTTTCAGAAGCACTACGTGTAGGAAAGGCAAATGCATACCCAGAATAATTGTCTATTCCAGTAAGGACAAAATGCTGTCCTTTCCATGATGGAAGTGGTCCAATGTAGTCAATCTGCCACCAGGTTGCTGGTTGGTCACCCCAAGGAATACTACCATATTGGGGGCTCAGAGTTGGTCTCTGCTGCTGGCAGATTTGACACTCAGCAGTAGCTGGATCCAGGTCAGCCTTAGTGGAAGTCCATGTTGTTGGGCCCATGCATAGCCTGCATCTCTGACACCATAGGCCACTTTGTTCGTGGGCCCATTGGGCAACAACAGGGGTGGCTGAGGAAAAAGGTTGACCACTATCCACAGAACGGGTCAGCTTATCTACTTGATTATTAAAGTCATCCTCCAATGAGGTCACCTTCTGATGAGCATTAACATGGGACACAAGTATCTTTATATCCTTTGCCCATTCAGAGAGTTCTATCCACATACACCTTCCCCAAATGTCTTTTTCACCAATTTTCCATTTGTGCTCCTTCCAAGTCCCAGACCATCCAGCCAAACCATTGGCCACAGCCCATGAATCAGTGTATAACCGCACATCTGGCCATTTTCCTTTCAAAGCAAATTGCACAACCATATGCACTGCCCGAAGTTCTGCCCATTGTGAAGACTTCCCTTTACCACAGTCCTTCAGAGTTGTCCCAGAAAGGGGCTGTAACGCTGCAGCTGTCCACTTTTGGGCGGTGCCTGCATAACATGCTGAACCATCTGTAAACCATGCCCTAGACCTCTCCTCTTCAGTCAATTGATCATAGGGCACACACCATGATGCCATAGGTGCATGCTTGGAGACAGAAGGCATTGTAATAGGAGTAGCAACCATAGGCATTTGGGCAACTTCCTCATGTAACTTACTCGTACCTTCAGGGCCTGCTCAAGCCCGATCACGTATATACCCCTTCCACTTAATGATGGACTGTTGCCATGCACATCCAACTTTATGGCCTGGTGGGTCAGATAACACCCAGCTCATGATGGGCAGCTCAGGTAACATAGTAACTTGATGGCCCATTGTCAAATGTTCAGTTTCCACTAAGGCCCAATAGCAGGCCAAGAGCTGTCTCTCAAATGGAGAATAATTGTCTGCAGATGATGGCAGGGCCTTGCTCTAAAATCCCTATGGCCTCCACTGTGATTCACCTATGGGGGCCTGCCAAAGGCTCCAAACAGCATCCCTGTCTGCCATTGAAACCTCAAGTACCATCGGATCGGCTGGATCATACGGCCCAAGGAGCACAGCAGCCTGCACAGCAGCCTGGACCTGTTGAAGAGCCTTCTCTTGTTCTGGGCCCCACTGTAGTTTTCTGAGTCACTTGGTGTATGGGACGGAGTAACACACCCAAGTGAGGGATGTGCTGTCTCCAAAATCCAAATAGGTCCACTAGACGTTGTGCTTCTTTCTTAGTGCTAGGAGGGGCCAAATGCAACAACTTGTCCTTCACCTTAGAAGGAATATCCCTACATGCCCCACACCACTAAACTCCTAGAAATTTCACTGAGGTGGAAGGTCCTTGAATTTTGGATGGATTTATTTCCCATCCCCTGATGCACATATACTGTACCAGCAACTCCAGAGTGGTTGCCACCTCCTGCTCATTTGATCCAATTAGCATTATGTCATCAATATAATGGACCAAAGTGACACCCTGTGGAAGGCACAAGCGATCAAGGTCCCTGTGAACTAAGCTATGACACAGGGCTGGAGAGTTAATATAACCTTGAGGTAAAACAGTAAATGTGTATTGCTGACCTTGCCAGCTGAAGGCAAATTGCTTCTGATGGTCCTTATGGACAGGTATGGAGGAGAAAGCATTTGCAAGATCAATAGCCGCATACCAGGTACCAGGAGATGTGTTAATCTGCTCAAGTAAAGAAACCACATCTGGTACAGCAGCTGCAATTGGAGTCACCACCTGATTAAGTTTCCGATAATCCACTGTCATTCTCCAGGATCCATCTGTCTTCTGAACAGGCCAAATAGGAGAGTTAGAGGGAGATGTGGTGGGAACCACCACCCCTGCATCCTTCAAGTCCTTTATAGTGGCATTAATTTCTGAAATCCCTCCAGGGATGCGATACTGTTTTTGATTCACTATTTTCCCTGGTGGTGGGAGCCTCAATGGCTTCCATTTGGCCTTTCCAACCATAATAGCCCTCACTCTACAAGTCAGGGAACCAATGTGAGGGTTCTGCCAACTCCTAAGTATATCTATCCCAATTATGCATTCTGGCACTGGGGAAATAACCACAGGGTGAGTTCGGGGACCCACTGGACCCACTGTCAGTCTAATATTTGCCAAAACTCCATTGATCACCTGACCTCCATAAGCACCTACTTTAACTGGAGGGCCATGGTGCTTTCTGAGGTCTCCTGGAATCAATGTCAATTCAGAGCCAGTGTCCAGTAGGCCCCGAAAGGTCTGATTATTTCCTTTCCCCCAATGTACAGTTACCCTAGCAAAAGGCCGCAGGTCCCTCTGAGGAAGGATAGGTGTAAGTTTAATATTGAAACTTTTGGCAGTTGCAGGAGGGTCCTTCCTCAAGGGAACCCGGCCACCCCTTCAATCAAGGGGCTCAGGATCTGTAAACTGGCTCAAATCTGGAAACTGATTAAGAGGTCTTGATTCTCTGTCGCTATAATTCAAAGTGGCTTTATGTTCCCTTGCTCTGGAACTTTTCTGCTTATACAGATCAAGAAGAAATTCAGTAGGCTTCTTATCTATTTGACTTCTGGGAACACCATGATTAATCAGCCAATTCCAAAGGTCCATACGAGTCATACCTTTATGTGCATAATTTTGCCTACGCTGTCTATTACGAAAAACACGTTCACCCCGCCTTTGGCGATTCAGCACTGCCACTTGGCCCTTGTTACCCCGAGATCCAGTTATGCCCATTGCATCTAAATCACCTAATGCAGCAACTGCAGCTCCCACTGTGAGGTCTTCTTTACATAAAAGAGCAATGATGGAAGACTATAGTCTTAGTGAAGGGCACATCTTCTGGACGCTCCCATTGTGGGGGCAAAGATGAGTTTACATGGCAAATCCACTCCAGCATTCCAAGTTCTCTGAGCTTTTTAATCCCTTCATCGACATTAAGCCAAGGGATATCAGGCAGCTCGAGCTCACTCACAGTAGGCCATCTTTGGATCCATACTTCAGCCAACCAATCAAATAAACTCTTGGCACCCTTTCCAACTGCACGAGCTGCATTGTTAAATCTAAAATCCCTGCTCAATGGGCCTATTACAGTAAATTCAGCCTGATCTAATCTTATGTTCCTTCCTCCATCATCCCACACCCTTAAAATCCATTCCCACACATATTCCCCATGCTTCTGCCTGTACAAGTTAGAAAACTCCTGAAGTTCTTTAGGGGTGTACCTCACCTCCTCCTGTGTCACACTTTCTATCTCACCTTTAGGGGCCTGCCTAGCCTTCCGTCTGGTTATAGGCCTAGAGACAAAGATGGGTGGGAACTGAGAAGCACCAGCACGTCCTGCTGATTCCCCAGACAAAGAGGGATGCATTCCCTCAGGCAAGGGTGGGGAGGGTAATACCTCAGGATGTGGGGGTGGGGATACAACTGCTGCTAAGGGAGGGCAGGTCATATTTTCATCAAAACATCTTCTTCAGAATCTAACACTTCCATGTCCCCAGGTTCTTCAGGGTCTTCCCACACATCACCATCCCAAGTCACAGGATCCCACTCTTTTCTAATCAGTGCCCTCACTTTAACTTCTGATAGTTGGTGAGGCTGGGATTTGAGTTTACATTGCAAATTAGCCAATCTCACAATGAGAGCTTAGGTTTGGTTTTCTGCAATCTGAGCCCTGTTCTGGCTAGAGAGGAGACTCTCCTCCAGGGCACCTTTAGAAACCTTGAGATCATGTATGTGGGTCTTAAGCTTAGAATTTTCATTTTTGAGCTTCTGATGTTCCCTCACTAGTTTGTCCAGAGATGCTAAAAGCAACCAACCAGCCTCATCATTGGTCTTACTTTTCCACAAATACTCAAATGTTTTAAATACAGAGTCACTAAATTCCTCGCTCTTCACAAGACATGACTCAGGGTCACCAAATACATCTATCTCACAGAGTTCTTGAAATAGTGCACACCATGGGTTATTAGTGCCCCCCTTATTTCCAGGAAAATCACTCTCCTTATCACCAGTAAGGCCTTTAGCAGCATTGAAATTGGAGAGCCAACCCCAGATAGCACTAAGCCCACTAGAGAAACCCATCCTTACAATTCTGTTTCTCTAGAACCACTTCTGGTACCAAATTCTGTATTAGCCAGGGTTCTCTAGAGGAACAGAACTGCTAGAATGAATTATTTTAAAAGGGGATTTATTGGATCAGCTTACAGTAGTCCAATAGCAGTTGCAGGCCCAAGAATCACCGAACCTGGTAGTTGTTCAGTTCTTGTGGCCAGATGCCTCAGCAGTCCCAACCCGGCACTGCAGATGGTGCTGGAAAGCCTGGAGGCTTCCTGAGGAGCCGCTGGGTTTCGATCCACGGGGGTCTTCAGTTGATGCTGGTCTTTGGTCCGCACTGGTCTTCAATCCACGCTGGACAGTAGCAAGCGGCTCCGGCAGCCAAATCGAAGGAAGGCAGGCAGTAAGGAAGGGACTCTTTTTACCCAGAGCTTCCTTGTATCAAGTCCCCCTCTGGGCGGGGCCGCCCATTCTGGGGGAAGGGCTCACCCTGGGGGAAAGACTTCCTCCTTTAGTTGATTCTTCCTAGAAGCAACCTATGGATTACTAAACAGATCAAGTTGACAACACCTTAACTATCACAATCATAAATGCTGGCGAGGATGTGGAAAAAGAGGAACCCTTCTACACTGTTGCTGGGAATGCAATCTGGTCCAGCCATTGTGGAAATCAGTGTGGAGGTTCCTAAGACAGCTAAAAATTGATCTACATATGACCCAGCTATAGCACTCCTAGGCATATATCCTAAGGACTCATCCCATTTCCTTAGAAGTACATGCTCAACCATGTTTATTGCCGCTCAATTCATAATAGCTGGGAAATGGAACCAGCGTAGATGTCCCTCAACTGATGAGTGGATAATGAAGATGTGGCACATTTATACAATGGAGTTCTACTCAGTGGTAAAGAAAAATGAAGTTATGAAATTTGCAGGAAAATGGATGGATCTGGAAAGGATTATACTAAGTGAGGTAACCCAAGCCCAGAAAGCCAAGCATCGCATGTTTTCCCTCATATGTGGATCCTAGCTAGAGATGATTGGACTTCTGTGTGAGAAGGAAAAAACTCAGTAGCAGAGGCCAGTTAAGTTAAAAAGGAGATATAAAGGGAAGAGAAAGGAAGGGAGGAGGGTACTTAATAGGTTGATATTGTATACATGTAAGTAGAAGAATAGATTAACGGGGGTGAAAAGGCCCAAAATGAGGTCAGGGAAGAGATTGAGTAAAGGAAAGTTGGAGGGAGGGGTAATCAAAATCTAAGAGGATGCAAATAAATCATATGGAATCCTCTGGTTTTGGACAATGGAACACTCAGGAGCCATAGATCGTTATTAGAAAATTTTCAGTGCCAGGGATGGGATGCCTCCAGTGAGTTGTTGACCAGGGAGGTTCCTGATGCCCCCAAAACATTATAGGCCATTGCCGAGGCCCTTGATTTCCCACCAGGAATAGATGGTAAGACCCTGTTGCTGAAGACTCCACATACTTGGGCTGCAAGGCCACTGAGAAATTCTGCTGGAACTGAGCTGATATCCTACTCCATGTAGACCAGCTGAGAGAAAGCTGGAAGAAGCCATTCTACATTTAGTTCAATGGGAGAGAGATATCACCAGTGAAGATATTCAACAGTGGACACTGCAAGCCTTATAACTGGCCATCCAGGCCAAATGAGCCAACGGGTGCAATAGTGGCACGTCTGTCATGGTGGAAACCAACTGCCCTCCAATTGGACTGGAGGCCTGCTCCATGGGGGGGGGGGGAATACATCCCTGATACTGAAAACTTAAAACAGGGGTAGTCATGAGCCCTAGGGGTGTAACATCTGCTGATGTCTGGAAAAATGTATATACTATCCCTATCAAACTGCCCAGTAAGCACTTCTCTTAATATTTATACCCTTATATTAATGCTACTCTCACTTTGGGTAGAGAATCTTCTCTTTTCAGATGGCAGTGACCTTGGGATGACTCAGAAGGTATCATAGTGCTGGAAAGAAGTGACTGGAGTCCTGAGTAACATCTCAATTACACCTTCCAAGGCTCAGGGTCTAATACGGTAGAGGTGGCAGAAAGAATGTAAGAGCCAAAGGAAGGGTAGGACTCCATACAACGTCCTCCCTCCAGACATAAAATGGCCTGGATATCCATGACCTCATAGTGCCTGACGCTACCTACACAAGACCATCATAAGAGGAGGAAAAGATCATGACATCAGAATGAAAGAGAGACTGATTGAGATGGGGAAGTGATATGATGGAGAATGGAATTTCAAAGGGGAAAGTGGGGGGAGGGAGGGTAGCACCATGGGATAGTTTTTTATAATCATGGAAAATGTTAATAAAAATTAAGGAAGGGCTGGAGAGATGGCTTAGCGGTTAAGCGCTTGCCTGTGAAGCCTAAGGACTCCAGTTCGAGGCTTGAGTCCCCAGGACCCATGTTAGCCAGATGCACAAGGGGGCGCATGCATCTGGAGTTCGTTTGCAGTGGCTGGAAGCCCTGGCTCGCCCATTCACTCTCTCTCTCTCTCTCTACCTGCCTCTTTCTCTCTCTTTCTGTTGCTCTCAAATAAATAAATAAAAATATTTAAATAAAATAAAATAAAAATTAAGGGAAAAAAACGTAGCTTCATTGACACAAAGTCATCACTTACATAAGCCTTAAAACTCCAGAGATAGGGCTGGAGAGATGGCTCAGTTGCAGTTGTTTGCCTGCAAAGCCTAACAACCAGAGTTCTATTGCCCAGTACCCACACAAAGCCAGAAGCACAGTGGCGTATCTCTCTGGAGTTCATTTGCAGTGGCTGGAAGCCCTGGCACGTCCGTTCTCTCTGTCTCCCTTGTAGCTCTCTTGGCTTACAAATAAATAAATGAAAATATTAAAAAAAAAAAAAAAACTCAAGCGAGTTGTAGTGGCCCATGCCTTTAATCTCATCACACAGGAGGCAGAGGTAGGAGGATCACCATAAGTTCAAGGCCACCCTGGACTACCTAGTTAATTCCGGATCAGCCTGGGCTAGAGCAAGACCTTACCTCAAAAAAACAAAACAAAAACAAAAACACCACAGATAGTGATCTTCTATAAACTTTCAAACAGTAACTTCCCAACTCTATAATACCAGCAAACTTATAGTGTCAACATTTTCATTTGTGCAGAATTTTTAGAGACCTAGACCCTCAATGGTAACTTTGTATGCTTCCTTACTAAACTAACATAACAGAAGTGTAGAATGATAGTCTAAAAGTTAGAGTTTACATATCAGCCACTAAATTTACTTCACTAGGTATGCTGGCCACAGGAGGATTGCTCAGCAAGCTGTTCTGCTCATGCTTTGTACTGTTTGGGAAATAACAAATGCCGGGACCACTGCTAGGTGGTTGTTCTGTGGGGTAGGTTTTTCCATTGCAACAATCTGGTTAATAAAAAGCTTGAAATTTTGTTGTCATGTTATTAACTTATCTATCATTTATGGCCCCCTGTCCTGGTGACTCCTGCCTGTCTGTGCCAACTTGAGCCCAGTCTTGTCATCTATAGTGAATTCTACAGTTCCCAGGAGCAGGGGAGTGCTCCTTCAATCTCCCTGGTTGCTGAGCCTGTTTCCCCTGGCTACTCAGTACCTTAGGGAGAGGGTCTTAGAGAAGCTATTTTTTTTGTTGCAGTTGTTGTTGTTTTTAAATATATTTTATTTATTTATTTATTTGAGAGACAGAGAAAGAGACAGAGAGAGAGGAGACATATAGAGGAATAGACACCCCGGGCATCTAGCCACTGTAAACAAATCCAGACGTATGCACCCCCTTGTGCATCTGGCTTACATGGGTCCTGGGGAATTGAACCAGGGTCCTTTGGCTTTGCAGGCAAATGCCTTAACCGCTAAGCCATCTCTCCAGCCCAACTATTTGTTTTGATTGAAGCTTCCCCCACCTCTACAATATATGTATGAGTGCACATGTGTGAGCATATGTGTGGCAGTGAGAAATTGACAGCAAGCATCTTCTTCAGTTACTTTCCACCTTATTTTTTGGAGGCAGCATCTCTCGCTGAACTTTATACTCATCAATTTGGCTAGACTACATAGTCAGCAAACCCCAGGGATTCTTCTGTTTCTACACCCCCAGAAATAGGATTATAGGTGCATGCCATTATGCTCTGCATTTGTGAAGATGCTGGGGATCCAAACTCTGGTTGTGCAAGTATAGAAAGTACTTTATCCTCCCAGTACCAAGATGTGGTTAACATTCACAATGAGCTGTTCATCAGAGAGACCTACAAGGTTTCCCAAAAGAAAACAGATTTCTGTCAGAGTACTTGATGACCCACCAAAGGTTAATGGTAAGACCTTACTGCTGAAGACATCATATGCTGTTGGTACTGAACATGGAGTGACCTGGCTGGAATCTGGAAGAGAGTCAGTCCCCAGACAGTTAGCTCGTCTAGTGCCAGAAGGTGCTACATGAGTGACTAAGGGAAAATGACCAACATCTGTCCAAGCAACTCGTGGTCTAAGCTACTCAGCAGCAAACAACCTGACGTGATGCTCACCCAAGTGCCATAATGGCACACAGCCATGGCGGGTAACCAACTACTCTTGAATTGGCTAACAGATCCACTCAGTGGAACAGAACCCATAGCTGGACCTGGGAAACAAGTCATAACCATATCCAAAAATCAAGTCCACTTTCCCATATCAAGCTCCCACCAGTCTTGGACTACAAGAGGGCTTACACCTATTAAATTCTCTGTAAAATAATAATGGTTATCCCATTTATCTTGTGCGGACTTCACTCTCCATTGGAGAATCTGCTTTTCTTTTTCAAATGGATGCAGAACCTGAGGAGAGAATCAGCCTATCACGCCTCAACAGGGCCCCAGCTGAAACCAATAGTATTTGGGGAAATGAGCAAGAGTGCCACTTTCTTGGTGAGCCTGGTACCAGCACAAGGCTGAAGGAGATAGACACAGAGAACACTCAACTCCCACCAAATCAGATACCCAGAGACACAGAGGCTCCCAAAACGTCATCACTGAAGTAGACCTAAAACAAACCCAACATGGCTCAGGGAAATTTGCAGAAGACGAGGGTGGAAAGAATGTTAGAGCCACATGTTGGGACATTATGCACAGAAACATTGCTTTTTCCCCATAACTGATGGTTACCCCCACAATGCATGACTCACAATCCCCAACAAGAAGGGTCCCTTCAGAGGGGAGAGGACAGGGAGGAGGCTAACAATAGTACCAACATGGTTGTTTACACACTGAGTATGTATACAACTAATAGATAAAAATAAGAAATAAAAAAGCACTTTACCCACTGTGCATTCTATCCCTGAAATGTTATCTTTGTTTGTTTTGTCCAGATAGGGTCTCACTATAGCCCAGGCTGACCTGGAATTCATTCTGTTTTCCCAGGCTGGCCTCAAACTGACTAATGGTGATCTTTCTACCTCTGCCTCCCAAGTGCTGGAGTTAAAAACATGTGACAAGCTGTGTATGGTGTCGCACACCTTTAATCCCAGCACTCAGGAGGCAGAGATCAGAGGATCGCTGTGAGTTCAAGGCCACCCTGAGAGTACATAGTGAATTCCAGGTCATCCTGAACTAGATTGAGACCCTACCTTGGAAAACAAACAAAAAATGTATCAAAATGTTATCTTTTATAGGCAAAACTTTTGGGTTCTTTATGAAAACTTAATTCACAACTTTCATAGACATTATATCATGATTATAATCCCTGCCTACCACCCTCCCTTTCCTCTCTCCCATATCCCCCATCCAATGAATCTTTTCTCCTTCTTGATTAGTCTCTCTCCTATTTTAAAAAATATTTTTTATTTATTTAAAAGATATTTAAAATGGGGGAGAGAGAGAGAATTGGTGCACCAGGACCTCTAGCCACTACAAACAAACTCCAGACAAATGTGCCACCACCTTGTGCATCTGGCTTATGTGGGTCCTGGGCAATCAAACCTGGGTCTTTAGGCTTCATAGGCAAATGCAATAACTAATAAGCCATCTCTCCAACCCCTCTTTCTTATTTTGATATCATAATATTTTTCATCCTACTATGCAAGTCTTTTTTAGGTAGCATCAGCCACTGTGAGACCATGAATACTATGGCCACTTTGTGTCTGTAAGACAATATTGCAAACTACTCCTCCCCTTCCTTTGGCATTTATATTATCTTCTGCCACATCTTCCACAATGGTCCTTGAGCACTGGACGGTGTGATAGAGATGTCTCAGTGATGAACATTCTACTATCACTTCTCAGCACTTTGGTGAGCTTTCATTCACCCCAGTGGTCACCACCAACTGAAAAGAGAAGTTTCTCTAACCAAAAGCAAGGATAGCAGTAATTAATAGGAATAAACATAATATTTAGAGGGAAGTTTGGTGGAAATAATATATTCATTTAGCCACACAACAGTAGAAGTTTCCCCCCTAGGGTGTATGACTTCCCCAGCCATAAGCATTTGGTAAGAATTTTTTTAAAAACAAGCAGGAATTCCCTCCTATGGAGCAGACCCCAAATCCAGTCAGAGATAAGTTGATTTCCCCTATAACAAATATGCCATAATTTCACCAGTTGGTTTATTTGCCCTGGCTGGTCAGCCTGAGAACTAGCAGGATCCACTGCTGGTTAAGAGCATTGACAACTTTCCTCCTCACACAGGCTATGTAGGTCTTTCTAGCATCCTGACAGCTAGTCAATAGGGAGAAGGCATCCAGCTCAGCTCCAGCTTGATTTCTTAGCGACCTGAAGTGCAAGCATGTGACTTCAGGAATAGAGTCTTACCATCTAGTTCTGGTGGGCGAGAAAGAGCCTTGGCAATAGCCTGTAATGTTTTGGAGGCATCAGGAGACTTCCTAACCAACAACTCACTGGAAGGTGACCATCTGTGGCACTGAAATTTTCTCATAATAACCTGGCTTCTTGGCATACATTATAAAAATCCCACAATGTACTTCTGCCCAAACTGTTGTTTTTTTGTTGTTGCTGTTTTTTTTTTTTTTGTTTGTTTGTTTGTTTGTTTTTTTTTTCGAGGTAAGGTCTCGCTCTAGCCCAGGCTGACCTGGGATTCACTATGAAGTCTCAGAGTGGCCTCTAACTCACTGAGATCCTCCTACCTCTCCCTCCCAAATGCTGGGATTAAAGGTGTGCGCCACCACGCCCAGCTCAAACTCTTTTATAAAATAGGTATTATTTAAGTAGTGAAGAAATAGATTTACATATGGGTTATTCATAATATTTTTAATTTTTATGAACCCTCCTTTCACCCTCTATTCTTTCACATCCCCTCTCCTGATCCCACTTAGACCATTCCACACCCAGGATTCTACCCCTCTACATATATATATATATATATATATATATATATATATATATATATATCCCTTCCCTTAAACCCTCCCCTCTTCTCCCTCCCTTATAGTCCCTGGTCTCTACTACTGACTATAAATCTAAAAAATTGTAACTAGGATCCACATATGAGAGAGAACATGTGGCATTTGACTTTCTGGTCCTGGATTGCCCCACTTACTCTTTTTCAGATCCATCCATTTTCCTGAAAATTTCATAATTTTATTTTTCTTTTCCATTGAATAAAGCTCCATTATGGTAGTTTGAATGTATGGCCCCATAGACTCAGGCTTGAAACTTAAGTCTCCAGTGGGTAGGACCCTACTGGGGAAGAGGTGTGTTTGGGGGCAGATGTTGAGTCCTACCTTAATGTATTTATTTGACAGAAAAAAGGAGATAGACAGAGACAAAGAGTCAGAGAGAGCAAGGGTGTGCCAAGGCTCTTGCTATTGCAAACAAACTCCTGATGCATGCCCCACTGTGTTCATCTGGCTTTACATGGGTACTGGGAAATCCAACCTGGGTCATCAGGCTTTGCAAGCACCTTTAACTGCTGAGCCACCTCTACAGTCCAGATTCTACCATTTAACACAGTCTGAAAGTCTATGCCTTTTGGTTGGAACATTGAGACCATTAATATCAAGAATTACCATTGAGTCAGGCATGGTGGCACACTCCTATAACCTCAGCACTTGCAGGCAGAGATAAGAGAATAACTGTGAGTTTGAGGCAAGTCTGGGACTACATAGTGAGTTGCAGGTCAGCCTGGGCTAGAGTGAGACCCTACCTCGAAAACAAACAAAAAAGAAACCAGAGTTATTATTGAATAGTGTCTGTGTATGTATTGTCTCTTAACTGTGAGTACTATAAAATCAAAACATATACTTTCAACATATACAGGTACAGAGTAAAACATTTCCAACTGTTATAAGGCATAGCAAGGAAAGACTAGAACAAATCAAACTCAACAACCATGAAATAAATATAAACATCTGCAGTTCAAATCAAATATCACAGCCAGTGAATAGTGAGGAGTCTCTGGATTTTCCACTTTCACCCCTCCAGCTGGGCTGAATAGCCAGGGAAAACTTCCAGCCCTAGCCAACAGCATACTCCATAGTAGCCCTTGCATAGTCCTGGTATATCCAAAACACCTTCAGGTCTCCATGCAAACCACGGTCCATCTTCCAGTGGCTTTGCCAACCTATCAGGGTCATCAGATCTTGACTCATGCCACATCTCAGCAGCAGCTCTTGGAACCATGTGCTCTTTATCCACTCAGTGTGAGAAGGAGGTAGAGTTAGGGTGACTGGACCCCTGAAGGTGAAAAGCACAGAAAAATTTGCACTTGCTAGAAATCAAAGATGATCTGACTTCTTATCTCTCTTGCCTAGTTCCCCAGACCTGTTTTTCCACAGTCAGGACCCCTCCTGGGAGGGAGGTCTTTCATAGGATTTAAACATTGTGGTTGGTCAAGTTCAGCCCCCACAGCTGGTGCCAGGGCCAGCCTCTTCCTGAGACAGCCACTAGCCTAACCAACCCGCTGGCCCTCTGGTTCACTTGAGCTGGAAGACAGCCTACCACTAAAAGGTTACATCTTTGCAAGGGGAGGGCTGGCTCTCTGATCACTTGGGAACTTCCAGCTGTGGGTGAGTTTTTCCCTAGGCTGGGCCTGGGCTGGCCCAGCCAGGAGGGGTTTGGCCTAGGCTCTAGACCAGGCCCAGCTGGAAGGGCCTCCTAGCCCTTATTCTCTGCATGGGTTATTTAGCCCCTCCAGATCCCCACATGGCAGGAGCTCCTTGAATTTTCTTTTCTCTTTCTTTCCATGCTTTTATCCAGGGCCTCCACATGGGATCTCTAGCCACATGGATGCCTTTCCTTGGCTCTGTACTTCCTTCACTAAATATAATAATTTAATAATTATCCTTCTTAGTCTTCTTTTTTATTAAATTCTTTGATTAAAATTAGAAGTGAACCTAGAGTATGGAGTTCAAGGACTTTCTTGGATCCTAGCACCCTGCTACATATGGATTTGTCATGCTTCTGAAACCAATATCAGCTGTGCAGGACACAGCCACATTCTTAATTCAGGAATAAAATAAATCAATGACTTTGAAGAGTAGGTATATTTTTTTATATCTCCTTTCAAAAGAGTTTGCATTCTTAGCCAGGCATGGCGGCACACGCCTTTAATCCCAGCACTTGGGAGGCAGAGGTAAGAGTATCATCATGAGTTTGAGGCCACCCTGAGACTACATAGCGAATTCCAGTCAGCCTGAGCTAGAGTGAGACCCTGCCTCAAAAAAAAAAAAAAAAAAAGAGTTTGCATTCTTTTTTTTAAAACAATTTTTTTTTCATTTTTATTTATTCATTTGAGTGTGACAGAGAGAGAGAATGTGTGTGTGTGTGTGTGAGAGAGAGAGAGAGAGAGAGAGAGAATGGGAGCACCAGGGCTTCTAGCCACTGCAAACGAACTCCAGACGCATGTGCCCCCTTGTGCATCTGGCTAACGTGGGTCCTGGGGAATCAAGCCTCGAACCGGAGTCCTTAAGCTTCACAGGCAAGCACTTAACTGTTAAGCCATCTCTCCAGCCCAGGAGTTTGCATTCTTATCATTCAGTCTTTCTGGGGTATAATCACCTCAAGCATTCTCTCCATTGTTTTAATGTAAAACAGTTGGGCCATCTTCCTTAAGATTGCTAATGTGTCTGATAAGAGCAGCTTCAGCAACCAGTCTCTGTGCCAGTAATTTTAAACTTGCTTGAGCTTTTTCCACCTTAAAATCTTAAATCTCTTAGTCCCATATCTTTAGCCAAGCACATCAGTCCACTGTAAATTTAACCTTGATCAAACTCTCTTGTCCTGGGCAGAAAAATGTGGCCAACCCTTACCAGTATCCCAGTTTCAACAAGGTTTTCTGTAGTATTTCCTTCCCCCTAGAAAGTGCATAAGCCAAGACTCCAAATACAATTCTCTCTGCACTTAGTGTTCTTAAGTTCTCATCAGAATAGTACATAAAACTTGACTTGCCACTAAAGAAGGTATCTTCAGGTATAAGCACCAAATTTCCCAAACCTCAGGGAACCCAGGCAGAACTCAGGTACTTTTCTATCTTAAACTGGAATTCAGGTACACCCCAGTGACATGTCCTCCAGCCAGGTAGCTGGAAATCTGAGAAAATTTAATAAAATTCCTGAAGATATTGGGGGACATTTATTTAAACTGCCACACCCCACAACAGAGATGCCACTATTACACCAGTTGGCACATTTGACCTGGCTGGTCAGCCATAAGGTTTGCAGGGTTCACTGCCAGTTAACTCCATTGGTGCCTTCTCTCCCAAAAGGCTGCATAATGTGTTGCTCTTTCCAGCATTCTTACAGCTAGTCAATAGGTAGGAAGTTTTCAGCTTGGATCCAGCTTGATTTCTGTCAGGTATTTGATCACAGCTCAAAAAAAACAAACAAACAAAAAAAAAGTTTATTTTGGCTTACAGGCTTGAGGGGAAGCTCCACAATGGCAGGAGAAAATGGTGGCATGAGGGGCTGGAGAGATGGCTTAGCGGTTAAGCGCTTGCCTGTGAAGCCTAAGGACTCCGGTTCGAGGCTCAATTCTCCAGGACCCACGTTAGCCAGATGCACAAGGGGGCGCATGCATCTGGAGTTCGTTTGCAGTGGCTGGAAGCCCTGGCGTGCCCATTCTCTCTCTTTCTCTCTATCTGCTTCTTCCTCTCTCTGTTACTCTCAAATAAATAAATAAAAATGAACAAAAAAAATTAAAAAAAAAAAGAAAGAAAATGGTGGCATGAGCAGAGGATGGACATCACCCCCTGGCCCACATAAGGTGGGAAGCAGGAACAGGAGAGTGTGCCAAACACTGGCATGGGGAAACTGGCTATAACACCCATATGCCCACCCCCCACAATACACTCCCACCAGGAGGTGTTAATTCCCAAATCTCCATCATCTGGGAACCAAGAACACCTAAGATTATGGAGGACACATGAATCAAACCACCATATTCCACCCCTGACCCCATAAACTGATATCCATACATGATGTAAAATACAATGCATTCAGTCCCACTTTAAAAGTCCCCATAGTTTTTATCAATCACAATGATGTTCAAACATCCCCAAAGTCCAAGATCTTTTAACTGAGCCAAAAAATAACCTCAAAAAACCCATAATGGCACAGAATAAACATTCATACTGCAAAAGATATCACTGTGCATAGCAAAGAAATATGCAAGCAATACATGATTTAAACAGGGCAAACACCAAACTCTGTAGCTCCAAGTCCAACAACTCTTGCCAATGACAAGAGTCCAAATCTGATAATTCTAAATAGCAAGTCTCTGGTATTCCAATTCCACCCTTCCAGCTAGGCTACTCAGTCCTGGAAAACTTCACCGGGGCCAGTAGCTTTCCTTAGAAGCCATCTTGTGGTCCTGGCAGCTCCACTAGGTCTCCACTGCAATACACGATTCAACCTCAAGGCTCCACTGGGTCTCCATGCAGGCAACCCTGCTTCACACTGCCCATGGCCATTTCCAAAACACAAGACTGTATTGCAAACTCAATGACTCTCTCTTTCCTGCACTTCTTATACTCCACAATACCAGGTAGGGTGCTAATTTGTTAATCCAGGGGGGAATAAAGCAGACTTTGAAGAATAGGACACTCCTTGAGCACTCAGACCCCTTCAAAAGAGTCTACATTCTTCCTGTTGCCTCAGTGCAGATCAGCTGGTCCAATTTCAAAGGTTGTAATCTCTCAATTGCAGGTGAATAGGCAGCAGTTTAGGCCCAAAGATTTCATTTTTTTTCTGCGTCATATCCCTCTGCTTACACTAGTCCATTTCTATGTAATCCAACCCTGCATAACTTCTCAGGACACAGCCATAACAGCAAGCCTGTCACACAAACTGCATCTAGTCCAGTCCAGGCAAAGCTCTTTCTCACCCTCATAAGCTAACTCTCACAGTCCATAGTTCTTACTGCATTCAGGTCTTTCAACACTCACCAGAATAGTCCATCAAGCTGTACTTACAGCACTGCAAGGTGTCTCTTAGGCCAAGATTTCAAATCCTCCCACATTCCTCTTGAAAATAAGCTCCAAAAGGCCATAACCACATATTCAGGTATCTAACAACAATCCCACTCTTCAGTACCACTTTCCTGCTGAAGTCAGGTTCACATTGCTGGTATAAATCACCCAACTAAGAACAGCTTGTGGGAAAAAAAAAGAGGTTTATTTTGGCTTACAGGCTTGAGGGGTAGCAGAGGGTGGACATCACCCCCTGGTCCACATAAGGTGGGCAACAGGAACAGGAGAGTATGCCAAACACTGGCATGGGGAAACTGGCTATAATACCCATAAGCCCACCCCCAACAATACACTCCTGCCAAAAGGTGTTAATTCTCAAATCTCCATCAGCTGGGAACCTAGCATTCAGAACACCTAAGTTTATGGGGGACATCTGAATCAAACCACCACAATGTGAGTGAGTGCTAGTGAACATTTGGGACAGTACTCACCTTTTCACCTCCACTGAGGCAAGATCTCTCATTGTTCTCCACTGAAACACCCAGATATCTAATCCTAAGGAAACTCATTTTAAGATACTCATCCATTTTATTAATAATGAAAGAAGGCCTCACTGAGGTTAAAGTTCAACACAGAGCCATATAAACAAGTATGAAGATATGGTTTTAGTTGAGATATCTGCTATCCATTCCCTATGCTAACTGCAAAATTCCACTTTTCATAATCACGATTGCTTGTATTGCAAAATAGGATTATGGGTGGGTGGGGTTGGGTGGGGGACTTTCCCCACCATTATAAAAGAATGTGATTTTGTTTTCTGACAATTGTAGAGGAATGTGGTTATTTTCCTTTAAGAACTCACTGTAAAAGTAGGATGGGGCTTCTCTCCTCCTCAGAGGTTTGCTGAAAGGAGACAGTTACCAGCTGGCCAATAAAGACTTTCCTTTTAAAATCCTTATTCAGGGGCTGGAGAGATGGCTTAGCTGTTAATCACTTGCCTGTGAAGCCTAAGGATCCCCGTTCGAGGCTCAATTCTCCAGGACCCACGTAAGCCAGATGCATAAGGTGGTGCATGCATCTGGAGTTCCTTTGCAGTGGCTGGAGGCCCTGATACACCAATTCTCTCTCTCTCTCTTCCTCTTTCTCTGTCTGTCTGTCACTCTCAACTAACTAAAAAAACAAAAGCTAACAAACAAAATATTTATTTTAAAAAGTCCTTATTCAGGTGGCCTTGAACTTGATTTATGGTCTGGGACTTACTACACCTCTGTGTTTATCAGGTTTATTGGCCTTCAAGCTTCAGGGAAATTCTCCTGTCTCTGCCCATTTCCCCATAGGCAGGCTGGAATGAAAGAAGCTCACCACAGCTTCCAGCTTGTACTTGTGGTCTGGGGATCAAAACTTAGGTATTCATACTTGAGCAACAAATATATCCACTGAGCCATCTCACCAGCCCCAAAACATGTCTTCATCTTATGAATATTCTCTACCTCCCAGACTCCCTGAAAGAACTTTGGGGATCCCCAGAAGTTTCTGAATCACATTCTAAAAGTTGCTGTCAACCAATAGCAACAGCTACTACTGACAGAAAAACCCAGAATTGACAAACGTACTGATAATGAGATAATTGTAGTTATAGCTAACATTTCTTGGGTGCTTTCTATGTGCTAGGAAACTAAAGGCAAGTTGATATGGTAGTTTGAATGTAAAATTTCCCCCACAGCCTCATGTGTTTGTGAATAACCCTCATTATTGGATCCTAGCCATTGGCAACTTGGAAAAATGATTTGAGAAGGTAAATGCTATAGCAAGTTAGTACCCAGAGTTAGTTCATTGCTGAAACAAGCTTGACAATGTGGTTTTTCACCTGTTGGAACTGTTTTGTGGGAGGAGTATGAAAATATTTGGAACTTTGTACTAGAGAAGCTTTATTATGCTATAAGCAAAACTTAATGGGCCATTCTAACAAAAGTTTGAAAGACAAAAATGAAGAGAGAAGTATGGACTGAGGAAGCTTGATTTATAAGGTTTCAGAGGGAGAAGAGGACTTCTTTGGGAACTGGGCTAGAGGTGCAGAGGATAGCTGTGCTCTGTGTACTAAGAAGTTGTACAAAGTTGAATTTAAAAGCAATGGACCAGGGCAGGAGAGATTGCTCAGCGCCTGCAAAAACTAATGACCCAAGTTCAATTCCCATGTAAAACAGATGCACAAAAGGGGCACATGCATCTGGAGTTCATTTGTAGCAGCTAGTCTGACATACCCATTCTCTCTCTCTCTCTCCCTCTCTCTCTCCTTGTAAATAAATAAATAAATATTTTAAAGCAATGGACCGATGTGTTCCATGGAAGAGATTACAAAGAAGAAATGTATGAAAGATATAAAATTTGGCACAGAAAGAAATGAAAGTGATTTAAAAGTCTCAGATTCGCCGGGCGTAGTGACGCATGCCTTTAATCCCAGCACCCGGGAGGCAGAGGTAGGAGGATCACCATGAGTTCAAGGGCACCCTGAGACTACATAATGAATTCCAGGTCAGCCTGGGCTAGAGTGAGACCCTACCTCAAAAAAAAAAAAAAATAAGTCTCAGATTCCAGGCCCAGAGACTGTAGACAGTTCAGCTACAATTTATAGATTACCATAATTTAGATTGGATAAGATGCATTGGGATAATAGAAGAAATGATGATCCTTTGAAAGGAAGGGACCTGAAGGAGGAATACTGAAGGAGTCTCTTGATCCTCAAAGTTGGGCTTTATTCCCTACTCTCCCCCTCAATTAACAAATTTGACAAATGTTGTCCACCTGGTACTGGTTTTTGAAGTACTAGGATGTTTTCAAAGATAAGGATCTTGAGGTACATACAGCTCTGGAGATGGCCACTACGTGATGGGAGGCAGGGATGAAGTCCTTTGCATAAAAGTCCACAAAGATGAACCATGGGTTGCAGTGGAGACCACAGGATTTTGGGAATACCAAAAATATGGGATATTCACCAAGGAAAGCAGCTGGTTCAGGTGTATTCTGCCCATCAAGCAAGCAGCACAGCTGGAAGGATTGAGTTGGAGTTCCCCAGGCATTTTGGAGCACAGGAGATTTAATCACAAGTCCTAGGTGCTGGATTTGATGTTTGCCCTGTGATTTTGTTTGTTTGTTTTGTTGTTGTTATTATTTTGAGGCAAGGTCTTACTCTAGCCTAGGCTTACCTGGAACTTAATCTGTAGCCAAGGCTTGCCTCAAACTTATGCAATCTTCCCACCTCAGCCTCCAAATGCTGGGATAAAAGGCATGTGTAACCTCACTCAGCCTGCCCTGCTAGTTTTTGATCTTGCTTTGTCCTAACCTTTCCTAGTGATGCTCCCATTTTTCCTTTGAGGAATAGGTATGTTTACTCTGTTCCATCATGTGTTAGAAGTGTGTAATTTATATTTTGATATCATAGGGATCACAATTAAAAGGTTTTCTTGGGTCTCAGATGAGACTCTGAGTTTTTGAATTATGTTGGGATTGGTAATGACCATGGGGACTTTAAAGTTGGACTGAATGTATTTTGAATCATGAGACAGCATAAGTCTACAGGGGCCAGGAGCAGAATGTGGTGGTATGAATATAAAATGTTCCCCATAGCTGATTGTGTTTGTGATTACACTTGTACATGGTCACCAGCAGGTGGCAATTTAGAAAAATTATGGGAATTTTGGAAGGTGGGTCCTTACTGGAGGAGGTATGTCTCTGAAGGTGAGCTTTGGTGTAATATAGCCTAGCTCCTAGCAATGTACATAGACTATATCCTTCTTGCTGATGGGGAAATGTAACCCAGAGTTCCTACTCAGGCTTGTCATAGTTTCTTCACCATGATGCAACTTTCACTTAAAACTGCAAGCTGAAATTAATCATTCCCGTCCATAAATTGCTTATGTTTAGGTGTTTTGTTCCAGCAATGAGAAAATAACTGCAACATTCCGTGTAGTTGTCAGCCTCATGTTGTTGGGATGAACTTCCAAACCAGGCACAGTTATGGAGGAAGGGATTTATTGAAGCTTACAGATAGAGGGGAAGTTCTATAATGGCAGAAGCTGGCCCACTTTCACAGGTCCATGAAGAGAGAAAAGCAACCACCACCACACCATAATCAAGCACACTTCAGGAACTCCAGACAAAGCTTCAGTGCTTTTCATATTTTTAGACTAGAATTTCAAATCCAACCCCACACCTTGGGCTGGACAATAGGATCCACCTACAGTGACACCTCCCCCAGCCAGGTGGCTGGAGATCTAAATTACAAGCTTTAATAAACTCCTGAGTCAATTGGGAGACATCCCTTCAAACCACCACATTCAGTAACTTGCCCAAGTTTGCACTGCAAGTCAGTAGTGATGAAGCACACTACCAATACAGCCTGGCTCCAAAGCCTTGCTTTTAACTGTTGTGCCAAGACCCCTGACCAGGAGTCAAGACCCCCAGTCACCCAGGAGTCACCCAGAGAACCGCCACAGAAGCCGAGACACTCGAATGTAAAAGCAACAGGTTTCTTTATTGCAAGCCTAGGCCTGGGCTCCATCCACACAGTCCAACACAGGGGTAGTGAAGGAGAGAGCACCTTTCTTTTGGGGGAAGGAGTTCATATAGGAATTCAAACAAAGAAGTAGGGGATAGATACATGATTGGTTGATTTAAACAGTTCTGATTGGCTTGGGGTTTCAGCGGGCAAAGTTGGGGGCAGGAGCTAGGGGCACTCCAGGCAGATGAAGTAATCTCCATTGTCCTTGAAGTGGAGATTCCTCAGTTTCTTATCTAAGCAGGTGGTCAAAGGCCCCCTGCAGTGGAGTGTTTCTTCAATGTCATTGAAGTGGAGATTCCTCAGAAACTTTAGGGGGAAAGGCAGCAATTGAGCAAGCAAGCAAAGTTTACAGAAGCAAAGGTCAGCACATTAGCTGGCTAGTTCTCTATCTAAGTCAGGCCTGGGCCTTTTTTATTTAAAATGGTTATTTTTGGTCTCTCAATAACCACTGGTTACACTGCCTCTATAAGGACAAAGGCCTGCAGTGTGACTGACAATGACCTAAGTCATCATGCTCATCCACCCCCTTTCCCCCCTTGCTCTGGCCATTTCACAGTACAATGCTCTTTTCTCTTTCCCTGCCTGATTAGCAAACTCACGTTTCCACTCTGCAGCAAGTCCTTGTCCACTGCCTGTTGGCCATTATTCCCACCACTCCACAGAAGCACAGAAACTGCTCTTTCCAAAGGCACCATGGATTTACAATGGCCAGATTGAATTCTACTTCCTTGGTCTTTGGGAAGTATCAGAATTTTGTTGTTGTTGTTGTATTTTTGAGATAGGGTCTCATTCTAGCCCAGGTTGACCTGGAACTCACTATGTAGTCTCAGGGTGGCCTCGAATGCATAGCGATCCTCCTACCTCTGCCTCCCTAGTGCTGGGATTAAAGGTGTGCAGCTAGGAATTTTTTTAAATAGTTCTCCCCTCTCTTGTTTATTCTGACACCAGATATTTCTGTTTCTTTTACAAATGTGCAATAACATCTTTTCAGAAAAGCCTTTACTGGGGTCTTTTCCTTTGGCTCATCTTCATTCTTCAGTGTTTAGTGCTAGGCCTTCCTTCTCTTCCTCCTCCTCCTTCTTCTCACTCTGGTCTAATTCTTAGACCATTCTCATCCCTGGCTTTAATTACTGAAAATATTCAGTTGACATCCAAAGATAACATTTAGAGCACATCCAGTTCTCTGCCTGTCCTGAGGGTGGGATTAAATAGTGGAAAGACCCAGAGGCAGATATGTTAATTTAATCACCACACTTTATTCACTCTTCACACATGTTACTTAGGTCAAGTTCTCTTTTCTCCTATCCCATCAACTGTATCCTAGCCCTGAGGCAGCTCACCTCTGATGCCCTATGGGCAGGGTTTAGGCCAACCATTTTCCTTCTCCAACTGGGGGATGCCACAGGCTGCTCTGGTCCTGTGGAAGGTATCAACATGGAGAGCAACATGGAGTCTGCCTAGTTGAGTAATAGCTTCTTCAGCTTTTTGTGGGTTTTTATATTTTTCGTATCCATAGTTTTTATCCATAGTTCTGATAACCACCTTAGGGTGAGCACATTTGCATATCAGTGCACAGCTGGTTGCCATGGTGATGTCCTGATTTGCTAGGTGAGTGCCTCATACACTAACTTGTTTACTAACTCGTGCTCCTAATGCTTCCATATGTCCAGATGATGCCTGATCATGTTATTAAACACCTGAATGAGTCTTTGTATTGCTAAGCATCCAATAACCTACAAAAATATGAAAAAGATGGTAACTGTGCCCAGAAATGTCATAATCCATATATAAGCCATCACTTTCCTCTCATACTCTTCTACACACCCATGCACAAATAGAACTATTGCACATGATGTTCATGTTTGAAAAAAAATTAAGGGGGAGATTTCCAGGTTAAGATGGCAGTGTACGGAAAAAAAAAAAAAGCAAAATACACTCTTCTACTAAAAAGTGAAAGTGTGTAAGAAATTATCAACCACAGCAGGGAAGTAGGAGAGATCCACAGCATCTAGAGACCACAGAAGCAGGCGCAAGTGGCTCCAACAGCAGAGGCACCAGGTCAAATAAAAGAAAATCTCACCAGTAGAATGGATGAAGGAGAGAACAGAATATCTAAACTAGAAAACCAGGTGGAAGACCTAATACAGTCCAACAAGGAGAAAGATAAACTAATAGGAAGGTATGCATGGGAATTTCAAGATATTCAGGACACTATGAAAAGATCAAATTTAAGAATTCAGGGTAGAATAGAAGGAAGAGAGTTTCAATCCAAAGGCATAGCAGGCATTTTCAACAAAATCACAGAAGAAAAATTTCCCCAAATTGGGAAATAAATGCCAATGCAGATACAAGAAGCCTTTAGAACACCAAACAGACAAAACCTGGAAAGAACCTCTCCTCACCATATTATAATCAAACTACCAAACACACAAACCAAAGAAAAAATATTGAAAGCAGTTAGAGAGAAAAATCAAGTCACATACAAAGGCAAGCCCATTAGGATCACAGCAGATTACTCAACACAAACTTTAAATACCAGAAGGGCTTGGAATGATGTATTCCAAGTTCTGAAAGATAACAACTGTCAACCAAGGTTACTTTATTCTGCAAAGCTATCCATTCAAATAGACGGCAAAATAAGGTCATTCTACAAGAAAAGCAGGCTAAAGGAATTTTTGAAAGCAAAACCACCTCTACAAAAAATACGGTAGGTGTGGTGGCGCATGTTTTTAATCCCAGCACTCAGGAGGCAGAAGTAGGAGAATTGCCATGAGTTCAAGTCCACCCTGAGATTACATAGTGAATTCCAGGTCATTTTGGACTAGAGTGAGACCCTACCTTGAAAAACCAAAACCAAACCAAACCAAAACAAAACAAAACAAAAACAAACAAACAAACAAAAAAACTTAAAAGGATCCTCCATGCTGAAGAAAAAGAAAAGCACACATATAAGGAACCTGGAAAAAACAAACCATACTCAAATACTAGTTAATACAAGAGAGCAAAGGTAAAACCAGAAGAACTACAAAACAAGAAAAATGGAAAAAATAAATACATACCTTTCAATAATAACTCTTAATATCAATGGCCTCAATGCCCCAACCAAAAGACACAAGTTTTTCAGACTGGGTTAAAAAGCAGGATCCTTCAATTTGTTGCCTCCAAGAAACTCAACTTTCTACAAAGGATGAGCACTATCTTAGGGTGAAAGGTTGGAAAATGGTATTCCAAGAAAATGGGACTAGAAAACAAGCAGGGATCGCTATCCTAATACCTGACAGGGTAGACCTCATGAAATTACAAAGCTTTTGTACAGCAAAGGACACTGCAAATAGAACAAAGAGGCAAACCACAGAATGGGAGAAAATCTTTGCCAGATACACACCTGGCAGAGGATTAATATCCAAAATATACAAAGAACTCAAAAAACTAAATAATAAGACATCAAACAACCCAATTAAAAAATGGGCTATGGAGCCAGGCATGGTGGTGCATGCCTTTAATCCCAGTACTTGCGAGGCAAAGGTAGGAGAATTGCTATGAGTTTGAGGCCATCCTGAGACTACATAGTGAATTCCAGGTCAGCCTGGGATAGAGTGAGCCCCTACCTTGAAAAACAAACAAATAAACAAACAAAAAAAGGGTTATGGAACTAAATAGAGAACTAAATAGAAAGAAGCAATAGAGATAGCAAATAAACATCTAAAAAAATGACCTAAATCCTTAGCCACCAGAGAAATGCAGATTAAAACTACTTTGAGATTCCATCTCACTCCTGTCAGAATGACTACCATCATGAAAACAAATGACCATAAATGTTAGCAAGGATGTGGAAAAAGAGGAACCCTTCTACACTGTTGGTGGGAATGCAATATGGTCCAGCCGTTGTGGAAATTAGTGTAGAGATTCTTGAGACAGCTAAAAATAGATTTACCATATGACCCAGATATACCATATATCCTAAGGACTAGGCATATATCCTAAGGACTTGTCTCACTACCTTAGAGATACTTGCTCAATCATGTTTATTGTTGCTCTACTCACAATAGCTAGGAAATGAATCCAGCTTAGATGTCCCTCAACTGATGAGTACATAATGAAGATTTGGTACATTTATGCAATGGAGTTCTACTCAGCAGTAAGGAAAAATGAAATTATGATATTTGCCAGAAAATTGATGGATCTGGAAAGAATTATACTTAGTGAGGGAACCCAGGCCCAGAAAGCCAAACATCACATGTTCTCTCTCATATGTGGATCCTAGCTACAAAATTCAACTTCTATGTGAGTAGGAATAAAACTCAGTAGCAGAGGCCAGTAAGCTAGAAAGGGGGTATAAAGGGAAAAAAAAGGGAAAGAAGTGAGGACTTAATAGGTTGGTATTGTATATATGTAAGTATAAGAACAGATTAATGGAGGTGAAAAGGTGGAAGTGAGGTCAGGGGAAGAGATTGAGTAAAGGAAAGGTGGAGGGAGGGCTAATCAAAATCTAAGACGATATAAGTAAGTCATATGGAAACCTACTTTTCTGGACAATGGAACACTCAGGAGCCATTGATTGTTACTAGAAAATTTTCAGTGCCAGGGATGGGATACCTCCAGTGAGTTGTTGGCCAGGGAGGTCCCTGATGCCCCCAAAACATTATAGGCCATTGCCGAGGCCTTTGGCTTCCCACCAGGAATAGATGGTAAGACCCTGTTGCTGAAGACTCCATATACTTGGGCTTCAAGGCCACTGAGAAATCCTGCTTGAACTGAGCTGACAACCTCCTCCATGTAGACCAGCTGACAGAAAGCTGGAAGAAGACATTGTGCATGCAGTTCAGTGGGAGAAAGAGAAATAACCAGTGAAGATACTCAACAGTGAACACTGCAAGCCTTATATTTTGCCAGCCAGGCCAAATGAGCCAACAGGTGCAATAGTGGTATGTCTGTCATGGTGGAAACCAACTGCCCTCTAGTTGGACTGGAGGCCCGCTCCATGGGAGGGAATACATCCCTGATACTGAAAACCTAAGACAAAGGTAGTCATGAGCCCTAGGGGTGTAACATCTGCTGCTGTCTGGCTAAATGTATATACTATGCTCATCAAACTGCCCAGTAAGCACTTCTTATGTTCATACCCATATATTAATGCTACTCTCACTTTTGGTAGAGAACCTTCTCTTTTCAGATGTCAGTGACCTTGGGTTGACTCAGAAAGCATCAGGGTGCTGGGAAGATGTGACAGGAGTTCTCAGCACAATAGTATCTCTTTTACATCTTTCAAGGCTCAGGGTCCATTGCGGAAGAGGTGGTGGAAAGAATGTAAGAGCCAAAGGAAGGGTAGGACTCCTTACAATGTGCTCCTCCACACACAAAATGGCTTGGATATCCATGACCTCGCTGTGTCTGACACTACCTACACAAGACCATCATAAAAGGAGGAAAAGATGATGACTGATTGAGAGGGGGAAGGTGTATATTGGAGAGTGGAATTTCAAAGGGGAAAGTTGTGGGAGGGAGGGAATTACCATGGGTTATTATCTACAATTATGGAAGCTGTCAATAAAAAAAAACAAGATTATAAACAAAAATAATTAAGGGAGAAGCCAAGCATTGTGGCACATAACTTTAATCCTAGCACTTGGGAGACATAGGTAGGAGGAGCACCATGAGTTTGATGCCAGCCAGGGACCTCAGAGTGAGTTCCAGGTCAGCCTGGGCTAGAGTGAGATGCTGCCTTAAAAACAAATAACAACCAAAAAATTTAGGGGGTGAATACTCTGGGAAGATCTACATTGTAGGGGGTGGAGAAAGTTTAATCCTAAAATCAATAAGCTCTTGCTGGTAAATTCCAGTGTCAGAACTAGGTTATCCAACCCCACAGTGAACTATTGGTCAGGGAGGCCCATGAGGCCCCCTAAATAATGTAGGCCATTGCCAAAGCTCTTGGTCACCCATCAGATTTAAAAGGTAAGACCCCATTGCTTAAGACACCACAGGCTGCAGTCACAGGACTGTAAGAGATCATGCTGGAACTGAGATGGAAGTCAGCACTCTGCTGGCTAGCTCTCATAGTGCTGGAAAGAGAGAGGGAGAGAAATGAGCGAGAGAAGAGAGACAAGAAAATGGGCACACCAGGGCCTCCAGGCACTGTAAATGAACTCCAGATGCAGGCACCACTTTGTACATGTAGCTCTACGTGAGTGCTGGGGAATCCAACCTGGGTTGTTAGGTTTTGCAGGCAAGTGCCCTATCCACTGAGACACATATCCAGACCCTGTTTTTATCGCTACCTGCCTCTTTCTCTCTTTCTCTCTCTCATAAATTAATTAATTAATTAAAAATATTTTTGGACCATGGCTGACCTCTGGTACCTGAAATAATAGAAATTAAATCTGCAAATTAGGGGGACCACTTATTCTGGGGCAGAATCTCACTATGTTGTTCAAGCTGGCCTCCAACTTTGATCTTTCTGCCTCAACCTACCAAGTGCAGCAGCCCACAAGCTGCTCTCACTCTTTTTTCAAGAATCCGTTTATTTAACAGATGGCAGAGAAAACAAAGAACTAAAATCCATCGATAAGACAAGAATCTACCACATCTGCCAGGGCTCAGGAGAGATTGCAGAGGGAGTGATGACACGAATACTTCTCTTACTGCTAGCCTAACAACCAGTCACAGGATAATGGTGATAGATATTGTGACCAATCAAAACCTATCAAAGCAAAAATCCAGAGGCTACCGAGGACCCAATATTAAATCAGACTGCCAACAGGCCTTCCATGGCTCAAGAAACACTGTGGAAGAGGGTGGCAGAAATATTATAAGAGCCACAGAGTGGAGAGTAATACCTTGAGGCACAATCCTCCACCCTACAGAAACTGACTGAGGCATTCATGACCCCACAGTGAATACCATAACCTCACTGAGGAGGGCCCCCAGGGTAACAGGAGCTGGGATGAGGGGATAAAAGAGTATAGCCTTTAAGCTGTCAATAAAAAATTAAAAACAGTATAACCTATATATGTTATATATATCATATCTAATGTATATAAAATTTAAAAACTTCAGCAACCATACTTTTGATAATATATTCTTTCAGACCTGGAAATTTTCCTGCAGGATCAAACTGTAGGTCTTCCCAGAGGAAACTTGCTCAACAAAGCAGCCTTGAATGCCTGCTCACTTTTCTCACATCTCCTCAGTCTACTGTTATTTCCAGGGATCATATCCAATATAGACACTTACACTAGGATTTTTGTCTCAAGTCTGCTTCTGGGGAAATCCAAACTAAAACAGAAAAATCCTGGGCCAGAAATGGCAATGCATACTTACAATCCCAGAACCTGGGAGGTAGAGGTAGGAGGATCAAGAGTCAAGGTCAGAGGACTGGAGGGATGGCTTAGCAGTTGAGACACTTGCCTGCAAATTCTAAGGACCCATGTTTGACTCTCCAGATCACATGTAAACTAAACACACAAGGTGATGCATGTGCAAGGCCATGCATGCACACAAGGTAGTACATGTGTCTGGAGTTCAATTGCAATAGCTAGAGGCCCTGGTGTGCCAATTCTCTCTCTCTCTTGCTTTCTCTCTCATAAAAAAAGAGTCAAGGCCAGAGGTTGCAGAGATGGTTCAGTTGGTAAAGTGCATGACATGCAAACATGAAAATCTCAGTTCTGACCATTAACACCCAAACCAGGAACAGCAGGTGCCTGTAATCCTAGCCCTAGGGGAGAGAGATAGGAGGATCCCTGGGCTTTCTTGCTAGCTTGTCTAGCTGACTCTATGAGATTTAGGTTCAATGAGAAACTCTGTCTCCAAAATAAGGTGGAGAGCAATTAAAGAAGACCTTGACATTGATGGATGGCCTCCACAGGCACATACATGAGTACTTGCATGCATATAAACACATATACACACATCAACATACATTAATTTACATGCCAAAAAGAGTTCAAGGCCAGCCTTGGCTACATAGCAAGTTGGAGGCCAGCCTAGGCTACATGAGCATCTCAAAAGACACACCCCTCCAGGACTGGAGAAATGGCTCAGTGGTTAAGATGCTTGCCTGCAAAGCCTAATGAACCTGGTTTGATTCCCCAGTACCTATGTAAAGCCAGATGCACCAAGTGGTGCATGCATCTGGAGTTTATTTACAGTGGCTAGAGGCCCTGGTGTGCTCCTATTCCCCCCCCCCTCTGTGTGTGTGTGTCTGCTTGCAATTTTTTTTTTTTTTTTTTGGTTTTTCAAGGTAGGGTCTCACTGTAGGCCATGGTGATCCTCCTACCTCTGCCTCCCAAGTGCTGGGATTAAAGGCATGTGCCACCATGCCTGGCACAAATAACATTTTTTTTAAAAAAAGATACACATTCCAAAAAATCCTGACCTCATGAGGAAGATGAATAATAAATAATTAAATAAAAGCATGTGGTTTTAGGTATAAGAAATAATAAAATAAAGTAAGGGATAGAGAATGATTGGTGAGTAGAGGGAAATGGATGTTATTTGGATGTAAAGGTCAAGATGATCTTGTGATTTGAGGAGGTGGACACTGTAGCAACCCACAGTTTATTCCATTTATTCTATTCCCACTTGTATGTTTCCCCAAACCCCATAAGATCTGGAGCCTTTTGTAGCTCTTATTTACATTTTCATCCATTCTACCTATGCACCCTCCAAGGACAAGCACCATGACATACTCATCTGTGCATTCCAAGTCCCAAGCAGCTGGTATGGGAAAGGGTCACTAGATGGGTGCTGAATTAAGGTGTGGAAAGATGGGCCCTGGATGGTAATTACTAGGGACAGAATTGGGTACTCTCCCGCCATAGGAAACTGTTGGTCAGGGAGACATGGGGCCCCCAAAATAATACAGGCTATTGCCAAAACACTTGGTTTCCTGCAAGAGCTGTAAGTTAAGTCCCTACTGCTGAAGACACCACAGCCTGCAGCCACAGGCCATCAAGTAAACATGCTGGAACTGAGAGGGAATCCAGTTCCCTCCCGGCTAGTCATCATAGTGCTGAAAGTGCTATGAGAGCAGCTGTAGTACTATAGTTGCCAAGTGACTGATTAAGCAGGAGATCCTGCTGGTTACAAAATCAACCAATGAGCAGGAAGTAAACACTTGTACATTAGTGGCGCATAGCCAATGTAGGTAACCAACTGCTCATAGATTGCACATGAGACCTGCTCAGTGGGGGAGAACTCATATCTGGCTCTGGGAACCAAGTCAGATTCCCTAGGACAGGAAATCACTAGGTTCAGAGAGAAACTGCTCTTCAAGAAGAATGGATATATACATCAATATATCTCTTTAATAACTAGGCTTACCCCCTTTTATTCAAACTGTTCTCACTTTTCATTGAAGAATCTGATCTATTTTACACATGGAGAGTACTAGGGAGAAACATCAAGGATACATCAATACATCAGGAACAGAGTGCCAACTATCTGCTATTGGTGCAGGATTTGGGGTTCCAGGAAGGGGTCCCCTAGAATTTATGAACCCAAAGCTTTGGGTTCTCTCCTACCTTTAATAAAGAATTAGTAAAGACAGACTCAAGAAGGATACATTATGAATTATTAAGTTTATTTAGGGAGAAATAACAAATTGTGGGGTTTATTTAAGGGAGATTGGGATTTAAAAGAAACTGAGGCCTTTAAAGGGAGATTAAACTAAAGATGAAAGCACATGGATTTAAGAGAAACTGAGGCTATTGAAGAGAGATTAAAGACACAAACACATGGAAGGTTAGAGAAACTGGAGCCTTTAAGGAGGGAATAGAGTAAAGCCGCAAATGTGTAGAAGGTGAGAGAAACTGAGGCCTTTCAGAGTGATTAGAGTAGAGCTGCAAATGCATGGTAAGCAGATGTAGGAATTTGTTTAGGGGGACTTAGGAAGAACCTGCTTTTCCCCATGGAAGAAAGTTTAAAAAGCAAATGGTGGTGAATTAAGGAAAAATAGCAGAGAGAAAAATATCAAAGCAGAGACCAGGATATTTAGAGGAGAAATTAGTAATAAAGAGAGTTAAACTCATGGTTATCCGGAGTTTAAAGAAATTACACAGGTAGCAAGTCTAGAGTTGGTGGGAGCACCCATATGACAGATGTGAAATGTATGGAAAGAACACATGTGGTTGATTTGGAGACCAAAGAAAAATCATACAGAAAATCAAAGTGGAAAATTATTCAAAATGATGAGACATATGCAAGCAGAAAAATTTATATCAAGGAACAATGTGAATGTGTACATTGTTTAGTTAAATTTTAGAATTTGCCTATATTTTGTTCCACTCAGCCTATTTGAATACTCTCATAGCAGGCAAACCCAACACCTAGGGTCACTTTTGTAGATACTCTGAGAGTCTTGAGAGCCACACCTAACACCTTAAACTCCTACCCTGAAGTTATATAACATCAGATTGTCTGATACATCTAATAATACCAAGCTAACTAGAAAATCCAATCATTAAAAATCCAGGAGGCAAAAATATATACATTATAACACAAGAAACACCAAGACTCAAGACAATATAAATCCAACAAAAAGTATTAATGCATCAGAAATGACCTCCAGTGAGAACGAGTTAGAGGAAATGCCTGAGAAAGATTTAAAAAGAACGATTATAAATATGTTCAAAGAAGTCAAAGAAGAAATCAAAGAAATCAAAGAGGAAATCAAAGGAATCAAAGAAAACACAGGACACCAATTTAATGAAATAAAGAGGTCAATACTATACATGAATAAGGAAATAGAAATAATAAAGAAAAACCAGTCAGAATTACTAGCAATGAAGAACACAGTTAATGAAATAAAAAACTCTGTAGAAAATCTCACCAGTATAATGGATGAAGGAGAGGACAGAATATCTAAGCTAGAAGACCAGGTGGCAGATCTACTACAGTCCAACAAACAGAAAGACAAACTAATAGAAAAGTATGAGTGAGAATTTCAAGATATTCGGGACACTATGAAAAGATCAAACATAAGAGTTCAGGGCATAGTAGAAGGAGAAGAATTTCACTCCAAAGGCATAGTAGGCGTCTTCAACAAAATCACAGAAGAAAACTTCGCCCAAATTGGGAAAGAGGTGCCGATGCAGATACAGGAATCCTTTAGAACACCAGACAGACAAAACCTGGAAAGAACCTCTCCTCACCATATTATAATCAAACTACCAAACACACAAACCAAAGAAAAAATATTGAAAGTAGTCAGAGAGAAAAATCAAGTTACCTACAAAAGCAAGCCTATCAAGATTACAGCAGATTACTCAACACAAACTTTAAAAGCCAGAAGGGCATGGAGTGATGTATTCCAAGTTCTGAAAGATAACAACTGTCAACCAAGGTTACTTTATTCTGCTAAACTATCCATTCAAATAGATGGAGAAATAAGGACATTCCATGACAAAAGCAAGCTAAAGGAGTGTTTGAAGACAAAACCAGCTCTATAGAAAATACTTGAAAGAATCCTCCATGCTGAAGAAAAAGAAAAGCACACATATAAGAAACAGGGAAAAAACAAACAATACCCAAATACTAGTTAACACAAGAGAACAAAGGTAAAACCAGAAGAACTACAAAAAAATGGCAAAAATGAATACACACCTTTCAGTATTATCTCTTAATATGAACGGCCTCAATGCCCCATCCAAAAGGCATAGGTTTGCAGTCTGGGTTAAAAAGCAGGATCCTTCAATTTGTTGCCTCCAAGAAACCCAACTTTCTACAAAGGATGGACACTATCTTAGGGTGAAATGTTGGAAAACAGTATTTCAAGTAAATGGACTGTGGTGGTTTGAATAGAATAGATGGCCCCAAATATATTCAGTTGTTTATTTGTTTGTAGTTTACATCTTTAGCCACCTGGCTGGAGGCAGTGCCTTTGTGTGGATCTTAAGGTGTGGTGGTGGGTTTCAGATATCAATCCAAAGATAATGAAAAGTGTGCCTAGCTGGAGTTCCTGAAGTGTGCTGTGGCTTTTGACCTTTAGGCTTGTGCTCCTCTCTCTCTCTGCTTGGGCCTGTGAAAGCAGGCCAGTTTCTTCTGCTTTTATGGAACCTCCCCTGGATCTGTAAGCTTCAATAAATCCCTTCCTCCATAACTGTGCCTGGTCTGGAAGTTCATCTCAGCGAACCTGAAGCTGTCTGATATATGGACCTAGAAAACAAGCCGGGGTTGCTATCCTAATATCTGACAAGGTACAGTTCAATCCAACATTAGTTAAGAAACATAAGGAAGGTCACTTTATATTGATTAAAGGCACTCTACAACAGGAGGACATTACAATCCTAAACATATATGCACCTAACATGGGGGCCCCCAAATTCATCAAACAAATGCTATTAGAACTAAGGTCACAGATAACACCAAACAGAGTGGTAGTGGGTGACTTCAAAACCCCACTCTCATCAATTGACAGGTAATCCCTGGAAAAAATAAACAGAGAGGCATCTGTACTAAATGAGGTCATAGAAGGAATGTACCTAACAGATATCTATAGGACATTTCACCCAAATGCTGCAGAATATACATTCTTTTCAGCAGCACATGGAACATTCTCTAAAATAGACCATATATTAGGACACAAAGCAAATCTTAACAAATACAGGAAAACTGAAATAATTCCTTGCATTCTATCTGACCACAATGGAATCAAACTACAAATCAATAGCAAGAAAGGCTATAGAGCATACACAAAATCATGGAAATTAAACAACATGCTACTGAAATCAAGAAGGAAAACAAAAAATTTATACAGTCCAACGATAATGAGAACACAACATACCAAAATCTCTGGGACACAATGAAGGCAGTCCTAACAGGTAAATTTATAGCTTTTAGTGCCTATATTAAGAAATTAGAAAGGTTGCAAGTAAACGACCTAATGCTTCACCTTAAAGCCTTGGAAAAAGAAGAACAAGGCAAACCAAAAATCAGTAGATGGGAAGAAATAATAAAGATTAGGGCAGAAATTAATGAAATAGAAACCAAAAAACAATCCAAAGAATCAATGAAACAAAGAGTTGGTTCTTAGAAAGGATAAACAAGATTGATAAACCTTTAGCAAATCTGACCAAAAGAAAGAGAGAACAGATGCAAATTAATAAAATTAGAGATGAAAAAGGTCACATCACAACAGATGCCAGAGAAATTCAAAAAATCATAGGGACATACTATAAAAGCATATACTCCACAAAGTATGAAAATCTGAAAGAAATGGATGATTTCCTTTATTTATATGACCTACCTAAATTAAATCAAGATGAGATTAATCACTTAAATAAACCTATAACAAGCATGGAGATCCAAGCAGTTATCAAAAATCTCCCAACCAAAAAAAGTCCAGGCCCAGATGGATTCACTGGTGAATTTTACCAGACCTTCAGGGAAGACCTAACACTATTGCTTCTTTTTTTTTTTTTTTTCTAGGTAGGGTCTCACTCTAGCCCAGGCTGACCTGGAATTCACTATGTAGTCTCAGGGTGGCTTCAAACTCACGGTGATCCTTTGTGGTGGTTTGAATAGAATAGATGCTCCCCAATATATTCAGTTGCTTATTTGTAGTTTGCATCTCTAGCCACCTGGCTGGAGGCAAGGTCACTGGGTGGATCTTAAGGTGTGGTGGTGGATTTCAGATTACAATCTAAAGATATGCAAAGTGTGCCTAGCTGGAGTTCCTGAAGTGTGCTGTGGCTTTTGACCTTTAGGCTTGTACTTCTCTCTCTCTCTGCTAGGGCCTGTGAATGCAGGCCAGTTTCTTCTGCTTTTATGGAACTTCCCCTGGATCGGTAAGCTCCAATAAATCCCTTCCTCCATAACTGTGCCTGGCCTGAAAGTTCATCTCAGCGAACCTGAAGCTGACTGCTACACCCTTCTACCTCTACCTCGTGCTGGGATTAAAGGCGTGCACCACCACACCCAGCTTAACACCATTGCTTCTTAAGCTTTTCCATAAAATAGAAAAGGAAGGAATCCTACCAAATTCCTTCTATGAATCCAGCATCACCCTGATACCAAAACCAGGCAAAGATAGAACAAAAAAAGAAAATCACAGACCAATCTCCCTCATGAACATAGATGCAAAAATTCTCAACAAAATATTGGCAAACAGAATACAAGAATATATCAGAAAGGTCATCCACCCTGACCAAGTAGGCTTTATCCCAAAGATGCAGGGGTGGTTCAACATATGCAAATTGGTAAATGTGATACATTATATAAATGGACTGAAGGACAAAAATCATATGATCATCTCATTAGACGCAGAGAAAGTGTTTGACAGAACCTAACATCCCTTCATGATAAAAGTCCTACAGAGACTGGGAATAGAAGGAACATATCTCAATATAGTAAAGGGTATTTATGACAAGCCTACAGCCAACATATTACTAAATGGGGAAAAACTGGAAGCTTTTCCACGAAAATCAGGAACAAGACAAGGGTGTCCACTGTCCCCACTTTCATTTAAGATAGTACTGGAAGTCTTAACCATAGCAATAAGGCAAGAGACACACATTAAAGGGATACAAATTGGAAAGGAAGAAATCAAGTTATCATTATTTACAGATGATATGATTCTATATATAAAGGACCCTAAAGACTCTACCAGCAAACTGTTAGAGCTGATAAACACCTATAGCCATGTAGCAGGATACATAATAAATACACAGAAATCAGTAGCCTTCCTATATGCTAACAACAAACACACAGAGGATGAAATCAGAGAGTCACTCCCATTCACAATTGTATCAAGGAAAATAAAGTACCTTGGAATAAACCTAACCAAGGAAGTAAAGGATCTCTACAATGAAAACTATAAAACACTCAAGCGAGAAATTGCAGAAGACACTAGGAAATGGAAAAACATCCCTTGTTCCTGGATTGGAAGAATCAATATTGTGAAAATGCTAGTCTTACCAATAGCAATCTACACATTTAATGCAATCCCCATCAAAATTCCAAAGGCATTCTTCACGGAAATAGAAAAGAATCCAAAACTTCATTTGGAATCACAAAAAACCTTGAATATCTAAAATAATACTAAGCAACAAAAATGAGGCTGGCGGTATCACCATACCTGATTTTAACCTATACTACAGAGCCATAGTAACAAAAACAGCATGGTACTAGCACAAAAGCAGACATGTAGATCAATGGAACAAAATAGAGGACCCAGATGTAAGTCCAGGTAGCTATAGCCACATGATATTCAATAAAAATGCCAAAAATACTCATGAGAGAAAAGACAGCCTCTTCAGCAAATGGTGCTGGGAAAACTGGATATTTATCTGTAGAAACATGAAAATAGATTCTTCTCTCTCTCCATGTACAAGAATTAAGTCCAAATGGACTAAAGACCTTAACATCAGACCTGAAACTCTGAAATTGCTAGAGGAAAAAGTAGGGGAAATCCTTCAACATATTGGTCTTGGCAAAGACTTTCTGAATACAACCTCAATTGCTCAGGCAATAAAACCGCAGATTAACCTCTGGGACCTCATGAAATTACAAAAATTTTGTACTACAAAGGACACTGTGAATAAAGCAAAGAGGCAACCTACAGAATGGGAAAAAAATCTTTGCCAGCTATATATCTGATAGAGGATTAATATCCAGGATATACAAAGAACTCAAAAAGGTAAATAATAAGAAATCAAACAAGCCAATTAAAAAATGGGCTATGGAGCTAAATAGAGAATTCTCAAAAGAAGAAATATGGACAAAGTACAAACCCAGAAAATGTATCTGTTCCATGTTTAAGCAAGAGATCATTCTGAGTGAGATCTTTGAGACTATAGTTGTATTTTTTTTTTTTTTTTTGTCATAAGGTAATTGGTTCTCACCTTTATTTTACAGTGCTTAATGTGACCAATTTCAGGTGGGTTTTCCTACTACATACTTGTTAGTATGTATACATAAGGCCAGAAAAAGTATTACTAACTTTTTTTTAATTTGTGGTTTTCTTAAAATATTACTTAAAGAATCTAAGAGGGAGGGAATCTTTGGCTAGTTATAAAAGCTTATTAAAACCAATGGAGTTTCTGAGGATTTTTTTTTTTTTTTTGGTTTTCTTTTTGGGGTGTGTGTGGTTTCTTTTTTTTTTTTGTAATTGAAGATGGTTTTTATAAATGAAATGCCATTGCATCTTAACAACATTGCCAAATATTATTGTACAAAAAGCGACTTGTATAATTTCTGTGTTCTGAAAAAGGTGTATAATCTAATGAATATTTCTGGAAAAGTCCTATACTTTTTTTTTTTTTTTTTTACTTTGATGCAGTGATGAAATTCTGTAAGCTGGTAAAATATAAATACACAAATGAACTCACTGAAGATTTCAAATTACCCTGGAATAAATGTTAGTCAATGCAGCCTTGAACGTCTTAACCCTATTTAAGTGAACTTACATGAATTTAAAACCTTTGTGGTTAATAAAAACTTAATTTCTCTATGAAAAAAAAAAGAAATATGGATGTGTATAAGCATCTAAAAAAATGTTCTTCCCTAGTCATCAGGGATATGCAGATTAATACTACATTGAGATTCCATCTCACTCTTGTCAGATTGGCTACCATCATGAAAACAAATGATCATAAATGCTGGCAGGGATGTGGAAAAAGAGGAACCCTTCTACACTGTTGCTGGGAATGCAATCTGGTCCAGCCATTGTGGAAATCAGTGTGGAGGTTCCTAAGACAGCTAAAAATTGATCTACCATATGACCCAGATATAGCACTCCTAGGCATATATCCTAAGGACTCATCCCATTTCCTAAGAAGTACATGCTCAACCATGTTTATTGCTGCTCAATTCATAATAACTGGGAAATGGAACCAGCATAGATGTCCCTCAACTAATGAGTGGATAATGAAGATGTGGCACATTTATACAATGGAGTTCCACTCAGCAGTAAAGAAAAATGAAGTTATGAAATTTGCAGGAAAATGGATGGATCTGGAAAGGATTATACTAAGTGAGGTAACACAAGCCCAGAAAGCCAAGCGCTGCATGTTTTCCCTCATATGTGGATCCTAGCTACAGATGATTGAGCTTCTGTGTGAGAAGGAAAAAATTCAGTAGCAGAGGCCAGTTAAGTTAAAACAGAGATATAAAGGGAAGAGAAAGGAAGGGAGGAGGACAGTTAATAGGTTGGTTTTGTATATATGTAAGTAGAAGAATAGATTAATGGGGTGAAAAGGCCCATAGTGAAGTCAGGGGAAGAGATTCAGTAAAGGAAAGGTGGAGGGAGGGCTAATCAAAATCTAAGAGGATGCAAATAAATCATATGGAATCCTCTGGTTTTGGACAATGGAACACTCAGGAGCCATAGATCGTTATTAGAAAATTTTCAGTGCCAGAGATGGGATATCTTCCAGTGAGTTGTTGCCCAGGGAGGTCCCTGATGCCCCCAAAACATTATAGGCCATTGCCGAGGCCCTTGATTTCCCACCAGGAATAGATGGTAAGACCCTGTTGCTGAAGACTCCACATACTTGGGCTGCAAGGCCACTGAGAAATCCTGCTGGAACTGAGCTGATAACCTCCTCCATGTAGACCAGCTGACAGGAAGCTGGAAGAAGCCATTCTTCATGTAGTTCAATGGGAGAAAGAGATACCACCAGTGAAGATACTCATCAGTGGACGCTGCAAGCCTTATAATTGGCCAGCCAGGCCAAATGAGCCAACAGGTGCAATAGTGGCACGTCTGTCATGGTGGAAACCAACTGCCCTCCAATTGGACTGGAGGCCCGCTCCATGAGGGGGAATACATCCCTGATACTGAAAACTTAAAACAGGGGTAGTCATGAGCACTAGGGGTGTAACATCTGCTGATGTCTCGAAAAATGTATATACTATGCTTATCAAACTGCCCAGTAAGCACTTCTCTTAATATTTATACCCTTATATTAATGCTACTCTCACTTTGGGTAGAGAATCTTCTCTTTTCAGATGGCAGTGACCTTAGACTGACTCAGAAGGTATCATAGTGCTGGAAAGTAGTGACTGGAGTACTGAGTAACATCTCAATCACACCTTCCAAGGCTCAGGGTCTAATGCGGAAGAGGTGGTGGAAAGAACGTAAGAGCCAAAGAAAGGGTAGGACTCCTTACAACCTTCTGCTTCCAGACGTAAAATGACCTGGATATCCATGAACTCATAGTGCCTGACACTACCTACACAAGATCGTCATAAGATGAGGAAAAGATCATAACATCAAAATAAAAGAGAGACTGATTGAGATGGGGAGGGGATATGATGGAGAATGGAATTTCAAAGGGGAAAGTGGCGGGGCGAGGGAGGGTATTACCATGGGATATTTTTTATAATCATGGAAAATGTTAATAAAAACTGAGAAAAAAAGAGAAAAGAAAAAAAAAAGCCAGAAAAAACAAAAGCTAACTTTCAGCCAGGCATGGTGGTGCATGCCTTTAATACCAGCACTCTGGAGGCAGAGGTAGGTGGATTGCTGTGAGTTCGAGGCCACCCTGAGACTACATAATGAGTTCCAGGTCAGCCTGGACTAGAATGAGACCCTACCTCAAAAAAAAAAAAAAAAAAAAAAAAAGCTAACTTTCTCTTATCATCCTTCACTATGAGATGGGCCGCCTCTACTTCATCTGTTTCTTCATCTGTTTGGGGCCCAGGAGTCATGACAGAGGAAGTGGTGACATAATTACTGCTCTCATAGCTAGTCTGTAAACCAGTTCCAAGGAAACAGAGATAGATACTGTGGTCACTCCAACCTCATCAAGATGGAGATCTAGAGTCTACAGATAAAGCAACATGAAATCAGATCCCTATTTGCCCACCAAGGCCCAGGGAATATTGCAGTGAAAATACTGTAAGAACTTCAAGATGGTGGGAATAGCCTGAGGCAGAGCCTGAGGCACTGCATCTGCCCCTGCCACCCGAGACTGAATGAGGCCTCTTAGTACCACAATGAACACCAATAATCCCACGGCAAAATTGGGGTGGGGGAAGGGGATCTAAGAGTACAACTTTTTATTAAAAATCAATAAATAATAAAATGTAATTAATGTCAGGAAGTTCTGACCTTTACCTGGAAGCTCTTCCCTTTCTGTGTTGCTGTCCTGAACCATATTTAAAATCTAACTATACTGATGTTAGCCACAGTGTAGCCTGTGGAACTTCAGCTTAAGCCATTTCTGAGCATCAGGTTTCTATTTGCAAAGCAGAAATGGTACAATGGAGTTCCCCAGAAACTGGTATGGGTCTGCAGCATGAGTAGGTTTGGGGTCCCAGTTCCTTGGCTCTCAGTTCCCCTGTTACTGGTATGGAGCTACTGGAATCATGCACGTATGTGCAGTGTGAGTAGACCTGGGCTCCTGGTTCCACTGCTGCTGGTGTGGGGCTGCTGGTACCCTGCACATGTGCAGTGTGAGTAGACTTGGACTACCAGTTCTCCAGCTCCCAGTTCCCCTGCTATTGGTGTGAGGTGGCTGGGACCCTACACAAATGTGCAGAAAGAGTAGGCCCCAATTTCCTATTATCCAGTGAGGTGGGTAGGGAGCCACCTAATTCCCACACATGTTTGGGGGTTCAGGAGAGGTCCCTCAGAATTTATGAACCTCAAATTATAGGCTCTGTCCTACCTTTAATAAAGAATTAACAGAGTGAAAAGCCTGCTCACTAGGAACAGGTACCCTCCAGGGAAGTGCTCACTGGAGGCAGGCAACCTCTGGGGAAAGCACCCTTGCTAGGGGTAGGTAGACACAAGCAAACCCACATCTGGCCTTAGCCACCTCCCCTGATTGAAACCAAGCCACGCTTCTGACTGCCACCACAGTTGCACTCCTGCCCCAGTTGCCTCCAAAGACCAAGGCCCCCACACCAGCCACCTCCATGGAACTAAGTCAGGCCTGGTCCATGAAGTCCAGCTCAACCAATTTCCCCTTCTCCCACATCTTCTGATAGGAACTGGCATTGCCTCCTTGGCACCTCACTATTGCCCCAGACAGGGAGCACAAGAGTATCTCGCAAATCCAGGGGGATATCAGTGCACCTCTATAACCTGCTCAGCTGGGGTACAGTGGAAGTATAGGGACAAGTGCTACAGCTTCTGAGCCACACAGGCAAGGCATGGCTGTGACCACAGGCTGAAGACATTCCTGAACTCCAAACCAGCTCTCATATCAGCTACCAGTGCAAATCTGCCAGCACACTTGCAACCTCCACAACCTGCACATTTGCAGCTATAACCCCATCCCACTCCAATCAGGTTCAAATCTGAAATACAACACTCACTGAAGATCCTGCAGGTGCAAATACTTGCTTCCTACTTAATAAAATAAGACTTCTATCCAGAGACAGGCAGACTCCAATGCAAAAACAAAAAAAGAAAACAACAAAAAAACAAAACAAAACTGAGAGCTCTCCACCAAGGTTGCCTAGTCCCACAATGGAAGCCTCCACTAAAAACATAGAGAGACAATACAACTTGAATCCCAAAATGAAAGCCCAATAAGCTTACTACATAAATTCAATGAGACCCTGACCAAAAGAATGGCTGAACTGGAAACAAAAAACAAAAATTACATAAATTAAATGCACATAGCCTTTTATCACTAGGCTTAACTTAGTTGAAGAAAATCAGAAAGACTCAAAGGAGAGATAAAGTGAAGGTGAGTCAACAGATAGAGAATTAAACAACCAGCTGATTAATAAAGACATGATCAAATTAAAAAATGAATTCCAGTGCTGGAGGGATGGCTTAGTGGTCAAAGTGGTTGCCTGCAAAGCCTAAGGACCCAGGTTCGATCTCTCTCCACATCCCACATAAGCCAGATGCACAAAAGATGAGGCAAGTTCAAGGTCACACATGCCCACTAGGTGGCACAAGTGTCTAGCATCCAATTGCAGTGGCTGAGGCACTAGCACACCAATTCTCCCTCTCTCTCTCTAAAAAAAAAAAATAAATAAATAAATAAAAAAGAAGCTGGGCATGGTTGCACATGCCTGTAATCTCAGCACTCAGGAGGCAGAGGTAGGGGGATTGCCATGAGTTCAAGGCCACCCTGAGAAGACATAGTGAATTCCAGGTCAGTGTGAGCTAGAGTGAGACCCTACTTTGAAAATAAAATAAAATAAAATAATAAATTTGAAAAGAATGAATTCCAGGAAGCCTCAAGAAAAATCAAACCTTGACTTGAAATTCGAGATCAAAAAAGATGGACACAAAGCAAAAAACACAACAGAAAACAAAAATCAAATATGGCTTTTTAAAGCCTCTCTAGAAGCCCTCACTAACAGAGTCAATCATGTGGAGGACAGCACCTCTGAGCAGGAAGAAAGAAGAAATTGATTGGGAGTTCAAAAACTTTGGTAAGTTCAAAAAATCATTGAGAACAGAATATGAGGGAATTCTGGGATACCCTAAAACAACCAAACATCCAGATCTTGGGTATACCACAATGGAAAGAAATCCAGACCAAAGGTACAGAAAACATAGTCAGCAAAATTATTAAAGAAAAAATTTCCCAATCTTGCAAAAGAAAGTCTCATCCAAATACAAGAAACTCAGAGAACACCAAACAGACAGGACCAAGGAAGAAACTCTTCAAGGCACATCATAGTTAAAACTCTTAACAATGAAAGCAAAGAGAGAGTGCTAAAAGCAGCAAGAGAGAAACAGGTCATACATACAAAGGCAATCCCTTTAGAGCTACCTCAGATTTCTCAGTGGGAACCATGAAAGCCAGGAAGGCTTGGAATGGAGTACTTCAAAGCCTAAAAACCCACCCAACCCAAAATTACTATGCCCTATGAAAGTATCCCTCACAATATATGAAGAAAGGAAAACTTTGCATCACAAAAGCAAAATCTATGCCTATATGAACACAAAGCCAAACCTGCAGAGAATACTTCAGGAAATATTCCACACAGAAGAGTTGAACAACCAACATCAAGAGCCTACAAGAGGATGAGCATAATAACCAAAACTAGAGTAGGCATGAGAACGCATACAGCACCAAACCCCATAAACCCTCCAACATAGCATGGATTAAATCAAACTTCATAGTTATAACTTTAAATATTAATGGACTTAACTAACCCACAAAAAGACACAAGTTAAAAAGATGGATCAGAAAAATGGACCCTTCCATGTGGTGCCTTCAAGAAATCCACCTCACCATTAAAGATATGCACTTTTAGGCTGGAGAGATGGCTTAGTGGCTAAGGCATTTGACTACAAAGCCAAAGGACCTCAGTTTGATTCCCCAGAACCCACATAAGCCATATGCACAAGGGGGCACATGCATCTGGAGTTCATTTGCAGTGGCTAGAGGCTCTGGTGCACACATTCACTCTCTCCCCCTCTCTCTCAAATTAAAAAAAAAAAAACTTGGGGCTGGAGAGATGGTTTAGTGGTTAAGCACTTGCCTGTGACGACTAAGGACCCCAGTTTGAGGCTCTATTCCCCAGGACCCATGTAATCCAGATGCACAAGGTGGCACATGCTTCTGGAGTTCATTTGCAGTGGCTGGAGGCCCTGGAACACCCATTCTTTCTCTACCTATCTGCCTGTTTCTCTCTCCATCTGTCACTCTCAAATTAATAAATAAACAGAATGTCCTTTAAAAAAAAACTTTAAAGATAGACACTTTCTCATGGTAAAAGGACGGAAAGTGATTTTCCAAGCAAATGGAAATAAGAAACAATCAAGTGTGGCTATATTAATATCTAACAAAATAGACTTCAAACCAAAAGTAATTAAAAAGGACAAAGAAGGCTACTTCTTACTCATCAAGGGAACAATCCAACATGAGGACATCACAAACATAAATCTATATGCACCAAACACAAGTGTACCACATTTTATAGAGCAAAACCTACTTGACAACAAATCAGAAATATGGCACTTCAATACCCCACTATCATTATTAAACAGATCATCTAATCAAAAAACCAACAGGGAAATAATAGATCTTAACAACATCATAGATCAATTAGACCTAACAGACATCTACAGAACATTCCACCCCAATTCTAGAGAATACACTTTCTTCTCAGTAACCCATGGAACCTTCTTGAAAACAGATCATATATTAGGACATAAAACATGCTTCCATAAATTCAGGAAAATTGATGTAATGCTTTAAAGGTACAAACTAACAACAAGAGAAACAACAGAAATTGCACCAGCTCCTGGAGACTGAACAACATGCTATTAAATAATGAATGGGCTTACCCATAACTGTGGGCTAACTCCACAGTGCATGACCTGTATACCTCAACAAGAAGGGGCCAAGGGGAGGGGGTAGGTCACGATGAGCCTAATAATGGTACCAAACTGACTGTATTTGCTGAATACAAAACTAACTAATAAAGAAAAAAAAATGAGAGTGAAAAAAAAATGAATGGGTCATGGAAGAAATCAAAAAGAAAATTGAAAATTTCTTGAACTGAATGATAACAAAAATGCTATATACCAAAATTTATGAAACACAATGAAGGTAGTCTTAGGGGGAAAATTTATAGCAACAAATGCTATCATAACAAAGGCAGAGATCTCAAATTAATAACCTATATCCACCTAAAGGCATTGGGAAAACAACAACAATCCAACTATAAGAGTTCCAAATGGAAAGAAATAACTGAGGTCAGAGCAGATGTTAATGAATTGAAAATTGAGAAAACAATTAAGAAAATTGATAAAACAAAGAGCTGGTTCTTTGAAAAAATAAGCAACAGTGATAAACCCCTGGCCAACTTGATCAAATGAAGAAAAAAAAGAGAAGTATCCAATTATCAAAATTATAAATGAAAAGGGAAAAATCACAACAGACATCAATGAAATTGGAAGAATCATCAGGACACACTTCCAAAAAAATGTACTCCACAAAATTGGATAACCTGGAGGAAAGGGATGAATTCCTAGACACATACTACCTACCAAAACTAAGTCCAGAACAGAAAATCTCCTAAACAAACCCATTATATCCATCAAGACTAAAAATGTAATCAAAATGCAAAACTTAGTAGCCTTCCCATATACAAAAGATAAGTATATGGAGAAAAAAATAGTGAGGCTGTCCCATTTTCAATAGCCACACCAAAAAAAAAAAAAAAAAATCAAATGTCTTGGAGTAACACTAACCAAGGATATGAAAGACCTATAACTGAAAACATAAAACTACTCAAAAAAGAAACCGAGGACATGAGAAGATGGAAAGACCTTCCATGTTCTTGGATAGGTAGAATTAATATTGTGAAAATGACAATTCTACCAAAAGCAATATAAAGATTTAATGCAATACCAATAAAAATTCCAGCATAATTCTTCACAGAGATAGAAAAAAATGATCTCAAAATTCATATGGAATGATGGCAAGGCCTCAGATATCTAAACGTAGCCTCAGCAATTCTACTCAGCAATAAGGAAAAAGTTGGTATAATGAAATTTATATTCATATATTTATATATATTTGTATATAATGAAAATGGACAGACTCAGAACAGACCATACTAAAAGGACTCACACAAGCACAGAAACACAAACACTGCATGTTCTCCTTCATCTGTGGTTCCTAACATGGAACAGCTTGAATTGCAGACATACCTGACAGGCAACTTGAGGGACAGATGATAGGGATGGAAATGTTTGGGGGAAGGGGAATGGAAAGGTGAGGGGAGTTACACACAAATTAAATCCAAAATGAATTGGTAGCTTAGAAACCTTTCTCCTGGATAGCAGACTAAAAGATATCAACCTCAAGAGGACTATGCAGGGATTGTTTGGTATGAAGGGCCCTGGAGAGGGTGGGATGAAGCCTAATACTAAAACATTTGGTTCTGGTACCAGAAATTGGTTACAAACCACATTGAGATGTTGATCAGAGAGGCGAGGTACCTGAAACAAGACAGCCTCCTATCAAACCACTTTACTGCCTAAGGTGAAAGGTAAGACCCTATTGCTAAAGAAAGCATATGATGACACAGAACATCAAGAGATCTGGCTGGAATCTGGAAGGAAGTCAGTTCCCAGATAGTATGCCCATATAGTGCTGGAAAGTGCTACATGAGCTGCTGGGGAAAATGACAATAACTTTGTGTGCTAGCAGGGGACATTGATATAAAAAAAAGCAACCAGCCTGACAAGATATACACAATTGAGCAATAGTGGTACCCAGCCTTGGTGGTTAACCAATGGCTCTCTGGTTGGCTAAGAGATCTACTCAGTGGAAAGGAACTCATAGCTGAACTGGGAATTGAGTCGGAATCCTATGGTGATCAAGATCATGGATTCCACTGAGAAGCTTCCACTAGTCTTTGGCCAAAAGAGAGGCTACATTCATCAAAATCTCTTTTAATTAGCAATACTTATTCCATTTAACCTATGCTGACCTCATTCGCCATTGGAAAATCTGTTTTTCTTTTTCAGAAGGCAGTGAGAACTGAGGGGATGAACCACCCTTCACATATTAGCCATGGCCCAGGTGAAACAACAGAAGAATTGGCAAGATGTGCAAGAGTGCTGCTTCCATGGTGAGCCTGACCACCAGTGCCAGGGTGATGGAGACAGACACTGAGGATACCCAAAACACACCAAAGCCGAAATCCAGAATCTGCTGAGAGCACAATGCTAAAGTAGACTTAAAACACACCCACCCCACAACTCAGGGAATTTTGCAGAAGAGGGGGCAGAAGCAGAGCGTGCTGGCACATGCCTTTAATCCCAGCACACTCAGGAGGCAGAGGTAAGAGGATTGCTATGAGTTCAAGACCACCCTGAGACTGCATAGTGAATTCCTGGTCAGCCTGGGCTAGAGTGAAACCCTACCTCAAGAAAAAAAAAATGGCAATAAATGTTGGTGAGGATGCAGAAAAAGGGGAACCCTTCTACATTGTTGTTGGGAATGTAATCTGGAACAGCCATTGTGGAAATCAGTGTGGAGGTTTGTGAGAGAAATAAAAACAGATTTACCATAGGACTCAGCTATATCACTCCTAGGCATATATCCTAAGGACTTTCCTCACTACCTGAGAGATACTTGCACAACAATGTTTATTGCTGCTCTATTTACAAATAGCTAGAAAATGGAACCATACTAGATGTCCCTCAACAGATGAATGGATAATAAAGATGTGGCACATTTACACAATGAAGATCTATTCAGCTGTAAAGAAAAATGAAATTATGAAATTTGCAGGGAAATGGATGGATGTGGAAAGGATTATACTAAGTGAGTTAACCCAGGCCCAGAAAGCTAAATATCACATGTTTTCTCTCATATGTGGATCCTAGTTAAAAACATTCAGACTTATGTGTGAGTTGGAGTAAAAATCAGTAGCAGAAGCCAGTAAGCTAGAAAAGGGCTATAAGGCTATAAGGGAGGGAGTAGAGGGGAGGACTTAAGGGGATGGTTATATATATATATACAGTAGATGGTCATATTACTGCAGGTGGAATGGCCTAAATGAGTTCAGGGGAAGAGATTGAGTAAAAGGAGTGTGGGGGAGGGGTAATCAAAATTCAAGATATTGTGAATAAGCCATATGATATCCTACTTTTTTGGATAATTGCACACTCAGAAGCCATAGACTGTTACTAGAAAATTTTCAGTGCACAACAATGCACTGAATGGGATACCTTTCAGAGAGTTGTTGGCCAGGGAGGTCCCTGATACACCCAAAACCTTACAGCCTATTGCCAAAACTCTTGGCTTCCCACCATGAATACATAGTAAGACTCTACTACTGAAGATCCCACATGCATGGGCTGCAAGGTCACCGAGAAATAAAACTTGGGCTGAGCTGAAAACCTTCTCCCAGTAGACCAGCTGACCGAAAGCTGGGAAAAGCTGCATTGCATGTAGCCCTATGGGAGACAGAGGCCATCAGTGGTGAAAACAGTGGACACTGCAAGCTTCAAGTTTGACCAGACAGGCCAAATGAGCCAATGAGTGCAATAGTGGCATATCTGTTATGGGGAAACCAAATGCTCTCTAATTGCACTGGAGACCCACTCTATGAAGGGAATACATGCCTAGTACTGAAAACATAACCACAAGTCTATGGTGGGGAAGGTCATGAGCATTAGAAATGTAATGCCTGCTCTTGTCTGGCTAAATACATATATTATGCTCACCAAACTGCCTTGTAAGCACTTTACTTAATATTCATATATTAATGCTACTGTCACTTTTGGTTATTGAAGCTTCTCTTTTCAGATGGCAGTGATCACTGGGATGACCCAAAAGGCATCACAGTGCTGAGAAGACATGATAGAGGAATGTTCAGCACTGAAACATCTCTATCACACCTTCCAAGGCTCAGGGTCCATTGTGGAAGAGGTAGCAAAAAGAATGTAAGAGCCAAAGGAAGAGTAGGACAGCTTACAAGGCAATCAACCAGACAGAAATTGGCCTTGATATCCATGACCTCGCAGTGCCTAGCATTATCTTCACAAGACCCTCATAATAGGAGGAAAAGATGATAACATCAGAATAGACATCAAAAATTAGAGACTAAAGCCAGGTGTGGTGGCACACACCTTCAATCCCAGCACTCAGGAGGCAGAGGTAGGAGGATTGCCATGAATTCAAGGCCGCCCTGAGACTACAGTTCCAGGTGAGGCTGGGCTAGAGTGAGACCATACCTCAAAAAACTAAAAAACAAAACAACAACAACAACAAAAAAAATAGAGACTAATGGAGAAAGGGAGGGGATATAATGGAGTGTAGATTTGTGAAGGGGAAAGTGGGGAAGGGGAGGGAATTATCATGGTTTATTGTCTGTAAGTATAGAAGCTGTCAATAAAAAGGAAAAAATTAAAAACTGAAAAAGAAAAGAAGAGGGGGAAGAAAGGTTGTAAGAGCCACAGAGTGGAAGGGCATGTCCAGAAGCATTCCTCTCCATACACACAATGACTGACTGCTGCTCTCACAATTCATAACCCACAACCCCATGGTGAATACCAGTAATCCCTCTGAGATGGGCACTCAGAAGAATGATGGTAGAGAAGAGGGAAGTGATGGTACAAAAACATGATGCGTCCATACAAAGTTTATACTTTAAAAAATGGGGCTGGAGAGATGGCTGAGCAGTTAAGGCATTTGCCTGTAAAGCCTTAAGTACCCATATAACACCAGATGTACAAGGTGGTGCTTGCATCTGGAGTTCATTTGCAGTGGCTACAGATCCTGGTGCCCCAATTTTCTCATTTTCTATCTGTCTTTCTCTCTCTCTCTCTCTCTCAAATCATTTTTTAAAAAAATGATGAAGTGGTGTTATCATGGTGTTTTAGGTATTTGGAAGAAAATATCTAATATAAGAGCATTTAAAACACATCTAAAATAGCACTACCACCCAGTATGTAGATAATGGGGTTACTGTGGTGAATAGGAACAGCCTGTGAAAAAGCAGAATTCTGTCTCTGAAAATCTACTTTAATAAGCCATATGGTGTTAAGGGTATAATGTTAGTCCGTCTTTTGTTTGTCATGTATATTCAAAAGGAATAGAAATAATATGCCTGGCTTTCTTTTGTTATTTGGGATAATTTTTAATATGAGTTTTAAAAATATTTTTATTTATTTATTTATTAGAGCCAGAGAGAGGGGTGGGGAAGAGAAAGAGAGAATGAGCACACTAGGGCCCTCTAGCCACTGCAAATGAACTCCAGATGCATGCACCACCACATGCACCTGGCTTACATGGGACCTGGAGAATCAAACTTGGGTCCTTAGACTTCGCAGGCATGCGCCTTAACCACTAAGCCATCTCTCCAGCCCTAATATGAATTTTTAAGTATGCAGTTACAAATTAAAGTTTTGTTATTTAACAAGAAAAGAGAAATTAGAGATGTCATAAGTAAACACCTTCCAGCATTGGGAAAAAAAGAACAAACCAACCAAAAATCAGTAGATGGAGAGGAAAAAATGAAGGTCAAGACAGAAAATAACGAGATAAAACCTCAAAAAATAGTACAAAGTACCAAAACCAGACAAAGACACAACAAAAGAAAATTACAGACCAATCTTCCTCATGAACATCAATGCAAAATTCTCAACAAAATACTGACAAACAGAATACAAGAACACATCAAAAGATCATTCACCATGATCAAGTGGGTTTTATTCCATAGATGCCGGTATGGTTCAATTAATCAAATCAATATATGTAATCAATATATGAAACAAAGGGTTATTTGAAAGGATAAATACAATTGATAAGCCTTTAGTGAAACTGACCCAAAGAAAGACAGAACCCAATTAATGACATTAGAGATGAAAAGGGCACCATTACAACAGATACCAATGAAATTCAGACATACCCTAAGAACATACACTCCACTAAACTGCAAAATATAAAAGAAAGTAATGAATTTCAAGATAGATATGGCCTACCCAAATTATAACAAGATGAAATGTATCATTTAAACAGACCTATAACAAGCAACAAGATCAGAAACAGTTATAAAAAAATTATCTCCCAACTAAAAGCAGTCCAGACCCAGATGAATTCACTGTTGGATTTTATCAGACTTTCACAGAAGGACTAACACCAATACTTCTCAATCTGTTCCACAAAATAGAAAAGGAAGGAATACTACCAAACACCTTTTATGAAGCTAGCATTAGCCTGATAAAAAACCAGATAAAGACAGCAAAAATAATAATAATAATAATAATAATAGACCAATCTCCTCCACAAACATGGATGCAATAATTCTCAACCAAACACTGGCAAACAAAATACAGAAAAACATCAAAAAGATCACTCACATGCTTCCAGACATTCCTGGGTAACTAAAGAACAAGCCTGATTGATCACTAATATCATTTCTCATGGCCCTTCCTTTTCTTTTCAATATAGGTAACAAACTTTCAGTCACATATACACCATTAGAATGTGCTCTGAAAAACAGGGACTTCTTTGACCCATGGAGCCTAAAGAAAACATGACAGGTATTATTCTGTCACACTATCTGGCTGACCTACACACTAGAAAATGGGGAAACAAAATGCTTTCTGAGGGAAGTACTAACTACCAATCTTTGAACTGATTCTCCAACTGGAAAACTAGTAATTAAGAGTCAATTTTTAACTCAGTCAGCCCCAGATATTAGGAAAAAAATTACAATTAATGGTAGTAAATCCTGAGAGTATTCTATATAGTCTGATTGAGGCAGCCACCACAGTCTCCTATAATAGGGATCTTAGGGCTGATCAGAGAAGAAGGACTTTGGCTCTAATAACTGCTTTACAAAAAACCAACCTGAAAAAAGAGGGCTCCTGGTCAGCCAGGATATTTCAAGAGTACTTTCTGGAGAGAAGACCTCCACCTGGGTCCTGTCCTTTATGCCAAGGAGACTATTGGAGGGCCAACTGTTCCTGAAGGCAGAGGCCTCTGAGGCCAGAGCCCATCCTACCAGTGGTCTAAATGGAGTGAAGGGGCCCAAGGCTTCCCCTCTGGCTCCCACAGCTCAAGCCTCCATCATCTTCCAGGAGCCTCAGGAAATTCCAAAGATGGAGGGAGATCCCACTATCTCCTTCTAGCCATTAGAGCATCAATACCAGTCTTAACTCTAACCCTGGCCAGCTCTCTTCCCAAACAGTGACGATGGCAAGCATTTCTGGCTAAGCCCATGACCAGACACTTCTGCATTTCTCTCAATTGTAACTAGGGAGAATTACTTTTCTGCCATGCTTTTTAATTATATCAAAATCTCCCCACTATTGGGGTGAGATCTCCTAGCTAGGTCAGAGACTTTTCCTGGCTCCCTGGGGCAATGCTATGATTACCTCTAATGGAAGTAAATATTAATTCTAAACTGCGGGCCACTGAGGGAAAAATCAGTCCAGCTAAGGCAGCCAAACCTATACAGGTTCATCATAAGACCTAGGCTCCTATCAAGAGGCTTCTTATGTGACAAAAACTTAAAATTCCTTTCAAACAAGAAAATAAATCTCTCAATAGATATTGATTCTGATTTCCTTTGCCAAGTTTTCACTTAATCTTCTGCCTTGTTCCAATGGCACAAGACCACTTCCTATTGCCTCGAACCATTATAATGCTATTGTTGTTCCTAAATGGTTTTTTGTTTGTTTGTTTGTTTTTTCAGGGATGAGGAAAAAAACCTACACACAGATGATGATATCCAACTGGCTCTCAGGTTTCTCTCTTGGGCCTCTAGAGTAGTGCTTCCCTCTGAATAAGACTCTTAACTGCTGCATACATCCTATGGCCCCACTCAGCCAGAAGAAGTTAGTCTGTGTGTTCTGTTCCCTCTAACAGTAGTTAGTTTCATGTCAGGATGGGGGAATGAAGGAAGATAGGAGAAAGCTAGCTTTTTTAGGCAGTTTCAGTTAGGGATTAAGGCTCAAAGAGAACCAAGAGATACCACCCCACATGCCATTTCACCCTGACCCATGTTATCACAGAAATGGAACACAATGTCTGATCAAGACTGATCTACAGAGCCCCCTGCTGCCCAGTCTAGCATGTTACCTAGACAGACATGTTAAAAACCTTAACACATAGAAATCAGTAGCCTTCCTAGATACCAATAACAAATGTATGGAGGATAAAATCAGGAAAGCATTCCTATTCACAATTGTGTCAAAATAAAGTATCTTGGAATAAACCAAACCAAAGCAAAAGGTCTATACAATAAAAACTTTGAAAGACTCAAGAGAGAAATTTGCAGAAGATACTAGGAAATGGAAAGACATCCCGTGTTTATGGGTTGGAAGAATCAATATGGTGAAAATGTCAACCTTCCCAAAAGCAATCTACACATTTAATGCAATCCCCAGCAAAATTCCAATGGTATTTCAATGAAATAGAAAAAATAATTCTAAAATTCATTTGGAAGCACAAAAGACATCAAATTACCAAAGTAATCCTTTTTTCTTTTTTTTTTTTTTTTTTTTTTTTTTTTTTTTTTTGGTTTTTCGAGGTAGGGTCTCACTCTAGCTCAGGCTGACCTGGAATTCACTATGTAGTCTCAGGGTGGCCTCGAACTCACGGTGATCCTCCTACCTCTGCCTCCCAAGTGCTGGGATTAAAGGCGTGCGCCACCACGCCCGGCCAAAGTAATCCTAAGTAATAAAAATAAGGCTGGCAGTATCACCATAACTGATTTCAAGATAGATTACAGAGCCATAGTTACAACAACAGCATGGTACTGACACAAAAACAGACACATAGATCAATGGAACAGAATAGAGAACACAGATGTAAACACAAGCAGCTACAGACACCTGATTTTGACAAAAATGCAACAATCTTCACTGCAGAGATGACAGCATCTTTAACAAATGTTGCTGGAGAAACTAGATATCTATATGTAGAAGGATGGAAATAGATCCCTATTTCTCTCCACGCACAAAAATCAGGTCCAAATGGATCAAAGGCCTTCATATCAGACCAGAAACTCTAAAACTACTAGGAAAAAAGTAGGGGAAGCACTTCAACATATAGTAATAGGCAAGGACTTTCTGAATAGAACCCCAGTTGCTCAGGAAGTAAGATAAGAAGTAAGATAACTAATCAACCCTTGGGATCTCATAAGATTAAAAAGCTTTTGTATTGCTGAAGACTCCACATGTTTGGACTGCAGGTCACTGTGAAATGAAGTTGGAACTGAGCTGAAAACCTCGGCCCTGTGGACCAGCTGACAGAAAGCTGGAAAAAGCTATGCTGCATGCAGCTCCATGGGAGAGAGACATCATCAATGGTGATAAACAGCCGTAGACATTGCAAGCCTTAGGACTGGCCAGTAAGGCCAAATATTCCATCTAGTGCAATAGTGGCACATTTGTTATGGGGAAAACCAACCGTTCTCTGATTGGACTGGAGGCCTATACTGAAAACCTAATCAAACTCCTATGGAAAGGGATAGCATGAGCTCTAGGGGAGTAATGCCTGCTGTTGTCTGGCTAAATGCATATATTATGCCCACCAAACTGCCCTGTAAGCACTTCTCTTAGCATTCATACCAATACATTAATGCTACTCTCACTTTTGGTTAGAGAATCTTCTCTTTTCGATGGCAGTGACCACTGGGAAAACTCAAAAGGCACCATAGTGCTGAGAAAAAGTGACAGTGGAGTGTTCAGCACTGAGCCATCTTTATCACACCCTCTAAGGCTCAGACTCTATTGTGGAAGAGGTGGTGGAAAGAATGTCAGAGCCAAAGGAAGGGTAATACTGCTCACACTGCAATCTTCCACACAAAATGGCCTCCATATATATGACCTTGCAGTGACTGATACTACCTACACAAGACCCTCATACTAGGAGGAAAAGATGATGACATCAAAATTAGAAAGAGAGTAATTGAGAGGGGGAGGTGATATGATGGAGGGTGAATTTGTGCAGAGGAAAGTGGGGCAGGGAAGAACTTATTATGGTTTATTGTCTAGAATTATGGAAGCTGTCAATTAAAAAGTTAAAAAAGGGGGAAAAAAGCTTTTAAGCAGAGTATGGTAGCACATGCCTTTAATCCCAGCACTTGGGAGGCAGAGGTAGGAGTATTTTCATAACTTCAAGGCCACCCTGAGACTACATAGTGAATGAATTTCAGGCCAGTCTGTGCCAGAGAAAGACCCTACCTTGATACCCCCCCCCCAAAAAAAAGGCATTTAGCTTTTGTACAGCAAAGGGCACTATGATTAGAGCAAAGAGGCAACTGACAAAATGGAATAAAATCTTTGCCAAATATATATCTGACAGAGGATTAATATTTGGGGTGTATAAGGAACTCAAAAAATGAAATATTAAAAAATCAAACACACAACCCAATAAATAAATAAGTTCCAGAACTGAACAGACAGTTCTGAAAAGAAGAAATACAGATGACATATAAACATCTAAAAAAGTGTTCTACATCCTTAGCCATCAGGGAAATGCAAATTAAAACTACTTTGAAATTCCATCTCACTCCTATCAGAATGGCTATCATCAAGAAAACAAATGACAATAAATGTTGGCAAGGATGCAGAAAAAGAGGAACCCTTCTACACTGTTGCTGGGAACATAGTCTGGTATAGTCATTGTGGAAATAACTGTGGAGGTTCTTGAGACAGCTAAAAATAGATTTGCCATATGATCCAGCTAAAGCACTCCTAGACATATATCCTAATGACACTTCTCAGTACCTTAGAGATATTTGCACAACTATGTTTATTGCTACTATATTCACAGTAGCTAGGAAATGGAACCAGCCTAGATGTCCCTCAGCAGATGAATGGATAATAAAGATGTTGTACATTTACACAATGGAGTTCTATTCAGTGCTAAAGAAAAATAAATTTATGAAATTTGCAAGGAAATGGATAGATCTGGAAAGGATTATACTAAGTGAGATAACCCAGGCCGAGAAAGCTAAATGTCACATGTTCTCTCTCATATGTGGATTCTAGCTACAAATGTGTAGACTTGTGTGTGAGCTGGAGCCTAAAATCAGTAGCAGATGGCCAGTCAGCTAAAAAAGACTATAAAGGAGGAAGGAGATAGGAGGACTTAAGGAGATGGCATTGTATATATGTAAATAGAATAACAGATTACAGGGAGTGGAATGGCCTAAGTGAGGCCAGGGGAAGAAATTGAGTGAAAAAAAGGGGGGAGGTGGGATGAGGGTCAATCAAAATTCAAGATATTTAGAATAAGACATATGAAAGCCTACTTTTTTGGATAATAGCACATCCAGAAGCCATAGATTGTTGATAGAAAATTTTCAGTGCCAGAGATGGGATACCTTCCAGTGAGTTGTTGGCTAGGGAGCTCCCTGTTGCCTCCAAGGCCCTTGCCAAGGCCCTTGGTTTCCTATAAGAAACAGATGGTAAGAGCCACATGCCTGGGCAGTAAGGTCACTGAGAAATCAAGCTGGGGCTGAGCTGAAAACCTGCTCCACCAACTGAAAGCTGGAAAAAGCTGCACTGCCTGCAATCCTATGGGAGACAGAAGTCATCAGGGTTGTAAACATTGGACACCGGAAGCCTCAAATTTGGCCAACCAGGCCAAATGACCAAATGGATGCAATAGTGGAATGTCTGCTCTAGGTGAAACCACCTGCTCTCTAACTGGACTTGAGGCCTGCACTATGGGAGGGAATACATGCCTGGTACTGAGAACCTAATCAAAAGCCTATGGCAGAGGAGGTCATGAAACTTAGGAGTATAAAGCCTGCTCTTGTCTCATTAAATGCATATATTATGCTCACCAAATTGCCCAGTAAGCACTACACTTGATGACATCAAAATAAAAGAGACTAATGAAGAGATGGAGGGGATGTGGTGAAGAGTGGAGTTGTAAAGGAGAAAGTAGGGGAGCGGAGGGAATTATCATGGTTTATTGTCTGTAAGTATAGAAGTTGTCAATAAGGAGTTCCCTGCGCAGTCAGTATGTGGGCGGGTGTGGCAGTCTGAAGTGAGTAGGCCGGACCCATTTCTGCCCCATCCCACAGCCCAGGTCTGTGCTCATTGCCCAGTCAGTGTGTAGGTTCCTCCTACCTCCCCTGTCTAGGTTGCCATGCACTGGTCCATGTCCTGGCACTGGTCCATGGCCTGGAGGGCTCAGCACGAAGTAGGCCAGATCCCTCTTATCTTATTCCTCCTAGTCCCCTGGTCCTAGAAGGTCCCATTGTGCCTTGCTCAGGGAGTCCTGACTCCTGTGTGACCTGTGGAATCAGGCCTTTTGCTCTGATATCTTGACTGGAAAACTAAGTACCAACATCCCTGCTCACCTGAGTCAGAGGGTGAGTGGGCCAAAGGACACAAACTTGCTTCCTCCTCAATAAAATAAAGAGTCTTCCTAAAATGGGTAGACAACAACACAAAAAAATACAACAGAAGTCAGAAAACTGAGAGATATCCCCCAAGGATGCCTAGACCTACTATGGAAGAATCGAGAGAAATCAACAGAAATTCATTCCCAAAATAAAAACACAACAACCAATGAGACCCTGATTTAAAAAAATAATCACTGACTTTGAAGCAAACTATCAAAGAACCAACAATTGTATCAATGAAATTGAACAGAATCATCTCCTAGAGCATTCAGCTTTTGACAGTAGGCTTAACTTGATGGAAGAAAATATTATAACCCTCCAAATAGATATGAATAAATTGAAGGTAAATCAAGAAATGGAAGACCTCAACAACCAGATGATTAAGCTTAATGAAGACATGATCAAATGCAAGAATGAACTACAAGGCGTCTCGTGCCTGACGTGTGGGTAAGCTGCTTCCAGGGGTCGCCAGGGATGGAATGAAGGGACAGGGACCGTGTGGAATGGTAGGTCTGGATGAGCTGGCCCTCTGGGCGGTGCACTGCGTCGCCGCGAGAACCCGGGAAGCGCCTCAGCAGGGTGGAGCGATTCACTTGTCTCCGACAATGATATTGTAGGACAGATCAGACATTTTGTCACAATGCCTGAAATAAATACCAACCACCTTGATGAGCAACAAGTTCAACTTCTGGCAGAAATGTGTATTCTTATTGATGAAAATGACAATAAAATTGGGGCTGACACCAAGAAGAATTGTCATCTAAATGAAAACATTGACAAAGGATTATTACATTGAGCTTTTAGCGACTTTTTATTTAACAATGAAAATAAGCTTTTGCTACAGCAGAGATCAGATGCTAAAATTACCTTTCCAGGTTGTTTTGCCAGCAGTTGCTGTAGTCATCCATTAAGTAATCCAGGGATCTTGAAGAAAACAGTGCCACTGGTGTAAGACGAGCAGTACAGAGGCGTTTAAAAGCCGAACTGGGAATACCCTTGGAAGAGGTCCACCCAGATGAAATGAAGTACTTAACGCAAGTTTACTATAAGGCACAATCAGATGATATCTGGGGTGAACATGAAATTGATTATATTTTATTTTTGAGGAAGAATGCAACCTTGAATCCAGATCCCAATGAGATCAAAAGCTACTGCTATGTGTCAAAAGAAGAACTGAAAGAAATTATGAAAAAAGCAGCCAATGGTGAAATTAAGTTAACTCCATGGTTTAAAATTATTGTAGATACTTTTCTCTTTAAATGGTGGGATAACTTGAACCATTTAAATCAGTTTGTTGACCATGAGAAAATACATAGGATGTGAGTGCATAAGTGAATGATTACTGAACAATTTCTTTACCTAGTAAGAATGGGATTTTTTTTTTGTTTTAAATTGGGCTCCCTCTTATGATACAGATACGTTTCAGTGAGAATTTGTGTGGGTGAGAAAAGAAAACAACTGACTTACAATTTTGTACTAACTTATATGTGCTCTGCTGTTTGTAAAACATTTATGAGGCTATTGTAAAATGGATACAGCAACTAAAACAATTTAAACAGTAGAAAATTAATTGATATGACAAACTTGAAGAAATAAGTAAAACTATTTACATTTTGACATTTTCAGAACACTTTGCCATTTTCCAGGTGCTTTATATATTATTAAATTTTATCATGGCCTAGAAATAAGCAAAGGAAACGGTTTACAAAACAGTCCTCATTCTCTGATTAAACTGTCAGAGCAGGGCTATACAAGTAGCTCAGTGATAGTGTGATTGCCTAGCAGGCATGAGGCTGTGGGTTGTTGAATGCCCCTAGTGCCCCCACCTCCCCCAGAGAAGGACAAAAGGCAGAGCAGGGTCAAAGGAAAGTAAGTGGTATCCAGTCAGCATCCTCAGTCTTCATACCTGACTGATTTCAGGAGTCCCTTCATAATAAAAAACAAATCCGGATTCTCCAATTTCTTCTGTACTATGACAGAATTTGCATATAACTTCACACATCCTCTCTTATACTTCCTATCCTGTCTAGAGTACTTACAATACCTAATACAGTGTGAATGGTTGTTATCCTATGCTGTTCAGGAGATAAGGGCAAGGAAAAGTATATACATGTATAGAGTACAGATGCAAAAATTTTTAAATATTTTCAATACATGTTGACTGAACTCTTAGATGTGGAGGTCCAACTATATAGCCTACCTTCTGTCATTCTAAGTTATTTTTGTACTTTATCCTGAGAATCACTTTGCTACATAAAGTTAACTGTTACTTTTGGTAATGATAATTAGTTGACTTTCAAATTCTATTTGCCATTTAGCAGCCAACTCTTTTTTCAGAAGTACAGGGGAAGCAATGCTACTCATAAGATGGGATTGAGTCCTCTACATAAGTTAAAACATTTGGCTCTGTCAGCATTTGGTCTGGATTCTTCGTTGTGGGGCCATCCTCTGAGTTGAATGTTTGAGAGTGTCTGCCCTCTACACATTAAATGCCATTTAGCACCCCTTTCTGCTATGACAACCAAGATTGTAACAATACCAAATGCCCCCTAGAGGACAAAGTCACCCCTAGTAGAGAGCCACTGTGGTCAGGGTTTATTTTACAGGCAGAAGTTAGTGAATAACAATGAGAAAATTTTTATGGAATAAGTATCTCTCATATGTAAAAGTATATATTGGTTGGGTACTTTATAAAACTTGCCACATGTTTGTCAAGTTTGAAATCTTAAGGCAGGTTTATTCTTAACTGCTGTGTAATGAATAAAATAAAATTTTCTTAGGAAGTTAAAAAAAAAGAATGAACTATAAGAAGCATCAAGAAAATCAGAATTTGAACTGAACTCATATCTCAAAAAAGAGATGGACAATATACAAAACATTACAACAGAAAACAAAAAGCAAGTAGAATTTATGAAAACATATCTAGAACCACTCACCAACAGAGTTACTCATCCTCTGACCTGGCAGATAGAACAGAAGAAGTTGATTGGGAGGCCAAAAACTTTGCTAAGTTCAAAAACTCAGGTGAACAGAATATGAGGGAATTATGGGACACTCTAAAACCACCAGATAGCCAGATCATGGTCATACTAGAAGGAGAAGAAATCCAGACTGAGCCATAGAAAACATACTCAACAAAATTATTGAAGAAAATTTTATGAATCTTGCAAAACACAGACCCATCCAGATACAAGAAGCCCACAGAACACCAAACAGGCAGGACCAAAGAAGAAACTCTCCAAGATACATTACAGTTAAGGCACTTAACAATGAAAACAAAGAGAGAGTGCTAAAAACAGCAAGAGAGAAGCAATTCACAACATACAAAGGCAATCTCATTAGAATAACATCAGTTTTCTCAATGGAAACCCTGAAAGCCATAGGGTCTGGAATGGAACACTTCAAAGTCTATGGCTTCCAACACAAGCTACTTTACCCAGCAAAAATATCCTTCATAATAGATGATGAAAGAAAAATTCTATAATTATATGAACACAAAACCAAACCTACAGAGAATACTCCACACAGAACACTCAAACAACCAATCTAAGGAGCCAACAAGATCACAATAACCAAAATAGACCAGGATCAAAACAGTACATAACACAAGTAAGCACCCAACCACATAAAACACCTCATCATGGCAGGGATTAGTTCAAACCTCACAGTAATAACCTTAAATATCAATGGTCTTAACTCACCCATCAAAAGACACAGGCTATCAGGATGGCTCAAAAGACTGGACCCTTCTATCTGATGTTTTTAAGAAACCTACTTCACCACTAAAGATAGACACCTCCTCAGGGTAAAAGGCTGGAAAATGATATTCCAAGCAAATGGAAATTTAAAAAAGCAGGTGTTGCTATATTAATCTCTGACAAAATAGACTTGTAACCAAATATAATAAAAAAGGACAAACAAGGTCACTTCTTACTCATCGAGGGAATGATCCAACATAAGCACATCACAATCATAAATATATAGACCCCAAACATGTGGGCACCAAAGTTTATAAAACAAAATCTACTTAACAATAAAACAGAAATAAACACCAACACCATCATAGTTGGAGACTTCAATACTCCACTATCATCAATAGATAGATCATCCAAGCAGAAAATCAACAGGGAAATAATAGAGCTCAACAACATCATAGATCAGCTAGACTTAAAGGATATCTACAGAACTTTCCACTCCAGTTCTACAGGATACACATTCTTCTCAGCAGCCCATGGAACCTTCTCCAAAATTGACCATATATTAGGCCATAAAGCATGCCTTAATAAAGTCAGGAAATTTGAAGTAACTTCCTGTACCATGTCAGATCACAATGCTTTAAAGCTAGAAATTAACAACAAGAGACACAGCAAGAATGCCACCAACTCCTAGAGTTACACTTTTAAACAATGAATGGGTTATGGAAGAAATCAAAAAGAAATTGTAAAATTCCTAGATTTCAATGATAATGAAAACACAACCTACCAAATCTATGGGACTCAATGAAGGCAGTCATAAGGGGAAAATTCATAGCCCTAAATGCCTTCATTACAAAGACAGAGAGATCACAAACCAATAACCTGACTGTCCACCTAAAGGAATTGGAAAAACTAGAAGTATCCACCCCAAAGAGCTCCACATAGAAAGAAATAATCAAGATTAGAGAAGAAATTAATGAATTGGAAACTAGGAAAACAATTTTTAAAAACCAATGAAACGAAGGGCTGGTTCTTTGAAAAAACAAACAAGATTGACAAACCCCTGGCCAAAGTGATCAAGCACAAAACAGAGAAGTCTCAAATTAACAAAAATTGGAAATGAAAAAGGAGAGATCACTACAGACATCAATGAAATTGGAAGAATCAACAGAGCATACTTCCAAAACTTCTACTCCACAAACTTAAATAATCTGGAAGAAATGGATGAATTCCTAGACACATATCACATACCCAAGCTAAACTCAGAGCAGATTAATCTCCTAAACAAACCTATCACATCCATGGAGATTGAAAAAAAATAATCAAAAAACTCCCTAAAAAGAAAAGTCCAGGACTGGATAGATTCTCAGCTAAATTCTATCAAACCTTCATAGAAGAACTGAAACCAATTTTTCTCAAACTGTTCCACATAATTGGAGACCAGGGAATCCTCCCTGACTCCTTTTATGAAGCTAGCATCACCCTAATACCAAAACCAGACAGAGATGCAATAAGGAAAGGAAATTATAGGCCTTTATCCCTAAAGAACTAAGATGCAAAGATCCTGAACAAAATCCTTGCAAACCAAATTCAACAACATATCAAAAGCATTATCACCATGATCAAGTAGGCTTCATTTCAGGGATGCAGGGATGGTTTAGCATACAAAATTTAGTCAATGTAATACACCACATAAATAAACTGAACCATAAGAACCACATGATCATCTCAATTGATGCAGAGAAGGCCTTTGACCAGATACAATGCCACTTCATGATCAAAACACTGGAAAAAATAGGCATGGAGGGTTTATATCTCAACACAATAAAGGCTATATATAAAGCTCCTAAAGCCCAAATAATTCTTACTGGGGAAAAACTCGGGGAGTTCCTACTGAGATTGGGAACAAGACAGGGGTGCCCACTCTCACCACTACTCTTCAACATAGTACTAGAAGTACTACCCCAATCAATAAGACAGGAGAAAAAAATAAAAGGGATTCAAATTTGGAAGGAAGAAGCTAAGTTAGCCCTATTTGCAGATGACATGATCCTAAATATAAGTGACTTGAAAGTCTCCATCCCAAAACTTCTAAAGGTGATAAATACCTTTAGCAAAGTGGCAGGATACAAAATCAATGCACAAAAAATCAGTAGATTTTCTATATGTAAAGGACAAGTATACAGAGAAAGAAATCAGTGAGGCCATCCCATTTTCAATAGCAACAAAAAAATTAAATACTTTGGAATATCACTAATAAAGGATTTGAAAGAACTATAAAATGAAAACATAAAAACACTGAAGAAACAAATAGAGGAAGACTTAAGAAGATGGAAGGACCTCCCATGCTCCTGGATAGGTAGAATTAATATTGTGAAAATGGCAATTCTACCAAAAGCAATATAAAGATTTAACTCAATACCAATAAAAATACCAGCATCATTCTTTACTGAGACTAAAAAAATGATCTCAAAATTCATGTGGAATGGTAGAAGGCCTCGGATATCCAAATATATCCTCAGCAAAATAAACACCTCTGGTGGTATCATCATACCTGATCTGAAGCTTTATTACAAAGCCAATGTGACAAAAATAGCATGGTACTGGAATAAAAACAGAAACATAGACCAATGGAACAGAATTGAAGACCCAGACTTTAGGGCAAGCAACTACAGCTACTTGACTTTTTATTTATTTATTTATTTATTTATTTATTTATTTATTTATTTTGTTTTTTTGAGGTAGGGTCTCACTCTAGCCCAGGCTGACCTGGAATTCACTATGGAGTCTCAGGGTGGCCTCGAACTCATGGCGATCCTCCTACCTCTGCCTCCCGAGTGCTGGGACTAAAGGCGTGCACCACCACGCTCGGCCAGCTACTTGATCTTTGACAAAGGTGCCAATAATGTAGGCTGGAGAAAAGATAGCATCTTCAACAAATGGTGTTGAACAAATTGTATGACCATATGTAGAAAAATGAAATTAGTCCCACTCATTTTGCCATACACAAAAATCAAGTCCAAATGGATTAAAGACCTCAATACAAGACCTGAAACACTTTAACTACTGGAAAAAAAAATAGGAAGCACACTCCATGTACAGGACTGGGAAAAGACTTCCTAAACAATACTCCAGTAGCCAAGGAAACTAAACAAGCACTCAATTAATGGGATCTCATGAAACTAAAAAGCTTTTGCACAGACAAACATACCATAAGCAGATCCAATAGATTACCCACTGAATGGGAGAAAATCTTTGCCAGCGACATCACTAACAGAAGCCTAATATCTAGAAGCTACAAAGAACTCAAAAAACTAAACAATAAAAAAATCAAACAACCCACTCCATAAGTGGGGCAGGGAACTAAATAGGGAGTTCTCAGAGGAAGAATTACAAATGGCTAACACATACTTAAGAAAATGTTCAACATCCCTAATCATTAGGGAAATGCAAATTAAAACAACTATGAGATTCCACCTTACCCCAGTAAGGATAGCAAACATTTTTAAAAAATAAATGAAAACAAATGTTGGCAAGGTTGTGGAGAAATAGGAACCCTTATTCACTGTTGGTGGGAATGTAAGCTGGTACAACCACTGTGGAAATCAATTTGGGGACTCCTAAAAAGGATGAATATAGAGTTACCAGTAGACCCTGTTATTCCCTTACTGGGCATTTACCCTTAGAGCTCCACATCTCAATTCAGAGATATTTGCTAAACCATATTTACAGCTGCTCAATTCATAATAGCTAAAAACTGGAATCAACCCAGATGCCCATCATTGGATGAGTGGATAACCAAGAAATGTTATATCTACACGATGGAATTCTACTCAGCAGTAAGAAAAAAATGACACATTGAAATTTGCAGAAAAATGGTTGAACATGGAACAGATCATTTTACGTGAACTTACAAAATCACAGAAAGACAACTGTTGCATGATCTCACTCATCTGCAGTTTCTAACCTGGATCAGCCCAAGTTGCTGACATAACTGAATAACATCTTGAGGCTTGGACAATAGGGAGGGTAGGGCTTGGGAGAAGTGAAAGGTTAACAAAATCTGAACCCAAATTGAACTGGTACCATAGAATCCTATATCCTGAAAATCAGACTAAAAGGTGGAACTCTCAAGCAAGCCTTAGAGGGAGCACCTGAATTGAAGGGACCTGGAGAGAGTGAGACAAAACCTAACCTCAAATTTCTCCTGTTTCTCTTTCTTCTCTGGATTTTGCTTGTTTGTTTTTGGTTGGTGCTCGCCTGTAATTCCATGTACCAGGATGTGGTCCACATCCACAATGAGCTGTTGATCAGAGAGACCTACTAGGTCTCCCAAAACAAACAAGACAGACTTCTGTCAGAGGACTTGATTACCAACCAGAGGTTAATGGTAAGACCCTACTGCTTAAGACACCAATCTCTGTCAGCACAGACCATGGAGAGACCTGATTGGAATCCAGAGGAGAGCCATTCCTCAAATAATTAGCCCATCTAGTGCTAGAAGGTGCTACATGAGCTACCAGGAGAAAGTGGCCAACATCTGTCCAAGCAACTCAGTCTAAGCGACTCAGAAGCAAACAATATGATATGATGCTCACATAAGTGCAATAGTGGCACACAGCCATGGTGTGTAAGCAACTGCTCTTTGATTGGATAACAGATCTGCTCAGTGGAAAGGTAACCACCTCTGAAACTGGGAAACAAGTCAGAATCATATCCAGATAATGATTCTGCTTTCCATTGTCAAGCTCCCACTAACCTTACACTACAAAAGTGTCTGGACCCTTATAATTCTCTCTAAATTAATAATGGTTATCCCATTTAACTGGCACTAACTTCACTCTCTGTTGAAGAATCTGCTTCTCTTTTTCAGATGGGAACTGGCCTTGAGATAAACAACCCAGCGCACTCCACCCCAGCCCCAGCTGAAACCACAGAGGAATTGGGGAAATGAGCAAGAATGCTGTGCTCTTGGTTAAGTTGGTATCAGCTGGTGGAGAGAGATACTGAGGACACCCAACACCTACCAAACCAGACATCTAGATGCTCCTAAGTGCCCATAACTGAAGTAGACTTAAAATGTTCCCAGCATGGCTCAGGGACTCTTGCCCAAGAGAGGGCAGAAAGATTGTTAGAGCCACAAGTTGGGACATTTTACACAGAGACATTACATCTCCCCCATAACTGACTGCTGCCCCATAATGCATGACCCACAATACCCATGGGGTTGACCTGAATCCTAAATGAGGAGGTCCTCTTCAGAAAAGGGGCAGGGAGGAGGGAAAGGATGGTACCAACATGTGATGTTTACATACAAAAAATGTCCATATCTATTAATAAAAAATAAAAAATATATATTTAAAAGTTGTCAATAATGAAATTATACATTAAAAAAAGAAGAAATACAGGGATGGCTTAGTAGTTACAGTACACACAGGAGCATGGAGAAGAGTTACATGGTGTACACAGAAGCATACAGATGTATCACAGGTTCTTGCATCTGTCCTTGCTTAACTTACAAAGCAAAATTGTGTGATTAACAAAGTGCACTCTCTGTAACATTATTGATGGGCCATGAAGATCACTCAGTGGAGTAAGTGGAGTAAGTAAAGCATGCCTTTAATCCTAGCACTTGTGAGGCAGAATTAGAAGAATTGCTGTGAGTTCAAGGCCACCCTTAGACAACATAATGAATTCCCCATCAGCCAGGGCTAAAGCAAGACCCTGCCTTGAAAAAACAAGAAAAAAGAAGCCAGGTGCAAGTCTATGTGAGACAGCCAAGGCTGTCCTCTGATCATGCATATGATGTGCTATGGCACATGTGTGGTCACTCTCACACACATGAACATATCCACATATGTGCAACAAACATGGTTGGGGGGAAAAAAAAAAGATGTCTAGTGGAGGAAGGCCAGTGAACCAAAAACAAAAACTTGGAGTAGCTGCTTAAAGAGAACACAAATAGAACCAACTGAGCAGCTGTGGTACAACTCCAGATATCCTGCACAGCCTCCTTTTCCCCATCCATTAGTGCCATGAATGCCTGGATAACTTATCCACCCCCCAGCCACAGAGCATTCAGCATAGCAATCAGAACACCAGATCCAGCGACCCAAGCAGCCTAACCAAGTCCACAGTGCAACAGAGAAGGATCAAGGTGGGCACTCAGCAATCATGAGATTGGAAGCCATCCCAAAAGGTAACAGGGCCTACTTACACAAAGCCAGGCCTTCATTGGAAGCACTAATCTTGCCTTCCATGTCAGGGCAGGTTATATGTCAGATTTGATTGATGTATTCTTGGTTGGCATTGCCATTCTCACATAAGCTCTATTATGGTACTGCCTATTGTTGCCTTTGATGTTTCCTGATTTGTAGGGCCTTTGTCTTTTTCTTCTGTTATTACTAGGGGCAAGGTTTCATTTGGCACCAAGCTGATTGGAAACCCATTTCAGACTAGGAATCTCAGCCTCCCAGTTGACAGAATGAAGGATGTAGGGCTTTATAAGATTATCTTTTTGTTTTAATCCCACTCTTGCATAAATACTCTGTACTGGTTTATTTTAATATTTTATTTATTTATTTGAGAGAGAAAGAAGTATAAAGGGAATAGGCACACCAGGGCTTCTAGCCAGTGCAAATGAACTCCAGATGCATGTTGTGCATCTGGCTTATGTGGGTCCTGGAGAATCAAACCTGGGTCTTTAGGCTTTGAAAGCAAGCAACTTAATCAGTAAGCCATCTCTCCATCCCTCTGTGCTGGCTTTGAATATATATATATATATATATATATATATATATATATATATTCTATATATTCTATATATTCTATATATTCTATATATATATAAATTCTAAAATTCAACTGAGATATATATATGATATATATATCTCAGTTGAATTTTAGAATTTGCCAGTAATTTACTCTACCCAGACTGCATAGTAATATATATATATATATACATATATATATATATATATATATATATATATATATACATATCAGTTGAATTTTAGAATTTGCCAGTAATTTACTCTACCCAGCCTACTAGAATACTTGCATAGCAGGCAAACTCAACACCTAAGGTCACTTCTATTGTTACTCTGGGAGTAATATAACAGTCACATTTGGCACCTTAAACTCCTACCCTGAAGATATATAAAGTCAGATTTATGTGCCTAAGAATACTGCAGTAAATTAGAAAACTCAGCATCAAATTAAATAAAGATGTAAAAAATATATATTATAATACAAGAAACACAAAATATTAAGATAATACAATTCCACCAAAACTTATAAATCCATCAGTAATGACTGCCACTGAGACTGATTTAGATGAAATGCCTGACAAAAATTTCCAAAAATCATTATACCTATGCTCAAAGAAATCAAAGGAATCAAAAAAGAAAATGAACTCCTGAAGGAATCCCAAGCAAACACAGGAAATCAACTTAATGAAATAAGGAGGTAAATTCAAGACATGAGTAACAAAACAGAAAAAATGAAAAAGAACCAGTCAGAAATGCTAGAAATGCAAAACAGAGTAACTAAAATAGAAAACTCTGTAGGAAGTCTCACCAGTAGAATGGATCAAGGAGAGGAATGAATATCTAAACTAGAAGACAGATGGGGTAGCAGACCTAATACAGTTCCAAAAAGAGAAAGACAAACTAATAGGAAGGCATGAATGGAAATTTCTAGACATTCAAGACACTAGGAAGAGATCAAACATAAGAATTTAGGGCATTGTACAAGAAGAATTTCACTCCAAAGGCATAGCATATATTTTCAACAAAACCATAGAAGAAAATTTCCCCCAAATAGGGAAAATGATGTGAATACAGATAGAGAAAGCCTTTAGAACACCAAATAGACAAGACATGGAAATAACATCTCTTCACCAAACTATAATTAAACTACCAAGTACACAAACCAAGGAAAATATATTGAAAGCAGTTAGAAAAGGCAAGTCACTTATAAAGGCAAGTCCATCAGGATAATAGCAGAGTACTGAATACAAATTTGAAGTGGCAGAAAGGCTTGGAATGATGTATTCCAAATTCTGAAAGAAAAGAACTGTCAACCAAGAACACTTTACCCAGCAAAGCTATCCATCCAAACTGATGGAGAAATAAGGTCATTCCACAACAAAAACAGGCTGAAGGAATGTATGATAACCAAGCCAGCTCTACAGAAAATGCTTAAAAGGACCCTCCATGCTGAAGAGAAAGGAGAGCACACATATGAGGAAATAGGAAAAATAAATCATACTTGAAAAGCACTTAATACAAGAGAATAAAGGGAGAAAAGGAAGCACTACAAAACAAGAAGAATGGTGACTTCAAATACATACCTTTCAATAATAACTCGTAATATCAATGCCCTCAATCCCCCAACCAAAAGACACAGACTTGCAGATTAGATTAAAAGGCAGGATCCTTCTGTTTGTTGCCATGAAGAAGCCCATCTCTCCATAAAAGACACACACTATCTTGGGGTGATAACGGTATTCCAAGCAAATGGGTCTAGGAAACAAGCAGGTGTTGCTATCCTAACATCTGACAGAACAGACTTCAAGTCAACATTAGTGAGGAAGGATAAAGAAGATCACTTTATATTTATTAAAAGAAAAATTCAACAGGAAGATATTACAATTCTAAACATATATGTACCTAACATTGGTCCTCCCAGTTTCATCAAACAAACACTATTAGACTTAAGGTCACAGATAAAGCCAAGTACAATTGTAGTGGGTGACTCCAATACCCCATTCTCAACTATTGACAGATCATCCTCGCAAAAAATAAACAGAGAGACATTTGGATTCAATCATGTCATAGAAAAAACAGACCTAACAGATATCTACAGAACATTCCATCCAAATGCTACAGAATACACATTTTTCTCAGCAGCACATGGAACAGTCTCTAAAATAGACCATATAGAACACACAAAAAAAATCCTAACAAATATAGAAAAATTGAAATAATTCTTTGTACCTTATCTGATCATAATGGGATTAAACTACAAATCAGCAACAATAAAAACTATAAAATCATAAAGACTAAACAGAACACTACTAAATGATGACTGAGTCACTGAAGAAATCAAACAGGAAATAAAAAAATTAATAGAACCAAATGATAATGAGAGCACAACATACCAAAACTTTTGGGACAAAAAGAAGGCAGTCCTAAGAGGAAACTTTATAGCTTTAAGTGCCTACATTATGAAATAAGAAAGGTTGCAAGAAAACAACTTAATGCTTCACCTTAAGACTGTGGAAAAAAAATAACATGGTAAACCAAAAATTAGGATATTAGAAGAAATCATTAAGATTAGGACAGAAATTAATGAAATACAAATCAAAAAACCATACAAAGAATCAATGAGACAGAGTTGGTTCTTTGAAAGGGTACACAAGATTTATAAACCATTAGCAAATCTGACCAAAAGAAAGAGAGAAGAGACATAAATTAATAAAATTAGAAGCTGGGCATGGTGGTGCTTGCCTTTAATCCCAGCACATGGGAGGCAGAGTTAGGAGGATCACCATGAGTTCGAGGCCACCCTGATACTACATAGTGAATTCCAGGTCAGCCTTGGCTACAGTGAGACCCTACCTCGAAAAACCAATAAATAAATAAATAAATAAATAAATAAATAAAATTACAGATGAAAAAAAGCCCCATCACAACAGATACCAGAAGAAATTCAGAAAATCATAAGGATATACTTTAAGAACATATACTCTACTAAGATAGAAAGTCTGAAAGAAACGGATTATTCCCTAGACTTAAATGACCTACCAAAATTAAATCAAGGTGAGATAAGCCGTTTAAATAGACTTATAACAAGTACAGAGATACGGGCAGTTATTAAAAAAAATCTCCCAACTAAAAAATGTCCAGACCCAGATGGATCCCCTGGTGAATTTTACCAGACCTTCATGGAAGAACTAACACCAATGCTTCTCAAAGTTTTCCATAAAAGAGAAAAGGAATGAATTCTACCAAACTCCTACAAAGCCAGCATAACCCAGATACCAAAACCAGACAAAGATAAAACAAAAAGGAAAAAATAAAAAGAAAGTTACAGACCAATCTCTGTTATGAACATAGATGCAAAAATTCTCAACAAAATGCTGGCAAACAGAATGCAAGAATATATCAGAAAGATCATTCACTCCAACCAAGTAGGCCTTATCCCAGAGATGCAGTGATGGCTCAACATATGCAAATTGATAAATGTAATACACTATATAAATGGACTTATGGACAAAACCCACATGATCAGAAGAGGCATTTGACAAAATCCAACATCCCTTCATGGTAAAAGTCCTACAGAAACTGGGAATAGAAGGAACATATCTAAACATAATAAAGGCTCTTTATGACAAATGTACAGCCAACATAATACTAAATGGAGAAAAACTTGAAGCTTCTTAATCCAGGCAGCTACAACCATCTGATTTTCAATGAAAATGCCAAAAAAAAAAAAAAAAATTGTTGGAGAAGAGACAGCCTCTTCAACAAGTGGTGCTGGGAAAACTGGATGTCTACATGTAGAAGGATGAAAATAGATTCTTGTCTCTCTCTATGCACAGGAATCAAGTCTAAATGGGTAAATAAATAAATAAATATCAGACCTGAAACTCTGAAACTGCTAGAGGAAAAAGTAGGGGAAACCCTCCAACATATTGGCATAGGCAATGACCTTCTGAATATAACCCCAGTTGCTCAGGAAATAAAGCCACTAGTCAACCACTGGGACCTCATGAAATTAAAAAGCTTTGTACAGCAAAGGACACTGTGAATAGAGCAAAGAGACAACCTACAAAATGAGAGAAAATCTTTGAGAGGTATAAATCTGACAGTGAATTAATATCCAGAATATACAAAGACTCAAAAATCTAAACAATAAAAATCAAACAACCCAACTAAAGAATGGGCTATGGAACTAAATAGAGAGTTCTCAAAAGAAGCAATACAGAAGGCATATAAACATCTAAAAAACTGTTCTACATCGTTAGCCATCAGGGAAATGCAAATTAAAACTACTTTGAGATTCCATCTCAATCCTGTCAGAATGACTACCATCAAGAAAACAAATGACAATAGATGTTGGCAAAAATGCAGATAAACCAAAAAAAAAAAAAAATGCAGAAAAAGGGGAAACCTTCAACACTGTTGTGGGAATATAGCCTGGTACAGCCATTGTGGAAATCAATGTGGAAGTTCTTGAGACAGCTAAAAATTGATTTACCATATGACCCAACTATATCACTCCTAGACATATATCCTAAGGACTTTCCTCACTACCTTAGAGATACTTGCACAACCATGTTTATTGCCACTCTATTCACAGTAGCTAGAAAATGAAACCAGCCTAGATGTACCTCAGCAGATGAATAGATAATGAAGATGTGGTACATTTACACAGTGGAGTTCTATTCAGTGGTAAAGAAAAATGAAATCATGAAATTTGCAGGGAAATGGATGGATCTGGAAAGGATTATATATATATATATTTTTTTTTTATTTATTACTCAGTTCTGTATTCAGCAAATACAGTCAGTTTGGTACCATTATTAGGCTCATCCGTGACCTACCCCCTCCCCTTGGCCCCTCCTTGTTGAGGTATACGGGTCATGCATTGTGGAGTTAGCCCACAGTTACGGGTAAGCTAAATGTCTCTGCATATCATGACCCAACATGTGGCTCTGACATTCTTTCCGCCCCCTCTTCCGCAAAATTGGAAAGGATTATATTAAGTGAGATAACCCAGGCCCAGAAAGTCAAATGTCACATGTTCTTTCTCATATGTGGATTCTAGCTACAAATGTGTAGACTTGTGTGTGAGCTTGAACCAAAAATCAGTAGCAGAGGCCAGTCAACTAGAAAAAGGCTATAATGGAGGGAGGAGAGGGGAGGACTTAAAGGGGTGGTAGTGTATATATGTAAATAGAAGAACAGTTTACAGGGAGTGGGATGGCCTAAGCATGGTCAGGGGAAGAGATTGAGTAAAAGAAGGGTGGGGGAGGGTTAATCAAAAGTCAAGATATTCGCCAGGCGTGGTGGTGCACGCCTTTAATCCCAGCACTCGGGAGGCAGAGGTAGGAGGATCACCATGAGTTCGAGGCCACCCTGAGACTCCATAGCGAATTCCAGGTCAGCCTGGGCTAGAGTGAGACCCTACCTCAAAAAACCAAAAAAAAAAAAAAAAAGTCAAGATATTCAGAATAAGACATATGAAAGCCTACTTTTTTGGATAATGGCACATCCAGAAGCCATAGATTGTTACTAGAAAATTTTCAGTGCCAGGGTTAGGATACCTCCCAGTGAGTTGTTGGCCAGGGACATCCTTGTTGCCTCCAAAACATTACAGGCTATTTTCAAGGCCCTTGGTTTCCCACAAGAAACAGATGGTAAGACCCTGTTGCTGAAGTCTCCACATGCCTGGGTGGCAAGGTCACTGATAAATCAACCTGGAGTTGAGCTGAAAACCTTCTATCTATAGACCAGATGACTAAAAGCTGGAAAAGGCTGCACTGTATGCAGTCCTATGGGAGATAGAAGTCATCAGCAGTAAAAACAGTGGACACTGGAAGCCTCAAGTTTTACCAAACAGGCCAAATGACCAAATGGGTGCAATAGTGGCATATCTGTTCTGGGGGAAACTAACTCCTCTCTAATTGGACTGTAGACATGCTCTATGGAAGAGAATATATGCCTGGTACTGAAAACCTAATCAAAAGCCTATTGTAGAGGAGGTCATGAGCCTTAGGGGTATAAAGCCTGCTCTTATCTGGCTAAATGCATATATTATGCTCACCAAACTGCCTTGTAATCAATACACTTAATGTTCATATTAATATATTAATGCTACTCTCAATTTTGGTTATTGAAGCTTCTCTTTTCAGATGGCAGTGATCACTGGGATGATCCAAAAGGCAACATAGTGCTGAGAAGAAGGGAAGGAAGAGTGTCCACCACTGAAACATCTCTATCATACCCTCCAAGGCCCAAGGTCCATTGAGGGAGAGGTGGTGGAAAGAATGTAAGAGCCAAAGGATAACAGTTTGCAATAACTCTTTGCAACACAACTGTCCAGAGAGAAATTGGCCTCAATATTCATGACCTTGCAGTGCCTAGAAATGCCTTCAGAAGACCCTCATAATAGGAAGAAAAAAAAGGATGACATCAAAATAAGAGACTAATGGAGAGAGAGAGGGGATATGATGGAAAGTGGAGTTGTGAAAGGGAAAGTGGGAGAGGGGAGGGAATTATTATGGTTTATTGTCTGTAAGTATAAAAGTATAAAAGTTGTCAATAGCCAGGCATAGTGGGCACGCCTTTAATCCCAGCACTCAGGAAGCAGAGGTAGGAGGATCGCTGATAGTTTAAGCCAGTCTGAGACTATATAGTGAATTCCAGGTCAGCCTGAGCTAGAGTGAGACCCTACCTTGGAAAAAGAAAAACTTTACACATTAAAAAAATAATAAAAATAAATGCTAGAAATGCAAAACAGAGTAAATCAAATATAAAACTGTGTAGAGCTGGGCATGGTGTGCATGCCTTTATTCCCAGTATCCAAGAGGCAGACATAGGAGGATTACCATGAGTTCAAGGCCATCCTGAGACTATATAGTTAATTCCAGGTCAGCCTGGGCTAGAGTGAGACCCTACCTCAGAAAAAAAAAAAGAAAAAGAAAAAGAGAAAGAAAACTCTGTAGAAAATCTCACCAGTAGAATGGATCAAGATGAGCACAGAATATCTAAACTAGAAGACCAGGTAGCAGATCTAATACAGTCCAACAAAGAGAAAGACAAACTAATAGGAAGGCATGAATGGGAATCTCAAGACATTCAGGACACTATGAAGAGATCAAACATAGGCTGGAGAGATAGCTTAGTAGTTAAGCAGTTGCCTGTGAAGCCTAAGGACCCCCGTTCGAGGCTTGATTCCCCAGGACCGACGTTAGCCAGATGCACAAGGGGCGCATATGTCTGGAGTTCATTTACAGTGGCTGGAGGCCCTGGCGCGCCCATTCTCTTTCTCTCTCTATCTGCTTCTTTCTCTCTCTCTGTATGTTACTCTCAAATAAATAAATAAATAAATAATAAACAAAAAAAATTTTTTTAAATGATCAAACATAAGAATTCAGGGTATAGTAAATAGAGAAGAATTTCACTCCAAAGACATAGTAGATATTTTTGACAAAATCATAGAAGACAATTCACCCCAAATAGGGAAGTGGTGCCAATGCAGATACAGAAAGCTTTTAGAATTCCAAACAGATAAAATCAGGAAAAACCCTCTCGCTGCCATATTATAATTAAACTACAAAACACACAAACCAAAGAAAATATATTGAAACCACAGAGAGAAATCAAGTTACATATAAAGGTAAATCCATCAGGAAAACAGCAGATTACTCAACACAAACTTTAAAACCCAGAAGTGCTTGGAATGATGTATTCCAAGTTCTGAAAGATAAAACTGTCAACCAAGATTACTTTATCCAGTAAAGTTACCCATCAAATTGATGGCAGGACATTCCACAACAAAAACAGGCTAAAGAAAAATATGACCTAACTAAACCAGTTCCACAGAAAATACTTGAAGGTATACTTCATATTAAAGAGAATGAAAGCACACTGATAATGAAACAGGAAAAAATAAACCATACCCAAATAATAGTTAATACAAGAGAATAAAGTAGAAACAGGAAGAACAACAAAATAAGAAAAATGGCAAGAATAAATGCAAACCTTTCAAAAATAACTCTTAATATCAATGGCCTCAATGCCCCAACCAAAAGACACAGGTTTTTCAGACTAAGTTAAAAAGCATTACCCTTCTATTTGTTACCTCCAATAAACTCACCTTTCCATAAAAGATGAACACTATCCTAGGGTAAAAGGATGGAAAATGCTATTTCAAGCAAATGGACTTAGAAAACAAGCAGGTGTTGCTATTCTAAGATCTGACAGGATAGATTTCAAACCAACAATAGTTAAGAAAGATAAAGAAGATCACTTTATATTGATTAAAGGAACACTCCAACAGGAGGACATTACAATTCTAAACATATTTGCAGCTAACATGGGGGCTCCCAATTTCATCAAACAAACACTATTAGACTTAAGGTCACAGATAACACCAAAAAAAGTGTAGTGAGTGACTTCAATACCCCTCTTACCAATTAACAGGTCATCCCAGCAAAAAAAAAAACAAACAGAAAAGCATCTGGATTATATTAGGTTATACAAAAAATGGACCTAACAGCAGCACCTGGAACATCCTCTAAAATAGACCATATATTATGAAACAAAGCAAATATTGACAAATACAGGAAAATTGAAATAATTCCTTGCACTCTAGCTGATCACAGTGGGAATAAGCTCCAAATCAACAGCAAGAAAAGCTATAGAGCATTCACAAAATCATGGAAACTAAACAGTTCACTACTAAACAATGAATGGGTCAGGGAAGAAATCAAGAAGGAAATCAAAAAATTCATAGAATCAAATAATAATGAGAACACAACATATAAAAGCCTTTGGGGCACAATGAGGGCAGTTCTAAGAGGAAAATTTATACCTTTAAGTGCCTATATTAAGAAATTAAGCTGGGCATGGTGGTGCATGCCTTTAATCCCAGCACTCAGGAGGCAGAGGTAGGAGGATAGCTGTGAGTTTGAGGCCAGCCTGGAGCTACATAGTGAAGTCCAGGTCAGCCTGAGCTAGAGTGAGGCCCTACCTCAGAAAACCAAAAAATAATAATAATAATAATAATAATAATAGTAGTAGTAGTAGTAGTAATAATAATGATAATAATAATAAAGAAATTATAAAGGTCACAAATAAACAATTTATTGCTTCACCTTAAGGCCTTAGAAAAAGAAAAACAAGGTAAACCAAAACTCAATAGATGGGAATAAATAATAAAGATTAGGGCAGAAATAAATAATAATAATGATAATCCAAAGAACCAATGAAACAAAAGGTTAGTTCTTTGAAAGGATAGCTGCATTGATAAACCCTTAGCAAATCTGACCCAAAGAAAAAGAGACACAATTTAATAAAGTTAGAGATGATAAAGGAACCATTACAAAAGATACCAATGAAATTCACAAAATCATGAGGATATACTTTAAGAAGATATACTCCACTAAGTTTAAAAATCTGAAAGAAATGGATGAGTTTCTTGGTTTATGTGACCTACCAAAATTAAATCAAGATGAGATAAACCATTTAAACAAACCTACAACAAGCATAAGGATCAAAATATTTATAAGACAAATCTCCCAAAGAGGAAAAGTCAGGCCCAGATGGATTTACTGGTGAATTTTACCAGACCTTCATGGAAGAACTAATGCCATTGTTTCTCAAACTTTTCCATAGAATAGTAAAATAAGGAATACTACCTAACTCCTTCTACAAAGCCAGGACACCAAAACAAGATAAAGACAGAACAGAAGAAAAAAATTACAGCCAATCTCCCACATGAACATAAATGCAAAATTTCTCAACAAAATATTGACCAACAAAATACAAGAATATATCAAAAAAGATCATTCACCCTGACCAAATAGGTTTTATCCCAGAGATGCAGGGATGGTCCAACATACACAAGTTGATAAATAGACTGAAGGACAAAAATCACATGATCAGGTCTGGAGAGATGGATTAGCAGTTAAGATGTTTGTCTGCAAAAAAGGGCCCAGGTTCAATTCCCCAGGACCCATGTAAGCCAGATACACAAGGTGGCACATGCATATGGAGTTTGTTTGCAGTGGCTGAAGGCCCGGACATGCTCGTTCTCTCACTCTCTCTCTTTCTCTCTCTCTCTCTCCCTCCCTCCTTCTTTCTCTCTCTCTCAAATAAATAAAATAAACAAATAATTTTTTAGAAAATCACATGATCATCTCAATAGATGCAGAAAAAGCATTCGACAAAATCTAACATCCCTTCATGGTAAAAGTTCTACAGAATCTGGGAATAAAAGGAACATATCTCAACATAATTAAGGCTATTTATGACAAACCTACAGTCAACATAATACTAAATGGGGAAAAACTTGAAGCTTTTCCACTAAGATCAGGAACAAGCTAAGGGTGTCCACTGTTTCCACTTTTACTTAATATAGTACTGGAAGTCTTAGCCATAGCAATAAGGCAAGAGACACTCATAAAAGGGATACAAATTGGAAAGGAAGAGATCAAATTATCCTTATTTGCAGTTGATATGATTCTATACATAAAGAACCCTAAAGACTCTACCAGCAAACTGTTAGAGCTGACAAACACTTTTAGCGACATAGCAGGACACAAAATAAACACACAGAAATCAGTAGCTTTCCTATATACTAACAACACACATGCTGAGGAGTAAATCAAGAATCACTCCCATTCACAATTGCCTGAAAAAAAAATAATAATGTACCTTGGAATAAACCTAACCAAGGAAGTTACAATGAAAAGTTTAAAACACTCAAGACAGAAGTTGCAGAGGACACTAAGAAATGGAAAGACATCCCATGTTCTTGGATTGAAAAATCAATATTGTGGAAATGACAATATTACCAAAAGCAATCTACACATTTCATGCAATCCCCATCAAAATTCCAATGGGGGTGGGGCTGGAGAGATGGCTTGGCAGTTAAGGCATGTGCTTGCAAAGCCAAAGGACCCTGGTTCGATTCTCCAGGACCCACATAAACCAGATGCACAAGGGGGCACATGCATCTGGAATTCATTTGCAGTGGTTGGATGCCCTGGTGCCCATTCTCTCTCTCACTCTCTGTGTGTCTCTCTCTACCTCTTTCTCTCTCTCTCAAATAAATAATAAAATATATTTTTAAACAATTCCAATGGGATTCTTCACAGAAAATAGAAAAAAACAATTATAAAATTCATTTGGAAGCACAAAAAGCCTCGAATAGCCAAAAAAAATTTGAGCAACAGAAATAAGGCTGGCACTTGATTATCAACCAGAGGTTAATGACCCTACTGCTGAAGAAACCTTATGCTGTCAGCACCAACCATGGAGACACCTGGTTGGAATCCAGAGGAGAGCCAGTCCCCAGACAATTAGCCCATTTAGTGCTGGAAAGCACTACATGAGCTACCAGGGGAAAGTGTCCAACATCTGTCCAAGCAACTAAAAGTCTAAGCGACTCAAAGCACACAACCTGATGTGATGCTTATACAAGTGCAATAGTGGCACACAGCCATGGTGGGTAACCAATTGCTCTTGAATTGGCTAACATATCTGCTTAGTGAACAGTAAACCCTATCTGGAACTGGGAAACACATCAGAATCATATCCAGAAAATGATTCTATTTTCCATTGTCAAGCTCCATTAACCTTAGACTATAAGAGGGTCCTCACCTTTTAATTCTCTCTAAATTAATAATGATTATCCCATTTATCTGGTGCTGACTTCATTCTCTGTTGGTGAATCTGCTTCTCTTTCTCAGATGGGAGCTGGACATGAGGAGATAAACAATCCAGTGCACTCCACACCAACCCCAGCTGAAATCACAAAGGAATGGGGGAAATGAGCAAGAGTGCTGCTTTCTTAGTGAATCTGATGTTGAAGGACTCAGGAACCAGATGGACACCATGACAGCCTTCAGAGTCCTCAGTAGGCCTAAGTTTCTGTTTCCCGGCAAGGTCTAAGCTTTTATTTTCTGGTAAAGGTGGGTTTAACAGTTACTGGAAACTGATTACACCATACATTCCTGTAGTCATAGATAAGTTCAATTCACCTAGCCCCAGCCCGCCAACTTTTAGTCTGCCAACTTTGCCTGCCAAAATCCTAAGCCAATCAGAAGAGTACAAGTGCAGTTACTGTTTCAATCAACCAATCGTGTACCCATCTGTATCAGACAGCTTCAGGTTCTTTGAGATGAACTTCCAGACCAGGCACAGTTATGGAGGAAGGGATATTTGTTGAAGCTTACAGATCCAGGGGAAGTTCCATAATGGCAGAAGAAACTGGCCTGCCTTCACAGGCCCAAGCAGAGAGAGAGAGAGAAGCACAAGCCTAAAGCCAAAAGCCACACAGCACACTTCAGGAACTCCAGCTAGGCACACTTTGCATATCTTCAGATTAAAATCTGAAACCTACCACCACACCTTAAGATCCACCCAGTGACACTGCCTCCAGCCAGGTGGCTGCAGATGCAAACTACAAACAATAAAGAACTGAATATATTGGGGGCCATCTATTCAAACTACCACATCATCCCCTTCTTCTATGTTCAAATCCCTATAAAAACCCTACCCTCTCGCCACTCGGGGCTCTTGTATGGATCCACTGTGTTGGTGAAGTAGAGACTGAGCTTAAGCCCGAATTAAAGCTCCTTGCCCTTGCATAAGTGTTTGGTTCTCCTTGGTGGTCACTGGGGGTGCCAAGAACCGGGCATAACAATATCAGCACAAGGGTGATGGAGATAGACACTGAGGACACTCAACACCTACCAAACCAGAGATCCAGATTCCTAAGTGCCCATCACTGAAGTAGACTTAAAATGCTCCCAGCATGGCTCAGGGAACTTTGAGGAAAATGGGGTAGAAAGATTGTTAGAGCCACAAGTTGGAACATTTTGCACAGGGACATTGCCTCTTCCCCTCCCCCCCCCCATAATGCAAGACTCACAATCCCAAGAGGACAAGGGGCAATGATGTCAGATCTTTAATTACTTCCAGCTGAATGAGGATTTAGAATTATGGCAGTTAGAAAGTCTCTCCCAGAGAGGGGAACTATTTTAAAGGACTTTTATTTATTTTTTTTTTATTTTATTTTTGGTTTTTCGAGGTAGGGTCTCACTCTAGCTCAGGCTGACCTGGAATTCACTCTGTAGTCTCAGGGTGGCCTCGAACTCATGGCAATCCTCCTACCTTTGCCTCCCGAGTGCTGGGATTAAAGGCGTGCACCACCACGCCCGGCTCTAAAGGACTTTTAAACTGTATTTATGGAGTGAAGGAAGATAATCTTGGAAGGAAATGCTGGGGAGAAAGAATAAAAGTAAGGATTTAATGAGAAGAGAGTACACAGCAAACTAGTCACCTTTAGGATTATTTTTCTTGTAGACTTTTAGACCTTGGGAGTGTGGTAGTTTGATTCAGGTGTCCCCCATAAAGTTGGGTGTCCTGAATGCCATGTCTCCAGCTGTTTGTGATTTGGAAATTAACACTCCTTGAAATAGTATATTGTTGGGTCAGGCTTATTGGTTTTATAACCAGATTCCCCTTGCCAATGTTTGGCACACTCTCCTGTTGCTGTTGTCCACCTGATGTTGGCCAGGGGTGATGTCCATCCTCTACTCATACCATCATTATCCCCTGCCATCATGAACTTCCCCTTGATTCTGTAAGCCAAAATAAACCTATTTTTCTCCCACAAGCTGCTCTTGGTCAGGTGATTTCTGCCAGCAATGCAAACCTGACTGCAACAGTAAAGTTGGTACCAAGAGTGGTGTCATTGCTACTAGACACCTGAGTGTGCCTTTTGGTCCTTTGGAGCTGATTTTTGAGAGGAATGTGGAAGGATTTGAAACCTTGACCTAAGAGATGCCTTGCAGTGCTGAAAGTACAGCTTGATGGACTGTTCTGGTCAGAGTAGAAAGATCTGAATGCAGTAAAAAACTAAGGACTGTGAGGTTTGGCTTATGAGGGTGAGAAAGAACTTTGCCTGGACTGGGCTAGAAGCAGTTTGTGTGAGAGGCTTGCTGTTGTGGCCATATCCTGAAAAGTTGTGCAGGGTTGCTTTGCATAGGAATGGACTGGTGTGAGCAGAGGGATATGGCCTGAATCTGTTTCTGTATGGCTTGTAAAACAGAAGAGATATTAGTAGTTATCAGGAATGTATGCACAACATTTAACCTCAATAATGGTGAATATACCATCTTTTATATAATAGTCTTTTAAAGCATACCTTTTTGAATTTGTCCTGGGGGTAGCCATGGCCAAAGATTGCTACTATAGAACCATTGGGTGTCATTAAGGACTGTACAAATATATTTTTGGCCTCAGGACTTATTTAATGATGTCCTGGCCCAAGTTAGAAGACATTAACCATTGTTCCCAGTATAAGGAAGTCTTCTGAATTAAGTGACCCTTGGTCAGAGTTATACATATTAGGTTTGAAAATAACCATTTTGACATCTATTGTTGTTTTTGGTTTTTTCTTATTATAGAACTAGAATTATTAGAGATGGGGACTACATGTCTTAAGGCCTTGTTTGTTTTCCTTTTTGGAAAGCTCTTGTGTTACTTAATAGGTCATTCATATATTTGAGGTATCCCTTTATTTTTAGTTATACAATTCTCTTTGGGTGTTTAAGACCAAGCTGATAGCCAAAATTTCATCAAGGGTTTATTTTGGAAGTCACTAATCTCTCTCCATAGGAGACATTAGGGACCAAAGAGTAGCCCTATAGCTTTTTGACACTGGTGTTATCTGTTAGGATAAGTCAGAGCCATGCTCACCAAGTAGTTTTCTCTTTTTGGGAAAGTACAGAGCACTGTTTTGTTTGTTTGTTTGTTTTCAGTTGTAACTCTTTTTTTCTTCAAACTGTACACCAATTTTTTTACACCAATATTTTTGTTGTTGTGTTTGGGTCTTGACATCCTTCCTGACCAAGAAGACAGGTGAATTACCAAGGAGTCCGTACAGAAGTGCCCCATCATCTCCAGTGGCCTCATGAGCTGGGAGCAGGGGCCAAAATATTGGCCTTTTTACCTCCAGTGAATCCAATTGGCTCTGGCTTCTACATGGTTATTAGAACACTTAGAAATGAAGTTACACCAACATGGATGTATGTAAATATACAACACATTTGATTACTGAAAACGATCTTCTTAAAGAATGGCACAAAAACTTAAAAGTCATTTTGTCCAACCTTTTTAAGTTTAATTGTTCTGTGGCAGCATAGTCCACTTCTGAAGCATAGAAAGTAGGTATATCTTATCCTTTAAATACCTAATAGCTATAAATACAGGCAGAACCTGTTAGTAGTCTTGAAAATAATATACATCTAAACCAATTTCTTAAACCTAAAAATTGCCAGCAAAAAGACAAGTAAGATAGTATGAAGTCCCATGCTTGGAGAGGGAGTTGCCTTACTTCCTATCGATCTTAGGGTCCAAGATTTTGTCTGGGGGTCCAGGCTCATTGTGACCCCCAAGAATGGGGAGAGGATCCTGGCTCACTGCAACCCCAGAGAATGGGGGGGTGGAGCTCCCCTGCCGGTCCTGTCCCTGAGATATGACTGGAGGTTCAGCCTGCTGCAACCCCTCCATAGCCTGGAGCCTTCATGTCAGACAGCTTATGTTTGCTTTAACCCAGGGCCCTGTCTATGTCTGACAGGGGTGGAATGGCTTAAGTGAGGTCAGGGGAAGAGATTGACTAAAGGAAGGGTAAGGGAGGGTTAATCAAAATTTAAGTGTGGTGGCACACACTTTTAATTCCATCACTTAGGAGGCTGTAGTAGGAGGATTGCTGTGAGTTCGAGGCCACCCTGAAACTACATAGTGAATTCCAGCTCAGCCTGGGGTAGAGCAACACTCTACCTTGAAAAAAAAAAAAATTAAGAGGGTATGAATAAGCCATATGGAAGCCTACTTTTTTTTTGTAAAATGGCACTCCCAGAAGCCATAGATGGTTACTAGAAAAATTTCAGTGCCAGAGATGGGATCCTTCCAGTGAGTTGTTGGCCAGGGAAGTTCCAGATGCCCCAAAACATTACAGGCCACTGCCAAGGATCTTGGTTTCCCACCAGGAATAGATGGTAAGACCCTATTGCTGAAGAGTCCACATGCTTGGGAAATTCACTGAGAAATTAAGCTGGAGCTGAGATTAAAACTCCTCCATGTAAACCAACTGACAGAGAGCTGGAAAAGGCTATGCTACATGCAGCTCCATGGGAGAGAGAGAAGTCATCAGTGTAGATAAACAAGGGTGGACACTGCAAGCCTTAAGTTTGGCCTGCCAGGCCAAATGGGTCAATTATAAAAGAATAAAAGTAAAAAAGACAGGAAATGAAAAGAAAAGAATCAACATAAAAAAGAAGTTTGGCCAGGCATGGTGCCACATACCTTTCATCCCAGCATTTGGGAGGTAGAAGTAGGAGGATCACTGTGAGTTCAAGGTCACTCTGAGACTTCACAGTGAATTCCAGGTCAGCCTGGGATAGACTGAGACCCTACCTCAAAAAATCAAAAAAAAAAAAAAAAAAAAAAAGAAAGAAAGTTTATTTCAGCTCACAGTTTAAAGGAATATAGTCCATTATGGTGGAGGAAGGTATGATGGTATGCAACTGTCCAATTGGGACTTCTCACCCCACCCCTTCTTGTGGAACAGGAACTTGAGAGCAGACAAGAAGTTGAATTGGACTATAAATCCTCAAGGCCTGTCCCCAGTGACACTGCCAGCTGGGAAACAAGTGTGCAAACAAATGAGCCCATGTAAACTGTTAGTTTATAACAAAGTTACAGGAGCAACTGTATCCCAGAAGGAAATCCTGTCTGCTAACTACAACTCTGTGTGCATTTCTCATGGAAGATAACCCCAGGGGAGGTCACATACTGTCCAAGGGAAGGGGAAATCAAGCTTTTAGGAACTGTTTCTCAAGGACTTGGCATCTGAGGTAGGGCATTCCTCTCATCATAGCTTTTAACAGACGCTGCATGTAGGGTAGTCTTCTTCTCCCCAGACAGATTGCCTCTTACTTTAAACGCTCTGGGTTTTCAATCTCATATCTTCTAGATAGCACAAATGACCAGGTGGACACTCTTTCCTGAAGCTCGGGGCTATGTGCCAGGGTTGATTTTCTGTCACTGCTTCACAACTGCTTATGACTAACCTTGAATATGATCTCTAAAGTCCAGATCAAAAATTGCATCTTGGGGGCTGGAGAGATGGCTTAGTGGTTAAGCGCTTGCCTGTGAAGCATAAGGACCCTGGTTCGAGGCACGATTCCCCAGGACCCATGTTAGCCAGATGCGCAAGGGGGCGCACATATCTGGAGTTCGTTTGCAGTGGCTGGGGGCCCTGGCGCGCCCATTCTCTCTCTCTCTCTCTCTCTCTCTCTCTCTCTCTCCCCCTCTCTCTCTGCCTCTTTCTGTCTCTGTCACTCTTAAATAAATAAAATTTTAAAAATTGAATCTTGGTCTGGAGAGATGGCTTAGTGGTTAAGGTACTTGCCTGCAAAGCCTAACAACCCATGTTCTATTCTCCAGATCCCACATAACCCAGATGCAAAAGGTGAGGCAAGCGCAAGGTTGCACATGCCCACTAGATGGTGCAAACATCTGGAGTTCCATTGCAGTGGCTGGGGCCCTGGGCCAATTCTCTACCTCTTCTCTCTCTCCTCTCTCTCTCAAAAAAAAAAATTAAAAAAAAATGTATCTTGCACATTACTGTTCCAGGAGATTTTCAACTATCTGAGCCCTGCCCCCATGCCTCCCTGGATGGTTCTGACTCAAACCCCTAACAAGGACATTTCCCATCTTAGCCAAAGTTATGGTTTGAATATGAAATGTCCCCAGCTGGTAGTGCTATTTTGGGGGTTTATAGATATGAGGCCTGGCATGAAGAAGTAGGTAACTAGAGGAGGTCTTTGGGGATATATTTCTTTGGTCCTTTCCTTGTCATGCTCTGCCTCCTGTCTATCATGAGGTGAACAGGTCTCCTTCCCTATATGCCTTACTGTATTGGTTACTTTCTTACAACTGTGACTAATTTCCTGATCCGAAGTAACTTAAGAAAAGAAGGGTTTATTTCAGCTTACAGTTCAAAGTTATCATCCATTATAATGGGAAAGGCATTGTGGCAGGAGCTTTGTGGAAATTGGTTACACTGCGTCTGCCATCAGGGAACAGAGAGCAATGAATGCTGCTGCTCAGTTCATTTCTCCTTTTTTTTTTTATTTAGAGAATACTTTATTAGTTTCTGTAATCAAACCCACGTAGATAAGACCTTATATATTTAATACAGTGCGTTACCCCTGTACAAATGGAAAAAAAATAAGTTTAACATTTCTAGACCAATATGGCTGTTAATTTCTGTACAATGCCAACTCAACATGGTAAACAGGGATTTTTTTTCCAAAGTTGACAGCACAGCTAAAGTCTCCAAAAATTCAAATTATATATATATGTATATATATTTATATTTATATAAAAAGACCAATAATAGCGGTATGTTATGCGTCAATAGCAGCAACAGCTTTTCCAGGTTCTGCAGTTGTCTGAACAAAATTGTAGAGTCATCCAGCATGCTTATTAAAAAAAAAAATGTAAAAAACAAAACCCCAGAAAACAGCCAAGTTCTGTTACTGTTATGGTACCTGGCACCAGTTATTTATTTGTTTTTGTTTTTTTAAGCTTCCCCATCATCATCTGGAAAGAAAACATTCTAGAGTAACATCATTACACACAGCTCCAATAAAGCAAAGTCACTACTACGCAAGTTTCTGCATACAGTGTAGACCTAAAAATCTTTATGGTTAGACAAAACACCAGAAATAGGAGGAAAATAATACCTCTGAGGAGGAGCTCAGCCTGGCCAGCTGGGTGATCCCAGCTAATCCATCCGCTGTGGTTTCTTTGTTTCCTTATGTTCTTTAGATATGGTGATGGCATTGATAGGCTGGGGTGAGTTGAAGATAACTGGTGCTGGATAAAGGAGCCTTATTTTTTATTACGGCAGCTTGTTATTTTTGTAAGGTGGTGATTGGGTTGAACACAATCAAAGTACAGTGGTAACTGATCTTCCCTTCCTGGATGAATGAGCAGATGATTCAATATTGATGTCAGCATCCTCATTTCTCCTTTTCATGCAGTCCAGGAATCCACCCTCTGGGATGGTGCTGCCCTCAGTAATGGGGGAGGTCCTCCCACCTCAATTACCTAATCTAGGAAATCCCTCACCAACATTCCCAGAGATTTGCTTCTATGGTGATTCTAAATCCTGTCCACTTGCCAGCCAAAGATTAACCATTACACTTGCTGTGGGCCTGGAATCAACAGAGCCCATCATGACTGACTGAACCCTTTGAAACTGTGAGCCAAAATAAATCCTTCCTCCTTGAAGTTGTTTCTGCCAGATATCTTGTCACAATGATGACAAAAGTAACTAACACAGCCCCTATCTACATCTCCAAAGTCACCCTACCAAGAAGGTCTTTCCTCATAGAATATTTGCAGTCATTTGGCTTCTGATCTGGTGGCCCCTCATTCACCTCATTGTTTAGAAGGTGAAATCTTTTGTCCATCTGAACTCTGCCCACCTCATACAACAATGGCATATAGAGCTCCTCATCACATGGTTAGTGTTCCACAGTCTGCTCCCACTGTTTAATCAGAGAACCCAGAGCATGATCCTACACCCTCCATGTGCTATCCACCTGAAGTTCTGAAGACTCTGTGGCAGTGAGATTTTAATGTTGTTCATGTCCGCTTGACTTGGATTCTTCATACTGTCACATCAGACCAGCTTGTGAATCAAAACTGAGAAAAGCTGGGTGTGGTGGTGCACACCTTTAATCCCTGAATTCAGGAGGTAGAGGTAGGAGGATTTCTGTGAGTTCAAAGCCACCCTGAGATGACACAGTGAATTCCAGGTCAGCCTGAGCTAGAGCAAGACCCCACCTTGAAAAAAAAACACAAAAGAAAAAAAGTTGTGGTATATAATATGTGGAGGTTTGCTCTTTTATGTATGCATGTGTATATATGGTACATATGCATGCATGTGTGCATCTGTATGTGTGGGGCACATGTGTGCTCATGCTTGTAGGGGTCAGAGGTTGACATTGGGTGACTTCCTGTATACTCTCCACTTTATTCTTTGAGACAGGGTCTCTCATCTGGAACTCTCCAATTCAGCTAGACTCACTAACCAGCAAACCCCAGGGATGTTCCTGTCTCTGCATCCCTGGTGTTGGGCTTAGTGGTGCACACCAGCCTACCTGGCATTCACATAGATGCTGAGGATTTGTACCTGGGTCCTCGTGCTTGTTCAGCAAGTATTTTACCCACTGAACCATCTCCACAATCCCCATGCTGGCTTTTTAAACACTTGTGCCTCAGGTAGGTGTGGTGGTGCATACCTGTAATCTCATTACTTGGGAAACAGAGGCACAAGGATTGGGACTAATTTAAGGCCAACCTAGTCTACATAGTGAGTTCCAGGCCAGCCATGGCTACAGAGTGAGACCCTGTCTCCAAAAAATTGAGTGTAGCTGAAGAGATGAATAACAGCAGTTCCTGTTGCAAGCATGAAGGCCTGAAACTGCTTGAATTTGAAACTCCAGACCCCACATAAACAGCTGGGTGTGGCCATACCCACCTGTGATCCAGTCCTATAAAGGGAAGCACAGAGGAGGGAATCACCCAGACAAAGGGCTGGGAGAAACAGCCAGTGTGGTGGTTTGACTAGATGGCCCCCAATACATTCAGTTTTTTATTTGTTTGTAGTTTGCATCTGCATCCACCTGGCTGGAGGCAATGTCACTGGGTGGATCTTAAGGTATGGTGGTGGGTTTCAGGTTTCAATCTAAAGATATGCAAAGTGTGCCTAGCAGGAGTTCCTGAAGTGTGCTGTGCTGTGTGGCTTTTGGCTTGTGCTTCTCTCTGTGTGTCTACTTGGTCCTGTGAAGGCAGGCCAGCTTCTTCTGCCATTTATGGAACTTCCCCTGGATCTGTAAGCTTCAATAAACACCCCTTCCTCCATAACTGTTCTTGGTCTGGAAGTTCATCTCAGCAAACCTGAAGCTATCTACTACAGCCAGTAAGAGACTTTAGCTCAAAATAAGAGTGGATGGGACTGGAGAGATGACTCAGCAGTTAAAGGCCCTTCCGTGCAAAGTCTGGCTCATGGATTCAATTCCCCAGTATCCACATAAAGCCAGACACACAAAGTGACACATGTGTCTGGAGTTCATTTGCTGTGGCAAGAGGCCCTAGCTTGCCCATTATCCCCCCCACCCCCACGCACCTCTCTCTTTCTGTCCTTGAAATTAAACAAAGTTTTTTTTTAAAAAATGCTTCTTAGGTCAGGTGTGGTGGTACATGCCCTTAATCCCAGCACTCAGGAGGCAGAGGTAGGAGGATTGCCATGAGTTCAAGGCCAGCCGAAGACTACACTGTGAATCCCAGGTCAGCCTGGGCTAGAGTGAGACCCTACTTTGAAAAAAAAAAAAAAAAAGGGAGGGCTGGAAAGATGGCTTAGTAGTTAAGGTATTTGCCTGTGAAGCCTAAAGACTCATTCAACTCTCCAGGTCCCACATAAACCAAACACATAGTGACACAAGTGCACAAGGTCATACATGTGCACAAAGGGGTGCACACATCTGGAGTTCTATTGCAGTAGCTGGAGGCCCTGACATGCCAATTCCCTCTCTCTCTCTCTCTTTCTCTCTCTGTCTTGCATTTAAAAAAAAACAGTGTGTTGGGTTTGCCTCAGGAAAAAAAAAAAAAAAGCTAAGTTTGGCATGGTGGTACACACTTTTAATCCTAGCACTACAGAGGCAGAGGCAGAGGCAGAGGTAGGAGAATCACTGTGAGTTCAAGGCCAGCCTGAGACTACAGAATGAATTCCAGGTCAGCCTGGGCTAGAGCGAGACCCAACCCCCCCCCCCAAAAAAAAAAAACAGAGAAAAGCTTTTTAAATAAAAGAATGAGTGGAAGAGTGATGGTGTGGGACACTCAACATTCTGCTCCAGCCACTTGAGGAGACCACAAGAGCATACACTACATACACATACCACATCACACACGCACACACACACACACACACACACACACACACACAGACTGACTACACGAGCAAAAACAAAAATGAATTAAGCCCAGAGTTGTGGCACACACCTACAATCCAGCCCTTGAGAGGCTGAGCTGGGAGAATTACATTGAGGTTGCAGATCAGTCTAGGCTAAAAGGAGGTCCTGCCTCAGAAAAAAAAAAAAAGAAAAAAAAAAAAACTAAAAGAAGGAGGATGAGGGCTGAAATGATGACTGAGGGAATTAATTAAATCCATGTCTAGAAATGACATAAGCTTCTACTTATATGTTACTGGCCACAGCAAATCACATGTCCATGCTTAATTTCAGAAAGGGCAGAAAAGTGCCATCTACTGGGAGTCTAGGAAATCCATTGGTGGATTTTTTTTTTAATAGTCTGAAAGGTAGGCACAGTAATTGTACTCCCATTTAGTGTCACCCATATCAAGGTCCACCAACCCCAGTGTGCCAGTCCTCTCTGCCACCCTTTGTTCCTAAGAGAAACTTCCACTCTTTTGTCCCTGCTCACCTTTCCCACATCACCCTAAGATTAACTTCCTAGTATATAAGCTGTCCTTTGACCTTTGCTACTGATCTCTATCTTCTGTCCTCAAGCCACATAAACATGGAAAAGACAAGACAAGCCTGGAACCTTTCAAAACCAAGTCTAAATGGAGCACTCAGGAGCCATAGATTATTACTAGAAAATTTTCAGTGCCAGAGATGGGATATCTTCCAGTGAGTTGTTGCCCAGGGAGGTCCCTGATGCCCCCAAAACATTATAGACCATTGCCGAGGCCCTTGGTTTCCTACCAGGAATAGATGGGAAGACCCTATTGCTGAAGACACCACTTACTTGGGCTGCAAGGCCACTGAGAAATCCTGCTGGAACTGAGCTGATAACCTCCTCCATGTAGACCAGCTGAGAGAAAGCTGGATGAAGCCATTCTGCTTGCAGTTCAATGGGAGAAAGAAATCACCAGTGAGGATACTCGACAGTGGACACTGCAAGCCTTATATTTTGCCACCCAGGCCAAATGAGCCAACAGGTACAATAGTGGCACGTCTGTCATGGTGGAAACCAACTGCCCTCTAATTGGACTGGAGGCCTGCTCCATGGGAGGAAATACATCCCTGATACTGAAAACCTACAACAGGGGTAGTCATGAGCCCTAGGGGTGTAACATCTGTTGCTGTCTGGCTAAATGTATATACTATGCTCATCAAACTGCCCAGTAAGCACTTCTCTTAATTTTCATACCCTTATATTAATACTACTTTCACTTTTGGTAGAAAATCTTCTCTTTTCAGATGGCAATGACCTTGGGATGACTCAGAAGGCATCAGGGTGCTGGGAAGAAGTGACAAAAGTGCTCAACACTGAAATATCTCTATTACATCTTCCAAGGTTCAGGGTCCGTTGTGGAAGAGGTGGCAGAAAGAATGTAAGAGCCAAAGGAAGGGCAGGACTACTTACAATGTAAGACACAAAATGGCCTGGATATCCATGACCTCACAGTGCCTGACACTACCTACACAAGACCATCATAATAGGAGGAAAAGATCATGACATCAAAATACAAGAGAGACTGATTGAGAGGGGGAGGGGATATGATGGAGAATTGAGTTTCAAAGGGGAAAGTGGGGGGAGGGAGGGTATTACCATGGGATATTTTTTATTTTATTTTATTTTTTTAATTTTTGTTCACTTTTATTTATTTATTTGAGAGCAACAGATAGAGAGAGAAAGAGGCAGAGAGAGAGAGAGAGAATGGGCACACCAGGGCCTCCAGCCACTGCAAATGAACTCCAGACGCGTGTGCCCCCTTGTGCATCTGGCTAACATGGGTCCTGGGGAATTGAGCCTCGAACCGGGGTCCTTCACAGGCAAGCGCTTAACCACTAAGCCATCTCTCCAGCCCAAGGGATATTTTTTATAATCATGGAAGTTGTTAATAAAAAAACTTTGAAAAAAAAAAACAAGTCTAGCCCCATATAACAGTGGAGACTTCCTGTCCAGGACTTGCAGGTAGAGGGCAGATTCCAAAGCTGGGACCAAGGGCTGTGTACTAACGCTGAGGTAATTGCAAAACCTAGCAACCATGCAAGTAACAAGACCCTAAAACAAAGTCAGGGTGCTGGAAAACATTTAAGCGAAGACTGGCAGGAAAGATGCTGCTCACAGAAACTCCACAAACATCCCATAGTCATACCTTGGAATTCTCTACTGACCTGTGCTTAGTCAGAGTAAAATCAGTTGGTTTTATAAGACTGAGAGTGAAAAAAAAATCACCAGTCCCCAGCCTGTCACTCTTAAGGCAACCTTTTTCAACATTTTTAGCTGATTCTTGGTTTAAAATATTGTATTTAAAATAAAATATATTTAAAAAAATAAAATAAAACATTGTGCTTATTTATTTGCAAGCAGAGAGTGAGAGAGAGAGCGCAAGAGAGAGCATGGGTCACCAGGGCCTCTAGCTGCTGGCAAATGAGCCCCAGATGTGCGTCTGGCTTTACATGGGCACTTGGGAATCAAACCCTTGCCATTTGGCTTTACAAGCAAGTGCTGAGCCATCTCTCCAGGCCTTAGTTGACTTAAAAAAAAAAATTATTGGGCTGGGGAAATGGCTTAGCGGTTAAGGCATTTGCCTGTGAAGCCTAAGGATCCCGGTTTGAATCCCAGGATCCACTAAGCCATATGCACAAGGGGCGCACGCGTCTGGAGTTCGCTTGCAGTGGCTGGATGCCCTCACATGCCCATTCTCTCTTTCTCTCTATCTGCCTCTCTCTCTCTCTCTCTCTCTCAAATAAGTAAAGAGAGAGAGAGAGAGAAAGAGAGGCAGATAGAGGGGGAATGGGTCCACCAGGGCCTCTAGCCACTGCAAATGAACTTTAGATGCATGTAAGAAATCTAACCTGGGTTCTTAGGCTTTGTAGGGGAGTACCTTAACCACTAAGCCATCTCTCCAGCCCTTAGCTGACTTTTTTGATGATATATAGATATATAGAGAGATATATATCAATAACATGCTTATATATTTATTATTAGAATATTTTTAATTTTATACTACCTAATTTATCTATTGGTCTTTTACTCTGAAATATGGGGAATTAGCTCTTTTATGCCAGTATAACATACTCTCCTACTTCCTATCCCCCAGATGTGCTCATACCCCTGATTTGGTTATATTTAGTATTAACATGACTGCATGCATAAATATTGTCACAGAGGCACAAAGTAAAGTGCCTAAGAGCAAGAACTCTGGACATAGACTTCCTGGACTGGGACCCTGCTTCTCCCCCTAGCTGTGCATAACAGCTTGAATAATGCTCAATCAGAGATGCCACGTGCTGATCCCAGAACCTATGAGTATTGAACCTTTTGTGGTAGGAGGGACTTTGTGTCTGTGATTAATTTACTCTGCACTGGCCTCTGCATTGGAGAGATTATCCTGGATTACAATGTCATCATAGGGGTCTTTTACAGAGGAAGGCAGAGATGTGAGGGAAGTACATGTGAGTAGAGAGTTCAGAGGGAGAGAAAATGTTACTCTTCCAGCCTTGAAAATGGAGGAAGGGATGAGGAGCCCAAGAATGTGAGTGGCCTTCAGATAGTAGAAATGTCAAGGACATGGGTTCTCCTGAAGAGCCTCCAGAGTATACTCAAGCCAGCCAGCACCTTCATTTTGGCCTCTCAGGACTTTGTGTGTAGGCTGAGGATGCAGCTCAGTGGTGGTACCTACCTAGCATGTGTGAAATCTTAGGTTTAAATCTCAACACTAAAACAAAAAAACAACAACAAAAACCCAAAAAACTGACTTCCAGTTAAGATGGTGGCGTTGGAACCATGCCAAAGCAGCCTATGTGAGAAAAAGCAAAACAAACAAACAAACAAACAAACAAAACAGCAAAATACACTCTTCTACTAAAAAGTGAGGTATATAAGAAATTATTAACACAGCGGAGAAGAAGGAGAGATCCAGAGTGTTTAGAGACCAAAGAAGCAGGCAGAAGTGGCTCCGGCAGAAGTGGCACTAGGTTCCCATGGCTGCGGCTGCCAGGATAGCCTGAGTCACAGGAAAAGCCAGGTAAGGGAATTTCCCACTCAAACCAGCCTCCTTGCAAACTCAAGAAACATGAAGGGAGGACAGCAGGGACCATCAGAGTGGCTTGTGAGGAAGAGGATCATGAAGACCCGTGTGAGAACTTCAGCCACCATCCAAAGCCTCCCCTCTCCCGCTGCCAGAGCAAGCCCCAGCAAGCACCAGAGACCTGGGGAAGGGAACTCACCTACATAGCACCCAGCACAGGCTATCAAAGCACTGACTCACTGACCCAGCCAACCTGCCTGAGCCCACAACATAGCAAAGAGGGATCCAAGCAGGCACACAGCATAACTGAGTCCAAAGCCATCCCAAAAGGTAACTGGGATTACACCCAGTCAGTACCTACCAAAAAAGCCCAGCATATAGGCTTGCATTGGAAGTGCTAATTGCACCTTACATGTCAGGGTAAAGTATGTGTTAAATCTGATGAATGGTTGGATTTGTCATTCTTAAATAAGCTATATTTTGGGCTTGTCATTTGTTGCTTCCTCTTCTGTCTCTCCTCTTCTGTCATTCATTGGGTAAGGGTCTCACTTGGTCACAAGCTGACCTTGGAGCACTCTACAGACCAGAAATCTCAGCTTCCCAGTTGACAGGATTAAGGGTGGGGGGCAACATACACCCTTAGGGACTATGACTTTATTAGAGGATCTATTTGTCATAATACCTAGTCTTGCATAAATACTCTGTGCTGATTTTCATTGAATGTGTATATTGTTCATTTTAGAGTTTGCCTGTATTTTGTTCCATCCAGCGTACTAGAATACTCTCATAAAAAGCAAACCCATTAACTAGAGTCACTTTTCTGGTTATTTAAGAGTCTTTTAAGAGCCATACCTAGCACCTTAAGTTCTTATCCTGAGGATATATAATGTCAGATTGATTGATACATCTAATAATACTGTAGATAATTAGAAAATCCAAGTATTAAATTAATCCAAGATGCAAAAATCTCTATATTGTAATATAAGAAACAAAAAAAAAAAATCTAGATAAGTAGCCAGGCATGGTGGTGCACACCTTTAATCCCAGCACTTGAGAGGCAGAGGTAGGAGGATTGCTATGAGTTCAAGGCCACCATGAGACTGCATAGTGAATTCCAGGTCAGCCTGAACTAGAGTGAGACCCTACCTCGAAACCCTCCCCTCCCAAAAATCAAGACAATATAAATCCATCAAAAAATATAAATCCATCAAGAATGACCTCTAATGAGACTGACTTAGAAGAAATGCCTGAGAAAGATTTCTAAAGAATGACATAACCATCCACCTAAAGGAACTGGAAAAACAAGAAAAATCCAACCCAAAGAGCTCCAGAAGGAAAGAAATAATTAAAATCAGAGCAGAAATCAATGAACTGGAAATGAAGGAAACATTAAGACAATTGACAAAACAAAGAGCTGGTTCTTTGAAAAAATAAACAAGATTGACAAACCCCTGGCCAATCTGATCAAGCAAAAAAAGGTGAAGCTTCAAATTAACAAAATTCAAAATGAAAAAGGAGAGATCACAACAGAGATAAGTGAAATTGGGAGAATCATCAGGACTTATTTCAAAAACCTCTACTCCACAAAACTGGATAATGTGGAGGAGATGGATAAATTCTTGGACGCATACCATCTACCAAAGCTAGACACAGAGCAGATTAATCACCTCAATCAACCCATCACACTCATGGAGATTGAAAAAGTAACAAAAAACCTCCCAAAAAAGAAGAGTCCAGGATCAGATGGCTTCTCAGCTGAATTCTATCAAACCTTCATGGAAGAACTCAAACCAATCTTCCTCAAACTGTGCCACACAATTGGTGAACAGGGAAAGCTACCCAACTCCTTTTATGAAGTTAGCATCACCCTAATTCCAAAACCAGGCAGAGATGCCACAAGAAAAGAAAACTACCGGCCTATTTCCCTGATGAATTTAGATGCAAAGATCCTAAACAAAATCCTTGCAAACCAAATCCAACAACACATGAAAAGCATTATCCACCTTGACCAAGTGGGATTCATTCCAGGAACACAGGGGTGGTTCAACATATGGAAATCTGTCAATGTAATACACTACATAAACAAGGTTAAACATAAAAACCACATGATCATTTCGATAGATGCAGAAAAGGCCTTTGACAAGATTCAACATCACTTCATGTTCAAAACATTGGAGAGAATTGGCATGGTTGGTTCATATCTCAACCTAATAAAGGCAATATATGAAGCTCTGAAGGCCCAAATAATACTTAATGGAGAGAGACTGGAGGAATTCCCATTAAGATCAGGAACAAGACAGGGTTGTCCACTCTCACCTCTGCTTTTCAATATAGTACTGGAAGTCCTAGCTCAAGAAATAAGACAGGAGAAGGAAATAAAAGGGATACAATTTGGAAAGGAAGAAGTTAAGTTAGCTTTATTCGCTGATGACATGATTATATATGTAAGAGACCCGAGAGACTCCATCCCAAAACTCCTGAAATGATTAACTCCTATAGCAAAGTAGCAGGATACAAAATCAATGCACAAAAATCAGTAGCCTTCCTTTATGCAAAGGACAAAGATACAGAAAAAGAAATAAGGGACATAGTCCCATTTTCAATTGCAACAAAAAAAATAAAATACCTTGGAATAACGTTAACCAAGGAAGTGAAAGATCTATACAATGAAAACATAAAAACACTCAAAAAAGAAATTGAGGCGGACTTGAGAAAATGGAAAGACCTCCCATGTTCCAGGATAGGCAGAATTAACATTGTGAAGATGACAATCCTACCAAAGGCAATATACAGATTTAATGCAATTCCAATTAAAATCCCTAGTGTTCTTCACAGAGATAGAAAAAATGATCTCAAATTTCATATGGAAAGGCAGAAGGCCTCGCATTTCCAAACATATCCTCAGCAAAAGAAATACCTCTGGAGGCATCACCATACCTGATCTAAAGCTATATTACAAAGCCAGAGTAATAAAAACAGCATGGTACTGGCATAAAAACAGGAGTGTAGATCAATGGAATACACTTGAGTACCCAGACTTTGGGTCAAGCAACTATAGCTACTTGATATTCGATAAAGGCGTTAACAATATAGGCTGGAAAAAAGACAGCATCTTCAACAAATGGTGCTGGACAAACTGGATAACCATATGTAGGAAACTGAAACTTGATTCACACATTTCACCATGCACTACACTCAAGTCCAAATGGATCAAAGACCTCAATATAAGACAAGAAACTCGAATACTACTGGAAGAAAATTTAGGAAGTACTTTCCATGATATAGGAATGGAAAGACTTCCTGAACAAAACCCCAGTAGCTCATGAACTTAAACCGTCACTCAACCAATGGGATCACATGAAGCTGAAGAGTTTCTTTACAGACAAGCATACAATAAGCAAAGCCAATAGATCACCCACAGAATGGGAGAAAATATTTGTGGGTTATCCAACTGATAGAGGCCTAATCTCTAGAATCTACAAAGAACTCAAAAACCTAAACAGTAAGAAGTCAAACACCCCACTCACAAAATGGGGCAAAGAGCTGAACAGGCAGTTCACAGAGGAAGAAATAGAAATGGCAAACATACACTTAAGAAAATGTTCATCATCCCTAATCATCAGAGAAATGCAAATTAAAACAACTATGAGATTCCACCTTACCCCAATAAGGATAGCAAACATCAAAAAATCAAACAAAAATAAATGCTGGCGAGGATGTGGAGAAATAGGAACACTCATCCACTGTTGGTGGGAATGTAGGGTGGTACAACCACTTTGGAAAGCAATATGGAGACTTCTGAAAAAGCTGAGTATAGAGATACCAACAGACCCAGTTATTCCCTTACTGGGCATCTACCCTAAAACCTTCAAACCACAGGCTAGAGAGATTTGCTCAACCATGTTTATAGCGGCTCAATTTGTAATAGCTAAGTGCTGAAATCAACCCAGATGTCCATCACTAGAAGAATGGGTAACTAAGATGTGGTATATCTACACAATGGAATTCTATACAGCAGTAAGAAAAAATGACACAATGAAATTTGAGGAAAAATGGTTGAACCTGGAACAGATCATTCTCAGTGAACTTACCCAATCACAGAAAAAAAATCACCACATAGTCTCACTCATCTACAGCACCTAACCTGAATCTACCCAAGATACCTTACATACCCAGCAAGCATCTCCTAGACTAGACACTAGGATGGAAGGGGAGGGAGGGGAGGGCATCAAAGGGGTGGGAAACAGAAATCTAGACCCAAATGGCAATGGTACCATAATTTTCTACTTACTAAAAGACAGACCAAATGGCTGATCCTTCACCAGGCCCTTACAGGGAACACCTGAACCACAAGACACTGGAGAGGGTAAGATTAAGACTACCCTTAATCTCCTACATCTTCCCTCTCTCACTTCCCCTCTCCCTGTCTCTCTCTCTCTTATCTCTAACTCTTGTATATTAGTTATCTTTTTCCTCATTTTATTAGTGGGCACTGACATGTAGCATGTAGAAGAATATCACTAGGTATACACTATATCTCTTCATGTCTTCTTTATAGGTGTGTAATTTCATCAGTATGACTCGGAATCCACTACTCCTTTGTAGGAACTAGCTGCATGACCAGTTTCAGCTAATCTGTCTATGAACTATGAATTATGTATGGTAGTACTTATTACATTGTTTTGAAAATTAAATGGGATAATACATTTTAAGTGCTTAAAGTCATACCTGGTCCATAGTTAAAATTTAAGTATTGGTTGTTGCTGGTGTGGAACATTTTCATTCAAAATATGGGACACTAGAGTTCTTTCTAATAGGGACTTAAATGATTTCAGTTATAAGACATATTTTGATGTACTAGTTAATTATATGCCCTCCTGTTGGAAACTATTCTCTTCTACTAGGACATTTTTCATACTTCTTCATTTATATTTCATGTACATTTCTGTTTTTATTTTGTTTTATAACACATTTAATGAACTTTATCTCTTAGGTTTTCTGTGATTTTATATATCTGATTATATCTTTTTATTTCCTAGAAATATTTCTGTTTTGCAAATAAACACTTGGTCATAAATAAGCCATTTCCTAGCCTCCCTTGCAGCTAGGTTTGTCCATATGTCTAAGTTCTGGATAATATTTACCAAAGGACTCCAAATCAACATATCTCAGAGATATTTGCACATCGATGTTTATTGTAGCATTATTTAAAAATATCTAAGTTATGGAACCAACCTAGGAGCCCATCAACAGAAGTATGAACCAAAAAAAAATGTACATATACACAATAGACTTTCTGTCAGTCATACATAATGAATTCCAGGTCAGCCTGGGCAAGTCCCTACCTTGAAAAAAAGAAAAAAAGAAAAGAATATTGAAGTTATGTTGTTGGCATGAACATGGAGGGAAACTGGAAATATATTAAGTAGATAAGCCAGTCTCAGAAAGACAAATATTAACATTTTCTCTCATTTATGTTCCTAAATTTTATATAGATCTATGAAATCATGTGACATGAAAAGAGAATCAAAGCTGACCAGTGAAACCAAAAGAACTAATAGGAGGGGTGGAGGAAAAGGGAGATGCTAGGAGGTATGAAAGGAAAACATACAATATATGCTTGTATGAAAATCTCCTTATATACCTCAATACTGTGTATAATAAAAATGCATAGTGAATTTCTTAATTTTATTGACAAACTCCATTCATAAATACATTCTACCATATTTTTAAAAGAACATGAGTCTTCATTTGGTTAGATAAGATGGGCTTCATGTGACATTTTTCTCTTTTATTGAAAAATATCTCTCTTGGGGGCTGCAGTGATCACTTAGTGGTTAAGACACTTGCCTGAGAAGCCTAAGGACCCAGGTTCTAGTCCCTAGTACACACATATGCCAGATACACAAGGTGGCACATGTGTCTGGAGTTTGTTTGCAGTGGCTGGAGACCCTGGAACACCCATTCTCGACCGCCCCCCCCCCACTACCACCATCTCTCTCTCTCTCTCTCTCTCCATCTTTCTTTCTCTCTCAAATAAATAAAATATTTAAAAAAATATATCTGTCTCGAGCTGGGCCTGGTGGCACACACCTTTAATCTCAGCACTCGGGAGGCAGAGGTAGGAGGATCCGGGTGAGTTGGAGGCCACCCTGAGACTACATAGTGAATTCCAGGTCAGCCTGAGCTAGAGCAAGACCCTACCTCGAAACCGCCCCCCCAAAAAAATGTCTTCACAATAAAGTCCTTGTACTTTCCACTTCTCTTCCTAAAGTGGCCTTTACATGTGTAGTAGGAGGGGTCTGGGTGATCTTAGAGCTTGGAAAAGCAGGTTCTTAGGTCACATGGTGTTCTTGAACAATCAGAAGCAGTTTTCAAACATTAAAGGATACTATCAACAATAACAAAAAAGGGGGACTGGGATATGACTTAGCCATTAAGGCACTTGCCTGTGAAGCCTAAGGACCCAGGTTCGATTCCCCAGGACCCTAGTAAGCCAGATGCACAAGGTGGCACTTGTGTCTGGAACACATTTGCAGTGGCTGAAGGCCCTGGCACACCCATATTCTCTCTCTCTCAAATAAATAAATAAATATTTAAAGAAAAATAAAAAGGCTGGAGAGATGGCTTAGCCATTGAGGCACTTGCCCGCAAAGCCAAAGGTCCCAGGTTCAATTCCCCAGGACCCACACAAGCCAGATGCACAAGGTGGCACATGCATCTGGAGTTCATTTGCGGTGGCTGGAGGCCCTGATGTGCCCATTCTCTCTTTATCTGCCTTTTTCTCTCTCCCCCTCTCTCTTTCAAATAAATAATAAAATAAAATAAAAATAAAAACCCAGCCAGGCATGATGGTACACACCTTTGATCCCAGCACTTAGGAGGCAGAGGTAGGAGGATCACCGTGAGTTCAAGGCCACCCTGAGAGTACATAGTGATTTCCGGGTCAGCCTGGGCTAGAGCGAGGCCCTACCTCGAAAAACCAAAATAAACAAGTTAATAAATAAAATAAAACTAAAAAATCAATAAATAAAAACCCAGCCAGACATGGCCATAGATGTTTGTAATTCCAGCACTCCAAGGGCTAAGAAAGGAGAATTGTGAATTCGAGGCCAGCCTGGGTTACACAGTGACAGCCTCTGTCAAAAACTGAAAAATGAAGGGCTGGAGAGATGGCTTAGCGGTTAAGCGCTTGCCTGTGAAGCCTAAGGACCCCGGTTCAGGCTCAATTCCCCAGGACCCACGTTAGCCAGATGCACAAGGGGGCGCACGCATCTGGAGTTCGCTTACAGAGGTTGGAAGCCCTGGCGCGCCCATTCTCTCTCTCTGTCTCTCTCTCTCTGTCTCTCTGTCTCTCCCTCCCTCCCTCCCTCTCTCTCCCTCTCTCTCCCTCCTCTCTGTCGCTCTCAAATAAATAAATAAACAAACAAACAAATTGAAAAAAAACTGAAAAATGAGCTTGGTGTGAGTGAGATGCCCGCCGTGCGCCCTGTTCTGGCTGCGCTGGACTCCATGGCGCCACGACCCCTGAGCCCTTTGGTGCTGGCGCTGGGGGCGCCGCGGGGTGCTGGGCTCGGTGCTCTTTACGGGCGGCTGGACGGAGCGGACCGCCCAGCTTCCCCCGTGGAAGTTGGTGGCAGTCAGAACCTGCGCTTATACTGGAAGGAGTTGGGAATGAGGTGGATGTCCTGGAGTTCACGGTGGACTCAGGTGACCGGCTGCAGCCACCCTTCGCCCTGCAGGAGATGCACAAGCTGCTGGACAAGGACCCTGACCTGCCTGTCGTCCAACAAGGCGACCAACAAACAAGCAGGGCCTGAGCGAGGCCAGGAGTGCGGTGGAGTTGCAGCAGTTGGGCCTACAGCAGGAGCTGTAGGATCCTCGTGGCAGTCAGCATTGCCCCTGTGGGATCTGGCTTGGAAGAACCTAGCACCGTGCGCACTGGAAACTGCTCTTGAATCTTCTCTCCCAGCCTGGAGCCTCCTGCTTGCTGCCCAGTACTGGAATCACAGTTTTGCTGCCTGTTGCTTCTTCTCACCGGCCCGGGCCTTGGGCAGGAGCCATGTACCAACAACACTTCCTTCTCTCCTCAAGAGCGAGGCTGAAAAGAGCAGGAGCCTTCCTAATGAGATAGATGACAGAGGTGACTGTTCAAGTTTGCAGCTGGATCCAGCCTCTCTTGCCTTTCCCTGCACAGTGAGCTCACTCCTCCCTCCCTGCAGGCTCCAGTGGTTGAAACACCAGAGTAGGTGTTACAAGTACTTTTGGAGGCTCCAGGTCTCCTGTTCACAGTTCTCTCCTGGCGACTTCATGCATTTCCCGTGTGGGCCGGTACCGGGTGCACAGAAAGTCCTTGCTCCCAGGTCTGCATTGTTCTCCAGACCCTGCTCTGCCCAACTTAATGTGGCCTTCTCCAGTCTGCCTCGGTGGCCCCGAGTCACCTCTTTTAAAAGGTGAGCCGGGCATGGTGGTGTATGTCTTTAAGCCCAGCACTTGGGAGGCAGAAGTAGGAGGATCACGGTGAGTTCGAGGTCACCCTCAGATTAGTGAATTCGAGGTCAGCCTGGGCTAGAGCGGGACCCTACCTCGAAACACCAAAAAATAAAAATAAAAATAAAGGATGAGGTGATTACTTTCTAAATATCAGCACTGGCAATGTAAAGTGAGGATAGACCTGAAGGCCCACCTGGCCAGGAGCTTGCTGAATATCTCCCTGCCTCAGTACCTGAGTATCCCCCTGCTTTGAAGGCCTGGAGTACCCCTCTCTCCTGACCACAAAAGTCCAGTTATCCAAACAAGGCAAAAGATGGGCTTTCCCCACATCTGGAAAGCTGTTGCTCTTATAGTAACTGTGCCAGTGTCCATGTTACACAAGTCTGGGGAAGAAAAGAGCCATGTCTGGGAACAAAACAAGCTGGAGTCCATATCAGGCCTACATTTTACTTATTTATTTATACATTTATCAAAGAAACAGACCAAAGTTCTAGGTTGTGTTTCTAGGTTCTGTCATCAGAACCCCAGGCTGGGGTGATGGCTCAGTGGATAAGAAAGAGTGCTTCCTGAACAAGCATGAGGACATGAGTTCCAACCCTAGTACTCACATAAAAGCCAGATGTGACCACACGTGCCTGTAACCCCAATGCTGAGCTGGGTGGAGACCCAAAAATCACTGGGGCTTAGTGGTCAGCAGGTCTGACAGAGGCAGGGTGGGGTGGAGCAGGTGATTATCATAGAAAATTGGAAACTCTGCACTCATGGAGAGAACTCATTCTTGCACAACCTGGAGACCAGTACTTTATGACTGACAGGTACTCCATTCTTCACATGGCCCAGTATATTGAGGGGACACAAACCTATTCTGGGCTGTCAACAAGTGACTCTGGAAGAGGAATTCTCTATCGGGTGAATACCAAGAACAAGACAGACAGCCACCAGAGTGGCCTTAGGCACATCACTGAGCCTTCTGGGACCAATTATTTGCTACTAAAAACAAAATCAGACTGAATTTCTGGAGTTTCCTCCCCTGAACATTCCATGATTCTGTGTGGTGATCAACTCACTTAAGGCCCATCTTCATATTGACAGGTGTGCCACAAACAAAAGGAGCTTCAATCTGTCAGAGGCCACTGAAGGATAAGTGAACAACCAGCTACAAATGGACTGTTTGTTTCTTTTTTTATATTCCACAATTTTTTTTTTTTTGAGATGGCCTCACTCTGTAGTCCAGGCTGTCCTTGAACTCATGGCGATCTCCTTGCCTCATCCTCAGGGAAATGTTAGGATTATAGGAGGCATGAGCCACCATGACTGGCTTTCCATTTGCTTATAGAGAATAGATTGTATGGTGCTGACGGCTTGACATTTGGTCAAAGGTGCTTTAGTGCCACCCTGTGGCCGTGAGAGAAGTCTGGGGAAGGAGAGGGAAGCTTGGACGTCAACAGAGAGGCTCACTGTGCTCTTGGGCTGCAGGCACATCAAAACAATCAGCACTGAGATGCCAAATCACTGCCTGTGACAAGAAGTGGTGTTTCTGCTTTTATGTTATTTAAAGAATGCATCTGATTTTAAAGTGACGTTTAAATGTTTTAAATTTATTTTTATTAGTATATAAAGAATTAGCTCTCAATTAATGTGTTTTCAAAGTTTTTGTTTCCATTCTGGAATTTTGTTGGCAACTTTTCACTTTATCAAAGGAGAGGTGAGAAATTATCTGTTCTGTGAGCTCCTCCTTGATCTCCAGTGTTTCAAGGTTACCTTGGAACCATGAGTATCATGTAGTACAAGGGTTTCACTGCCCTTCCCTCCCCCAAATGGGGATGAACTTGAATAAAGAATTCTATTGTGTCTATTGAAAAACAAAACCTGAAAAATGAAAAGAAGTGGCTACACACAGGATAAAATATTTGCATATTAATCGGAAAAGGATTAAAATGCAGACTATGTAAAGAATTTCTACAACCCAAACAACCCATTTCAAAAGCAGACAGAAAGTCAGGCATGACTATGGCACACACCTTTAATCCCAGTTTTCAGGAAGCTGAGGTACGTCCAATGTTCACACAAGAATTATTCACAGTAGGTAAAAATGGATGAAAGTGCCATATTTATGCAATGGAATACTATTAGCTTTCTTTCCAAAAATTTTTAAATTTTTTTTAAAATTTTTATTTATTTGTTTGAGAGAGACAGAGAGAGAAAGAGGCAGAGAGAGGGAGAGAGAGAGGGAGAGAATGGGTACGCCAGAGCCTCCAGCCACTGCAAATGAACTCCAGGTGCATGTGCTCCCTTGTGCATCTGGCTTATGTGGGTCCTGGGGAATCGAGCCTCGAACCAGGGTCCTTAGGCTTCACAGGCAAGCGCTTAACTGCTAAGCCATCTCTCCAGCCCCCCAATTTTTTTTATTAACAACTTCCATGATTACAAAAAAAAATCCTAGCCGGGCGTGGTGGCGCACACCTTTAATCCCAGCACTCGGGAGGCAGAGGTAGGAGGATCGCCATGAGTTCAAGGCCACCCTGAGATGACAGAGTTAATTCCAGGTCAGCCTGGACCAGAGTGAGACCCTACCTTGAAAAACCAAAAAAAATCCCATGGTAATACCCTCCCCCCCACTTTCCCCCTTGAAACTCCATTCTCCCCATCTCAAACAGTCTCTCTTTTATTTTGATATCATGACCTTTTCCTCCTATTATGATGGTCTTGTGTAGGTAGTGTCAGGCACTGTGAGATCATGAATATCCTGGCCATTTTGTGTCTGGGGGGAGCACATTGTAAGGAGTCCTACCCTTCCTTTGGCTTTTACATTCTTTCTGCCACCTCTTCTGCAATAGACCCTGACCCTTGGAAGGTGTGATAGAGATATTGCAGTACTGAGCACTCCGGTTACTTCTTTCCTGCACCATGATGCCTTCTGAGTTATCCCAAGGTCACTGCCATCTGAAAAGAGAAGATTCACTACCAAAAGTGAGAGTAGCATTAATATATGGGTGTGAACATTAAGAGAAGTGCTTACTGGGCAGTTTGATAAGCATAAGGAATACTATTAGCTTTTAAAAATGAATGAAATTCTGCTGGGCATGGTGGCGCATGCCTTTAATCCCAACACTTGGGAGGCAGAGGTAGGAGGATCACCATGAATTCAAGGCCACCCTGAGACTACATAGTGGATTCCAGGTCAGCCTGAGCCAGAGTGAGACCCTACCTTGAAAAAAACAAAACAAAACAAAAAGAATGAAATTCTGACCCATGAACTTTAAAGTTATTAAGATATTAAGTAAAATAAGCCCAATACAAAAGAGCAAATGCTACAGTATTCCATTTATATGAGATACCCATAGTACTTGAATTCATAAACAAAGAAAGTAGAATGGTGATTGTCAGGTGGGTAGAAGAGGGGAATGGTGAATTGTTAGTGAATAGGACCAGAATTTTAGTTGGGGATGATGCAAATATGGTAACTGCACAATAATGTGACTCTACTAATCTCTCTAAACTGCATGCTTAAAAGAGCTAAGATGGAGCTAGGTGTGGTGGCTCATGTCTTTAGTCCCAGCACTCAGGGTTAGGATAGGAGGATCTCCATGAGTTTGAGGCCAGCCTGGGGCTACAGAGTGAGTTTTGGTTAGCCTGGGCCAGAGTGCTTGCCTTGAAAAATACAAAAAAAAAAAAAAAAAAGTTGCAGGTGTGGTGGCACACGCCTTTAATCCCAGCACTCAGGAGGCAGAGGTAGGAGGACCACCATGGGTTTGAGGCCACCCTGAGATTACATAGTGAATTCCCCAGGTCAGCCTGGGCTAGAGTGAGACCCTACCTCGAAAAACCAAAAAAAAAGTTAAGATGGGGTTGGGGAGATGGCACTCAGTGGGTAAAGTGCTTACGTCCCAAGCATGAAGACTTGAGTTCAATCCCCAGAACCCATGTAAAATCCAAGCAAGGTGACACATGCCTATAATTGCAACACTGAGAAGTCAGAGGACAGCAGAACACCATAGGGTTCACTGGTCAGCTAGTCTAACCTAACACATGAACCAATGAGAGACTCCATCTTGAAAGAAAGGCTTCCTGTCTGTGGTCTCTACATGCACATACACTTGTACACCGACACAGCTGTGTTTTTACACACCCACAACACACACACGTACACGCAGTTATGAAGGTAAGTTTGGGGACTGGGGAGATTGTTCAATGGTTAGAGGCACTTGCTTGCAAAACCTGCTTGTCCTGGGTTCACTTCCCTAGTACCCATGTAAAGCCAGATGCACAAAGGGACACATGCATCTGGAGTTTGTTTGCAGTGACTAGAGGTCCTGGAGTGTTCATTATCATTTATGCTCATTCTCTCTTCCATTCAAGTACTAACCAGGCCCCACCCTGCTTAGCTTCAGGGATCAGATGAGATCAGGCACCGTCAGGCTGTTTCAGGACCCTGCCTCAAACAAACAAACAAAACTGAATGTACAACGTGAGCAGAGATCCTTAAAATGTGCATGTTAGTGGTCCTGCTTAGGTGACCCCTCTCCCTTTCTTCATATTAATTCCATGCTCTTTCCATTCCATGGTCTTTCTTCAACCATTCCACTTAAAATAGCCATTTCTCCAAGCATTCATTCTGTGACACACAGTCATAACATAATATTTTATTTATTTATTTAAGAAAGAGAGGGAGAGAAGGAGAGAATGGGTATGCCTGGGCCTCTAGCCACTGGAAACGAACTCCAGATGCATGCACCACTTTGTGCATCTGGCTTACGTGGGTCCTGGGGAACTGAACTTGGGTAATTTGGCTTTGCAGGTAAGTACCTTAACTGCTAAGTCATCCCTCCAGCCACATAATACATTAAAATCAATTTATGAGAAAGAGAAAATTGGCACACCAGGGCCTCTATCCACTGCAATCAAACACCAAACATATGTGCCACCTTGTGTGCATGCATGACCTTGTGCACATGTGCCCCTTATGCATCTGGCTTAAGTGAGGTCTGGGGAGTCAAACCTGGGTCCTTAGGCTTTGCAAGCAAGTGCCTTAACCATTAAGCAATCTCTCCATCCCACAACACAATTCTTTTAGCATCTTTTGTTGTTGTCAGCCGTCCTCCATCTCCCACAGAGAAAAGTCCATCAGTACCTTTTCCTTTGTTTTAGTCATATCATGGTCTTAGAGCCTGGAACATCTTAGTAGATGTTAAATAATATTTGGTGAATCAATTACAGAATTATGTATTGATTATGTTAGTTACTACATCAGACAGGTATTTAATACATTTAGGCTTTAGGCTTTTTTTTTGGAACAGTGGTAGTATTTAGACAAAGGTAAGTCACAGCCAAATTGAGGAGGAACAAAAAGACTTCAGGGTGGATCATTTTATATTTGTCAGAAACTCCACTAGGCTGTTGCAGATGGGGTTCTGGGTTGCTCGATTGGGCCACTGTCCTGGAATTATAAATATTGACTCTTAGCCAGGTGTGGTGGTGTACTCAGGAGGCAGAGGTAGGAGGATTGCTATGAGTTTGAAGCCAGCCTGAGACTACATAGCTAATTCCAGGTCAGCCTGGGCAAGACTCTACCTTGAAAAAAACAAAACAAAACATAGAAACTAACTCTTGGATTCATTTGCCAAAGAGTTGGCCAGCTGTTTTTTTTTTTAAGACTTAAAAAAAATTTTTTTTTAGCCAGGCGAGGTGGCGCACGCCTTTAATCCTAGCACTGGGGAGGCAGAGGTAGGAGGATCGCTGTGAGTTCAAGGCCATCCTGAGACTTCATAGTGAATTCCAGGTCAGCCTGAGCTACAGTGAGACCCTACCTTGAAAAAACAAAAAAAAAAATTTTTTTTTGTTTATTTATTTTATTTGAGAGCTACAGACAGAGAGAGGAAGAGAGAGAATGGGCGCTTCAGGGCCTCCAGCCACTGCAAGCGAACTCCAGATGCATGAACCCCCTTGTGCATCTGTTAAGACTTTTTTTAATTGACAACTTCCATAATTATAGACAATAAATTATCATGATAATTCCCTCCCCTCCCCTTCACAAATGCACTCTCCATCATATCCCCTTTCCCTCTCAATTAATCCCTTATTTTGATGTCATCATCTTTTCATTCTATTATGAGAGTTTTGTGCAGGTAGCAGACACTGCAAGGTCATGGATAATGAGGCCATTTTGTCTGGAAGTGCCTGGAAGACTGCATTGTAAGGAGTCCTACCCTTCCTGTAGCTCTTACATTCTTCCTGCCACCTCTTCCACTATGGACCCTGAGCCTTGGAAGATGTGATAGAGATGGTTCAATGCTGAACACACCTCTGTTATTTCTTCTCAGCACTATGATGACCTTCGAGTCATTCCAGAGGTCACTGCTATCTGAAAAGAGAAGCTTCTCTAACCCAAAAGTGAGAGTACCATTACTATATGAGTATTAACATTAAGAGAAGTGCTTACTGGGAAGTTTGGTGAGCACAATACATCCATTTAGCCAGACACCAGCAGGTGTTACGCCCCTAGGGCTCATGACTTCCCCAATCATAGGTTTTTAGTACCAGGCATGTATTCCCTCCCATGGAGCAGGCTTCCAGTCCAATTAGCGAATGGTTGGTTTCCCCCATAATAGAATAGTCATGCCACTATTACACCCATTGGCTCATTTGACCTGGCTTGACCAGCTGTTTTTTAGAGCAGAGCCTGAAAGTGAGGTGGGGTACAGTTAGGGTGAATTGTCCCCAGAAGGTAAAAAAGGGCAGGAAAGTTTTTCTTATCTCTTGCCTCATTCCAAAGAACTGTTTTTCCACAGTCAGGACCCCTCCTGGAACTTTCATAGGATTTAAACACTGTGGTTGGTCAAGTTCAGCCCTAGAACTTGGTGGCAGAGCTAATCTCTTCCTGAGACAGCCCCTAGCCTAACCAACCAGCTGGCCCTCTGGTTCACCTGGGCCAAAAGACAGCCCACCACCCTAAAGTTATAAATACATTTGCAAGGGGAGGGCAAGCTCTCTGTGATCACTTGGGAACTTCCAGCTGTGGGTGAGAGAGAGAATGGAATGCCAGCGCCTTCAGCCACTGAGTATGAATTCCAGATATGTGTGCCTCCTTGTGGTTCATGTGCAACATTGCTCGCTTGCATCACTGTACATCTGGCTATGTGGGACTTGGAGATTCAAACATGAGTTCTTGGGCTTTGGAGGCAAGCACTTTAACTGCTAATTCATCTCTCCAGCCCATCATTGGTCTTTTTATTGAACAGCAAAACCCAGCAATAAGTTGGGCATGGTGGCACATACCTTAAATCCCAGCACTAAGGAGACAGAGGTAGGAGGATCACTGTGAATTTGAGGTCAGTCTGGAGCTACAGAGTGAGTTCCAGGTCAGCTTTGGCTAGAGTGAGACCCTACATTTAAAAAAAAAAAAAAAAAAGCCAGGCGTGGTGGCACATGCCTTTAATCCCAGCACTCGGGAGGCAGAGGTAGGAGGATTGCCATGAGTTCGAGGCCACCCTGAGACTACATAGTGAATTCCAGGTCAGCCTGGGCTAGATTAAGACCCTACCTTGAAAAAACAAAAACAAACAAACAAAAAAACCAGCAATATGTAAGGAATTAGTATTATGTGGGCAAAGGACAGGCCACACATGGGTAACAGCATTACATGAGCAAGGAACAAGGAACTTTGATTCTAAAAATTTCTTTAAATATTTCCTCAGAGGAAAGGACTTAGGGGCAGGACTGGTAAACTTTGCTGACCCAGAACACTGCTCATGGATGCTGTTACTTTAAGCCCATCCTTTGCTTTCAACATTTCTGTGGGCAATTTGTCACTTTTACCATCTGTTGCTTTCAATGGTAGTTAATATATCTCATGCATGCACATTGTTCTAGGCCAGGAGCAAACCAGGTCACTGAAGAAATAGAGCAAAGTGTATAGCTTAAGGTTATATCATCTTGTTTCAACATTCTATGTCAATATAGGTCACCTGTGCTATTCAGGGCAGAAGGTAGAGAGCCCATGTGGGAAGTAAGGGCTAGGAGGTTCTCCCCTCTTCTCAGGACAGCTGGGCAAGAGAAGGGGAAACTCACCCAAACTTGGATGTACAGGAGTGGTCAGGAAGCCTGGAGAGCTTTCCCTCCCTGACAAATGTATGCATAACCTTATGGTGATGGGCCTACCTTGCAGCTCAGGTGAGCCAGAGAGACAGCTGATTAGTTTGGGCTAGAGGCTGTCTCCAGAAGGGGTCACTTTTGGGCTGAAGAGGTGGCTCAGCAGTTAAGGCACTAGCCTGCAAAAAGCCTAAGGATGGGAGAACAATCCCCGAGTACCAACATAAAGCCAGACGCACAAGGTGATGCATGCATCTGGCTTGTTTGTCGCAGCTAGAGGCCCTGGCACACTCTTTCTCTATCTGCCTCTTTCTATGTCTCTCAAATTAATTAATTAATTAATTATATTTTTAAAATTCCACTGTCTGAAGAATATAATTGAAAGTTCTTCAAGTGAAGATTGGACATCCTAAAGCCAAGGGACAAAACTAGTGGGTTTGTTGTTTGTTTCAAATTAAAAACATTTTTTTTTTTTTTGAGGTAGGGTCTCACTCTAGCCCAGGCTGACCTGGAATTCACTATGGAGTCTCAGGGTAGCCTTGAACTCACAGCGATCCTCCTACCTCTGCCTCCCGAGTGCTGGGATTAAAGGCGTGCGCCACCACGCCCGGCTAAAAAAAATTTTTTTTTTTTTTATAAGCAGACAGAGAGAGGAAAGGAGACAGAGAGGGAGGGAGGAGAGAAAGAGAGGGCCTCCAGCCGCTGCACACGAACTAACTCCAAGATGAATGCCCCACTGTGCCTTTGGCTTTCCGTGGGTCCTGGGGAATAGAACCCCGGTCGTTAGGCTTTGCAGGCAAGTGCCTATGAGTTTGAAGCCAGCCTGAGCACTACATTGCTAATTCCAGGTCAGCCTGGGCCAAGACTCTACCTTCTGAAAAAACACAAACAAAAATAGAAACTAACTTTGGATTCATTTGCCACAGAGTTGGCAGCTGTTTTTTTTTTTTAAGAATCTAAAAAAAGTTTTTTTTAGCCAGGCGAGGGAGGCGCACGCCTTTCACTCCTAGCACTGGGGGAGCGCCAGAGGTAGGAGGAATCGCTTAGAGTTCAAGGCCATCCTGAGACTTCATAGTGAATTCCAGGTCAGCCTGAGCTAGAGTGAGACCCTACCTTGAAAAAACAAAAAAAAAAATTTTTTTTTTTGTTTATTTATTTTATTTGAGAGCTACAGACAGAGAGAGGAAGAGAGAGAATGGGCGCTTCAGGGCCTCCAGCCACTGCAAGCGAACTCCAGATGCATGAACCCCCTTGTGCATCTGTTAAGACTTTTTTTAATTGACAACTTCCATAATTATGGACAATAAATTATCATGATAATTCCCTCCCCTCCCCTTCACAAATGCACTCTCCATCATATCCCCTTTCCCTCTCAATTAATCCCTTATTTTGATGTCATCATCTTTTCATTCTATTATGAGAGTTTTGTGCAGGTAGCAGACACTGCAAGGTCATGGATAATGAGGCCATTTTGTCTGGAAGTGCCTGGAAGACTGCATTGTAAGGAGTCCTACCCTTCCTGTAGCTCTTACATTCTTCCTGCCACCTCTTCCACTATGGACCCTGAGCCTTGGAAGATGTGATAGAGATGGTTCAATGCTGAACACACCTCTGTTATTTCTTCTCAGCACTATGATGACCTTTGAGTCATTCCAGAGATCACTGCTATCTGAAAAGAGAAGCTTCTCTAACCCAAAAGTGAGAGTACCATTAATATATGAGTATTAACATTAAGAGAAGTGCTTACTGGGAAGTTTGGTGAGCACAATACATCCATTTAGCCAGACACCAGCAGGTGTTACGCCCCTAGGGCTCATGACTTCCCCAATCATAGGTTTTTAGTACCAGGCATGTATTCCCTCCCATGGAGCAGGCTTCCAGTCCAATTAGCGAATGGTTGGTTTCCCCCATAATAGAATAGTCATGCCACTATTACACCCATTGGCTCATTTGACCTGGCTTGACCAGCTGTTTTTTAGAGCAGAGCCTGAAAGTGAGGTGGGGTACAGTTAGGGTGAATTGTCCCCAGAAGGTAAAAAAGGGCAGGAAAGTTTTTCTTATCTCTTGCCTCATTCCAAAGAACTGTTTTTCCACAGTCAGGACCCCTCCTGGAACTTTCATAGGATTTAAACACTGTGGTTGGTCAAGTTCAGCCCTAGAACTTGGTGGCAGAGCTAATCTCTTCCTGAGACAGCCCCTAGCCTAACCAACCAGCTGGCCCTCTGGTTCACCTGGGCCAAAAGACAGCCCACCACCCTAAAGTTATAAATACATTTGCAAGGGGAGGGCAAGCTCTCTGTGATCACTTGGGAACTTCCAGCTGTGGGTGAGAGAGAGAATGGAATGCCAGCGCCTTCAGCCACTGAGTATGAATTCCAGATATGTGTGCCTCCTTGTGGTTCATGTGCAACATTGCTCGCTTGCATCACTGTACATCTGGCTATGTGGGACTTGGAGATTCAAACATGAGTTCTTGGGCTTTGGAGGCAAGCACTTTAACTGCTAATTCATCTCTCCAGCCCATCATTGGTCTTTTTATTGAACAGCAAAACCCAGCAATAAGTTGGGCATGGTGGCACATACCTTAAATCCCAGCACTAAGGATCACTGTGAGTTTGAGGTCAGTCTGGAGCTACAGAGTGAGTTCCAGGTCAGCTTTGGCTAGAGTGAGACCCTACATTTAAAAAAAAAAAAAAAAAAAAGCCAGGCGTGGTGGCACATGCCTTTATCCCAGCACTCGGGAGCAGAGGTAGGAGGATTGCATGAGTTCGAGGCCACCCTGAGACTACATAGTGAATTCCAGGTCAGCCTGGGCTAGAGTGAGACCCTACCTTGAAAAAACAAAAACAAACAAACAAAAAAACCAGCAATATGTAAGGAATTAGTATTATGTGGGCAAAGGACAGGCCACACATGGGTAACAGCATTACATGAGCAAGGAACAAGGAACTTTGATTCTAAAAATTTCTTTAAATATTTCCTCAGAGGAAAGGACTTAGGGCAGGACTGGTAAACTTTGCTGACCCAGAACACTGCTCATGGATGCTGTTACTTTAAGCCCATCCTTTGCTTTCAACATTTCTGTGGGCAATTTGTCACTTTTACCATCTGTTGCTTTCAATGGTAGTTAATATATCTCATGCATGCACATTGTTCTAGGCCAGGAGCAAACCAGGTCACTGAAGAAATAGAGCAAAGTGTATAGCTTAAGGTTATATCATCTTGTTTCAACATTCTATGTCAATATAGGTCACCTGTGCTATTCAGGGCAGAAGGTAGAGAGCCCATGTGGGAAGTAAGGGCTAGGAGGTTCTCCCCTCTTCTCAGGACAGCTGGGCAAGAGAAGGAAACTCACCCAAACTTGGATGTACAGGAGTGGTCAGGAAGCCTGGAGAGCTTTCCCTCCCTGACAAATGTATGCATAACCTTATGGTGATGGGCCTACCTTGCAGCTCCGGTGAGCCAGAGAGACAGCTGATTAGTTTGGGCTAGAGGCTGTCTCCAGAAGGGTCACTTTTGGGCTGAAGAGGTGGCTCAGCAGTTAAGGCACTAGCCTGCAAAAAGCCTAAGGATGGGAGAACAATCCCCGAGTACCAACATAAAGCCAGACGCACAAGGTGATGCATGCATCTGGCTTGTTTGTCGCAGCTAAGGCCCTGGCACACTCTTTCTCTATCTGCCTCTTTCTATGTCTCTCAAATTAATTAATTAATTAATTATATTTTTTAAAATTCCACTGTCTGAAGAATATAATTGAAAGTTCTTCAAGTGAAGATTGGACATCCTAAAGCCAAGGACAAAACTAGTGGGTTTGTTGTTTGTTTCAAATTAAAAACATTTTTTTTTTTTTTGAGGTAGGGTCTCACTCTAGCCCAGGCTGACCTGGAATTCACTATGGAGTCTCAGGGTAGCCTTGAACTCACAGCGATCCTCCTACCTCTGCCTCCCGAGTGCTGGGATTAAAGGCGTGCGCCACCACGCCCGGCTAAAAAAAATTTTTTTTTTTTTTTATAAGCAGACAGAGAGAGGAAAGGAGACAGAGAGGGAGGGAGGAGAGAAAGAGAAAGAGAGGGCCTCCAGCCGCTGCACACGAACTAACTCCAAGATGAATGCCCCACTGTTGCCTTTGGCTTTCCGTGGGTCCTGGGGAATAGAACCCCGGTCGTTAGGCTTTGCAGGCAAGTGCCTTAACCGCTGAAACATCTCTCAGCCCGTCTTATTTTTTGAGACTTGGTGTCACTGTGTCGCCCAGGCAAAATTTGAGATCCTCCTGCCTCAGCCTCATAAGCCAGGCGTGGTGGCACATGCCTTTAATCCAGCACTCGGGAGGCAGAGAGGTAGGAGGATTGCCATGAGTTCGAGGCCACCCTGAGACTACATAGTGAATTCCAGGTCAGCCTGGGCTAGATTAAGACCCTACCTTGAAAAAACAAAACAAACAAACAAAAAAAAAACCAGCAATATGTAAGGAATAGTATTATGTGGGCAAAGGGACAGGCCACACACTGGGTAACAGCATTACATGAGCAAGGAACAAGGAACTTTGATTCTAAAATTTCTTTAAATATTTCCTCAGAGGAAAGGACTTAGGGGCAGGACTGGTAAACTTTGCTGACCCAGAACACTGCTCATGGATGCTGTTACTTTAAGCCCATCCTTTGCTTTCAACATTTCTGTGGGCAATTTGTCACTTTTACCATCTGTTGCTTTCAATGGTAGTTAATATATCTCATGCATGCACATTGTTCTAGGCCAGGAGCAAACCAGGTCACTGAAGAAATAGAGCAAAGTGTATAGCTTAAGGTTATATCATCTTGTTTCAACATTCTATGTCAATATAGGTCACCTGTGCTATTCAGGGCAGAAGGTAGAGAGCCCATGTGGGAAGTAAGGGCTAGGAGGTTCTCCCCTCTTCTCAGGACAGCTGGGCAAGAGAAGGGGAAACTCACCCAAACTTGGATGTACAGGAGTGGTCAGGAAGCCTGGAGAGCTTTCCCTCCCTGACAAATGTATGCATAACCTTATGGTGATGGGCCTACCTTGCAGCTCCGGTGAGCCAGAGAGACAGCTGATTAGTTTGGGCTAGAGGCTGTCTCCAGAAGGGGTCACTTTTGGGCTGAAGAGGTGGCTCAGCAGTTAAGGCACTAGCCTGCAAAAAGCCTAAGGATGGGAGAACAATCCCCGAGTACCAACATAAAGCCAGACGCACAAGGTGATGCATGCATCTGGCTTGTTTGTCGCAGCTAGAGGCCCTGGCACACTCTTTCTCTATCTGCCTCTTTCTATGTCTCTCAAATTAATTAATTAATTAATTATATTTTTAAAATTCCACTGTCTGAAGAATATAATTGAAAGTTCTTCAAGTGAAGATTGGACATCCTAAAGCCAAGGGACAAAACTAGTGGGTTTGTTGTTTGTTTCAAATTAAAAACATTTTTTTTTTTTTTTGAGGTAGGGTCTCACTCTAGCCCAGGCTGACCTGGAATTCACTATGGAGTCTCAGGGTAGCCTTGAACTCACAGCGATCCTCCTACCTCTGCCTCCCGAGTGCTGGGATTAAAGGCGTGCGCCACCACGCCCGGCTAAAAAAAATTTTTTTTTTTTTTTATAAGCAGACAGAGAGAGGAAAGGAGACAGAGAGGGAGGGAGGAGAGAAAGAGAGGGCCTCCAGCCGCTGCACACGAACTAACTCCAAGATGAATGCCCCACTGTGCCTTTGGCTTTCCGTGGGTCCTGGGGAATAGAACCCCGGTCGTTAGGCTTTGCAGGCAAGTGCCTTAACCGCTGAAACATCTCTCCAGCCCGTCTTATTTTTTGAGACTTGGTGTCACTGTGTCGCCCAGGCAAATTTGAGATCCTCCTGCCTCAGCCTCATAAGTGCTGAGATAGCAGGTGTATGCTAACCATACTTGGCTTAAGTTTTCTTCAAAGCACTAAAGAAATTAGGTTTGTAGCCGGGCGTGGTGGCGCACGCCTTTAATCCCAGCACTCGGGAGGCAGAGGTAGGAGGATCGCTGTGAGTTCGAGGCCACCCTGAGGCTCCATAGTGAATTCCAGGTCAGCCTGGGCTAGAGTGAGACCTTACCTCGAAAAACCAAAAAAAAAAAAAGAAAGAAAGAAATTAGGTTTGTTTATAAAAACTGGGAAACGTCCTGGTGCTTCCTTCAGGTTCCCAAGGAGTCCAATTCCTTAACTTTTTGCTCCCTTATCTAGATCAAATTCCCAGTAAATTCTGCTCAGAGTTCCTCCCTGAATGGGGGAAATCCCACAAAGGCCTGCCCACAGCCTGCTCCGGCCTCTACTGGCTGTCAGCTCAGCCAATAGACAAGCAGACGTCAACGCTGTGGAAACAAGCGGGAGTCAGCGCCCCTCCCCCAAGCGGACTCCATGCACTCCGGGCCTAGCGCCGGGGCCTCTCTGTCAATCAGAACCTGGAGCAGAAGGACAGACGTTAGGACCAATCGCAAGCTGGAACTTCTGAAGGGGAGGGCGAGAAACAGTTCACATTTAGACCAATCAATGCCGCATATACCCTATGGGCGAAAGAGAGTCAGCTGTTCTAGCCCAATAGACGCATGGGGCGGCGCCCAGCAGCCAATAGCTGAGCCTCGGGGGCGGGGCGGATCGGCGGGCGAGGAGCCCGTGCGCAGCGGGAGGTAGCCGGGCGAGTTCCGTGGCGCTCCTCTGGGCCGTGGCGCACGCACGTTGTGATACCTTAGGCCGACACTGTTTGGGTGCCTGCGAGCTCCGCGGTGACAGCTTGGGCTCCGGGCGCGTGGCGGAGTCCGCACTGGAGAAGGAGCCTCTGGGCAGCGGAGCCCCGGATGTGAGGTACCCTACGCCCCTCTCCGCCGCCGTCCCGTCCGCGTGGTCACAGCCTCTTGGGCCCGGCGGGGGCTGGGTCCCTTTCTCTGCGCGCCCAGATCAACCGCACTCGGGCGCTTCAGCCCCGTCCAGCACCCGGGTTCTGGGTGCGAGTCCCTCGTCTCCCGGGATGACCCAGCTCTCTCCTCATCCTCCAGTGCTGTTTGTCCTACAGACCCCCGTCCGCCACCTCTCTTCTTCCCTGTCTCCGCCAGTGAGCCTGGCACCCACCACCGCCCATCTGTCATCCTCGTCTTGGGAACCTATATTTTCCATTTACCATCTTGCAGGCAGCTGGAAGTTGAACGCAAGAAAGGCCGAAGGGGACGCGGAACGGGCCGTTTGTCAAGGTTGGGAGCTCGACTGGGTTTTGTTAATGGTATACTGTTGCTTTCTTCCTTCAGATGCCATTTGATGATTTCACCCTTCTAGAATCTTTGCCCTAATAAAGTTCTTGTGGTGATAGCTGCTAAACCTGCAGGCTTGAAGGACACGGGCAGCAAGAGACTAGAAATGATATAACTAGATGGAGCTGGATTATTTTGTAAAGAACTTAACTAAAGCATGAATTTCCACTATAAGGAAAGACTGGGCCATCCTATATGACCATAGAATATAAGATGTACTTTAACTGGACGGCGTGATCACACAGCCAACTTCTGAATGAACAGTATCAGCACTGGGTGTATTGCAAAGCAGCCTTCGATATTTTCTTTTTACACGAAATTTGTCACCTTTATAGTATAGCTAGTACAGGTTTCTAGTAGTAGTGGTTCTAGCCATGTTTCTAGATAATGCTTCACACTGTTATGCCAGTTTACTGGAGAGAAACTAATCATTCTTAGTTATGACAGAGTTTAGAGGCTTGAGAATATTAATTTAGACACCAGACAGTGAAAGTTTTTTTTGGAAGTTAGAGGAAAGTGAGTATAGGAATAAGACGGATAGGTATCTAGTAGGAAGGGGAGGGCAGAGAAAGAGGTAAGTGTATGTGTGTGTACACAAAACCATGTACCTTCTTCTAGTGTCAGTTTCATGACTGTATAAGCTAGAATTGTTTTCCCTAGTTTTCAGTGAAAAAAATATGAGCTGTGAAGTTAGCATATTCACTGTGCTTTGGCCAGATGTTGTAAGCTTTTGTGAAAAAGCCTTATTATTTTCTTAGCCTACTTGTATATATGCACCGATATGCTTCCCTGTATTTTGTTATATAAGTTTTTATTTGCAAGCAGAGAGAGCTAGAAGAAGAGAGACAGAGAGAGAGACAATGGGCGCACCAGGGTCTCCAGCTATTGCAAATGAACTCCAGATGCATGTGCCACTTTGTGCATCTGGCTGTACATGGGTATTGGGGAATCAAACCCAGGTTGTTAGGCTTTAAAGGCAAGCATTTTAACCGCTGAGCCATCTCACCAGTCCTGTTATGTTAAGTTTTTTTTTTTTTTTGAGATAGGGTCTCGCTGTAGCCCGGGCTGACCTGGAATTCACCATGTAGTCTCAGGCTGGCCTTGAAGTCATGGCACTCCTCCTATCTGTGCCTCCCCCAAATGCTGGGATTAAAGGCGTGCACCACCACACCAGCACCCGTTATGTAAGTTTTTATCTTGTATACGTAGAAATAAGTATATTAGAATGAATTAAAAGCAGTCCTTACCCTGAGGTGATAACATTGTCTAATAGGCCATATGTTTGGAACTTATTAATCACACTAAAAAAAAGAAAGATCTTAAAAAGTGTTCCAAACAATGCCCAGGTATCTGGAATAATAAAAATAATGTCAGGCTGGGCGTGGTGGCGCACACCTTTAATTCCAGCACTTGGGAGGCAGAGGTAGGAGGATTGCCATGACTTCGAGGCTACTCTGAGATTACATAGTGAATTCCAGGTCAGCCTCGGCTAGAGTGAGACCCTACCTCAAAAAAACAAAAACAAAATAATAATATTAATAGTATTAATAATGTCAGTTATATCAGTCATCAAAGTCTTGGCCAAATTGCATATCACTGAGTTGGTCATCATTATAAATTAGTATAAAATCACAGCAGGAAATAGTTATTTTTGTAAATTGTCTTCAAGTAAATTTGTGCTTAGTAGTCACTTGTTTACAGATTTAGACAGACATAATTGTGCTTTCTTCCCAGAGACCTTGACTTTAGGGAATTCATAGTGTAGTAGAGGATAAAATAAACCAAGGATTGAATGCAGACGGGTTCTGCAGTTGAGGTGGTACAAGGTACAGAAGCCCCATGTCCCAGTCTCTTCCACTCAACAGCGCTAGGCTTCCTAAACCTACCTGTCTCATATAGATACCATCTTAAATCCTGAAAACAATCCATCCTGGTAGATTTTGTTTCTTTTACACAGGAGGAAAGGTTGTTCCTTTTGTGATGTCTGCTAGGAAGTGCCATAGCAAAGATTCAACCCTATTCACTTAGCTCCAAAGCTAGAGCTTCTAACCACACTGCACCCTCTCTTTCCCCATACTCTGGTCATCACTGTGCAGTAACTGAGTCAAGAAGACCCAGCATAGCCTTGTTCGCCTTCACTTGGGATGTGTTCAAGGAGCATCAAATTTTCAAGTGCATGTCTATGTGTGTCAGTTACTTTTCTAATTGTTGTGACAAATGCAACAGGGTTTCTTTTGGTTTACACTTTGGAGGATATAGTCCATTAAGGAATATGGTAACATTGTATATACAGTCAGGAAGCAGAATGTGAGGAACACTGGTTCTCAGTTCACTTTCTGTTTTATTCAGTCTGGGACCCCACTGCATGAGATGATACTTCCCACAATTATGGTTAGTCTTCTCTTCTCAGATAAACTTCTCTGGAATGCCTTCATAGACACATGCAGAGGGGTTTTCCATGGTAATTCGAAATCCATTACATTTGACAGTGAAGATTAACCACCACCATGAATAACCTCAAAAGCACCACGAGTATTAATTTTGGAGTTACACAGTTACTATAAGCTGTATTCTGCTTTAGATGATAGATGCTAGAGATCAAGATCTACACTATAGGTTTTATATTTGAATAAGAAAGACAGCTAAAACCTGGGCGTGGTGGCACTCGGGAGGCAGAGGTAGGAGGATCCGATCCCAGTGAGTTTGAGGCCACTCTGAGACTACATAGTGAATTCCAGATCAGCCTGAGCTGGAATGAGACCCTACCTCGAAAAATTGAAAAGAAAGACAGCTAAAGACCATAGGTTAATTCATCCAAGCTGAAATGTGATATACTTTTCCCATGCTGCACAGCTCCCAAAATACTTCCATTTATTTTATTTTTTTTAAATATTTTATTTAGTTATGGGGGGAGAGAGAGGCAGATAGAGAGAATGGGTATGTCAGGGCTGCTTTTAGCTGCTACAAGCAAACTCCAGACGCATGTGCCACCTTGTGCATCTGGCTTACGTGGGTCCTAAGGAGTCAAACCTGGGTCCTTTGGCTTTGCAGGCAAGTGTGTTAACTGCTAAGCCATCTCTCCAGCCCAAGAATACTTCCAGAACACTCTCTTCTGCTGTTTTCCATACTGTTCCCTTTGTGACTTTCTTCTTGACCTGTGTCAATTTCTATCTGTCATTTATTGATTAAAAAAATTTTTTTTTTGTTTGAGAGTGACAGACAGAGAAAGAGGCAGATATATAGAGAGAATGGGCATACCAGGGCCTCCAGCCACTGCAAACGAACTCCAGACGCATGCGCCCCTTGTGCATCTGGCTAACATGGGTCCTGGGGAATCGAGCCTTGAACCGGGGTCCTTAGGCTTCACAGGCAAGTGCTTAACCACTAAGCCATCTCTCCAGCCCTCATTGATTTTTGAGGCCATTTTCCCAAGTAACTTGTGGGTATTATAGAAGAACCAAACTATGCTGACCTGATTTTTTAAAAATATTTTATTTATTTATTTGAGAGAGATAATGGGTACTTCAGGGCCTCTTGCCACTGCAGAGGAACTCCAGATGCACGCATCATCTTGTGCCTCTAGCTTTACGTGGGTGCTGGGGAATTGAACCTGAGATCTTTGGCTTTGCCAGCAAGTGCCTAAATTTCTAAGCCATCTCTCCAGCCCCTGAGTTTTTGAGTTACTGGCTCTGTTGTCTACCAAGTGAGAAACTGTGGTCTAACTCTTGGGTCATCATTTGTTTGCTATGGTTTTATAAATATGGAGGCAGCCCCCTGTGTGCCACAAAATGTATATGTAGGTAAGAGGACAACATCAGGTGTTAGTCCTTACCTTCTTCCTTCTTTGAGACAGGCTGTCTGTTGTTTTGCTGCTGGGGATGCCAGACAAGCTGGTCCACAAGCTTTGGGAGTCTCCTGGTTCCTCTTCCCATTGCCATAGACATGTTGGGACTATAAGATGTATGTGCTGCTATACATTTGGCTTTATGTGAGTGCTAGGGATCTGGAGTCTGTTCTTCAGGCTTGAGAGTCAGCACCTTTAATCACTGAGCAACCTCCTCAACCCCAATAACTCTGGCTTCTGACTGTGCTTCCTAATCTGAAAATTGGTGATTTGGGGCTGGAGAGATGGCTTAGTGGTTAAAGTGTCTGCTTGTGTAGCCTAAGAACCCAGGTTTGATTTCCCATGTAAGTATTCATGTGAGCCAGGTACACAAGGGTCGCATGCTCCTGGAGCTTGCAGTGACTAGAGGCTCTGGTGCACCCATTTTCTCTCTCTCTCAAATAATAAATAAATAAAAATTAAAACTATTTTTAAAAAATTAGTGATTTGTGTTAGACATTTCTGAGTTTCCAGGAAGAAACACACATAGCCTGTGGTGATGAAGGATAAACATGAGCATGAATGGAAATCACTTAGAGCTGGGCGTGGTGACGCACGCCTTTAATCCCAGCACTCGGGAGGCAGAGGTAGGAGGATTACCGTAAGTTCGAGGCCACCCTGAGACTACATAGTGAATTCCAGGTCAGCCCGAGTTAGAGTGAAACCCTACCTCAAAAGACCAAAAAAAAAGGAAGTCATATATGTGTGTCTGTGCGCGTAGGTATATATGTATGTATATATGTACATATATATGTAAAACATAGGAACCCTAGTGTTTTCAAAATCTTCCATAACAACTTGACAATATTTAGGATAAATATGAGCTCCTGATACCTGCCTTTTTTTTTTTTTTTTATTTGAGAGCGATAGACAGAGAAAGAGGCCGATAGATAGATAGAGAATGGGCACGCCAGGGGCCTCTAGCCACTGCAAAGGACCTCCAGACGCCTGCGCCCCTTGTGCATCTGGCTAACGTGGGTCCTGGGGAATCGAGCCTCGAACCAGGGTCCTTAGGCTTGACAGGCAAGCGCTTAACCTCTAAGCCGTCTCTCCAGCCCAATACCTGCCTTCTTGTACTTTGTCCACCCAACATTTTTTGTTTTGTTTTGTTTTATTTTTCAAGGTAGGTTCTCACTCTAGCTCAGGCTGACCTGGAATTCACTGTGTAGTCTCAGGGTGGCTTCGAACTCACTTTCATCCTCCTACCTCTGCTTCCCAAGTGCTGAGATTAAAGGCGTGTGCCACCACACCCAGCTTCACCCAACATTCTTATCTCTCAAGGGAAAATGGTTAGTTGGACCAATTAGTCACTTTTTAAAATGTATGATCCTGCCAAGTGTGGTGGTTGGGCAGAATGGTGCATGCCTTTAATCCTAGCACTTGTTTAGGCAGAGGTAGGAGGATCGCTGTGAATTCAAGGCTAGCCTGGAACTACAGAGTGAATTCCAGGACAGCCTGGGGTAGTGAAACCCTGCTTGGAAAAAGCTAAAAAATGTAAGATCCATATTGGGCAGAATTTTGAGTCAAGCCAGGCTCTTGGTTAGTGATCTCCCTCAAATTCTCCCTGTGTGCTGCCTTTAGCTGAGGCACTGAGTCCTGGCCTTGTCTCTAGTGGCCAAAGAAATAGAGTAGGTCTTATGCATTATTTGTGTCATAGACAACGGTTTTATGAAAGGAACTCTTTAAAGGAAGTTACTTCACATATGGGGGTGCTAGGAAAACGGCTCAGCAGTTAAAGGTGCTTACTGGCTGGGCTGGAGAGATGGCTTAGCTATTAAGGTGCATGACTGCAAAGCCTAAGGACCCAGGTTCGATTCTCCAGGTCCCACGTAAGCCAGATCCACAAGGTGGCAACTGCGTCTGGAGTTCATTTGCAGTGGCTCTCTCCCTCTATTTCTCCCTCTCTCTGTCTCAAATAAATAAATAAATAAATAAATAAATAAATAAATAAAACAGCAAAGCTGGGTGTGATGACACATGCCTTTAATCCCAGCACTTGGAAGGCAGAGGTAGGAGGATCACCTTGAGTTTGAGGCCACCCTGAGACTACATAGTGAATTCCAGGTCAGCCTGAGCTACAGTGAAACCCTACTTTAAAAAACCAAAAAAAAAAAAAAAAAAGAAAAAGAAAAAGAAAAAAGAAAGAAAGAAAGAAAAAGAAAAAGAAAGAAAGGTGCTTACTGGCAAAGCCTACCGCCCCATGTTCAGTTCTCTGGTACCCACATAAAGCCAGATGCAAAAAATGACACAAGTGTCTGGCATCCGTTTGCAGTAGCAAGAGACTCTGGAGCACTCATAGACAACCCCTCCCCCACACACAAGTATGAGTGAAAACATTTTAATTCTTATTTATTTGAGAGAAAGAGATAGAGGCAGACAGAGAGAGTAAGAGTATGGGTGCCCCAGAGCCTCCTGCCACTGCAAACAAACTCCAGATACATATTTCACTCTACATCTGTCTTTATATGAGCATTGAAGGACTGAACCCAGGCTGTCAGACTTTGCAAGCAAGAGCCTTTAACCTCTGAGTCATCTCTCCAGCCCCAAAAATGACTTTTTATTTTTTTCCCCTTGGTTTTTTGAGGTAGGGTCTCATTCTAGCCCAGGCTGACCTGGAATTCACTATGTAGTCTCAGGGTGGCCCTGAACTCATGGCAATTCTCCTACCTCTGCCTCACAAGTACTTGGGATTAAAGGCATGGCAAGATTTCTGACTAGGTTTTCAATACCAGGCATATATTCCCTCCCATGGAGGGGGCATCCCAAAAGGCTGCATGTTGCATAACTCTTACCAGCATTCTGACACAGTCAGACACAGTGGGGAGGAGATTACCATCTAGTTCTGGTGGGAAACCAACAGCCTTGGCAATGGCCTGTAATGTTTTAGGAGCATCAGGGACCTCCCTGGCCAACAACTCTCTGAAAGATATCTCACCACAGGCACTGACATTTTTCTAATAACAATCTATGGCTTTTAGGTGCACCATTATTCACATCCATAGGATACTTCTGCCAAGCTTTTTTATTTGTTTGTTTGTTTTGTTTTTTTGAGGTAGGGTCTCGCTCTAGGCCAGAATGACCTGGAATTCACTATGTAGTCTCAGGCTGACCTCAAATTCATGGCAATCATCCTACCTCAGCCTCCTGGTTGCTGGGTTTAAAGGCATGTGCCACCATGCCCAGCTCTTGGCTCTTTTTTTTTTTTTATTAATTAATTAAAAAAATTTTTTTTGAGAGAGAGCATGAGAGAGAATTGGTGTGGCAGGGCCTCAGCCACTGAAATTGAACTCCAGATGCTTGCGCCACCTAGTGGGCATGTGCGGCCTTGTGCTAGCCTCACTTTTTTTTTTTTTTTTTTTGATTTTTCGAGGTAGAGTCTCTAGCCCAGGCTGACCTGGAATTCACTATGGAGTCTCAGGGTGGCCTTGAACTCACAGCAATCCTCCTACCTCTGCCTCCCGAGTGCTGGAATTAAAGGCAAGCACCACCACACCCGGCTCATTAGCCTCACTTTTGTGTATCTGGTTTACCTGAGATCTAGAGAGTTGAACATGGGTCTTAGGCGTCACAGGCAGGCGCATTAACTGCTAAGCTATCTCTCTAGCCCTTGGCTCTTTTTTGAAAAAACAAATTTTATTTATTTGCGTGCAGAGAGAGAGAGAGACAGAGAGAATATGGGTGTGCTAGGCCACCTAGCCACTGCAAATAAACTCCAGATGCATGTGCCACTTTGTGCGAGTACTGGAGAATTGAACCCTGGTCACGTGGCTTTGCAGACAAGTGCCTTAACCACTGAACCATTTCTAACATGTGTCACTGGCTAGCAAAGAAGTAGGTTTCCATATGGTTTATTCTTAACATCTTAAATTTTGATTAATCCTCCTCCCATCCTTCCTTTCCTCTCATCCCTTCCCATGATCCCACTTAGACCACTCCACCCCCAGTAATCTGCCCTTCTATATACATTCCCCTTAAGCTCTCCCCTCTCTTCCCTCCTTCATAGCCCCTGTCTAGCTTCCTGGTCTCTACTATTGACTTTTCCTTCTACTCACAATCTAAATATTTGAAGCTAGGAACCATATATGAGAGAGAACATGTGGTGTTTAACTTTCTGGTCCTGGGTTACCTCACTTAGTATAATCCTTTTCAGATCTGTCCATTTTTTTTTTTTGCAAATTTCATAAATTTACAGCTGAATAAGTCTCCCAATGTATAAATGTGCCACATCTTCATTATCCATTCATCAGTTGAAAGGCATCTAGGCTGGTTCCATTTCCTAGCTATTGTGAATAGAACAGCAGTAAACATAAACAAGTATCTATAGTAATGAGTAGAGTCCTTAGGATATATGCCAAGGACTGGTAGAGCTGAGTCACATGGTACATCTATTTTTAGCTGTCTCAGGAACCTTCACACTGATTTACATAATGGCTGTACCAGTTTACTTTGTTTACATTCCCACCAACCCTGGAGAAGGGTTCCTCTTTCCCCATATGCTGGTCAGCATGTATTGTCATTTGTTTTCTTTTTTCCAGGTTCTTTATATATGTGCTTTTTTTTTTTTTTTTTTTTTTTCTCTCTTCAGCATGGAGGATTCTTTCAAGTATTTTCTATAGAGCTGTTTTTGTCTTCAGATACTCCTTTAGCCTGTTTTTGTCATGGAATGCCCTTATTTCTCCATCTATTTCAATGGACAGTTTTGCAGGATAAAGTAACCTTGGTTGACAGTTGTTATCTTTCAGAATTTGGAATACATCACTCCACGGCCTTCTGGCTTTTAAAGTTTGTGTTGAGTAATCTGCTGTAATCTTGATAGGCTTGCTTTTGTAGGTAACTTGATTTTTCTCTCTGACTGCTTTCAATATTTTTTCTTTGGTTTGTGTGTTTGGTAGTTTGATTATAATATGGCAAGGAGAGGTTCTTTCCATGTTTTGTCTGGCTGGTGTTCTAAAGGATTCCTGTATCTGCATTGGCACCTCTTTCCCCATTTGGGGGAAGTTTTCTTCTATGATTTTGTTGAAGACGCCAACTATGCCTTTGGAGTGAAATTCTTCTCCTTCTACTATGCCCTGAACTCTTATGTTTGATCTTTTCATAGTGTCCCGAATATCTTGAAATTCCCACTCATACTTTTCTATTAGTTTGTCTTTCTCTTTGTTGGACTGTATTAGATCTGCAACCTGGTCTTCTAGCTTAGATATTCTGTCCTCTCCTTCATCCATTCTACTGGAGATTTTCTAGAGAGTCTTTTATTTCATTAACTGTGTTCTTTATTGCTAGTAATTCTAACTGGTTTTTCTTTATTATTTCTATTTCCTTATTTATGTCTAGTATTGACCTCTTTATTTCATTAAATTGGTCTTCTTTGATTCCTTTGATTTCCTCTTTGATTCCTTTGATTTCTTCTTTGACTTCTTTGAACATATTTATAATCATTCTTTTGAAATCTTTCTCAGGCATTTCCTCTAACTCGTTCTCACTGGAGATCATTTCTGATGCATTAATACTTTTTGGTGGATTTATGTTGTCTTGAGTCTTGGTGTTTCTTGTGTTATAATGTATATATTTTTGCATCCTGGATTATTTAATGATTGGATTTTCTAGTTAGCTGGATATTATTAGATGTATCAATCAATCTGATGTTATATATCTTCAGGGTAGGAGCTTAAGGCGCTAGGTGTGGCTCTCAAGACTCTCAGAGTATCTACAAAAGTGACCCTAGGTGTTGGGTTTGCCTGCTATGAGAGTATTCAAGTAGGCTGAGTGGAACAAAATACAGATAGTTTCTAAAATTTAACTGAACAATGTACATTTTCAATGAAAAACAGCACAGAGTATCTATCCAAGAGTAGGCATTATGACAACCAGATCCTCTGTCCCTTAAGCTGTGTGGTGCCTCACCCCTTAATCCTGACAAGGAGGTTAAGATTTCTGGTCTGTAGAGGGTTCCAAGTCATCTTGTGACCAGGTGAGACCCTTCCCTAGTGTATAACAGAAGAGGAAACAAAGCCACTATAAATCAAGAAGCAACAAATAACAAGCCCAAAATATAGCTTATTTAAGAATGGCAAATCTGACCATCCATCAGATAGATTTAACACATAATTTATCCTGATATGGAAGGTGCAATTAGCACTTCTGGTTCAGGCCTATATACCAGGTTTATTAGGCGGGTACTGACCTGGTGTAATCCCAGTTACCTTTTGGGATGATTTTGGTCTCAGTTATGCTGCTCTCCTGCTTGGGTCCCTCTTTGGTGAGCTGTGGGTTCAAGTTGGCTGGCCGAGTCGCTGGATCGCTGCTCTGTTTGCCAGAGCTGGACACTGGTGGTGGAGTAGGGGAGGCTGGCTCTGTTTCTCTTGCTGGTCCACACATTCATCTACCTTGTGATCTGCTCCTCCGTTGTTCACTGCTGTTCTCCCTTCACGTTTCTTGAGTTTGCGGAGAGCTCCCATGTGAGTGGAAAATCCCCTCACCTGGCTTTTCCTGCAGCTCCAGTCGAGCCTGGAGGCTGTGGTCCCGCGGACTTACTGGAACCACTTCTGCCGGCCTGTGTGGGCTCTGGATCTCTGGATCTCTCCTACTTCTCCACTGCCGTTTCAATTTCCTATGCACCTCACTTTTTAGTAAAAGTGTGTATTTTGCTGGTTTTTTTTTTTTTTTTTCTTTTTCCCCCCTAGACTGCTTTGGCGTGGTACCTATGCCGCCATCTTAACCGGAAGTCTCATTTGTTTTCTTCATAATAGCCATTCTTTAAGGAGTGAAGTGGAATCTCAAACTGGTTTTAATTTGCATTTCCCTGATGGTAAGGATGTAGAACATGTTTATTAGCCGTCTGTATTCTTTTGACAACTGTATTCCGCTCTATAGCACAGTAAAAAATATTTTATTTATTTATTTGCAAGGAGAGAGAGAGAATATGGGGTTGCCAGGGCCTCTTGCCCTGCAAATGAACTCTAAATGCATACACCACTTTGTGCATCTGGCTTTATGTGGGTACTGGCAAATTGAACCCAGACCACTAGGCTTTGCAAGCAAGTACCTTTAACTACTGAGCCATCTCTCCAGTCCCCTCCAGCTCACTTTTTGATTGAGTTGTTTGATTTCTTTTTTGCCGGGTGGGGGAGTGATGGTTGGTAGGTAGGGTTTCACTCTAGCTCAGGCTGCCCTGGAATTCAGTATGTAGTCTCAGGTGGCCTTGAACTCACAGTGATCCTCCTACCTTTGCCTCCCAAGTGCTGGGATTAAAGACGTGTGCCACCACACCCAGCTGTTTGATTCCTTACTAGTTTTCTTAAGTTCTTTGTATATCCTGGATATTTATCCTCTGTCAGATGTATAGCTGTCAAAAATTTTCTTTAGGTTGTCTCTTTGCTTTATTCACAGTGTCCTTTGATGTGCAGAAGCTTTGTAAGTTCATGATATTGAGGTCTTTGATGCATTTGGACCTGATTCTTGTGCATGGAGAGAGATAAGGATGTATTTTCATCCTTCTATATACAGAGATCCAGTTTTCCCAGCACCATTTCTTAAAGTGGCTGGTTTTTCTTTATTAAAAATTTTGACATTTTTGTCAAAAAATCAAATGGCTATAGCTGTCTGGGTTCACATCTGGGTTCTCTATTCTGTTCCATTGATCTACGTGTCTGTTTTTGTGCCAGTACCATGCTGTTTTTCTTACTATGGCTCTGTAATATATCTTAAAATCCAGTATGGTAATACCACTGGCCTTATTTTTGTTGCTCAAAATTGCTTTGATTAGTTAGGAGTGGTGAAGCACACCTTTAATACCTGCACTTGGGAGGCAGAGGTAGGAGGATTGCCATGAGTTCAAGGCCACCCTGAGACTACATAGTCAATTCTAGGTCAGCCTGAGCTGGAGTGAGACCCTATCTCAGGGAACAAAAAGGAATTGCTTTGGCTGTTCAAGCTTTTTTGTGCTTCCTAGTGAGTTTTAGAATTGTTTTTTCTATTTCTGTGAAGAATGTCATTGGAATTTCCATGGGATTGCTTTAAATTTGTAGATTGCTTTTAGTAACATAGACATTTTCACAATATTGATTCTTCCAGTCCAGGAACATGGGGTATCTTTCTATTCCCTAGTCTCCTGCAATTTCTCTCTTGAGTGTTTTAAAGTTGTCATTGTAGAGATCCTTCACTTCTTGGTTAGGTTTATTCCAAGCTACTTTATTTATTCATTTACTTATTTTGGACAATTGTGAGTGGGAGTAATTCCCTGATTTCACACTCAGCATGGTTGTTGTTAGTGTATAGGAAAGCTACTGATTTCTGTGTTTATTTTGCATCTTTCTATGTTGTTAAAAGTGCTTATCAGCTCGAACAGTTTCCTGGTAGAGTCTTCAGGGTCCCTTGTATATAGAGTTATATCACCTGAAAATAATGATAATTTGACCTTTTCCTTTCCAATTTGTGTCTCTTGGCTTATTGCTATAGCTAAGACTCCCAGTACTATATTAAATAAAAGTGGGGTGGGTGTGAAAGGCAGAAGTAGGAGGAGCAATGTGGATTCAAAGCCAGTATGGGACTACAGTGAGTTCCAGGTCAGCCTGGGCTAGAGTGACACCCTACCTCGGAAAAACCAAAAAAGAAGCACTGCACAAATAAAATACAAACTAGAGGAATGTTATATAGCTTAAGTTTGAGTTGATTCATTTCATTTTCTTTAAAATTTTTAAAAAATATCTTTATTTATTTATTTGAAAGCAGAGAGAGATACATGGACAGAATGGGTACACCAGGGCCTCTGCAACTGCAAACAAATTCCAGATGCTTGCGCCACTTTGTACATCTGGCTTTATGTGGGTACTGGGGAATTGAACCAGAGTTGTAAAGCTTTGCAAGCAAGTGCCTTAACCACTGAGATATCTCTCCAGCCCCTCATTTTAAATTTTATAGTACAGTTATAGTACATATTGTTGTCAAAATCAGAAAGCAGTAGTAGGCAAAAAGGAAAGAAACCACATAACCCTTTACAGATCCATCATTCTGGGAAAACAGTTGACATTTAATGGATATATGTTATACTTGCTATGCATATTCCTATGTATACATCCTTATATATATGTGTGTGTGTGTGTTGTTTGTAATAGAAATGTGTTCATCCTTGGTGTTCTGTCTAGTCATTTTCATTTGATAAATCCCCTAAGGGTATAGTTTTGTTCAGAGAATTCTTTGGCACATAATAAGAGCTAGAATTTGGCCTAGTGAACATGTGGACATGTGATGATCAAATCTGAACCATTTCAGAGGCTTCATCAGGCATAGTTAGCATGAACTCAAGTATCGGCAGGTGATTATGTTTGTCATTATCATTCATGATAGAGGTGACTGACTCATTGCCCATCGAAAGTAACTGGTTAAGTAAATCATGATGCACCCAAGCCATGGGATATTGTGTAGTTACAGAAAAGAAAGACCTATGTACTGATGGAGAAGAGCTCTGGATAGTGAGTTTTATTATGCCAGTTATCAGGCTGAAGAGATGGCTCAGCAGTTAAGGGCACTTGCTTGCAAAGCCTGAAGGCCTGAGTTTGATTCCCCAGTATGCACATAAAGCCAGACACACAAAGTGGCGCATGTGTGTGGCATTTGTTTGCAGTGGCACTCTGGTATGTTCATACTGTCTGTCTGTCTCAAATAAATAAAAATATTTAAACAAATTTAAAAGTGAAATTTTAATGACATAATGTTGGTGTAATCAGGAGCAGAGCAGATGCAGCATGCTAGTAGGAGTTTAATTTTGCTTGCTAGTGTCTTTTTTTTTTTTTTTTTTTTTTTGGTGTCTGTTATTCAGGCTTTGGTACTAGTGGTGAGATTATTATACTCATGGTTTTCAGGACCTTTGATTTAATCTATATAATTGTAACAGTTGAGTTCTGTAGTGTTGAACAAGGGCTCTGCTTTAGCACCCATGAAAGAAGTAGTACAGTGACACTGTACCTAGGCAGAAGCTTCTGAAGATTGGGCTCGGCTGCTTTCATTCCATTAACTTGCAAGAATGAAGGTGAAAAAAATATAAACTTGAACTCCTTACTTTTTAAACCCACTAATAAAATAAGGGAAATCATTCCATGTTTCTTTTCTAGCATGTTTGGTATATTTAGACCCTATGGTGGGTTGAATGTAAAATGTCTCCATAGCCCCATGTTTTTTTTTAAAAAATATTTAATTATGTATTTATTTGAAAGGGGAGAGGGAGAGAATGGGCACACCTCAGGGTCTTTTGCCATTGTAAATGAACTCCAGATGCATACCACCTTTTGCATCTGGCTTTATGTGGGTACTGGGGAATTGGACCCAGGTTGTCAGGCTTTGCAAGCAAGTGCCTTTAACCGCTGAACCATCTCTCCAGCCCTAGCCTCAGGATTTTGTGATTAAGCCTCATGCTTAATCCCCAGCTGGTGGAGCCTTACTGGAAGAGGTCCTTCGCTGAGGGTGGGCCTGCGGGTGTTATAATCCAGCCCCATTTGCTGCATTCAGCTCATTCTACTTGCTTCCTGTTGCTGTGGGTATGTAATACCTGGCTGTCTTCCTGTGCCATGATGAAAGTTCTTGAAACTGTGTGCCAGAACTAAACCCTTGCTTTCCCTGCCATTAGACTTGAAGCTGTGGGCTGAAATAAACCCTTCCCTTTATATTTTTTTTTGGGGGGGGGCAAAAGTCCTATATATTGTTTTCTTGAAAAGACTATGATGATTCCAAATTCTTTTAACTTTTTGACATATATGTACAAAATGTTTCTTTTTCATATTTAATTTCCATATTTCTTTGAGAGAGAGAGAGAGAGAGGCAGAGAGAATGGGCACGCTCCTTCTGTCCCTCTCTTGTCTCCATTCTCCCATTCCTCTTTATCCCTTTCTCTCTCCAACCAGTCAACTACTGTTTTTTTGTTTTTTTTTGTTTTTTTTTTTTTTGGCTGGACTCCAACTCACAGTGATCCTTTTACTTCTGCCTCCAGAATGCTGGAATTAAAGGTGTGAGTCACCAAGCCAGGCCCATTACTATTTTAATGCCTTTTTCTTTTTTTGGCCTTCCTTTATTACCCATGACTACATGTTGATGGGCTTGTTGTTAACTGCTCCAAATCAGATTCTTGTTTGTTTGTTTTTTGGCATGATGTACGTCTGTGTGGCGTATGCGTGTATATGTGCCCATGCAGTGGCCAGAGGAGCACATGGGGTGCCTTCCTCCATTGCTCTTCTACCCTGTTCTTACTTGAGCCAAAGTCTCTTACTGATCCTGGAGCTTGTGGGGCCCCTGCTGTACCTGAGAACCACAGTGATTCTCCAGTCTCTGCTCCCAACATGACTGAGGTTACAGATGTGTGTGGCTACAACAAGCTATTTATGTGAGTCCTGGGGATAAAGATTGAGAGGTCTCTCAGGCCTCCTCAGGTCCTCATGCTTATAGGGGTACTGCTCTTAACTGCTGAGCTATCCCTCCAGCCTCAAACTTTGTCTTTTAAAACATGGAAATAAATAAAAAGGTATTATGTTTTAAAACACACACACACACACACACACACACCATTCCTTTCTTAAGCTGCTTCTGGTTGGGTGTTTTATCCCAGCAGTAAGAAGCAACTGCTATAGACCCACTTGAGGTTTCATTATAGAATTCCTAGTGTTTTGAGTTTTGCATTATGAAGATTTTAACTTTGTATAGTAGAGGATAGAAATGATATTGTGTGGGATTAGGATGAATGGGAAGTGAAGCCAATAAGTATTCCTTTCAGACTGAATTATTTATTTATTTGCAAGGGGGGGATATGGAGAGAGAGAGAGAGAGAATACGAATGACTCTGAATGGGCACGCCAGAACCCAGGTGGATGTGCCACTTTGTGCATCTTGCTTTATATGGGTACTGGGGAACCAAACCCAGGTTGTCAGGCTTTGCAAGCAAGTACTTTAACTGCTGAGCCATCTCTCTCGCCCGTGGCTTGTATTTGATTGAACTCATAAAGATAAAACATTGGGTGTGAGAGTAGTAAGGAGATGATTTTAAGTGGATGTCCGTGTTTCATGTCAAGATAGAATACACAGGACCCCTGGCTGTCCTCAAACTCACAGTGATCTTCCTACCTCTGCCTCCCAAGTGCTGGGACAAAAGGCATGTGTCATCACTCCTGGCTTACAGCTACACTTTTTTTTGTTGTTGTTGCTGACGACTGAACCCAGGGGTCTTGAGCTTGCTAGACAAGTGCTCATCCACTGAGCTAAATCCCCAAACACATAGCTACATATTTTAAAATTATTACTTATTGTTAGCTAGAGACAATACTAGTGCTGAGCTTAGGCATCATGTGTGGAATCTTTGAAGAGAAAGGAAGCTCTGCAAGCCACACCTTTTCACAGAGGAGTTTTGCTTCAACAGGTTTTTCTGGCTTGTCAACTCTAGTTTCTATCCTTCTGTTGCTCAGTCTCACTTTTCCAGTTACCAGCTGGTTCACCTGGACAGTTTGAAGAAGTAACTGTATTCTGTACTCTTGAGTTTGGCACATTCCCTGCTTTGCTTCCTTCACCCCATGGACGATTGTTTGAGGAAAGGGAGGGAAAATTAGATTCTATAGATTAAGCCATTGGTTCTGAATTTTGGCTGCACATCAGAAACAACTAATGTTATGGGGTCCAGTGTTGCACAACTAAGACCACCAACTCATGGAGTACAAGGCAAAGTTTTATTGGGCAAGGCTGATGCATCAGGACTGCACCCTTGAGGTCGGGATCTCTGAGTGTAGCCTCTACTTCTCTCTCAGGCTCATTTTTAAAGCTGAAAACCGCAAAAGTGGAGGCGTGGGAGTGGTGTGAGGGACTGTCCAAACAGTTTGTGCAAGCAAGCAGATGTGTACAGAAGCGAAACTTGGCAGTTAGCTCATGGCCCCAAGGTGGCCCTGATGTCAGGAACCAGGCACTCGAGGTAGTTCCTGGAGCCAGGGAGGGCCTGGTGTTATCTCATGAGAAAGGACTAACATGTTTTCTCAAGATGGGGGTGCTGAGGTGTTTTTCTTTCAAAATGATTGCCCTATAGCCAATGTTTCCCATTTCATCTCCCCCTCTGACAAGATACTTAGTCAAATTGTTGACTTTTTTTCTGTGGGCAGGGGATTGTATTGTGTTCTCAGAACCATCAGTTTTATAACAGAGATCCTGGACTGTATATATTTCATCAGAGAGTTTAATACACATGGGCCTGTGGTGAAGCCTACTATCAGGAGAAGACCACTTCTGTCAGTGATGAGGGTCGTCAACCATGGGCACTAGAGAGCAATGACTGATACCAGTTCTGGGAGGCATAGTGTTGCTTTCCCTATCTTTTATGTTTCCTCAGACTAGAACCAAGGGTGTCATGGATAATACCAGATTGATTAGTGTAGAAACAACAAGTTTATACTAAGGCCATACATAAGCCTCCCTGTTTCATAAAAAGCAAATCCAATCCCCTCCTGTTTTGTAACACTACTTCAACTAGGGAGTCAACTTGTTCTAAGCGGCCAATAGAATTTTCCATGTGCCCCAAGTCTTGATCTGTCTGTTTACTGAGCATCTACAGATTCTTTTCCCCTATGATTAGGGCCACAGTCCCTAAGGCTTCTGACCCTGCTATTCCCATTCCTATTACCAGGGGGATTAGTATGGGATGTGAGTTTTCTTAGTCAGAGGGAGCTCAGGGGGAAGTTCCCTGTTGTCTGTCCCATCATATAGGTAGACTTGGGGCATAACATGAACCAGGACACATAATTCTGTTGTGTTTGAAATGACTGAATTTGATGCAGGGTGTAAGTTCTGCTGTACAAGCAATCCAGGTGGTAGGTGGGCTCTTTAGCCAATCTGTGCCTTCAGTTTGGTTAATAAGAGTGGACTGGAGGCAGATGCCTTTATATGGGGACTCATCAAGGTTGTATTGTGTAGAAAGCAGACATAATCCTTGTCCTTGGAGGTCTCCTAATGTGACGGAGGGTTGTTATCCCCAAGAGCATACCCGTTCACCATGTGTCTGGTTGATAGTATTAACTTTGTGTGGACCAGTGCCCAAGGTCCCATTGGTCCCTATGCCTACACAATAAGGGGATGGGATCTAGGTAGAACCATCAGTCTCTGGTGAGAGTTGGATTTTTCTGGTTAGCAAAGGAGAAAACTGAATCCAGCATGCTGAGGAGGGAACCTCGGAGAGACGGAGTGCTATGGTCTGAAGAATTAAGCAGGGACTCATTCTGGAAAAGGGAGGTAAGGTGTCCAAGTTAGCATTTGGTTCGATGGGGACAGGTGGACGATCTCTGTGGAGACGCCTCTGAATGGTAATAGTGGTTCCTGGGTCAGTCTCTGTTATATATAGGCATATTCCCCAAGTGTGCCCTGTATCCCGCTCATTTGTGGGATAGCCCAGGAGCATAGTCTTTAGTTTAAAGGATGGGAAATAAACATCGGTTCCCTTCTGTACAATTACTTGGGCAGAGAGAAAGGTGTCCTTTTGGGTTGAGGAAGCTATTGTCTCACAGCCCCACTTAGCACAATGAAATTGTTGGTTAGCTTGGCAGCGTGAAGAGCTGGAAGCAGGACATATATAAAACTGTAATCTCTCTGTATAAAATTGCCAGTTTACTTGCCAGGGGTCGCTCTGGCTTGGGGTTTAGGATATTCTAGGGAAAAGAGCACATATAGTATCAGAGAGGGTAGGGGCCTCATCATCATGCTTAGTTTGGGAAGCGAGGTCCTGGCCAGTAACAGTATCTCTTAGTTCCCGTATGTTTTCTTGGGGCATAAGTAGCGGTCTGGCCTATGAAAGTGACACATACAAGAGCTATGTTAAGCATGTAAGTCTTATGTTTAGTGGATCTTCTGGATGTTTCAGGATCCACCATCTCTTATCTTCCTTCAGTCTTTTCAATGAGTCCTTGGGAGTTGTTGCTCTTTTCACTTGAGAATGGTGGGTCCAGGTGCATATTCTGTCCACTTTCATGGCCGTTGGAATGGTCAGGATGACCTGGTGAGGGCCCTTCCACTGGGGGTCCAACGTCCCAGTATGGTGTCTTTTGATCCATACTCTGTTGCCGGGATGAAAGGGATGGGGGCAAATGGGGTGTCTAAAAAGCAGCCTTGACTACCGGAAGAATTGACTCCTGGACTCTCTGCAAGGCTTGGATAAAGTGAAGAAGTCTTTCATTAGTAAAGTCAGTTATCTGTTCAGGACCCATCCAGGGCAGGATGAGAGGGGGTTTTCCATACATAATTTCAAATGGAACAATTCCTTTTACATAAGGGGTACATTTGGCCCTTAATAGGACAAAGGGAAGGAGTCCAACCCAGCCTCCGCCAGTCTCCAGGCTTAATTTAGTTAGAGTCTCCTTTAAGGTCCGATTCATCCTTTCTACCTGTCCTGATGAACTTTGAGGATGATAGGCACAATGTAATTTCCAATTGATCCCCAGCATCCTAGTCAATTTCTTAATGACTTCTGATACAAAGGCAGGGCGATTATCAGATCCTATTTTGAGGGGCAGCCTGTGATGGAGGATTATCTCCTCTAACAATTTCTTAGCTACTATTTGGGTTGTCTCAGACTTGGTAGGGAAGGCTTCTACCTATCCCGAAAAGGTATCAACATAAACAAGTAAATATTTATATCCATACTCCCCTGGCTTTACCTTTTTGAAATCAACCTCCCAATATCTACCTGGCTCTGTTTCCCTTTCCCTCGTCTCCATTGGTGGTACCTTTCCAGAGGAGGCATTTGTCTGTTGGCAGGCCTGACAGCGGGTGGTGATGTCCTTGATGATTGAGTCCATACCTGGGAAGAAAAACTCTTTTCTTATTATTTCAGATAACTTGTTGCTTCCCAGGTGAGTCCCTTCATGTAGTTGCTTAGTCTTTGCTCTAGGGCTTGGGGCAACAACAATTGTCCATTCTCCAGTTGATACCATCCTTGTGGGGTTTGTGGTCCTACTCTGTGTATGTTGGTCTCTCAGGAAGAGTGGGCACTGGGAGAGTGACCAGACAATCTGAAGGATGCTGAGAGGCAACACTCTTTGCTGGGAGGTCTGCCAATCTATTTCCTCTTGCTTCTGTGGTCTCCCCTTTCTGATGGCCTGGACAGTGTATAAGGGCCACCTTGGTAGGTGCCCAGATGGCAGCCAATAAGACCAGAATCTTGTCTTTATTTTTAATGTCTTTATCCTCTGTGGTCAATAGTCCTTGTTCCTGATAGATGGCCCCATGGACATGAGCCATGGCAAAGGCATAGTGGCTGCCCGTGTAGCTATTGACTGCTTTGTCCCTTCCCAATATCAGGGCCTTGGTTAAGGCTGTTGGTTAAGCTGACGTGCCCTGTGGTAGGGCTGCAGCCCACAGGGTTTCTTCCAGTGTCACCACTGCTGCCCCAGCATACCTGGTTCCATTTTGAACAAAATTGCTGCCGTCTGAGAACATTACCAGGTTCGGATTCGGCCATCTACGTTCGTCAGATCTGGGCGGAGTCCCTGGAAGGTGGAAGTAATCTCCAGACAGTAGTGCAGTGGAGCTGAAGCTCCATCAGTCTCTGGCAGCAGGGTGGCTGGCTTCAGTTTGACAAAATTTTATCCTTGGTTGGTCTAGGAGCAGGGCCTGATAATGATTATGCATGAATTGGAGAGCCATTGGGGGGCGGGGGAGGCTCTTCAAGAGGATTTCAGTTGAATGTGGGGCTGTAATTGATAAAGACTGGCCCAGAGTCAGTTTATCAGCATCTTTAGTTAATATGGCAGTGGATGCTGTGGCTCACAAACAGAGGGGCCCTCTAGCTGCTACAGGGTCCAATTTCTTTGACAAGTAGGCCACAGGGCATTTCCATGGTGCTAACTTTTGGGTTATGACTCTCCTGGCTATACCCCTTTTTTCATCTAGATATAAATAAAAGGGCTTGGTTAGATCTGGGAGAGCCAAGGCAGGGGCTGTCGTTAGGGCTGACTCCTGGAATGCCTGTTCCTTAGTTTGAGTTTGAAGTCCTATTCTTGCCTCCTAGTGGCTTCATTATTAGGGCTTGGCTAATTCAGCAGATCTAGGGATCCAGATTCTACAGTACCCCACTGATTCCAGAAACACTCGGGTCTGTCTCTCAATTTGAGGCTCGGGAATCTGGGTGATGGCCTGAATCCTAGAAGCTGACAACATTCTCTTACCTGGTTGGAGTTTATATCCCAAGTAGGTTGCTTTACATACACATAGCTGGGCTTTCTTGGCAGACACAGGGTAACCCAAGCTGTAGGTTGCTCAGGAGTTCTGTCCCTCTCTTGTTTCCGCAGCCAGCAGGAGTTCATCTACATATTTCAGGAGAGTAGCCTCTGGAATTTCCTGCTGGAAGGCCTGTAAATCCTTTCAAAGAGGGTGGGAGAATTTTTAAAGCCCTGTGGAGGCCTAGTCCATGTTAATTGTCCATTTATGCCTCTCTCCAAATCTGTCCATTCAAAAGCAAAAATTGGTTGACTCTTTTGCCAGTGGGCTGCTGAAAAAAGCATCTTTGAAGTCCAGTACAGTATATATTTGTCTTTCAGGAAGAATCATATTAAGTAGAGTGTAAGGGTTGGGCACACTGGGATGTATATCTTGTACCCGCTTGCTTACTTCCCTTAGGTCTTGTACAGGCCTGTATTCCTGTTTCTGGTTGTTTCACTAGCAGGAGAGGTGTATCCCAGGGGGATTGGCAAGGTACTAAAATGCCAGACTATAATAACCTATTGATATGTCTTCTTTTTTTTCAGTTTTTTTATTAATATAACAAAACATTTTCCACAGTGATAATTGTGTTCAAACTCCAGTAACATTAGCCAGCCTGTTGGCATACCCTAGATCTTCTAGCTAATGCAGTGCACAGACATTATACTCTAGCCAGAAGCAACTAGTAAATTCTGCATGTCAGGAATATAATAAATTGTTTGCTTTCCCCTTTCCCTATATTATTCTTATACTCATGCATCTCAGTTATTGGTTTACTAGACTATTAAACTCTGGGAATAAATTCTGGATTTAAATATAGCTGCCATCTCCCCAACCCAACAGCTAAGCAGAAAATAAAATAGAGAAGGCTGTCGACAAAAAGCTGAGGTGTCTTTCTTTCTTTTCTTTGAGGAAGGGTATCGCTCTTGCCAAGGTAGACCTTGAACTCACAGCAATCCTCCTACCTCATCCTACCGATGCTGGGGTTAAAGGCATGCGCCACCACACTCAGAATCTTAGCTGAGTTTCATCAGTGCCTAGACCACTTAAAGCTATTCACTAGAAGAAAAGTTATCCAGCATAAGACAAACAAAAGCCAGATTTGACTTTTAGATTCTTCACAGTTTGACCCATCAAGTTCACAGGAACATCCATGACCCAGATTCTGAAGGTCCTTGTACCATAATGTTAATTGTGTCACCAGGGAAATGCCCAGCAGTTGAAGAAGGACTCCTAGGATGTTCAACTTCACAAGATGGGGAGTTCAGAGTGGTATGCAACCAGATGAACAAGGTTTTAAGACCTTGTCACATAAAATAACACTATACATAAATACTATTCTGCAGGGAACTTTTAGTTTAAATTATATTGTTTATCACTATGTGAAAAAACTTGGGCTAATAGTTCTACAATCTTAAGTAATTAAAAGGATAACCATGTAATCAATTTTTATCAGTGAATCATTAGCCTAACTTGCACCTTGAGGCTGTCATAGTAATGGCCACTACCTGACGTGCATTCCACTTCAGTGACAAAGGAATAAGCCTAAACTTTATAACATTTAAGTGGTAGGTGGAGCATTGGTTGAATAACCGCATAACTTTTCCTTAAATCCCTTTATTTCCACTAAGAAATCTAGTTACTTTAGGCAATTCCACTTTATTCTCCATTGAGAATGAGCCATGTTATCACCACTATAGAACTTATTCCACATTCAGGCCTGTTTCTGTAAAATCATTCAGTCTTATCAATTTTAAGGTGTTTTTTTTTTTTTTAACTACCTCTTTATAACTAAAATAGTATGTAAAACTTTGAAATGTACCCTGGCGTGGTGGTGCACGCCTTTAATCCCAGCACTCGGGAGGCAGAGGTAGGAGGATCGCCGTGAGTTCGAGGCCACCCTGAGAATGCAGAGTGAATTCCAGGTCAGCCTGGGATAGAGTGAAACCCTACCTCGAAAAACCAAAAAAAAAAAAAAAAAAAAACTTTGAAATGTTTTTCAAATATAGTGATAGTCTGATATGTTAGATAATTAAATTATTGGGCAAGTGATCTCAATTTACTTAATATCAATTTTGTAAAGAGGTTCAACTAAATTTTTATTTAGTGATCTGAGTTTCAACTATTCAAAAACTGGTAAGTGAACCTATTACTGTGTGTGACCCTGAAATGTGTCCCTTATGAGACCATCTGTAAGTCAAAACAGAAGTTAGCCAAATAATTATTAATGTTAACAGGTACATTGAGCAATAAACAACCCTTTTCATCCGATTGACATCTGCTCAGTTTTTATTGGTTTAGTATGAAAGCCCATTAAATGACTCATTAGACTGCTCAAGGTAGGACACCTGAACAACACACAGGTTTTTTAATGCAGTTGGTTTTGTAGTAGTTTTCTGGTAGTCATGTGCACACGCACACTTGGACACACACACTGGTGGAGTACACTAGATACTGGTTCTGCCTCATTATCTGGTATATGTACTGTTCACAATTTGCGGTTTTGAAAATGGCATAACTGAACATGGCCAAGTGACACCAACTCGCTTCTTTTTTTTTTTTAATTTTTTTTTAAATTTTGTTTATTTATTTATTTATTTTCATTTTTATTTTTTTATTTTATTTTTTTTTTACAGTCAGTTTGGTACCATTATTAGGCTCATCCATGACCTACCCCTCCCCTTGGCCCCTCCTTGTTGAGGTATACGGGTCATGCATTGTGGAGTTAGCCCACACTTATGGGTAAGCTAAATGTCTCTGCATATCATGACCCAACATGTGGCTCTGACATTCTTTCCGCCCCCTCTTCCGCAAAATTTCCCTGAGCCATGTTGGGTCTGCTTCAGTGATGAGGTGTTGGGGGCCTCTGAGGCTCTGGCTCTCTGATTTGGTAGGAGTTGATTTTTCTCTGTGCTAATCTCCCTCCCCCTTGTGCTGGTATCCGGTTCATCAGGAAAACAGCGCCCTTGCTTGTTTCTCCAATTTTTCTTAGTTTCAGCCAGGGCCCTTTTGAGGTATGATGGGGTGGCTCTCTCCTGAGGATCTACATCTATCTGAAAAAGAGAAGCAGATTCTCCAATGGAGAGTAAGTTAGCATCAGGACAAATGAGATAACCCTTTTTTTTTTTTTATAGAGAATTTAATAGGTGTAGGCCCTCTTGTAGCCCACAATTGACGGTAGCTTGATATTGGAGAGTGGGTTTATGTTTGGATATGGTTCTGACTTGTTTCCCAGCTCCAGCTATGGGTCTCATACCAGTGAGGGGATCAGTTAGCCGAATTGAGAGCAGTTGGTTCCCCACCATGGCTGTGTGCCACCACTGCACTTGTGTGGGCATCACAACAAGTTATTTGCTGCTAAGTAGGTTAGACCATGCGTTGCTTCGACAGATATTGGTCAATTTCCCCCAGTCGCCCATGTAGCACCTTCTGGCACTAGACGCGCTGACTGTCTGGGGACTGACTCTCTTCCAACTTCCAGCCATGCCATTCTAATTTGCATGTCAATCACATAAGGTGTCTTCAGCAGTAGGGTCTTATCACTAGCCTTTGGTGGGTCATCAAGTACTCTGACAGAAATCTGTCTGTCTTTTAGGAAACCTTGTAGGTCTCTCTGCTCAAAAGCTCATTGTGGATGATAGCCCCATGCTGGTTCTGGGAGTTACATGTCAGTGCTCACTAAGAAAATGAGGAAAAAGATAACTAATATACAAGAGTTAGAGACAAAAGAGAGAGAGAGAGGGAGAGAGGAAGTGAGGGAGGGAAGATGTAGAAGATTAAGGTTAGTCTTGATCATACCCTCTCCAGTGTCTTGTGGTTCAGGTGTTCTCTGTAAGGGCCTGGTGAAGGATCAGCCATTTGGTCTGTCTTTTAGTAAGTAGAAAATTATGGTACCATTGCCATTTGGGTCTAGATTTGTGTTTCCCACCCCTTTGGTGCCCTCCCCTCCCTCCCCTTCCATCCTAGTGTCTAGTCTAGGAGGTGCTTGCTGGGTATGTAAGGTATCTTGGGTAGATTCAGTTTAGGTGCTGTAGATGAGTGAGACTATGTGGCGATTTTTTTTCTGTGATTGGGTAAGTTCACTGAGAATGATCTGTTCCAGGTTCAACCATTTTTCCTCAAATTTCATTGTGTCATTTTTTCTTACTGCTGTATAGAATTCCATTGTGTAGATATACCACATCTTAGTTATCCATTCTGCTAGTGATGGACATCTGGGTTGATTCCAGCTCTTAGCTATTACAAATTGAGCCGCTATAAACATGGTTGAGCAAATCTCTTTAGTCTGTGGTTTGAAGGTTTTAGGGTAGATGCCCAGTAAGGGAATAACTGAGTCTGTTGGTATCTCTATACTCAGCTTTTTCAGAAGTCTCCATATTGCTTTCCAAAGTGGTTGTACCATCCTACATTCCCACCAACAGTGGATGAGTGTTCCTACTTCTCCACATCCTTGCCAGCATTTATTTTTATTTGATTTTTTGATGTTTGCTATCCTTATTGGGGTAAGGTGGAATCTCATAGTTGTTTTAATTTGCATTTCTCTGATGATTAGGGATGATGAACATTTTCTTAAGTGTATGTTTGCCATTTCTATTTCTTCCTCTGTAAACTTCCTGTTCAGCTCTTTGCCCCATTTTGTGAGTGGGGTGTTTGACTTCTTACTGTGTAGATTTTTGAGTTCTTTATAGATTCTAGAGATTAGGCCTCTATCAGTTGGATAACCCACAAATATTTTCTCCCATTCTGTGGGTGATCTATGGGCTTTGCTTATTGTTTGCTTGTCTGTAAAGAAACTCTTCAGCTTCATGTGATCCCATTGGTTGAGTGACGGTTTAAGTTCATGAGCTACTGGGGTTTTGTTCAGGAAGTCTTTCCATTCCTATATCATGGAAAGTACTTCCTAAATTTTCTTCCAGTAGTATTCGAGTTTCTTGTCTTATATTGAGATCTTTGATCCATTTGGACTTGAGTGTAGTGCATGGTGAAATGTGTGGATCAAGTTTCAGTTTCCTGCATATAGTTATCCAGTTTGTCCAGCACCATTTGTTGAAGATGCTGTCTTTTTTCCAGCCTATATTGTTTGGGCCTTTATCGAATATCAAGTAGCTATAGTTGCTTGACCCAAAGTCTGGGTCCTCAAGTCTATTCCATTGATCTATACTCCTGTTTTTATGCCAGTACCATGCTGTTTTTATTACTATGGCTTTGTAATATAGCTTTAGATCAGGTATGGTGATACCTCCAGAGGTATTTCTTTTGCTGAGGATATGTTTGGAAATGCGAGGCCTTCTGCCTTTCCATATGAAATTTGAGATCATTTTTTCTATCTCTGTGAAGAACACTGTAGGGATTTTAATTGGAATTGCATTAAATATGTATATTGCCTTTGGTAGGATTGTCATCTTCACAATGTTAATTGTGCCTATCCAGGAACATGGGAGGTCTTTCCATTTTCTTAAGTCGGCCTCAATTTCTTTTTTGAGTGTTTTTATGTTTTCGTTGTATAGATCTTTCACTTCCTTGGTTAACATTATTCCAAGGTATTTTATTTTATTTTTTTTGTTGCAATTGAAAATGGGACTATGTCCCTTATTTCTTTCTCTGTATCTTTGTCATTTGCATAAAGGAAGGCTACTGATTTTTGTGCATTGATTTTGTATCCTGCTACTTTGCTATAGGAGTTAATCACCTTCAGGAGTTTTGGGATGGAGTCTCGCGGGTCTCTTACATGTATAATCATGTCATCAGCGAATAAAGCTAACTTAACTTCTTCCTTTCCAAATTGTATCCCTTTTATTTCCTTCTCCTGTCTTATTGCTTGAGCTAGGACTTCCAGTACTATATTGAAAAGCAGAGGTGAGAGTGGAGAACCCTGTCTTGTTCCTGATCTTAATGGGAATTCCTCCAGTCTCTCTCCATTAAGTATTATTTGGGCCTTCGAAGCTTCGTATATTGCCTTTATTAGGTTGAGATATGAACCAACCATGCCAATTCTCTCCAATGTTTTGAACATGAAGTGATGTTGAATCTTGTCAAAGGCCTTTTCTGCGTCTATCGAAATGATCATGTGATTTTTATGTTTAACCTTGTTTATGTGGTGTATTACATTGATAGATTTCCGTATGTTGAACCACCCCTGTGTTCCTGGAATGAATCCCACTTGGTCAGGGTGGATAATGCTTTTGATGTGTTGTTGGATTTGGTTTGCAAGGATTTTGTTTAGGATCTTTGCATCTAAATTCATCAGGGAAATAGGCCGGTAGTTTTCTTTTCTTGTGGCATCTCTGCCTGGTTTTGGAATTAGGGTGATGCTAGCTTCATAAAAGGAGTTGGGTAGCTTTCCCTGTTCACCAGTGTGTGGCACAGTTTGACCTACTCACTTCTTACAAAGCACTGGGGTTCAGTTGTCTTCCCGACGACAGGCTTTCAACACAAACTGAATCACATGAAAGCACAGAAGACTGACATCTGGAAAAGATCAGGTCTTGACTCCATTTTCTACCTTCTCCAGCATGACTAAGAAAACGGTCACAAGTAGTAACATCTACATGTACAAAAGGAAGGCCTGTGAACTGGGGAGTGGGGCTGCACAGTATTATTGCACTCAGTGAGTGTGCACAATCCAGATGCGCCAGCACTGAAAACCATCCTGCATTGAGGTTTTCCAAGAGGTCAGTGGCCTGCCAAGAAGCCTCCGGTCTGTACCAACAGCTCACTGTCTTCAGTACAGGCCTTCATGATGTCAGCCACACTGCTCCTGCAAAATCCTTAATGTAGCAAAGTTGTCAGTGCTGACAGTGGGCTATGAGCAGTGGTGTGGGATTGAATCCATATGCACATTGAGCTTCATTTCCTTGTCAAGAATTTGAACAAGTTGTTACATGGACGGAAGATGGCCAGATTCCAGCTCGGACCACACGGGCACATCATTTAAGGTGATCTCAAATGCACCTGTTGACATGCACTGGTTCTCTATCATGTTGCTCAGGAAGAAAACCATCATACAGGCGTAGATCTTGTTTTCTTGGCCCCGCTGCCAGATGCTAGGAGCTTGCATGCCAAAGAAACCAAAAGGATCCTTGCCAACAATTATTAACCCTATTAATACTAGCTTGAAGATTGACAGGAAAGATGCTATGTGTCTATAAATTGGTTGTGGAAGGTAATTTTCTCCTTCAATGCGGATGTCTGGATACCACTGGCTAATAACTCACATGTATTCCTCAAACACCCGCCTATACCCTCAGGACACACAGATCTGGAACTTGAGCAGCAGGCCGTGGCACACTGCATCTTTAACATCTTGCCGGGCATGCTGCCCAGGTTGGCTGACACCACCACCAGGAGCAGCAGCAGCCTCATCTTCGCTGACACACGGCAGCTGGCCCGAGTCTCTCTTCTTTTTTCAATATTTATTTATTTTATTTATTTGAGAGAGAGAGCTAAGAGGCAGATAGAAAAAGAGAGAATGGGCGTACCAAGGCCTTTAGCCACTGCAAACAAACTCCAGACGCATATGCCACCTTGTGCATCTAGCTTACGTGGGTCCTGGGGAATCAAACCTGGGTCCTGTGGCTTTTCAGGCATGCACCTTAACTGCTAAGCCATCTCTCTAGCCCAATATGTCTTATACCTTCCTTTGCTTCCAGTGGCATGGGGTACTGTTTGACTCTCACTGGGGTTGCCATGCTTTTTAGTTTAACCACGATTGGGGGTTGGTGTTTAGCCAACCCAGGGGTGTTAGTTTCAGCCCATACTTCTCGGAACTTGTCTTATAAGGAGGACAGGAGGTTTTGGTCTCCTTCAATGTTAGGTCCCCCTAATAGGAGGCATTCCTCTCCTAAAGGTACTATGATCAGGATCTCTGGTTTTTCCATCAATATCTCCATATTCTGACTTCCAAATTGTATTTTAACGTTCATCTTATGTAATAAGTCTCTTCCCGGTAATGGGTAAGCAGACATTCAGGAATGACAAGAAAAGAATGTGTCACAGTGCCTTTTCTGAGGTCCACTTGTCTTTTGGTAGTCCGGGGTAATGTTTTGACCCAGTTGCACCTTGTACCAGCATCTGTTTGCCTAAGAGAGATCCAGCTGCTTCCTGTAGCACTGAAAAATGTGCCCCAGTATCCACTAGAAACTCTACAGGCTTTCCCTCCACTTGTGGGCTCAGGGGGGTACTTCAAGCCCTAGCTCCCTCAGAATACATTTGCTGCAGGGTGTGGTGGTACATGCCTTTAGTCCCAGCACTTGGGAGGCTGAGGTAGGAGGATTGCTCTGACTTCAAAGCCAACCTGGGGCTACAGAGTGGATTTCAGGTCATTCTGTGCTAGACTAGTTAGTCACTACCTTGAAGGGGGAAAGAAAAGATGGGGAGATGGGTCTTTAAATAAAGTGTTTGCTATACAAGTGGGAGTATCTGAGTTTGGAGCTCCAGAGCCCACATAAAGCTGGATGCTATAGTGTGTCTATAATCCCAGTGTATTTAGGGCAAGAAGGGAGGTCAGGACAGGAGTATCCTACAGAAGTTTGCAGGCTGGCTAGCACACTGGTGAAAAATGAAACACGCTGCCTTAAACAAGGTGGAAGGCGAGGACCAGTACCCAAGGTTGTCCTCTGACCTCCACACGTGCTATGGTGAGCACATGCTTGCACACATGAACACACAAAAATAAAGACCACATTTTCTCTTTCTATTTTTAAAAATATTTTATTTATTTATTTTTTGGTTTTTCGAGGTAGAGACCCTAGCTCAGGCTGACCTGGAATTTACTATGTAGTTTCAGGGTGGCCTAAACCCACAGCAATACTCCTACCCCTGCCTCCCGAGTGCTGGGATTAAAGGCAGGCACCACCACGCTCAGCTTTTTAAATTTACTTATTAGAGACAGAGAAGGAAAGTGAATGGGCATGTCAGGGGCTCTAGCTACTGCAAACGAAACTCCAGATACATGTGCAAGCACCTTAACCGCTAAGCCATCCCTCCAGCCCCTTTCTTCCTATTTTAATGTTAAGAAGACTGATCTATAATAGGTTTAGAACAGGGGTGTCCAACCTTTTGGCTTCTCTGAGCCACATTGAATGAAGAATTGTCTTGGACACACATTAAATGAACTTTTAGAAATTTGGCATGGGAAAGTTCTTATCCCCATCCTACCCTATGGGTCTGGCCTAGAAATACTAAGCCTAGACATTTTTATCCCTCTTAACGCCCCCCCCCCCCTGCATTTTTGAGATGGTTTCTCATTCTCTAACTCAGGCAAGTCTGGATCTCACTATGTAGCCCCACCTGACCTCAGACTTTTAGCAACCCTCTTGCCTCAACCTTCTGAGATCAGGGATTATAGGTTGAGACAAAATACCAGAATCCTTTTAATTGTTTTTTTTTTTTTTTTTTTTTTTGCATGTGCATAGGGTGTGTGCACATGTCTGTGCTGATGTGGCACCCTATAGGCTTGCCTGTGGTGGCCAGAAAACTGTCAGGTGTCTCCCTCTCCATTATTCACCCATATGTTTTTCCTTGTAAAAGAGTTTCATACTGATTTTTGAGCCCCAGTGATTATACAGTCTCCATGATCACAACCAGCTATTTGCCTGCATTCTAGAGAGGGTCACATGCTTATACAGGAAGTACACTTAACTGCTGAGCTAGCTCTCCAGTCCTCTTATTAAATTTTTTGCTTTTTTTTCTGGTTTTAACTTTTTATTGATACTGACAACTTCCATAAATATAGACAGTATACCATGATCATAATCCACTCCTACCACCCTCCCTTTTCCTCCTCCCAAATCCTCCCTCCATTGAATCCCTTCTTTTTTCCAACCTAGTCTCTTGTATTTTGATATCATCATTTTTTCCCTCCTATTACACAGTACTTGTGTGGGTAGTGTCAGTCACTATGAGGTTGTGAATAACATGGCCACTTTGTGTCTGGAAGACAGTATTGTAAGCAGGTATACCCTTCCTTTGGCTCTTACATTCTTTTCTGCCATCTCTTCCACAATGGACCCTGAGCTTTGGAGGGTGTGATAGAGATGTCTCAGCGCTGAACACTTCACTATCACTTCTCAGCACTATGGTGAGTTTTGAGTCATTACATCTGAAAAGAGAAGTTTCTCTAACCAAAAATGAGAGTAGTGTTAATATGTGGTTATAAACTTAAGTGTTTAGAGGGTAGTTTGGTAGACATAATAAATGCATTTAGTCAGACAGCAGCAGGTATTACTCCCCTAGGGCTTATGACCTCCCCAGCTTTTGATTAGGTTTTCAGTGACAAGCATGAATTCCCTTGTGTGGAGTGGGCCTCAAGTCCAGCATCCTGACAGCTAGTCAACAGGGAGGAGTCTTCCAGCTCAGCAACAGTTTGATTTCTCCATGACCTGCAGCCCAAGCATGTGGATTCTTCAACAATAGAGTCTTACCGTCTACTTCTAGTAGGCAATAAAGAGCGTTGGCAATGGCCTGTAATGTTTCGAGTGCTGCAAGAACCTCCCTGTCCAACAACTTGCTGGAAGGTATTCCATTCCTGGCACTGAAATTTTTAGAATAACAATCTATGGCTTCTGGGCATAGCATTATACACTTCCAACCAGGATACTTCTGCCCATACTCTTTTTTTTTTTTTTTTGTATTCTTCTCAAAATTATTTTTATTAACATCTTCCATGATTATAAAAAATATCCCATGGTAATACCCTCCCTCCCCCCCACTTTCCCCTTTGAAACTCCATTTTCCATCATATCCCCTCCCCATCTCAATCAGTCTCTCTTGTATTTTGATGTCATGATCTTTTCCTCGTAATATGATAGTCTCGTGTAGGTAAATGTCAGGCACTGTGAGGTCATGGATACCCAGGCTATTTTGTGTCTGGGGGGAGCACGTTGTAAGGAGTCCTACCCTTCCTTTGGCTCTTACATTCATTCTGCCACCTCTTCCACAATGGACCCTGAGCCTTGGAAGGTGTGATAGAGATATTGTAGTACTGAGCACTCCTGTCACTTCTTCCCAGCACCATGATGCCTTCTGAGTCATCCCAAGGTCACTGCCATCTGAAAAGAGAAGATTCGCTACGAAAAGTGAGAGTAGCATTAATATAAGGGTGTGAACATTAAGAGAAGTGCTTACTGGGCAGTTTGATGAGCATAGTATATACATTTAGCCAGACAGCAACAGACGTTACACCCCTAGAGCTCATGACTGCCCCTGTTTTAAGCTTTCAGTGTCAGGGATGTATTCCCTCCCATGGATCAGGCCTCCAGTCCAATTAGAGGGCAGTTGGTTTCCACCATGACAGACGTGCCACTATTGCACCCGCTTGGCTCATTTGGCCTGGCTGGCCAATTATAAGGCTTGCAGTGTCCACTGCTGAGTATCTTCACTGGTGGTATCTCTTTCTCCCATTGAACTGCATGTAGAATGGCTTCTTCCAGCTTTCTGTCAGCTGGTCTACATGGAGGAGGTTATCAGCTCAGTTCCAGCAGGATTTCTCAGTGGCCTTGCAGCCCATATATGTGGAGTCTTCAGCAATAGGGTCTTGCCATCAATTCCTGGTGGGAAACCAAGGGCCTCAGCAATGGCCTGTAATGTTTTGGAGGCATCAGGGACAACCTGTTTGATAGGTCTCCCTGTGTCAAGATAACTCCTCTGATGCTCCTCCCGTAGCCTTGAGATGAAGGTTTACTAACAGAGCATGGAGACCCCAGGGCACTGCACCACCAAGAAGTCTCATCCCACCCTGAGTGAGGATTTCCCCATAGCTGCTTCCAGAAGCTCCTTGTCCTTGTCCAAGAATATGATACTCCAAAACAACACTTCCATGGAGTTCACTATGTTGGTTGGGATTGTTAACCCCGCCAATTGATCCTCCCTCAGTCATGGGGTGAAAGTTTACTTACAGAGCATGGAGACTTCAAAGAAACCACCTTGATGGAACTCAATGTTCCTTGATCTTTTACTTTCTACTCTATCTCCCCTTGAGGCCACAAGACCTCATGGGGGTACCTGAGATCCCAGGTAATGATCTCCTGACCCTCCCCACACCTTCTCCCATGAGTTCACCCAGCTGCTTTTGATAAAGCTGGCAATAGTTGTTCACTGCAGAGCAAATTTGCCATACAACAGCTAGTAAAGTCGATGTCCATATGGCTTATTCCTAGCATCTTAAATTTTGATTAGCCCTCCTCCCATCCATTCCTCTCTTCGATCCCTTCTCCTAATCCCACTTAGACCATTCTATATTCTGCTCTTCTGCTTACATATCTACTATGCCCTCCCCTTAGTTCTCCCCCCGCCTCCTTCTCCAGGCTCCCTTCTTAACTTCCTGGCCACTACTATTGGCTTTTACTCCAACTCATATACAAATACAAACATTTGCATGACTCTGGAGATGGCTTAGCAATTAAGGCGTTTGCCTGCAAAGCCAAAGGATCCCGGTTCTATTCTCCAGGTCCCACGTAAGCCAGATGCACAAGGGAGCACATGCATCTGGAGTTTGTTTGCAGTGGCTGGAGGCCCTGGTGCACCCATTCTCTCCTTCTCTTTCTCTCTCTCAAATAAATAAAATGTACTTAAAAAAACAATATAAACATTTGAATCTAGGATCCACATATGCGAGAGAACATGGGCCTCCTCTTAATTATTTATTTATTTGCAAACAGAGAATGGGCACTTCACGGCCTCTTGCCACTGGAAACAAACTCCAGATGCAAGTGCCACTTCGTGCATCTGGCTTTATGTGAGTACTGGGTAAACAAACTCAGGCCATAAGGCTTTGCAAGCAAGTACCTTGCCATCTCTCCAGCCCTCCTCTTATTTATTATTTTTTTAATAGTCACTTTTTTATTTAACCCATGCCTGGCTTAAATACTTTTTAAAATTTATTTACAATCAGAGAGAGAGAATGGGTGCATCAGGGTCTCCAGCCACTGCGAATGAACTCCAGACACATGTGTCAGTTTGTGCATCTGACTTTACGTGGGCACTGGGAGTTGAACTAGGGTTGTTGCAGCCCTCCTCTTATTAAACAACTGTACCTGTATGTAGTTGATAACTACAAAGTATGGTTGATTTTCTAACAGTTACAGACTATCAATTCCTGTTATTTTAAATTAAAGTCTTTGTCTTACAACTTGAGAAGCTTCTGAAAAGTTCTGAATATTTTAGGTTTATATTTTATCCTATATATTCACTTTTGCCTCTCTTGTTCTTGTTTAGATTCTATCATGATGAATGGTTCCAGTGTGGCAAATACATCATCCAATGTGAAATCCAAAGAGGACCAAGGGTTAAATGGGCATGAGGAGAAGGAAAATCCATTTGCAGAGTATATGTGGATGGAAAATGAAGAGGATTTCAATCGACAGGTAAATAGAGGTGGAGGATGGGTCATATTTTCCCACTAAGCTAGAGTCCTTCTGCTATACTTGCATGAAATCACAAGTAGTAGTAACTCTTCTAGTGGGGTGGCCCTGGGCCCTTGAGTACTGAAGGGTTGGGTAGGCTGACATACTCAGAGAACTATTGAAACTTCTGGCTCCAGGCCTTAGCCAGAGGTTTATAGCTGTAGGCGCTCAGGTTAGCATCTACTGCTCTGGGTTCTGGTTGCAGGAGCATGACACTCAGAAAATGGTGAAGTTCTCAGCTCTGGCAGCAGTTAGGGGCAGCGGTGGTCAGGGCTAGCTGGTGGTCTACCACACACACACTTGGTCCTTGAGGTAGGGAAGCTGCCAGCACCCAGGACCAGTACTCACTGTTTCTGCCATCTGGTTCCCCAACTTCCACCCCCACCGTCCCATGTTGTCTCTGCTCCTTCCCTGGAGTTCTTCAGCTTTCCTCTTGCCGCTACTGCCACAGCAACTGCCTTTGCTAAGGTCATGGCTCCTGCCACTCTACTGTAGGATCACTGCTGCTCCTCTTTGTGTTGCTTTGCCACTCAGCATGCAGAGACATAACACCTGGGAGCAGCCTTTCCTTGGGCCTAGTGGTGCAGTGCCAGAAGCAGTGCAGGCCAGTGTCCTGTTTGGCTCAGAAAGTGAGCTGGACGTCCTGCTTTTTACAGACAGGGAAGGCAAAGAGATGGCGTGAGTGTAGCATGTAAATAAAGGGTTGTATTTGCCCAGTCACAAACATCGCACCGACTGATGGCTTCATACTGAATTACTGAGGAAGTGTTCCCTTCCCAACTTGAGTGAGAATAGCTGTGGGGTCATCTGAAGCTCATAGTTCCAAAGCTGGGAAGATTGCAAGGATGGGTGTGACTGGAGGGAGGATGCAAGAACAGTTATGACTAGAATAAAGTCTCCTGGAGCAGGAGCCAGGGCTTCGGTTTCATAGTCTTTGCAATTGGAGTGTTCACAGAGTTGTCAGAAAGTATCCAGAACACAGCGGACTGCCATGAGGCTAGTTCAACCAGTGGTCAGAGAAAGGGCTGTTGGGCTGGCAGTTCTTCAGGGCCAGGCTGCCAGGAAGAAGGGAAGGTCTTTTCTGTTTTCTTTCTCAAAGTCCTAAGCAGCCTCTTCTCAGGGTTTCTCTCATTTACAGAGAAAAACATTGCAGTAGCTCTGGCTGCATAGTGAGTTTGAGGCTAGACTGGTCTACATGTGAGACATTGTCTCAAAACAACCAACCAAGATCTCAGAAAGTATAACTCAGGAGAGAAAGGAACAATTCTTTTTTGGTGTTTTTTGTGATGTGTGTGTGTGTGAGAGAGATTTGGTGTGTTTGTTTGGTGAATGCATACATATGTTCCCCTGTGGTGACACATCTGAGTACCTGCGAGGGGAAGGGTACCTACAGTGGCCTAAGCAGAACATTGGATGTCCCACTCCATCATTCTTCTGCCAGTTCTTCTTCTTCTTATTATTATTATTAATTTGCAGATACAGAGAGAAAGAGTGAGAAGGAGAGAGACATAGAGAATGGGCACACCACAGTCTCCAGCTATTGCAGATGAACTCCAGACACATGCAGTACTTTATCTGGCTTTACATGGATACTGGGTAATTGAACTGGGGCCATTAGTCATTCCAAGCAAGTGCCTTAACCTCTGAGCCATTTCTCCAGGCCCCACTAAGTTATTTATTATTTATTTATTTTAGCTGGAATCTTTTACTGATTCTAGAGCTTGCTGAGGTTTTTTTCAAGGTAGGGTCTCACTCTAGCCCAGGCTGACCTGGAACTCACTCTGTAGTCCCACACTGGCCTCAAACTCATATTGATCCTCCTACCTCTGCCTCCCAAGTGCTGGGATTAAAGGTGTGCACCACCACGTCCAGGTGCTTGCTGTTTGTTGTTCTTGGTGTTTTTTTTTTTTTTTTTCTTGAAACCCCCACCACCACCACCAATTCTCAGTTTTTACTCCCTTAGTGGACTGGAGTTATACATGTGCATGGCCACACCCAGGTGTATATGGAGGCCCTGGGGGTCAAACTCCAGAGCTCTCTCAGGGAACCTCAGGCCCTCATGCTTGCACAGGAAGCTTGCTCTTAACCACTGAACCATCTCTTCAGCCCAAGAATTCTTATGAGACATACTAGCTATATTTATGAATAGTTGGTATTTACCCCCTACCCCATACATAATTTTTAGGGGCTAAGTTGGGTTGGAGGAGAGCAAAAGCTAATTGTTTACAGCTTGGAAGATGTGTTATCATTGACTTAACTGCAAAGTGGGATGTGGGAAGAGATGGAAAATGCCTAGTTGGTTTATAAATGTTAAGTGTCTTTTACATGTATGTTTCTTTTTTTTTTTTTTCTTTTTTTGAGGTAGGGTCTCACTCTCCCCCAAGCTGACCGGAAATTCACTATGTAGTCTCAGAGCAGAGTGGCCTTGAACTCATGGTGATCTCCTACTTCTGCCTCTTGAGTGCTGGGATTAAAGGCACATGCCACCATGCCTGGCCAGGTGCTCTTCTAAAAAATAAATTTTAAAATGTTTTTTAAAATTTATTATTATTGGGCTGGAGAGATGGCTTAGGGCTGGAGAGATGGCTTAGCGGTTAAGGCATTTGCCTGCAAAGCCAAAGGACCCAGGTTCAGTACCCACATAAAGCCAGATGCACAAGGTGGCTCATGCATCTGGAGTTCATTTACAATAGCTAGAGACCCTGGCATGCCCATTCTCTTTCTTTATCTGTCTCTCATTCTGCCTCTCCCTTTTTCTCTCTCTCAAATAATAAATAAAATATTGCCGGGTGTGGTGGTGCACGCCTTTAATCCCAGCACTCAGGAGGCAGAAGTAGGAGGATCACCAAGAGTTTGAGGCTACCCTGAGACTACATAGTGAATTCCAGGTCAGCCTGAGCCAGAGTGAGACCCTACCTCAAAAAAAAATAAAAATAAAAAATAAATAAATAAAATATTTTAATGTATTTATTATTATTTGCAAGCAGGGAGGGAGAGAGAGGAGAGAATGGGTACACCAGGGCTTTTTGCTACTGCAAACAAATTCCAGATGCATGCACAGCTTTCTGCATCTGGCTCTATGTGGGTAATGGGGATTTGAACCTGGGCCATCAGGCTTCCAAGTGTCTTAACTGCTAAGCCATTTCTCCAGCCCCTTAAATGTTTTTTCTTCATTCTATTTATTTGAGAGAGAGAGAGTATATGAGGGCACCAGGGCCTGGGATTCAATTTCCCAGTACCTACATAAAGCCAGGTGCACAAAGTGGTGCATGTGTCCAGAGCACAGTGACAGGAGGCCCTGGTGCATCCATTCTCTGTCTCTAAAATAAAGAAATATTTATATAAAAAAAGAGCTTGGCCAGATGTAGTGGCGCACACCTTTAATCCCAGCACTTGGTAGGCAGAGGTAGGAGGATCACCATGAGTTTGAGGCCATCCTGAGACTACATAGTGAATTCCAGGTCAGCCTGAGCCAGAGTGAGACCCTACCTCAAAAAAAAAATAAAAATAAAAAATAAATAAATAAAATATTTTAATGTATTTATTATTATTTGCAAGCAGGGAGGGAGAGAGAGGAGAGAATGGGTACACCAGGGCTTCTTGCTACTGCAAACAAATTCCAGATGCATGCACAGCTTTCTGCATCTGGCTCTATGTGGGTAATGGGGATTTGAACCTGGGCCATCAGGCTTCCAAGTGTCTTAACTGCTAAGCCATTTCTCCAGCCCCTTAAATGTTTTTTCTTCATTCTATTTATTTGAGAGAGAGAGAGTATATGAGGGCACCAGGGCCTGGGATTCAATTTCCCAGTACCTACATAAAGCCAGGTGCACAAAGTGGTGCATGTGTCCAGAGCACAGTGACAGGAGGCCCTGGTGCATCCATTCTCTGTCTCTAAAATAAAGAAATATTTATATAAAAAAAGAGCTTGGCCAGATGTAGTGGCGCACACCTTTAATCCCAGCACTTGGTAGGCAGAGGTAGGAGGATCACCATGAGTTTGAGGCCATCCTGAGACTACATAGTGAATTCCAGGTCAGCCTGGGCTAGAGTGAGACCCTACCTTGAAAAACAAGAAAAAAAGTTCAAGGTCATCCTCAACTACATCGTGGGTTCAATGCTAGCTTGAACTACATGAGACCTGTCTCAAAAGCAAAAAGAAGCCAGGTATAATGGCTCACACCTATAATCTAAGGCTGAAGTGTTAGGAATTACTGTGAATTTGAAGCCAGTTTGGGGCTACAGAGTGAGTTTCAGATCAGCATGAGCTAGAATGAGACCAAGCCTCTAAAACACACATACACATAAACACACAAAACCCAAAAAACACCCACTTTAATCTTCTAATTAGTGACTTTTCTGAACTTGAAGTAACCTTGTAGGCTAATTTAGTGAAAATTCTGTTCCTTGATCTCCGCTGTGATGGAAGCGCTAGTGAGCTGTGGATTGCTGCCAGGCAGGCTGTAGGCAAGGGGATTGGAGGATGGTGAAGCAAGGGCTTTTATAGTCGCTCACATCTGCAGAGTAAACAGTGTTTGTGAAGACACGTAAAGATCCTAGTTACTACTTAGGGGAAATGTTTGAGGAATATGGAGTTGTTTAAATATTTGGGTTGTTTGTTTGTTTGTTCTGAAAGAATACTGTGTGAATAACACAATTTTCTAGTGATTTTTCTATATCTTCCTAAGGCCCTGAAAATATTTATCTGCCTTGAGGGTCTTATCACTAGAATAGTGGGCCAGGAGCTGAGAATTGGTTTTGATTTAATTTCTTTTGTGGGCCTGGAGAGATGGCTTAGCGGTTAAAGCATTGCTTGTGAAGCCAAAGGACCCAGGTTCGATTCCCCAGTACCCACATAAGCCAGATGCACAAGTGGCACATGGGTCTGGAGTTTGTTTGCAGTGGCTAGAGGCCCTGGTGCTTCCATCTTCTCCCTCTCTCATTCTGTGTCAAATAAAAATTAAAAAAAAAATCTAATCCCAGCACTCAAGAGGCAGAGGTAGGAGGATCGCTGAGAGTTTGAGGCTACCCTGAGACTACATAGTGAATTCCACGTTAGCCTGAGCTAGAGTGAGACCCTACCTTGAAAAACCAAAAATAGGCTGGGCTTGGTGGCGCATATCTTTAATCCCAGCACTCAGGAGGCAAAGGTAGGAGGATCACCATGAGTTCAAGGCCACCCTGAGACTACATAGTGAATTCCAGGTTAGAGTGAGACCCTACCTCAAAAAAACCCTCCAAAAAACCCAAAATAAATAAAATCTTTGTGTGTGAGGAGGGTGTGGTTTTTTAAGGTAGGGTCTCATTCTAGCCCAGGCTGAACTGGAATTCACTATGTAGCATCAGAGTAGCCTCAAACTAAAAGCAGTCCTCCTAAGTGCTAGCATTAAAGGCGTGCACCACCATGCACAACTTTGATTTAATTTCCAATATCCAAGTAGTGGACTGATTACATGCCTCCCATATCTTTTGCATACTGTCTATAAAATGGGAAGTTAAAAAAAAATTGCTTTTTAGCAAATCAAGAAAACAGTATTTCCAGGAGGTCTTTCCATAAGGCTGTATAAATGGAAAGTACTTGTGTCACATAAAGGTCTGTGAAGACTGAAGTTTCTGCCATTTTGCATAACTATTTCCTCAGTTTCATTGTTGGTAGAATTCATTTGAAAAAGTTTTAAAATCATGTTTTAGGACTGGAGAGATGGCTTAGCTGTTAAGGTGCTTGCCTGTGAAGCCTAAAGACCCAGGTTTGATTCCCTAGTGCCCACATAAGCCAGATACACAAGGTGGCACATGCATCTGGAGTTTGTTTGCAGTGGCTAGAGGCCCTGGTGCTTCCATCTTCTCCCTCTCTCATTCTGTGTCAAATAAAATTTAAAAAAAGAAAACAGAAGGGAGATTTTGAGGGGAGGAAGGACAAGAGAGAGAAAGTACAATGATACATATGCATAAAATGTCATGAAAGTTGCTATTTTATATGCTAACTAGAATATAATAAAAAGTCACAAAAAATATGATAAAGTACAGCTGCCTTGAGATTTATTTTCTCTTGGTTCTTGTTTCAGAGCAAAAGTAACCTGAATCCAGATGCCAAGGAATTTATTCCTGGAGTGAAGTACTAAGCCGACAACAGCTTTGAGAATGACCTGTCTGTCCCCACATGGGGCAGTGATGCACAGCAGTGTGCAGCTGAGGAGGGTGGCAAGGGTATATAGCTGGTTAGGAGAGGTGGCCTGACAGGATACTGTGGCTCTGGATAATCAGTGTGCTTAGCCATACCCCAGAGCCTCTGAGCATTTCTCCTTAGTTTACTGACTTGTTTTAGAGCAGCTTCCTGCTTATTGTGTTACATTTTTAATCCACTCTGGAGTTAAGGAAATTGCAGTGGTTTTGTTCCCCATTGTCAGGATGTTCTGCTGTCTTTAAGCAAAATGAGCTGACCAAGGAAAACTGGGTATTTTAAGAAATTACCCTTCTTACCCTGATGCAGGTCTGTCAGAAGCAAGGGACACTTGGGAGCTACTTACGGAGTTTATTAAGCTAGATGGCAAGAGGGAGAAACAGGAGGACCCAGCGGTACAAAGCCCAGCTCCCCTGTCCCCTGTTGTTTCCATGATGAACTTGGATCACTGATGGCCCCCAAGCCATCTTCCTGCCCTGAACCTCACTCAAGAAACAGACTTAAAGATTCTTGGCCTATGGTGACTTTTGATGATGGACTTAAGTTGTACCTCAGAAGAGGAAGGCTTGCCAGTGATTGTCACCAGTCATTTAGCTACTGTTGTGCTATTGTTAAGCCTCTGTATGTAGATACCACCACTTACCATGTGCCAGATGAAAGACATGCAGAGTTCATTTGCCTTTTCACCCCTCACCGTGTGTATACTCTGTGCATTCCTTTACACCCAGATCTACTTTTTAAGAATATATTTATTTATTTGAGAGAGAGAACACTAGATAGAGAGAATGGGTGTGCCAGAGCCTCCAGCCACTGCAAACAAACTCCAGATGCATGTGCCACTTTGTGCATCTGGCTACGTGGGTCCTAGGGAAATTGAACCTGGGTCCTTAGGCTTCACAGGCAAGCGCCTTAACCACTAAACCATCTCTCCAGCTCCGCCCAGACCTACTTTTTTTTTTTTTTTTTTTTTTTAAAGAAAATAGAGTGTTAAACAAAAGCTTGGGAGAGGCCTTCTGTTCTGCCATTAGCCCAAGTCTGGATATTGCTAGTTATTAGTCTTAAGTCTCTTTGGACATGTTTTGTTTTGTTTTCCCCAGTCCAAACAGTACTTTTTCTCTTGATATTTTAATGCCCTCAGAAATATTTCTGTACTTTTTCAAGAAAATATCTTTTTCTTCTGGACACTAACAAGCAACTCAGTTTGCAATTGGGATGTTTGTCCCACCTTACCAGAATGCTACCTGAGAACTTAAAAATAAACAAGGTAGGGTCCTGCCTGAGCCACAAGCTGATCCTCTGGCAAATCCCTGCATACCCAGATTGTCAGTTTCTAAGTGTTAGGTTTGGAATTAGAAGACCAGTGAGACAGATGATTTCTTTAGGCACCAATTTTTTTAAGTATTTATTATTTATTTGCAAGTAGAGAGAGATAGGAAAGAGAGAATGGGCATACCAGGGTCTTCAGCCACTGCTGCAAACAAACTCCAGGTGTATGCACCACTTTGTGCATCTGGCTTTCTTTATGTGGGTACTGGGGAATGAAACCTGGGTCTTTACACTTCGCAGGCAAGCGCGCCTTAACTGCTAAGCCATCTCTCCAGCCCCCTAGGCCCAAATTCTTAGTAACACCAACGAGGGAGTGGCAGAGTTCAGAGTAAGAAGTTGGAGAAGAAGCTGTGAACCACCTATTGTGAGAAAGAAAGGTTTCAAAGTCGTCTTGTTGAGGACTAGCAAGGGGCGGTACACACACTGCTTTGTAGTGGCTGTCTGATTCTTCGCTGTGAGGTGGGAATTTTGTGGCAGCTTCCATAACAAGAGGTAACCTTCTTGGTGAGTGAGAGCAGGGCCACAGGGAGAGGGAAAAAGTAGGGGCGGAGGAACTTCTGAAACCTTTACCCTGGGTTTACCTCTCTGGGTGTACTCTATTTGTTTCTCCTGCCTGTAACTCGCTGGACATCTTGATAGCTGGACACGGAGCTGCTTTTGAGTCTGGAAATAATAGTCAGCAGTGTTATGAGTGAGAGACTTCCAGAGGCCTGATGAAGGTGTGGCTTCTGTGTGATTGCCACTGTGCCATGTGATAGGCCTGGAAGGGAAAGGTTAGGTAACTTGAAATAAAGTTGGTGTAAATTCAGTATGTGGATATGGAACAGAGGTTGGAAGAAACGGACTAGGGTCTGGAAAGTTGAAAACAAAATGCTTTTCTTTTTTTAAACTATCCTAGACAAGTTTGGCAACTATTTTTTTAAATAGTTTATTTTTATTTATTTATTTGACAGAGAAAGAGAGAAAGAGAGAGAGAGAATGAGTGGGTGTACCAGAGCCTCCAGCCACTGCAAAGGAACTCCACATGCGGTGTGCCCGCTTGTGCATCTGGCTAACGTGGGTCCTGGGGAATCGAATCTGGGTCCTTTGGCTTTGCAGGCAAATGTCTTAACCATTAAGCCATTCCTCCAGCCCAAAAATTGTTTTTCTTTTGAGCTCCCTTACTGATTTTTGTTTAGTTGTGATTCCTGCATGCTAGGTAAGCATGTACCCCTGAGCTGTGTTGTGTCCTCACCCTCCCTTGTTGGCATTTGGGAATTCCCAGCTGATTTAAACAAACATCCACTTCTTTCCTCATTTGAGTCTCATGGGTAGCATCATGTGAAAAGGGCCTTGCATGTTAGCTCACATATTATAAAGAGAAGCTTAAGGAACCCGTACCGGCAGATGTTCACATTAATTCCCAAAGTCTTTTGAGAGAATGCAACTGGAAACTTTCTGGGAGGACTTTTATTTCTGTGTCAGCTTTCAGCGGGAGGCAGTGGCTGAGCATCAATAAATCTCTACTGCTCCTCCCAATCTCCCAGATAGCCCGTTGGAGCTTAGAGTACTGAAGGCTGTTGGAAGTGTATATGGATTGCAGGAAGAGACTCTGGGTATCTCCATCACTTAGTGCGATGCACTCTTGTCTGACTATCCAGCTAGAAAGCCTTGTCCAGATTCAAAAGAATCCTGAAGCTTTGCTTTTTGGAAGCCTAGAGGCTAAGCTCCTAGACTTGATCCCAGAGGCCTGTCCCTACTCCTGCTGTGCTGGCCCGTTGTTGGTGGATGTCAGTCTTGAGCCTGGAAACTGAGGGCTGGTGTTGCTAGTCCTCAGACTCACTGTGCTTGCTCCAGGCTTGGGAAGCAGCACACAAGGTGACCCTTATTTAAAGTGTAGTATGACCCATCTTCCTGCTGTGGCCTTTCACTGTCTACTTAATGTTGCAGGGTGGGAGCAGGATTGTGTATCAGAGTACAGGCCCAGCTCTGGAGTTTGCTATCTGGTTAGCAGAAAAGTTGTGGGGCTTGCTGGCCCTTCACTGGAGACAGGCTGGGAGCAAGCCTGTGTGAACAACTTCTCAGAGGTTTTGGGTGTATGCAAGGCTGCATACAATTACCTTTCAGTGGGGAGACTTGTCTATAAATGATCTTAATGTTCAATTTAAATCACTATTCTGTACGAATTTTGTTTATTGGGGGGGGGGGTTGAGGTAGGGTCTCACTGTAGCCCAGGCTGGCCTCGAACTCATCCTGTAGTCCCAGGCTGACCTTGAATTTATCCTCCTACCTCTGCCTCCCAAGTGCTGGGATTAAAGGCGTGCACTACCATGCCTGGCTTAATTTTTTTTTTTATTGGGAACTGTGAGTTTGAGAATTTGTATGAAAATGAAACATGGTATTTGTAACAGTTGCTAGTCTGGCTAGTGCCAGTATTAGTTTATTAGTGATTGAGTTTTGATTTTTGTGATTATTTATTTAACTCTGAAACACCAAGATGGAAATAGTTTCTCTTTTTCTCTTCAAGAGAGAAAAAAAAGGAAGGAATGCCTCTTCAGGCATTTTGACTATAGCAGAAAATCTGCAAATATAGTATAGGCCTGGGCATTGCGGCTGTGGGTCAGGGGCCAGTTTTTGTCTAGATTACTTGACTTTTGAAAGTGATCAAGAGCAAAACAGAAAAGATTGTAAAGAAGAAAAAACTGGATTTTTTTTTTTATTTGCAGTATTGGGAATATAAATTTAGGGCCTCACATGCTAGGCAAACATGCTACCACTAAGCTACATTTCCAGCCTGAAAAAGGCAGTGTCTTTGTAGCATCTTTAGTTTTCAAAGTCACAACAGCTAATCTGTCTGCATTAAGGCTATAAGACTAACTGTGACTTAAAATAAATATATTTTAGTGAAATGCTAAAGAGCATGTTCTAAGTTGCTATGCCAAGCTTTTGTTTTGACTTTAGAGAAAGCAGGCAGGTAAATCCATACTGAGAGTCAGCACATTGGAGAGTTGAGTGATGAAATGGGAAGGGAAACAGCTTGCGCGTATCTTGTTGGTTGGGCTGCACTAGACAGATGTGTGACTGCCTGCCTTCTTGAGTCTGGCACCTCATGGTTGGAGGAGACAGGCCTCCAGTAAGGAGCTTGGTATTTCGTGCTAGTAGAGTTTTATAGTTTTGGTGACACTAAGGGTGGGAACCAGGAGAGCTCTAACAAACTATACTAATGTGGACAATGATACTCCCAGCCACTCTCCTCTATCAGAATTTTCATTCCTCTGGTTTGTCTCATGAAGAGATAGCAAGCTGACACTGACTTGATGTGTGGTGGAGACCTTACTGTCAACAGTTCCATAGGATTGATTGTGCCCTTGTTGCCCCCAGAGGTGCTCAGTCCTGGGGGTTGCATGGTGTGAATCCCTCCCTCAGCTGTTGCTCAGCTGTTTTGTGGATTTTATCCAAGATTCGGCCAGCCACGACTTGGGATTTCCCTTGTTTTTTTTCCCACGCAGAGGCTGGATTGGTGGTGGCAGGGACAGAGAAGCAGGAATCCACCCAAGGAAACATTAAAGGTGACTGAACAGTACCTGCCTTCTGCCCTTGCCGCCCAACCCACTGTTGGACTTTGGTGGGCTCCTTTGGAGGGGAGCCGTGGGACAAGGACAGCTGGACTCACTACTTTATGGGATGTCAGCCCAGAGAACTACATGTCCTGCTCCTGAAAAGCAGGAGAGGGACTTGTACTGGAACAGATGCATCGTCTTCATTTTAAAACATGGAAAGGAAAATGCCCCTTTAGATTTTGTTGCTAAGAATGTCATTTGTATGACTGGCTGAGTTTTCTTCCCCAAATCCACCTTCAAACTGACTACCTTTTGCTTAAAATGAATAAACATTCTAAGTTATTCAATATTGTAACAAAATTAAAATAATTTTTTCCTGTTTTTGTAGTTCTCAGAATCAAATTCAGGGCCCTGCAATGCTAGGCAAGCACTCTACCCCTGAGCTATCCCTACCCCTGGAATGACAATTTAAATTTTTGTTTTATTTTTTTATTTGAGAGTGACAGAGAAAGAGGCAGATAGATAGAGAATGGGCACACCAGGGCCTCCAGCCACTACAAACAAACTCCAGATGCATGCACCCCCTTGTGCATCTGGCTAACGTGGGTCCTGTGGAATCAAGCCTTGAACCGGGGTCCTTAGGCTTTACAGGCAAGCGCTTAACTGCTAAGCCATCTCTTTAGCCCTGAAATGACAATTTTTAAAAATATTTTTATTTATATTTATAAGCAGAGAGAGAGAGAGATTAAGCACACCAGGGCCTCCAGCCACAGCAAACGAACTCCAGATGCATTCGCCACTCTGTGCATTTGGCTTTACATATATACTGGGGTATTGAACTCAAGCCGTCAGGCTTTGTAAGCAAGCACCCGCTCCCATAAACTGTCTGGTTTATCCCAGCAGTGTGGAGCAGTGTGATGACAACCACTGAGCCATTTCTTCAGCCTTTAATGCATTTCCTATAAAGTAGTAAATGTCTCACTTTGTAGATCCATGCTAAGGGAGACTTCTGTCTAGTTAATTGTGAGGTTTTAAAACTGTTTAAAGAGGCTGGAGAGATGGCTTAGCAGTTAAAGTGCTTGCCTGCAAAGCCCTAAGGACCCAGGTTTGATTCCCCAGATCCCACATAAGCCAGATGCATATGGTGGCACATGCATCTGGAGTTTTTTTTTTGCAGTTGCTGGAGGCCCTGGCATGCCCATTTTCTCTCTTTATCTGTATCTTTCTCTCTAATTAATAATTAAAAATGTTTAAAGCCAGAAAAGTGGTTGAAGATAAGGAAGCCCTTTTTAAAGTAGTAGAGCTGTTTCCTGGCACTCACAAGGCACTGGTTCAATCCTAGTACCACAAAAACATCTTTTTAATGATGCATGTTTTACATGTTAAATTCATTGATTTCATGTGGACAAACCAGTGATTTTAGTAACTTGCTTCAGTGCTGAAGGTATAACCCATATCATTTTCATCCCTCCTGTTGCAGTCAGCTTCACATTGCTGGGACAGACATCCAACCAGAAACAGCTTAAGGGAGGAAAGGGCTTATTACAGGGTTACAGCATCCAAGGGAAGTTCCATCAATGGTGGAAGAAACCTGGCTCACTCCATCATACATCAGTATAGCAGAGAAAAACCAGTCCAGTAGGCACAAACTGCCAGAGCTCAGACTGTTCTGAACACACCTATTAGGGCTGGACTCTTAAGATCCACCCCCAATGACTTGCCCCCTGTAGCAGGGATCTGCCTGCTAGGGCCTCAAGTAGGAAGTTTAGTCCAAAACTGACTGAGTTGGGCTAGAGAGAAGGCTTTGCAGTTAAGGCACTTGCACGCAAAGCCTAAGGACCCACGTTTAACTCCCCAGATCCCACGTAAGCCAGACACACAAGGTGACACAAGTGCAAGGTCGCGTATGCACACAAGGTGGTGCACACATCTGGAGTTCAATTATATTGGTGGGAGGCCTGCCAATTCCCAGGCCAGTTTGTTGGGCTTGCCATAAAGAGGGGGGAGTGTTGCTGGAGAGATGTCTTAATGGTTAAGGTGCTTGCCTGTGAAGCCAAAGGACCCAGGTCCGAATCCCCAGTACCCACATAAAACCAGATGCACAAAGTGGCACATGCGTCTGGAGTTTGTCTACAGTGGCTAGAGGCCCTGGTGTGCCTGATTCTATTTGCTTCTTTCTCTCAAATAACATTTTTAAAGCAACTGACTTTGAGTCTAGGGGCTGGAGAGATGGCTTAGCAGTTAAGACACTTGCCTGCAAAGCTGAAGGACCCAAGCTCAGTTCCCCAGTGCCCATGCAAAGCCAAATGCGCAAGGTGGCACATACATCAGGAGTTCCTTTGCAGTGGCTAGAGGAACTGGTACACCCATATTCTCATTCTCTCTCTCTCTCTCTCTGCCTTTCTGTCAAATAAAATTTTTTTGGAGGGGTGTGTTTCAAGGTAGGGCCTCTCTGTAGTCCAGGCTGACCTGGAATTCACTTGGTAGTCTTAGGGTGGCCTTGAACGCACAGCGATCCTCCTACCTGTGCCTCCCAAGTACTGGGATTAAAGGTGTGCATCACCATGCCCAACTAAAATGTTTTTTAAAAAATGACTGAGTATATAGGGCCATACATTCAAACCAGCACATGAAACTACCACACCTTAAAGTAAGATCCTAGAGATTACTTTGGCAGTTCGGATGATATCTCAACAGATCCTTCACATTGACGTTGGGCCAGATTAAATGAGTCTGTTCAACAGAAACAGGTGCACATCATTGCTGGTCACCTCATGTGGTTACTGTTGTTCATCTTCAAGTTCCATTTACAGCCATCAAAAGTTCTGTATGCTACACAGGCTGATTATTTTTAGTTCAGTAGAATTTTAGGTACATTTCTACAGTGCTTGCCAAAAAATTATTTCTAGAATATGCTTGACAGTATATTCTAGAGGCAGCTTTCACTTGAGATTCAGTTCATCTTCTGAGGGTATTAAAAAGTTGGGCTGGAGAGATGGCTTAGTGGTTAAGGCACTTGCCTGTGAAGCCTAAGGATCTAGGCTTGATACCCCAGTTGCATCTGGTGGTGTATATGTCGAGTTCATTCGTTTGCAGTGGCTAGAGGTTCTTGTGTGCCCATTCTCGTTCATAAATTTAAAAATATATTTTAAGTTAATGGATTGGTTAAAATACTAAAATATGAACATTTTTCTACCTTTTTTCCTTTTTCCCCCTTTACTTCTTTCTCATGTTCAGATTCTCATGTAGCCCAGGCTAGCCTCAAACTATGTAGCTGAAGCTGATCTTGAACTCCCAACCCTCCAGTCTCCATTTCCCATGTACTGAAAGTACAGGCACTCTTTCATGCATTAAAGTTACTTATTCTGGCCAGGCATGGTGGCACATGTCTTTAATCCCAGCACTTGGGAGGTAGAGGTAGGAAGATTGTCGAGAGTTTGAGGCCACATAGTGAATTCCAGGTCAGCCTGAGCTGCAGTGAGACCCTGCCTCAAAAAAAAAAAAAAAAAAAAAAAAAAGGTTTCTTATTCTGGCTTAACCAGCACCAACAAAAGTCAATAATAATTACATTTTCTCGAAGCACCCTTCAGTAGTATGAATCCTTCATTGACAAATGTCACTGACTCTACAGTAGGCAACCAATATCAATCCCTTTACCCATCAGTCATAAAACTCTGCTGAACAGATTTTGGGAAAGATATAGAAGTATTACAAGTAGGCTCTGAGGCTTGGTTCTTTTGTTTTCTTCAAGGTAAGGTCTCACTGTAGCCCAGGCTGACCCTACGTCTGCGTCCTGAGGCTGCAAATAAAGTCGTGCACTACCACTACATAGTGAATTCTAGGTCAGCCTGGGCTAGAGGGAGACCCTACATTGAGGAAAAAACAAAGACCAAAAACGTACTTGAGGACTGATACCAGACATGGTCCAGGCTGACAGCGCCTTCACAGTAGCCAGTGGGGTCCACTTTTGTCTCCCATCAGGACAAAGCAGCTTTAGAATTCTCCCAACTACAGCACTCAGTTGACTCTTAACCACCCTGTCTGTGCCTTCCCAGAGCTGCTTTAACCAGAGCCAGATGAGCAGCCAGGAGCAGGCGGTCTAGCCATCTAGTCAAGTACTATGTACTTGGCCTTCTTGGTTCCCAGCAAGCTTCATAAATTTTATACTTCAGAATTCAGTCACAGAAACTACCAAATGTCCTGCTCACCTCCAGTAACCAAATCCAATAAGGTAAAATTCTGATGAGAATCTTACTATCTCCCAAAGCCTACTGGGAGTCTCAGGAGAGGGTAATAAGACCTCAGAGCACTCCTGGGAGGCACTGAGTTCTATCTACCATGTGTACCAACTCAGGTCACAGGTTTCTGGCAGCCACACAGCATGGGTGGTATGATGATAGGCATTGGGCAGCACAGGTAAGCCATCTGTCCAAGAGAATTATTGAGTACACGCAGGTCATAGACCAAGCTCCTGGGGCAGAGCTTTATGTCACACCTTACCCTGGAAAACACATTCCTGTGCTCACTGGGATACCTGCTGGAGGTGCCAAGGATGTGAAGAGCAAGGGGGCTTGAGAACCAAACAGTGAGTAAAGTGCATTTATTTTCTTCTGTATGTTTTTTTTTTTTTTTTTTTTAAGAAAAGACTCCTCCCAACACCCAATGTCCACTAGGCTTGGCGCAGTGGGCCAGGACCAGCCCCTAGGAAAATGTGTAGGAGTAGAAGGCAATGGCATTGACACTGTAGTCCATGGGGAGGACATGGCCAATGTGCCTGGCCCCCAGGCTGGCGCCCCCCAGCGCAGAGGAGTGCCGCAGCTTCATCAGGGTAAAGCTGGAGAAGGAGTTCTGTGCCTGCAGCTCTCGGCCTTGGGTCAGCGCCAGAAGGAAGCCTGGAGGGAAGCACACAAGGGCAGCATGAGTGGAGATCAGCAGCTTGTACAGGGACCAGTGGGGAAGGCAAAACACACATGCCAAGGCACTTTAGTGGAGGTGCTAAAGGGGCCCAAATACCAAACCCCCAGTATCAGGACCAGTGTGGGTCTTGGTGCCAGCAGCCAGAAGGCCTTGCCTTCCTCTCAGTTCCAGAGCAGATGATGATGTGAGATGGGAGTCCAGTGGGGACCCTTTCACCATTTCAGAGTCTAGCAGAAGGCGTGCCACTGGCTGGCATTACTGTGTTGCCATACTTATCTTCTACAGGCCATAATGGCAATGCCTAGCAATGTAACCACAGGGGATCACATGCTGGCTGAAGCTCCAAGTTAGACTTTTTTTCCCCAAGGTAGGCTCTCCCTCTCTAGCCCAGACTGACCTGGAATTCACTATGTAGTCTCAGGGTAGCCTCAAACTCAAAATGATATGATCCACCTACCTCTGCCTCCCAAGTGCTGGGATTAAAGGCATGCGTCACCATGTCCAGCTGGATTTTTTTTTTAATTTATTTGAGAGATAAAGGCAGATAGAGACACAGAGACAATGGGTGTACCAGGGCCTCCAGCCACTGCAAAAGAACTCCAGATGCATGTGCCACCTTCTGTATCTGGCTTACATAGGTCCTGGGGAATCAAATTTAGGCTTTGCAGGCAAGTACCTTAACCTCTAAATCATCTCTCCAGCACGACTTTAATTTTTTAAGTGGTTATTTGTTAAATCATTTAGAATAGGACCTCTTTTCGGGGGTTTGAGGAGCTGGGGTGTAGCTCAATAGTAAAGCCCAGGGTTAGCATGTATGCACTGTAGGATCAATGTCCAGCACCAAAGAGAGCTCAAGGAACTAGATGGGACACAGTAAGGGGGGGATTCAAGGCAGGAGGAAAGCTTGGAGCCTCAGCCCAGGCCTCAGGGTGTAAGTCCCAGCTCCACTCTTTAACAGCCATTATCCCTGCCCTCACCCAAAAAGCCAGACTCACCTTCCTTCAGCAGCTCCCAGCTCTTCCACACGGAGCCCACACACAGAATAGGGAGGCCAATCTCCCCTTGGAACAAGACCTGGGCAGAGGGCAGAAAGTGGATGCTGTGACCAACCCTGCCTCTCAATGCCTTCCACTCCAGACACTTTCCCTCTAGCCAGGAAACAGAAGGTGGACTCAAGAAAGATCAGTGAGGAAAACAAGAATAAAGGCAAGGCACCAAAGGGAAACGTTAAACTAAGGAGGGTGGAAGGGATGGACACTACAGCACAGGACACTAAAATACTACATCAGATACAGTGGACAGGTCAGTCAAAAGAGGTACTGGGCTGGAGAGATGGCTTAGTGGTTAAGGCCTGTAAAGCCTAAAGACCTGGGTTTGATTCCCTAGGACCCACATAAGCTAGATGTACAAGGTGGCATATTCATCTGGAGTTCATGTGCAGTGACTAGAGGCCCTGGCATGCCCATTTTCTCTACCTGCCCCTCCCTCCCTCCCTCTCCAATAAATAAAATGAAAAAAGGGGTGGTACCCTATCAAAGGACTTTGTGGTATGCAGTTTGCTCATAGTGTAATGACATAGCAGGATGTGATAGGACAGTACTGTAATCCAATGGCAAGGATCAAACCTGGCCCAGCAGCTGCCCACTATCTCGTCCCACCTCAACTCACCGGGTCAATCTCAGGCAACACTGCTACAACGTGTCTGCCCAACATCTCCCCAGCCTTCCTGAAGATGTACCGGGAAAGAGGGTCTCCCTGCTGTGCACCTGGGCAGGGAGAAGCAAGAAAGTGGGAGAATACAGGGGCAGCCTGCCTTGGGCCACTCACTCCCAGAGGCAGGGTAGCAAGTTCAGGAGCACCTAGAGCTAGTGAAGTCCCCGTCTGGATGGGCTGCCCCCTACATGCAGTTAAGCAAGGCTTTCCACCAACCCCCTCCGTGGAGGTAGCCCATCAAGCCCTAGGAAGAGTCTTCCCTCCAGAGCACCGTCATCAGGACAAGACCATAAAGACACTTGTAGGACGTTACCGTGTCATCCCTGAATCTTGGCCCCAGGGACTTGGGACCCTGCCTAAGATGATGCTCCCTGTTGGTTCCCCAGCACTTCAGTCAGTAGTCTACCCCTTTCCTGTCCTGGTTGGGTGCTGGAGTTCTCAGTCCTAGGATAAACATGCCCTCGACTGCCCTGAGGCTAAGGGGGAGTGGGGCTTATAGTGAGGAAGCTAGGTGCAGAGACATAGACCCTATGTTCAGCTTCTGAGCCCACCAAAATATGATCTTTCAACTCCTCAGTCTCTGGCATAAATGGTTTTAAAGGGAGGTTACAGGTGCTTGCTTGCAAAACCTGCAGGCCTGAGTTCAATTCCCCAGTGCCCACATAAACCCAGATGTACACTGTGATGCATGTATGGAGTTGGTTTGCAGCAGCAAGAGGCCTTGGCACACCCATTCTCTCTCAAATTAAAAAAAAAAAAAATAGGGGCTGGGGAAATAGCTCAGCAGTTAAAGAACTTCCTTGTAAAGCCAGTTGCATAAAGTGGTGCACGTATCTGGAGTCAATTTGCAGTGGCAGGAGGCCTTGGCATACCCATTCAATCTCTCGCTCAAATAAATTTTTTCCTTTAAAGGTATAGACTTGTCCAAAGGACAATGACTTCATAAGGTTCTTAAATCCAGGCCTGTAGGTTACACAAGCACTATGGCCATTGGGGAGAGAAACATCATCACTGTGAGTACAAGTCTGCCTTTGGCCTCCACCCTGGCCCTCCCCACCAAGGTGAGGGCAGAACATTGAGGTTGGTCACTTGCTGAAAGGGACACAGTGTCCAGACCTACCTTCACTTCACCCTGTCCCCTAATTAGACACAACTTTGGGAACAAAGCCACATATAGCCCTGAACACCACCAATACCTTCTGCAATTTTCCGGCAAAACCCAGCAAATGTGCATTTATCAAAGTCCCTATACAAGTGGGTGAGGATTCCTAGCCGATCTGGCACCTGAGAGAGACAGAGGGCACAAGACAGTTATTGATAACAAAGAAACACCAAGTCTCAACCATGCTGGCCTTCCTGATATGTCTTTTTGGATAAACAAGTTTGAGGTAGTTTTTTCTTCTATACCACATGTAGCAATTTGAGATTTCTCATTTGAGAAGTTTTGTTTGTCCAACATTGATCTCACTGCTTTCAATTTAAAGGCAGCACAGAGTTTATTCCTGTTCACCACATGGGGTTCTGCAGTTCCCTAAGGAGCTCTTGTAAGGATTTCTTCAGTTGGAAGAATCTAAAGACTATTGCATGCTGAAACTCTCTTTGAGTCACAACACACACAAGCAGACCAAACGCTGGTAAATGTAAAGTACAACCAAGAAGGGGATAAGTAGATTAATTTCTCCCAAATTTAGTTGACCTTAACTTTTCTAAATCCCAATGAACCAGGAACATACTAATTTTATACACAGTCTCAGTTAGCCTTGCTGACAATTCTGTAAAAGGGACTACTAGTTTCTAAGAGCTCACAGTAGGAATGCTAGTGGAGTTCATAGCCAACTGGATGGATCAGTAGCTTCACCGCACCCCCCATCTCGTGCTACTCAAGTGCTTTCTCCTCTGACCCTGGTCCTTCCCTGCTCCATTTTAATCACAATCCCTCAGCCCTGAGAAGACAGGCCCTCCCACCTAGCACCTTTAATCTTCCTTGCCTAAACAGCTGGACAGAAAGATGGCCCAGCTGAGACCCCAAACAAACTCATCTTCCTTCTCTCCTTTCCACCCCTCCCATCTTTCACTTCTGCCCTTAGAGTTAAGCCAAACAAAGATGTAAATTCCCAGTGCATGGGAGCAGGCTGCCTTTGCCCAGCTCATGCAGGCCAGAAAGCAGGGTAGGCTCCAAGGCACTTTCACAGATCCTACCTGTACCCTTTGTGCCAACCTACCCTTCCTTTTTATCCTTGCTCATAATGCTATCTGCTCTCCTCACCCAGCAATTTCAAGATACCAGCACCCTTCCTCATAACCCCTCTGGAATGCATTGCTCATACCACTCTGAACCCTGTCCTTACCTTCCCAACTTTGCCTCACAGATCCAGCCCACCCTGGCCCAGACATGCATGCTCACGAGGGTTGGGAAATACCTGGAAGTAGTTGAACATGGCCTGCTTGACATAGCCAATATCATGAGGAGCTGCCTCTAGGTTGTCAATGGAATCAAACACTATTTTCACGGCCTGGTGTGCGATCCAGTAGGCTGCCAGGAGCAGAGAGTGAAGAAGTTGCCAGTCTCAGAGGGAGTCCCCTCACCAGGAAGGACACTCAAGCAGAGGTTGGGTCAGTGGTCAGCTGGGGCTTACTGCAAATTAGGTTTCCTGGTTCCCAGCCGTGGGAGGGAGGAGGCTTTTACTCACATTGTATCTGACTGACCCACATAAGGGAAAGCTGGAGGGGGAGACCGAATAGGTAAGCCTAAGTCAAACAAACTCCCACTCAAAGACAAAGTCAGGCAGTTGTCACACACACCAGCAGTCACAGCATAAGCTGAACCCAAAGGCCCTATAGAAATGTACACATGCTGCACCAAAAGAGACGAATGTGAGAGATATTTCCACACCCCTTCCCACCAGCAGCTACAGCCTTACCCTTCAGTTTCAACCATTCCCTAAGGTCTCCAAAAACCAACAAATGTAAGCCACACTGCTGTGCTGAGACATAAGTCTGAATTGTGGGTTCAAGACACTGCTGAGGAACAAGGTGGGCAGTTCTGTGAGGTGCCAACCACCATCATGCACTTGGGCTAGTCCCTAGGGGCTTCAGCAGGCAGGGAGGGAGGGAAGCACTCACCTGAGCCCTCGTCTCCCATCATGTGGCCCCAGCCACCACAGCCACTCTCAGAGCCATCGGGGTTGATAAGCCTACAGTTGGAGCCTGTCCCTGAAATAAGCACGATCCCACCTGGGGAGAGGATAGCAGAGGGGGGTCAGCAGGGGACATTGAGGAAGATGGGAGAAACCAGTCCCCCCAGGCAAAGGAATCACCACCCAGCCTCCCCAAGAAAACAGCACAACTAGCTTCCAGCCTGAGGAAGGACCAGGTTTCAGAGAAACTTGGTCACAGGGAACCCTTCTCTGTAGACAGTGGAATATGGGAATATGAATTGGCACCTCCTCTAGCAAATGTGGCTCCCTGCCATCTGGGCTTTACTGACAAAAAGAATCCACTTCAATCATCTGTAAAGGCCTGTCCATGCTGTTTTCTAGTCTCTGTCTGCCTTTCCTCACCCTGGTCACAGGGATACATGTGAGGCCGGTTCCCCCCACACCAAGCCTGGCTGGGGGAGGGGGAGAGCAGAACAATGCTTCTTGGTCTGGGTGGTTTTTCTGCTTGCCTCTGCTTTATAGTTTGGGGGTAACTTCTCACTTTAATTACATGTATGATTTTCCTGTGGTCTCTGAATGTACCACAGGCACATTTCCCTTGCACTCCAGATCTACCACGTGGGTGCTTTCTCTAACTCTAGGCCTCTGCTTTGATTTTCTCTCTGCTCTTCTTCCTTAACTCACCACCATTTGCCCTCTTCACATTCTTCCATGGGGAAACTCAAGGTGGGTACTCCTTCTAAATCTCCCTCATAAGCAGGTAGATTCTAGCTTTCAAGTGTTTATGACTCTGTGCCCACCATTTCTCTTAAATGAATCTCACAGGCTATGCTGTGCCTTCCACACAAGTGTGTGTCTCTTACTTCCATGTGCTTCAGACTCTGCTCTACACCTTCTTCCTAGATCCCAATTCTCCTTAAAGAAACCCTACAATTTGTGATTTCTCCCTAAGTAAATTTAATTTACCCTTCTTGAGTCTGTCTTCATCATTTCTTTGTTAAAGGTAGGACAGGAACCAAAACTTAGGTTCATAAATTTGGGGGACCCCTCCTGAACCCCAAAATCTTGCATCATTTTGATCATCAGTACTGGAAAACAGGCACATGACTATTCCCACTTCTAATGAGAAAACCAAAACTAAGAGACTTCCACCCATGAATTCCCCAAAACAGAGAGCTGCCAAACAAGCTGAGCTTCCATTTTTTTCTGTGTGCGTGTATATAGTAGGCACAGGTATGTGCAGATGCACACCCCATGCACATGCTTTCAGAGGCCACAGAACATTGGGTGTCTTCTTACTGCTCATTCACATAGTTCCTTGAGATGGGGGTCTCGCCCTCAACCCAGAGCCCTCAATGAATCCCAGTGACTCTCCAAGTGTTCCCCACCCAGAACTGGGAAGAAAAACATGCATGGATCCATGTCCAGATTTTCTTTCTTTCCTTCTTTTTTTGAGGCAGAATCTCACCCTAGCTCAGGCTGGGCTGGAAATCACTCTGAAGCCCCAGGCTGGCCTCAAACTCACAGCAAAACTCCTACACCTCAACCTTCTGAGTGCTGGGGCTAAAGGCATGTAGCACCACACCAGCTTTTTTTTTTTTTTAACGTGGGTTCCAGGGAGTCAAACTTGGCAGTGGCCCAAAAGACCCTCTTTAGGTGGCAAGCACTCTTTTTAAGGGCTGAACCATATTCCCAGTAAGACATGGTCTTGCTGAATAACCATGGCTAGCCTGCAAATCTCTATGTAGCCAACAGGTTAACTTTAAACTTCCAGCAATCCTCTTGCCTCTGAGTGCTGGGATCACAGACAAATGCCACCACGCCAGGTGAGATGGCAGGGTGTGTATGTTTCAGTGTACTTAGTGTACTCATGCACATGTGCTCTTGCAGAGCTTCATGCTTGCAGCAGAGGGCGCCCACTTGTAGTGGCTGGCAAAACTTTGTCCTACTCTATTGCTCTTCTACTTTTACATTTTAAGCTGCAGTCTCTTACAGATGCCAACTTATTTTTCACAAGCCTGGGTCTCTGCTCCCTTTTGCAGGGCAGAAGTTACAGGTACCTGATATGTGGGATCTGGAGATTTATATTCTGGCAGTTTCAGGTCCCCTGAGGCACTCATGTTTGTACAGGAAATGCACTTAAATCTCTGAGCCATCTCTGCAGTCCAGGATTCAGTTTTGACTTGTTTTGCAGTGCTGGGATGGAACCCTAGTAGCCCAGATTCAAACACCAATGTTATGACGACAGCACTCTTAGGCTATCACAGAATCGTCCACTTTCTCCTCAGATTCTGGCACACCCTCAGGTCTTCTACAGTGAAATTTTACTCTTAGTTCCTAGCCAGGCACCTTTCTGCCCTCCTGCCTCTGTCTCCTGGTCCTTGATCTAAGCAAGGAATTATGCTCAAGAAAGGAGAGTTGGGGGAATGTGAAGGCAGCTGCCTTTTATATATTTGTACACAACTTTTTTTTTTCTTTGAGAGAGAAAGAATGGGCACACTAAGGCCTCCTGTCACTGCAAATAAACTCCAGACACATTTGCCACTCTGTGCATCCAACTCTGAGCACTAAAGAACTGAATGCAGGCCAGTAGGCTTTGCAAGCAAGTGCTTTTAACCACTGAGCCATCTCCCCAGTCCATGCAACACAACTTCTGCCAGCTCTCTAAGAAGCTTCCCTGCCAAGAAAACCAGTTCTCAGCCTTACAGCTCCGTCCACCTCCTCACCATCGGGCGTGGCTGTGGCAATCGAGCCAGCAGCATCAGTGGTGATTAAATAGCTTTCACTCAGGTATGGAAATCGGTCCCTCAGCTCCTCCATCAGGATCCTCACCGCATCCTCCTGCTCCCCACCACTCAGGGACAGACCCTAGGCCATGAGGGAGAGGAACAAGGTAAGCAGAGGAGCAAGGGAGCTGGCAGAGCCCCAGCCCTTTTCTCCATTCCCTCCTTCCCCGGCTCCTGTTCACCACATGAAACCATACCCTGCCCATCCAGACCCTGCCTGCAAGAACAGCCTGGCCTGGGGACAAACAGAAAAGTGGGATTTAGCAGTGGCATATTTGGAAGACACAGTGCTTAGAACAATCAGGCAGAGAAGCAAGATGGAGAGAGGTTGAGAGATAGGTCTGGTTTGACATACATAAAGATTTGGCTGTGTCTGCACATGCCTCTTGCATGTCCAGGGAGTAGCCAGAGCCACAGCAACCCAGGTGGAAGATCTGAGCTGGGAATAAGCCCTCTAGCTCAGACTCTGTGTTGACCACGTTAGAATAACTCAGGTTATTTTACTTTCTCAGCAACTCTTAGTATTCACATTTTCTAAGTGAGAAAGCTGAGGCTTAATGAATGACAAAGCTGAGATTCAAATCAAGGTACAAATGGTTCTCTGGTGCCCTGTGCTCCTGCAATGTACCTACAGTCTGTAAGTGGCCAATGAAGCTACGAGAATGGGCACGGTCATAAATTTTGACAGCAAGGACCTGGCCCTGAACACAGTCATCAAACACATCCAGTTCACACTGACCACCCACCTCAGAATTGTTGCTGGCTTAATGCCCAGGCTCCACTGGACTCACCAAACTCCTCAGAGGTACCAGAGGATCCACCCCTGCTTTCCGCTTGGCCCTGTTCACCATCTCGTTGATCCTCTCCACACACTTGTCTGTCCCAATCAGCTGGCCCCAAAAGGAAGGGGGAGTTACAAAGGCCTGCAGAACCTGGGTTGCCCCTTCCAGCCACAAGGAGCCCCAGCCATCACTTCAGCAAGAGTTACAGAACATAAAATCAAAACCAAGCCCCATGGGGCCCACAATAGCTTTTACCCAGTGGTTTGTGCTCAGTCCATCTGCTTCTGCCAGGATCTGTCCATCCTCTGAGAGTAAAAGGACCTTGGACCGCGTGCCTCCCCTGCAGAACACAAGAGGGCACTCAGTCCTGTTCAGAAAAACCTGCAGATGGAGCTAAGCTTGTGCATTCCTTGTGGCAAGAGAGCCCAGCCTGAGGCAGACAGCTTCAGCCCATCACTCAACCCACAACTGGTTGCTGTGCTCTGGAAACAGAAGTGGTGTGGTGGTGGGGGGAGTTCTGGCTCGGAGGCCCCTGAAGTGTCCCCCTTATCCGCAAGACCTTATTCATCACCTTAAAATTTATCTGATATGGCCTCCTGCCCCCCCCCACACACACACACTAAGCAAACGAACCAACCCTCCAAAGCTGAATCGTGGGGAAATGGCAGTTGAGAGAAAAGCTGCAGTGGTGGAATGTATGTGTCCTATGATCAGTAACTAGTACCTTTTAGAATGTCTTAGGACACAGAAGACCCGCTGGTAAAATTTAAAGGCAACAAAGTTACCTGTACGAAGTTGTTTTTTGTTTGTAAGTGAACAAACACAGGACTGAGGAGATTCATCTTAACCACTCAAGGACTAGAATCATCAGCAGTGAGCAGTGCCTGCCAGTAAAGTGACTCCAACCTCAGATTGAAAAGTAAAGTGCTCTGGGTTACACCCACCTTCTAGCAGGTCCTAGTTTGACACACCCAGATTTACAAAATGTGTCCCTGGCAGGAGGCAAGCAAGGTAAGCAATCATCTTGCACATTCTTGTCTTCACACATGTGGCAAGTAAAGACCAGACCTTTACCACTCATGGCCGTGCCGCGGAGCAGAGCTACTACAAAAGCCCGAAGGACAAGCTTCTGGGCATGGAAAATGCAAGAACAGAAGGTTCAATCCAAAAGGAGAGGCCTGTTGTGCTGACAGCGACGGCGGGTTCTCGGGCATGAGGACAAACGCTCAGGCTGGCAGCTGTTCCAGCCCGCCCGCATTTTCCTCTAGAAACACGCTTGGTCCCCCAGCTTCGGCCTCGGGCCCACTTCCCAGCGCGCCCGGCAACTTCGCACCGGACACCTGTTCGGCAAAACTCTCAGAGCTAAGGACCGGGAAACCCCACCGAGCGGCTCCGCCAGCGGGGCGCCGCGGGGGCGCAGTTCCCGGCAGAAAGGGGCGTGGCCCCGCCGAGAAATACAAAGGGCCTCGGGTGGGGCCGTGTCGTGCGTGGGATCTCTGCGGGGCGCGGCGGCGCGCGGCTCCCGGCGCGTGCACACGCCCCTCGCGGAGCAGGCCCGGCAGGGGCGCGAGGCCGCCGCCCACCCACTTGTACCGCCACCTTCCACGCACCCCGGCCGGGACGGCCACGCCGCCCACCCCGGGCGCCAGCGGCAGGTCGCACTCACCCCTCGACACCCCCGTAGAGCGCGGCCATGCTGCTGCAGTCGCCGCCACAACTCCCGCGGCGGCCACCTCCCCCACGGCAGCAGCTTCCCTCTCGCGCGCCCGGCGCCGCCCACGTCACGTGACCCCGGGCTCCGGCGCGCGTGCGCGGGGCGTAGCCTGGCCGCCTCCCTGGGCCCGGGTTGGCGGGAGGTCTGGCCCTAGCTCGGCTCTCCCCCGGCCCCGCGCTTCCGGACACCGCACGGGTGTCAGAGCGGGACTCGAGGACGCCAGAAGCTACCCGCAGCCCCCCGTCTGCTCGTGGGTGATGCGCGCCCCGGCCGCCTCTGGAGCCACAGGCGCGCTGGCGCGTCGTGGGACAGCACTGTCGTTCTTAGCAGATGAAGTTTGCAGGGACACACACTGCCCGACAAACAAACAGCAGATGGGGTTTGGCAGGGTCTCAGGCGGGCCCCGAACTCTTGACCCTCCTGCCTTAAACATGGCATCTACAGACCTTTTGTCTTTCCCCTGTCCTGCAATGATCCAGGGACTAGAAGGAGGAAAATATTAGGAAGACTGGGAGACAAGTGTGGTTCTAGGCCCACCTAGAGCAGCTGTGCTGGCCATGAGAGTTGTGAACTACCCTTAGCATTTCTTCAAGAACATCAGGTGCCTCCATAGTCAAGGATGCATGCTCCTCCTTTTTTTCTTTTTTCACTCTAGCCCAGGCTGACCTGGAATTCACTATGTAGTCTCAGGGTCTCGCTACCATTCTTCTACCTCTGCCTCTCTAGTGCTGGGATTAAAGGTGTGAGCCGCCACGCTTGGCCAATAACATATTTCTAACCACATATTACAAGAGAGGAAATTGAGACTCTTGAAATCAAATTAATTAGCCTCAGTTCCCACAAATAATACATGTTTCTTACTACAGTTGTGGGTAGTACTATAATGATAAGGAAATAAAGATGTTGTAATGCAGGAAGGTGTTCATTATCCTTTAAATAGCTTTGTAGGGATGGAGAGATGGCTGAGCAGTAAGACATTGGCCTGCAAAGCCTAAGGACCTGGGTTTGATTTGCAGTGGCTATAGGCCCTGGTGCTCCCATTCTCCCAACCACCCCCCCTTCAAATAAGTACGATATTTTAAATAGCTTTGTAAAGTAGAATGCCCCTCTGCCCTGCCCTGCCCTGGGCTTGCAACCTCTCAGCATCTGTCCCTATGATGCTCATGAGGTTGGTAATGTCCTCATAATAATCTGCAAGCTACACAGCCTTGTTCTGTTCCCTACTTTGTCCTCACTACCTCAGAGAGGCCATAGGTACAGGAGAAACAGAATGAGTGGGAAGAGGAACACTGGAAAAATTTGCATCCCAAATCTGCTTATGATTTGGAAGCAGAGGACATTTGCCCCAAGGTCCTTGACAGATTGTATTTCTTTAGTTCACAAAACACAGCCATATCTGGTTTTGCTCATTGCTGTTTCCAGAGCAAACCTTCCTACCAGACACATAGAAGGTCCTTCAATAGTTTGTTTTTGTTGGTTGGTTGGTTCCCCCCACCCCCACCCCCACCCACCCAAGGTAGGGTCTTACTCTAGCCCAGGCTGACCTGGAATTCACTAGGTATTCTCAGGGTGGCCTTGAACTCATGGCGATCCTCCTACCTCTGCCTCCCAAGTGCTGGGATTAAAGGTGTGTGCCACCACGCCCAGCACAGTTGGTTGGATTTTTGAAACAAGGTCTCAATCCAGTCCAGCCTGACTTAAAACTCACTATGTAATCCAGGCTGGCCTCAAATTCTCAGTAATCCTCCTTACCCTGCCTCCTGAGTGCTAACCTGAAACTCCCTAAATAGCCCAGGCTGGCCTTGAACTCATAGCAGTCCTACTACTGCTGCCTCCCGAGTTCTGGGATTAAAGGCGTGTGACATCACACCTGAGCCTTCTATAGTTTTGAGCATGCAGATGAACTATAAATTTCTACTATGACTGTGCCCAGTGGTAGATGTCCCATTCTAAACTGAAGAGAGGAAAAAGCAAATTCCATGGCATAGATGAATTTCATCACATATTGGGAAGAGAAAGACATGGAAAAATAAGGAGTGAAATTGTGGACTAAGGACCAGGAAAGACATGTGATAGTGGGGCCTCAAAAGGGATTGTTCTAAAACGCTCCAGTACATGTATGACCTCAGCTCTGTGCTGTGAAACATCCTAGCAGGTTCCATAGAGCAGGACAAATGAGAGTGGAGATCTTGAAACAGGGAGACACTTTAAAAGCAAGAGATGAAGCCAGGCATGGTGGCGCATGCCTTTAATCCCAGTACTCGGGAGGCAGAGGTAGAGGATTGCCATGAGTTCAAGGCCACCCTGAGACTACATAGTTAATTCCAGGTCAGCCTGGGCCAGAGTGAAACCCTACCTCAAAAAACCAAAAAAAAAAAAAAAAAAAAAAAAAGATGTGCAAGAACATGATAAAGAATGAGACTGACTGGGGACAGCGGGAGATTCAGGCGGAGCTCATGCTGACCTGCTAATGGGATAGGGAGAAAGAACAGCTGCATTCGCTTTCCACAGTGAAAGGGGTTGGGGGGGCAGGGGTTATACAGGTAGCTGGAGAGTAAGGGAAGGGCTCTTCCAAAGAAACCCAGAGGGCAGAGTATGTGCTGGATTCTCAGAGAGCAGAAGCAAGTGGAGCTAAATGGCCTAAATACCTTGTGAAGTCTGTTCAGCCCCACAAGGGTGGAAAAGCACTGGACACGGAAGCACACGTGTGTAATCCCAGGAGATGGAAGACATAGTGAGTTTGAAGCCAGATGTAATACTATATGCATAGAAATAGAAAGGCCTTGTCTACCTTGATCTGATGAAGTGATTCTGTAGGTCATAGGGGCTTCAGGCCAGAGCAAACCAGATTGGCTTGTGTCTTCTTCTCTAACCCTGTAGGCACATGTATGTGGATTTAGATAAAGGTGTCAGTGTACAAGTAGATGTGCTCATATTTATGCATCTGATCTTGCATATGTTTCTGAGGGACTGAGTGCATCTGAAGATGTACCTGAGGTAACATCAGCATGTACTGTTCAGTACTAAGGAGTTTACGGCATTACAACAAGCATATTGATCCTCAAGGGAACCGAGGCTGTCCTGCACACCTAGGCATCTTTGGGCAGTGCTTCACTTGCAATCATAACCAGTGTTGGTGGAGCTGGTTTCCACCAGATTACAAAGACCCACTCATGCATATTGCCTCCAGCTTGGATTCCACTACATCATTTTGGTAGCACCACAGCACTGTGGTCAAATGTTTGGGCACAGACATTGGTGGTCATTGCAAATCAGATAGTCGTTACGATTATTTTCAAGAAAACTGCCTGATACATATTTACTAGCATGCCACCAGGTACAGGGCTATTTTGGTTGTTATTTTATTTTAGTTTCCCCCCTCCCCCAGGCTGTCCTGAAACTTACTCTGTAGTACCAAGCTGGCCTAGGTGATCCTCCTACCTCTGCTTCCTGAGTGCTAGGATTACAGGTGTGCACCGCCATGCCCTTTTTAGTTTTGTTTTTTTTTTAAAAAGGTGTGTACTACCACACCTGGCTTCTTTCTGCTTGCTCCCTCCCTCTCTTTCTTTCTTTCTTTTTGAGAGAGAGAAAGAGAGAGAGAGAGAGAGAGAGAGAGAGAGAGAGAATGGGAGCATCACGACCTTCAGGCTCTGCAAATAAACTCCAGACGTCTACACCACCTTGTACAGCTGGCTTACATGGGTCCTGGGAAATTGAACCTGGATCCTTTGGCTTTGTAGGCAAGCGCCTTAACTGCTAAGCTATCTCTCCAGCCCTAGTTTTGTTTGTTTGTTTTTTGAGGAAAGGTTTCATACTAGTCCAGGCTGACCTAGAATTCACTATGTAGTCTCAGGCTGGCCTCATACTCACAATGATCCTCCTACCTCTGCCTCCTGAGTGCTGAGATTAAAGGCGTATGCCACCACGCTCAGCCCTAGTTTTGTTTTTTGTTGTTGTTGCTTTTGGTTTTTTCGAGGTAGGGGTTTCACTCTAGCTCAGGCTGACCTGGAATTCACTATGTAGTCTCAGGATGGCCTCGAACTCTCAGTGATCCTCCTACCTCTGCCTCCTGAGTGCTGGGATTAAAGGTGTGCACCATCATACCCAGCTCCTAGTTTTGTTTTTGAGACAAAGATTTCATTATGTAACCTGGGCTAGTCTTTAACCCACTTTGCATCCCAGACTAACCTGAAACTTGTGGTGATCCCCTTGCCTCAGCCTCCTGAGTGCTTGGATTATATGTGTGTGCTACTATGCCCAGGTGGAGCTTTTGGTTTTCTTTTTTTCCTATCTATCTGTCTGTCTTCCTGTTTATTATCTTTGAGATAGTGACCTAGCTATTTACTCAGGCTAGCTTGGGACTCTTGGGCTCAAGTATTCCTCCTGCCTCAGCCTCCTAAGTAGCTGGGACTAGGTGTATAGCATTATGCCCAGGCTGTGTTTCATTTTTAAAAATATTTTATTTTTACTTATTTTAGAGGGAGAGAGAGAGAGAATAGATGCGCCAGGGCCCCCAGCCACTGCAAACAAACTCCAAACGCATGCATCACCTTGTGCATCTGGCTTACATGGGTCCCGGGAAATTGAAGCTGGGTCCTTTGGCTATGCAGGGAAGCATCTTAAGTGCTTAGCCATCTCTCCAGCCCCTGTGTTTCATTTATTTATTTATTTGTGACAGAGAGAGAGAGAGAGAGAGAGAGAGAGAGAGAGAGAGAGAGAGAATGGGTGTGCCAGGGCCCCCAGCCACTGCAAATAAACTCTAGACACATGCACCCCTTTGTGCATCTGGCTTGCGTGGATCCTGGCAAATTGAACCTGGGTCTTTTGGCTTTTCAGGCAAGTGCCTTAATGGTAGTCCTCCTACTTCTGCCTCCCAAATGCTGGGATGAAAGGCATGTGCCACCACTCCCTGCCCCTTGTTTATAAAATTACTGCAATTTTATTGAGACAATTATGGATTCATGCATAGTTATGAAATAATGCAGACATCTGTTTCTCTCATGGTAATATCTTGCTCCACTGCAATATGATAGTTCAACTTTTAAGGGGTAGGCAGGGACAGGCAATCCCTAGTGATCACAGAAGTGGTTGCCTCCAGCCAGACAGAACACACAGCACAAGGCAGACAGTGATTTTAACTGACCCCAGTGGGACCACTGCTTGCACTGAAGCTTGATATACTGCTAAAAGGGACCACTGTCTGAGAGCTGGGACTATTGTGGCTATGGTCTACAGCAGCCTGCCCCCTCAGGTGACTGTCCCCGGCCAGCAGGGCAGGCTCTGGCAGTGCACATAAAGCCAGCATCCCCTCCCTGGCTGCAGTGTGGGCATCTGAGAATTGGGGAAGTGGAGGAAGCAGGACCCTGTGGCTCCACCAGGACCGCATGGGAGGAGATCAAGAAGCTGCCCTACATCAAACAGACTGGCAAACCCAACATCACATGGATGGGAACACACTCCACCAAAGGACAAAACTCCTTGAGAGGAACTGATAAGATGAGGAACCGGATCCATCCTTTGCATAAGGGGAGGGAAGAGGAAAGTGGGTGACCCTATAAATCCACAATCCCAAGGCCCACTGTGGTGGTTTGATTCAGGTGTCCCCCATAAACTTAGGTGTTCTGAATGCTAGGTTCCCAACCAATGGAGATTTGGGAATTAACACCTCCTGGAGGCAGTGTATTGTTGGGGGTGGGCTTATGGGTGTTATAGCCAGTTTCCCCAAGCCAGTGTTTGGCACACTCTCTTGTTCCTGTTGTCTACCTTATGTGGGCTAAGGGGTGATGTCCACCTTCTTTCTGCTCATGCCATCATTTTCCCCTGCCATTATGGAGCTTCCCCTCGAGCCTGTAAGCCAAAATAAACCTCTTTTTCCCACAAGCTGCTCTTGGTTGGGTGATTTCTACCAGCAATGTGAACCTGACTGCAACACCCACTCAAACAGATTCCCAGCTCTGGGACCCCTACCATCTAATGGGAGCTTTTATTATAATAAATTAATTATCTTCACTGCCTCTCCAATTTTCTGTCCTGGGGCACCCCATTCTTTGTCCCCCAAGAAATGAACCCAAAACATGTAGATGGCAACAGAGGATCCCCACCTTACTCTGAGAGTGACATAGATATTGTTTTTTAATGTATATTTTTAACTTTTTGTTTGTTTATGTTTTTCGAGGTAGGGTCTCGCTCTAGCTCAGGCTGACTTAGAATTCACTATGTAGTCTCATGGTGGCCTCGAACTCGTAGCTATCCTCCTACCACTGTTTCCCGAGTTCTGGGATTAAAGGTGTGCGCTACCATGGCTGGCTATTTTTAACTTTTTGTTTGTTTGTTTGTTTTTCAAGGTTGGGTCTCACTCTAGCTCGCCTGGAATTCACTATGTAGTCTCAGGGTGGCCTTGAACTCACACATTAAAGGTGTGTGCCACCATCCCCAGTTTATTTTTAACTTTTTAAATTTTATTTTATTTATGTGAGAGAGAGAGAGAAAAGGGCAGAAAAAGAGAATGGACACGTCAGGGCCTTCAGCCACTGTTAAAGAACTCCAGGCACATGTGTCACCTTGTGCATCTGGCTTATATGGGTCCTGGGGAATCAAACCTGGGTCCTTTGGCTTTGCAGGCAAATGCCTTAACTGCTAAGCTATCTCACCAGCCCATGACATAGATATTGTTAATCTTTCAGATTGCTCTAGTTTACCTGTGCCTATTTTTCAATGTGTGTTTGAGTATTTTTTTTAATTTTATTTTTATTTATTTATTAGAGACAGAGAGAAAGGGAGAGAGAGAGAATGGACATACCAGGGCCTCGAGCCACTGCAATCGAACTCCAGATGCATGTGCTACCACGTACATCTGGCTTACGTGGGACATGGGAAATAGAACCTGTGTCCTTAGGCTTCACAGGCATATGCCTGAACCACTAAGCCATCTCTCCAGCCTGAGTATGTTTATTTTATCACACATATAGGTTCATGCATCCTCTACTACATCCAAGACACAGAGCAATTCTGTTTGTGCCAAGATCCCTTGGTGTCCCATTATAAACACACTTCCTTCCTTCCCTCCATCTCTGCCTGATCCCTGGCAGACACTAATGTGTTTTCCATTTCCAAACACTGTCCATTTCAAAAATGCATATAACCCAGGGTGGTGGTACATGCCTTTAATCCTAGCACTTGGGAGGCTGAGGTAGGAGGATCACCATCACCTCAAGGCCAGCATGGAGCTAGAGAGTGAATTCCAGATACTGCTTCAAAAAAGACCAAAAAAGGGCTATAGAGATGGCCCTATAGTGGTCAAGGCACTTGCCTGAAAAGCCTAAGGAGACAGGTTTAAGTCCCCAGTACCTATGTAAAAGCCAGATGCACAAAGTGGTGCATGCATTTGGAGTTCATTTATAGCGGCTAAAGGTCCTGGCACACCCATTCTCCATTCTCATTCTGTCTCTCCCTCTCTCCTTGCAAATAAATAAGTTTTTAAAGGCCAAAAATATAAAAAATAAGAAAATGCTTATAAGTGTAATCCCTCCATGTGCACCTTTTTTTTTTTTTTTTACCAAGTATAATTCCCTGAATATTCACCCGATCCTACATAGCTCAGTTTTTATTCCCTTTTCATTATCGGGTAGTATTCCATGGAATGGACATAGTGTGTTTCTTCTTAGTAAACTAATCAGACATACAGTGTATCAGTTCTTCATCATGTTCCTAACAGAAACAAGGGAGGAAAGATACGCTTTGCCTCATAGTTAAAGAGATTTTAGTCCATAGTTGTTTGGCGGCATGGGCAGGTTATGCCAATGGCAACAGAAAGTGGAAGAGTAGGATGCAGACAGAGGCAGCATGCAGGGGCTGGGGAGATGGCCCAGCAGTTAGAGACACTTGCAAAGCCTATCAGCCAGTTCAGTTCCCCAGTATCCACAGGAAACTGGGTGCCCGAGGTGATTCATACGTCTGGAGTTCATTTGCAGTGACACGAGGCCCTCATGTACCCATTCTTTCCCCTCTCTCTCTCTGTTTGCAAATAAATAATAAGTTAATTTTACAAAAAAAAAAAAAAAAGAGCCAGGTGTGGTGGTGCACACCTTTAATCCTAGCACTTGGGAGCAGAGGTAAGAGGATCCCTATGAGTTTGAGGCCACCCTGAGACTACATAGTGAATTCCAGGTCAGCATGGGGTAGAGTGAGACCCTACCTTGAAAACATAAAAATAAAAATGAAAAAAAAGAGGGAACTGGAGAAATGGCTTAGCAGTTAAGGCACTTGCCTGTGAAGCCTAAGGACCCAGGTTTGATTCCCCAGTACCCATGTAAGCCAGATGCCCAAGGTGGCACATACTTCTTCTAGAGTTCATTTGCAGTGGCTGGAGGCCCTGTGTGCCCATTCTCTTTCTATCTGCTTCTCTCTCTCTCTCTAATAAATAAATAGAAAAAAGGAAGTAGGCTGAAGAAATGGCTTACTGGTTAAGGTGCTTGCCTGTAAAGCCAAAGGACCAAAGTTTGATTCCCCAGTACCCATGTAAAAGCCAGATGCACAAGGGGGTGCCTGCGTCTGAAGTTCGTTTGCAGTGGCTGGAGGCCCTGGTGTACCCATTCATTCTCTCTCTCTCTCTCCCCCTGCCTCTTTCTCTCTCTAAAATAAAATATTAAAAATAGGGCTGGAGGGATGGCTTAACAGTTAAGGTGTTTGCCTCCAAAGCTAAAGGACCCAGGTTAGATTCCCCAGGACCCATGTTAGCCAGCTGCACAAGGGCGTACACACGTCTGGAGTTTGCAGTGGCTGGAGGCCCTGGCGCGCCCATTCATTCTCTCTCTGTGTCTCTATGTCTCTCTCTCTCTTTCTCTCTCTCTCTCCCTCTTCCACTTTCTCTGTCAAAATAAGTAAATAAATAATGAAATATTTATTAGAAATATTAAAAATAAAAATAAAGAAGCCAAGTGTAGTGGGGCACTCCTTTAGTCCTAGCACTCAGGAAGCAGAGGTGGGAGGATCACTGTGAGTTTGAGGCCAGCCTGGGACTACAGAGTTAGTTCTAGGTCATCCTGGGCTGGAGTGAGACATTACCTTGAATAAAACAAAAAGAAAAAAGAAAGAAAGAGCAAGCAAGCAAGCAGGGACCAGAGTAACCTTCAAAGGTCCACCCCTAGTGTTCCACGTCCATCAGTGAGGCCCAACCTCCTAAAAGTTCTACATCCTCCCCAAATAGTGTAGCCAGCTGGGGTGCAAGCATGTAAAACATGACCTATGGGGAACATTTCAGATTTAAGCCATGACAGACAAAAATTTATATACTTTACATTAAAGGTTATAAAGTAACGGTTTCTTGGCATTGAACCTTGAGCTTCACAGAAGAACCTGGGAAATGAGAAACTTTGGCACCAAGCCTGAACATCCTCCTTTGCTGAAAAGGGGGCAGCCAGCTGGGAGATCCCTGCTGCTTGGACTATGTGTGGGGGCCCCAGAATGGCTGTGGGATCGGTAGACCAGGCTGAGGGCCATCTCCATCTGTCTGGGACTGGAGGATATATATATATATTTTTTTTTAAGCAACCCAAGCTGGTATGGAACTCATTCTGTAGCCCAGGCTAGCCTCAAAGTCATAGTATCCTTCTACCACTGCCTCCCTAGTGCTGGGATCAAAAGTATGTGCCACCATGCCTGACACTGGGACTGGAACTTTTCTGATGCTCAGCCCATGGTGGAGACAGACTAGGGTTCATGGCTTCTCACAGTAAGGAAGCAAAGAGACCCTTCTTGGAGAAGATCACCACCACTTGGAGTGTCACTCTTCCCAGCACCACTTCAACAGTATAAAAACCAAGCCCTCATGGAAGTTGTTAATAAAAAAAAAATTTTTTTTTTTCTGAGATGGGGTCTCTGGTAACCCAGAGCAGCTGAGGATGACCTTGAACTTCTGATCCTTCTGCCTCCACCTTCCAAGTGCTGAGATTACAGATATATACCACCATACCAACTAATGCAGAGCTGGAGATCAACCCAGAGCTTCCAACATTCTGGACACTACAAACTCAGTGATTTTCCTAACCTATCCCCACTGTGTACTCGCTCAGCAGATGTCCAGTGAAGCCGCTGGGTTTCTTGTCCCAGTGGTGTGTTTTGTTTTTATTTGCAATTCTTTTTTTTCTGATTTATTTATTAGAGACAGAGAGAAAGAGTGAGAATGGACAATCCAGGGCCTCTAGCCACTGCAAACAAACTCCAGAAGCATGTGTCACCATGTGCATCTGGCTTACGTGGGACCTGGAGAATTGAACCTGGGTCCTTAGGTTTCACAGGCATGCGCCTTAACCACTAAGCCATCTCTCCAGCCCTTTATTTGCAATTCTTGTTAGAATCAGAGTATCTCCATTGTTTGAACTCTGATGGCCATCTTACAATGTGTAAGTTACTATTTCCCAGAAATGGTCCCGGTCACCTATCTCAATTGCAAATGAATTTTTACGTCCCTGAAATGACCTAAATCACCTATTTCCCAAAAATAGCCCACCCCCACCAGGCAAGACTGAAGCCCTACAGTGGAGGAATTCCAATGACCCACTGTCCCAACACAAGCCTCTAGTCTGTAAGGGAAGCTGCTTCTGACCTGCCTGGCCAGAGCCCTTTTCAGGCTTCCCCAAACACAGCCTGTCTCAGCTGGTGGAAGTCTTCCCTCTCACTGTCATCTTCCACTTTTTCCTATCAGGTATGTCCCCTCTTACCCTAAGCTGGGGCAACCAGGAAAGAGAGGAAAGAGAGGCATGTTTCCACCCATGTATGTTCTGAGCTCTGCAAGCTTCTGATTGAAGCACAGTTGGCAAAGACGTTGCCACAGGTTGCAAGACCAGGTAAGGGTAGCAGGAGAAAGGCTGCCCTTTGTCCTGCGGGAAAGAAGTGGGAGGAGGAGGCAGGATTTGAAGATGGTTTAGAGACTAAATGGCAATTATTATAATCTCAAACCAAGAGGAGATTCAGACCCTTAACAAGCCTGGACTCCAGAGGGGTGGGCTGATGCAGGCCTGGAATCCCAGCACTGAAAAAGAACTGAGCTGGGTGGAAGACTACACAGTGAATTCTAGGTCAGCCTGGGCTAGAGCAAGATCCTACCTCGAAAAATGAAAAAAAAAAAAAAACTGATGGAGGAGGATTAAGAGTTTAAGACCAGCCTGGGCCATACAAACTCTGCCTCAAAAACACATAAGGAAGAAAAAAAAAAAAGGACTCTGGTAAAACTGCAAATGGCTACATGTTGGGCTGTGGGACTTGGAAAGCGGGAAAGTGGGAAAGGACATGCATTCCCCACAGTCATTCAGGTCTTGAGATCTCCTGTACCCCTGTACACCCTTAAGCACCCCTTGAAGGAAAGTCAAAGCCAGTACCCACCCAGGGTTCCAGCCAACCCTGGATCAGGAAAAGCCACTTCTAAGATCTCAGAGGTGGATGTGGGGGGCAGACCTGTGGGGTAGCTATTTCCAATCTGAAGGCAATCCACTGAAAGTCTAGTTAGTTTCCTCTTTCCTACCTTCTCTTCCCACTCCCTGGGTGGTCCAGGACATGCACTTTAAGAAAAACCCTGAGCTGGTGTAGTGGCACACACCTTTAATCCCAGTACTCAGGAGTCTGAAGTAGGAGGATCCCTGGATTGGAGGCCAGCTTGGAGCTACAGAGTGAGTTCTAGATCCACCTGGGCTAGAGTGAGACCCTACCTCAAAGAAAAGAGAGAGAATGAACCTGAGGCCTGGGAATGTAGCTCAGTTTATAGAATGTGTGCCTAGCATGCAAGAAGCCCTAGATTTAGTCCTCAGAGCCAAATAAACCAGGCATGATGGTAATATACTTCTAATGCTGGCATTTGGGAGGTGGAGGTAAGAAGATCAGGAATTCAAGGTCATCTTTGGCTACATAATGAAGTTTGAGGTCAGCCTGGGGTATATGTGACCCGGTCTCTAAATAAATAAATAAATAAGTAAGTAAGTAAGTAAGTAAGTAAGTAAGTAAATATTTAGAGGACTGGAGAGATGGCTTAATGGTTAAGGTGCTTGCCTGCAAACCTGAAGGATATCGGTTTGATTCTCCAGGACCCACGTAAGCAAGATGCACAAGGAGACGCACACATCTGGAGTTCATTTGCAGTGGCTGGAGGCCCTGGTGCACCTGTTCTCTCTCTCTCTCACTCTCTACCTCTTTCTCTCTCAAATAAATAAATAAAATATAAAAAATAAATAAATACTTAGAGAGAGGGAGATCCTGGGGAAGAGATTGTTGTCCTCTTAACAGTGGCTTTTTATGAACTGCATTGGTTTATGCACAGGTAGTCTGGCTTAGGCTCTTATACCCTGTTACTGTATTGCACCCACACCTCTGAGGCGGCTGCCCATCTAAGGCCAGCCCTGTTTGCTAAGGTAGCTTGTGCCTCTGAATATGGAGTGGGGCAAGGGCCACCATTAGAGGAGCTCGCTGGTCCTGATGGTCCCACATGGCCAGGCATGTGCGGTTCAGTGGCCTGCTGAAGACCAAGTGGAAGGGACAGCAGTGCCTTTCCTGAGACAAGTGGGAAGAAGGTATCAGCCACGGCTGACTGAGCGGTGACCCAAGCCCCAACACAGAGCCAATTAGCAGTCACCACTATGGTAGTGGGCTTGCCACAGCTTTCACAGGAGGCCCTGTGTGCAGCCAGTGTGTCAGAGTGAGTTAGCACCAGGAGGCTGAGTGGCTGGAGTCCAGCTGCCTGGATGAGGGACTGTGGATTACAGTGCTTCCTTCAGCTGGGCTCTGGGGGGACCAAGCTGGGGAGCCCTTTAAACAGGTATGTCTCTACTCACAACTACACAAGTGGACATGTGCCAGATAGCTTGTCATGTAGGGCTTGGGTGTCTGTGCATGCCTGCTGCGTGCACCTGGAACTCTGAGACCAAGCAAGCCACTGTCCTTGCCCTTGTAGAGTCTACAGTGCAGTGGGACAGAGAGGAAATGAACACACACCTACTGTGGCATCTAGTGATGAGTTCTATGGGGAAAGGTAAAGTGGGGGTGGGATGCACACTGCTCTTTAGCTGGTGTGCTCAGAGCAGAGATGTTGGCAGGAAAGAAGTGGGCAAGTTGGAGATCTGGAAGTGGAGGACAGTATACCAAGTCAGAGAGCAGTACCAGAGTGGGAGGATGGGACAGGAGGGAAATGAGAGGTCATATATGGGGTGGCATCTGACAGTCAAGAAAAGGGAACAGGCGTCAGGAAAAACCTACTTACCCAGCCTTACTTTGATGGCCAGCTTTGACCCCTCCTTGAGCCTACTCCCATGGCCTGGCACACATGGCCTTTCTCTCTCTAAATATAAACAGTACTTGGGACTGACCCCAGTAGGTATGATACACAGCTCCAAGTGTGCCCACTTGATGATTGGCTCTAGTAGGTGCCTAGAAAAGGCAGGCAGAGTCCTTATAGCCTGGCACAACTCTGGGACCAGAGCTGGAAGCTGACCTTAAAGTTGGGTCCTCATGGCCAGAGGTAAAGCTACTGGTGGTTGTCCTGACTAACAGGACAGATGGTGGTGGTGGCTCATAGCTCTGAAGGGACACTGTAGAATGCAGGCGAGGCTCTCTCAATCCAGAATTTCCCAGGGCCCAGAGGCCTGGCATGCTGCCCAGTCTCAGGCACAGGCAACAAGCAGGTATGGGCCTTGGAAAAGTTGGGAGACCTTGTTTGCCATCTCTTGCATATGGGAGGGCAAGCTCCAGATCCTGGAAAAACTGCGCAAAGCTTCTGACTTTGACCCCTATCTCTGAAGTCCCTCGGCCCATGAGAGAGAGAGTTGGCCCACCTTAGGTGGCCTCAAAGAAGGGCGGATGGTACAAAAAAGGGAGATGTCACAAAGGGAAAATGTCACCACACCAAACAGCCCATCTATCTCCAACTTTGGAAGGTTGATGTGCATGTCTAGGTGACATCAGGTCTGTCTGGGTTCTGTGTCTGTAGGTCTGCCTGTATGTTGTGTGTGGGTTTAGAATCCAAGTCAGTCTGGGACCATCTCGACAGCTTCCATGTCTGAGTGCCTCCCATAGACCTCTGTGTCTTCATTCCCCATTGCATCCCACTTGGCCCTGCCCTGCTTGCTGTGTGTGTATCTTTCTGGGAGACCACATGGATCAGTGTGTGAGTTTCTCAAGGTTTGTCACCTGTCAGCTTCTGATGTCTATAACTCTCCTTCCTAGCTGACCTAGAGGCTCTCAGGAGAGAAGCTGCCGGTTCCACTCTCATCAGGGCTGTCCATGGCCACAGCAAGGAGACGAAAGTGGTTCTCTTGAGATTCCATTCTGTGCTGTTGGTTGGTAGCTTTGCACTTATCTTCACACACACACACACACACACACACACACACACACGCACACGCACCAGGCTTCTTACTCCTCGTTAAGATCTCTGGCTTTATCTTTAGAGTCACATGGCTCCTTGGTACAAGGAGGGTGGTGGTTTTAACAGAGGTTTGAATAAGAGGACTGAAACCACACATTTTTTGGGAAATGGGGAGTTTATTAATGGCTTGAGGAGTCTTTAGACAAAGGGACAAAAGGCAAGGAGGCAGAGCTGCAGCCCTTAGAGCCCAGCATGCAGTGGATCACCAGGGGCAGGGGAACCAGGTGCAAGCCAAGGGAAGAGAGAGAGAGAAGAGAAGGGAAAGGTGCATAGATGAAGGAAAGGCAAATGAGCCAGATGAGAGAGAGAGAGAGAGATACAGAGAAGATATACACACCTTATGTCAGGAAAAGGGTCAAGAGAAAAGAGAGAAAGAATGGGACCAAGCCGTTTATGTCCATGCCCCTAGGGCCTGATAGAGCAGCCATTGGGAGAGGAGTGCAGATCAGCACTCAGGGAAGGAGACAGGCTGGCTAGATCCCTGGGTGAGTAACTGAGCCTTTTGAAGAAAGACTTCAGTTTGGTCCAGTTGGAAGGGGAAGGGGCTAACAGTGGTGAGGGAAGAATGACTGGCTGGCTGGGATAGACAGTGGATCTGGTAAGCTGGACTCTGAGCTTTTAAAGTTGGGAAGGAATTAAGAGATAGTCTAGGGCTGGGGATGTGGCTAAGTGTGTAGAGCCCTTGCATAAGACACATGAAGCACTGAGTTCAATTTGCAGCACCACATAAACTGGGCATGGGAGCACACATCTTTAACCCCAGCACTCATGAGGTGAAAGCAAGCGGATCAGAAGTTCATGCTCCTTCTCAGCTACACAGGGACTTCTAGGCCAGCCTGAGCTACATGAGATCCCAGTCTCAAAAAAAGGTAATTTAGGCTGGGCCTGGTGGCGCATACCTTTTATCCTAGCACTCAGGAGGCAGAGGTAGGAGGATCACCATGAGTTCAAGGCCAGCCTGAGATTACATAGTGAATTCCAGGTTAGCCTGGACTAGAGTGAAACCCTACCTCCAAAACACACACACACAAAAAAAGGTAATTTAGGGCTGGGGAAATGGCTTAGTGGATAAGGCATTTGCCTGCAAAGCCAAAGGACCCAGGTTCAAATCCCCAGGACCCACATTAGCCAGATGCACAAGGGGGCGCATGCATCTGGAGTTCGTTTGCAGTGGCTGGAGACCCTGGCACATTCATTCTCTCTCCCTCTTTCTCTGTCAAATAAATAAATAACTTAAATATTAAAAAAAATAAAATTAAACAAAAATGGTAATTTAGCTGGGCATGATGGAACACGTCTTTAATCCCAGCACTCGGGATTCAGAGGTAGGAGGATCACCGTGAGTTCGAGGCCACCCTGAGACTACATAGTGAATTCCAAGTCACCACCCCCCCCCAAAAAAAAAGAAAGGATAAGAGGTAATTTAGCTCCCCTCTCTTAATTCATCAACTCCATTGGACACAGGTGCATTTGTATGGCGTGTGTGTGTGTGTGTGTGTGTGTGTGTGTAAGAGAAAGAGAAATATCTGAGCAGCTCCCTGGAGCCTAGCCTGGGGGCTGGCCAAGCTGTGGGTGAGCAGACATGAGGCCTCTCACATAAGCTGGTGTCACATGATGGAAACTCCTGAAACATTAACTAAGAGCAAGAGAAGTTACAGAAGGATATGAAAGGGTCCAGGGAGGACTTGGGACTTCTGTGCAAACAGGAAGCCAGGGAAAAAAGGTGCTACAGTGGTTTGGAGCTGATAGAAGTTGTTCTGGAGGCAAGGATGTTAACTGGAAGTTCAAAGATCTTGAATAGGAGGGCTGGGGTGTGCCTCAGTGATAGAACAATTTCCTGGCATTCAGAAGGCCCTGTGTTTCAACCCCAGCACCAGAAAAGTAAAAGAAAAAAAAATTTTTTTTTTTTTGTTTTTTCGAGGTAGAGTCTCACTCTAGCTCAGGCTGTCCTGGAATTCACTATGTAGTCTCAGGGTGGCCTCGAACTCACAATGATCCTCCTACCTCTGCCTCCTGAGTGCTTGGATTAAAGGTGTGTGCCACCACGTCCCACTGAGAAATAAATTTTTTAAAAAAGACTGATAAGAACTGGGTAAGGCAGAGAGAAGGGCACTCTGAGTAAAGGTTTTTGTGGGAGGTAGGGACGAGATGGGTGGATTTCTGGCAGAGATGAGTGGGTCTGGGAAAGGTCCAGGGGGCTGCCTTTGCTGGGTAGTCTGGAAGAAGGAGCAAGGGTAGCCTGGGCAGAGCAGGCCACACGTGAGACTGCTTCAAGACCAACTCTTTCGTAGTACTAGGAACAGGTGGCAGAGCACTCTGCACCCTCTTTCCCTAGGGTGCCATTTCCCTTTTATTTCTCCTGTGGAAGTTGTGAAAATGGGGACTTGAAACTGTGATGTTGGGAAGTCTGCTGGGGTGGGGTAGACGGCACTAAAGTGCCCACACTGTGCAGACACACCCATGGGCTGCAGCTGCGCCCTAGGAGTGCCAGGCTTGGAGTTGGACTTGAGTCCATGAAACAAGTGGGGCCCATTGAAGCCCTAGAGCTTCTCACCACAGGTAACGGAAACTCAGACATATTAGGGAGCGCCCAAAGGTGGGAGGCAGCTGGGACAGGAAGGACCTGGAACTATGACCTCCAGGATGCAGCCTACACTCACAACTGCCTCTGTCCCCTCACATACACTCAAAGTGCAGCTCACACTTTCCCAGTGCACACTGGCTTCTATTGTCACTCACATAGCATAAGATACCTGCCCTAGGGCTGGCAGGCTGCCTCCATGACAGTTCAGGGGTTCTCTCACCCCACTTTCCAGCTGTGAGAAAGAGAATCTGGTGAGCTTGGGTCAAAGATCCACCCCTCCAAGGACCTAGCAGAAATGTAGCTGCAAAATCCAGCCAACTGCAGGAGGATGACTTGTACCTACTTCTGTGCACTAGTCCTTGTGGGCAATGGATCATGGCCATCACCTTCTCAGGAAATACTTGAGCTTGTTAGGTTTTTGTTTGTTTGTTTGTTTGTTTGTTTCGAGGTACAGTCTCTCTCTAGCCCAGGCTGACCTGGAATTCACTATGTAGTCTCAGGGTGGCCTTGAACTCAACGTGATTCTCCTACCTCTGCCTCCCAAGTGCTGGAATTAAAGGCATGCACCACCATGCCCGGCCCAGGTTTTTTTTTTTTTCCAATATTTTTTAATATTTTATTTATTTGAGAAAGAGAGAAATAGGCAGGAGAGAGAGAGAGGGAGAGAGAGAGAGAATGGGTGCGTCAGGGCCTCTAGCCACTGCAAACAAACACCAGACTCATGCACCCCCTTGTGCATCCAGCTTTAGGTGGGTATTGGGGAATCAAACCTGGGTCCTTTGGTTTGCTGGCAAGCACCTTAACTAAGCCATCTCTCCAGCCCTGTTTTTTTTTTTTGTTTTTTTTTGTTTTTTTGGTTTTTTGTTTTTTTGAGGCAGGGTCTCACTCTAGCCCAGGCCGATCTGGAACTCTCTCTGTAGGCCAGGTTGGCCTTGCACTCATGGTGGTCCTCCTACCTCAGCCTCTCATCTCAGCCCGGTGGGCGGGGGGGGGGGGGGGGGTGGACACACAGAATATCACTTCTTGGCCTAGATGGTTTTTCTGCTTATCTCTGCTTTATACTTTGAGATAACTTCTTACTTTGATTACATTTTCCTCTTATCTCTGATCTACCACGTGGGTGCTCTCACTCACTCCAGGCCTGCTACCTGTGTAGTTTTCTTAAACTCGGGGTAACCATGAGTGTAACTCTCTTCATTACTCATTTCTTCTCTGGATTTCTTGGTCTCTGCTCTGATATTTTCCCTCTTCAGGAAAGCACGTGGCAGATGCCATGTTTGTTGTAAGTCTCCCTACATATACATCCATGTGCTTATGGCTCTACTCCAGCTTTGCCCAAAGAACCTCAGTTTCTCTTAAGTGAACCTTGTAAACTATATCGTGTTTCCATATGACAGCATGTTTCCTAAATCCCACAATTTGTGATTTCTTCCTTAAATAAACCCCACAATTTGTGATTTCTCTCTAAATAAACTTAATAATTCATAATGTATCCTTCTTGATTCTATCTTTATAAATTCTTTATTAAAGATAGGACAGCCGGGCATGTTGGCACACATCTTTGATCCCAGCACTTGGGAGCTGAGGTAGGAGAATCATTGTGAGTTTGAGGCCACCCTGAGAGTACAGAGTGAATTCCAGGTCAGCCTGGGCTAGAGAGAGACCCTACCTCATAAAAAGCAAACAAACAAAAAGAGAAAGAACAGAATCCAAAAATTAGGGTTCATAAATTCTGGGAGACCTTTCCTGAACTCCCAAATCCTTCAACATTCCTGCCAGCATTCACTTCCCTGAAGTCAGAGTTCCTGATGCCAATGTCTGGGCTGAGACCGATGATGGAGAGTCATTTAGGTGTTCTGTGCTTTGTTTATGTTTATGTTTAACTTTATATTTGGCCCTGGCTGGACTCAAATGTATGTCCATGTTCCTGCTCACAAAGAGACAGAGAGAGAGGGAGAGAGAGAGTGAGAATGGGCGCAACACAGGGCCTCTAGACACTGCAAACAAACTCCAGACGCATGTGCCGCTATGTACATCTGGCTTACGTGGGACCTGGAGAATCGAACCTGGATCCTTAGGCTTTGCAGGCATACACCTTAACTGCTAAGTCATCTCTCCAGCCCACAAAGGATGGTATTACAGACATTGTGCCATTATGCCCAGCCTTTAAAGCAAACATACTGTTACCATCTACAAGCTCTGTTCTCTTAGAAAGAAGGGATGGTAGGCACTGGCAGCATTCTCCCAGGCCATGCCTGCCTTTGATCCAGTACAAGTGCCCTTTAGGGACTAAATGAGGTGTGTGGAGGTGTGCATAACACATGCTGATGTGTGCCAGAGAGAGGAGGATGAGGGGTGAATGTTTCCTCAAGGAGTTGCTGAAAGGTGGGTCATGTGGTCTGGAAAGAGGAGACTGGGAGGAGTATGTGTGTGAAATTTTTGAAGAGTGGATTTAAAATTTTTTTAAATGATTTGGAAAGCCAGGCATGGTGGTGCATGCCTTTAATCCCAGCCCTCAGGAGGCAGAGGTAGGAGGATCACCATGAATTCAAGGACACCCTGAGACTACATAGTGAATTCTAGGTCTGCCTGAGCTAGAGTGAGACCCTACCTCAAAAAACAAAAACAAAAACAAAAAACAAAAAAAGCACTGCAAAGGAATCCCAGACATGTGCACCATTTCTTGCTTTTGTGACTGGCTTTACATATGTACTGGGGAGTCAAATAAGGCTAATGGCTTGGCAAACAAGTGCCTTTAGCTGCTGAGCTATCCCCCCAGCCTGAAGAGTGGGCATTTGAAGTGGTGTATTTCAGTGGCTACAAGCATGGGACTGGGAAGATGGCTCAACAGTTAAAGGCATTTGCTTGCAAAGCTTGCCAGCCTGGGTTCAATTCCCAAACCACATATAAGCCATAAGTGTCTAGCATTTGTTTGCAGAGGCAAGAGGCCCTGGACATATGTGCACACACACACAGATACACACACACACAAATAAATTGTAAAATTTTATTTTAAAAGAAAAGAATGTGGCAGGGCATGGTGATGCATGCCTTCAACCCTAGCACTTGGGATATGAAAGCAGGAGAATCATAAGTTCAAGATCATCCTCAGTTTTATAACAAGTTTAAAACTAGCCTATGATACATGAGACTGTGTGCCCCCCCAAAAAGGACAAACCAACCCACAAACAAAAGAATGTGGGTACATGGGTATCAGCAAGGAGACACTATAGGAGGGAGGCAGCTTCCTTGGTTGGGCAGACAGAGAGGGGGAAGGGCTCTTGGTATGTGGCAACATTTGTTTCTGGAGTACTCCAAGATGGCCACCTAAGAGGGCAGGGAGGACCACTCCCTTCCTAGTTCTTCCTTGCATGAGTGTGGTGGGCTTGCTTTCAGGGTCATGCATGGTGGTGGATGCATTGTGAGCCAACCAGCACCTTCCTCTTTGTTTAAGCTGACCAATCATATACTCTGGGCAGGAGGGATTCCCTCACTCAATAAAATTGCAGGTGGATTCTGGTTTACTGATCCTCTTCCCCAGCAAGGATTTTATTTCCCTCAGCCACTTTACTTTTGCTTCTGAATAAACACTGTTCTGCTGTGCCTTTTACACTCTTTCTGCCTCATATTTTTCTTTCTTTTTTTTTTTTAATGAGAGAGAGTGAGAGAGTGAGAGAGGAGAGAGGGAGAGAATTGGCACGCCAAGGCCTCTAGCCACTGAAATCGAACTCCAGATGCGCGCAGCACCTTATGCACATGTACAACCTTGTGTATCTGGCTTACATGGGACCTAGAAAATCAAACCTGGATCCTTAGGCTTCGCAGGCAAGTGCTAACCATTAAGACATCTCACCAGTCCTTTTCATAATTCTTTATTTGGCAGAGAAAACAAACCCCAACCTGGTAACACCAGTGCCAGGAAGACCAGGGACTGGGATGATGAACTTGCCACAGTTTGCTAGTGGCTTTTCCTGGTTTTAGAACTAAAGTCCAATGTCCTGGCACATGCTTGTCGTACAATAGTTGTTATATTGTCACATGGGCACAGAGTCTTTCTCTGGGTAAACTGGCCAAATGTGCTCAGGACAGAAGACAACATTCTCACAGATCTTGGCGTGGTGAGTAGCTACATGTTCATATGTAGATTAACACTGGGCCTGGCCCGGGAGGAGGAAGGTAGTTCAGAAAGTTCTCATCTCTCAGAGCTATTCAGCATCTCTCTCTTCTTTTTTTATTTCTGAGGAAGGATACCAACTTGTCAGAAAACTGTCCCTTTTCTTCTCATCTTGAGTTCCTTTCTGTCTGGAGAGATACATATAGCTGCTTGAATAAAGGCAGAGAGAGCCTCAGGCCAGGGTTTAGTCATCTGTGCTGTGTTAGGGAATGGCTGTGCTATCTGGGTTGATGGAGGTGCTGCTGTGGAGGAGCCCCAAGACTGTGCCAGCTGGGTCTCCATGGGCCAGCTGCTCCCACCCACCTCAGTTCACCCCACCAGGCCCCAAGACCAGGACAGCAGCCTGGCTCAGGAGACAAAGGGCAGGGGTGGGAAGGACAGGGAATATGCTAAGACAGCCTTAATTAGCTACAAGCCTGCCAAACCTCTGAAGGACAAGGGCAGTACACAGTTACCTGAGAAACGCTCCTCTCTCATGCACTGTACTGCTCCCAAGCTTTGCCCTCTTATCTGGTCCCACCCCTCTTATCTATAGGTTTGTGAATTAGGTTTCCAGAAAGAAGACACCTTGTGTTAATGTTAAAGCATTCATGGCTAATTAGAACTTCAGTGATTGTGTCAGAGGTTAGAATGTTACAGATCCACAGCCAAATTATCTTGGTCTACTTAAGGTGACTATTGCCCACCTCTGTGTGTGACTTAATGTACTACGACCATTAGGAAGATCCTTTTGAATGTACAAGCTTTAGCTTGTACTAGCCCAGAAGCTAAGAATGTCAGGTAGCATGTGAGACCTGCAGCAGAGATCTCCCCACTTTGCTGTATTTGAAAAGTGTTCTGATTTTTTTTATTTTCTGTGTACTGTTACTATTAAAACTTCTTGGAGGGCTGGAGAGATGGCTTTGCAATTAAGGCATTTGTCTGCAGAGCTAAAGGACCCAGGCTCTGTTCCCATGTAAGCCAGTTGCACAAGGTGGCACATGCATCTGGAGTTTGTTTACAGTGGCTGAAGGCCCTGGAATACCCATTCTCTTTCTCTCCCTCTCCATCTGCCTTTCTCTCTCTCTTTCTCTTAAATAAATAAAAAAATTAAGTTAAAAAAAAACTTCAGAGAGATAGCTCAGTGGTTAAGGTGATTGCCTTCAGAGCCTAATGACCTGCGTTCTATTTCCCAGTACCAACATAAAGCCAGATGCACAAAGTGGCACATGCATCTGGAGTCTGTTTATAGTGGCTAAAGGCCCTGACCTGCACATTCTCTCTGTCTGTCTCTCCTCTGTCTGTCTATCTATCTATCACCTCTCTCTGCTTGCAAATAAATTATAAAAATCTAAAATTAAAGAAAAAATTTAATGGAATTGTTACTACATTGGATCATGGAATTTCAGATAACCTTAGCCTATGTTTCCAAGTCATGGTCACTCATATTTGGCTCCAGAATAAACTATTTTTTATTCCCTTTAAGATGAGAGCTGTTGTGGGGGTGGGGGAGGGAGGGAGATACCAGGTTTAATGTCAGCAATTTATGCTTTGCTTGCCCAAATTTTCACAATCAAATACTCTGGCAAAGGGCCAGCAGACATGGTTCCAGCAGCAGGGCTTGTCCAGGATTATCAAACCCATCTCACCTGCTGCATATGGTTTTCTTGTGTCTGGAGGCTAGCTGAAAACAATGTTAAAACAAAGGGATGTCACCTGGTGGCATGGTGGCACACGCCTTTAATCCCAGCACTCGGGAGGCAGAGGTAGGAAGATCACCATGAGTTTGAGGCCACCCTGAGACTACATAGTGAATTCCAGGTCAGCCTGGGCTAGAGTGAGACCCTAACTCAAAAAAAAAAAAAAAAAAGAGGAGATGTCACTAGAAACTTCTATAATTCATGGCCTCAACATGGGACAGAGATGAGGTAAAGGTGCCAGGAACTAGGGAGCTTCCATTTTGTGGGGGCAGAGCAACAATATGGAGATGGGGTGGGAAGCCTGGGTGACCTTGATAACAGATTTCATGTGTGCACAAGCAGCAGTCATCACTTCACACGTGTGCTCCTTGTTCCTTACAACTAAACTGCTACAACAATAATCCCGCTGATGTCATGGATTGTCGCAGGGAAAATTTGCCCCCTAGGATGCAGGGGTCGTCAAAAGGGGATGTCTACATATGTGTTTGGAGTAAAGTGGGAGGGACTGTGTCTCTTAACCTTCTCAACCTACTATGGTGCTTCTGTGCAGCCTGACAGGAAAAGTAGGCCAGGCCAATCTGCTGGTGTGTGACTTCTGGGTGCCTCTCCCACTGCCACCACTGTTCATAGCCTGGTCAGGCAGAACAGCAGAGGTCCAGCACCGAGACGGACCCTGTCCACAGTGTGTGTGTGGCAGGTGTTCTCAGGCATCCTTATTTAGTCCGTGCTCTAAGACTGTAAACATGGCCCCATCATGCTTAAACATTCCTTTTGGGGTCTGGGGAGATGGCTCAGTCAATAAAGCACTTGCCACAAAAGCATGAGGACTTTAATTCCCATCCCAGCATATCGCTGGGCATGGTGGCCAGCGTCTGCAATCTCAGAGCTGGAGATGTGGAGACAGACAGATCCCTGGGGCTTGTGGCCAGCCAGTCTAGTCAAATCAATGAGCTCCAGACCAATGAATGATTCTGTCTCAAAGGGTAGACAGCATTCCTGTGGATCTACCCTAGACATTGACCTCTGGCCACCACATGTATGCTGATATATTGCACACATACATGTTCACACACATTCAAACATGCACATATGCATGAACATCATACACATGCATGCAAACATAAACTGGCAAAAAAAAAAAAAAAAAAAAAAAAAACAACTCCACAAACTTTCATAGCCATACCCTGCTCATGGTTGTGGTCCTTTGCAGCTCCTCTCATTTCCACTAGATGGCAGCAGTCAACAGATCCAGGTGAAGGAATCTTGGTCTCAATCTCCCCTTCTGGCTAATTCCTAATGCCTGAGGATCTATCTGCAGGCTCCAAGCAGGGTGAGCCACTGGGACTACAGATCCAAGTTAATGTTTGTCCTTGGTTTTGTGCTCAGTATAGGTGTAAGTCTGTGAGAGTGTGATGAAGAAGAGTTAATAAAGACACTGCAAGGGACCAGAGGAGACTGGTTCTCTCTGTCCCTGATTCTCTGTAGTCAAAGCTATGAGGTATGTTCACTGGTCCTTGTGAGGACAAAGCCAGAGGTGAAAGAGGAACTCTGCAGCTAATGCAGGCTCCAGCCTATTTGCCAAAAAGAGGAAACACAGAACCACTCTGACCAGGGGAAAGTGCCTGGTTTCTGGAGTCAAGCTGCTCATATTCAAAGCCTGGCTCCTCCAAGTACTAGCTGTGTGGCCTAGGGCAAGAATTGACGCTTTATGTCTCAGTTCCCTATCTATGAGACCGAGACAGTGATGGTGCTATTGAGGCAGGTTATAAAGAAGAAAAATTATGAGGACTTGGGAAGGGAAAGGAACCCCTCAGCCTGGAGTCTGGTTGAAGCTTCTTGCCTCAAGAAATCAACATGATTAATATTTGGTTAATGGGGATGGGGAGATGGCTCAGCTATTGAAGGTGCTTGCTTACAAAGACTGCTAGCTTGGGTTCAATTCCCCAGTACCCATGTAAAGCCAGACATACAAAGTGGTGCATGCACCTGGAGTTTGTTTGCAGTGGCAAGAGTCCCTGGAGTGCCCATACTCACTCTCTCTTTTTCTCTCTTTCCCTCCCTCTGAAATAAATAAACATATTTACAATAACAAATTTGTTGGGGCTGGAGAGATTGCGCTGCACTTAAGGCACTTGCCTGCAAAACCTAAGGACCAGGTTCAATTTCCCCAGTACCCTGGTAAAGCCAGATGCACAAAGAGGTGCATGCATCTGGAGTTTGGCATTGTCTAGAGGCTCTGGCACACCATCCTGTCTGTCTCTCTTCTCTCTACCTCTCTCTGCTTGTAAATAAATAAATTTGTTTAAGGTCTATCTCCCTTCCCAGAAGTATACTTGCAATTTTCTAGTAATCTCACTAAAATCCCTTTTACAGTAAAAGGGCATGCTCTAAAGCCCCTTGCAACACTAATGGTTCCTGATTTTACCTCATCATATTGCAACCCCATGCAAGCGACTTCTGGAGCTACTCTATAATTTCACTTATCAAAAAGAGAAAGAAAGGGCTAGAGAGATTGCTTAATGGTTAAGGCTCGCGCCTGAGAAGCCCAAGGACGCAGGTTCAATTCTCCAGGTCCCACGTAAGCCAGATGCACATGGTGATGCATGCGTCTGGAATTCGTTTGCAGTGGCTAGAGGCCCTAGCACACCCATTCTCACTCTCTCCCCCTCCCTCTTTGTCTCAAATAAATAAAAATGATCTTTTTAAAAGAGAGAGAGAGAGAGAGAGAGAAGCTGGGCATAGTGGCTCATGCTTAGAATGCCTGGGACTGGAATGAGACCCTGCCTCAAGGAAGAGAGGTGGGGGAGGTTTCTTAGCAATCTTTTGAGATGTAACAAGACATCCATCAAAATGGTGTGTGTGTCTACTGCTAAGACACTTAGGCACACCTCTATTTAATTTAGTTTAATTTAATTATTTATTTGAGATAGGGTCTCACTCTACCCCAGACTGACTTGGAACTTATTCTGTAGTCCCAGAATGGTCTTGAACTCACAGTGATCCTTCTACCACTGCCTCCCAAGTGGTGGGATTAAAGGCATACACCACCACACCCAGATACACCTCTTTTTAAAAGTGTGTGTATCAGGCTGGAGAGAGGGCTTAGCAGTTAAGGCATTGCCTGCAAAGCCTAAGGACCCAGGCTTGGTTCTGCAGTACCCACGTAACCCAGATACACAAGGTGGCACATGCATCTGGAGTTCGTTTGCTGTGGCTAGAGGACCAGACGTGCCCATTCTCACTCTCTCTCTCTCTGTCCTTCTCTCTGTCTCTAATAAATAAATAAATAATAAATCAGAAAAAATTAAAAATATAAATATTTTAAATGTGTGTATGGTGTGCTTATGTGTGTGTACACATGCTTATGTGTGGAAAATTGTATGTGCATGTGTGTGGAAGATAGAAGTTGACAGTGGGTGTCTTCTTCAATCACTCTCCAGCTTTTTTTTTTTTTTTTTTTTTTTGGCTTTTCAAGGTAGGGTCTCACTCTAGCTCAGGCTGACCTGGAATTCACTATGTAGTCTCAGGGTGGCCTTGAACTCATGGCGATTCTCCTACCTCTGCCTCTCTAGTACTGGGATTAAAGGTGTGCACCACCCCAGCTTATTTTTTGACACAGGCTTTTAGAGTGAACCTGATGCTCACTGACCAACTAGACTAGCTAGACAGTGAGTCTCAGGGATCTTCTAGTCTCTGCCTCCTCAGTTCTATGACTATAAGCATGTACATGGATGCTAGGAAACTGAACTTGGTACTCATGCTTGTGTCACAAGCACTATGCCCATTTCCCCTACCCGAGGACTCTTTGAGAAGCCCTCACCCATGCTCTCATGTGTTTATTATTCTTTCCCTGAGCACCTTTATTTCTATTTTAAAAATTTATTTATTTGCACCTGTGTGTGTGTGTGTGCGTCTGTCTGTCTGTCTACAGATATGCCAGCACCTTCTGTAGCTTCAAAGGAACACCAGATTCTTGTGCCACTTTTTGTCTAGCTTCTGTGGGTGGCTTAGGAACTGAACTCAGGTTTTGCAAGCAAGCACCTTTAACTGGGCCATCTTCTTGGTCCCCTTTCTTTCTTTCTTTCTTTTTTTTTTTTTTTTTTTCAAGGTAGGGTCTTACTCTAGTCCAGGCTGACCTGGAATTCACTATGTAGTCTCAGGGTGGCCTCGAACTCATGGTGATCCTCCTACCTCTGCCTCCCGAGTGCTGGGATTAAAGGCATGCAGCACCATGCCCGGCTCTTTCTATTTTTCATAAGCTTCACCTCTGCTTCATACTGCCTTGTGCTGAAATTCTTTTCCATAACTAGGCCAAGGATCTATTTTACCTGAGTCAAGGTCCTTAAAAGGCCAAAAGGCTGCTGTGGGTGACAATGTGGAGTTGTGCCTCTGTCCTTGCCATTGCTGACACTATCTCCTGCCATAGATGTGATGTTAAGTGGGTCAGTTCATCCAGTCTACTTAGAGCAGCATCTGGCACAGAATAATAACACGGGAATTGCTAACAGTTAGTGTCTTCTGTCCTTGATCTAGCCAAAAGGCCAAGAAGCAATTCAGTCATTGATTTCTGAAGAAGAGATCCATATGAGGTTGAGTCCCCCAGACTTTTCTCATGAGATAGATTGGAATTGGTCTACATTTAGGCATTAAATCATAATGACACACTAATTTTCACATGAGTAAACGAGGACTGTAAGATGTTTGCTGACCAGGGTCTGTCCATGACTAAATCAGCAATCTGCCTTAGACTCTTCAAACCTTTGTACTCTTGAAATGAGTCCCTGGCATGACTGTGCCCTACCTCACTTCCATTCATCCTTCAAGGAGGACTGGGTTTGCCTGTTTCCCACCCCTCAACTGGTATGTTACTGTCTCTTTGCTGGGACAAAACACCTGATCAGAAGCAACTTATGGGAGGACAGGGTTTATTTCAGTTTACAGTTTTGAGGGGAAGTTTCATAACGGTGGGGATAGCATGGCAGAGCAGGCATCCAGGGTGTCATAACTTGTTATGGCAGCAGGAAGTAATCTCAAACTACCTATCAACACCCAGTGGGATGGACTAATAAACCTCAAGATCCAGCGTTAGTGACACACTTCCTACAGCAAGGTTTTACCTCCCAAAGACTCCATAGACTTTCTCAACTGCCACCAGCTGGGCATCAACTATTCAAAGCACATGAGGCTATGGGGCACATTTCACACTCAAACCACCATGGTGGGTAAATTATGTCAAGAGCAGACATTTTCACATCAGCAGAGGGGAAGGAGAGCACGAGTCAAGCTTGGTTATAATGCTGCATGGCAACATCCCCATTGACATGCTTCCTCCAACAAGGCCATACCTCCTAAAAGCTCCAGAACTGCTTGATTAGAGGCACCAACTGCGGATTAAGCATTTAAACTTATGAGTCCATGGGGGCCATTTTGCATTCAAACTACAACACTGACCCCTGCTTGGCCTGGTCCTGAGCCCTGCCCTTCCATGTTGGGCTGCATGGAACAGTGGGGCTGGGGCCTTTTACTTCTTGCAGGTTTTTGGCCTTGAGTTTCCCTTATCTTCAATTCTGGAGAGGGATGAAGAACTCTTACATTTCCTCCATTACTAGAAGGCTTTAAAAATATTTTTATTTATTTATTTATTTGACAGAGAAAGAGGGAGGGAGAGAGGGAGTGAGAGAGAGAGAGAGAGGGAGGAGAATGGGCACGCCAGGGCCTCTAGCTACTGCAAATGAACTCCAGATGCACGCGTCCCCTTGTGCATCTGGCTAACCTGGGACCTGGGGAATGGAACCAGGGTCCTTTGGCTTTGCAGACAAACCTTAACCACTAAGCCATTCCTCCAGCCTGGATTTTTTGTTTTTAAGTGATTTTTCTAGGTAGGGTCTTGCCCTATAGCCCAGGCTGACCTGGATTCACTATGTCTCAGGCTGGCCTCAAATTCACAGCCATCCTCCCACCTCTGTCTCACAAGTGCTGCTGGGATTAAATGGAATTCACTATGAAGTCTCAGGTTGGCCTTGAACTCACAGTGATACTCCTACCCCAGCCTTTAAAAAAATTTAAAAAAATATTTATTTATTTATGAGAGAGAAACAGATAGAGAGAAAGACAGAATAGGTATGCCAGGGCCTCTAGCCACTGCATAGGAACTTCAGACACATATGCCCCCTTGTACATCTGGCTTACGTGGGTCCTGTGGAATCGAACCCAGGTCCTTATGCTTCACAGGCAAATTTCCCCAGTCCCCTCAGCCTTTAAAACTATTTTTTATATTTTTATTTATTTGAGAGAATGAGGAGAGAGAGAGAGAGAGAGAGAATGGGTGCGCCAGGACCTCCAGCCACTGCAAATGAACTCCAGACACATGCCTTGTGCATCTGTCTTACGTGGGTCCTGGGGAATCGAACCTAGGTCCTTTGGCTTTGTAGGCAAGGGTCTTAACCGCTAAGCCATCTTCCCATCCCCCCACACTTTTTTTGAGACAAGAAAGTCATTTAGCCCAGTCAGGCCTTGAAATGCCCATATCGCCAAGTTCGGATCCTCCCTGGCTCAGTGGAGCAAGTGCTTGCTGAGCAAGCATGAAGATAGACCTGAGTCTGAATTCCCAGTATCCATGTAAAAAGACTGGAGTGGTGGCATGCACCTATAATCTCAGGGCTGGGGTAATGTAGACAGGAGAATCCCTGGGATTTGCTGGCCAGTTTATCTAGCTGAAATGGTGAGCTCTTGGTTCAGTGAGAGATCCTGTCTAGGAAAATAAGATGGAGAATAATTGAGGAAATACTTGATGTTGTCCTCTGGCCTCCAATAATCCCAGCGCTTGGAAGGTGGAGGAGGGAGGATTCGAAATTCAAGGCCATCGTCAGCTATACAGTGTGCTGGAGAACACCTTGGGTCCTGTCTCAAAACAACGGATTCTGAGATAAGAAGCATAAGGTCACACCTAACTATTTTGAATGCCCATGCCGCCCACTAGATGGAGACTTTTCACAAGGCCTGGGTCCTTCCTGTGCGTCCCACAGAAGCGTGGTACGGTCAGCACCTACTGGGTGCGTCTCGCGTAACCCCAGTCTTGAAAAAACAACAAAACAAACAAAAAAACTCAGACGTACTCCAAAAGAACTCAGAATCGTGGGAGAGTCAGGCCCGAGGGTGCCCAACTAGGGGCACCCCGATTAACCGTGCGGTTCCTAGATGGTAACCTCTCTTGGCCCCAGCTTCCTTCACGAGCTGTGAGCCGGGTCTAGCGCACCACCTGAGCCGGCGCGGTCCACACTGGGGAAGCCGCGCGCGAGTCGGCAGCGCTCCAGGACGCGGCCCGCGCGCTCCGGGGCGGCGCCAGCGCGCTCGGTCCTCCTCACCGGCAGGCGGCGCTCGCGGACGGCCGGGCGGGCGGTGGCACGCGGCCCCGCTCCTTTTGCCGGTGGCTACAGGCCGCGGCGTCCGTGGGGCGGGGACTCCGTGGCGGCGGCGGCGGCTCCGGGTCGCCGGTGCCGGAGCGCGCAGGCCCGTGCCGGCGGCCGTGGAGCGGCGGGCGCCATGTGGTTCATGTACGTGCTGAGCTGGCTGTCGCTCTTCATCCAGGTGGCCTTCATCACGCTGGCCGTCGGTGAGAGTGCGGGAGCGATCGGGGTCCCGGTGCGCACCCGGTTCCCTGCCGCCTGCCCTTCAGCCCACGTCCAGCCCTTCCTGCCGAGCCCCGCGGCTGGGCGTCCCGGCGCGCCCGTGCAGGCGGGCCCAGGCCCGGTCGCGCCGGGGCGGCTAACTGTCCCCAACTTCCCGGCCGGCTTTCCTCGGCCCTCTCCGCCTTTGACAGAGCTCGGCCCGGTGCGGACCTGACCTCCTCCCGGAAGTCCTCCGGAGGCGGTTCTTGGCCCCGGAGAGGATTCTCGCTCGGGAGTCAACTGGCGCCCCGTTTGCCTGTTCCCACCCCCGTGCTCCAGCTAGGGCCGGGGGAGGGACCTTTCCGTCTTGCCTAGCTGGCGCCTGACCCACACTAATGAATGAGTGAAATTAAACTTTCTGGTCAGAGGTTAGGCTCTACTTTTTTTTTTTTTTTTTTTAATGAAGGCTTTGCGTAGTTGTCCTGACGAAGTTTTACTTCTCCGGGCAATCCAGCGGCATTTTGGTTTTTTCTTGACTTTCTGGAGTCTGGGAAGGGTGGATGGGGACCTGGCTGCAGAGTGGCCGTGGTTGATCTTCCTGCTTGTTCCCTCCCATCCCTGCAGCGGCCGGACTCTACTACCTGGCCGAACTGATAGAAGAGTACACCGTGGCCACCAGCAGAATCATAAAATACATGATCTGGGTAGGTAGCAGCTTTCCCCAGGAGACCACTAGTCTTGTTGGGCCACAAAAGCAGAAAGTGGGTATGACTTGGCCGGCATGCCAAAACCCAGGCTCTGTTTTTTGCCTACCTTCTTAACCTGCACCTTGGTTCTTATTCGTGTGGTGTTTGCACGTATGTGTGCAGATATGCAAGCCCGTACCTATGCAGAAGAGGACATCCTCTAGTTGCCCTTATTTCTCTGAGACAGTCTCCCACTTATCCGGAGCTGCTTGTTTTATGGCTAGCCTGGCTGATCAGGGAGCCTGCCTTCCACCCACTTCAGTGCTGCGGTTATAGCCATGCTTGGTTTTGTTTCCCTCTACTCCACGTGGGGTTTCACTCTAGCCCAGGCTGACCTGGAATTCACTCTTAGTCTCAGGCTGCCCTCGAGCTCATGGTGCTCCTCCTACCCCTGCCTCCTCAGTACTGGGATTAAAAGCATGCGCCACCATGGTTGGAATTTTTTTTTTTTTTTTTTTTTTTTTTTTTTTTTTTTTGTGGCAAGGTCTCCCTCTAGCCTTTGACCTGGAACTCTGTAACCCCAGACAGGACTTGAACTCAGTGATTCTCCTACTTCAGTCTCTAGAGTGTGAGAGCTGCCACCATGCTCTGCTTTTTACGGGGGTGCTAGGGGTTAAACTCACGTCCTCATGTTTGTGCAGCAAGCATTCCGACCTACTTGAACCACCTCCCCAACCCTAACACCCTGGCTTTTGGGTCTGCACTCCAGGGCCCAGATCTCCCCTGGCCTCCTTTGTTAGGAGGCATTGTTTAACTGCAGACTCCATTCCTTAAGGTAACAGTGGAGTGTGCCTGCCCTGTAGACAGGCTTTGCCTTTAAATGTCTGCCTCTATAGTGTCTGGCCCCAGCCTGGCTCTGCAGTCAGCATTTAGAACCTGCAGGAGCCTTAAGGACAGATAGCTTTGAATGCTTATTCATCACCACCCCCTTCTTAATCAGATCGAGTCATTCGTCTAAGGGGAGCACTTCTGTAGGTTCTGGCCCTACCTTTGGCCTTGTGAGTGATGTCTCTTCTGTGGATGATGTCAAGGCCATAGACAGATTCCTGGCAGCTATAGGGGAAGGCTGTGGTGAGAGTGTATCTAGCCAGGAAAAGTCCATTGCCTTTCAACTCAATTAGTGTTTGCTGCCACTTGCACCTTTAAAAAAAAAAAACATATATTTTTTTAAAGCCAGGCATGGTGGTGCATGCCTTTAATCCCAGTACTTGAGAGGCAGAGGTAGGATTGCCGTGAATTTGAGGCCACCCTGAGACTACATAGTGAATTCCAGGTCAGCCTGAGCTAGAGTGAGACCCGACTTCGAAAAACCAATATATATTTATTTTTTTAAAATAATTTTTTTACTTTTATTTCTTTGCAAGCAGAGAGTGAGAGAGAGAGAGAAGAGAGACAGACACAGAGAATGGGCATGCCAGGGCCTGTAGCCACTGCAAACGAATTCTAGACGCATGTGCCCCTTGTGCATCTGGCTTATGTGGGTCGTGGGGAATCGAACCTGAGTCCTTTGGCTTCGCAGACAAGGGCCTTAACCACTAAGCCATTTCTCCAGCCCTGTATACTTATTTTCAAGCAGAGAGAGACGGAGAAAAGAAAAACAGAATGGGCATTCCAGGGCCTTTAACCACTGCAAATGAATTCCAGATGCATGTGCCACTTTGTGCATCTGGCTTTACATGGGTACTGGGGAACCAAACTCGGGTCATTAGGCTTTGCAGACAAGTCTCTTAACCACTAAGCCATCTCTCCAGGCCACTTGCACCTTTTTATTGAGCATTGCCTGGGGTTGTAGTTGGTGATGAAGATGAGGCCCTAGCCCTCAAGTCTGGGTTCAGAGGCTCAGCCTATGGATGTAGTTAGTTCAGCAGTTGAACAAGTAGCACTTGTTAAGAATTGACAACTACACAGCCTTCAGAAGTGCTTCTCAGACTGCAAGCCTGATGCACTATTGAGCTATGTTATCAGTTCAGTAGGTCGTGTTCAGCATCTTAAGTAAAATAGGGGGCTGGAGACATGGCTTAGCGGTTAAGGCGTTTGCCTGCAAAGCCAAAGAACCTCGGTTCAATTCTCCAGGACCCACGTAAGCCAGATGCACAAGGGGGCGTATGTGTCTGGAGTTTATCTGCAATGGCTAGAGGTCCTGGTGTGCCCATTCTCTCTCTCTCTCTCTCTCTCTCTCTCTCTCTCTCTGTGTGTGTGTGTGTGTGCCTGCCTCTTTCCCTCTCTTGTTCTCTCAAATTGATTAATTAATAAAAATAAAATAGGTCAGGAGGCTGAGGCAGGAGGATCATGGTTAGTTCAAGGCCTGCCTGGGACTACAGAGTGAGATCTAGGTCATCCTGGGCTAGAGTGAGACCCAACCTCAAAAATAACAACCAAAAAAATCCAAAAATAAAATAGGGAGTGGGGTATAGCTCAGTAGTAGAGATATGGCGGGCATGTACCTGGGCTTGGGTTTGAAAATAATAATAACATAGAATAAAATTGAATTTGAACTCTGGTTACACATATGCATGTGTGTGTAAGATGTTTTTCCTTATTGTGGTTTGCTGTCAAAAACCTTTGAGAAAAGATCTTCAAAGTTGATTCCCTTTGGGAGCTGAGAGGCTGGGGAGCCATGTGACTATGAAAGTGGGAGAATGAGGCACAAGCCAAGTGCTGTGCAGAACAGGCTGTCCCAGCCCAGATAGGTGGCCTAAGGGTCACTTGCAGCAGTGCCTCTGTTTCTTGCAGTTCTCCACGGCAGTGCTGATTGGCCTCTACATCTTCGAGCGCTTCCCCACCAGCATGATAGGTGTGGGCCTCTTCACCAACCTAGTTTACTTCGGCCTGCTGCAGACCTTCCCCTTCATCATGCTGACCTCACCTAACTTCATCCTGTCCTGCGGTAAGGAAGGGTCCAAAGGTAGCGAGGCAGTTGATATGGCTGGATATGGCCAGCTCTGCCCCAAGCACTGAAGAGGATTTTGAGAGGAGCAAGCCACTGAGTTCCTCCAGAAGGCTGAGTGCTTGGGAGATGGCTTCTTCCTGAGGACGACCCTGGAGCTTGCTTTGCCTGGCCACGGGGCTGGCATGCATTGGGTGGGGGCTCAGACTCTAGGGGGCCTTTCCCAAAAAGGCAAGTTTGAAGGAGGGTTTGGGAAGGGAGAGATGGTTGTGGTTGGCAGAGACTATGCTCTGGGCTGAGTAATTCCCATCTCTAAGAAACCCCTTGGTCCAAAAAGCATGAAGCCCTTCCTTGTCAGGTAGACCTTCTCATCTGTAGCCCAAGCTACAAAGGAGACTGGAGTTTTAGGAACTGCCTTTCCTAGTCTCAGGCTCAGCCTTAAACCCTAGCCCTCTGCCTTGACCCTGCCATGCTTTCCCTCCCCGGGAGTTGTTTCCCCTCTCTAGGCCTTAGCTGTTCTTCCTGTTCAGAGTTGATGTTTCCAACAAGATTGTTTGGCTCAATTGGCCTGTGGTATGTGATTATAGATAGGCATAGATGTTCATGGTAAAGGTGGTGTCAGGGCTATTTTAGTGCTGCATTTGCACAACTGTGGGAGACATTAGAAAGGGCATATTGTCAACCAGGAGGGTAGAGTGTTAGAGCAAGGGCCAGTTCCTCAGTGCCTGGGTGTGACTTCATCTTAGAATCTGTTCAACAGGCGCTTATGTTTGAATCCTTAGCTGGAGAACAGGCCCCCTGTGTGTCACATACCAGAAAGGAGCCCCTTGCCACCAGCAGACTCCCCTGGCTTCATTCTGTCACTCTCCTTGCCTGCCCTTTGGATGCCTAGAGACGTCCAAGCAACATTGTAGACACAAGGCGTCACCCTTGCTTCAGTGTCCCCTTAGTCTTAGTGTTTGGCTAGGTGTAGCAGACAGGCCATCTTCATCTTAGGACGGGGGAGTCAAGAGGGGAGAAAAGAGGTGTAGTTGCTGTGAGATGACATGTTCTCTAGTACTGCTCTTCATCCTGCCGGAGTAGCGGGTAGGGATGCAGTAGTCTCCCATCTCTGCTCACTGGCTTGTTCTTTGCCATAAACTGTTGTGAACTAGGGAGGAGCGTGTGGGGCCAGAACATAACCAGAGCAGACTAGTGTGGTTCTCCTGGCAGAGTGGGAAAGGACCCCTCCCCAGACTTCTGAGGAACCTGCCTGTGCCTGTATGTTTCCATACTGGGTATTTCACTAAAAAACAGGTGCCTGTCATGCTGTGGATTATGTAATAGAAGTCTCATTTGTATAACTTGCCAGCACTTTCACTGCCTTACACTTTTACTGGTACTGTCCTCTACAGTGGTCAAGTTGGGGCTGATCATCATTTCTCCGTCTCTTTCTCATAGTGACAGATGAGGAATGGAGGTCTACATAGCTGTGCACTTGGCTCAGAGCCATGCTCCTAGTTGGCCACAGTCAAGACTGGTACTTGGGTTCCCAGCCCCCAGGGCTTTTTGTAGCACTCCCACTGATTGACTCTCCATCCCCTGCAGGACTAGTGGTGGTGAACCATTACCTGGCCTTTCAGTTTTTTGCAGAAGAATATTACCCTTTCTCTGAGGTAAGGAGGGTCCTGTGTTCAGCATATATGGCAGGGACAGGGCAGTGGAGGGGACTTGAATTAGCTATGATCTGAAATTAGCTCCATTGAAGAAGCATGTGGGGTTTTTTGGTTTGTTTTTTCTGAAATAGGGTATCACTCTGGCTCATGCTGACCTGGAACTCACTCTGCAGTCCCAGACTGACCCCAAATCTATAGCACTCCTCCTACCTCTGCCTCCCTAATGCTTGGGATTAAAGGCGTGTGCTGCCATGCCCAGCTTAGTGTTTTTTTTTTTTTTTCGAGGTAGGGTCTCACTCTAGCTCAGGCTGACCTGGAATTCACTATGGAGTCTCAGGGTGGCCTCAAACTCACGGCGCTCCTCCTAGCTCTGCCTCCCTAGTGCCGGGATTAAAGGCGTGTGCCACCACGCCTGTCTTAGTGTGTGTTTTTGAAAGCACAAAACATAATACGATTTTTGAGAGCAGGGTGTTGGGGAAACAGTAGAATCCCTTTGGCTGAGGTGGAAGGACACTGCCCTCCCCAGTAAGTCCTTTGGGTGCTCCACAGGTCATCCCCAAACCTAGAAGTAGCACTGGTCTGGCCTCTGGGGCCCAGACCTTATGGGGCAGGGATGGGCTTCAGCCTTTGGCCCTAGCTCCCTCCAGCTGCCTGCTAAGGTTGCTTCTTCCTGAGGCTCCTCCAGCTAGAAGCACCTGGGAAAAACAGGGTCACTTCCTAGGGGATATTCAGTCATTGTGCACTTCCTCCCACCCCAGTGAATTGTCTCTGGGGATATCTTGGAGGTTGGCTCTGCAGAGATCTGGGGGGCCTTCTAGGCACCTATAGGGTACCCTCTTCTCAGTTTCTCTTGTTGCCAGGTCCTGGCCTACTTCACATTCTGCCTATGGATAATCCCATTTGCATTCTTTGTGTCTCTTTCGGCTGGGGAGAATGTCCTGCCCTCCACTATGCAGCCGGGAGGTGAGGATGGGCTTTGGGACCAGGTGGGGGGACTGGCACTCAGCTCTGTGATGAAACAGGGGCTGCAAGGGTGAGAGCTGTGCACACACATTAACTTAAACTCCACCTGTTTCCACAGATGACGTGGTCTCCAATTACTTCACCAAAGGCAAGCGAGGCAAACGCTTAGGGATCCTGGTTGTATTCTCCTTCATCAAAGAAGCCATACTACCCAGTCGTCAGAAGATATACTGACCCCCTAGGGGGGATGTTGGGGGGGAGCAAGACCAGCAGAGTCAGGCCCTTGGGCCTCTGGACTAGCAAAGCCCAGGAGCCTGGAGGGTACTTTGCCAGCCTGGGCTTCCTCCCCTCTGTTCTGAAGCTTCCCCACCCTCTGGAGGCTTGGGTGCTGCCAGGGACGCTGGCAGATCTGATATGGCCAGGAGGCAGTGTCTCCAGCGCCCCCCCCCCCCAAGGTGGGCTAGGAGGTTCAGGCTTAGCTGGGGCAAGTAGGGCTGGGTCTGTGAAGTTGGAGAATAGTGGTGTTTTCTAGACAGATGGCCATAGAGAGGGGCCAAGGCTGGGTACTCCATGAGCAGTGGGTTTTGCACTTGAACTGTGATTTTTGTCCAGTTGCTGATTCCCATTTGAATAAAGGTTAGAGGTGGCACTATTTGCCTTAACAGCCTAGGAGTTCATCTTCCTTTCTGCCTGCTAACCTGCTGCCTGAGCTGGCTAGTCTTCTGCTCCAGGGACTCCTTCTGAAGAGACTCTTGGGGTCCTAAATGAGAAGGAAGTAGAGGTGAGGAGGCAGGTGAGGGCCTTTTTTAGGCTTTTCCCTCTATCTCTTCCTTCTCCGAGTCTCTTGATTGGCAAGGGGGGGGGGGGCAGAGACAGCTTAGGACTGGTTAGAGTTGCAGAAAAACATCTATGATGATACTATTTATAAGTCTTCCTCTGAGAAAACAGTGGTTTCTTGCTGAATTCTATCTCAGGCTCAAAGAAAAAAATATGGCTTCTAGGCAGCCTGGGCTGTGTCCTATTTCTTAAGAAATGAGGTTGGGACAGGCTGTTTGTCACTCTTAAGAGCACACTGGCCTGGCACTCTCCCATGTGCCCCTGATTCTTGGAGGGATGTGAGCTCTACCTTCTAAGAAGGCAGGGCCTATCTCAGACACAGACCAGCATTTGTTGACCTTGCACTCTAACTATAGTGCCTTGCAAGGGCTCAACAGAGAGCTGCCTCTGGCCACGCCCTATACCTCACAGTGAGGCCACCAGGTGCAGAGATGGACTGCCACCAGGAAGACCCCTGTGCTTTGCAGCTTCCTCTGTTCCATGCCCAAAGTCCTACCAGTGCCCTTCATCTCATTGGCTTCCATATTTCAGTTCTCAAGGTACCAGCCTGCCTTTTCCTGAATTTTGCTTTTCACTTCAAATGAGATTACCAGGTCTGTTTCTACCACACAGGTGGGTAGAGAAGGCAGAGAACCCAAAGCTGGTGTCTTTACCAGTGGCTGACAGCTGGCCTACTCTACTTGTTGTTTACTTTGTTCTTCCCCCTCATGTAACTTTGCACTCTTTATTTGCTGGTCAGTGCTCTCCAGTGATGGCCAGAGGCCATCCAGGGATAACCCAGCAGCCCACTGGTCTTGACTTGTGCTTTCCAGCACTTCTCTGGGTGGCAGTCTCTTCAGTCTTGGTGCAGCCTTCTCTGCTTGCCCTACGCACACTGGAGTCTCTGGGTTCTGTTGTGGGCTGCCTGGAGGGCACTTGCAGCAGCGCAGGCTTTTCCTCCCCTCTGTCCCTGATGGTTGTAGGGACTCTGGGGAGACTGAGCCATGACCTCCATCTCCAGCTCCCCTGTTGCCCTCTGGTGGCCCTGGTGGTGCCTGTGATGGCCCCAGGGTATCCCAGGAGGCTTTTACTGCTCTCTCTTTTTGCCCAGGTCCAATCTCTAAAGCTGCCACCTGTATTCTTAACAGCTGATTGAGGTCTCCCACACTGTCTTTCACTTCCAGTGCATCTCTGTCCTGTGGCCAGCCAGGGGTGCTTCTGTAAACTTCACAGCTGACCAAGTCATTCCCTGGCCTGAAACCTCCCATAGCTCCCCAGTGCCCTCAGGATAAAGTCCAGACCTCCTAGCATGGTATGTGAAGCTGTTGGTGTCTGGGTCTCTCCTGGCCTCGGCACTTGTGTTTTTGCACTCTGGGCCCCAGCCTCCTGGAGGCAGAGACCATGGTTCTCTCTTGTGACTTTGATCCCTTTCTACTCACTTTGCTACTTCCTTGTCTTGACTTAGATTTTACTTCCTCCAAGGAGCTTTGGATGTCCTCTCTTCTCCCCCAGACCTACCCCAGCACTCAATACAGATCCCTGTGTGCCCTCTGCTTACTATATGGTCTGTCTCTTCATTAGACTGGAAGCTCCTTGAGGGCAGGGATGGCCTTTGAATTTTTGTATCAACTGCCTGGTTTGGCACCTGGCCTGTGGAAAGTACTCAATAAATGTTTGTTTAATGAGTGAGCTGTGATGTCTGACAAAGGGTCAGCTTCCTGGATATAGCACAGGCACTTGGGTCTCATATGGAAGCCCTAGGTCCTCTCTCAGAGGTGCCTGAGCTCCCAGAACGACAGCTGCATACCTCAGTGGTGCCTAGGAAGAAGGGACAACATCCACAGCAGCAAAGAATCCCATGCCAGGTCACATTCGAGCTGTCCTTCACAAAGTGTGACTTTGCAGATGAATGTGGCCATGAGCTAGCTTCAGGAAAAATAGCAGGGGCAAATTTTCCTGAAGTCCCTACCACCTTGGAAAACTTTGGGGCTCTGTCCTGATTTTGACTTGCTAGGGAACCCGAAGATTGCTCTGTAGAGAAGGGTGGCCTGGAATCAGCTGTTGGGCAGAGGGAGGGAGGGTTGAAGGTGGACTCCTGACCTTGAGATTGGGAGTGGGAAGGCCATAGACAGTCCTTTCCCTTTCTACAACAGGAATTTATATCTCAGGCTTCGCTGGGAGGCTTCCAAAACAACTTTATAGGAGATTCTTGGGGAAGGGCAGGTTGGGCAGCCCCTGGTGAGCTCTTAGAGTTGCGAGGAAGGGTTTATCAAAGGTCTCACGCAGGCTCATGGATATTGAGTCGGTCCAGGTTTTGGCCACGTGTCGCTTGTGGGGCACCCTGAGGATGCTGAGGGGACGCAAGCCTTGAGGCACCTTCATCCTGTATGATTTCACCCCAGGATACAGCGCAGAAACTATCACCTCGAATGGCAGCCGGGGCACGGGCGCCACCCAGTGGCCATCCACTGTGCGCAGCCACGCGCCCCCCAGTGAATTCCGAGTCACATCCAGGAAGCTTTGGAAGTCATGCTGCTGGCAGGGCTCAGGATGCACACCCAGGCGGATGCCTTGAGGGTAGCTGATGTCGATGGTAGTGGGTCTGGCGGGGTTATTGCTAAAATTCCACAATTTGGGCCGACTGATAGTGTGCTGTCTGTAGATGGGCTTAGGTGGCGGCTTGGGCTGGGGCAAGTTCAGCAGTCGTGCCTCCACAGACGGATGGAAGATCTTGGAAGCCCGGGATCCTAAGGTCTTGGAGAGGGCCAGGGACCTAGGTCCAGCAACAGCCTTTTGCTTGAGGTCAGAGCCTCGGGAGTGGCACTGGGACAGCTGCTTGGAGTGCAGCCACTTCTTGAACTCGTCGTGTCTCAGAATTCTTTGTTCTCTCTGCAACAAGGGAAGGAGGGCACAGGGCAGTGGAGAGGCTGGCCTCCTGTGCTTGTTTGGCACGAGGCCCAATGCCTAGCGTCCTTGAAAACCTCACATCTAATTGAAAGGTTACTGTCCTCAAAGCAAGGAGACTGAAGAGAGAGACACCTGTCCTATGGGAGCCTAATGGGGGAAGCATCCCTCCCTCACTGTAAGATCTGGGCTGCTGAGGAGACCTCTAACCTGGGACAGCCTCCACCTTGAGGAGGGAGACTCACTCTTCCCTCTCTGTGGAACATCTCAAGTTTAATGGTGACAAGTCCCTGTCACTCCTGGGAAACCTTCAGTTGCTAGTGGAGGCACATCCTGCCCTAAGATAAGTGGGCAAAGAAATGCAAATTATATCTTTGACGTGGGAAGAAGAAAATAGAAAGGACTAGAGGGCATTTGGGTAGCTGTAAGCTGGGTAGGCTTTTTGGAAGTCACATGGGGAGGACAGAATGGTGGGCAATGACTCAGTAGAGCTCTGTCCTTTCCAGCTGTCTCAGAAGGTCTCCACCCTTACTGTATCACTTAGATTGTTGCTAAGCAACCAGGTACTCTGGAGATTGACCCAGCTCCCTGGGCAGGCTCTGATTAGGCTAAACCCATTGTTCTAATCCCATCAGCCATGTACCAGACCTAAGTCTTCAGCTTCTTGGATTTCTTTTTGTTCTGCTCACTGGAATAGTAATGGCTACATGACCCAATGGAGGACTTCTGGGAAGGGTTAGGATCATAGGAAACAGACTTTGCCTCCTCTGGGCAAGTGACTTGAGGGCTGGGTGAAATGAACAAGGACTTCTTAGAATGGACCACAGCTGCAGTAGCAGGAAGTCACAGGGTCCTGGAAGCCCTTTGGGAGGCTTTTAAGATGCTGAATATCTTTCTGGGTTTTCTATTTTATATCCTCCATGATACCTGCTTAAAATTCCCCCTTTCCCTTGGCAGAGGAACTGGCTGGATCCTTGCCAAACTGCTACTTTTTATATCTCCAACTTCCATCTGATACCCTAAATTTGCTGTTTTCTCCATACATCATGTTCCTATGTGCTCCCCATGCATTTCCACATAGCTATCCTTCCGTGTGTGAGCCCTGTTCTACTCCATATGGCCAACCCATATGCCTGCCCATTTTCAAAGACACCTTTGAAGCATTCCTTCCAGTACGATCTAGGACCACCTCCTCTGTGGACCTGCTCCTTAGCAGCTTCTGAGCTCCTTGAGTGGGGACCACACCTTGTTGGTTTTTTAGTCCTTGGAATCTAGCAAGTGCCTAGTGCACAGTGAAGGCTAGGTGTCTGCTAAGAGGAAGAAGACATCTTCTATTTAACTTGTGTGGGTCCTGATGGACTGCGCTCTGACCCCGTTGCTGGATCTGCAAGCTGAAGGGGCAGTGCCCCAAGAAGGGCTCATAAATGTTTGCCAATTTATGCTATAATTGCTTTCTGGCAAAGGACAAGACCTTTGAAGTGATGGAAGGGTTTATAGGGGAGGATTTAAGCAGAGGGAGTGGGTTTGCTCTGGATGGGAGAGCTTCCATCTATGCCTCTCACCACAACCACACCCTGTGGGGCCTCCCTCTTACTTGATACTTAATTAGGTAACGGTGCTCCATGAGGGCCAGTTTCTCTTTGAGGCTGGTCAGTTTCCCCATCTCATGGGCAAATTCCTTCTTGTCCTGTTTCCACATAGCATCCTTCAAGAACCTGGGGCCAAGGGGGAGATGTGTTATGGCAGTGAATGAGCTTCCTGGGGCTAGGGTGGGGGTGGGAGGAGCTTCCAGAGTTGGGCAAAGCAAGACACCCCATTCCCATTGGGTAATGGACCTGTGAGGGAAGGAAAGTGTCTGATGGCCTAGGACCCATTCTGTTTGGGCACTGTCCTTAGCACAAGGTGCTGAGGAGCTGAGGGGCTTAGGCAAGGAAGGAGAACGGTAGTGTCCAACCTGAAGAGATGCAGACTGGAATGTGTCCTGCAGGGGACCTACTCTCTAGACTTTATGCCCCTGCCACTGGCTTATCCAACCCACCATTTGGAAGCTCAGCCCTGGGAAGGGCCCCGCAATAAGTAATAGTCAGGTAGTCACCATATGCTCACCGAGCACAGGCTCGATGGTTCCATATTTTGCAATGGTCGATGGGCTTGCAGCCTAAGGAGTCTTGGGCGTGGACATTGGCCCCACTCTGCACCAGGACCTTCACACAGTCCAGCAGGCCCTCTCGGGCTGCCAGGTGTAAGGGCGTGGAGCCATTGCATGTCTGACTGGGACCCACCATGAGGAAGAGGGCAAAAAGAAGACAAAGGACATCAGATAGGCAGGTGAGCCAGCTTCTAAAGACCCAGTGTACTGCCACCTAAAGGTGACTTTAGCCATGTTCCTTTTCCTCTCTGGATCTTAAGTGCCTGTACCGTAGAAGGAGAGATTGGACTTAATGAGCAATGAAATTCTGACTGTAGGAATATATTAACATGACAGTTAAGATCTGCTGGGAGGAAAACTGGGTTGTTTAAAATCTATCAAGCCAGGCGTGGTGGCGCATGCCTTTAATCCCAGTACTCGGGAGGCAGAGGTAGGGGGATTGCCATGAGTTCGAGGCCACCCTGAGACTCCATAGTGAATTCAAGGTCAGCCTGGGCTAGAGTGAGACCCTACCTCGAAAAACAAAAAACAAAAAACAAACAAAAAAAAATCTATCAAGCTCATCTACTCTTTGTTTGAGACAGAGTCTCATTATGTAGTCTAGGTTGGCTTTAAACTCACTCTGTGGCCAAAGATGATCTTGAACTCCTGATCCTCCTGCTTCTACGTCCTGAATATTGGGATTACAGGCATGTGCTACCACACCTGGCTTCTTCCTGACTTTTTGGTAAGGCGGGCTCACTCAGTCCTCAGCTGCAGTTTAAATAGCTGTGAAGCCTCTCCAGGTGATTCCAGTGTAAAATTGAGTCTGGGAACCAGAGCACTGAGGCTGGCTGGCTTCCTTCCCAGGGTAAGTGGCAAAGTTAGGGTTCTGTCAACTGGGTCTACCCTCTTCCAAAGTCCAGTCTGTTAATCAGGACACCAGATCAGCTCACTGACTGCTTTATGCAAGAAATGATTGATTTTTGTTATCCCACTGTCCTTTGGTCTGTCTGCATGATCATGCCTGCCCAGGCTCAGGACTTTTTCCTGGAGCAGGCTGAACTCACGAGTTGATGGCTGCCCCTTTCTTGAGCAGGTAGTGAATGCAGGGGAGGACCTCCGCCTTGTTGTCTCGGTGGATAACGAGGTGTAGTGGGGTCTGGCAATGGCTGGTGGGAAGATCCACAGGAAACTTGTATTCCTCTACCAAGACCTGAATACACCCAAGCTTGCCCTGCTGAGCGGCGAAGTGGATGGCAGTGAAGCCCTGCAGATCCAGAGTGGGCAGGAGAAGGCTGAGTAGGATGGGCTCAGGGCCCAGTGTAGGCAGTGGGGTTACCCTCCTCCAGTGCCCCACCCCCGTCGCTCACGTTCGGGGGACTCCCAAATGGGCCTCCGATGCAAGAATTCGGGCTGTCACGGAGTGGCCACTCTATGCAGAGCATTTTGTAGGGGCTGGAGAAGGGGCGAGCGTCAGTCCTACCGCCACGCTGCAAGCCTTACCTTGTCGTCAGTCACTCTCTCCTTGCGCTCGCGATTCAGGCAGAACCGCAGCCAGTCCACGTTGCCCAGCGCGGCTGCAAACAGCTCGGAGTAGTTTGCGATGACCCTGTGGTCGGACACCTCCGAGGAGCTACGGGCGGCGGGGTGAGAGTGAGCCGGATGACTGGGGCCTCGAGGGTGCCACGGGGCACGGGCGACCACCGGGCACTTCCCGGGCGATCCCGCTCCCGCACGCCAGTGCCATGGCCCACCTGGGTTGCTGGGACTCGGACTCGCTCCCGGGCACCTTCTCCGAGACGACTGCGGCGGCGGGCCGGAGCTGCGCTTCTCCCCACGCCTCCGCTCCCTCGTCCAGGACGCCCGCCTTCGGCCACCGGGAGGTGTGGGCCGCTCCCACGCGGGCGCCCGAACCCCGGCTGCGCGTCCAGGACCTGGGCGGGTGTGGCGCGCGCCCCGCCGCCCGAGCGGCACCTCGGCTGCGGGCTACCGCCAGGACGCTGCTCCCAAGTCCCGGCTGGAGAACCCAGCCCGGGCGCCTGGTCAGCGGAGGCAGAACCCGAGGCTCCGACGGCCCTGTCCTGGAAACTCAACGCATCGCTTAACGAGGAACGGAAACCTCAACATGGGAATGGGAGGTCACCATCTCTGCCCACAAAAATCCGGGCCTCCTGCCGCATGCACACACAACGCATTTGTGTCTCTTCATTTAGAGCTGCATTATGAACTAGCCTATGCTGCCGTTCCACATAGTAAATATGCATTATGACGTCACCATAGCGCGCATAATGGACAGCTGCCACATCGCATAGACAGCCTCAAGCAAAATGGCTCCACTCTGGTTCTTCTCATGGGATGTGCTGCTGGAGCAGAATAAGTAGGTGGAGTGCACACCTGTCAGGCCATCTCTGGGAGGCTGACGGAGGATCCAGAGTTCCAGGCTAGGCTGTTTGAGGCTCTGTCTCAAAACATAAAACGTGCCAGACATGGACATAGGCTGGTAATCCTGCATTTGGGAGGCAGGAGGATTGTGGCAGGTTTGAGACCAGCCTGGTTTACATAGTCTACATACAGGCCCCTCAGGGCTACATACTGTGACAGTTTCAAAAAATAAATATGAGGTGAAAGGGAATACATATGGTTAAGCTGTCAGTCTCTAGGGATTTGTATTCACCTTCCAGAAAGGTTTTCTATTCACTTTCATCTCCACCTGCACTGAACCAAGTGCTTGATGCCTAAGCAGTGTGGATTTGGGCCAATATTTGACTTTTATGTCTCACTACTGCCCCAGTTCCACTGGGGATCAGAGAGTCCCCACTCCATAGGACAAACATCTTCTACACACTGTACTGTACAACCCATCAACCCATCACCAGTATTGGGTAGTGTGGTTCTAAATAAACACTTGCTAATTTGATGGAGGAAATGATGTTCTAGTGTGGCTCTTAGATTAGGGAAGAATAAGCATTTATTTTTTTGCGGGAGGGCTGTTTATTCACATCATTCAAAGGTTTAATGTGTTTCTTATTGTTTGTAAAACTGATTAAAGTAGAGAATCTTTGTGTTATATTTGTTGTCAATATTTTCCTAGTGTGCTTTCTCTCTTTTCTTCCCTCTCTGCTTTCCCCCATGGTGACTTGGATATGAAATGTCCCCCAAGAAAGATTCCTGTGTTGAAGACTTGGTCCCCAGCTGGTGAATCCAATCGCTGAAGCGTGATTGGATCATGAGGGCTTGGCCTAATCACTAGATTAGTCCACAGGTAGATCTATTTAATGGCATTATTGAGAGGGGTTGGAAGCTAGGAAGTGAGGAACTTGGAGGAAGTAGGTTAGTGAAGGTATGCCTTGTAAGGGTATGCTTACTCTCAGAAAACTGGAGGAGGAGGAAGGATCCTCTAAGATCCCAGATTTCTGCCTGGAGGATCAAAAATTTGGATTCTCCATCCAGGAGTACTGTTCCCTAGACCCTTCTCTGAGAACACACAGTCAGCATGCATGCCCAAACTAGCAAACTGTGATGCTTTTCAGCCCTTGGTGGGGTCTTGGCAGCTGACTTCACAGTAAAATAAAGAGTCCTTTGTGACGCCAAGTACTGGGGGCATTTTGGTGTTTAGGCAGATTCTGTGACTTGTTTCTAGGGTGTTTTGGATGCATAATTATAACAATAGGTTCATCTGAAGACCTCTTTGAGTTCAGCTGTATGATCTTCATCTGGGGTATTTTACAGTCTCTTATTTTTTATTTCAGACAGAGAGAGAGAAAGAGGGAGAGAGTGAGTGAGAGAACATGCCAGGGCCTTCAGGTGCTGTCAACAAACTCCAGATGCATGTGCATGTGCCACCTTGTGCATCTGGCTTACTTTGTGCATCTGGCTTATGTGGGTTCTGGAGTCAAACCTAGGTCCTTAGGCTTCGCAGGCAAGCACCTTAACCATTAAGCCATCTCTCCGGCCTTTTAAAAAAATTATATCTTGAATTATTGATCCTTCTGCCTCCACCTACTATCTTATAGTCTATATGCCACATTACTCAGGGAAAAAGACCAATACAAAGGATTTATCCTAAGTCATTCAGATTAATTGGTCTGATGTGGAGCCCAGACAATGATAATGCTCCTATGCAACCAGTGTTAGTAACTTAAAAATATTCCCAGAACTGAAGATTGGGTAAGAGTGCTTACTGCACAAGCATGAGGGCCAGAGTTAAATTCCCAGCATCCACAGAAAAAGCTGGCTGTGGCTGCACATCCTTACAACAGCATTGCTGAGTTGGGTGGAACACTTGCTGGTCAGCCAGTCCAACTTAAAAACTCCAGGTTCACTGAGAGACACCAGTCTCAAGAAACTAAGGTGGAAGAGCAAAAGAAAATGACATTTAATGTCTTCCTTTGGCCACCACATAAACACACATCAAGCACAAGCATGTGCATACAAAACAAGGTGGGGGGACAGGTGAGGTGAGACTGGGACATTATGTTCAAAGCCAGGGCTGGTTTGTCTGGGTGAGGGTCACACCCAAATGGACCTAGGGGAGGAGGCTGCCCCTCACTTTCACTGTGTGGCCTGGTATATGCTCATCCAAGGATGGAAGAGGGCAGGGGACAGAGTGACTTGGCTGCCAGCAGTGAGGAGTGCTGGTAGTGGGTTCTAGTTGCATTCTGCCTGTGGTAGTGATGGACTTTTGGGTCAACACTCAGGATGTGTGGATGAAATAATACTGTCATGTTGGGTGGACACACCCATTTGGGGGAGAAAGGAAACTCAAAGGGCAGGTCCTAATAGGTGGGAGAACCAGACTTGGAGGAAGATAGGTATGTGGGTTGTTGACATCATGGAGGGAGAGATCTATTCACACAGGGACATGGGAAAGCTGGCCATAGTTCTAAAAGCACATTTCCCTCTCCCCATTGATCCATCACCACGCCCAGTCTGAATGGGTCTTTCTGTCAACACCAGAGTAATTCTAAAGCATTGTGGAGCCTGTCTTCGCTGGGCAGGTGTCTTCTCCCTCCAGTGGTGTTTCCCAGATTGGTAGTTTCCATGAGTCTGGCAGATCAGATGAACCTCTGTGGAGTGTGTCAATCCATATGATCCCAGGAGACACCCAAAATGTAGTTCTGATGTCTTCTGAGCCCCTGAGAACTAGAGTTAAGTCTGTAACAAATCTGTGTGTGCAACCTCTAACAGCTTTTCTTTCTTTCTTTTTTTTTTTTTTTTGAGGTAAGGTCTCGCTCTAACCCAGGCTAACATGGAATTCACTATGTAGTCTCAGGGTGGCCATGAACTCATGGCAATCCTCCTACCTCTGCCTCCCGAGTGCTGGGATTAAAGGCGTGTGCCACCATGCCTGGCAAACTTTTCTTGTGGTGCTGGTGATTGAACCCAGAGCCTGGTGCATACTAGACAAGCACTCTACTTCTGAGCTATATTCCCAGTCCAAGTACAGTATTCCCAGAACCAAGATGAGTGCTGGAGGGATGGCTTAGTGGTTAAGGCATTTGCCTGCAAAGCGAAAGGACCCAGGTTTGATGTCCCAGGATCCACTGTCTGGAGTTTGTTTGCAGTGGCTGGAAGCCCTGGCACACCCATTCTCTCTCTCCCTCTTCCTCTGTCAAATAAATAAAAAAAATATTTTAAAAAATCAAAATAAATTCTAGAATTGAAAATCCCAATAACTAGAATGACAAAAATCAGTACAAGAGTTTAATGACAGATATAAACTTGCACAGGAAAGAATCAGCAAATTTAAAGACAGATCATGGAGACTCCACAATCTACGATATACAGGGTGGATATTTTTGTAACTTTGTCTTGACAACCCCCATAAATATGGATAATATACCATGATCATAATACCTTCCTACCGCTGAAGAAAAATGAACAAAGTACACACACATACACACACACACACACACACACACACACACCTCCATTAGGCACCCCAATGGAAATAGATAGGAGTAGGAAAAGTACTTGGAAAGTTTTTGGCCACTACCTTTTCAAGCTTGATAAACAAAATTAATTTATGCTTTTTTTGAGGTAGGGTCTCACTCTATCTAGCCCAGGCTGCCCTGCAATTCACTACATAATCACAGGCTGGCCTCAAACTCATAGTGATCTTCCTGCCTCTACCTCTGGAGTGCTGGGATTAAAGGTATACACCACCATGCCCAGCTAATTTATACTTTTAAGAAGCTCAACAAATTCTAATTTAGATAAATGCAAATATATTCATTCACATCTAGGCACATTGGACTAAAAATGCAGAAAGACAGGAAAATTTGAAGGCACAGGAAGAATAGCTCATCACATACAAGAGAACTCCAGTAAGTGTAGCATCTTACTTTTGTTAGAAATAATGGAGACCTAGCCAGGCATGATGGCACATACCTTTAATACCAGCACTCGGGAGTCAGAGATAGGAGAATCGCCATGAGTTCGAGGCCATCCTGAGACTACATAGTGAATTCCAGGTCAGCCTGAGCTAGAATGAGACCCTACCTCGAAAGAAGAAGGAGAAGGAGGAGGAAGAGGAGGAAAGGAAGGAAGGAAAGATAAGGAAGGAAGGGAGGGAGGGAGGGAGGGAGACCAGAGGCAACAGAGAGAGAAAGCCTGTCAACCCAAAAATTTTACATCCAACCAGAGTCCTTCAAGGGGCTAGGGAGATGGCTCAGTGAATGAAGTGCTTGCGTTTAGATCCCCAGAATCCACATAAAAGCCGGACACAGTAGTGCTAGCATCGGTAATTCTGGCATGTCTATGGCAAGAAGGGAGGTAGTGATAGGAGAATCACCACAAAGCTTGTGGGCCAACTGGTCTGGCATTTAGAGCAGTGAATAAGAGACCCTGTCTCAAACAAGGTGGAAGATGAGAACTGAAACCCAAAGTTGTCCTCTGATCTCCTTGTGAGCATCACAGCATGTGCATGCCTACACTCATGTACCTGAACAGGGACACACACAGCAAGAAAGTCTTTCAAATGTAAAGGGGAAATGATATTACTTGACACACAACGTCTCAGAGAATTTGTGCAAAAAGCCCTTCATTAAACAAATTGCTAATGAAGTTTCTATAGGCAAGAATTGAATGAATCATGCCATAATCTAAGTCTGAACAAAACAAAACAAATGAGCAAATATAAGAATGAGATTTCTATATTTCATTGGAATCCAGTTGGCTAAGTCAATATGGTAAGCTGTAGAGCAAATCCTAAGCAGAAAACAAAAAATACAGCAAAAAAAAAAAAAAAAAATCATTTAAAAATCATCAAAGGAAGCTGAAAGTGGTAAGTCTGCAATCCCAGCATTTGGCAGGTGAAGACAGGAATATTAGGAGTTCAAGATCATCTTCAGCTACATGACTTTGAGGCCAGCCTAAGGTACATGAGAACCTGTCTTAGAAGACTTTTTTTTTTTTTTTTTTTTTTTTTTTTTTTAGGTAGGGTCTCACTCTAGCCCAGGCTGACCTGGATCTCACTATGCAGTCTCAGGGTGGCCTCGAACTCATGGTGATCCTCCTACCTCTGCCTCCCAAGTGCTGGGATTAAAGGTGTGCGCCACCACACCCGGCTTCTCTTTTTCTATGTAGCCCAGGCTGCTCTTGAATTTCTCATTCTCCTGCCTTCACCTTTCAAGTACTGGGTTTCAGGTGTGTGTCCCCATGTCCTTCTGAAATATTTTCTTAATGCAGCAAACAAACAAAACAACTAAAAGGAGGAAGACAGAAACCCAATAGACATGACTTATACAGAAAACAAAAATCAAATAGCAGATGTACATCCATATCAATAACAACCGACACTGCATCAAATTAGATGTAAATGACATGTAACTGGATATTGATTTACAGCAGATGTTAACAATTCAATGATATGAATAGATAGATTGAAAGTAAAAAGACGGAAAAATATGATGCAAACCTGTAAGGGCTCTACTACTGAGCCATATATATTCTCAGCTCTATCATCTTAACAACTATTTTCCTAAAGGGAGATTCTACTGTTAGCTGTTAGGTACTAATTCAGGGGTTACTTTAATCGTTTAACAATCTCTATGTACCCATCACTTGCATCCTCAGCAATTACCAATTTCTTGCCATCTTATTTTCACCAGAGATAAATTCATCTTAGTAACTTCTTATTTTGGGGTGGTAAAACGCTTGCGTGGTATATTGAAGGGCCTTGGTTCCATCCTAAGCAAACCCTTCAAAAAAAAGCTTCCAAATAGAGTTAGTTAACAGTTAAGATGCGATGCTCCTGTTAGAGTAAGGCGTCGGACTGGGGATAACCACTTCTTGTTCCTTCCCGGGCCGCGAGATCAAGGGGTCCGGGTGGGGCGGAGGGGCGTCGGGGAGTCGGGGAGGAGGGGCGCCCGGTGGGGCGGAGGGGCGCCGGGAGGAGGAGGGGCGCCCGGGTGGGGCGGAGGGGCGCCGGGGAGGAGGGGCGCCCGGGTGGGGCGGGGGGGCGCCGGGGAGGAGGGGCGCCGGGTGGGGCGGGGGGGGCGCCGGGGAGGAGGGGCGCCCGGGTGGGGCGGGGGGGGGGCGCCGGGGAGGAGGGGCGCCCGGGTGGGGCGGAGGGGCGTCGGGGAGGAGGGCGCCCGGGTGGGGCGGAGGGGCGCCGGGAGGAGGGGCGCCGGGGAGGAGGGGCGCCCGGGTGGGGCGGAGGGGCGTCGGGAGGAGGGGCGCCCGGGTGGGGCGGAGGGGCGTCGGGAGAGGAGGGGCGCCCGGGTGGGGCGGGGGGCGTCGGGGAGGAGGGGCGCCCGGGTGGGGCGGAGGGGCGCGGGGAGGAGGGCGCCCGGTGGGGCGGAGGGGCGCCGGGGAGGAGGGGCGCCCGGGTGGGGCGGAGGGGCGTCGGGGAGGAGGGGCGCCCGGGTGGGGCGGAGGGGCGCCGGGGAGGAGGGGCGCCCGGGTGGGGCGGAGGGGCGTCGGGGAGGAGGGGCGCCCGGGTGGGGCGGAGGGGCGCCGGGGAGGAGGGGCGCCCGGGTGGGGCGGAGGGGCCTAGAGCGCCGTGTCCGCCGCGGGCGCCCCGTCGCGGGAGTAGAACTCGTCGAGCACGGTCTGCGGGACGCGCTTCAGCATCTCCTTGGGGAAGATGCGGAGCAGCTTCCAGCCCAGGTCCAGGGACTCGAACACCGAGCGGTTCTCGTAAGGGCCTGGGGACCGGGCGCGAGTGAGGGCCGCGTGCGCGCGGCGGGGCAGGGCGACGCGGCTCCGCCCGCCCCCCGCCTCACCCTGCGCGATGAAGCTCCTCTCGAACTTGTGCAGGAACTCGAGGAAGAGCAGGTCCTCCGCGGTGAGCGCCTCCTCCCCCACCACCGCCTTCAGGGCCTGCACGTCCTTGCCGATGGCGTAGCAGGCGTACTGCGTGGGGGCCGCGGGCACCGCTCAGCCTGGCGGCGCGGGACCCCTTGCTGGGGAGCAGTCTCGCCAGGCCTGTCTCGTCCTGGTGGGCTCAAAGCCCCCGTCTCTGCGACTCGGTTACACACCCCCTGCCCCTCGCTCCTTACCAGCTGGTTGGAGACATCCCCGTGGTCCTTTCTCGTCATGCCTTCCCCGATGGCCGACTTCATCAGTCGCGACAGAGAAGGGAGCACGTTGATGGGAGGGTATATCTAGGGGAGCAGAGGGGTGTGGCGAACCGCAGGGCCGAGCTCTCCTGTGCAGACCTCCTTCGCAGCCGCGCCTCTTCTCAGCAGTGGCGGATTGTCCGCATCCCATAGGAAGTAGGCTGCCACACCCACCCTCCTTTATTTCTCCTACTTTCTAAGCCGTGAGTACCCAGTACAGGTGGCCCTAGCTAGGCAGAATGCTACAGCTGGGGAAGATGAGGTGACATTAGTTAATGAAATACGATTTCAAAAATTTAATTATTTTTGGATAGCAAGCAGGTTGAACTTAAAAGTAGATGTGAAGAAACATGCTGCTAAGCAGCGTGAGGCGACACACACCTATAATGCCAGCACTGAGGAGGTGGAGGAAGGAGGAGCAGGAGTTTAAGGCTAGCCTGTGGTACATGAGACCGTGCCTCAACCAAACAAAATAAATCAAAAAACTTGGGTCAAAGAAGAAGTCGTCATAGGTGTTTTTAACCTATGAATGGGACAGACACATTTTCTAACATGTTGGTATATTATTCAGTCTACTTATATCTGTTACAACAGTTTTCAGTTATTCAAATCAAGTGACTGGGATGGGAAGAGAAATCATGTTTTAGTGCCTCCTGGATGCTTCCTACATGCTAATTTATTGTCCACAGTGCATCCATGTGATGTGCATTATCACTCCCAGCACATAGAAGAGGAAACCTGGGTCAGAGAGATGGGATCACTTTCCGAAAGGTTCCACTGCCAATGGAACTGTGAGCCACAGGCTTCCCTACGGTGTATCTCCTGTCGGGGGTGACCTTGGGCTGGCCCCTCCTCAATCATGCACACTTGATGGATATCTGTTCTTCACTGTCTTGGGAGGGGACATTACCTGCCGGTTGTGCAGCTGTCTGTCCACATAGATCTGTCCCTCGGTGATGAAGCCTGTCAGGTCTGGGATAGGGTGGGTGATATCTGCAAGAAAATGCACTGGCACTAGTGGGAGTGGGGAACAGGTCCTCACCCACTCAGGGACAGCGCATTCTTATCCTCATCAAAGGTGGAATGGGGTGCTGAGGAAAAGAGCACAGGAAAGGGACAGTTGGCTGTGAGGGGCAGGGATTGGGGACCAGGAGCTGGGGGGGGGGGTCGGAGGAGAGACTGCAGGGAGGCAGGGGCTGTGGGAGGACAGCGGCTGAGGGGATAGGGCCAGGGGCAAGGGTTAGGTGGGTACCATCATTGGGCATGGTGAGGATAGGAATCTGGGTAATAGAGCCACCCCGGCCCTCAACGCGGCCCGCACGCTCATAGATGGTGGCCAGGTCTGTGTACATGTATCCGGGGAAGCCACGGCGTCCTGGCACTTCCTCTCGAGCAGCTGAGACCTGCAGCACCCAGGCAGTGGAGCATACAGGAAGTAAGAGGCTGGAATGAGGCGGGGTGCCCACCGTGACTGAGCCCTGGGACTCGCTTGAGGGGTAGCCCCGAGGGGCTGAGTTCCCTCCTTTCTCAGAGTGACCTTTTAGAATGTGAAGGAAGCTGACAGAGAGGCACAATTGTCAAACAGCTCACCTCGCGCAAGGCCTCGGCATAGGCGCTCATGTCCGTCAGTATGACCAGAACATGCTTCTCACACTGGTAGGCGAGGAATTCAGCTGTGGTCAGTGCCAGTCGTGGTGTGATGATTCGCTCTATCCTGGGACCAGGTGTGATGGTGTTCAGTGTGTCTGGAGGCCCAGACTTGGGTCTCACTAAACACCAGGGCCCAGGAAGTCCCCCAGGGCGAGTGAAAGTGAACTGAGAAGGCTACTTCTGTGCAGCCACAGGGGAATCAATACAATGGATACAATGCTGAAGCTCCCAGGTCAGGGCAGTGGTCCCCAGAAATGAGTACTCTGATGCCCAGCCCCCCAGTACCCACTAAGATATTTAATGTCCTTTCCCCACTTCAAAATTCCTGAGCACCCTTCCAACTCCAGGCTCTTTCAGCCCATGTGCTCTGGGCCTATGGCTCTTCCCCTTAGTAATGTCATCTCAGCCTTCAAAATTGTTACCTAGTTTTTGGGTACTGTTAATACCCAGGATGGTTTATTAGAATTTTGTTTTCATCTACCCAACCCTCAGATTTAGCCCACCTTTTTCTAAATGTTCATCAGTTTTCCTTAAAAAAATGGCCAGGGCAATGATCGCTATTTATATTTGTGCGTGTGGGTGTGTATTCATGTATGTGCATGTTTGTATCCGTATGGGAGGACATATGTGCACATACTTGTGGGGGCCAGAGGTCAATGTCAGGTGTCTTCTTCATTTGGTTTCTATCTTTTGTTGTTGTTGTTTTTTTCTTATTTATTTATTTGAGAACTACAGACAGAGAAAGAGGCAGAGAGAGAGAGGGAGAGGGAGAGGGAGAGAGAATGGGTGCATCAGGGCCTCCAGCCACTGCAAACAAACTCCAAGATGCATGTACCCCCTTGTGCACCTGGTTTACATGGGTCCTGGGGAATCGAGCCTCAAACAAGAATCCTTAGGCTTCACAGGCAAGTGCTTAACCACTAAGCCATCTCTCCAGGCCCATTTGCTTTCTATCTTTTTGAGACAGGGTCTCACACTGAACCCAGAGTTCATTCACTCAGCTAGGCTGCTAATCAGCAAGCCCCCCTGGGGTCCTCCTGTCTCCTCTTCCCCAGTGCTGGAATTACAAGTATGTGCCACCAAGCCCAACTTTTTTTGTTTCTTTATTTTGAGGTGGGGTCTCACTGTAGCCCAGGCTGAATTGGAACCCACTCTGTAGCTCAGGCTTCTCATGGTGATTCTCATACCTCAGCCTCCTGAGTGCTGGGATTAAAGGTGTGTGCCACCATGCCTGGCCAAGGCCAGCATTTATTTATTTGTAGGCAGAAAGAGAAAGGAGAGAGAGACAGAATGGGCACACCAGGGCCTCCATCCAGTACAAACAACCTCCAGATACATGTGCAACTTGTGCATCTGGCTACATGTGGGTACTGGGGAAGTGAACCCAGGTCATTAGGTTTTGTAGGCAGGTGCCTTAACCACTGAGGCATTCTTCCAGCCCAAGGCCAGCATTTTTATGTGAGTTCTGGGGATCTGAACTCAGGTCCTCATGCTTGCAAAACGAGGACTTTACCCACTGAGCCACCTCCTCAGGCCTGACAATGATCTGTTTAGTAGTGGTTTTATGGAAGTGATTCAAGGACAAGGAGCCATGACTGAGGACAGGTCTGGATGCAGGTTGTGGGAAAAGCCGAGGGCTGCAGGCGGCAGGTGGGCTACTACAGCTCCTTTTGTCGCCCAGCATGCCCCAGGCCTCAGTTTCCCCATCTACACAACCAGGAGTTGTTCTCCCAGCCTTAGCCAATGGCAGTAGTTCTTGGATACCTTATATCCCAGTCACTGGGTCAGCTACTCCCCCCCTCCCAGGGCAGCATGGGCAAGGGGAGGGCTCACGTGGGGTCATTGGCCAAGTTAAGGAACAGGCAGACATTTCCCATAGTTCCATTCTGTTCAAAGTCAGACTTGAAGAACCTCGCTGTCTCCATGTTCACCTGGACACACAGCAGAGAAGACTATAGGCAGGGCCTGAGGGCCTGACCCCTTCCCGCCCACCTCTGCAAAGCCTAGCTAACAGTTGCCGGGGGCGGTGCAATCACTGGAGTGGCCCTGGGGCTTGAGAGGGCCTCATCAGGTTCTCCAGAGAATTTACCTTCTTCAGGTTTAGCTGTCAGTGTTCTGCTTGTCCCTCCCTTGGCCAACTTCTGTGCTGCCCAACTCTCCATCATCCCCTTGGATCCTCTGAGGGCCTCTAGTATCCCCTTCCTGGAAACTGTCTTGTCTGCACTGGTTCCCTGGCTTCTTCCATGTCCCCCTTAGCCCATATTTTAGCTGCTGTGGCATTCAGGATGACTCAGGGGACATACTACCTGGTCACTGAGCCCATCTCCACCCCTTGGTTATGCTCTGATCTCTGTCACCAGTGTGGCCCCAACTCTGCCAACTTCTCAAGCACAGGACTCCCCCATTAGATTAGGGTGTGCCAGGGACCAAAGAAGGTGAGGTTGCTTCTCATAGCTTCCAGAATTTGCTAGGGCTCCAGCCTTTCTTACCCCCATGGCTGCAAAGACAATGGCAAAGTTGTCCTCGTGGAAATCCAGCACTGCCTTGGATTTCTTTACCAGCCCGGCCTGGCGGCAGATCTGAGCGGCAAGCTGAGGCAGGATGGGTCAGAGGGAAGTTGTCAGAGCTAGAGCTCTGCACCAGCCCTCCTGAACAGTCTGTCCCTCACCATGTCTTTTGATGGGGGAGTCCCAAGGGAGGGGTGAAGAGGCTGCAATCTTTCTGAGGGTGGGGCTGGCTTGTTCTATGGCCACTAAGAGGCTCAAAGCACCTGTCGTGGGGAGCATGGGACAGTTTAGCTAAGGATAGCTGTGAGTTTCAGAGTCTGTTTGGGCCCTCTGGAATCAGTAAGGAGGCTCTACTCCCTCAGCTTCAAGTCCTGGTTGGGGGCAATTATTGCACACATAGGAGGACTCAGTAGCCCAGTCCCTGAACTGCCAGGATATACCTGCCTGTGTAGACACTGGTGACTGCTGCTGGCTGGGGACCTCAGGCCTCTGCTTATCTTTACTCTTGGCTTGTGCCTCCCTCACCTCATTGTGGGGGAGTCCAGCTGCTGAGAAGATGGGGATCTTCTGGCCACGGGCGATGCTGTTCATGACATCAATGGTAGAGATTCCTGTCTGGATCATCTCCTCAGGGTAGATGCGGTCATGGGGGTTGATGGGCTGTCCTGGGAGGGGCAGTCATGGAGTTGGGCTCAGGCTCCAGCCCACCTGCCTCCCTCCGTTTCCAGAGTAGCATTCTCTGCAACTGAACCATGTTCTGACTGCTTCTAGTGTAGCCTAGCACTTGTGGCTCTTGTGCATGTGAAATCTGGTTTCAAAATAATTTTTGAATTTCTTTTTGCTCAAATTGGATCAAGTTTAAATAGCTACAGGTCCATGGCTTGAGGACTCGCTAGGCTAGACAGCTCTCCTCACTACCCACACACTTGTATATGGTTTGGAGGAGGCCTGAGGGTGGCTCAAAGACCATGAGTGTGAGTAGATGCTTGTTTTGTGCTCTGCTACTAGCTTTCTAGGTGGCCTTGGGCAAGTCTGGGGCCTCTAAAGGCCTTCATCACTCCTGTAGGAAATTTAGGGGCTGGAGGTGGACAATTCAAGAAGGCCTCCTCTTGAATGGCTGGGACATGGGAGGGCCTGTGTTTGCTGCTGCAAACATTCCAAACTTAGCTTCTAGGACTGTGATAAGGGAGTAGAAGGCCACAAGGGGGTGACGTGGGAGGTTCTAGGCAGTGCTTGGATCTGGTGGCCAATCTGGGGACAGGGAGGCCTTGGCTGCTTCCATCAGCCTGACATGCATATTACTCTGAATGGCTCCAGGGCCAGCACTGGAGCAGTGGCCCTGGTTTGTGACTGGGCAGAACTTCAAAGGGCAGACACAGACTTGAGGACCAGGATGAAGACAGAGTGGGAGGGTGTGAAGGGTCTGCTCTAAGAGCCCTCTGGGGCCTCTGCGCTCACCATTGATATCCAGAAAATCTTCTGCCATGACTGCCGGCCCTCTGTCGATCGGTTTGCCAGAGCCATTGAAAACTCGACCTTGGAGAGGAGCAGGGTACAGGAAATTACTGAGGGGTGGCTCTGATGCTTCACTGCTCTCAGCCTCTGTTCCACCACCAGCTTCATTCTCCACAGTATCCATTTGCCCCGTATCCTCTGCCTCCTCGGTCCTTGGCCACCCCAGATTGCAGACTTCCATGACTATCCTCTAAGAGGGCAGTCTTTTTCTCCTGGAGACCCTCACAGGCAAGGCATTTTGGGATCACCGTGTCCATTGTTCTGGACCTAGGATGATGACTTGAGTGGGGAGAATCTAGGGTGGCAAGAGTTGAGGATCAAGCTAGGTATGGTAGGTCTTGAGAGATCTGGAGGCATGCAGGGCTTCACAGTCCCTTATAGCCTGGCCCCAAGTAGATGATTATTTTCTGTACCCTTAATGATTTAACTTGTCTCCTTAATAATTGAGCAGTTGCAATTTATAATAGCTGGGAAATGGAACCAGCGTAGATGTCCCTCAACTGATGAGTGGATAATGAAGATGTGGCACATTTATACAATGGAGTTTTACTCAGCAGTAAAGAGAAATGAAGTTATGAAATTTGCAGAAAAGTGGATGGATCTGGAAAGAATTATACTAAGTGAGGTAACCCAGGCCCAGAAAGCCAAGCGCCACATGTTCTCCCTCATATGTGGATCTTAGCTAGAGATGATTGGGCTTCTGTGTGAGAAGGAAAAAACTCAGTAGCAGAGGCCAGTAAGTTAAAAAAGGAGATAGAAAGGGAAGAGAAAGAAAGGGAGGAGGGCTTCTATTAGGTTGGTATTGTATATATGTAAGTAGAAAGATTGAGATGGGGAGGGGATATGATGGAGAATGGAATTTCAAAGGGGAAAGGGGGGAGGGTAATACCATGGGATTTTTTTTTTGTTATCATGGAAAATATTAATAAAAATGGAGAAAAAAAATAAAATTAAAAAAAAAATAATTGAGCAGTTGCACTGGGGTCAGGAGCCAAAGAGAGAAGATAGAACTTTTGGCCTCAAAAGAGTTCATAGGAAAACACACATGTTCACAGGCAATGAAGGGCTTAATCCAACAGGCTAGGCTAGAGGGCAAAGGAGCACCCACCATCCCATTCTCACCCAGCATATCCTCTGAGACTGGAGTCCGTAGGATGTCCCCTGTGAATTCACATGTGGTCTTCTGGGCATCGATCCCAGAGGTCCCTTCAAATACCTGTGAAGTGGGTAGTTGCTCTGATGGGGGCTTACCAGAGAGAATAGGGCTTCCCACTGTTGGCCACTCATGAGACCCAGCTCTGGGTAGGGTGTTCTCAAGGAAAATTGGTCATTTCCTGTCATCAGGGCTTGCAAGATAGTGGAGGATTTTCTAAGTTCATCTAGTCATCCAGTCAACAGCCCATTGACACACTTACCTGAACAATGGCTTTGGTCCCAGCCACCTCAAGCACTTGGCCGCTCCTCTGAGTCCCGTCAGGGAGGGTGAAGTTCACAATCTCAGCATACTGGGCAAACTGCCAGGGACAAGAGCCGCGGAAGGCAACACCCTTACCACCTATTCCTCCTGTGTCCAGATTCTTGGGGACCTGAACTTAAAAGGCTGGTGAAAGACCCAGAAACTAAACTGACGCCATGAAGGGATTCACTAGGGCGCTGCCCTGGCTAGGCTTAAGTTTCAGGTTCCCGCTTAAGCAGAAGGCAACTGCCCTGACATATGGTCAGGAAAGATATCTGCCCAAGGGCCTAAGTCACCCCTAGACATGCCCAGGACATTCCTGAGACCTGTCCCTTCTGCCTTTCTGCCCCAGTCAAGCGAAAGCATACAAATGTTACCACTGCTTGCTTAGCCAATCACAATGGAGATTACCTCTTCTGCCTAGCTCCTGCCCCCTACTTTGCCAGCCAAAATCCCAAGCCAATCAGAAGAGTACAAGTGTAGTTACTGTTTAAATCAACCAATCATGTACCCATCCCCTTCTTCTATGTTCAAATCCCTATAAAAACCTTACCCTCCCACTACTCGGGGCTCTTGTATGGATCCACCGCGTTGGTGAAGTCAAGAGACTGAGCTTAAGCCCGAAATAAAGCTCCTTGCCCTTGCATACGTGTTTGGTTCTCCTTGGTGGTCACTGGGGGTGCCGAGAATTGGGCATAACAGCTGGGAAGTGGATTCTGTCTGTAAGGGAGTGTTCTCTAATGGTTAGCAGCTAGGAATTTAGTCAGAAGGCTAGGTTAGAATGGAAGCTCTGTTACTTTGCATTGTGACCTTGTGCAATTATTTAATGACTTAAGCAATTCATAAGTCATTACCCATGAACCATAAGTTTCCCATTTTTAAAGTGAGAGAGGTGGGCTGGGGAGATGGCTCAGTGGGTAAAACAGTGCATGCTGTGCAAGAATGAGGACCTGAATTTGATCCTCAGCACCCATATAAAAAGCCAGACTATACATACATACATGTACATACATACATACACATATATGTAAATTAATAAATAAGCCAGTGTGGTGGTGCACTGAGAAGGCAGAGGTAGGAGGATCACTGTGAGTCAGAGGCCAGCATGGGACTACAGAGTGAGTTGCAGGTTAACCTGGGCTAGAGTGAGATCCTACCTTTAAAAAACCAAAATTAAAAAAAAAATACCTGCTTGGCCACACATGCTTATAATCCCAACACTGAGTGGGGCAGAAACAGGAGGATCCCTGAGGCTCACTGACCATCCAATCTAGCCTACTTGGTAAGTTTAAGGCCAGTGAGAGACCCTGTCTCAAAAAATGTGAATGGTGCAGCTGGGCCTGGTGGTGCACACCTTTAATCCCAGTACTTGGGAGGCAGAGGTAGGAGGACTGCCATGAGTTCAAGGCCACCCTGAGACTACATAGTGACTTCCAGGTCAGCCTGAGCTAGAGTGAGACCCTACCTCGAAAAACCAAAAAATAAAAAAAAAAGTGGATGGTGTTCCTGAGGAACAACAACACCCAATATTGTGCTCGGGCCTCCACATACATGTGTACTTGCACACATACACACACGTTAAAAAAGGACATGTTACTGAGAATGTAAAGAAATTAGGACCCTCTTGCATTTGTTGGGATTGGAGCTTGTACATTCACTGTGGAAAGCAGTCTGTCAGTTCCTCAGAAAGTTAAATATAGAGTTACCAACTGACCCCAGGAATTTCACTCATAGGCATACACCCGATAAATGCAAACATATGTTCACATAAAAATGTGTACATGGGGGCTGGAGAAGACACTTGCTTGCAAAGCCTGACAGCTTGGGTTTGATTCTCCAGTAAAGACAGATGCACAAAGTGACGCATGTGTCTGGAGTTTGTTTGCAGCACCCGTAGGCCCTGGTGCACCCACTTTCATTCTTACTTTCTTTCCCCCTCTCTCTCTACTTGCAAATATATAAAAATATTTTAAGATGTACTTGAATGTTCATGGAAGCATTATTCATAATAGCAAAAAAAGAAACAATGCACATGATTTTCATCTGATGACCAAATATAAAACAGAGCACATCTAAGCTACTAAGTTCACTTTAAAAAAGAGTGAAGTTTACAGTGTGTGAATTGTAACTCAGTATCCCTTCCGACTCTTCAGAACCACAGCCGCAGGTCACAGGTCGGTGGGTAGAGCACTGCCTGAGGGGATCCTGAGCTCTGCTGTCTATGAATGCTGTGGCGGCTACAGAACACTTGTCTCTACTTTATATGCATGAGAAGCAGCAAACTCAACTAGGGAAGCAGGGCCATAGGAGCACACTCATGTGCATGGGGGGGGGGCACTGAATATTTGGCCAGGGAAGTGGCATTGGAGGGGCACACCTACTTACATAGAGCCTTCCTTAGTGTGTCTCCTAAGTGATTTTTTTTTTCTTTTCTGATTTTTGAGGTAGGGTCTCACCCTAGCTCAGACTGACCTGGAATTCACTACATAGTCTCAGGATGGCCTCAAAATCACGGCAATCCTGCTATACCTCTGCTTCCCAAGAGCTAGGATTAAAGGCGTGCGCCACCACACCTGGCTCTCCTGAGTGATTTTAACTCCAGTCGAGTTGACACTGAATACTAATTGTGGTAGTTTGAATAGATGGCCCCCAATATACTCAGTGTTTTATTACTTTGTAGTTTGCATCTGCAGCCACCAGGCTGGAGGCTATGTCACTGGGTGGATCTTAAAGTGTGGTGGTGGGTTTCAGATTCCAATCTAAAGATATGCAAAGTGTGCCTAGTAGGAGTTCCTGAAGTGTGCTGTGGCTTTTGACTTTTAGGCTTGTGCTTCTCTCTCTCTCTGCTTGGTCCTGTGAAGGCAGGCCAGCTTCTTCTGCCATTTATGGAACTTCCCCTGGATCTGTAAGCTTCAATAAATATCCCTTCTTCCATAACTGTGTCTGGTCTGGAAGTTCATCTCAGTGAACCTGAAGCTGTCTGCTACACTAATCATCACCAGTCTCAGTACACCTGTACCACTGCCTGGTATGCCATCCCAATGGAATCCAACAGAACCAGCCCAGTGGGCCCCCATGGATGTGGAGGAGCTTACTGAAGTGGAGACACCAGCACTTACATTCACCTGTGTATGACCATGTGCAGCAGGCCTCCCACTGTTACCTCAGGTGACTATGTATAAAGTGCCGGAGGGCAGATAGTTAACTATGGGTCTTTCTTTTGTCTCACTGGCTACAAGGACGATGCATTATTTTTGTAATTAAAATAAATAAAAATTTTAGACATGTTCTAGTGCAGGAAGTTGCCACATCATGACTGTCATTCTGTTCCCTGTTGGCCACACATTAGTGAGGAGAGGAATGTATAGATCTATTCTCAGCAGTGTGACCAGGGGTGTCCCTGTTGGGCTTAGAAGCTCTGATGGTCACTAAAGCAACTCTGAGGAATACAGGAATTGCTCCTGTTCTTCCTTTAGCCACATCTAGGCACTATGAAGTGGAGGTCCTCAAGGGGTGAGGACCTTTCTCTTGGGGAAGGCAGTAGGATCTACCATAGTCTTAACAGTCCCGGGCTCTCAACCACAAGAGGGCACCCAAGAGCAGAGAGAGGAGGGGAGCAAACCTGAGAATAAGTTCTATAGAAAAGGTTCTGGGAAGCTGGGCATGGTGTTGCAAACCTTTAACCTCAGCACTCGGGAGGCAGAGGTAGGAGGATCACCATGAGTTCGAGGCCACCCTGAGACTACATAGTGAATTCCAGGTCAGCTTGGGCAAGAGTGAGACCTTACCTCAAAAAAAAAAAAAAAAAAAAAAAGTTTCTGGGGCTGGAGAGATGGCCCAGAGGCACAGCTAGTAAAGCCAGATGTACAAGGTGGCATGTATCTGGACTTCGTGTGCAGTGGCTAGAGTCCCTGGTGTGTGCCCATTCTCTGCCACTTCCTGTCTCTCATTCTCAATAAGTAAAATAAAAAAAAGGAAAAGGTTCTGCAGGGCTCCTTGCTTCTGCTCTGTGTGGACCTGAACATCCCCATTGGCCTGGCTGTTTGTCATCTCACAGGAGAGGAAGGGCTGTTAACTTTAAGGGAGGATTTCAGGCCAGAGCTCAAGCCAGACTGAGCCCGAAGGAATCCAGCAACAGGCTCAATAAAATTAGGTGGTATGTGTGTAGGGGGTGGGAAATGGCTGGAGATGCAGCTCTAAGTGGTAGAGTACTTGCCTACCATGCACGAGGCCCTGAGTTTGATCTCTAGCACAAAATAAATAATAAACATAACATAAAATAGGTAGTGAGTTGTTTTAAAATAGCCATTTAAAAAATATTTTGGCGGAGCGTGGTGGCACATGCCTTTAATCCCAGCACTCAGGAGGCAGAGGTAGGAGGATTGCCGTGAGTTCAAGGCCACCCTAAGACTACATAGTTAATTCCAGGTCAGCCTGGGCCAGAGTGAGAAAAACCTTGAAAACCCATAGTATTTATTTATTTATTTATTTGAGAGAGAGAAAGAGAGAATAGAATGGGCACGCCAGGGCTTCCAGCCACTGCAAACGAACTCCACATGCATACGTCACCTTGTGCATCTAGCTTAACGTGGGTCCTGGGGAATCGAACCGAGGTCCTTTGGCTTTGCAGGCAAACACCTTAACTGCTACGCCATCTCTCCAGCCCAAAGTAGCCATTTTTATATGGGTAAGGAAGATAGGGGAAAAGGGAGTAGAGTATGGAACTGAGGCAAATGTATTATATGTTCCTGAAGAATGAAGTCAGAGAAAATGAACTGTAAATATCACAGATTACTATCAGACAAGAAAGAGAACCAGTTAGGCCCATCGGAAGACGCAGTATGGAAATCTTTTACCAAAAGGTATGTGTAATATTTTTTTAGGAAGGAGGGGGGTATGATGATTAGTGGGGTGGAGTAGGGAGTTCCAGAGCAACCTGATCCCACCAGTCTGCACTTGTGGTTACTAAGAGGCTTGCAAGGAAGCAGGAGACCCAGGCCACTTCTCAGCCAGCAAGAGTCATGCCCAGGAGAGATGGGTAATCTTCACTGCCAACTTCTGGATTTAGAGTCACCATGGAAACACACTTCTGGGTCATGACAGTATTTCCAGAGAAGGTTAACTGACTGGGAAAGATTCACACTGAATCATTCCAGGGACTGGGGTGCCAGACAATAAAAAGGAGAAAGTTATGAGCCAGGCATGGTGGCACACGCCTTTAATCCCAGCAGTAGGGAGGCAGAGGTAAGAGGATCACTGTGAATTGGAGGCCACCCTGAAACTATATAGTGAATTCCAGGTCTACCTGGGCTACAGTGAGACCCTGCCTTGAAAAACCAACTAACCAACCAAAGAAACAAACAAAAAGCAACGAAAGAAAACCGGGAGAAAGCTGAGCACCAGCATTTGCCACTGCATATTGAATGTGAGCAGCTGCTTTATGCTCCTGCCACCATGCTCCTCTGGATCCCCTTGAACTGTAAATGAAAATAAGCCCTCTCTCCCTTAAATTGCTTCTTGTCAGGCATTTTATTGCAGCAAGGAAAGTAACACAGCAAGTTTGCTCTGAACCTGCGATCTACACAAGATCCTTTCTCAACATGTTTTTCCACTTGATTTTTTTTTTTTTTTTTTTTTTTTTTTTTTTGCCTAGCAGTAGGGACTGCACCCAGGTTCTTGTTCATGCTAGACAAACACTGAACTACATCTCCAGACTAAAACTAGTCCTTTGTGTAATGACAATGTATAATGTATAATTATCCTTATCAGATTATGTAATTTGCAAATGAATTTTTTGGACTGTCTTTTTTGTTTTCTTCTTTCTTTCTTTTCTTTTCTTTTTTTCTTCAAGGCAGGGCTTCACTCTAGCCCAGGTTGACCTGGAACTTACTCTGTAGCCTCAGACTAGTCTTGAAATCATGGTGATCCTCCTACTTCAGCCTTCTGGGTGCTGGGATCAAAGGTGTACACAACTCCACCCAGTTTTTATTGTCTATGAGCTGTCTTCTCATTTTCTCCCTCTTTTTCTTTCCTTTTATGTTGGACATCAAACTGATGGCCTCACACATACTAGCCAAGCACTCTCCTGCTGAAGTGTATCTCCAGTCACGTTTTTCCATTTGAGAAGGATGGGAGCAGAAAGAGTAATTTGTGTGATTCAATACAGGCAGAAGGTAATACTATACAGATAGAATGGAGGCATATACACAGGATCTGGGGAAGAAGGAAAAATGGGTGGGCAAAAGAGAGGGGTGTGTCCCTTTCCTTTCTCCTGTATTTATGAGAGTATATGAGCTTATGAAACTAAACTACCCCGTCCTTCTCTTTCCCTGCAAGTCCAGAGCTCTCTGGTTGCCCTTAACCCCAAAGTTATTACGCTCTCCTAGAGTTACTGACAAGGATTTAGCTCTGCCCCATTTTACACTTACGAAATGGATACTTGACTAGGTTCTGTCTGGCCATGCTGCTGTGGACTCCATGTGGACAGGAGATAGGGCAGAACTGAGGATGGGGATGGTACCCTACATTTCAGACAGAGCCACTGCTGGTTGCTCTAGGGGAGTAATAGTACATCTGTCTGGTATGAACCTCACAACAACCCAGTTACCATGTGCAGAGGAGGGATTGGGTTTATAATCCTAGGAAGATGGTTCTCAGACTTCAGGTAGGTTGCATCATCTGGAAGTCTTGGGAAAACAGACCTCCAGGCCCCCTCCCAGAGTTTCGATTCTGTCAGTCTGAGGTAGAATCCAAAAATGTATTTCCAACCACCTCCCAGGTGCTGCTGAAGCTGGAAAAGACTGATCCAGGTGTGGCAATACGTGCCTGTGATCCCACCCCTGGGGAGGCTCCCACAGAAAGATCAAGAGTTTGAGCCCCAAAAGGCACCATAGTGCTGAGAAGAAGAGACAGAGGAGTGCTTAGCACTGAAACTTCTATCACACCTTTCATGGCTCAGGGTCCATTGTGGAAGAAGTGGCAGAAAGAATTTAAGAGCCAAAGGAAGGGTAGGACTCCTTACAACGTGCTCCTGCAGACACAAAATGGCCTGGATACCCATGACCTCACAGTGCCTGACACTACCTACACAAGACCATCATAATAGGAGGAAAAGATCATGACATGAAAATAAAAGACTGATTGAGAGGGGGAGGGGATATGATGGAAAATGGAGTTGTGAGGGGGGAAAGTAGGGGGAAGGGATTTATTAATGTTTATTTTCTATAATTATGGAAGTTGTCAATAAAAAAAAAGTTAGCCGGGTATGATGGTGCACGTTTTTAATCCCAGCACTCGGGAGGCAGAGGTAGGAGGATTGCCATGAGTTTAAGGCCACCCTGAAACTACATAGTGAATTCCAGGTCAGCCTGAGCTAGAGTGAAACCCTACCTTGAACCACCAAAAAAAAAAAAAAAAAAAAAAAAAAAAAAAAAAAATTAAAAAAGAGTTTAAGTCCTACATAACAAACCCTGTCTGAGGAAAATAAAAATTGGGGGCTGGAGGGTTGGCTTAGCCATTAAGGCGTTTGCCTGCAAAGCCAAAGGACCCAGGTTCAATTCCCCAGGACCCACGTAAGCCAGATGCACAAGGTGGCACATGCAACTGGAGTTCATTTGCAGTGGTTGGAGGCCATGGTGCATTCATTTCCCCCACCACCTGCTTCTCTCTGTATATCTCAAATAAGTAGATAAAAATAAATTATTTATAAAAATAAAAAAAATTGGGATGGAGCTGGTGCTAAGTCTTTTTTTTCTTTTTCTTACTTTTTATAAAAAAATATTTTATTTATTTATTTGAGAGATAAAGAGGCAGAGAGAATGAGAGAGAGCAACAGAGAATGGGCACTCTGGGGCCTGTAGCCACTGCAAATGAACTCCAGATGCATGTGCCACCTTGTGCATCTGGCTTATGTTGGTACTGGGATTTGAACCTGGGTCCTTAGTCTTCTCAGGTAAGCATCTTAATTGTAAGCCATCTCTCCAGCCCTTTCCTTTCCTTTCCTTTCCTTTCCTTTCTTTCTTTCTCTCTCTTTCTTTCTTTGTTTCTTTGTTTCTTTCTTTCTTTCTTTCTTTTTTTCTTTTTTGTGGTAAGGTCTCACTATAGCCAAGGGTGACCTCGAACTCACTCTGTAACCTCAGGCCAATCTTGAATTTACTTTGATCCTCGTATCTCAGACTTCAAAGTGCTGGGATTAGAGGCATGTGCCACCGTGTCCAGCCAGAAGTCTTTTTTCTTTTTTCATTCTAGTTTTTTTCTTTTCTTTTTTGGAGACAGGGTCTCTTGATGCCCAGGCTGACTTCAAACTTTGCCACTATGCCTGGCCATAAACAACTTTTTTTTCTCTTTTCAGTATTGGAGATTGAATGTAGGGCCTTTGCATGCTAGGCAAATGCTTTACTACTGAGTCAAAACAGCTAGAGGAAACCAGGCATGGAGCTCACACCTGCATTACTTGGGAAAGCTGTGCAGAAGGACTGTTGTGAGTTCCAGGCTAGCATGGGCTAGAGATGAGACTTTGTCTCAAAGAAAACAAAACAAAAGAAAACAAGCTAAAGGAGAAGGGCTTAGATATTCCAGTACATAGAAATGATAATATCTGGGCCAGACGTGGTAGTACATGCCTTTAATCAGAGGCAGAGGTAGGTGGATCGCCATGAGTTTGAGGTCACCCTGAGACTACATAGTGAATCCTAGGTCAGCCTGGGCTACAGTGAAACCCTACCTCAAACCCCTTTCCCAAAAAAAGAAATGATAATATTTGGGAAGGTTGAAATGCTGCCTACTTGATTATACATTGTATAAGTGTATTGGATTACAATGCTGTCCCCATAAATAAGTACAAATACAATATGCTAACTAAAGAAACCAAAGATCTTCTTGTGTAAGAATAGGATTACTTTTTTCTTTGTCTTTTAAATGACAAATGTATGATTATTATAACAATTTGGATCTAAAAAACAATTATCTTTGTCACAATTACAAGTGTTTAAAATGAGCAAAAAGAAAATTCCAGAAGTCTGACTTCATAATTTGGAAGATTCTAGGGTCCTACTGTACCTCCATGGTCCAAGTCCATAGGGACATGGCTGTCTGCCCACTAGTGTAAGGGACTTATTGGGGCCATGTGTTATGACAGTGGGTGGCATTGTAGTAGAAATGGGTGGGGAAGGGAGCCCAGAATTGAGGAAGTCAGGCATACCATCCTGCTGAATGAGGCACAGAAGTCTCCAGGCCTGCCACGGCGTGCGGCAGACGCAGGTTTCCACAGGTCCAGTATCAGCTGGGGGAGTTTATGGGGTTTACAGCCTTCCATTGACAAGGCAGGAAGAGGAAGCTAGGTGTTTGAGGATACAGGCAAGGAGGAGAGTGACAGAGTAGATGATGGAGTCCCAGAGAGCAGGACAGGCACTGAAATCTGGGAAGGGGCAGGAGAGCCCAGAATATAGCCTAAGGTCTGGGGAAGAAACTTCTAGAAGAGTCTTACCTTGACCTGGTCCAGCACCACCAGAGGCCCATTGACACTGCACACTGTCCTATAGGCTGGAGGAGAGGCAGGGTGGGTGAGGGTCTAACTCCCATCCCTCCAGGGAAGACACACTCAGACACACATCCACATCCACACACACAGATACAAAGATGCACATGCAGAGCAACAGGAACACGCGAACACATAGACACACTCAGGCAACCTCTGCCTCCCACCCTCTGTGCGCCTCCCCACCTTCTCCTCAGCTTGGGCCATCAGGGTCATTAGCTGTGACAGGGCCAGCCACCATTGCTGTAAGGGTCATGGCCCTGCCACAGACCCCCCACTGCCTCGACACCTGCAGGCGGCCAGAGAAGGGCACCAGGGCAAAGGCCTCCGCAGAGTCCTGCCCAGGCCTGCTGAGACCCCCTCCCCTATGAGGCTTCCCCTCTGCCCTCAACCGCCACCTCACCCACTCTCTCTCCCTGACTCACATTTTCCAAAAGCTTCTGGGCCCCAGCTGTGGCCTCCTGGGCCCCTCTCCACGCCCACACTGCCCTCCTCTCACCCGCTCTGATGAGCTCTGATGAGCACTGTGGGGGGGAGAGGCACATGCAGGCTCCCGGCCCCTCCACCACATTCTAGCCTGGTCCTTTTGGGGAAGCTTCTGGACTGGGTGTCCCATGGGAGAGAGGAAAGTGTGATAGGGAAGGACAATCCACAGACCCTGAAGTGGGAAGTGCGCTCAGCTTACAGGGTGGGATCCATGGCTGGTAACCAGGAAGCCCAGCTTTGTTTCTGCTGAGGGTTAGCTTAGGGCCTCTGGGATAGTCCCTGTCCATAACAGTGGGGTGCCAAGGAGCCACGGAAATGGGGTACCATAGCCACTCTCCGAGATTCTGTGAGCTACCACTGACACAGTGAAGGTGACAGCACTTGCCAAGGTCAGATGGGAGACATGGTCCCTCAGGACTCAGCTCAGAAGGGTGGTGGGGGCAGTGGGCTGGGAGGAGGAAAAGCCTGGCTCAGAATCACATGCATGCTTATGGCAGAGCTGGGGCTGGCCTGTCCTGTGCTCCCCATCAGCCTACATTGGCTCTCAGCTCTCTTATACTCTTGCTTTTGAGTGCACCTTGCCCCAAGGGAATCCAGCCTCCGAGCCCTCCCTAGCCAGGGCCTCTGTAGTCAAACTCTGAGCTATGTTCCCTTGATATCACATGGACAGAATGGGCAAGGTGATTCTTGCACAGATATCTGCAAGGGCCTTTCCAAAAGGACTGTTTGCAAAACTCAGGGCCCAAGGGGAGTAGGAAGACTCAGTTCTTTCCCCCATAAGGACTCTGCAGATCCAGGCCCTGCACTGAGCTCACCACCCTCTCTCTCATAGTAGCACCTGAGGCCCCACCTTCATTTTAGGCAGGTCTCTTCCCTGCACTAGGAGCCAAGAGAACTCTTGGGGTAAAGGGCCAGCCAGCACCCCAGCCCTGTATTCTTTCTTAAGAAAACTCTGATGACTCATCTTCAAAAGTGTTTCCTCAGTGCTGGGGAGATGGTCTGAGATAGATCCCCATAATCTGCATTTCTGAAAGCCTGACTGGAAGGAGACGGAGGAGTTGGCTCAGTGGTTAAAGGTGCTTCCTTGCAAAGCCTGCCACCTGTGTTTAGTTCTCCCTTATCCACACAAAGCCAGTGCACATTGTTCCTTCATTCCCAGCCTGTCATAAGAAATTTCCATTATTCCTGACCTTCATCATCTCTACCTGGGGGAGTTTAGCAATGGAGGTTAGGGATTTGAAGAGCCTGCAGGAGGACAGGTATGGGGAAGAGGAGGAGGAGGAGGAGCCGTGCTGGGTGAAGCCTATTCCCCCATCTGCAGCAGAGGGCTGGTCAGCCTGCCTTCCAGATCTTTACTCAGAGATGTCTAGACTTTGTTCTTTGAGCCGGGGAGAGAAGGGGTTTCATGTAGCCTAAGATGGCCTCAAACTCTCTGTGTAGCCAAGGATTACCTGCCTCTACCTACAGAGCACTGGGATTACAAATACCGTGCTCAGGATTGAACCCAGGGCCTGTGCACTCTTCCAGCCCCTGGTTGTTGTTGGTATTTGAGACAGAGCCTCACTATGCAGCCTAGATTAGCCTCAAACTTGCAGCAGTCCTTAGGCCTGAGCTTCCCCAGTGCTCACATTACAAGTGTGTGCCACCATATAAGGCTTAGAGCTGTTTAGTTTGGACCTAGCAAAAGTGGAAACTGAGCAACAAAGCTGTCCTTGACTGGCTGTCACCCTGGTTCTGCACCTCTTGCTTATGTGTGAGGGAAACCTAGATGGAGAAATTTGGCTGGTTTTTCTTAGGACACACCACCATTCAGGACAGTGTTTTGGAGCACTGTCTACCCTGTGATATCTCCTTTGACCCTGGAGAGGGAAGGGAGGTGGCTTTGATGACCCGAAGGCACTCCCTCAACAGGTCTTTCCCAATCCCAGCAGATACTCAGAATGCTTTGCCCACCCCCTCTCCATTAACCCTGACACTGGGGGCTGCGGGCTGGAAGAGAGCTCCCTACCCCCACCTCCCGGCTGCCTTCTCAGTCAAAGGCCCAGCAGGGTTCCAGTGGAGGCCCACTAATTAGTGTGGCCCAGCCACACCTGCAGCAGTCCAGTGCCCTGAGCCAGCAAGGAGGCCAGGGTCGGCCTTCACCCCCCAACTCCAACTGAAGGGATGGGGAGAGGGGTCAGGGCTGTAAGCTGAGGGTTTTAGAATTAGTTCAAGAATGCTGATTGGGACGCTCCTGTAACTTCCTCTTCTTTCAGTTGGGAAAACAAGCTGAACTGCAAAGTCACAGGTTTGGCTTTCAAAATGCAAGGGATGATGATCTAGAGCTGGCTTCCTTCTTCAACCATGCTGTCCTTTGCAACCTTAGCACACACTGTCCATGCCCGCCCTCCACCCAACATCTTCTCAGCCATCACAAGGAGGTCCAGGTCACCTTCTCCTGGTCAAGCCCAGGCCCTTAGGGAAAGAAGATCCTGCTTTCCTGGTTGGGTATTTCCAGGACTCATGTTCTTCCTGACTCTACCCTGCCTTTTCTTTGTGACCAACTCTGGCCTTTAGCCACAGTGGTATCACTCAATCTCAGCCGGGTCTCTGTGATAACTAACCGCATCCACCTAAGCATGGATCAGCTGAAACCCTTGCGTTCTGGGGCCCCAGCTCTTCTCCTATGGTCCCCTTGAGTTCTATAGCCTGGGAAGTGCATAGAATTTCAGGTTATGGGGCCAGGCTGGGGCTGGAGGGGGAGCAGTGAGGGACAGCGGAAACTCGGCAGGGCTTCAGGGTCTCCCTAGTCATTGATCACATCACCCGGTAAGAAACACCATCCCTCTAGACACCACGGAAGGATGGAGAGGTATGGGGAAACCAAGGCTGCTCCAGGCTGCGAGTGTGTCCGGGAGGGCTTGCCTGGCCCCTACAGTACCCTGTGAGGACCCAGCATACAGCAAGGTGAGGGCAGAGAGGAGGCAGTACACTGACCCCTTGGTGAGGGCCCATAAACAAGGGGGCACTGCCATGCCTGGGTTCCAGCAGGTGGGGGAGGGTTAGAACCTGCAGGGTGTTGACTATAAATAAGTTGCTGGCAGGAGGGAACTGGTGAGAGGCAGCTTCCAGCCTGAGCCTGCTTGCCTACAGGAAGAGGTGGTAGGGTGAGGCGAGTGTGTGCTGGGGAGATCCCTGGCAAGGCCACGTTCCAGAGGAGAGTGGAGCCCGGAAGTCCATACCCCACTCCCCACCCAGCCTGGCAGCTCTCCTGTGCTCATAGGTGCTCGTGGAGGTGCAGGGGGTGGGTTGCTATGTGATCTGAGCTTGCAACCCCACTGGACCCCTCTCAGCGCTGATTTCTAGGCCCTGATGACCACAAAGGGCCTAGGGGGAATCTGAACTCCAATTTTTCCTATATCTCCACAGGGCAGGACATGAGGGTCTCCTCAAGACCCCAGCCTGACCCCTTTCCTTGTTCTCCCTAAATGCGCCGAGATGCATCCTCAGGGCCAGTCTCAGGCTCCGTGGCTGCCCATGCTGCTCTGCTGCCTGCTAGGGGAACAGCCTGCTTCTTGTAGACTTGCTCTCAGGAAACTTCTGTGGTCACTGCCCTTCTTTGGTGGGACTGAGTGGCTGTGAAGGGAGGGAGGGAGAAGCAGTGGCAGTGTGGGGTTCCTTCCCTTCACCGCACACAGCTTGTGAAGAACCTCTGGCTATGGCTCAGCTAGGGCTGCCCAGGCCGGTTTACTCCAGTGAGCTGGGCCCTCAGAGGCGTCACCAGCAGCGGGGTGTGTGTGGGGGGGGGAGTGACCTTGGACAAGGAGATAGTAGGAGGGAGGCTCTGGTCTGCTGCACCTAGAAACTGACATGACCCAGCCCCACAGAACAGCATAGAGCTCCCTACCAAAGAAATAACAAGGGCACACTCCAGTACTTCCCATGAGCACGCTGAGACGCATGTGTTATTTCCCCTTGAACATACACATCACATCCATGCACATACATGCTCACCTCCACTCTGTGCACAAGCATGGACACACAGTCACACATTTTTCTCCCCCCAAGTGAAGTTAAGAGCACACCCTCCTCCAAGTATGTGCCTGCACCAATACCCTTCCCTAGGAGGCCACACAGGTACCCGCTGGCACAGCACACTGAACAGAGCTCTTCAGGCTGAGAACCCACACTGCCATGCACATCGACTCAAGGACATATGCTCATCTACTTCCTCACAGCAGGTGCCGTGGTGCACATTCTGCATACACAGACATACTCCCACCTCTCTCTCACACACACACACCTCTCTCTCTCACACATACACACCTCTCTCTCTCACACATACACACACCTCTCTCTCACACACACACCTCTCACATACACACCTCTCACACACACACCTCTCACACACAAATACACACACCTCTCTCTCTCACTCACACACACACACAGGGCCACATGCATCCCACATTTTCATTTTCTTTCCTCTCCTCTTCCATCCCATCCTTTGTTCCCCCTTCCCCTCTCCTCCCCTTCCTTGTTCTCTTCTCCTTTTCTCTTCCTCTCTAATATTAAACACACACACACACACACACACACACCTTCATTCTCTTCCCTTTCCCTCCTCTCTCTTCCCTCCCCTCCCCTCTTCTCTTCTCTCCTCCCCCTCTCACTCTGCAGTCAGTTGGGAGCTCTCTCTGGACCTGGGGTCTTTAGGCAAGTTCCTACTGACAACAGCTACTCCCAACCCCCAGCCTTCTCCTCTGGGGCAGCCTGGGCTGGAGGATCCATCCGTCAACCTGCAGAGGTGACCCTTGTGCAGGCTGCACCACTGCGCAGCCCCCCCCCCCGCCCCCCGTGGACGGATGTGGGTGGGAGAGCCTCATGCTTTCCTAGGCCTTGGTCCTCCTTTTTCTCTGAGGAAGAAGCAGTGGTCTTAGCAGCCCCCCCCCCCCCGGCCCAGCCTTGCCTGCTGACACATACTTACTGACTCGTGGGTGGGTGATGTAGTTTCGGGTTATCGCCTGCATATGCTCTTGGGCTATGCCCTGGTTACTGCCATTGCCAGGGGTCCCCCCAGGTCTGCTGTCTACCTTCATGGCCATGGCTGGTCTGGTGGCCCGGGAGTCCAGTGCCTAGTCTGGTGGCAGCTCTGGACTTCAGGTGAAGCTGCTGCTACAGCCACTGCCTAGCCTATGCCTCTGGCCACCCCTCCCCTTCCATTTGCCTCCTCTCTCCTCCCCTCCCCTCCTCCTCCAGGTTGACTGTAAATAGGGAAGCCAGCATGTGCCAGCTCAGTAGCTTTCTGGTGCCTCAGATCCTGGGGGCAAGGAGGCTTACAAGGGGAAGGGCAGAGGGGTTACATAGCACTTTTTAAAACCTCTCTGCTTGGCAGTCCCTCTGCCCACAGTGAGTGTGACTTCAGCTTGTCTCCGGGAGCTATGGTGCTCTCAAGTCACTTGTCCCTTACCTGTCTCTTCCTGCCCTTTTTCTCATGCCCCATTTCTCCCCACCCATACCTTTTGCCCTTTTGATCTCTGGGTGTTCCCTCCTTCAATGCCATCATCATTCTATCACCTTTAGAGGCTCATCTCTTGGCCAGCTTCTGGGCCACTTCCTTCAGAAAGACCTCCTTCATTTTCCAGCGCCCTGAACTCACTTTGCCTATGGTTTCCATTAGGAGGGGACCTCTCTTTGTGTTCCTGTCCCACTGGGCTCTGAGGCCCAAGCATTGATCTGGTATCTCTTCTTTTAGCCTGGATCTCCTTTGTATCCAGTGCTATTGCGAACTTCCTAAGAGCCAGGGCTGGTTTTTTCTAGACCAGTCACTCCAGTCTGACTCACCTCCAGGTACCCATGCAGCAGGTGTGTCCTGATTTTCCCAGCCCAGGAAAGAAAACACAAGTGGAAGCCCCTGTATTGCATATCTAAATATTTGAAGTTAAGACTCATGGTATGCCTACATCCTGACCTGTGTTTTTCCCAGGACTTTACCACTGCTTTCTAGAACCCTTTTAATTCCAGGTAGCTAAGCAGCATGCTTTAACACAGTGTGCTGGGCAAGGCAGAGCCGATGCTGATGGTGGCTGGATGGATTCAACTCAAGGTCTGCCCCAGTGACCCCACTTATACCTCATTCCAGACTCAGGACCTCCTGCACATCTAAACATCTCCCAAAAATATCTCACCTGAGCAGAGGGAATGACAGTGTTGGGGACCCCCATCGCTAAGTACTCCATTCTGGGTGTTTTGGTGGAGTGGCCATTGTGTTCCTTGGGCCTGTTCTGGCTTTCCTGACACTTCTTCCAGCTGTAGTACATTTCAGGTTCTGCTCTCTTTCTCACAAGTCTTATTCTGTCAAAGAACTCTCCTGTTTGAGACAGGGACTGGGTATAAGTGGTTTTTGCAGTGAAGAGATAGTTCTGTATCTGATTGCATGGTTTCATGAATCTACACAGGTTAAATTAAATGATTCAAGCCTACACACATAGTGCCAATGTCAGTTTAATGGCTTGCTATTATGCTGGATATTCAAGATGCGACTGTTGGGAGGTAACTAGATGTGATGTTAGTCTTGATAGTCAACTTGACAAGATTTAGAATCACCTAATGTGACCTGCTGTCTCATGCTGCCAATCCTATGGTTTTCCTGCCACAAGGGACTGTTCCTTCAATCCATGAGCTAAAATAAACCCTTCCTTCCTTACATTGCTTTTCTTAGGTGTTTTTTCAAAGTGATAAGAAGAATAATTAACACAGCAAATTAGTAGCAGAAGTGGGTTGTTCTGGTGATAAACCTGACCAGGTGGGCCTTTGGAACTGGTTTGGGGAGGACTGTGGAAGTTGGGAGCTGCAGGCTAGAGAAGCATAAGAAATGCACCATGGGCTATTCTGGTAGGTGTGTGGAAGACCAGAATGTCAAGAGAAATGAGGATAGTGGAAGCCTGCATAACTGGAAGCTTATGAGGCTTTGGAGGGGAATAAGGTGTCTATTGGGATGGGGCTAGAGGCCATTCATATTATGTTCTGGCAAAAAAAAAAAAAATCAAGCTTTATTCTGCCCATGCCCTGAGAATTTAAGCGAGGCTATATTCAAAAGCAGTGGACTCCCTTGTTTGACAGAGGAAATCTCAAGACAGGATGGCATTCAGGCTGTGCTATGATTCTGGTCATTTTAGTGGAAGAGTGTGAAGTTTTGAAGTGGGTATGGAGAAAACAGCTATAGTTGTTAAATACATTTACACTAATAAAGAAAAACCTGCTGCTTTGAACTGGAACAAGAGAGAGCCAGGACTGGGAGTGTATCTAGGGAAGGGTTTTCTCAGATTCAGCTGCCAAAGAGCATAGAGACCACGATTGCTATGGCATAAGAGGGCCAGACTACATCACAAGCTGGCAGCAGCCCTTGGCAGCATCATCCATGTGTTGCTAGTTTTAGGGTAACGAAAATGCAAGAGCTATAGGGTCATGGAGGCTCGCAAAAGTTCCTGGAAGCTGCTGAGGTCAGGCAATGTGTGGCAGTTTCAGATTCCATGCAAGGCTCTGAGCTGCCCTCCCATGAAGCTGGGAAGGTGAAGTCTGTATTGTAATAAAGGTCCCAATATGCTGCAGATGGCAGACCTGAAGAGGTGGGACTGCCCAATTCCTTTGAGGTTCAGATGATGCCACCAATGGCCCCAGATGTTGGGCATGGAGAGTTGCAGGATTTGGTGTTGGCCCTGCTAGGTTTTGGTCTTGCTTTGACCCATTCCTCCCTTTTAGAATGGCAATGTTTACTATATGCCATTGTATATTGGAAATATGTAACTTAATTAAAAAATATTTATGAGAGAGAGATGTGGGAGGAAGAGTATGGGTGCGCCAGGGCCTCTAGCTATTGCAAATGAACTCTAAACTCATGCACCACTTTGAGCATCTGGCTTTACATGGGTACTGGGAAATTAAACCTGAGCTGACAGGCTTTGCAAGCAAGTGCCTTTAACCACTAAACCATCACCTCAGCCTGTAACTTGTTTTTTGATGTTAAAGGGACTTTCAGTTAAGAGTTTATCTGAGTCTCAAAAGAGATTCTGCACTCATACTTTTGAACAATTTTGGAACTATTAAAACTTTGGAGCCAGCCAGGCATGGTGGTGCACTCCTTTAATCCCAGCACTCAGGAGGCAAAGGTAGGAGGATCACTGTGAGGCCACCCTAAGACTCCATAGTGAATTCCAGGTCAGCATGAGCTAGAGTGAGCCCCTACCTTGAAAAAAGAACAAAAAACTTTGGAGCCTTTTAAAAGTGAGCTAAATGCACTATGAAATGATCATGAGACTTTAGGGACCAAGGGTGGAATTCTGTGGTTTAAAAGTGATGCTTGTGTGTCAGGTTGACAGGGATGGACTTGTGATGGTCACTTTTGGTTGCCAGCTTGACAAGATTAGAATCACGTAGGTGAGAAGCTTCTGGGCATGTCTGTGAGGGTGTTTCCAGAGAGGTTTAACTGAGCAGGGAAGACCCACTCTGAATGTAGGTGCACCAGTCCTTGGGGCAGGGTCCCACAGACTGAATAAAAAAGTGAGCTGAATACCAGCATTCATCTTTCTGTGCTCCCTGACTATGGATGAAACATGACCAGTCACCTCATGTTCCTACTGCCTCATCATTTCCCACAATGATGGACTTCATCTTCAAATCTTAAGCCCAAATTAAATCTTCTTTGCTTTTTTCAGGGACTTTGTCACAACAAAGAGAAAACTAACCATTACATTGAATGAAAAGACTCCTCTGTTCTAGCTTTGCAACTTACTGTAACTCTATACTTACTGTAAGTAACATTTTAACGAAAGTGATGAGTAAAAGGGAATTTTTCGGAGTGACTCAAACTGCAGCATTTGCAGTGGGAGCCCTTTCCACACCAGGGTCTTGCCCTGGCTTACCGTGCATGAGTTACTCTCTTGAAGGATGCAGTGTCCATCCCTAACAAGTATTTCAAAGTCTGAAAGAGAGGTTTACATATGGAGATGCTTAACTAGAGAATGCACCGAGGCTGGAGGACTGGAGTGCCTGGGTGGGAGCTCCACTGAGAGTGGATCCCCACTGGGGATACTCCAGCCCCACCTATAACTCCAGTGTCTGCCCCTCCTTTTAGAAGTTTTCCTCATTCCTAGTTCATTTTCCTAGGTAGTGAGGACAGGGACCGAAGAGAGCGAGTTTGTGCTGTGGGGAGCTGTTCCCTTCTTTATTTCAGTGAGAGACACGCGCACTGCACTTGCACACACACGAGCTGATGGACCAAGGCCATTTGGTCAAGTCTCTGAGCTGGGGGCAGGTAGGGAAGGCGTGCTGTGGCCACCCCTCCTCTTTGGGGGGTCTGCACAGTTTAGTCCACTGGGGCCCAGAGGCTGGGGTGGTGCTGTGCTGGGGACTCAGTGTCACACAAAGGTAGAAGTCTTTAAGTGTTAGCTTTCTTGCCACCCCCGCCAGGGCTGCCTACTTTCCGTTCTAGCCGACTGTAGGGCTCGAAGGCTGAGGATCCTAGTTCATAGCTGGCAGGCAGGTCCAGGAGTGGGGCCGTGGAGAAGCAGACGGCTGGCAGAGGGGGTGGCAGCGGGGGTGATGCTGAGGATGAGGGCAGCAGGTTGAGGCGTGGGGAGGAGTTCCTGGGGTCACCCAAGGAGGTGCCCCTATGGCCAGCAGGCAGGCCTGACAGGCTGGGAGTTAGCGTCAGGAGGCTGGGGGCCCTCGGTACCGAGAGCAGTCGGCCCTGCTCCAGAAGCCGCAGAATGTTGGAGGTGGCGAAGGCCTCAGAGGCTGAGGAGGAAGCCCGCTTCTCCAGGTCTCTGCTCTGATCTTTCTTCTGTTTGGTGCGGCGGTTCTGGAACCAGACCTTCACCTTGAGAGTGGGCAGCGGTGTTAGGAGGGGAGGGGAAGGAGAAGCAGGTGGGAAGAGGAAAAAGAAAGAGGGCAGAGGTGGAGGTGGTGGTAGGGGGGGACACAAAGGTGGGGAGGAGAGCCGGGAGAAAGAAGAGCAGATTGTCATTAAGGCCTGCTCTGGGGAGTGGAGTGAGGACCCCCAAGCCCCAAAGCACCCCTTCATTGCTAAAGCTTACTCTTGCATAGGATGGAGGACTAGATTGGTACACAGAAGATGGAATTGGGGGGTACAGCTGAAGAAGGATCAAAATTCCCTTCATGGCCAACACTCTCTGCTCTTAGTCAAGTTCCTAGCCAAACTTACCATTTATGTGCTGGTAATTCCCAACTCTCTGCCTTGGGCAGAAGACTGTAAGGTCCAGACTGAGCACTCGACTACCTTTTAGACATCACCCCATAGGTGCCTCAAAAGGACCCCAAGCTCCACAGGTACATACTCAGCTCTGGTCAATTCCTTCCAGTGGGCTTCCTCCTTTCACATTTCCTCTTCTGTAATGCCCCTCCCTGCTGCAGCCCCTTCTCCATGTCCCTCTATGGCCTGGACACACAGCTGTCTCCACAGCAGTGCCTTTAGACTCTGGCCACCCATGACAGCCATCTCTTTACACTCCTAACTCAGTACTCAACACCCTGTCAGCTGAACATGGGTGGTTGGGACCCAAGCTCCAGCCTAGCACTTTCTACAGCCTACTAGTTAACTCCAGGTAGAGAAAACTGGTATTAGAAAGGCCTCTCGGCTCCAGGTTCAAACCCTGGCACCTGCAAGGGCAAGAGGCAAAATGTAGGCCTTTGGCTCATGGGCTTGCTCACACTTCCCGCAGCCCCCTGCTGGATCTTTGTGGTCCTGGAGTTCTGAATAATGCCTGTGTTCTGTCCCTGAGGGGACAGGCTTTAGGAGAAGCCCCATTGGAAATGTCATTTGACAGGAATTCTAGAATCCACGTCACCTAGAAGGAGAGCTCTTGGAGGTCACAAGTCCTAGAGGCCATGACCCTTAGAAAGCATTTCCTCTTGTTTTCCGGAGGGAGAGGCATGGCCAGAGGAGACCCAAATGGGGACTGTGGGTCAGACTGGGAGGGTCAGCTAGCTGCCCAGTATGAGAATGGCCTCATTGCTGCCTCCCTCTGCAGGGAGTTCTTTCTATCACAACTTAGCCACTGCTCCATTTGATCCTGTCAGCCATCCCCCATCCCTCTTCAGTATAAAGCTTCTCAATATGACATCAAGTAGGATGGGCTGTGGCAGAAGGTTGGGAGACTTCCACATACTCAGAGCTGAAGACAAAGGTGTCAAGGACCTCATATTCTAAAGACAGTCACCAACAGAGGGCATAGACCTTTTCTGAACCTTTGAGAAGGGGTGCACCATTGGGTGGGGTGCCCTTCTATGCTCTGATCCTATCCCAGTCTGTGTGAGAAGAAGGCTGGTCAGTTATGTGAGGTCATAACCATGGTGGTGACAAGTGAGATATGAGGATAGAGTTCCTTCCACCGAAGGCAGCAGGGATGCTCAGAAAGAACCAGTAAAGAACCAGTTTTAGGCACCATAAGTAGCTCCCAGGAAGAGCTTCCTTCACCAGCTGGGAAACTGTAGTATTATTTATGCCGCCATTAGACACGTGTCACAGGTGGGAAACGGTCTTATCTCTTATGCCACCATTAGACACGTGTCACAGGTGGGAAATGGTCTTATCTCTTATGCCACCATTAGACACGTGTCACAGGTGGGAAACTGTCTTATCTCTTATGCCGCCATTAGACACGTGTCACAGGTGCTTCTCACTCATAGCAGGGATAGTTCATAGCAGAGAAAGAGCAGGGACCATGGCATGGAGGGCTCTGAGGAGAAAGGATGGGAGCCTTCCTGGTTCTCTTTACCTTTAGGTGCATCTCAGAGGTTCAGCTATTCTGGTGGCTCTGAGTGAAGGAGCCCAAAGAAACTCAGAAATCATGGTGTCTGTGCTCAGGAAGCTGAGGGTCTTGTAGGCAAGGGCACCAACTCAGTCTGGTTGTGGCAAGGGATATGGCCAATGTGGAATGACAAAGCCTGTGGAAGGTGCTCTTCCACACACTGTGTCTTGGCTCAGTTCTGGGCTTATGCTGGGTTGGGAGACTCCTGACAGGTGGGCCACGTAGGTGCAGAGAAGGAAAGGGCAGGTTGAGCTGGGCTGGGAGCTGGCATGTCATTTGTCACATGTCAGCGAGATCAGTAACTCTCAGCTCTGGATGCACACTGGAGTTACGTGGGCATATTTAAAATCCTGGTGCCCAGATGCCATCTCAAACCCTTTCTATCAAAACTGGGGTATGGAACAGGTACCAGGATTACTAGAAAGTTCTGTGCAGGGGGAAGAGGACAGGTGCTGCTAGTGTTCCACCTTTAACACCTGTCTCTCTATTCCCACCATCAATCCTGGGGTCCCTAAGGCTAGATCATAAAGCTCAGCAAATGCAGGACAGGCTCAGAGTTCCCTGAACTCATCCCTTCTCCTTCAGGACGTCTTCAGTCCCACCTCTTGTCAGGGTTAAATCCAGAGGTACTGGTTCTTTAAGGATCTGCTCAGTCCCTCTTTCAGGAAGCCATTGTTGGCTGACTACAGCGCGGTGGGCCGGTGTGCCATCCTGAGGTACAGCGCTCTTGTTCCTCTCCTGCAGCATCACTCCAGGATCCCACAGTGGGCTGTCAGCATGCTGCCATCTTGGATCCCTGGACCATAGGGAATACTTGGTGGCTTCATGACACAATCCCTAGGGAGGGACATGGTTCTCAGGGCTGAGGAGGCATTTTCTGGGAGACTATCTATTTGGGCATATGGTTACTGTTGATTCCATTTGGAAATGGCTTTAATCTGTTTTTTCTTGTTTTTTTTGAGGCAAGCCCAACATACTGCCTCTTTTTTATTTTTTTTTAATGAGAGAGAGATAGTGGTTGGACTTGAACTCTTTATCCTCTTGTCTCAGCCTCCTGAGTGCTGGTATGCCTGACATATACCTGGACCATGGGTACCTATTGAATCTGAAGTGAGTGGTACCTAAGTATCTAACATGGCTATTGGTTTTGTGCTCTGCACCAAGAAGGCACTTCTGGAAGAAGCCCCTGGGGCAGAGTGATGTATTGGGATGAAGACAATTGCCAAAGGACTGGTGCAGCTCTTATCCAAGCCAACTTGTGATCCTGTCAGTATGGGGAATGGCAGATTGTCCTCAGCTTGTCCCTTGGGCCCTTGGTCCTCCCAAAGGCCTCCAGGCCAGCCAAAGGATGGGACTCCTGAACTAGCCTCTCACTTTTCTTTCTTCCTAGGCCATTTCCCCCACCTCTCATTTCCTGTTCTGGGCTTGTTTGTTTTGAAACAGGGTCTAATGTAGCACAGTGGGCCTCCAACTCACCAAACAGTCGAGGGTGACCTTGGACCCCTGATTCTCCTGCCTCTACCTCCTAAGTGCTGTGTGCACCACCAAACCTGGTTCGTTTCCTACTCTGACCCTGGGAACTCTGTTCATTCATTCAGACAACATGTAAATAACATGTGTTTGATACAATCCAGACCCTCCCAAGTACCAACAAATGAAGCGTAACACAACTCCATCTGGACCCAGGTGTGCTGGGGACATGGACAGACCAGCACGGGCTGGGATACATGAGTGTTGTGGTGGAGGCGGCAAACTGTGATGAAGACCGTGAGGCCAAGTCTCTGGTTCTCCCTCTAACTAGCTAGGGGCCCTGGGTGAGCCTCTGCTTCTCCATCAAGTACATGGGGGTTGCGGCAGTGCTTCATGGGGGCTGCTGTGGTGGGCTGGTGGGCATGGACGTGATCAGTGCCTGGCAGAAATGGAACTCCTTTGAACAACACTGTACTTATCATCAAGATGGGCCAGATTTGGCCATTTTAGCACAATACAGTAATTTTCACCTGGGAGGAAAAATATATAGGTTGTGAGTTTGCTCTAGAAGTCAGGTAAGAAAGGGGCCAAGGTGGCACAAGCACCTGTGTTTTATGAAGAGCTCCAGGTAGGTGTGTTCTTCAGACCATCTCAAATGCTACTTTAATCAAACACCAGCTTTCTTCACTAAACAAAGCTCTGTGACACAATGTATGGGCTTCCTCTAAACAAGGAGAACCAGCCTCAGGACTGTCCCTGAAAACACTCAGCACAGGCCTCTAGTAGGGTGTATGGAGGGCCCCTCTGTTCCTAGGGAGAGGTCCTGTCAGTCTCCTGCTCCCTGCCCTCCTCTGGGGGCCAGGCCAGGCCATGGACAGAGGCCAGAAGCACCTTTCTTGTTCCCTGTGCCACATGGCAGGGAAGCTGCATCTTGCACAGCCCTGTTAGTAGAGGAGCAGAGGGGAGGCCCTGCTGCTCTTCATGCGGGGTCCTTTCAGGTGGGCTGTGAGTGAGCAAACGGAGATTAAGAAGAGGCCATGTATGAGATGGGAACCTGGGAAAGTACCATGTTTTCTCCATCCGAACAGAGGGCTCTCTGGGTCCTCGCTGGGATCTAGGAAGCAGATAGATGCTGGTTGACAGCAAAAGGGAGTGGCCATACCAAGCAGCTGACTGCTGGGGGTAGTGGAGACTCAGAAATAAGGCCTTGAGGCCAAAAGAACTGTCTGCTTCCAGATGCCCCCATCTTGGCTGGGGATAAAGTTCTTGTCTAGCATGTAAAGTCATTGGTTTTAGTGCCAGCACTTAAAAACCTTCTTGATTATGTACTCACTATCCTTCATGGCTTCCTCTGTTCTGGAAGGACTTCTCCATCACCCAGGTGTGCATGCCCACACTGCTGCCTTTCCCTTACCTGAAGGTACATCCCTGAGCAACCCCCAAACTGCAGTCCATCTCTCCTCCTCCATGCTACTCAAGATGCCACGACAGTAGTGATTGGCTGGTATGCTTTTATCCCTGTGACCCACTGGCTTCTGTAAAGTGCCAGTCACCTCATGTCACTTACTTCAATGCCTTCTCATGGGCTAGAAGCACTACAGGATCTGCCCTGACTTCTCTGACTCCAGCCACATAGCCCTTCCGGCATTTCTAGAATACTCTGTACCAAGTCCAATCCAAGGTTTTTAGTTATCCTTTGTCCTTACTTCTTCTCTGGCCATGTCATCCTTGTTATTCCGGTCTTAGCTCAATTTCTTCTCCTCAAAGAGGCCTCCTCTGACCACCCCAATGAAAGGTTCCTTTGAATGTTCACTCTTTATCTTACTTTTTTTAATTTTTTTTTTTTTTTTTTTTTTTTGGTTTTTCAAGGTAGGGTCTCACGCTGGTCCAGGCTGACCTGGAATTAACTATGTAGTCTCAGGGTGGCCTCGAACTCTCAGCGATCCTCCTACCTCTGCCTCCCAAGTGCTGGGATTAAAGGCGTGTGCCACCACGCCCGGTTTAATTATTTTCTTAATTAACAACTTCCATGATTGTAAACAATATCCCATGGTAATGCCCTCCCCCCCATCTTATTTTTTTGAGACAGGGTCTCTCACTGAACCCGGAACTCATTGATTTGGCTAGACTACCTAGCCTTCAAGCTAGGGATCCTCCTGTCTCCGCCTCCCCAAGGAGGCCACACCTGGTTTTGTATGTGGGTGCTGGGGATCTAATTCAGGTCCTCATGCTTGAGTAGCAAGCACTCTTACCCACTGAATCATTTCCCCAGCCTCGTTTCTGTGTTTTTTTTTTCATTTTATTTTATTTTATTTTGGGGGTGTGTATGCACGTGTGTGTGTGCAGATGCATGCACCCTGTGCACATGTGTGTGGAGGCTAGAGGAAAACATGCAATTTCCTCTTCTATCACTGATTTATGTATTTTTTTTTTTTTTTTTGAGACAGAGTCTCTCTCTGAACCCAGAGCTGAAGTTTTTACCAGCCCTACTGATTCTCTTAGTCTCTGCTCCCTGCAGGACTGGGGTTACATGCATGCATGGCCATACCCAGTTGGTTGTGTGGATACTGTGGAATTGAACCCAAATGATCTCAGTCCCTTTCAAGCCTTCATGCTTATGCAGCCAATGCTCTTAACCACTGAGCAATCTCCCCAACCCTTAGTTGTTTTTGTTTTTTGACACAGGGTCTTATATATCACAGCCTGGCCATGACCATACTATATAGCCAAGGGTGACTTTGAACTTCTGATTCTCCCACTTCCACCTCCTGAGTGCAGAGGTTACATGAACTTCTATTTCCAGTTTTATGTGGTACTGGTGATCTAGCCCAGGGCTTTGTGCATGATAAGCAAACACTCAACTAACTGAGACACACCCCACATGCATATTGCTGTTGGAATGCCAGCCTTTCCAGAAGGAAGAGGGAGGGGGATTTGGATGCCTCTTCTGCAGAGAGGATCTGCAGACACTGAGATGGGGGACTGCCGCAAGGGTGGGAAATGAAGAGAGGCCCCCCACTCCAGTCTTGTCAAGGCTCATATCTCTCCAGAACCTTCTGTTGAGTTCTTTGGAGACAGGCTCTCCCTAGTTTGCCTAGGCTGGTCTCAGATCCTCCTCTCTGAGCCTCATAAGCACCAGGCTCATACCATTATACCTGGCTGCTTCCCAGAATCTTTGTTCCAGTAAGTCAACTCCTCACTATCCCTTCCTGAGGCATCTCTTATAAGCCAAGATCCTCCTAAGCCCATCCTTGCATCTTGAAGGCTTCTCATTTCTCTGGCCTTTTCCATATTCTTTGTGTCTGGATGCTCCCTTCCTTGTCACTCTCCCTTTTCCTCCTTCCCTCCTGTCCTCCCTCCCTCCCTCTCAGGTGTGTGGGGGCCAGAGGACAACAATCTCAGGTGTTATTCCTCAGATTCCATCACCTTTTTTGAGACAGGGTCTCTTGGTGAAGGCTAGCCAGTCTGCCTTCAGGCTGTCTTTGGTGCTGGGATTACAAACATGCTACAGGGCTGGAGACATGGCTTAGCGGTAAGTGCTTGCCTGTGAAGACTAAGAACCCTGGTTCAAGGCTCGATTCCCCAGGACCCACGTAAGCCAGATGCACAAGGGGGCGTATGCATCTGGAGTTCGTTTGCAATGGCTGGAGGCCCTCGCGCACACATTCTGTCTCTCTCTGCCTCTTTCTCTCTTTGTCTGTCTCTCTCAAATAAATAATAAAAATAAACAATAAAATTAAAAAAAAAAAAGAATGAGAGTACTGGGGCTTGAACTCAGGTCTTCATGCTTGCAAGACAAACTGACTGAGCTATATCCCCAGCCTCAAACTCTTATTTGCTCTGCTTATATCTATAGCTTTAAGTCTTCCCTCACGCGTGCCTGAATTCCTTCTGAGTCAGATTTCCCTGTGGCAGCCCATGACTTATACCCCAAGGAGCTCCCAGGCTGCCAGCATAGGACTGTAGAGGTTGGGCCTGCCTCTTACCTGGGTCTCGGAGAGGTTCAGCTGGCGGGCCAGCTCTGTGCGTTCGCGACCCACCACGTACTGGCAGCGCTGGAACTCCATCTCCAGATGGTACAGCTGCTCAGCAGTGAAGGATGTGCGGGTCCGCTTGGGCCGATCCAGGTCCAGGCCCTTGGGCAGGACAATTTCCCGGATGGTCCCCTTGGCATCTGCAGGGACCATAAAGGAGGCAGGTTAATTTACTAGCTGAGTTAGGTCACCAGTGAACAGTTTCTGTTTGATATTTGTTTATTTTGATACGCGGTTGGTCTCACTATGTATCTCAGGCTGGGCTTGAACTCACAGTCCTGTTGCCTTCACCTCTTGGGTGCCACTGGGCTTCTGCCATCATGCCTGGCTACCAGAAAGTGTCTTGACAAGAGCCTGCTGGATATGTGACCTCTTTGGGGGCCCAACTGCCTCACCTACCCAATGCAGGATGTTGTATGTAATGGGCATATATACATGAATGGGCTTCAATAAAAATGTCAGGTTAACCATCATGGCCAGGGTAGAAAGGATTTACTGTGGCTCAGCCAGGATTCTGTTCCCTTAGCAGAGTAAGGTATGGCTGGGAAGAAATATGCTGAGTTCTCAAGTACAAAGGATAGGATAGATTAAAACTGGGAGTGCTCATGCACAGAAGGATTCCTAGAGATACACAACCTTGGCTTGGACCCAAGCCCTCTGTATGTGTGTGTGTGTGCATGTACACATGAGTACTCTAATGGGAGAGCACTCTGCCATACAGATCCTTTGGAGTTCATAAGAGGGTTAGCTGGCCTGGTATAGAATGGGAACTGGGATTCCATTTACAAAGATACCTATCAAAACACCCCCTAATGAACAATGCTGCTAATAATACAAGGAAACTAGCAATAATCTACCACAAGAGGAAGAGTGGCAGTGATGGAGTGTAAGCCACCTCATCTGGCCATGGTGGCACACTTCTAATCCCAGCACTTTGTAAGATGGAGGCAGGAGGATCAGGAGTTCAAGGACAACCTCAGCTACATAGCAAATTCATGGTATACATGAGACTCTGTCTCAAAAAAAAAAAAAAAAAAAAGGATTGGGGAGATGGCTTAGTTGGCAGAGTGCTTCCTTGCAAGCATGAGTATCTGTGTTCGATCCCCAGCACCTACCTAAAAGTGTTAGGTGGTGGTGCTCAGACAGTAGGATCCCTGGGCTTGGTGGCCAGCCAGTCTAGACTAATTGGTGAGCTCCAGGTCAAGAGACTGTCTCAAAGAAAGTTTAAGGTGTTCATGAGGATGACACTGAAGTTGTCCTCTGGCCTCCACCAGCATGCACACTCACACAACCTCCCACATGTATTAAAGAAGAGGAGTAACAACCCAAGGCAGCCCACGTTGCACATCTTCCCGCAGCTGCAAGGATATTCATCCCCACCAGGGGGCGCCCAGCTGGTTTGGAAGCCAGTGGCTAAATAGGCTTACACTTTAGTAATAATAGTGGATGCTTTGGCAGTCCTTCTTTGGAACTTGACTTTTTTTTTTTTTTTTTTTAGCACATTAACCTTCCCAGTCTCAGTGGAATTGAAACCATTATTATCCCCATTATTATTATTATTATTATCCTCATTTAGCTAAGGGTCATAGTGCACCCCTGAAACCCCATGGGGGGGTGCGCAGGGCAGAGGCAGGAAGATTGCAAGTTTGTGCTTAGCCTGGGTAACATAGTGAGAGTCCATCACAAAATTTTTTTAAAAGCTGGATTACAGTTTGGTGGTAGAGTACTTTCCTACTATGCATAAGGCCCTGCAAACAACCACTCTTGTTTTACTTCATGAACACCCACATGGGCAATCCTTAATTGCTCAGATAGTGGGTTTCAATGAAGAGGACTTTGACAATAGTTTTTTTTTTTAAAGGAATCTTTTAGGTGAATCCAGAACTCCCTGGTGTAAAAGAAACTGTATGTGGGGGCTGCTGTCTGTCAGAGGGGTCCTTGTTATCTGCGGGGGCTGTGCTCCTACTTTTAGAATCCCTGCTTCAGAAGGTTAACCTCAGCCCTGCCCTTCTTCCCCTATGCAGGATCTGAGATCTGACTCTTCCAGCTTCTGTCTGCCCCAGTGTGTGCTGGCTGTCCAGGGTGCTCTCTGGCTCCAGAGTCATTGCCCCTGACCTCAGAGGCTCCCGATCAGTCGGGGTGGGGACGCAGCTGCTGCTCAGAAGAGGCCTTCTCCCCCCCACCCCCTTCCCCACCTTGCCAACCCAAGCCGGGTCTCTGGGTAAAGCTCATCAAATGGATAAAGGACTTGCTCTAAGTATTATAGGAACTGCAGGCCTCTTGGGGCAAATCAGCTCCCCAACCCCAATGCTTAACCCCATTCCAAAACACCATGCTAACATTTGGTGGTACTGGTCCCCTCTACTCAGCTTCCACCATTACTGGTTGTGAGGCTAGACGGGAGGGTTCCTTCTAACAGTCCAGGGAGCCCAGGTGCACAGGCGCAGGTTTAATGAAACAGAAGGAAGGGACTGTTCTATCTAGTCTGGAAGCTTTATACCCTGTCGCAGGCAGTTCCCCGAAGCACAGTCCCTTCTTTTCCATCAAGAACTAGGAGGGACACTTCCACCTCTGGTAGGCACCAAAGTCAGCTCTCTGCCTAAGGGTCACCATACAAGAAAGATCTTAGCTTGCCACCAGACACAAAACACAAATGAGCACATAAAAAGATGTTCTGCATCAGTAGTGGCTTTGGAAATCAAGTTGGAGTGGCCCCTGATAGAATGACTAACGTTAAAAATATCAGGGGGACCCGGGCGTGGTGGCATATGTCTTTAATCCCAGCACTCAGAAGGCAGAGGTAGGAGGATCACCGTGAGTTCTAGACCATCCTGAGACTACAGAGTGAATTCCAGGTCAGCTTGGGCTAGAGTGAGACCCTACCCCGAAAAAAAATAAAGTTAGGGTGAAAGAAGGAAAAAAAGTCACACACAAACATAAAGAGAGGGAGGAAGGATGGAGGTAAGGAGAGAGGAAGAGAGAAAGAGAAAGGGAAAAAACAAAAGAATGCTGAACATGATCAAATGCTCAAGGCTACTGGGAAACTGGATTTCTCCTACTTTACTGGTGGGGTGTAAGATAGTTCAGTCAGTATAGAAACTATCCCAGATACATACTCATCACATAATCCAATAACTCTACTTCTGGGAATTTTTTTTTTCTAGAGAAGTGAAATCTTATGTTCACACAAAAACTTATACAGGGCTGGAGAGATGGCTTAGCGGTTAAGCGCTTGCCTGTGAAGCCTAAGCACCCTGGTTAGAGGCTCGATTCCCCAGGACCCATGTAAGCCAGATGCACAAGGGGGTGCACGCATCTGGAGTTCGTTTGCAGTGGCTGGAGGCCCTGGCGTGCCCATTCTCTTCCTCTTTCTCTACCTGCCTCTTTCTCTCTCTGTCTGTTGCTCTCAAATAAATAAATAAAAATGAACAAGAAAATTTTTTTTAAAACGCAGTTTCCTCCTTAAAGAAAAAAAAAAAAACCTGTACAGAGCGGTTTTCCTTTTCCTTTTTTTTTTTTTTTTGTTTTTTTGAGGCTGAGTCCCATGTATCCCAGGAGGCTGGCCTCAAATTTGCTATATGATCAATCCAAGGATGACCGTGAACTTGTGATTCTCCTGCTTCTATCTCTCAAGTGCTGGGGTACAGGCCTGTACCACCTGTCATATGATACTGGGGACCAAACGAGGGTATGTACTAGGCAAGTCCTCTATCAACAGAACTACATGCCCAGCTTTCCTTTAAAACAGCCCCCAAATGTATGTTCTTCAGTAAGGGGATGATTAAACAAGCTATGGTACAAGTATACAATGAGATACTATTCAGTAATGAACAGGACTCACTGTTGATCTGCACAGTTTGCTTAGCGAAAACTGAGGGAAAAGCCAGTTCCTTAAAGTCAAGTACACATGCTTCCCTCCCTCCCTCCCTCCCTTCCTTACTTTCTCCCTTCTTCCCTCCCCCTCCCTCCTTCTTTTCTTTATTTGAGAGAGAGAGAGAGAATGGGTATGCCAGGGTCTCCAGCCACTGCAAATTTCACTCTAGATGCATGTGCCACCTTGTGCATCTGGCTTACGTGGGTTCTGGGGAATTGAGCCTGGGTCCTTTGGCTTTGCAGGCAAGTGCCTTAACTGCTAATCCATCTCTCCAGCCTATGTTTCTGTTTCTATAATATCAAAATGACAAAATTATGGAGGTAGAGAACAGATCAGTGCTGCCACAGTTTGGGGGCAGACTGAGGATATGGCCACAAATGGGTAGTATTACAAAGCTAACTCCTTTGTGGTGTGATGACACAACATTCTGTTTTTGATATTGTGACAGGTGTTATGTGAACCTGTATATGTGGCAGGGTATCACAGAATTCAGACAAAATGAGAGTATAACCCAAGGTAGGTCTATTGCCCCGTGTCAATTTTTCTGGTTCTTCCCCTTTCCTTTCTTTTCTCTTCCCTTCTCCCTTCCCTTCTCTTCCATTTTCTTTTACTTTTTAAATTTAATTAATTAATTAATTTAAGAGAGAGATAGAGGAGAGAGAAAGAGAGAATTGGTATGCCAGGGCCTCTAGCCACTGCAAACTCCAGACACGTGCACCACCATATGCATTTGCCTTATGTGGGTACTGGGGAATCAAACCTGGGTTCTTAGGCTTCGGAGGCAAGCACCTTAACTGCTAAGCCATCTCTCCAGCCCTCCTTTTACTTTTTTAAAGTTAATTCAACTTTAACTTATTGTTATCACTTTTTTTCTTCTTTTTTTGTTTATTTTTATTCATTTATTTGAGAGTAACAGACAGACAGACAGAGAAAGAGGCAGAAAGAGAGAGAGAGAATGGGTGTGCCAGGGCCTCCAGCCACTGCAAATGAACTCCAGATGCATGTGCCACCTTGGGCATCTGGCTTATGTGGGTCCTGGAGAATCAAGCCTCGAACTGGGGTCCTTAGGCTTAACCACTAAGCCATCTCTCCAGCCCTGTCATCACTTTTTTAATATTTTATTTTTATTTATTTGAGAGAGAGGAAGATGCAGATAGACAGAAAGAGAAAATGGGCACTCCAGGGCCTCCAGTCACTGCAAATGAACTCCAGACACATGTGCCACCTTGTGCATCTGGCTTTTGTGGGTCCTGAGGAATCAAACTTGAGTCCTTTGGCTTTGCAGGCAAGTGCCTTTACCATTGATCCATCTCTCCAGCTCATGATCCAGATATTTTAAAATGCAAAGAAAATTAACTTTCCATGATATGTCTAAGACCAGCACTAAAGCCAATTCAGACTGCAAATGAGTTATACAAATGAAAATATCAAATGGAGACCCAGTTATCAAAATGAAAGCACTCAACATATTAACAGTTCACAGTTATTTGTACAGACCACATAAAAATGCCAGCTTGTGCCAGGTGTGGTGGTGCTGCCCATCTTTAATCTTAGCACTCAGGAGGCAGAGGTAGGAGGATCACTGTGAGTCTGAGGCCACCCTGAAACTACATAGTGAATTCCAGATCAGCCTGGACTAAAGTAAGAGCCTACCTTGAAAAACAAAACAAAACAAAACAAAACAACACAACAAAAATTGACAGCTTTCTATCTAACTGTGGTGATTTTCAAAAACTATTGCAGAAGTTTGAAAAAGATGACTTACTGGTTAACCTATAAAGAGAGTAAAGAGCCTTAAATTAAAAAGAAAAATTTACCTTTATTAGAATGGTGTTGGGCTTCAAATATTTCACTTTGTGTAATCAAATTATTGTTTGTTCATTTTGTTAAGTTTTATTTTAATTTGAGAGAGAGAGAGAATGGATGCTTCAGGACCTCCAACGGCTGCAAATGAACTCCAGATGCATGTGTCACGTTGTGCATCTGGCTTATGTGGGTCCTCAGGAATCAAACTTTGGTCCTTTGGCTTTGTAGGCAACTGCCTTAATTATTAAGCCATCTCTCTAGACCATGTTTGTTTATTTATTTATTTTTTTGAGAAATGACACTACAGACCTTCAATACTGATCCAACAATCATGTCTTTTGTTTTGAAGCAAGAAACAGAATTCGAGCAATCAGTAGTCCGTTAATCCAAGAGACTGGCTCCTTAGGACCCAAAACACTTGCAGAGAAAACCCCAGGTGGGTGGGGAGAGGGGACTGGCAGCCATCTATAGTACCTGCAATCCTATGTGTGCCTATGCTGTCTCATGAAGCTGTTTCTGAATTCATCCTTTACTTGATTACTTTTTTCCCTCAAATACTGATTTTTCTTTGACTTTTTTCCTAAAAGTATAACAAGTATGAAATTTATACAGATCTTGCACTGCACTCAGAGTGTGCAATTTAAACATTATAGAGCTATCTCTGCCTCCACTTCTCAAGTTCTCAGAATATAGGCATGTGCCATCACCTGGCTGTATTTTCTGGTTTTGATAATGCACTTCCTACAGTGTAAGATGATCCTGATGAGAGAAGTAGGCTGTGTGGTGGATACACAGGACTTTCTGAACTAATTTTTTTAAAGATTTTTTAAAAACACTTATTTTTATTTATTTATTTGACAGAGAGTTGGGGAGAGGAAGAGGATGAATGGGCACACCAGGGTCTCCAGCCACTGCAAACGAACTCCAGACACATGCACCCCCTTGTGCATCTAGCTAACATGGGTCCTGGGGAATGGAACCTGGGTCCTTTGGCTTTGCAGACAAATGCCTTAACCGTTAAGCCATCCCTCCAGCCCCAAGATTTTGTTTTTTGGTTTTTGGTTTTTCAAGGTAGGGTCTTGCTCTAGCCCAGGCTAACCTGGAATTCACTATATAGTCTCAGAGCAGCCTTGAACTCATGGTGATCCTCCTATCTCTGCTTCCCAAGTGCTGGGATTAAAAGCATGCACCACCACACCCGGCTCAGCCCCAAGATTTTTATTTATTTATTTGCAAGGAGAGAGCAAGAGTGGAAAGGAGAGAGAAAAAAATGGGTGCACCAAGGCCACCAGCTGCTGCAAACGAATTTCAGATGTTACTTTGTGCATCTGGCTTTACCACTGAGCCATCTATCCACCCCCTCTGCAGTATTCTTTATCTAACATTCTATTGACAACTTCTATACATACAGGCAACATGCCATGATAATAATCCCCTCCAAATACCCACCCTTTTCTGTCTCCAAAACCTGCACTCCGCTGACTCCCTTCTTTCCAACTAGTTTCTCTTCTATTTTGATATCATCATTGTTTTCTGTACTATTTTTAAAACTTCTTGTGACTCTACAAATATTTCAAAGTATGAAGTTAGCAACAAAAATACCACAAAACCAGAGTGCTATGTTGTAAAAATGCATCAATGAAGATAATACAGGGGCTGGAGAGATGGCTTAGCAGTTAAGACATTTGCCTGCAAAGCCAAAGGATCCTGGTTCGACTCTCCAGGACCCACGTAAGCCAGATGTACAAGGGGGTGCAAGCATCTGGAGTTCATTTGCAGGGGCTGGAGGCCCTGGCGTGCCCATTCTCTCTCTCTCTCCTTCTTTCTCTCTCTTAAATAAATAAATAAATAAATAAATATTTTTTTTAAAAAAGATAATACAGTCTTGTTTCCCCAAGTGCCTCTGCACCCTTTGTGGACTCAAAGATGATTTAAAACAGCACATAAGAAATATCTGTCATTTGATGCCGGGCGTGGTGGCGCACGCCTTTAATCCCAGCACTCGGGAGGCAGAGGTAGGAGGATTGCCGTGAGTTTGAGGCCACCCTGAGACTCCATAGTGAATTCCAGGTCAGCCTGGGCTAGAGTGAGACCCTACTTCAAAAAACCAAAATGAAAAAAAAAAAAGAAAAGAAATATCTGTCATTTGAAAACTAATTTTTTTTTTTCATGGTAAGATCTCACTCTGCCCCAGGCTGGCCTTGAACTCACAGTGAATCTCCTACTTGTGCCTCCTGGGTGCTGGGATTAAAAGTATGTGCCATCATACCCGGCTCAAAACTGACTTTTTTGAGACAAGGGCTCACTCACAGGCTGTCCTGAATTCACTCTGTAGCTCAGACTGGCCTTGAACACATGGCAATCTTCCTGCCTCAGCCTCCTGAGTGTTGAGATTACAAGCATGAGCCACCACACTTGGCCTCAAAACTTATTTTAATGTTTACTAGAAAAAAATTAAACTATCTGGGCAGAAAATAATCTCAGCACTCGGGAGGCAGAGGCAGGTGGATTGCTGTGAGTTTGAGGCCATCCTGAGACTACATAATGAATTCCAGGTCAGCCTGGGCTAGAGAGTGACACCCTACCTTGAAAAAAAATTAAACTAATAATTTTATGTGCATAGGATGAGGCAAAAGTGAGTAATACTTAGTTTATAATGTATTATGCTAAGTATTAAGCAAATAAATTGATAATGAATGTGACAAGAATGGAATAATCCTAAAATGACAGTATTGGAAAGCAATAGGATGATGTGGCTACAGTGATCAAGTTTATGATATAGGACATTCTCGGTGGTCACAGGTTGTACTGGTCAATAAGTGGATTTAAATATTCTCGTGAGGGGCTGGAGATGGCTTAGTGGTTAAGTGCTTGCCTGTGAAGCCTAACGACCCCAGTTCGAGGCTCCATTCCCCAGGACCTATGTAAGCCAGATGCACAAGGGGCGCACGCATCTGGAGTTGGTTTGCAGTGGCTGGAGACCCTGGCGCGCCCATTCTTTCTTTCTCTCTCTCTCCCTCTCTGTCTGTCTGTCGCTCTCAAATAAATAAATAAAAATAAAAATAAAAATAAAAAAATAAAAAAAAACTTTAATAAATATTCTGGTGACTGTAAATTATCTATTTTGATATAAAATTACATGAAATTCCTCTCTCACATCATAATAAATTTCAAATAAATTTCAGAGCCAATCAGATTTATAAATTGGTGAGGGTATATAAGAAAACATAGCAGGATTTTTTTTTTGTTTGTTTGTTTGTTTTTGGAGGTAAGGTCTTGCTCTAGCCCAGGCTGACCTGAATCTCCCTCTGTAGTTCCAGGCTGGCCTCAAACTCACAGCAATCCTCCTACTTCTGTCTCCCAGTGCTGGGAATAAAGATGTGTGCCACCATGCTCAGCAGAGGATTTTTTCTTTAATTCTGAGCTTGTCAGGAACTTTCTAGGCAAGAACAAAAGTGGAGGCTGTAAAGGAAACACATCTGAGAACCGTATAGCTTGAAAATGTATACGAGGGTGTGCTGAGATAAAAAGGGAACACAAGAAAGAGTCTGAAATGCTTTTTTTTTTTTCAAAGTAGGGTCTCACTCAAGCTCAGGCTGACCTGGAATTCACTGTGTAGTCTCAGGGTGGCCTTGAACTCACAGTAATCCTCCTACCTCTGCCTCCCAAGTGCTGGGATTAAAGGCGTGTGCCACCACGCCCGGCTAGAAAATGCTTTTAAAAGAGAAGGAGGGCTGGAGAGATGGCTTAGCGGTTAAACGCTAGCCTGTGAAGCCTAAGGACCCCGGTTCGAGGCTCAATTCCCCAGGACCCACGTTAGCCAGATGCACAAGGGGGCGCACGCATCTGGAGTTCTGTTTGCAGTGGCTGGAAGCCCTGGCGCGCCCATTCTCTCTCGCTCTCTATCTGCCCCTTTCTCTCTGTCTGTCACTCTCAAATAAATAAATAAAAATGAGCAAAAAAAAAAAAAAAAAAAAAAGAGAGAGAGAGAGAGAAGGAAATAGGAAGATCTGTAGGCATGCTTGTGATCCCAGTGCTTTGGAGATGAAGGCATGAGGATTTGGAGTTCAAGGCCATCCTTAACTACAGAATGAGCTTGAGTCTACCCTAGGATATATGAAACTCTGTCTCAAAAAAAGCAAAGAAAAAGAAAGGAAAGAAAGAAAGAAAGATCAAACAAGAAGACAATATCAAAATAATAAAGTATGATTACAAATAATTTTCCTCTTTTGTTCTCTTTGTGTCTGTCTTTCTTTGGTGATGTTGGGGCTCTAAGCTAGGGCCTTACACACACATTCGGCAAGTGTTGTATGAGCTCCATAAATGATTTTTGAAGGACCTAGTAGAAATAGAAATCGGGGCAAGAGAGATGGCTTAGCAGTTAAGGCATTTGCCTGCAAAGCCAAAGGACCCCAGTTCAATTCTCCAGGAAATATGTAAGCCAGATGCACAAGGGGGCACATGCACTTGGAGTTTATTTGCAGTGGCTAGAGGCCCTGGTGCACCCATTCTCTCTCCCTCTCTCTCTCTGCCTTTTTTTTTTAATTCTCTCTCTCAAGTAAATAAATAAATAAACAAACAAACAAAAAAAAAAACCCCTTAAGGGCTGGAGAGATGGCATAGTGGTTAAGGCACTTGCCTGCAAAGCCAAAGGACCCAGGTTCAATTCCCCAGGACCCACGTGAGCCAGATGCACAAAGTGGTGCATGCATCTGGAGTTTGTTTGCAGCGGCTGAAAGCCTTGGCACACTCATTCTCTCTCTCTGTCTCTCTCTACCTCCCTCCTCCCCTCCCTCTCTTCCTCTCTCTCAAATAAATAAAAATATTTTTAAAAAAGAGAGAGAGAGAGAGCCAGGCACGGTGGCACACGCCTTTAATCCTAGCACTCAGGATCACCGAGAGTTCAAGACCACCCTGAGACTACATAGTGAATTCCAGGTCAGCCTGGGCTAGAGTGAGACCCTACCTCGACCCCCCCCCAAAAAAAAACTTTAAAAAAAGAAATAGAAATAGCCTGCTCACGTAATTTATGTAGGTCATCCACAGAAAAAGATGTCCAAATGTCTAGTAAGCATATGCAAAGATGGAAACAGTTTCTAAGTAATATGGATAAACTAAATTCAAATAGCAAAAGAAGCCTTATGGCCATGAGCTGGGAAAGACATTAGTAGTGACTGATAAGCAATGAAGGGGATAAGTTATCAGCATCTTTTAAGATTGTGCTTATCAAGACTGAAGATTCACATAAATTGTTGCTCCATCAATTTGACATTAGTATTTGTGCCAGAGAAACAAACACCCATGTGCTCCAAGGTGTAACAACACTTGCATGAGATTACTCAAACACTCAAACCTCAAAAGCATCCTCAATGTTATCCACAGGGGGGTGGCTGAACAAGTTATGGTCCATCTACACTATAAAATGTTTTGTAGTAATAAAAACAGAATAATCTATGAGCTTATATTAAGCACAACTAGTGTATAACATCAAATAATATAAGTGGTATTATCCCATCTATGTAAATAAAACAACCGTATATTCAACTACTCACCACATATTTATCTTAGGGTCTGGAAATATAGAAATGAGCACAATCAACAAGGTTCTGTTCTCATAAATCTCGTGATGTGTTGAAGAGGCAGAGAGATAATAAATTTAACATTTTTCTTTTTCTTTCTTTTTTTTTTTTTTTTTTTTTTTTTTGGTTTTTCGAGGTAGGGTCTCGCTCTAGCCCAGGCTGACCTGGAATTCACTATGGAGTCTCAGGGTGGCCTTGAACTCACGGTGATCCTCCTACCTCTGCCTCCCGAGTGCTGGGATTAAAGGCATGCCACCACGCCCGGCTTTAAATTTAACATTTTTAAATAAAAGTAATTTATTTTATTATTTTTATGTTTATTATTACTAACAGCATATTTTGTATGGATACACCCTGTGTCGGCACTCTCTTTTCCCTTGTCCCTGCCTCCAATCCGTTGGGGATGCACCTCAGTGGGGTTGTAGGTATTCCCCATGGGGTTGTAGTTCATGCATTGTGGGAGCAGCACTTCACTCTCCATTGGGGAATCTGTTCTTTCTCAGAAAGTAGCAAGACCAGAGGGGATAAACTGCCCCCTGCACTTCTGCCAAGCCATAGCTGAATCCACAAAGGAATTGGGGAGATGAGCAAGAGTGCTTCTTCCATGCTGAACCTGATAATTAGCTCCAGGGTGAAGGAGACAGACCCTGAGGATACTCAACACCTAACAAAGCAGAGATCCATAGGCTCCTAAGAGCCCATCAATGAAGTAGACTTAAAACCTACCCACCATAGCTCAGGGAGTTTTGTGGAAGAGTGGGGAGAAAGATTGTAAGAGCCACAGGTTGAGACATCATGTCTAGAGGCATTCTCTCCCCACAAAAATAAATGACTGCTGCTCCCAAAATAATTTATTTTTAATGAAAAGTAAATTTAAAGATAGGTAGCATGTAACATGTTCATCTATTAAATATTCCAATAAAAAATTTTAAAAAGTCTCTCCAGTTCACTGGAAAAAATTAAAAGTACAGAAATAGTTAAGAAAAATGTTAATGATAAGGAGATAAAAAAATCAACATGCTAGAGAGACACTTACATATCCATGTTTATTGCATCAATATTCACAATACGTAAGTTATAGAATCATCCTAGGAATCCATGAACAGATGACAGCTAAAGAAAAGATGGTTTGGGGCTGGAGAAATGGCTTAGTGGTTAAGCACTTGCCTGTGAAGCCTAAGGACCCTGGTTCGAGGCTTGATTCCCCAGAACCCATGTTAGCCAGATGCACAAGGGGGCGCATGAGTCTGGAGTTTGTTTGCAGTGGCTGGAAGCCCTGGCACATCCATTCATTCTCTCTCTCTCTCTCTCCCTCTTTCTCTCTCTGTCACTCTCAAATAAATAAATAAAAATAAACAAAAAAAATTAAAAAAAAAGAAAAGGTGGTTTGTATGTACCATGGAGTTTTATTCAGCCACAAGGAATGAAGTCTGGATGTCATTTGTTGCAAAATAGATGCAGCTACAGCTCATCATATTGTCATACATAGTAAGTGAAGTAAGTCAGACTTATAAAGACAGTCTCAGGCTGAAGAAATGGCTTAGTGGTTAAGACGTTTGCCTGCGAAGCCTCAGGACCCAGGTTCTGTTCCTCAGGACCCATGTAAGCCAGATGCACAAGGTAGCACATGCTTCTGGAGTTCAGTTGCAGTGGCTGGAGGCCCTGGTGCACCCATTCTCAATCTCTCTCTCTCTCTCTCTCTCTCTGCGCCTTTCTCTCTCTCTCAAAATAAATAAGTGAATAAAATTTTTAAAAAGACAGTCTCCCATGACTTTTCTAATTTGCAGGTCCTAGAATTCTGTATCAACACATAGAATCATTTATGAACACAGGCATAAAAGCAGAAGTGAAACTGACTGGGGGAAATGAATGAGAACAATGGGAAGCACATGACACACTTGTACGGATGTATCTTTATAAGCCCATAGCCATGTACAATTAATATACACCAATAAAACATGGCATTAAAAATGATGAGATAATACATTGCCATACAACAAGACACATTATGAATCTAGAGCAATTAAGATGGTACGATGCTGGTGTGAGAGCTATGAAGCAGATCTGCACATCCTCGGGAATCTAGAATATTCTATAAAGATGATATTTAAAATCAGTTGCAGGAAAGACAGAATCATTAAAGACATGAATTTTGAGCATTAATGATTAGGAATAAAGTAATTTATCTCACACTGTATGCAAAAACAAACACAAGCTGGATTAACATTTAAAATGTAAAAGAAAGCTTCAAAATGGGAGAAAAACATTGAAAATATAAAGAAAAATATGATAGATTTAAGTATCTTGAAGTAAAGGCTTTTGCAGAGTGAGAATTAAATGACAGATGGAAAGAAAATGTTCGAAATTTAAGCATAACAGAGTCCCATGTCAGAATGCAACCAGCCTCTGTAGCCCAGGAGCAGAGTCAAGCAGTCCAGTTAAAAACTGAGCAAATTGGGCTGGAGAGATGGCTTAGCGGTTAAGCGCTTGCCTGTGAAGCCTAAGGACCCCGGTTTGAGGCTCGATTCCCCAGGACCCATGTTAGCCAGAAGCACAAGGGGGTGCATGTGTCTGGAGTTCGTTTGCAGTGGCTGGATGCCCTGGCGTGCCCATTCTCTCTCTCTCTCTCTCTCTCTAACTGCCTCTTTCTCTCCCTGTCTGTCACTCTCAAATAAATAAAATAAATTTAAAAAAACTGAGCAAATTAGGGCTAAAGGGATGGCTTAGTGGTTAAGGCATTTGCCTACAAGGCCAAAGGACCCAGGTTCAATTCAGTTCAATTCCCTAGGACCCACATAAGCCAAGATGATGCATGCATCTGGAGGTTGTTTGCAGTGGCTAGAGACCCTGGCATGCCCTTTCTGTGTGTCTGTCTATTTGTCTGTTTCTCTCTAATAAAATAAAACAGAGCAAATTATTCAGAAAAGAAACAGATGAGGCTAATATCAATGGAAAAACAGTGCAGTTCCTGGGCAATCAGAGAAACTAACATGAGATCAGCAAGAGTAATTGGGATCTCCCCAGCTGTCAATATGTACAAGACAAGCAGTAGGAAGACAAGGGGAAGGGAGGTGAATGCCACTGATACACTTAAAAGAAAATGTCTATGTGAAACTTCAACTATGTACTGTGAAGATGCACTAACAAGCAAACAAAAAAAAATAATAATAAAACAACCCACTCAGACCCTTGTTTCAGAACTCTCAGACAGCTTTCCATCTCAGATAATTAATGGAACTTAATGAAGTCAAATCCACTGTTAGGAACATGATTGTTTTTTAAAGTTGAATGCTTATTAGTGAAAAATTGCTGCTGAAATCACAACATAATCATGCCTTGGGTTATCTTTGAACAGTATTAGGAATGAGGAATGTCTTCCTCTACTGACTTGGATGGATGTTCATTAGCTAAATGAAAACAGCAAGTGTACACAAGGCCATTCCGAGATATACATATTTATGCAAAAGTAAATTCGTATGTGAGTGTCTGTGTGTGTGTATGTGTTTGTGTGTCTACACACGGGCAAATGTGGCAGGATGAACACTTTGCTCTTCTGTCCAGGGACTGGAAGATTTATCATTCTACTTTATGCAATTAAAAAATACATTTGGAGCTGGGCGTGGTGGTGCACACCTTTAATCCCAGCACTTGGGAGGCAGAGGTAGGATAAATGCTGTGAGTTTGAGACCACCCTCAGAATACAGTGAATTCCAGGTCAGCCTGGGTTAGAGTTAAGACCCTACCTCGAAAAACCATAATAATAATAATATAATAATAATAATAATAATAATAATACATTTGGGGGCTGGAGGGATGGCTTGGAGGTTAAGGCACTTGCCTGCAAAGCCAAACGACCCAGGTTCAATTCCCCAGGACCCATGTAAGCCACATGCACAGGGTGGCACATGCATTTGGAGGTCATTTGCAGTGGTAGGCCCTAGTGCACCCATTCTCTCTGTCTCTCTCTCTCATGAATAAATAAATAAATATAACACATTTGGTTTGCTGTAATGACTATATAACAGTTTTTTCCCCCAGTGCTGAGGGTGGAATCAGAGGCCTTGTACAGATAGGTGAGTGCTTCATCACTAAGCTCGAATCCTAGCCTTCCCCCACCCAAACTTTCAAAATGAAAACTTTAAGATGTATTAATGTGTACATGTACACACTGAAGTATTGAACCAAATGCATATCCATGTATTTGTTATAAAGAAGTATAAAGTATAAAGAAATATGTGGGCTGGGCGTGGTGGTGCACACCTTTAATCCCAGCAATCAGAAGGCAGAGGGAGGCACCCTGAGACTGCATAGTGAATTCCAGGTCAGCCAGGGCTAGAGCAAACTCCTACCTCAAAAAACAAAACAAACAAACAAATAAATAAATAAATAACAACAACAACAAAAAAGAAGTATATGACTGGGAAGGTGGCCCAGTAGACAAAGCACTCACTGCTCAAACCAGTTTAATCTGCAGACCACACATAAAGAGCCATGGCAGGCTTCTATAATCCCAGCACAGTGCAGCTGACAGTGAGATGGGAGGTAGAGACAGGAGAATCCCCACCATCCACACTCCAAGCTGTGGCAAGCTCAGCAAAGAACCGCAGAGAAAGAATCCAGAGAGAAACCTTGCCCCAAAGTAAGGTGGAAAGGTGAGAACTGATCTGACAGTGGTCATCTGACCTCTACACACGTGCCATAGCTTGCTTGCACCTGCACTCACAACATGAACATGTGGGCACAATCATAAAAATAAGTGCATCTGGTACTGACTGTATACCTCTTTTTTCTGGTCCTGATTTCCTAAACATTGCATTTTAGCACATATTTGCTTAGCATTTGACTTGTGTTAGGTATTGCAAGTGACCTTGAGATGATCTCAAGTGACTAGGAGAATGTGCACAGGTCACATGCAACAAATACATTGTCATTTAAGGGACTTTAGTTCCTGGGCATGTGTGTCCTGTATGCAGCCCTCCACAGATCCCAAGGGGCAATTCTGGATGTGTGGGAAGAGGAATTTTCACTGTGGATGGTGAAGACCTTTCTAAATAGGAAGTAAACCCTAGAATTCCAAAAGAAAACAACCAATTACAGCTTCAATTTAAACCCAGATTAAAACAAAATCTCACTAAGGTATGAGAAAAATACGTGAGGGATGTTTTCCAACCAGTCACAAAAAAAGGGTTCATTTCCTTAGCAGGTAAATGGCACTTCCACTTCCCACCCCCCAAGCAGGGTGATCTCACTCTAACCCACGCTGACCTGAAACTCACTCTGTAGTTTCAAGGTGGCCTCAAACTCACAGCGAGTCTACTACTTCTGTCTCCCAAGTGCTGGGATTAAAGGCATGTGTCACTTTGGCATTCTTTTGGTTTTTTGAAGCAGAGTCTCACCCTAGTTCCAGCTGACCTGGAACTCACTCTGAACCCCAGGCTGGAGTTGAACTACAGCAATCCTCCTACTTCAGACTCCTGACTACTGAATTGATCAGGCTTGAGCCACCATACCAGAAAACAATAGGCAATGTGGAAATTGCTAAGTATATTAATACTTCACAGAAGAGAAAATGAAGGTATAAGGATGAAAACATGTTAAACCTAGTTAGCAAATGAAAACTGGGTTTTTGTTGTTTTTACTTGAAAAGAGTTTACTCTAAAAGTACAACCTCATTTAGAAGAACATGGAAAAAAGACATATTTTTGCTCAATTTCTGGGAATATAAATTAATACATTCTTGGCATAAATGAAGAAATACCTATAATAGTTTTAAGTGTATGTGCTTGGATTTAATATGTCACTTCTAGGGATTTACTTAATAACTAGAGTAATACCATGTGTATACATATTTGTAGTATTTTACACATTTTGTTATGATACATTTCAAACACACAAAATTACAGAGAATAGTATAATGAACTTGATCTATCTATCCTCCAACTTACACTATTATCAACTCAGGACCAATCCTATTTCTTCTTACTGCTATAATTTAAAAATTTTTTTTGTTTATTTTTATTTATTTATTTGAGAGCAACAGAGAGAAAAAGAAGGAGAGAGAGAATGGGCGCGCCAGGGCATCCAGCCACTACAAATGAACTCCAGATGCGTGTGCCCCCTTGTACATCTGGCTAACGTGGGTCCTGGGGAATCGAGCCTCGAACAGGGGTTCTTAGGCTTCACAGGCAAGCGCTTAACCGCTAAGCCATCTCTCCAGCCCTTACTGCTATAATTTTTAGCAAATCATAGACATCAAACCCTCTGGGCTAGGGATGTGGCTCAGCTGGTAGAGTACTTGTCCAGAATGCAGGAAGACCTGAATCTCATCATGGTGGTGTGCACCTGTGGAAGGTGGAGGCAGGAGGATCAGGATTTCAAGGTCTTCTTGTTACAAAGCTGATTAGAGGCTAGCCTGGACTATGTGAAACTGTATGAAAACATTAAAATCAACCAATGACACAAACAATGATCTAGAGACAGGGCTGTGGACAGAGCTCAATGGTAGAGCGCTTGCCTAGCACCTCACAGAGAGAAACTGGAGAGCTGTTAGGCATTGCTGGAAGGAGAGTATAAATTGCTACCTATGATGGAAGTCAGTTTAGCATTACCTTTCAAATGATAAACACAGATACTTTTTGACCCAGTAACCTATGTTTCGGGACGCTCTGACAGATATACCCATCCATGTGGAAATAACCCACAACAAATTTATTTACTTCAGCACTGTATGCAATATTGGCTGATAGGAAAGTAGCTGAGTGTTCAACAATAGAGCACCAGTTACATAACATGTAGCATGGGTGTTAAATACAAGAAGTTCTTTACATCCTGAGATACACTGGAAGAAAAATTACATATAGATACAACAGAAGAAAAACAATATAGCTTTATGTACTTGCAAAAGCTATGTTATCTGGAAGGACAGATTAACATACAATAAAAATGGCTACCTTTGGGCTGGAGAGATGGCTTAGCGGTTAAGCGCTTGCCTGTGAAGCCTAAGGACCCCGGTTCGAGGCTCGATTCCCCAGGACCCACGTTAGCCAGATGCACAAGGGGGCCACGCATCTGGAGTTCGTTTACAGAGGCTGGAAGCTCTGGCGCGCCCATTCTCTCTCTCTCTGCCTCCTTCTCTCTGTCGCTCTCAAATAAATAAACAAAAAAATAAAAATTAAAAAAAAAATGGCTACCTTTGAGCCACTGGGGGCTGGGCCATATGAGAGGGTTTCCATTTTGTACTTATGAAAGGAGTTTTGATGTGTGTGTTGACAAAGTTTTGAAGCTGGGTGTGGTGGCGCATGCCTTTAATCCCAGCACTTGCAAGGCAGAGGTAGAAAGATCAGTGTGAGTTCAAGGCCACCCTGAGACTACATAGTGAATTCCAGGTCAGCCTGGGCTGCAGTGAAACCCTACCAAAAAAGTTTTGATGAATGAATTACCTATTTGACAATGAAATGAAAACATTGTTAAAACTATGTTAGAGTAAACTTTTTTTTTTTTTTCTTTCTAGGTAGGGTTTTGCTCTAGTCCAGGCTGACCTGGAATTCACTATGTAGTCTCAGGGTTGCCTGGAACTCACAGCGATCCTCCTATCTCTGCCTCCCAAGTGCTGGGATTAAAGGCGCGTGGCAACACACCTAGCAGAGTAAAACCTTTTAATGCATTTCACTGCTAGGAATCTATTCAAAAACAACCACACAAAGCCTCGAGCCTTAGGAATTCATTTCACAGTGTCTATATTAAAGAACAACCTTCCATCCTTCCAACCTGAGGATGGGGAATTAATTAGGAGCTGGATTAATGGAAAAGATGCCCACTACAGTTTAAAGTTCTTTAAAGGTTAAGTTGGTGCATGTTTGCTGATGAAAAATCTTCTGGAAGAATATGCAGGAAGAGTGGCAATATCTGGGACTCTTTCCTGGTTTTGCTTTTGTTTGGAGCATGTATTTTGGAACTGAAAACCCTGATCTGCTTGTTTATGTGGTGTGAGGCTGACTGAGTGTCCTTTCTGTCAAACTCAGGGTGGACAAAGTGCCTGGGGTTTCAGAGTAGTCAACACTCCCAGAAAGAAAGTTGTTCCATTTTCCCCAGCTCCAGCCCTGAAGGGAAAATTTATCCAGCTATTTCCAACTAGTTTGTTGGCATTTTTTGTTTTGTTTTGCTGAGACAAGGTTGCCAGTGCTGGCTTTGAACTTGCTGCAATCCTCCTGCCAGTCTTCCTAGTGAGAGCTGGGATTACAGTCATGTGCTACCACCCCCACCAATCAATTCTGGCTGATTTTGCAGGGTGAGTCTTTTCGCAGGGTGGAGCTGCCACTGGGCCGCCCAGTGCCCCTCACCACCTCTCTACCTCCAGACCGACCTCTGTGCAGTCTTCCCAGCCCTGTGATCTAACATCCAACCAAGTAGGTAGGTAGGTAGGTAGGTAGGCAGGCAGGTAGATAGGTAGATAGATAGATAGGTAGATAGGCAGACAGACAATAGATGATAGATAAAGGATAGTCAGCTTTTGTTTTTTTCAGCAGTTTCCAAAGTGGTGTGGATTGCACGATTTAAAAAATAAGGTGTTGTTGACTGTGTGCTTTTGTTTTTGTTGTTTTGCACTGCTGAAGAGTAAACCATGGGTCTTATGTACTTCAGGCAAGCACTGTGCCACTGAGCCAATTCCTCCAGTGACTAGATTTTAATAGTTATAGTGTGTGCTCCAGTCATATAAGGGCATGTAATATTAAAATCAAACGGAGTTCCATGTGTGGGGTAGTGTGTGTCATCAGTCACCTCATGCCTAGAAAACGTGTGATGTCAACGCTTTTTAAAAATCACTTTTCATTTATTTGCAGAGACAGACAGAGAGAGAAAGGATGGGCATGCCAGGGCCTCTAGCCACTGCAAATGAACTCCAGATGCATGCAACCCTTTGTGCATCTGGCTTTATGTGGGAACTGGGGAATTGAACTCAGGTCGTTAGGTTTTGAGGCAAGCGCCTTAACCGTTGAGCCATCTCTCCAGCCCTCGACATATTTTTGTATGACTTTCACTTCTTTCTGGGAGGATGTAATGGAGTTGGAGGGCATAGTGTCCATCTCCTCCTTGGTCCCTGTGAGCACAGAAGGAATCAGACTCCCCACACCTTCCACAGGAGCATGGTTTCCCCTACACCCACCTTGGGAAACAAGTTAGGAGCCCAGGGCCAGCAGGAAGGGGAGGAGGTTGTCTCTGCTCCAGGCTGGTAAGCTGTGCTTGTAAGTGCAGGAAACCCTTGCAGGGTCAGAGTGGCACACAGCAGGCAGGCCTTGTTGTCCCGAGTCAAGGAGAAAGTTAGCAAGGGCGGGGCCTTATTTGATGCTTTGCCCTACGGGCTGCACATAAAGCCTTGCCTTAGTGGCATGCTCCCACTCTTGGTTAGGGACAAGATCTCTGACTGCTACCGCCACTTCTTTCCACAGTGTCCCAAGCTACTGGGACACCCAGGCTTCTTCAATAGAGAAAGACTCCCCAGGCTGAGATTCCCCTACTTGCCCTCCCAACAAGGCAGCAAGCCAGGCTTTTAGGCTACCCTGACTCCCAGGGTATTCCTAACAGGCTAGGCTGCCTGTACTCTCAGTCAGGGGATCTTAAAGTGGGGTACCAAAACCTGGGGTATTCACAGCTGAAAGAATGGTTTCTGGATCCTTGCAAGTCAATTTCTATTTTAAATCAAATGATCAGGAAATATAAGACAAAACTCATAGGCTCCCTCTGCCGCCCCCCAGTTAAAGTAGGATCAAAGAAATCTATCCAACTAGGAGAGAGCTTGGGGTACCAGGTAACGGTGACACCGTGTTGGGATGTGTGAATCAGGCCTGTATTTATGCATAGATGCCCTTTCTCCCTATACATGGTAGCAACGCTGAAGCTGAAGACTTGAGTGCATAGTGGTCCCAGATGGACTTCTCCTCTCTTTTTTTCCCTGACAGAGTTCCACTCACTGCCTAGCTTCCAAGGATTTGGCAGCGCTCAGGCTGTGTGTGTGTGTGTGTGTGTGTGTGTGTGTTTGGGGGTGTGGCTCGGATCTACCCAAGCTCAGGACCACAAGACCCCTGCAGGGTCAGAGGAAGAGGGAAGAACTATCTAACCCTCCCCATAGTTCCCTGAGAAGGAGGCCCGAGCAGAGGAGACACAAGAAGCCACTTTTGGCTGCCAGCCTGCTTCAGTTTCCCTGGGTGGGGGCTAGGGTGCCTAAATGACAGTACCTCTCCCACCCCCCACAAAAACCAGCGACCACGACGTGGGTCTCCTTCCCCAAACAACCTAAGCACAAGGGAAAATACAAATCAAAGCAACCACAAGAAATTAAAACTCTCTGTAGGCATTACATTTAAACTGAAAATAAAAATAAAATTCCCAAAGTGTAACGAATACGTGAATGACTTAGAGCTTTCAATATCTGCACGGGCAGGGTGCTGAACTGGGTTATCGCACCTATTCACAGAGCCAGACATAGAGATCCAGACCCGGGTCCCGGCCATTGGAGGCCCAGAGCGGGGTCGGAGTCCAGCGTCCCCCGCAATACAACACAGCGATGTCTTTGTTGCCTGCTAGGCAAGGCCTGGTTTGCGGCCGGCCGCTCTCCTCCGGCCCTGGGGCCGCCAGAAACTCCAGTGGCCTCAGCTGTTGGAAGGGGCGCCGGTCTCCGCGGCCGGCCCGGCGGAGCCCCGAGCCTGCGTGCCCGGCGGGCGGGTGCGGGGCGCTCACGCAGCCAGGCCGCAGGGCGCAGCCATCGCGCCGCTCCCGCGCTGGGCGCCGGTTCCGGCTGGCTGCAGGGCCAAGTTCTCGCCCAGCCCGAGCCAGCCTCCGCGTGGCCTCCCACGCCCCCGGGCCTGGGGAGCCTGCGGGCAAGCTCGCCCTCCTCCCGGGCCGAGGGTGAGGCGTCAAGGTGCATCTCGGGTGGCTTCCTGACCCGCGGGCGGCGGCCAGCTCGCAACTCTAAGAGGGCAGGGGCGCGGAGCAGTGCCCACGCAAGGGCGCGTTCTCGGAGCAGCAGGCGCCTGGGACGGGCATGCAGGCCTGGGCTGCGAGGCAGCTGGAGCTTTGAGTTACCCTGGTTCTCCGTCCTCTGCCTGCCAGGATCCCGCTTCCACCGAAAGAGCCAGGGGCCGTGAAAGGAGAGCCGCGGGATGGAGGCCCTGCGCCTCGGGTGGACTCCCGCACCCATTAGCATCCCTTTCCAAGATAAACACAAAAAGACCCTTCCACCTCCACCCCTGGCTGGCCAAGTACCCAACCCAAAGGATGGGGCGGTCTAGGAGTCTGTGGGGTCCTGGAGGAAGCCTTTCAGGTTGGGTGTGAGGGGGTCCTGTGGTGCGCTGAGGCCCATCATCTTGGTGGTGGTGCTTATGCAGTGGGCAGGAGAAACACAGAAGCGGCCTCCATTTTGAAGTCAGAGTAGGCAGAACAGTGAGCCCCTGCTCCCAGCCTGGTGTTGGCAGAAGCAGCAGACGGTTCCCCAGGGGACTGTGGAGGGCCCTACTGTATTTCTGCAAGGTGCAACTACTTGTCAGGTTTTTCTTGACCCTTTAGCACTCACTTTCCAATGCAACCCAGCCACGGAACCCAGGGAGTGTGTGTGTGTGTGGGGAGTCTGAGTAAGTTAAGAAGGGCCTCTGACCACCAGTCACACTGTCCTGCCCACTAGAAAAAGCTTGTAGATCACCCCACTGTAGTTACATCCTCCTTCCCTGAAGAAATATTTCTGGAGACCCTGCAGGGTGTTTTCAGTGTTCCAGCACCTCTGATCCTTAGCAATTTTCATACAGATGAGGAAATTGACCGAGAGACAAAGGAAGTAGTTCAGGTCCAAAGGGCTTCAAGGTCCGCATTCTAAACCCACCCTGCTCATCTCCATCCCCCTACTTCTGTCCTCCTATTTCTTAGCCCAAAGGCCTCTCTCAACCAATCTGACACCCTGGGGGTGAGCTCCAGGCAGCTGATGGCGGAAAGAAGGGGGGCTGAAAAGGCCCAGTGGGAGTTGGGGAACCCATTCTTCTGAGGAAGCCCTGCCCCAACAGCAGCTGGAGCTGAAAAGCACCCTTTAATGGCCTCCTTCCCAGGCACGTTGGGAGGATGCTGTCTCGGAGATCAAGAGAAAAATGTGGGAGGCATATTTATTTATTTTGAGCTAAACAAGCTTCCCTTCCCCAGTGAGAGGTCTGTTTCACTTATTAAAGTCTTCACCCGGAGCCTTGGTGAGGCTCCCTCTGACTGGCACTGGTGACCCTGGCTAGGAGGGATTAGTGGGACATGATGTCCTGGCCTGCAATAACATCCTTGTCACTAAGTGGGGAAGGGCAGAAGGATTGTGAGGGCTGTTATCTGCCTTCCATTTCTGTCAGGTGTATAAATATATCTGCTGTGTTCCACAGCTAACATTTCCATTAAAATTCACAATTGCAATAGTATCACTGTGTATACACATATTTACAAACGTACACCCCAGAAGTATACAGGCTGCCCCACATATGGGGAACTCCATCTCTGACTGGCTTTGATGGCCCCACACCATAGGATCACTTTTGACTCCAATCTTAGGAGTATATGATGGAGATTTCACTGACATCTGTATGCAAAAGTTATTTGCTCTACACAAAGGTTAACAGAATGGTGGGGGTTACTAGTTGGGCTCAGAACCAACTGTGAGGTGTGGGAGACATATGCCACAAGTGGAGTCTTACCCTGGGAGCAGGTGATCTTCAGAGGCTGCATCTGCATCTCTACTGGAGGCTTACTTCTTGCACTCAGAACACCCCTTCCATTCCTCCATCCCTCATCCAGTCAACTGACTGGAATATAATTCAATTCCAAAGACCCAAGAGGACCACACACCTGCTGAATCCCTAGTGGTATAAATGCCTCAACCCTTGCCAACTCCCTTAGACTGTGGTCATCTAATCTGGGGGCGAATGCTTTTGAGGAGTATTTTCCTAGAGTTCTTGTGTTCCAGACAGCTACCCCTGTCTTTAGGTTTAAAGTGTCCATGCTTTGCCCTAGCCTTGTCTCTTGTCACACTCTGTGGCTTCAGGGTCATTGCACCACACCCAGCCAAGGTATTCCAGAACACAGGTAACAGAATTTTCCCCAGGCTGAAGACTAGGAAATCAGTTATAGCTGGCCAGAGGGCTTCCAGAGAAGCACATCGGAAGAAGCTGTTAGGAGGCAATAAGAGGAAGCCAAGGGAGAGGATCCCGGTGACAGTGGGCTTCAGGGTGGTGGGGAACAGCAGACCTAAGGCCTGGGATCACGCTAAGGGCAGGGCCCTTGTGTCTTAGTGAGGCCCAGATCCAGGACTTGGGTAACTTGGTCTGGCCTTGTGATGTTAGCAGGAGAGTGCTGGAAAGGTAAATTTGGTGCATAGACATGGCCAGGAAAAAAAAAAAAAAGAGGATGGGGAGGACGGAGGGAGCAAAAGAAGGCACCTGGCAGCCTGGCCAGAGGAGCTCCTGGAGCCCGTCGGGCCCTGGCAACATAGGAGGAAGGAGCCGGGTCAGCTGAGCTGGGGAGGGGGATGCCAAACACTCTACTTTTCGCGAAGTGTGTGAAAAGCCTGATGCCCAGAAGCAAGGCTGGGCAGAGGCCCCTGGGGCCTGGGTTCCCAACCTGGTCCCTCCATTCCCTGTCCCTGCGGAGTAGTGAGATCTTTTCTTTGCTCTTGCCCTGAGACACACGAGGCAGAGGCCGGCTCTACAGCATCCTGCTTCCCCGATCCATTTCTGTTCCTTCTACAGTAAGCAGTTCGGACGGGGTTAGGGAGAGGACACAGGCCCAAGAGGTTATGCTATAGGGAGTACAAATAAGGACTTCTTCCTGCCTTTGCTTTGCTTTGCCCCCTGCATTCAACTATGTCCAGTACACAATAGACACACATCAACATTTGCTGAATGCACGGCTGAATGAATGAACTAATATAAGAATTGAGCGGCGGAGATTGCAGAAGGCCAGAAGCCCCCGGAGGGGGGCGGAGTAGGGGCCCAGTGACTGAGAGCCGGTTGTCCCCTTACCTCGTACCAGGATGCGGCGGCAGTGGTCCGTTTCGCCCGGTCCGGGCTGCCCGTCGCTGTCCGCGCCGCTCTCCCTGGAGCCCGCCGGGCTGGAGGCCGAGGTCCCGGCAACCTCCCCTGGGCTTCTGCCACCCCCATCAACTGGCAAGTCCCCCGCTCCGCCGTGGTCCCCGTTGCGTCCACTGCCGCTACCAGGCTCTGCCCGGCGCGCGGGGCCGCGGTCGCGCTCGGCGCCCCCATCTCCCATGCTGGTGGCCTCTGCCTCTCGCGCCGCAGCCAGGCCAGCGGACAGCCTGCTCCCCGCCAATCGCCCCTCGCCAATCGCCCCTCCCCACGGCCACCTCTTCCTCCGGCCCCGCCCCTTTCTCACGCTCCTCCCCTCCGTGCCGATTGGCCGCCAGTCTGGGTTCTCCGCCCCAGCCGCTGCTGGGGCTCCGCGCGCCAGGGGAGGAGAGAGGGAGGGAGGAAGAAGAGGAGGAGGTTACTTGGCCGCTCCCGCTGGGGTCCTGCTGGGTTCAGAGCCCAGCAGAGGGAAGCCGGAGCGGCCCATCACCCCTCACCCTCTAAAGTCCAGCAACCTTCCCGCCCCATCCTTCCGGGCTCTTCTCGCCGCTCCCCCGTCCCCAGGGAAGCGCAGCTAGCTCTGCGCTCCCGCCGCTTCCTCCGGATCAATACCAAGTGCGCGAGGAAGGCGACCCCGGAGAGACCAAGCCGAGAACAGGAGGTTGGCCTTGCTCCCGCACTTGGCGGGGTGGGGTGGGTGGGGAATGGGGGCTCAGGCCAGGGGTTCCATCCACGTCCACACCGCATTCAAGAAAACCGAACGCGAGCCCCTTCCTAGAGTCCTGAGAGCAAGACCGTGAACCGGGCGAGTGAGTCCCCTCAGCTGAGGCTAGGAGGCCGACATACTGTCCCTGCTAGCCTTGGCAGGGATGGGCAGCAGACGTGCAAGCAGACGTCCCCGTCCCGGGGCCAGGAGCAAACGCCCGCTTCTCCAGCAGCTCTAAGGCTCCGACTCCAGGGGACTGCCCCTAGAGACTGGGACCGAGCTCTGGTACTTCCTTGGACTTTCTCTTGAGGACTTCCTCCTCTCTCGGTGCCTCCTACTCCCACCGCTCTACGCCGCGATGCTGAGAGGGCACGAACCTAGGGCCGGCGTGGGAGGCTGGCCAGGTCGGGCAGTGAGAACCTGAGCAGCCACGGGCCCTGGGCGCCGAGCTAGGACCCCTGAGGCGTCCGCTTCGCCGCGCATTTCTGGAGATTCTGGGTTCTCTCTAGACAGCACCAGATGTGTGAACCACACTTCCCAGTCTTTGTCTGTCTTACAGAGGCCCTGGAGGGAGAGGGAAGGGGAATGGGTGCAAGTGTGTGTGTGTGTGTGTGTGTGTGTGTGTGCTTCCCTCCCCGCGCGTGCGTGTGTCCAGAGGGTCTATGGCTCCTCTCCTAAAGTTTCCTTCCTTCTGTCACCTGCAGGATTGGGATAAGTCAAATGGTGCTTCAGTTGGTCCCAAAATCTGGTTGAGGCAGTCTGTGTGTATGACGTTGTGGATATGCTTATGTAAGAACCCATGGCAGAACTGGATGGCCCTGGTGAGGCTTCTTGACTCTTGTGAGGTGTGAGCAGCTGTGTGGATGCTAGTCAGTGCGTTAGCTGTGTCCATTGTGTGCGAGCACTAGGCTATGTGCACTGTCGAATTACAAGTGTCCCTAGTCAAAAGAGACTCTAGTGTATAATAAAGTGTTGTGTGTGGAAAAAAAAAATAAGAGACTGGTGATTCCTGTAAGGGCTTGGAAAAGAAAAGGACAGAGGGGCAAAGGAAAATCATGCTGGCTTGTGCTAGGAAAGAAAGAAGAAAGGGGGCTGGAGAGATGGCCTAGTGGTTAAGTGCTTACCTGTGAAGCCTAAGGACCCTAGTTCGAGGCTTGATTCCCCAGGACCCACATAAGCCAGATGCACAAGGTGGAGTTCGTTGGCAGTGGCTGGAGGCCCTGGCACGCCCATTCTTTCTCTCTTTCTCTTCTCTCTTCTCTCTCTCTCTCTCTCTCCCTCCTTCTCTCTCTCGCTCTCAAATAAATAAATTAAAAATACGCATTTTTTTTAAAAAAAGAGAAAGGGAGGAAGAAGAAAGGCAGGGAGGACTAAGTGTAGGTGCTGAGAGTTCATGTCACTCTAGTTGTGAGGCTGTTGGAGTGTGAGTGTGTGTTGTAGGGAGGACAATTATGGGAGAACTTTACAGAGTTTTAAGGATGGTCTTGAGGAAATTGACCCAGTGGGACACAGCTTAGCTGAGGAGACTCTGATGGCCATGGGCAGTGTGGTCCCAGCCCTACACTTGACCCCTCCTGGCCTGGCCCCTGGAAGCCAGTGTCATTTACCCTTCAGTAGGGTAAGGGCTGGGTCACTTCACCCCAGCTACCAGCACTCTGCATTTCAGTGCCAGTAAGACGTATCAAGTATAGAAAAATACAAGTGGAATAAACAGACACTTGGCTCAACCTCCCCACCCCCAGCTTCCCAGCGTCTGTAGTTCCACCAGCCCATAGGCATCATTGGTTTTTGTGCAAACAAAAGTGGAGCGGCACCTGTCGGGCTTCACAGGACTCTTGTTTTCACCGATTTAAAATTTTCATTTCACTAATGGCATTGTTCCGTGCCAGGAAGTTAAATTCTCAATCCCAGCGTCGTCTTCTGGGGTCTGTGGCCTTATGAGCCAGACCATTCTTCCAGGGGAGATCAGTGGCTTCGCTCAGAGTCCCAAGGGACTAAGATTTAGAGGTCTGGGTCGCTCGGGGGTCCCTGGTGGCCCGAGAACCCTGTAGGGCTAGCGCATGTGGACACTCGGGTGTTCCCAGACTTCTTTCTCCGGTGCCTTCTGGTCTTACTTTTTTTAAAAATTATTTTAAAAATTTTATTTGTTTACTTATTTATGAGAGAAAAAGGCGGGGGGGGGGATCGGGAGAGAATTGGTACCTAAAGCCGTGTCTTCGAGGGATGGGGACTGGAGCAGAAGTGAGCAGAAGTGAGCGCGGGAGTGAAGTCCGGGAGTTGCCACGTGCCTGCGGCCCCTGGTGTGGGTCTGGGCGCGCTCGGGTGGGTTCCGGGTCTCCTCGCCAAAACTTCCAGGCAGTCTGCACAGTTGCTCCAACTTAGGCTTTGAACTCAAAGCCATCTGGGAACCGGAGCGCTCCCAGCATGTTGCTGGTGGTCGGTTTCTGCGCCGAGGAAGCTGGCCTTTCTGGCGCCATTAGCATGTCCTTCCATCCTGGGATTCTGCAACCCGCCGCGCTGCTTCTGCGGGTCCTGGGAGAGGGTACTTTAGGGCCAGAGGACCACCATTTGGCTAGGGCGAATGGCTGCGCGAGGCTGGGGATGTTGTTGGTGGTCCTCTTCCGAACGCGTCCTGAGGAGGGAGGCGCCCGCAGGGGTCCCTCCAGCCCGGCGTTCCGAGGCGAAGCAGCTGGAGGTGTAGTAGTCCGCTTGGCGCGAATTCGCAGGGCTAGGGATTCCTCATCCAGCAGAGGCGGCCAGAAGGCTAAGATCCTATCCTACAGCACTTACTTTCGCCATCTGTCTCCACCTGCAGACATCCCAACCCGGCCAAGACCCTAAGGGACCCATAGAGGAGAGGTGGGGTGAAGTGCCCAGCCTTTCCCTACTCCCCAGCAGGTAGGAGGCAGGACGGTAGCCTAAAACTCAGTAACGTTAGCCCTGCTGAAGCTCCAGTGTGGACAGCCCCTCAGGTGCTGCCCATTGGCCCTTCCTAGGTTCCCCAGGACCACAGGCCAAGGGCACCTCCATGTTGGTTATCAGTTTCGCTTTGCCTCCGCCTATGTGGAAGAAATAGTGAGGTTCCGGCTGGCTGCTGCTCTGGATGGGGGAGGTGAGCTCTCTGCCATCTTTTTCTTTGGCTGGTCAGTATGTGGATGGACTTCTTTTCCCCAGCTTCAATGATGCTGAGAGCTGAGCCCTGGCTATCGTTGAACAAATAGCTCCCTCCTCCACAAGCTGGAGTGAGCCTCTCTAGGTGAGAAGTATTAGTCTGGTCTGGTGCGAGGCTACAAAAGTGTGTGTGCTGTGGGGAGAGGTGGAAAGCAAAGCCTCGCCTGGTCTTCCAGCTCCACTCAAGTACTTCTCTACAGAGCCAGCACCGCAGCCCTAACGGCTAGAATCTTTAAGGCGCTCAGAACCTGTATCTGCTGGTTCTTTCCTCATAAGTATCTCTCCTTTATATGTGCCCACAGTTGTGTCTGCTAGCTCTCCAGATCTAGACCTGGACCCAGTTCAGCCCATTTCCTTCTTGCTGTTTCCTCTTGTTGGAGGCCCCGTTCCCGGTAGTCCACAGCGTGAGCTGTCCTTGCAGCTGCTGTCCTGATGCTTTCCAGCCCTCCACCACCACCTCCTCTGAGCTAACCTCACCCCGTTTACCCTCTGCCTGTCTCTCTCCTGGTTTGGGGGCCCTCTCAAAGGTCCCGGAGAGGCCTTGAGCACCACCTGCTTTGTCCCTACATAATACAGGGCCAGGTCCATCACCACTGGGAGTTCCTCAATCTAGGAGCTTGGGATGAGTAGGGAGCATGCAGAGCTGCAGAAAGAGGCATGTCCTCCTATTCCTTGCTATGGAAGGTCCCACTCACTCCACCCCACGGAGAGAAGATGACATGCCATTGAGATTTTTATTTTATTTTATTTAAAAAAATTTTTTTTTGATTTTTTGAGGTAGGGTCTCACTGTAGCCCAGGCTGACCTGGAATTCACTATGGAGCCTCAGGGTGGCCTCGAACTCACGGTGATCCTCCTACCTCTGCCTCCCAAGTGCTGGGATTAAAGGCATGCGCCACCACGCCCGGCTCACCATTGAGATTTTTAAAAAGTATTAACTAAAAAAATATTAACTCTGGGAATTAATTTTTCTGGGAACCAGCCGTATTCTCAATACCATCATTACTTTGAACTGCCTCAAGATCATATATCTTCTTTTGGTTTGTTTGTTTGTCTTTTGAGGCAGGGTCTCACTCTAGCCTAGGCTCACCTGGAATTCACTATGTAGTCTTAGGATGGCCTTGAACTTAGGATGGCAATCCTTCTACCTCTGCCTCCCAAATGCTGGTATTAAAGGCGTGCACCACTGTGCCCGGCATATATCTTCTTTTTTATATTATTTATTTTGTTTTTATCTTCATATAGATTGATGAATTCTGTGTTGAAAGAGGATGTATTTTTTTAAGTCTTTGCCCACTAGTTCAATAAACACACGCACATATACTCCACCATTTTTTAACAATGGACATTATTTTCTAAAACAAGCATTTATTCCGAGAACAGTAGCAGTGCTAGAAGGGCAGCCTCAGCAATGAGCTTGCGGGCAAGTCCTTATGGTGGCAGGAGAGATGCTGGGGACTCCTCAAATTCTGGTGCTTAGACTCTGGATTGCTGGCTGTCTGCAGGCTCGCTAACACATTTTCGTAGCATGAGATGACATGATAGAAGCATGTGTGTGACTCTGTGGTTCTGCAGGGAGCTGCACCTTTGTGCTGTAGGACCCTGAGGGTTGGCAAGGAATAGGAGAGGTCACTTCTGAGGCAGTAGAGGAAACCCAGGTCACCTAGGCTAGGGCTGACTGGTCCTGGGGAGATGCCAGGGACTCCAGCCAACATGTGACCTCTGAATGCACCATCTGTGCTGCTTCTCTTTTTGTTTTGTTTTTTTGAGGTAGGGTCTCACTCTAGCCCAAGCAGACCTGGAATTCGCTATGTGGTCTCTGGCTGGCGTGGGGCTCACAGCAATCCTCCTTACCTCTGCTGGGATTAAAGTGCGCCACCATGCCTGGCTGTGTCTTGCTTCTTGGTACTTATCTTTTGTTGGTCTTTGTCTACAGAGGTCTTCAGGTGGCCTAAGAATCCTGGAACACAGGACAGGTAGCCTGCCAAGTTGCTGAATCTTTCTTCTAGCATCTCAGATCCAGGTTCCTGGGATGCAGTTTGGAACCCCTTCCTCAGCAGCCTGGACTCCCTCTCCCCTCAGTGCTCTCTCTTGCTTTGCTGTCCCTTCAGCTTCAGCAGACATTCTAGATCCTAGCCTGGTAGTGAGAACTTATAAATGAGCCAGTGACAGTTGCCCATGCCAGGTCTGGCATAAGGTGCTGGCAACCTTCCTGAGCTGTGAAATTCCTGGATCTATTCAAAAGAGCTACCGGAGAGAGGCTTGCTTGGGCTTGGGATAGTCTGGAAAGAGGGACACATTGGCGACAGTGAGGTCTGACAAAACCCTCCAGGTACCCACAGGCAGGTGCGGAGCAGGCAGCATTGGATTTGGGTTTGGCCTTGACCTGGACCTGGAAGGGTTCCTCATACCCATCCCATGTGAGGTCACCTGAAGGACACAACAAAGCTGCTGGTGCTCAGCTTCAGCACATGTTTACCTTGCAGTTCCTTGAGGATATCCAAGTGTTTCAAAGACATGAGATTGGGACCAAAGTGTGGAGGGTATGGGATGGGGCCCACAGCACTGCTGGAGCAAAGATAGAGAGATGGTTGCTTCAGCTGGGTTAGAAGAATAGGAGAGGCTAGGGGCCTGGGGCTGAAAGACTCCTCCAGAGCTGTTTGTGCTTCCTCCTTTTCCCTCTAGCTTCTTGGCCACTCTTCTTTTTAAAAATTTAATTTATGAGAGAAAGAGAAGGAGGGAGGGAGAGAGAGAGAATGTGTGTGTGTGTGTGTGTGTGTGTGTGTGTGTGTGTGTGTGTCTGTACCAGGGCTTCTTGCCACTGAAAACAAACTATAGATGAATGTACAGCTTTGTCCATCTGGCTTTACCTGGGTACTGGGGAATCAAACCTATATTGGCAGGCTTTGCAAATGAGTGCCTTTAACCACTGAGCAATCTCTCTCTGTCCCCATGTTGCTTCTTTTTTTTATTTAATTAACAATTTTATTGAGATATAAGTCACATATGAGATAGTTCATGCTGCATAGTTTGGTGGGTTTTAGTATATTCACCATCAACACCATCAATTTTAAAGTGTTTTCACAACCCCCTTCAGCCTTATGCAGCCATTTCTTTCTTTTTTTCTTAATCTCTGAATATGCCTATTCTGGATATTTCCTATAAATGTGTCTTTGTGGCTGGCTTCATGTAGCTTGTTTAAAGGTTCATATGGTGGCATGTATTGGTGCTTCTTCTTATGGCTAATTAATATGCATTGTATGTTACAGAACATTTTATTTTGTTTTTCATTCACCGTTGGTGGATGTTTGGATTATTTCCACCTCTTATATGAGACTGTGCCTTGCTGGTTCTGGGTGTTCAGCCAACAGCTCAGCCAGAAGCAGGGGCTTTTTGGAAGTACTTAGAGGAGCCTGGAGAGGCTCAGAAATGTGTCTGCAGTTACCTTCCAGAAGCCTCCTTTCCAATTTCATTCAATAGGGAGGGCCGTTGAGGCTGGTGGGCGGGTGGGAATTGCAGCATCTGAAGAACACGTCAGTTGTAATTTTGGTGAGAATGAGGACAAATTCTCGCTCTGTTACAACTAGTCACTTGTGGGTTGCTTAGCTTCTGTGCCACAGGGTTCCCATTCATTTGATGGAAATAATGTTAGTACTAACCCCCAAAATTGTTATGATGGGTAACAGGAAAGTACACTGAAGCATATTGTTTAGACTTAAAGCCAACAGCACAGGATAGCACCGTGTTCTCTCTCCTCCTATGACCAAGGTGAGTAAAGGAATGAGGCAGGTAGTGCTGGTTGGCTGTTCAAGGAGGTCAGGGGAAAGGTTTCAATCCATTGGTCCTGAACTTAGATTCCAGAACCTGGACCTCAACTACATGGTGTGCTTGTCCCTGGTGGCGATACAAGAAAAGCTCAACTGGCCACCAAGCCCTGGGACAGGAAATCTGCTTTCAAGGCAGGTGATGTCCGTCCCCTAATGCTGGGTATGTCCCATGAGGTGAAAGGTGCCTGCTGGGGACAGCTCAGTGCAAACTGTGTACACTACTCCTCAATCTATCTTTGGGGAAGAGCTTGGAGACTAGCACAGATGGCTTTTTATGTCTTTCCATATCTTTGGATTTGTGGAGTGTCACAGTTCAAAGGAATTCCATACCCATGGAGAGGCATTTGAATTGGATTTGCAGATGGGTTTTGCTTTGTGCTTCTGTGAAGGATGGCAGCTAGCATTTCCTACCCCATGACTTACCATAGCTTTGCTGTGCCCTCTGCTTCTGTAGGGTCTGTAATTCAAGGTCACCACTCACTTTTCTCCCATCCATGTTCCCAGAGCTGAAGAACCTGCAGCCCTATGGCCCCAAGAAGTGATCATTTGTGACCAGCACCGTGCACTGGGAACGCTTCTGGCTAAGCTTGTGGATTGGGAGCCGCAGAAGCAGCATGTGGTACCCACACCACAGGCCCATGGGTTTTGGGGTCTCCATGTCACCATGTCATCACTGGAGAACACTTTGCAGCCCAGCTTAAGGATCCAGTGGGGTGATGCCTGGAACCCCAGCCTAGGAGTGGTGGTGGATGAATTATCCATGCTTTCCTCCTATCCAGGTACTGAAAGCTGAATGTAGGACCTGTGCATGTTAGTTAGGCAAGTACTCTGTCACTGAGCTACACCCCCGCTCTAATTCTCCATGTCTTGACTCTGGAGCTCAAAGGAACCCTGTGATACCCATGCTGGGTTTATGTGGGACCACTGGAGGGTGTCCGTCTTTTGTCAGAGCCTCCCTGGAGGCTGTAGCTTAAGGAGCCTGTCACAAGATGCCACTGGGAATTTCTGCCCATGAGGAGCAGGAGCTGCTGCCTTCATACTCTGGAGTATATCCTTCCACATAACACATATTCTTGAGCTCCTACACGCCCAGCTATCTGTAGACACTGAGGGACAGTTAGGAGCCAGGAGGATCCAAATCCCCACACTGGCAGTACACACTTCTGCAGAGATAGCTTTCCCCAAGACATCCCGAGTTGATGAGGGCCAATGCTGGGGATCTCAGAGGTGGAGCTGGTATATGAGAGGGGGGCACTCCACCTGGTGGGTCACACAGATAGACACAAGCCAAACCTGGAGTCGAAGCAACGGTTTCCTGCCTCAATCTGAGCAGCTCTGTGAAGACCAGGGAAGAAGTTCGTTTTCTTGGCTCTGTTCAATTGGCTATAGTACAAAACCAACAATTCCAAACAAACATGCAGACCCAGGCCTTGGTAAGAGAGAGAGAGAGAGAGAGAGAGAGAGAGAGAGAGAGAGAGAGAGAGAGAGACAGAGAAAGAGAGAGAGGGAAAGGGAGAGGGAGAGAGAGAGAGAGAGAGAGGTGTTTCTAATTGTGTGTGGTGTAAAATAATTTCACCAACTTGTAAAATATAAACCTATTTTTTTAAAAAATGGAAAGGTGAATCTGAAAGAAGATTCTAGATGGCATAAAGGATTAGAAAATGACAGGTTAGTGTTTCTGTAGGCTCGGCTCCATCCCTAGAAGCTCCAAGTTCTTGCACATGCCGCTTTGAAAATAAGAATGAAGTCACACGCTTCTTGCTGTCGTGGCTGCTAGCCCTCGCCTCGCTAGCCTCGGTGACCACACCACTGCGACAGGAGCGACAGGGGCTCCGGGTGTGGGTGTTACTGAAACTTGCGATCTTTGTGAGGATACAAGGTTTCTTTAACAAGTGAACAGATGTTTGTAACTACAGCGCGGAGTGCGGTCTGCTCGGGGGGCGCGGGGGTCCAGGGGCTCTCGCGTCCGCCCCGCGCTTTCGCGGATCCCGGTGCCCTTCGATCCGCGGGCCCGGAGAGGCCGCGGGGTCAGTGGGAATTAGCGGGCGAGTTGGGGCGGGATTAGCGGGTTCAAAAGCAGGTCAGAGGGAGCTGAAGGTGGCGGCGCTGGAGGTCAAGGTCCTCGGGAGAGGCGGGCTCTCGGATCTTGGGGATGCGCACCCGGAGGCTGCTGCGTGGGGCCCCAAAGGACCGGCCTTCTGCCCAGCAGTATGGGGAGCCCCACGCTCATCTGCGACAATTTTCAGGACGGCAAGACAGGGCTCCCCTACTTTCTTTTAACATTTTAATCCTATTTATTTATATTTATTCGTGGCGGGGTTCCAATCCTCCTGCCTCAGCCTTGCGAATCCAGGGCTCACAGGCGCGAGCTGTGGATCACGGCTTCTTTTCCGTTATCTTTATGGCACTTCTTTCTGCGAGGGAGAGGCGCACAACGGACTTTCCCTTCCACAGCTGTTCTTTTCTTCCTTTGGGCCTGCTGGCGGAGCAAGCCGCGCAGTATGAAAATAAAAATAATCATAGCCCGCCACGTTAATGAGGCATGGCTGGGAGGATAGTAGGGCACACACGCTCCCTGTCCCCAAGAAAGAAAAGTGTGTGGGGGAATCTGAGTCCCGAACTTTAAAAAATGCTTATTTGAGAGAGAGAGAGAGAGAGAGAGAGAGGGAGGGAGAGAGGAAGACAGGGAGGGAGGGGGGAGGGAGGGAGGGATTGAGAGAGAGAGAGAGAGAAAGAGAGAGGGAAAATGGGTGCACCAGGTCCTCTTGACACTGCGAACGAACTCCAGATATATGCGCCACTTTGTGCATCTGGTTATAGCTGGGTACTGGGGAACCGAACCCAGGTTCAGGCTTTGCAAGCAAGCGCCTTTAGCCGCGGAACCAGCTCTTCAATCCCTTAAAAATATTTTTACTAGCGGTGAGTGGTGGTGCCTGCCTTTAATGCCGGCACTCGGGAGGCAGAAGTAGGAGGATCTCTGTGAGTTTGAGGCCACCCTGAGACTACAGGGTGAATTCCAGGTCAACCTGGGCTAAAGCCAGACCCTACGTCCATCCTCCCCCACCAATATTTTATTTATTTATTTGCGAGGAGAGAAAGAGAGACAGAGACACTGACTATGGACACACCAGGGCCTCTTGCCACTGCAAGCGAGCTCCAGAGTCATGTTCCATTTTGTACGTCTGGCCTACGTGGGTAATGGGGAATGGACGGGGCGACGGGCTTTGCAAGTAAGCACCTTTAACTGCTGAGCCGTCTTCCTAGTCCCCTCCCCCCATTTTTGATACTGCATTTATCTAATTGGAGTTGTTTCTCTCGTAAAGCTCTCCTGGATACTCCCCGGGAACAAACTTGGGAACACTGTGACATGCAAAATGGTTGTTGCATTCCGAAATCTCCACCCTGGTGGATATTATGAAAAAAACCTCTCAAAACAGTGGAAGGAGAGCCGGGCGCCCTGCCGGCCGCCAGCTGGAGGTGGCCCCGCCCCAGTCGCCATCTCCAGCGTCCCCACGCTTGGTCAGTCCTCTCCCGGGATTTGCCTCTCGCTTTCCCTCCCCGACGGTGCAGCCGGGGAAACGGGGCTCCAGTGCACGCCCGGGGCGTAGGAAGGCTGGTTTTCGTAGGAGAAGCCCAATCCGCCTCGCTGGAGCGAAGTTTGCAAATTCTGGGGGAGTTGGTGAAGTGGCAGCGGCGGGTAGAGACGCAGGGGGGAGGGGAGCTGGGGTCCGGCCAGGGGAGGGGCGGGGCCTGAGGCTGCCCCCCCCCCGCGCCCCCGGCCCCGCGCAGACCGGATCTCGCCGGATCTTCCCGCAGCGGGTCGGTCCGGGTGCTGAGGGTCCCGGGCTCCTTTCTGCGCTCGGGTCCTGGTGCCCTTGCGGCGAGACGCCCACACGCCTCCGCGGTGCGTGGGTTTTCGCCGCTCCCGGGCCCAGACGTCGCCGGCGGCAGACGCTCCGCCGCGGCTCTCCCGGACCTGCAGTCTGACTGTTGTTATTATTATTATTAACGCACATTCTTGTTTTGCAGGGCTTGCACTCGGCTTTCCTGGGGTCACTACGCACGTGCGGCGAGCTGGTCCCGAAGTGGCGAGCTAGCGGCCGCGCTCCGCGCGCCGCCGCATCCATCGCTGCCCAGACCCGCGCCTCCCTACCGCGCCGGTCCGCTGACCCACCTGCCGGTGGGCGCTCGCGGTCAAGGCTGTTTCACTGCGCTCGGGGGCGAGGCTGGGGAGGAGGCCCGAAGCCGGCGGGGACCTGCCCGAAAAAGCCCAGTAGAACCCCCGGGACGCAGGCCTCAGCGCCTTATGTTTGCGGGAGGCACACACGGATGCTTTTCCAGAGTGAAGCGCACGTGGGGAGTTCAAGGTGACCCCTTGCCACCCCTTCAAATGATTTGGAAACCGAGACCCTCACCATGGGGCATTTGTAGGATTTGAAGAAGTAACTGTATTAATAGAAGTATAATCGCATAGTCATTATTATTATACTTTTTTTTGAAAGGGAATTTACATTTCCTTATTTATAAATACCAATTCTCCTATTAATAAGCAATTCGTTCCCTAAAACACAGTGATTTATTTATTTAGTTATTTTTATGGAGACAGGATTTCACCTAGCCCAGCCAGGCTGGCCTGGAACGCCCTCTGTTTCCACCTCAGGAGTGCTGGGATGACACGTCCGCCACTATTTGTGTCTGTAGAGATAAATTTTAATCTATGAAAGCAATGCATATAGTATTTGGATGAGAATGTATGCATGCATTATATGATTAATTTAAACATTATAAGTCATTCACACATCCGCAGAATAATTAGACTGAAGTGCAGCAGACAAACCCACGCTTACTTCAATCCTTTCTCCAGAGGCTGGCTTGCAGATAGAATGCGCATGTGTAAACTTTCTACGTAGGCTTTTGCAACAATGGTTTAGTCTTTTCCTACTACTCCGCAAACGTACTTTGTAGACTTGGCCCACCACTGGTGAGGTAGAGGAAGGAGGATTAGGAGTCAGGGCCAGCCTCAGCTACATAGTGAATTTGAGGTCAGTCTGGAGACTCTGACTTAAAAAACTAAAAGCAAAATCCCTTTGTAGGCTTCTTAGTGGGTGTAACTTTATCTCATTTTTAATAGTTGTCTAGAATAAATTATATAGGTATTTATTTTATTTCTACTTTAAAAACAACACAATGTGGATATATTGTATATTAAAGTGGAAATAATGCTGAGGTATATTAATTATTTTCACTGGCCCAGGATTTAATCCAACATTAGTCTATCTTCTCTCTTTTTTAGTTGAAAATAATTTTTTTTTGTTTGAGACGTGGTGTCACTCATTGTAGCCCATGTTGACCCCAAATGGCTTATGTAGTTAAGTATGACCTTAAGCTTCTCCATGTTGGGATTATAGGTCTGTGCCTTCGTATCTGGTTTATTCATTGACTTTTTTATTTTTTATTTTTAATTTTTTTATTAATTAGTTTTGTATTCTTCATTGACTTTTCTTTGTCTTTGTTATAGATATTTTTGAAGGAAGCAGGCCAATTATTTTGTTTATATTCTAGTTTTAAAAGTAATCATTTTTTTGAGATGGGGTCTCACTATGTATGTCAGGCTAGCCTGGAATCTACCATCCTCTTGCCTAAGCTACTTATTTTTTATTTTAAGTCATCTGATGCAGAGGAGAGCATTACAAAGAACCTCTCATTGACCTATTTGAGCATAAACTGCTGACATAGGCTTTATTTTGTATTTCTAACAAAGATGTTTTCTCCCATAGTCACAATGCAGTCATGAGAATCAAGCATCCCAGGCTTCTCAGATCCCATGAAGTCTTGCCCACATCCTGTAATGTCTCTCATTATCAGGGGACCCAGGTGACATTATGTTTTGCATTTGATTGTGTCACTGGTCCCTTTTAGTTTGAGATAGTGTCAGTCTCTGGCTGACTTCTGCAGCCAGTTGGCAATGTGAATGTCTCTCACAGACTTGCCTCATTTTCTTGTGATCCAACATAGATTAGGCACCAGTGGCAGAGATGCCTGTGAAGTGATGCTGACTTCTTTCTTTTCAGCGGGATGTGATGCATTTCCATCGGAGAAACTCATGGTTCTTGCCGATAAATTTTTATGTCCCCTTAGTAATTAATGAGTGTTTTATGGGAAAGTACTTTGAGACTATGGAAATATGCTTTTCCTTCCTTCCTTCCTTCGTTCCTTCCTTTTTCCCTCCCTCCCTCCTTCCCTTCCTCCCTCCCTCCCCTCCCTCCCTTCCTTTCTTTCTTTCTTGTTTTCAAGGAAGGGTTTCACTCAAGCTCAGACTGACCTGGAATTCACTATGGAGTCTTAGGGTGGCCTCGAACTCATGGCGATCCTCTTACTTCTGCTGGGATTAAAGGTGTGTGCCCACGCCCATCTGAAATATGATGTTTGTAAACAAACAGTATTGTTCAGGCCAGAAATCAGGTAAAACTTGTTATTGTTATTGTCATTATTTATTTAATTGTCCCAAATGTGGGAGCCCATTAAGGTGGTTAAGTCCCACAAGAGCCCCTTAAGCCCCCATTTTAATGACAGCTTTATTGGGACATAATTTATATGTCATGCAATTAACCTGTTTGAACCAGTCGATGATTGCTAGTAAACTCAGAGCTATATGGCCACCCCTTTGATCAATTTTAGAAAATTTTCATCACCTCACAAAGAAACCCCAGGGCTCAGTGGTAGAGCACTTGCTTAGCATGACAAAGCCCTGGTTTGATCTCCATCCCTAAAAAGAAAATAAATAAAGAAAAAAAAATTCTCATTCTTTTTTGTTATATTTCTGTCATTTTTTGATTATTTCTTTCATTTCTGGTACAAGATCCCTGTACTTCTTATAGTTTTCTGTGCTGTAGCTTAAAAAAAAAGACAGTTGAGTAATTAATGTTGTATGTGTGTGTATGAATGTGTGTGTGGGAGTGTGCCATGGCACATGTGAAAGTCCAAGGACGACCTCAAGGTTTCTGCTCACCTTCTTGGAGACAGGGTCTCTTGCACTGCAGCTGGGAGCTTCAGATTCTCCAGGTGCTGCCCCTCACTCTTAGTTGCCGGGGTTGTAGATGCGTGCACCCCTTTGCATTTTGCTTTACCTGGATGCTGACAGATTGAACCCATGTTGGTAGACTTTGCTTGCAAGCAAGTGTCTTTAACTGCTGATGGCTCTCCAGAGCTGTTGTGTTCTAGCTTTTGGTATAGCCATTCTTTCCTCCAAGGAATCTTGGTTCTCCTAGAAAGCAGGCTCTGGGTTCTAGTTCTTTTAGGGGTGTAGCCACAGCCCCTTTCCCCTCAGTGGGCAGGTATATATAGATGTGCCAAGTTACACATCACAGTTATGTTTATTGAGATCCATAAGTTCACCCAGTGACTCCAGCTTCAACCTGACCATGGGGCTTGTCAATAGTTTTCCTCTTTCTGTGTTTCTAATTCTTTTATCTAGCAACGAGAAAGCAGGTTCCTCTTACCCTCCTCATGTTTACTTGATCAGCCCAGCGCTGAGCCTTTGGATTCCTGTTGCTGCCTGCCTGGTCCATTTGTAAGAGCCCCTTCCCTTGCTTCTGCATGTGGAGGCTTGGGCACCCAGCCCTAACACCGTGCTGTTGGCGCCACCTAATGTTTTTTTTTTTTTTTTTTTTTTTTTTTTTTTTTTTTAAGAGAGGGAGAGAAAGAGAAGGCTTTTTAGGAATACTGTACACAATTAGGGTGTCTCATTAGCCTGGATCTCACCATCAGGCTAGACTGGCTGGGCAGTGAGCCCCAAGGATCTTCCTATTTCTATCACTCCAGTGTTGGGACTACAGGTGGACACCACCATGCTTAGAATTTTTACACGGGGATTGGAGATTGAACTAAGGTCATCATGCTTGTGAGGCAAGCACTTTACTATCTCCTCAGGCCCCCTATGACCTTTGAGTGGACATTTCAGAAAGCTCAAAAGAGAGAACAACTTTGTGTTCCTAAAAATCCATACCCATTACTTCTGACTATGGCATAACTTGTAACCACCCCATCTTATCCCAGGAAAGAGATCCAGGTGGCTCCAACCGTCTATTGGAGAGCTCGCCAGGAAAAAACTCAAGGGATGAAGGCTTTATTTTAGCTTGCAGTTCAAGAATACAGCCCATCTTGGCATGGTGGCAGGACCATGAAACAGCTGGTTGTATTCAGTCCACAACCAGGAAACAGTAATGAATGCTGGTTCTCTCCTTTTGTATTCAGCCCAGGATCTCAGTCCATGGGGTGTTGCCACCCACAGTTAAGGTAGATCTTCTCACCTCAATTAACCTAATCCAGACACTAACTCCCTGACAGACATGCCTAAGAACTTGTCTTCTGGTGATTTTAGAGCCTGTCAAGTTGATAATGTTAACCATCACAGTGGGTATCTGGGCACTTTAAGGTTTTCACTAACACACACAGGAGCACATGATGCTCCCATAACCATCCTTGTTTATATATCTTTGCATTGGTGCCAGAATTTATTTAGATAAATTCCTGCAAGTAGTGCCTTTTAGAACACACATTTGAAGATAATATTTGCCCAGAGGTGACTGTGACAGTGTCTTTTCACTTCAGTGGAGAGCAGGGACCCCCATTAGGGTCAGGAAGCTGGGAAGAAGGAAGGTGCACATGAGAAGTGCACTTGACCTTAGAAGCAGGAGGAGGCATTGCAGCTGGAGGTAGGTGGTGGAGTGTTGCCAGGAGAGAGCTGAGCTCAGGCAAATGGCGGATGGCCTTGACCAGGATGTGTGGGGGTGGGGGGGGGGAGAAGGAGGCCCACAGGAAGTACCTCCAGAGGGAGCCCAAGAAAGGTTGGCTGACAGAAACTGTTTTCTCATTGCATTGCCCCCCCCCCCCCCACCAGTTCCTGACTATGGAGGAGGGCCAGTGGACATTTGACAAACTGAGATTTTACTTCCCACTGGACTGGCAGGATGCAGGTCTGTCATGTATAATTGGGCTAGTTGTACATTGCATAAGGTCGCTGGACTTAGACAGTGGATGAAGATTAACTGGTGCTCACACAGATGTTTCATGGGTTAGATGTCCTGCCTCTGAGCTATAGAGAGAAGACAGTGTTCAAGGGTGATGGCTAATCTCTATTGTCGACTTGATCAGATCAGTAGTCAAGTAAAGGACATGCATGTTGGGCAGGTCTATGACTGCATTTCCATGAAGGAGGAACTTGAGGAGGAAAGATTCTTCTGAAGATTGGGGAAGATCCAACTCTTCCAGTGGCAACCTATAAAAAGAGTTTCCGGAGGGGGGAGGACAGTGCTTTTGCCTGGATGCTTTTGTTGCTTGTTAGCAATAGCATCTACCCTGTGGCTGCCATCCTTCACTGACATTGGAGCCCAGCGTCTTCAGCCTTCCAATATGGAGGGAAAGACTACCAGCAGAATCTTCCAGGCCTTCAGTACCCATTTGTGGGCTGAGCAGCTACCAGGTTCTTAGCCTCTTCAGCCTGCCCAGGCAATCTAATGAACTCCCTTTGGAACATATAGTCACTCTATCAGTTCTGTTCTCTAGAGAACCCTATCAATATACTAAGCCTCCCTGACCCCAGAACAGCCAGCTAGTGGATGTCCTCCTGAGGCAGCCCTGTCTCCCAGGGCAGATACCACCCCACACCGCTTGGTCTGAATAGGGCTGCAGGTTGAGGCAACAGAACAGAAATTCCAACTGCTTTCTTTGGGAGTGGGGAGAGTGGAGAGGGCCAATAGGAAAAGATGTGTCCCTAGCCACAGTGACAGATACAAGTTCAGACAGAGACACAGAGCAGGTTGGCTGGGAGAACAGCCTTTCATTCAGCAAAAGTCAGGCTCTAGGGTGTTGACCTGGACAGGGACTAAGGTGCTGATTTGGCCAGAGGTCTGGGCCAGGGCTGAGGGGCAGTGTGTAATTGATAATGGAATCCCACTCAGATCTCTTGGCTCCACACCAGCTCCCTGAATTGCCACCTTGGTTGGACATGGTGTTGGGCCCTGGCAAGGTCAATTGACTGGCAGGCACTGTCCACCAAGAGCGCACTGGGATTCAGAGAACTTTTCCCATCCTGTGACAGAAATCCCCTTCTGGGTAGAGAGCCCAAGAATATTTCCCATACGTGCCTAAGGAAACCTGTGCAAAGACAGATGCTGTTGTTCAGCTGTTTCCTCAGGACTGAGATGCTCCCTCCAAGGAGGGAGGCTCATACTACCCAGGAAGCTCAGGAAATCTACAAAACTCAAGAAGTTCAGAAAGGTACAAGGTTGAAGTTGTAATCAGGGGCTGGGGACATGGATCAATGGCAAATTGCTTGCAGAGCAAGCATGAGGACCTGAGTTTGAATCTCTAGCACCCGCACAAAAACTGTGTATGTTAGTGTGAGCTTACCAGTGCTGGGGAGGTGGAACCAGGCCGATCTCTGTACTGGTGAAGCTTAAATGGTGAGCTCCAGGTTCAGTGAAAGACCCTGTTCCCCCAAATAAGGTCAAGAGCAATTGAGGAAGGCAGCAGATACTGCCTTCTGGCCTCTACACACACATACACACCCATGTACCCTCCCTCCCTCCCCCTACACAACAGTAAACAATTGCTGAGGAGTGGAGAAGAGATTCTGAGCTCCAGGAATGTAGCTACCCTTGAGTCACTCCCACCTGCGAATAACCCCTCACTCATGCTTCTGCAAGTAACCCCAGTTAGATTTACCAATTAGGTTTAGGTAGATTTGTTTCTTTGATCTGTCATTGGAACCCAACTTGGGGTGAATAGACTGATTTCACCTCTTCGGAGGGAAAGTCTCCTGAAGATGTAGACAGGCAGTTTTGATGCAGCAAGAAAAGTGCTAACGTGCATACTTCTTAAGCCTTCTTATATACTGTCCAATGAGCCCCACTGGCCCATTTACTACATGGGGAAGTCGAGGCTCAGACTGGATAGCCAATTTGCCCAGTCGCCCAGAAAAAAAGCCTGCTTTCAGCATCGCTGCACCAGATGCCCACACATGCTTCAGTTGGGGGGAAATTTCCCTTGAGGTCCGATTTTTTCCTTTCCTCTCCTAGCTGCCTTGCCTGGTGCCAGCCACCTCTCCGGCTTTGCCACTACTATTGGCCACTGTTGGCCAGGGCATCTCCCGGGAGCGGCCGCGTGCTGCCCCCTGCTGGTTGCAAGTGAGCTTTGCAGAGAAGATTCGGCCTGGAGCGGCGTCTCTGCGCAGGCGCTCTAGGTGGTGGACGGCTCCTCTTCGTTCCTTCCCCGCCCTTAGGGGTGGAGATGGTGACGGTGGTGGGTCTGATGATCTCTAACTAAGGGCTGGCTTAGAGGTGGTCGCGTCCCATTTGCCTGGCTGCACCTGCTGTTTTGTTCAGGATGTGCTCTGCCCAATTCTGGGCTAATCTGAGAGCGCTGAGGCGAACTGGACCAAGGACCCTCTTAGACCCCAAAGCCCAGCTGAAGCCTGGTCCATTCCTGAAATACCTCCAGAGCAGTCAGGAGTGCTAGGGGGAGGAAGCATCCCTTTGTAGTACTCTCTGGCAGCTCGTTTTACAAGCCGCTGCTGTGGCCTGCCTTCACCGTTCTCCTCAAGTGATTAGCGGCCATGGGAGTGTCTGTAGGAAACGCAGACAGGGCAAAATGGCACAAGAACACACGTGCACATGTAACTGGGCGTGCAAAGCACAGGCCAGGCTCAGGAGGGTCAGGTTCCAGGGGCAGTGCCTCCCCCCCCCCCCCACCGTCAGCAAGATTTGTAGGATGCCAGGGAGCTGGGCAAGGGTGGGGGAGCTGGCCTGTGTGCATGTGTTTGCTCCAGACTGCCAGCCCTTTCCCCCAGCCTCAGTCTTACATCTCAGCTGGCTGCTGGAGATTAGGTCCTTCCAGCAACAGCTCTTTACTGTTTGCCAGTCCAGGAGGAGCCATTACCTTTCACTGCGCAGAGACCTGTCAACAGGAGCATGCAGTATGTCAGAAAAGTCAGGCCTCTCCTGAGCCCGGCTCCTCTCATGTGCTGAGGCATTAGGTGGGATGGAAGTTCGAGGATGCTGTTCTCACCCTGGTATGCATATGTCACCCCAAATTCATTTGTTGAAACTTTATCACCAATGGGATGGTATTTGGAGGCGGGCCTTTAGGAAGTAATTAGGTTGTAATGGCAGAGCCCTCACAAGTGGGATTTGTGCCCTTATAAAAGGGACCCAAGACACAATTTGTTTATAAGCCAGGAAATGAGTCCTCACCACACACCAAATCTGCAGATGCCTTGGGACTCCCAAGCACCTAGAACCATGAGAAAAATGTCTGTTGTAAGGCATCCAGCCTAGGAGGCATTTTATTTTATCTGAATAGACTAAGACACCTCCTTGAATCTGGTAGACTGATGGTTTCTGTGGTCTGTTTTTTCCATACATGCAAAATTGGAGGGTATGGCCTTTGACTATTCATTCAGTTGTCAACCTGAGTATGAAAGCTCCTAGGTCACTGGCACAGGGTATGGTAGACCGCTCCTTACCCAGGAACTGGAAATGCTAAATATGAGCAAAATAATAGTCAAAGCAAAGAACACAACAGATGTGCTAAATAAAGAATAGATACAGTTGACAAACGGTGCATCAGTTGGAACATCAAATCAGTAAGTTTCCCAGAAGGAATCAGTGAAGGAAAACAAAGAAGGAAACTTGAGCCCAAACTTAAAAAGTGCAGCAGATAGAAGTATGAGTGCCAGGATCCAGGTGTCATAGAAAACCACAAGTCAGAATCATATCCAGGTAATGATTCTGCTTTCCATTGTCAAGTTCCCACTAGCCTTAGACTATAAGAGGGTCTAAACCCTTTTAATTCTCTCTAAATTAATAATGGCTATCCCATTTAACTGGTGCTGACTTTACTCTCCGTTGGAGAATCTGCTTCTTTTTTTCAGATGGGAACTGGACCTGAGGAGATAAACGACCCAGTGCACTCCACCCTGGCCCCAGCTGAAACCACAAAGGAATTGGAGAAATGAGCAAGAATGCTGCACTCTTAGTTAAGCTGATATCAGCACAAGGGTCACGGAGAAAGACACTGAGGACACTCAACACCTACCAAGCCAGAGATCTAGGTGCTCCTAAGTGCCCATCACTGAAGTAGACTTAAAATGTTCCCAGCATGGCTCAGGGAATTTTGTGGAAGAGGGGGCGGAAAGATTGTTAGAGCCACAGGTTGGGACATGTTGCACAGAGACATTGCCTCTCCCCCATAACTGACTGCTGCCCCCGTAATGCATTACCCACAATCCCCATGGGGTTGACCTGCATCCCCAATGAGGAAGGCCTCTTCAGAAAAGGGGAGGGAGGAGGGAAAGGATGGTACCAACATCTGATGTTTACATACAAAATATGGCCATATCTAATAATAAAAATTTTTTAAATAAATAAAATTAAAACAAAAATAATCACAAGGGCAAATACATCTCTGAAGTAATACTGCAGTTAACTTTCATGAAAAGATAGAAAGAGGAACAACCTGAAATTGAAAGGGTTTGTAGCATACCAAATAGTAAGGAAAACTCTCACCCAAACATGTCATCATGAAATTTAAGAAGAACAAAGACAAAGATAAAATCTGAGAAGCTTCCAGAGTGTAATAGTAGATCACCTCAAGTCAGGGTAACACCAGAATTTTCAGTAGTAACATTGATGCAAGGCAGCAGGCAGTGTGATGGTTAATTTCCACTGCCAACTTGATTGGATCCAGAGTCGCCTAGGAAACATATCTGTGAGGGAGTTTGTAGATTAGATTAACTGAAGTGAGAGGACCCACTCTAACTGTGGAGGGCACTAGTTCGTGGGCTGGAGAAATCAGGTTGAGCACCAGCATTCATTTCTCCTTCTTGAATGTGGATATAATGTGCTTCAAACTTCAGTCGCTTCAAGCTCCTGCCACCATGTTTTTCCTATATCCCCTTGAACTGTGGGCCCAAATAAACCCTTTCTATCCTAAGTTTATTCGTGTCAGATATTTTATCAAAGCCACAAGGTCAGTAGCTAATGCAGAATAGCACTTCTACAATATGGAAAGAAAGTCTTTCGGAAAATTTTCTAAAATATTTTTAAATTTATTTATTTTGAGAAGAAGGGGGGAGGGAGGGAAGGAGGGAGGAAGGGAGGGAGAAAGAGAGAAAGAATGAGTGCACCAGGGCCTCTAGCCACTGCAAACAAACTCCAGATGCATGTGCCATCTTGTGTATATGGCTTTATGTGGGCACTAGGGAATCAAACCTGGGTCCTTAGGCTTCTCAGGCAAGAGTCTTAACCACTAAGCCATCTCTCCAGTCCCAGAATTTCAGAGTTTTTATGCAGGCAGATTGTCACTTGAATACAAAGATATAATCAGCATTTTTCTTGCATTTTTATTTAGTGTATGCACAGTGTCTGCAGGTGTGCCCTGTGAACACGCATGTGGAGGCCAGAGGAAAATGTCAGGTGTCTTCTTTTGTTGCTCTTTGGCTTTTGTGGTAGGTTGAATGTGTGTCCCCCACTGACTCAACTTGGATCTCCAGTCACCTGGCTAGAAGAGGTGTCACTGGGGGGCGGATACTGGAGTCCAGCCCTAAGATGTCTGGGGATGGATCTGAATTCCAGCCCAAGGTGTAAGAGAGCAGTGTGAGCTTGGGGGGTCCTGCTTGCTGCCAGTTTTGTGTTTGCTGCTTCTGGAATTTGCTGGTTGATGGTGGGTTTTCTCTCTGCTCGCATTTATGAATGGAAGCAGCATCTTCAACCATTGATGGAACTTCCCCTGGATCTGTAAGCCTGAAATAAAACTCTTCCTCCCCTAAACTGCCAGTTTAATAAAATTCAATACTTCCAGAAAAAAAATCTGTCACTTTCCTCATCTTAAAGATCTTTCTTCTGGGATGAGTCAATTCTTCAGAGAAGGATCTTGCTAGGGAAGGGCTAAGTGGGGTGCTTGAGATGGGATTGGGGATGTCAACATTCAATAACCAAACCCAAATTTCCTTGCTGCTTATAACCACATCAGTAAGTTGGAGTTCATTTTATTTTGTGCTGAGGCTACAGTTCAGAGAATCTTGCATGCTAGGCAAGCACTCTACCACTGGGCTACACTTCCAGCACAGGAAGTTGAACTTTTTTTTTTTTTTGAGGCAGGGTCTCACTCTAGCTCAGGCTGACCTGGAACTCACTAGTCCCAGACTAGCCTTGAACTCACTACGATCTTCCTACCTTTGCCTCCTGAGCGCTGGGATTAAAGGTGTGTGCCACTACAGCTGGCCTGAAATTTTTATAAAAGAATTTTACCAAAGAGTGAAGGAGAACAGCAATAATAAAAACCAAACCAAACCTAGATAGAGTTCTGCATTCTCTGTGGTCAGGTTTCTGCTCCTACCAAGCTGAATTACCTCTTTGGCCCCTCCTGTTTAACAGCCTCCTGACAGGGTTCCCTTAGTCCCAAGGTAAATGAATAAAGTGGACCTGTAGTCTCAAGTCTGACATGCCAGCTGCAGGTATCTGATGTACTGTGCTAAGAACTCTTTTATCCTTTTGATGCATTTTAAATCAAGTTCAAAGATAGAATAATATAATAATCCTGCATGTATTTATTACCCAGATTAAAAATTGGCCTTTCAAAATTGACCTATATCCCTATTGTTCTCCCTCAAAATATTTCCTGTCAATATAACAGTATGTATAAGAAGCAAGCTTTTTTCTTTTGTTTTTGGTATGTGTGTAGTATCTGTTGTGTGTTGTGTATGAATGTGTGTGCCAATGCTTGTGCTCCATGTGTACTCATGAGGCCGGAAGAGAATATTGGATGTCCTCTGTCATGCTTTGACCTTTTTCTTTTTCTTTTTTTTCTTTATTAATTAGTTTTGATTTGACCTTTTTCTGTGAGACAGTCTCTAACTAAACCTGGAGCTGCCATTTTTTAGTTAGACTGGATGACCAGGGTGTGGTGATTTGAATGACATGTTCTCCATAAACCCATGTGCTCTGAATACTTGGTCCCCAGCTGGTGGCAATTTGGGAGATGGAGCCTTGCTGGAGGAGGGGTGTTATTGGGGGTGGGTTTAGGGTGCTATAGCCAGCTCCCCCTTCCTAGAGCTCAGCTCACTCTCCTGCTGTCACAGAGGTGATGTCCAGCCTCTGCTCAGGCCTTGCTTTCCCCTGCCATCATGGAGCTTTGCCTAACAACTGTAAGCCAAATTAAAAAACTTTCCTCTCATCAGCTGTTTTTGGTCAGGTCCTTTGTGCCAGCAGTGAGACGATATCTACAACATAGAGGATTCCAGAGGTCCTGTTATCTCTGCCCCTCCCCATCGTGCTGGGGTTACAGGTGGCTTTTTACATGGGTACTGGGGATTGAACTCACTTCCTCATGGTGGCATAGCAAGAGCTCTTACCTGATGAGACTTTTTTTTTTTCCCCCTGAGGTAGGGTCTGGCTGTAGGCTAGCCTAACCTGGAATTCACTCTGTAATCTTATGCTGGCCTCAAACTCACTACAATCCTCCTACCTATCTATGCCTCCCAAGAGCTGGGATTAAAGGTGTATGCCACCATTTTTTGTTGTTGGTTTTGATTTTTTGAGGTAGGGTTTCACTCTAGCCCAGGTTGACCTGAGAGAGAGCGAGAGCGAGAGAGAACGAGAGAGAGAGAGAGAGAGAAAGAGGCATATAGACAATGGGCATTCCAGGGCCTTCAGTTGCTGCAAATGAACTCCAGATACATGTACCACCTTGTGCATCTGGCTTATGTGGGTCCTTTGGCTTTGCAGGCAAGCGCCTTCACCTCTAAGTCATCTCTCCAGCCCTCTTTCTTTTTCTTGAATGGTTTGAATGGACTGGTATTTCCTCTTGCACATCGGTCAGGAAGCTCTTTCTGCCTGGATGCTTCCTTTTGTGATGGAGAACTTTTGCCCTGCCTATAATAACAACTTCTGAATGTGGTGGCAAGAAGCAGTGCCCTGGTCTTGAATCCCTTTCTGGCAACATACATGTACAGGAGCCCTGTGGATCTGCTGTTCTGTGCACCCCTTTCTTAGGTTCAGTCTAGGTCTAGACTGGTCTGGAAGTTTGAATCTTCACTAAGGGTTGTAACTTCACCAGGAAATGGAGGAACCCTCAGTTGATGTCTCGGGCCACAGGGACTACATGTAACATCAGCTGATGAAAGCACTGCTCTCGTTCATAATCGGAGTGCAGAGAGGACCTTGAAACTTGGCTGCTTGAGTTGAAATGTCAGATTTGCATTTAATCACTTTGTAACATTGAATATATTGCCACATCTCTCTGTACTTTAGTTTTTCCATCTCAAAAATGGGAACATGGCTACGTGACTGCCTCACAGAACAGTTGAAAAGGGGATATGAGTTCATGTGGATACACGGAAGAGGGCAACCCTGACGTAGGTAGGTGTTCACACTGGGCCATTGTTGCTTGGGACTGCCAAGGACCAGGTTGTGTGGAGTCTGTGTCCCAGTGCACACTCTTAGGAAGGCACAGAAAGCAGTGTGGCCCTGCTGTGCCAGGGAGGCCTGGGGATGAGAAGAACCAATGTGTTTCCTGGTCATTCTCAAATCCAGTCAAGTTGACAGTCAAGATTAACCACCACAAGGGAGTGAGGGAGGGGAAGGAGGGGATGGTGAGATTAGACCTGGGAGGAGGAGGGTGATGCCCTCCTGCTTCTCTGGAGAGCTGAGGCACTGTAGGGTTCATATCCAGTTAGCGTGGGGTAGGAGAGAGGGTGGCAGAATGTGGGTTGGGAGTTGTTAGAAGTTAAGGCAGAGTAGGGCAGGGCTGTTGACAGAAGGGAGCAGGGCTTAGACTTTCTTCTAAGAATGGTGTGTGTGTGTGTGTGTAGGCGGTTGTGAAGCCAGGAGTAGAGTCTCATTTGTTTTGGAGCCTTCCTCTGAATGCTGTGTGAAAAATGGGTAGAAGGCAAGGCTAGGGCTGGGAGACCTGGGCTAGAGCCTTTCTCCTGCAAATGGAATTGCTACATGGAGAGCAGAGTGTGTGGACTGGAGGAGGCTGACAGGCAGGATCTGCTCATTAGAGGGTGAGGGGTGTGAAGGGATTTTGAAGAGTCTTGGAATGGGATCCTATCGGAATGAAGTCTTTGCTGAGATAATTAAGGTGAAGGTGAAGATGAGCTGGAACTGGATCGGGTCAAGCCCTAAGTCTAGAGTGTGTTCTTTTTTTAAACCAGAGCATTTATTATGATTGACAGCTGAAATTCTCAAGATGAGCTGGATGCTGCAGCAGCTGCCTGCTTGGGTTTAGATGTTCCCTCAAGGAATCCATGCCTGAATTTCCGAAAGACAATTTTCAGGTGCCTCATTCACCCAGTTCCAGTAGTGTTTCGCCTCTTAGCCTTGGTACTCCAGTTATAGTTTCTCTTGTGTTTGGTAGGGTAGCCACACTTGCCATAGGTCGACTTCTGAAGGTGATAGGCCTTAGAGCCACAGCGGCGGCACAGGGTGTGCATCTTATTGTGACGCTTTCCAACTCACAGCGTTCCCTTCATCATCTTGCTTCTGCTACTGAGACCAAAGACGTCTTTAAAGAATCTTTTATATATTTGAGAGCTTCCTGCCACTACAAACCCAAGACACACACATCTGGCTTTCTGGAGGAACTTGGGATTGAATCCAGGGCCTGTGCAGGCAAAGCGCATGCTCTACCACTGAACTACACCTGCTGTTTTTTAAAAACCATTTTTTATTTTTATTTATTTATTTGAGAGACAGAGAGAATGGGCATGCCAGGGCCTCCAACCGCTGCAAACTAACTCCAGATGCCTGTATCAACTTGTGAATATGGCTTATGTGGGTTCTGGGGAATCGAACCTGGGTCCTTTGGATTTGTAGGCAAGCGCCTTAACTGTTAAGCCATCTCTCTAGCCCGAGCCTCATATAAAGGCTTGGCTAATTCAGCAAACCTTGGGATCCAAATTCTGCAACACCCTATAGCTCTAAAGAATTATCAAATCTGTCTCTTAGTGGGGATTTGAGTGACAGCCTGAATCATAGAAGTCGACAGCATACTCTTACCTTCTTGGAGTTCGTATCCTAAGTATGTTGTCTTACGCACACACAGTTGAGCCTTTCTGGCTGATACACAATAACCCAGATGTTGTACATTGTCCAGGAGATGCTCTGTGGCAGAGAGGCAGTCCTCCTCCATTTCTGTAGCTAGGAGGAGTTTGTCCACGTATTTTAGGAGAGTGGCCTGAGGTGTTTCCTTGTGAAAGGCTTGCAAGTCTCCATGAAGAGCCTCTTCAAAGAGGGTGGGGGGATTTTTAAATCCCTGTGGAAGCCTAGTCCAGGTTAGTTGCCCACTGGTGCTTTGATCCAGGTCTTTTCATTCAAAGGCAAAAGATGGGTTGATGTCCCTTTGCCAATGGTAGACTAAAGAAAGTATCTTTTAGGTCCAGCACAGTATATATTTGCCTTTCCAGTGGAATCATACTGAGCAAAGTACAAGGGCTGTCTCGTGGGGCCTTGTGTCTTTGGGAAGGTAGCCACCATAACCTCAGCCATTTTCTTAGCCTATCTATCTTCTGGAGTGTCTCTATTATTATATACCCTGGCAGCAATCTCTATTAACTCTGAAATAAGTTTACCCTCAAAGCCTTCTATTTTCTGAATCTCCTTTCTAATATCTGGTGTAGACTGGGTTACAAAAGCAATGTTAGTAGCTCACCTATTCTCAGGGCCCTCAGGATCTATGGGGGACATGTCCTATATGCTTCCTGTAGCCTTTCTAGGAAAGCAGCAGGGGATTCTGTGGGCCCTTGGGTCACTTCACGCACCTTAGAAAAATTTGTAGGGCACCAAGCCAGTGGCTACCTGGAGACCACCCATCAGAGCCTTTTGGATTTTCTCATGTTCCTCTGTGGTGAAGATGGTCTACAAGAGTTGCTGACCTAGTCTTTTCATGTGGGCTGATGGATATAGAAGACTGTCTTGAGCCAAAAATCAAAAGCCACACAGCACAGCACACTTCAGGAACTCCAGCTAGCACACTGTATATCTTTAGATTGAAATCTCAAACCCACCACCACACCTTAAGATCTGCCCAGTGACATCGCCTCCAGCCAGGTGGCTGCAGATGCAAACTACAAACTAATAAAACACTGGATATATTGGGAGCCATCTATTCAAATTACCACACCATATTATTATTAGAAATTTGTAGAGAAAAAGCCTTCCTTAGTATTTAGATCACCAAAAAATCTCTACCTGACAACCAGACTTGCTTTATAATACCAGTATATATACCTTCAGATTTTATACAACTCATTGATTTGAAATAGCTCCTATTAATAAACTCCATGAAATGCACTTTCTATGAATACAGGTAAAACATGACAACCATTTTGGGGATAGTCTTTATCAATACCTCTAACACATTTGGGAACGTTTTTATTAGGAGTAACTGAAGCAAATTTTTGTTTCTATTTTGAAGGAGGCTGTCCTAGAACTCAGGCCAGTTGCCTCCTCCTCTTAAGTAACAGGACATTATAATCTTTTTAAATACCTGGTAAATTATGAGTCACCACCTCAGAGAGAGCTTTGTTTTTAATAATCCTCTATGTAAGTTGAAGTTGACCTAGAACATAAACTCAGTAATTATATTTATGAGATCATGTAACAAAATATAGCTTTGTTTACATAAAATTTTAGCTCACCATAGGCCTTAGTTAAATCAGAGAGAGATAGAAAGGGGCAGATAGAGAAAGAGAATGGGTGCACCAGAGCTGCCAACCACTGCAACTGAACTCCAGATGCATGTGCCACCTTCTGCATCTGGCTTACTGTGGGTCCTGGGGAATCAAACCTGAGTCCTTTGGCTTTGCAGGCAAATGCCTTAACTGCTAAGCCATCTCTCCAGCCCTAAATCTGACTTCTAAAGACAAAAACCAAAAAACCTTGAAATAAATCAAATGCCAACAAAAACTTTAGGAGAGACCTGTTGGACTACTTGGATTAATAAAGAAACAAAAAGGTGTCTATAACAATGTCTTATTTGTTGAAAGCCCAAACAAAAGAGGAAATATCAGGCACAGTTCAAATTAAAATTATGCACTTATTTTTATCAAGCAATTTAAAAGTCACATGGTTTAAAATGTGGAGTCAGGCTATCATATTGGAACCTGCTGTCTCAGCTTCCCAAGTAGCTAGGATAATAGGCCTAGCTCTTTTTTTTTTTTTTTTTTTTTTTTTTTTTTTTTTTTGGTTTTTCGAGGTAAGGTCTCACTCTAGCCCAGGCTGACCTGAATTCACTATGGAGTCTCAGGGTGGCCTTGAACTCACAGCGATCCTCCTACCTCTGCCTCCCGAGTGCTGGGATTAAAGGCATGTGCCACCACGCCCGGCTGGTCTAGCTCATTTTGTTGTTTATCTCTTCTTTTTCCTGACGATCTCTAAAGTGCTTTTTAACCAGTTTTAAAGGAGATTTTCAACAGAATGATTTTGACCCATATCTTCAAAGATGAAGACAAGACAAATGAACACAACACCAAACACAAACATGCTAGCAATAACAGTCCTCCTGATACTGCCACGTGGCTGTCAAACCAAAACTGAACCAGAAACAGACCTCTGTTAGAAATCTCTGAACAGAGCTGAGCCAGAGAAGGTCAAGGGCGGTCTCTTGATCCCTCGTCCAGGGGAATTAATGCTGCATCCAGCTTCCCTCTTGGACCCAGGAAAGCATGCAAAACCAGAAAAAAGGAAAAACAAAAAGAAGACTGGAAAAAAAGCACCTCCCAGGGTTTCTTACCCAATAAAGGAGGGGGCCAGCTGTCCTTGGCAAAAGTTCCCCATCAATGGCTTGCTACTAACTCCAAAACCAGGAACATGCAGACAGATGGAGATATGATTCTTGGACCAAGATTAGGGGTCTTTCCCTGGTTTGGTTACCCCAGAGTCAAGGAGGGAGGTCTTGAAATGTGGATCCTGGATGAGCCCCCAAGATGTTATGGGGTCTGGTGTCACACAAGTAAGACCATTGATCACAGAATGTGAAGCAGTTTTATTGGGTAAAAAAAAAAAAGAAAGAAAAGAAAAAGAAGAAGGTCTGGTATATCAGGTCTGTACCCCAGAGTCGGGAATCTCACGATGCAGCCCCAAACTGTTTGGAGTGTCAGCTTTTATTGGAAGTAACCACATGATGTTTATAGAAAAAAAATAGGATGGTAGTTAACCCATAAATTAGTTACAGGAAGCACCTGGGGGTAACTACCATAAATTAGTTATAGGAAGCATCTGGGGAGGGGGTGTTAGGTAGGCCTGCCACTAGGAGTCTTCCAATGTCCTGCTTATCTGCCCTTAAGGATTTTGCTCAACAATGCAGGCCCAGTGTAATGCTATTCAGACCAACAGAGCCTCCTGTTTATCTACCATCAGCAGAGACTCCTGTTACCCCATCTGCTTGAACAAGTGTTTCATTCTATTATTTTATGAGCTCCTACAAGAAAGTGACTTCTATTTTTTCTCCAATCTAGGTATAAAGAAATGTAGAAAAACACAACATTTTGCTCGCTTTACACTTCCACCTGATTCTCTTCCTCCCTCCTTCACTCTGAATCATGCATTGTGGCTGCTGGCTTCCAGCTTCCTCTAGACCCTAGTTGATGCCTTTTTGAAGGCATCTTGCCAGATGAATCAATGTGTGGTTAATCCCATCTTGACATCTGCTTGTTCTTAATACATCCCCTTTCAAGAACAGACACATTTTTATTTACTTGCCTTTTGTTTTGTTTTGTTTTGTTTTGTTTTGTTTTGTTTTGTTTTGAGGTAGAATCTTACTCTAGCCCAGGCTGACCTGGAACTCACTCTGTAGTACCAGACTGGTCTTGAACTCACAGTGATCCTCCTACCACTCCTAGTGCTTCTGAGTGCTGGGATTAGACATACACCACCATGCCTCATGATTGATTGGTTTTAAGGCAACATCTCACTCTATTGCCCATTCTGGATTAGAGCTCCTGTATTGGCTTCCTGAGTGCTGAGATTATAGGCTCAGGCACCTCACCTAGCATGAGGTCTATTTTAAGCTCTCCCTCCAAGGAACTAAGACAAGATTCCCCACTTTTTACTGAGCTGAGTCTGTAAAAGTTTCCCATGGATTTTTTGGTTTAATTCTCTATGCCTTTACTTTGAATTTGTGGAAATAGTTATCACGGGGAAGTTATAATATCCTTCTCTGATAATTTCGGTTGAGACCACTGGATTATTTTCTTCTCATAATGGGTTTTGTTCTCCAGCCCCTTTACATGCCAGAGAATCTAGGATTAAATGCCAGGTACTTTTCCTTTTGTGACTCTAGATATTTTTGTATATTTATACATTTTTTTCACTTTCATCTGAGTTGCAGGTATGATACTTTATAATAATCAGACCTGCCAACCTAAATATAATAATTAGACCTAAGGTGAGTCTCCAAAGATTAATATTTATTTGTGACTATCTAGGCATTAGGAATGCTTGCCTCAGCAGACACTATGAACATATTCCAAGAGACTGAGCCAAAGAGAAGTCTATAAAGGCAAAACTGAGGAAGATTCTATCAGGTATTCTGAAGCAGCAATCCTTGACCTTGGGAAGTAGTGACAAAAGTGGAATCAGTTGGGAGAGGTTAAACAGAGATTAGCCTGGAAGATGTCTAGGCTGTGTTGGCCTCTGTGGAAGTTAATGGTTCTGGAAGTCTCTTGTGACAGTTAGTACTGCATGCTCACTTTTAAGAATCCTTCCTTCCTACCTCCTGACTTATTTTATTTTCTCTTTGTTTTTTTGAGGTAGGGTCTTGCTCTAGCCTAGGCTGACCTGGAATTCACTTTGTAGTCTCAGGCTGGCTTTGAACTCATTGCAATCCTCTTACCTTTGTCTCTAAAGTGCTGGGATTAAAGGCATACACCACCACACCTGACCCTCCTGGCTTTAAAAAAATTACTTTTTATTTTTTAATGAGTACACATGAAAGCATGTGTATGTGTATTCGCATGTATGACTTCAGGTGCATGTGTGCCACAATGTGTGTAGAGGTCAGAGGACAACTTTTGGGTGTCAGTTCTCACCTTCCACCTTGTTTGAGCAGGGTCTCTCATGATGGCTATTCACTGTTGTTCATAGGACAGCAGGTCCTCGAGCTTCCAGGAAACTCTCCTGTCTCTGATCTGTTCTTGCTGTTAGCATACTGGGGTTACAGAGCTGGTCACAGCTTCCAGCCCTCCTGGCTATATTGACTTTATTTTTGTTAGAGCTGGCACTAGTGACTCCATTTTTTTGTTTTTCAAGGTAGATTCTCACTCTGGCCCAGGCTGACCTGGAATTTACTATATAGTCTCAGAATGGCCTCAAACTCTTGGTGACCCTCCTGCCTCTGCCTTCCGAGTGCTTGGATTAAAGGCGTGTGCCATCATGCCCGGCAAGTGACTCCATTTTGATTCTAACAACTTCCACATTTCCTTCACAGGCCCTCCTGGACGTAGCTGCTGTGACTTCTGAGGTAGTGTTGGTAACTGTCCCGTCTAGGGCTAAGTATCCTCTACAACCCAGGCACAACCTTGCTCAGTGTTTTCCCCAAAGTGCTGTGAATCATGAGTTTCCCAGTCTGGCTGAGGGGAACAGGCTTTGTGAGCTCCATGGTCTCTTCAAAGCCTTCCTGCCTTACATGATCCTCTCACACATGTGCTGAGCAGTGCTCATCAAAAACCCAAGAGGAGCCCTGCAGTTCTGGGCCTGTGAGGCTCTCTCCTGACATTCTGGATTCTCAGCTCAGGGACTCTGCCTGGCTCTGCCTGTTCTTCCAGTCTATGGAATTGCTGTCATACATGGACTGATGTCTAAAGTCTTACAAAGCATTGCTTCCTGTATGATGTCAGTTCCCTGAATGGTAGAGCAGCCATACTACTAGTCTATTTTGGCAGAATCTGAATCTTCCTTTAGCCATGCTAGATTTGAAGTAGACCAAGCCAAGCCAGATTTCCTGATGGCTGAGAAGATGCACAGGCCTTCTTGGGAGATTTCTATTCAGCTCATGTGCTCAGGGTCCATACAGCAAATGCATCATTCTTCCCCCATACCATCCAAGCGAGGTAAATATGCACATGGGGGCATGTCTGGTCCTTTGGCTCATAGGGGAGTTCTTAGGGATACCCACCCAATGGGTGACACTCACAGGAAATGGTCTCTGTGCCACCTTGGGCATGTCTTTGGCTTTGGTCAGGGGCCCCAGGACAGGGGCTTCTGGGTAGAGTCACTTTCTTCTCTCCATGACCCCCCCCCCTTAAGGTATGGCTTGGTCTAGGAGCACTAGATAACTCTCTGGCTCAGAGAATTCCCCATCTTCTAGCTGAGGAGGGGTTGGAACTGGAGCACATCAGGGCTGTACAGAGCACATAAAATTTAGGTCAGGCCTCTAACTATTCATCTTAGACTAAAAGTCATAATCCAGGGCTGGGGAGATGGCTCAGTGGTTAAAGGCTTTTGCTTGCAAATTCTGCTAGGCCAGGTTCGATTCCCCAGTATCCACATAAAATCAGACACACTAAGTGGCTCATGTTTCTGAAGTTTGTTTGTAACAGCAAGAACCCTGGCATGCCTAAAATCATAATTGTTCAGTGGTTAAAGGTGCTTAGTCCACAAGTCTACTGACTGGATTTTGGATCTTCTGTACCCATGTGAACCCAGCAATGCCTGCAATCCCCATGTACCTCAACTGTGGGAGCAGAGTCACAAGAGCCTGAAACTTGAGGGCAGCTAGCCTGGCCTTTGCAGAGACACACAGAGAGACCCTGTCTCAAACAAGACGGATGGAGAAAGATCATCAACACCTGAGCTTGTCCTCTGACCTCTGCAATAATGCTGTGGCATGCATGCCCAGACACACAGGTATCATACACACACACACATATACACACATAAATATAAAATAAAATAAAATTCTCATAACCTCACTATAATCCTGAGGAAGCAATTAGATAAATTGAGACTTGGGGACATTTTTCAAGCAACTGGCATTGTCATTGATATAGACTAATATGTTAATATCATGAAAGGAGGTGTGCCATCTCTTTGCCTCAGCATCTTCGACCTTCCTTCTTTCTTCCAGAGTGACACATTCCCTCAGGATACCACTCTTACTGGAATGCTTTCTTGCAGCCACAAAGGTTTACTGTTACTCTCCTGCATATGTCTGTTCAATGCCATTTCCCAGGGAAGTTACTGCAGACAAAGTCAAAGTCAGCTACTCTTTTACTTGCCATAAGCTCCACGCTCTTTCCCTTCATGTTATATCACACAACATGGGATCTACTAGTTTATGTTCTCATCATTGTAAGGGCCCCAGTATATGTCCACACTTGCTCAGGGCTTGGCACACAGGGCTTGGCACCCAAGAAACTTTCTCAGTGGCTTTCTGCTAAGAAGTTCTGACTCCTTAGGAATGTGTCTGATGGTCTGTGTGATGGGTAGGTGGTGGATTGCTCTTTTCATGGCCTGATACATACCCTGGCAGCTCTGGGAAATTAAACTATGGATGGAAACATGAGGTCTAATATTTTGCTCACAAGGTTCCCATTTTTTATGGTTCAAGATCCTTAACTCCGAGCAAGCACAACCAGACATTTTCACCAAACATCCCCCTCCACGGAGCAGCTCTGCTTAGGTTACTACCTGAGCCACACATTTGCGCATAACATTGTCTCATTTTACTTGGACTGTTGAGGTGACAGAGGTTTCCCCAAATAATAATCCAACTGGTGAAAGGCAGAGCCAGGATTCATTCAGTCCCAGGACACACATGGCTTTCCATTGTATTCAACCTGCCTACACATAGAACTTTCCTGGAGACTTATTAAAAATACTGATGTTGAGCCCCAACACTGGTGAGGTCAGACTTTCTGAAGTGGGTGCTGACATTTTTTTTTTTTTCCAGGTAAAGTCTCATATAGCTCAGGTTGGCCTGGAGCTGAGTGAGGCATGAACTTGAACTTATGATACCCCTGCCTCTGCCTCCCAAGTGCTAGGATTATAGGGATGTGCCACCATGCCTGACATACAAATGCTGTATATGGAACCCAGGGCTTCTGCATGCTAGGCAAGCATTATACTGACTGAGCTACATCCCTGACCCTGGGTGCTGGCATTTTTAGATACGTGTTCCTAAGGCTAAGACTACTGCAGAAGGTCCTTGCCTTGTACTTTGCCTCTAAGTCCCAGCTTGGGAAAGGGAGGAGCAGCGTGAGTGAGCAGTTCATGCTGGGCTGACCAGTTAAAAGTTGGGTCTAGCCGGGCATGGTGGCTCACGCTTTTAATCCCAGCACTTGGGAGGCAGAGGTAGTAGGATCACCATGAGTTCGAGGCCACCCTGAGACTACATAGTGAATTCCAGGTCAGCCTGAGCTAGAGTGAGAACCTACCTTGAAAAAAAAAAAAAAAAAAAAAAAAGAAAAAGAAAAAAGAAAAAAGAAAGTTGGGTCTATCATAAAAAAGAGATTTATTTTAAGGAAACAAAAGCATGTAATGACATGGTCTCTGATTTGTGTTTTATTTATTTATTTTGATTTGTGTTTTCAATACAAGTAGTTTGGGTGACGGGGAGCTGGCTCAGCAGTAAAAGATTCTTGTCCATACAGTCTGCCGTGCCAAGTTCAATTCTCCAGCACCCGTGTATATCGTATGCTAGTGTCACATGCATCTGTGAGCCCAAAGCAACAGGAGTTGGAGTCAGGGGAATCAGAAGCTTGAGGGCCAGCTAGTCTGCTGTTCCTCTGTAACCTGGAGATTCATTTACAGTGGCAAGAGACTCTGTGTCAAAGAAGCTAGAGCACAGACACCTTCCAGCTGTCCTCAGACTTCTCATGTGCACCCCCACGAAAAAGAAAGTAAAGTAAAAATAAAAATAAAATGGGACAATGTCATGCTTTATAATACTGTAATTTGTTGTTTTAGGTTTCATATGGGATATAATTTATTTCTCTTGCCTATAAGAAGGTTAAGAATTATCCCAAGGAGCAAGGAATGGTGGCATACACCTCTAGTCCCAGCACTTGGAAGGTGAGGCAGGAGGATCAGTAGTTAAAGGTCATCCTCAGCTATATAGTGAGTTCATTGCCAACTTGGACTACATGAAATCCTATCTGAAAAGATATTTATCCAGGGGCTGGAGAGATGGCTTAGCGATTAAGGCATTTGCCTGCAAAGCCAAAGGACCCAGTTTTAATTCCCTAGGACCCACATTAGCCAGATGCACAAGGGGGTGCATGTGTCTGGAGTTCGTTTGCAGTGGCTAGAGGCCCTGGTGCACCCATTCTCTCTCTCTCCCTCCCTCTTTCTCTGTCAAGTAAATAAGTAAATAAATAAAAATATTTTTTTAAAAAGTAAATTATCCGGGGAGAAGCGGATGTAGTCTCCTACAGGGCAGGGACCATGGGTATTTTGTTAAAGGCCAACATCTCAGCATCTAATAGCTTGTTATACAATGGACAATTGAGGAAGGAAAGGAAACACCACCATCCCTCCCCATGTTTTATTCCCACTAGCTGTATGATGGGAATCACCCAGTCTAGGACACCTGAAAGACAACTGCCACTGCAGGGACATCTCAGGGACAGTGAGAGGCAACAGAAAGTCTAATGTCTGGTAAACAGAGCCAGTACCAGTGCCAGTTCAAGAGCTTGGTGGGGGAAAGAAGTAAGATGGTAAAAGAAACCCAAACAAAAGAAGTGTTAGTGGGAGCACCCCACGTTTACTTTCTGTTACAAAGCAGAGTGGAAATGGAGACAAAAGTTGAAGTAGGGAGAGTCAGGGCAGTGTTGTCTAAAGTGAATACAGTGATTCACTAGAATGAAGGCATTTATTGGGATTATAGTATGTGTACTTTTGTATTTTATAATGGTGTTAGTCTGCAGAGGGCAGAATACTATATTGTGATATTATAATATTGGATGTATTAGGCATAGTTCTGTAGAGGAACAGATCTGATAGAATGTGTATATATATATATGGGACTGGAGTGATAGCTTAGCAGTTAAGGCGCATGCCTGCAAAACCTAAGGACCCAGGTCCAATTCTCCAGGTCCCATGTAAGCACATAGTGGCACATGCATCTGGAGTTTGTTTGCAGTGGCTAGAGGCCCTGGCACACCCATTCTCTCTCTCCCTCTCTGTCTCTAATAAATAAATAATAATAAATCTTGAAAAAAGAATGTATATATATATGTGTGTGTGTGTGTGTGTGTGTGTGTGTGTAAATGCATAATATGTGTAAATGTATATGTTATAAAATGTGTATGTAATAAAGAATATTTATTTTATTGACTTACATGATAGGGCTAGTTAACTTAACGATAGCCATCTGCAGGCCCGCGAGGCAGAGAACCTGGCAGCTGCTCAGTGTACAAAACTGGATGTCTCAACAGTGTTAATCTTTTTTTCCTTTCTTTTAAACTTTATTTTTATTTATTATTTGGGAGGGAGAGAGAGGATGGGCTCACCAGGGCCTCCAGCCACTGCAAACAAACTCCAGATGTGTGCATCCCCTTGTGCATCTGGCTTATGTGGGTCCTGGGGAATCGAACCGAGGTTCTTTGGCTTTGAAGGCAAATGCCTTGACAGCTAAGCTATATCCCCCACCCCCAGCCTTTTGTTTTTCTTTCCTCTTCCTCCTTTGTTTTCTTCACTTTTTGTTTTAGACAGCATGGCCTAGAGCTCACATGTCATCCTGGATGGCCTCTAACCGATGGCAGTCATCTTGCTTGTGCCTCCTGAGTGCTGGGATTACAGGTGTGTCAACCACACCCAGCTCTTTTTGTTGCTCTTTGTTGTTGTCTTTTAAATATTTTTATTTATTTATTTGCAAGGAGAAAGAAAGGGAGAGAGAGAGAATGGGTGCACTGGGCCTCTTGCCACTGCAAACTCCAGACACATGTAACACTTTTGTGCATCCACCTTTATGTGGCTTACTGGGCCTTAACTGCTGAGCCATCTTTCCAGCCCTTTTTTGTTTTATTCTTTTTAATTTTTTTTTTCGAGGTAGGGTCTCACTGTAGCCCAGGCTAACCTGGAATTCACTATGGAGCCTCAGGGTGGCCTTGAACTCATGGCAATCCTCCTACCTCTGCCTCGCAAGTGCTGGGATTAAAGGCGTGCGCCACCACACCCGGCTCTTTATTTATTTATTTTTATTAACAACTTCCATGACTGTAAACAATATCCCATGGTAATGCCCTCCCTCCCCCAACTTTCCCCTTTGAAACTCCATTCTCCATCATATCTATTGATTTGTAGTTTGATTCCATTGTGGTCAGATAGAATGCAAGGAATTATTTCAATTTTCCTTTATTTGTTAAGATTTGCTTTGTGTCCTAATATACTGTCTATTTTAGAGAATGTTCCATGTGCTGCTGAAAAGAATGTGTATTCTGCAGTATTTGGATGAAATGTCCTGTATGTATCTATTAGGTCCATTTGCTCTATGACCTCATTTAACCCAGATGCCTCTCTGTTTATTTTTTGCCGGGATGACCTGTCAATTGATGAGCATGGGGTGTTAAAGTCACCCACTACAACTGTGTTTGGTGTTATCTGTAACTTTAGTTCTAATAGCGTTTGTTTGATGAAGTTGGGAGCCCCCATGTTAGGTGCATATATGTTTAGGATTGTAATGTCCTCCTGTTGGAGTGTGCCTTTAATCAATATAAAGTGACCTTCCTTATCTTTCCTAACTAATGTTGGACTGAAGTCTACTTTGTCAGATATTAGGATAGCAACCCCTGCTTGTTTTCTAGGCCCATTTGCTTGAAACACCTGTTTTTCAACCTTTCACCCTAAGATAGTGTCCATCCTTTTTAGAAAGGTGAGTTTCTTGAAGGCAACAAATTGAAGGATCCTGCTGTTTAACCCAGTCTGCAAACCTACATCTTTTGGTTGGGGCATTGAGGCTGTTGATATTAAGAGATATTATTGAAAGGTATGTATTTATTTTTGCCATTTTTTTGTAGTTCTTCCAGTTTCACCTTTGTTCTCTTGTATTAACTAGCATTTGGGTATGGTTTGTCTTTTCCAGGTTCATTATATGTGTGCTTTTCTTTTTCTTTAGCATGGAGGATTCTTTCAAGTATTTTCTGTACAGCTGGTTTTGTCTTCAAATATTCCTTTAGCCTGCTTTTGTTGTGGAATGTCCTTATTTCTCCATCTATTTGAATGGATAGCTTTGCAGGATAAAGTAACCTTAGTTGACAGTTGTTATCTTTCAGAATTTGGAATACATCACTGCAAGCCCTTCTGGCTTTTAAAGTTTGTGTTGAGTAATCTGCTGTGATTCTGATGGGCTTGCCTTTGTATGTAACTTGATTTTTCTCTGTAATTGCTTTCAATATATTTTCTTTGGTTTGTATGCTTGGTAGTTTAATTATAATATGGCAAGGAGAGGTTCTTTCCAGGTTTTGTCTGTCTGGTGTTCTAAAGGATTCCTGTATCTGCAGTGGCACCTCTTTCCCAATTTGGGGGAAGTTTTCTTCTCTGATTTTGTTGAAAATGCCTATTATACTGTTGGAGTGAAATTCTTCTCCTTTTCCTTTACCCTGAATTCTTTTTTAAAATTATTTATTTATTTATTTGAGAGCGACAGACACAGAGAAAGAGGGAGGGAGGGAGGAGAGAGAGAGAGGGAGAGAGAGAGGAGAGAGAGAGAGAGAGATTGGAGAGTGGGCACGTGCCAGGGCTTCTAGCCACTGCAAATGAACTCCAGATTCATGCGCCCCCTTGTGCATCTGGCTAACATGGGTCCTGGGGAATCGAGCCTTGAACTGGGGTCCTTAGGCTTCACAGGCAAGCGCTTAACTGCTAAGCCATCTCTCCAGCCCTACCCTGAATTCTTATGTTTGACCTTTCCATAGTGTCCTGAATATCTTGAAATTCCCATTCATACTTTCCTGTTAGTTTGTCTTTCTCTTTGCTGCACTGTATTAGATCTGCCACCTGGTCTTCTAGTCTAGATATTCTGTCCTCTCTTTCATTCATTCTGCTGGTGAGATTTTCTACAGAGTTTTAAAAAAATTTTATTGACTGTGTTCCTCATTGCTAGTAATTTTGACTGGTTTTTCTTTATTATTTCTATTTCCTTATTTATGTCTTGTAATGACCTCTTTACTTCATTAAATTGGTTTCCTGTGTATTTGATTCCTTTGATTTCCTCTTTCATTCCTTTGATTTCCTCTTTGACTTCTTTGAGCATATTTATAATCATTCTTTTGAAATCTTTCTCAGGCATTTCCTCTAACTCATTCTCACTAGAGGTAATTTCTTTCATTTTATTTTTTTTCATTTTATTTATTTATTTATTTTGGTTTTTTGAGGTAGGGTCTCATTCTAGCCCAGGCTGACCTGTAATTCACTATGGAGTCTCAGGGTGGCCTCAAACTCACAGGGATTCTCCTACCTCTGCTTCCAAGTGCGGGGATTAAAGGCGTGTGCCACCACACCCGGCCTAGAGGTCATTTCTGATGCATTAATATTTTTGGTGGACTTATATTGTCTTGATGTTTCTTGTGTTATACTGTACATATTTTTGTATCTTGGATTAATTTAATGCTTGGATTTTCTAGTTAGCTGCACTATTATTAGATGTATCAATCAATCTGATGTTATATATCTTCAGGGTAGGAGCTTAAGGTGCTATGTGTGGCTCGTAAGACTCTTAGAGTATCTACAAAAGTGACCCTTGATATTAGGTTTGCCTGGTATGACAGTATTCAAGTAGGCTAAGTGGAAAAAAATACAGGCAGATTCTAAAATTGAACTAAACAATGTACACATTCAATGAAAAACAGCACAGAGTATTTATGCAAGAGTAGGTATTATGACAACCAGATCCTCTAACAAAGTTACTGTCCCTTAGGGTGGTACCCCACATCCTTAATCCTGTAAACTAGGAGGCAAAGATTTCTGGTCTGTTGAGGGTTCCAAGACAGCTTGTGGCCAAGTGAGACCTTTCCATAATGAACAACAGAAGAGGAAACAAAGCCACTATAAATCAGGAAGCAACAAACAATAAGCTCCAGATACAGCTTATTTAAGAATGGCAGATCTGACCATCCATCAGATTTAACATGTAATTTATCCTGATATGGAAGGTGCAATTAGCACTTCCAATTCAAGCCTATATACCAGGCTTATTTGGCATGTACTGACCTGGTGTAATCCCAGTTACCTTTTGGGATGATTTTGGTCTCAGTTATGCTGCACTCCTGCTTGGGTCCCTCTTTGGTGCACTGTGGGTTCAAGTAGGCTGGCTGGGTCTCTGGATCACTGCTCAGGTCGCTGGTGCTGGGTGCTGCGAGCTCCCTTCCCCAGGTCTCTGGTGCTTGCTGGCATTGGTGATGATGCTGGTGGTGGGGGAGGGGAGGCTGTGGATGGTGGCTCTAGTTTTCCTGCTGGTCCACGGGTTTCTCTACCTTGTAATCTGCTAGGAGCTCTGGTGTGACTGGAAAATACCCTCACCTTGCTTTTCCTGCAGCTCAAGCTGACCCTCGCAGCTGTGGCCCTGTGGACCTGCTGCTGCCATAGACCTAGACCTGCTGGAGCTGCTTCTGCCTGCCTATGTGGGCTCTGGATGCTCTGGATCTTTTCTACTTCTCTGCTGCCATTGGTAATTTCTTATACACCTCACTTTTTAGTAGAAGAGTATATTTTGCTGTTTTTTTTTTGGGGGGGGGCTTTTTCTCCCCTAGGTTGTTTTGGTGTGGTTCGTATGCCACCATCTTAACCGGAAGAACAGTGCTAATCTTGTGCTTAAGGCCTAGAGGTCCCTGGAGAGCTACTGATCTTCAATCCCGCTCGGTAGGCCAAAGAAGCTAGAGTCTGATGTCCATGGAGGATGGTGGCAGCACTAATAGACACAACACTCAGAGACAAGTGAGCCCAGGCAGGTGGTGCTGCTTTTCCCCAGATCGCTTTTTATTTGGACCACCAAATGGAAGGTGGTGTCTGCTTTGAGGGTGAGTCTTCCTCCCTTAGATAATCCACTCTAGAAATGGATGTCCTCACAGACACACCCAGAGGTATGTCTCTTAGGTGATTCTAAATTCCAGAAAGTTGACAGGATCAACCATCATAGATGTGTTATTGTGGGATTTGGTGGTTTTGAAGGTCCTTTTTACCTACTTTGGGCCCTGGGGACTTGACTCCAATCAGGAAGCCAGGTCTGTGTGGTCAAGGGCCAGTGACTATTAACCAAACTGCACACTGGGCTTGAGAAAGCACCTTATCTGTGATCTACATGAGTTGCCAGCTCTCATTCCATTACCTCTGATGGAATGGGCCCTGGACCAGAACAATCTGCAATCTGAATGAATCAATGACAAATCCCTTACCACAGATCATGCTGTTACCATCTTTGGTTCCTCCTTTCTAAGGAACTGGTGCCAACTCCTGACCAGTGTGGTCAAGGAGATAGCCTCCATCTTGGGGTTTCTCTGAGTATTTCATGACATTTCTTCCCCATGGTGGCTGAAGCTGCACTCAGTTTTCCATTCTTCCCTTTTCTATGTTCAAAGTAATAATTGTCAGTTGTGGGTATGGGATGAAGAGAGGTTTGTGGGCTCCACAGCTCTGGAGATTTCTAACATTTAACTAGCCCACACCCAGAGTACTGAGAAAACCAGACTGGTAAGGCAACATCACCACTTCCTACTACTCCTCTCTCAAACCTGCTTCTCCACTTGTTCTTCCTCATCATTGGACAGTATTTCAGGCAGGGCTCATCACACCTCTGATCATATGAATATACCAAAAAAGGTACAGTCAAATGATGGGAAAAGTGCAAGCTACATTCAACTAGCCTCTCCCCTGGAACCTAGCCAGGCTCACTCTTGGCATCTGAGATGGTGGTCTTCTTCCCCACCTTGATCTCCTCAAGCTTGGACACCTGCTTTGCTTTAGGTGGCCAGACGGATTTTCTTGCTTGGAGCATTCAAAAACAGGGCCTTTCAACCTCTAGGTGGAATGAATTCTAAATGCTGTTCAGGTTAGTCAGTGGGTACTGAGTGGTGGACAGGAGCCGAGTTAGAGAAGTGCTGGTGTGGGTGTCCAGCAATGACTGCAGCTTACTGCTATACTATACTCCAAAAAGCTGGAAAAAAACAACTTTGAATGTTTTCACCACAAAAGAGAAAAACATTGGAGCAGATAGATGTGATAAATCTGATTTATAGAAGTATCTAAACATTATATGGCTTACCATAAGTACGTGCAATGAAAAGTTCTAATCCATTTTTGTTTGTATATATGTTCATATAAGTATGTGTGTTCATATGTATGTGGGTGTATACATGTGTATGGGAGGGTCTCCATTTTATTTATTTTTAAATGTTTCATTGTCATTTATGTGTGTGAGAGAGAGAATGAGCACATGCCAGTACCTCCAGCCACTGCAAAAGAACTCCAGATGCACGTGCCACCATGTGCATCTGGCTTATGTGAGTTCTGGAGAACTGAACCTGGGTCCTTAGGCTTCACAGGCAAGCACTTTAACCACTAAGCCATCTTTTCAGCCTCATTTTTATTTTATTTTTGAGACAAGGTCTATCATTGAACCTAGGGCTCACTAATTTGGCTAGACCATCTAGTCAGCAAGCACCAGGCATTCCCTGTCTCTATCTCCCCACTGCTGGAGGAGCATGTCGCCACAACCAATATTTTAGGTGGGTGCTGGGGATCCAAACTCAGGTCCCTATGCTTGCATAGCAAGTACTTACACAATGTGCCATCTCCACAGCCCACAGAATGCTGATTACTTTTTTAGGTGTTCTGTTTGATGCTTTTCAAATTCCTGCACTGCTGGGACTGTCTCATGAGCAGTTCTCTTGTGCACAGTAGTCTGCCATCTACTGCCCATCTTTCAGCCCCTATCCAGCCACCTGTTTGTCTAGGTGCTCCACATTGGAACAACCTTTTCAGGGGATTGAGAAGAGCTTCCTGCTAGAAAAGGCCAACTCTGGTCATTGATCCCTAACCCAAAACTGGAGAGCAGGCCACTCCCAGTTTTGCTTTTCTTTCTTGCTCTTTGGTACTGAATATAGCAGCTTGTGCTCTGAAGCACTGGCCCATTACCACTGTTCCAGAGAAATTTGACCCTTTGTAAATTCAAAGAAAGAGGAACGCGTCTCTAGGGTCAAAGCAGATTTCAGGAAATCCTCTGTAGAGTCCGCTGTCCTTTCAGTTTTACAGAGTCTTCCCCTCTTTGTGAGTTGAGGGCACCATATCTTTCAACCAGAACACTATTTCTGAAGGCAGGATAGGTGGCCTTCTTTTTGCCTTCTCTCTGCATCTGGTGCACAGCAGGCATGAAAGAAGAATGAACACTTCCATTTATCTCACCTCATTTTCCCTGCCCTGTCACCTGTTGCTAGGGCCCTGAGTCTCTCAACTACTAGGGTCTATTGGTTGCGTCCCCTCACATTATGTCCAGGAGCAAGTCTGAGCAGCCAAATGATCGACTCTTGTTGCATAGCCATCCTTGTCTTCTTCTCACCCCGACCCTCCCTCTGATTCTTCTCCTCTATCTCCACCACAAGCATGTTGTCCATTCCAGCATCCTTCGTGCTTGCCTGGAGAGACTCCCTCTGTCTCTTTCTCTCTTTCTCTTTGAGTCATGGACTTATGCATCCCAGGCTGGCTTTGAACTTACTATATAGCCAAAGTTCTAATTCCCCCTGTCTCCACCTTCTGAGTGCTAGGATATAGGTATGCACTACCATGCCCAGTTTTATGTGGTTCTGTGGCTCAAACCCAGGACATCCACCTAATGACCTCCTATCCATCAAGGCTCTTTTCCTGTTGAACCTTCCTGGTCCCTCCCTTAGACCACTCTGGGCCCTCTATTACTCATTTGGGCCAAAGTGCTGGGATTAAAGGTGTGCGCCACCATGACCAGCTTCATTGATTCTTTTTTTTTTTTTTGGTTTTCCAAGGTAGGGTCTCATTCAAGCTCAGGCTGACATGGAATTCACTATGTAGTCTCAGGGTGGCCTCAAACTCATGGCGATCCTCCTACCTCTGCCTCCCGAGTGCTGGAATTAAAGGCGTGCGCCCCCACGCCTGGCTCCAGCTTCACTGATAAACCTTTGTATCTCCTTCCAGAGCCTCCTTCCTAGCTGAGTCCATTTGTGGTCCTGAGGAAACCTCTTGCCATTTGTGTGGCCTGCATCTGCCTGTTGCTGGTCCTAGTCACTATCATTGTGCTTCAGGTCATTTTCTGCAAGTCCTCAGGTTCATGGCCCCTTGATCCTTCCTCATGGTCATTGGCTTTCCTAGAGACCAAGGCTTTCTCTTTCCAGCTCTTCTGGGTGTTTCCAGTCTATAGTCTTTCATTTTTCTCCGTTTTTTTTTTTTTTTTTCATGTGCAGTGACATTACCTCGTCCCCAGGGAGCTGCTGCTCCTTCCTTCCCCTTTGTGACTGGTATCAGTGCCAGTAATACACTCAGCAGCTCAGCCCCCTCAAATAATCCCCTAGCTTTTCATCTCTGTCCTTTACTCCACCAGCCCCCTGTCACTCATATCTCTGTGCCGTGTTGACAGCCCCTGACAATGAACACAGAGCTTTTTAACTCTCAAGGTCCAAGTATGACTTTGCCCTGGACTAAGCAGATGAAGAATCTGACCAATAGGCCACACATCTCCATGTCAGTGCCTTCCTTGGGACCCCTGTGGTCTTCACTCTCCAGTATAGGCCAAGAGCATGTCCATGGATAGAACCTGCCTGTTCACCAGCTCTTCTTATTCCAAAAGCTTCTTGGTCTCTCCGGAAGGCATAGCCTTCTTCCTTTTGCCAGGTTACTAAAAACAAAAAACAGCAAGGGAATGCCTGTATTCTTTCTTCAGGGCCTGACGACATACCCAATATCAGTATTTTAGTCATGTATCCACTTCACAGCACCCTCCCAATCCATTACATATCCCTTCAAAACCCCTGACTTATTTATTTATTTATTTTTGATACAGGTTGTCATATAGCACAGGCTGGCCTTGAACTCACTAGTCAAGAATAACCTTGAACTTCTGATCTTTCTGCTACCATTTCCAGGGCCTTGTGCATGCTAGGAAAACACTTTATCAACTGAGCCATGTCCCAGCTCCAGCCAATGTTTCTGACATTTATTTTTCCATAGAACTCTTGGTTAGTCTCCCCCATGGCACCTACGCTAGCCATCTGTGATCTGAGCAGATTATCAAAGAAGATAGGACTGGGGAAGGGTCCATGTTCTCTGAAGCCTATATGGCTGGTCCTACATGCATGGCCACACAGTAGCTCATGGCCAGACAAGGGAAGGGTGTGCTGTCTTAACTGATGCCTATGCAAGAGTCTGTGAAAGGAGATAGCTGGGGTCCAGCTGGGTCTACAGGGTACTCAGTGATAGGAGAAGGCACCCCTTTACCTAATTATCCCTGACAACTTTAAGGAAATTCAGGACTTGGTTGTCCCCCTGCTTCTGCTTGAGGCCTCTCTTAGGCAGCCTGGATTTTCCATCTTCTTGTTTTTTAAATTTATTTATTTTTATTTTCAAGCATAGAGGAGAGATAGAAGAGAGACAGACAGAGAGAATGGGTGTGCCAGGCCCTCCAGCCACTACAAATGAACTCCAGATGCACATGCCTCTTTGTGTATCTGGCTTTACATGGATACTTGGGAATTAAACCTGGATCGTTAGGCTTTTCAGGCAAGTGCCTTAACTGCTGAATCATCTCTCCAGCCCGTTTTCCATCTTTTAACTGTGTACCAGCCAGTGTTGTTGGCACCTGGTCAAACCCACTGCATGCCTGCTGTGTATTAATGAATGTACTGTCCTGGTTCTTTGGGAAGCTTGATTTTTATGTGTGTGTAAGCATACATGTTCATATGTGTTCATATGTGTGTATGCGCATACATGTATGTGTATGTGTGTCATTCCTCAGGTACCATCCATCCCTTTTGAGACAAGGTCTCTCATTTTCCTGGAGCTCTCCAAGTAGGCTAGAATGCCTGGCCAGTGTGCTCTAAGCATCCACTTTTGTTCATCTCTCCAGAGCTGGGACTACAGATGTGTGTCATCATGCCCAGTGTTTAGTATGGTACTCTGGATCAGACTCAGGTTCTCATCCTTGCCCAGCAAGCACCGTACCCACTAAGCTCTCTCTCCAGCCCAGGAAAGCTTGATCCTGATCACCCTAGCAACACCTACTCCCACCTTAAGAACCCTCACCTCCTGACTTTCTCAAATCCAGATCTTTGGTTGATGGGCACAGTGTGGGATATAAAGACCAATGCCCAGGTGTTGAGGGGGCATGTGGACAACATAAGCACCCTGAGTTCTGATCTTCAGAAGAGCAGTAGCAGTGTGCAGGCAGCCAGAGCTCTGATCCAGATGGTGAATGCCAGCCTCAGTTGGGTGTATTCTCAGATCCTGACCTTGAAGACCAGTGTGGAGAAAGACAATGCTCTGATCCAGGGCTTAACAAGAAGTTGGGAGAAAGTTGATGATCTAAATGCCCATCCCAGAGTTAAAAAGATATCTGGGCCGGGCATGGTGGCACATGCCTTTAATCCCAGCACTCGGGAGGCAGAGGTAGGAGGATCACCATGAGTTCAAGGCCACCCTGAGACTACATGGTGAATTCCAGGTCAGCCTGAGCTAGAGTGAAGCCCTACCTCGGGGGGAAAAAAAAATATATATATATATATATATATATATATCTGGATAAAGCTAGAACTTTAAATGCAACAGTCCAGGAACTGCAGAGCAGTTTGGAGAATGTTAACAAGCTGCTTCAAGGACAAAGTAAGTGACTTAAAAATTAATATTGCAGGCTAGCCAGTGGTCACAGACCTTGCCTAACACAGACGTGAGGCCATGAGGCAGGGGACAGAAGAGAGGGTGGGGTAGAAAGTTAAGATAAGAGGGTTTGACATTGGGGTTGAGAGGACTCAGAGAAGACACCAGACACAGCTTGGGTCCCCAAACTGAGGTGCCAAGAGTAAAAACATTATGAAATCTATGATCTGACTCAGACCATACCTTTTCTCATAAACATTTTACTACCAGCCCAGGGGCTCAGGCACTTGCCATGACCCTTTGAATTTCTCTCATTTGAGAAGTTTTAGACTTTTAGAACCCAAGAGTGTCTTCAAACCCCAACATTTGGACCCAACGATCTCACAGCTCTGCCTTATTCATTGCTTTATCTGGGATCCCACCTGAGTACCCCACCCCTAGTCAGGATTCCACAGACCCAGCCATTACCCTTGGCCCTTGTTTTGTAAATGAGATTCTGCAGATGGTGTCTCAAGGCTGGAAGTACTTCAGGGGGAACTTCTATTACTTTTCTCGCACCCCAAAGACCTGGTACAGTACCCAACAGTTCTGTGTGTCCAGAGACTCTCATCTGACCTCGGTGACCTCAAAGCAGGAGCAGGTGAGCATGGTTAGATTTCTGTTGGCTTTGTGAAGAGGTTGTGTCAGCAGCTGTCTTGGGGAGGCTGGGCAGGATTCCACTGTTGTAACAAAAAAATACCCAAATAAACTGGGCATGGTGGTGCACACCTGTAATCCTAGCCCTTGGGAAGCAGAGGTAGGAGGGTCGCTGTGAGTTTGAGGCCAGCCTGGGCTAGAGTGAAACCCTACCTCAAAAAACAAACAAACAAACAAACAAACAAAAAACAGAACCCCAAGTATCCACAAAGTAACAAAGAAAGCTATTTCTTACTGTGCTGTACTCTATGTCTAATAAGGGTGGGCAAGAGCGTTCATGTGAGTAACAAGGACCTAAGCCAAAGTAGGCTTCATTTGTTATTTATTTATTTTGGTATGTATTTGCATGGTGTGCATGAGTCTTGGTATGCATGTTTGCCTGTGTGTAGGAACATGTGTGTATGCAGAGGTTAGAGGTTGTCTTTGGGTGTCTCTACTGCTGTCCACTTTTTTTTTTTTTGAGATAGGGTCTCTTGTTGACTCTAGAGCTCACCACTTCCACTAGTTCAGCTAGCCAGTGAGCCCCATGGATTCCCTGTTTCCAGCTCACCACCTCTGGAATTGCAGGCAAGTACCATCAGGCTTGGAACTTTTATGTGGGTGCTGGGGATCCAAACTCAGGTCCTTCTGCTTGTGCAGCACGTACTTTACTCATTGAGACATTTTCCTGGACCCAAGAGGCTTTGTCTAACCACATGCCCCCAGTTGCTGAAGCAGATGAGAATGTGGCAAAACAAGCATTGGCTGCTAAAGCTCCTGAAAAGATCACATGCCACTTCTGTCTGAGTGCCACTGGCAAAAGCAAGTTACACAGTCCTCCTGCCTTCAAAGAGGACGGGGAGGGATATTCGTTCCATGTTCCTAGAAAACAGAAATATTCATGAACAGCATCAACGATATCCCAGAACTCCAGAAACCTCTTTCCTGGTGGACTGGGTTCTTCTCTCTAAGATGGCTTAGCGCTTAAGGTGCTTGCCTGCAGAGCCTAATGACCCGAGTTCAATTCTCCAGTGCCCATGTAAAGCCAAATGCACAAAGTCACACATGTATCTGGAGCTCATTTGCAGTGGCTGGAGGCTCTGTAATGCCTATTCTCTTTGTCTGTCTCTCTTCTATCTCTCTCTGCTTGCAAATAAATAAAAATATTTTTTAAAAAATTGAGTGTCTGAGCCAGGCATGGTGGTGCACACCTTTAATACCAGTACTTAGGAGGTAAAGGTATGAGGATTGCTGTGAGTTTGAGGCCACCCTGAGACTACATAGTGAAATCCAGGTCAGTATGAGCTAGAGCAAGACCCTACCTTGAAGCCCTCCCACCAAAATTGAGTGAACACATGAATATACTGTAATTTAAGTTCCCTCTTTTGTTCCCATACTCCTATTCCACTGAGCACCCTCCTCTTTTGAAGTAGCTAGCTGAGTTTTAGTTTAGTTTTTTTTTTTTTTAACATATTTTATATTTGCAAGGATGTGAGGCTGTGGCTGGGTCTCTGCTCACTCTAGGCTCCCAACAGGAGTTTCTGTACAAGACAGCAGATGGATGACTTGCACACTGGATTGGCCTGACCAAAGCAGGAAGTGAGGGGGAATGATACTGGGTAGATGAAACTCCAATCAACAAGGAGCAAAGCAGGAAGTAAGTCACCTATGCCCTCCTGCCCAGCCTGACGTTCCTGGGCAGGGCCAGAACATGGGTTGGTTGGGGTTATTTTCCATGAGCATAGTGACTATGCTCTGTTCCTGTCTTAGCAGAGTGAGAGCATTGGAGCTGACATCCAGGTCACCACCGCTACTTGCTGGGATGGGACTAGGGCCATCCATGCCTGTTGGGTCTTGGTAGTGAGGCTGTCTACCCAGCTTGGATATGAAGGGACTAAGCTGATGCCATGACAGGCTTCAGTAAAGTGCCACCTTAACTAGGCCTAAGTTTCAGTTTCCTGGAGAGGCAGGCAAGACTTCTGGAAAAGGGCGGGCTGCTAATCAGCAGTGACCCGGACATGTGGCCAGAGAAGATAGCCGCCCAGGGGCTGAGTCAGTTCCTGGAGACACGTCCAAACATGCCCAGACATGTCCTTTTTGTGCCTTTTGCAACCCTTTCACGCCTTCCACCCCAACCAATCAAAGACGTACAACTGTAACTGCTGCTTGCCTAGCCAATCATTTTAAAAGATTACCTAACCCAGCCTGAAATTCCCCTAGTTGTGCTTAAAAGGGGCCTGCATGCTCCTCTTGGGGTCGCCATTTTGCATGAATAGTTGACCCGTGCATGCTGGCTGATTCTTCAGAATAAACGCTGTTTGCTTTTACATACTATTTGAGTCTGGGGTCTTTCTTCAGAGATTTTTGGACCCTTACAGGTGGAGATCCATCCTCAGTCCAGAGCCTTTCAGTGTGGGTTTGTGAGGGAAGGATCATTTCCCTTCATGAAGGACATGACTGGAGGTTTAGAGCTGAGTTCTACCAATGCCCCTCCTTTTAGGTTGGAAACAGAAACTTGCTGTCCCACCATCTAGGACAAAACCTGAGGTTAAAGTAACCCATTTCTGCATTGGAAATGAATTCTTTGTTTCCTGGTTTTGTTGTGTTATTTTATCTTGTTTTTTGGAGGTAAGATATATGGAGCCAAGGCTGGCTTCACACTCACTTTGTGGCTGAGGATGACCTTAAACTTCTGCCTCCACATCCCGGGTGCTGAGGCTATAGGAGTCACCACTGTACATTGTTTCATGTGGCGTTAATGGTCAGATGTGGGGCTTCTCGCATGCTAGTTGGGCATTCTACCACCTGAGCCATATCCCTAGCCCTGTCATCTTTACAAACCTGTTTTCTTGTTTGGTAGGTTCTGGATTCCAGGTGAACCCAACAATATCAGGAACAATGAACACTGTGCCGATGTAAAATATCCTTGCTCCAGTCCTTGAATGATGCTTCCTGTGACAATAAACTCCTTTTCATCTGTAAGCGGACCTACATCTACTCAAATTCATGATGGGATTGGCCCCAAGCTCACCGTTTGAGCACCAAGTCTTGCCAAACTTGTAGAAATGATGCTCTCCCCAGACTTCAGATCACTTTGTACCTGTTTTCTTTTTTTAAATGATCCAAATTCCATCCTAGAGTCCATCAGCCTTGGCTGGGGATTATCTGACATGAGAGGGGCAGCTGGGATGGGAAAGACTTGGGTTAAATGGGTGAGACTCTGGAGAAGACTTAGATATCCCCACTGCCTCAGTAAGGCAGGTCAAGACCCCCAGATATGCAGGGACATCTTGGGTCTTCCTGTTCCTTCCAAGAAGCCTCAGCTGTATATGAAAATTACACATAAATGACCAGTGTTTGAGAAGAGACATATTTAACCAAACTTAAATATTGCTCAACCTGCACACGTATCAGAACACTACATGGTGATCCATCAATGTGTATAAATTTCATTTTTTTTTTTGAGAGAGAGAGAGAGGAGAGTGCCAGGGCCTCCAGCCACTGCAAATGAACTCAGATGCATCTGCCCCCTTGTGTATCTGGTTTACGTGGGTCCTGGAGAATCAAACCGAGGTCTTTTGGCTTTGCAGGCAAGTGCCTTAACTGCTGTGCCATCTCTCCAGCCCTAAATTTCATATTTTTGAATACATAAAAGTGATTTGAAATTGGGATGGGGAAATGGCTTAGCGGTTGAAGGCACTTGCTTGTGAAACCTGGTGGCTGGGGTTCAATTCCCCAGTTCCCACATAAAGCCAGATACACAGAGTGATGGCATGCATCTGGAGTTTGTTTATAGCGGTGAGAGGCCCTGGGTCACTCATTCCCTTCTCTCTCTCTATCATTGCAAATAAATAAATAGGAATATAAAAATTGGGCTGGAGAGATGGCTTAGTCATTAAGGCGCTTGCCTGCAAAACCTAAGGACCAAGGTTCAATTCCCCAGAACCCATGTAAGCCAGATGCGTGAGGTGACACGTGTCTGGAGTGTATTTGCAGTGGCTAGAGGTCATGGAATGCCCATTCTCTCTGTGTGTGTTTCTCTGAAATAAATTTTTTTTAAAAGAAAAAAGTATAAAAATTAAAAAAATAAATTGAAATTAAAAAAGAATGAACAAAATCTGAAAAATAAAAAGATTAGCTTTAAGCCAACCAAGTGATTCTTTTCCTACTGGTACTTGGTGCTTTTTTTCCAGTTGATCCTCAGAATTTCCACACACCTGTTTAGTCCAGGCAGGCCCTTTTTCCATGGGAATATCTCTGTTCTTGGTGACCTGTTGATTGCTCTCTTTACCCTCTTTCTCTGAAGTTCGGATCCCCTTTTCTCTTGAGTAAATTAATCCAGTGCCAGCTGGAGCTGACAGGGTCTTCTTCTTTTGAGCAGAGCACCCTTTCTGTCCCTGCCACAATGTCCCCAATCTGTTGCCACTCAACTCTGTTGCCAGTCCTCTCTTGTGCCATCACTATATCCAGTGTCTTCTTCATCAGGTCAGGCTTCCCACGCCTCCTCTCCTTTGTACTTTCTGTCTTCTGGCCAGTGCAGAAGTAGTCTTTCCTTTCAAATGCTTCCTGGGTCAAGGCTTTCTTCCAAGTGCACATTTTCATTCTTGGTGGTACCTGTGAAATTAGCAGAACACGAATTTTTAAATTTTTATTTTAATTTTTAAAATATTTTTATTTCTTTATTTGAAAGAGAGAGAAAGAGGGAGGGAGGGAGGGAGAGAGAGAGAGAGAGAGAAGAATAAGTGGGTGTGCCAGGGCCTCCTGCCACTATACATGAACTCCAGATGCATTGTGCCACTTTGTGCATCTGGCTTTACTTGGGTACTAAGGCATTGATCCCAGGCCATCAGGCTTTGTATGCAAGAACCTTTAACCACTGAGCAATCTCCCCAGGCCCAGAACATGAAAATTTGAGGTACACTCAGGACACAAGTGGAGAGTCAAAAACAAGGGTTCGGGACATTGTGGTTCTGGCATTGCCATATATCACGGGCAGTACTTATCTTCAGCGATTTTTTTGCATGTGTATGTATATATGTGTTGTGTGTGTGTGTGTGTGTGTGTGTGTGTGTGTATACAGGTTTGTCTGTGTGTTGCTTTCTCCAGTGAGTGTGATCAGCAGTGTGCTGTCATGAGCGTGATGAAGTGAGAGCTAGGAGAATAGGCCTGTGTTTAAGGCCTCCAGTATATACTATCAGGATGTATTTGAGCCTTCCAGGGCCCCAAAGGCCTCACCTCAAGAATTATGCTCTCACTAGTTATGTCCCACCCTGCTGAAATATCCCCCACATTCCCACTAACAGGGTCAGTTACATTCTACACAGTTTTCAACTTCCTTTTCCTTGCTAGCCTTGGAAATCTTTCAACAGGCCAAGCTCATCTTGGGTAGGAACCTGGAGTGTCGCCCTCTTTTTACTGTCATGCCCTGCCAACCTTTCACAACCTTTCCCGAGGGTCATGAAGGTCACTTCCTGGGGTCCTACAAAGTCTGAGGTAGCCTTCTCTCTGGTACCGTGAACCTTTGTGACTGGCAACTCACTGTTTCGTGTCAGGTGCCAAGTGCTGTGAGTAAGGTGTGCCATCCCCTCACCACTGGAGTGAAAAGGATGCTTTGTTTTTCCTGATTCAGCAAGTTCCAGTGGTTGACATAGTATCTCTCAGTGATACAACAAACTACTTTTGAAAAGCCTGCATTTTATTTTTTACTTTTGGTGTGTATGTGTGTGTGTATACTCATGCACACACGCTCCAGTGTGCATGAGGAAGTCAAAGAACAATACTGGGGTTGATCCTCACCTTCAGCCTGTTTGAGGCAGTGTTTCGTTGTCGGCCAGTGTGTCTGTCAGGTTAGCTGGTCTCCATCACCCATCTTGCTGTAGGTACACTGAGATTACAGACATCAACTATAGAATCAGGCTTTATGTAGGTTCTGGGGATCTGAACTCAGGTACTCATGCTTGTGTGGCAAACATTTTATCCACTGAGCCATCTTGTGGGGAGAGGAATTTTGACATCCCCTACTGTAGCAGACAGCTTCAGGTTCGCTGAGATGAACTTCCAGACCAGGCACAGTTATGGAGGAAGGGATATTTATTGAAGCCTACAGATCCAGGGGAAGTTCCATAAATGGCAGAAGAAGCTGGCCTGCCTTCACAGGTCCAAGCAGAAAGAGAGAGAGAGAGAGAGAGAGAGAAACACAAGCCCAAAAGCCAAAAGCCACACAGCATACTTCAGGAACTCTAGCTAGGCACACTTTGCATATCTTTAGATTGAAATCTGAAACCCACTACCACACCTTAAGATCCACCCAGTGACACTGCCTCCAGCCAGGTGGCTGCAGATGCAAACTACAAACAATAAAAAACAATATATTGGGGGCCATCTATTCAAACCACCACATTTCGCCCCTGGCCCCCAATAGATTTATAACCATCACACATTGTAAATTGTACTCAGTTCAGTTTCAAAGGTCCCCACAGTCTTGCCCAATTTAAGATAGTAAATCCTGTAAAATCAAACAAGTTAAATACTTTCAACATATAAAGGTACAGAGTAAACATTTTCAACTGGTATAATGCATAGCAAGGAGAGACTAAAACAATGCAAACTCAACCACCATCAAACAAACATCAAACTCCTGCAGTTCAAGTCCAATACAACCAAAGACTGACAGTCTCCAGATTTTCCAATTCTGCCCCTCCAGCTGGGCAGTGTAGCGAGTGAACACTTCCATCTCAGGCCAACAGTGAGCTCTATGGTAGCACTTGCATCATCCTGGTATATCCAAAACATCTTCAGGTCTTCATGTAAACCACAGTCCATCTTCCAAAGGCACTTTCAGCCTATTAGTGCATCAGGCCCTACCTCATGCTGCATCTCAGTGGCAGCTCCTGGAAGCATGTACAATTCACGGCCACTGCTTGCATTTTCCATGCTTCTGAATCTAATACCAGGTGTGCAGGACACAGCCATATTATTAATTCACAGACAAAATAAATCATAACCTTGAAAAGCAGGTTCCTTCTCCAGTCAACTCTTTCCAAAAGTGTTTGCATTTCTATGATAGTATTTCCTCAGGCATCCTTTCCATGGTAAAGAAATTGGACCATCTTCCTTGAAGATTGCTAATGTGTTTGACAATAGCAGATTCAGTAACCTAAAACCAGTCTCAGTGCCTATAATTTTAACTTGCTTGAGGTTTTCCAGTTTAAAATCTTAAATCTTTCAGTCCGGTATCTCTAGCCAAGCACATCAGTCCATTACAAATTTAACCTTGATCAAACTCTCTGGGCCTGGGCAGCAGGATGCAGCCAGCCCTTATGCCAGTAGCCTAGTCCCAACAAAGTCCTCTGCAGTCTTTCCTTCCCCTTAGAAAGCTCATAAGCCAAGCCTCAAAGTCCAATGCTGTCTGCACTTAGCATTCTCAGACTCTCATCAGAATAGTCCATAAAACTTGGCTTACCACTCCAGAAGACATCTTCAGTTGCAAGCACCAAGTCCATGTCTATTCCTCCAAAACAAAGGTTCCAAAAGATCAACATCCACATGGTCAGGTTCATCTCAGTCCACTCCTTGTACCAAGTTCTGTAGCAGACAGCTTCAGGTTTGCTGAGATGAACTTCCAGACCAAGCACCGTTATGGAGGAAGCTTACAGATCCAGGGGAAGTTCCATAATGGCAGAAGAAGCTGGCCTGCCTTCACAGGTCCAAGCAGAAAGAGAGAGAGAGAGAGAGAGAGAGAGAGAAGCACAAGCCCAAAAGCCAAAAGCCACACAGCATACTTCAGGAACTCTAGCTAGGCACACTTTGCATATCTTTAGATTGAAATCTGAAACCCACCACCACACCTTAAGATCCACCCAGTGACACTGCCTCCAGCCAGGTGGCTGCAGATGCAAACTACAAACAATAAAGAACTGAATATATTGGGGGCCATCTATTCAAACCACCACACCTACTGACTGATGCCAGCTCCTGTAGTCATGTACTATAATATTTTATTTTTGTCTTTATTATCTATCATTTCTCTCTGCCATCTGTTTTTGATCAACTATCTCCTATTACACTATTATATCTATGACTTATCTACTATATACCCATCTATATCTCTATTATCTATGTTTCTTTCCCCCCTTTTTTTTTTTTGAGGTAGGGTCTCACTCTAGCCCAAGCTGACCTGGAACCCATTATGTAGTCTCGAACTCACAGCAATCCTCCTACCTCTGCCTCCTGAGTGCTGGGATTAAAGGCACCACCACGCCTGGCTATTTCTTTCTTTTTATTCCCTTTTTCCTTTCTTTCTCTCCTTTCCCATCCTCTTCCCTTTTTCTCATCTAGACTATGTTTGTTGCTTTTATTTCCCCAGTGCTTTGGAAGATTAGCTGTTCCATGGGTTTGGGTCAGTCTGGCACCTGTTTCTCTTCCCTGCACAAAGGGCCTTGGCTTCTGGGATTACTGGTACTATTCCTGACTCAGCCTGGGACCACCACGCTTTCTTCACGTACCCCACTTGCTCAGGGAGTTGAAACCCCCTCTCCCTAGACCTTCCTCCTGGTGTCAGACCCTCTTTTCTCCTTTCCACTGCAGACTTCCAAAAGTCTCCCCTGCTCTCTGCCCCAAGGAAAACGCCTTTTTCATTTCCTCCCTCCTTTTCTTCTCATCTTACCTTTATTCCTTCCCCTCTCCCACCATCTTTTTAAATTTTTTTTATTTTTTTAATTAACAACTTCCATGATTTTAAACAATATCCCATAGTAATTCCCTCCCTCACCCCACTTCCCCTTCAAAACTCCACTCTCCATCATATCCCCTCCCCCTCTCAATCAGTCTCTCTTTTATTTTGATGTCATCAACTTTTCCCCCTATTATGATGGTCTTGTGTAGGTAGTGTCAGGTGCTGAGGTCATGGATATCCAGGCCATTTTGTGTCTGGAGGAGCACATTGTAAGGAGTCCTACCCTTCCTTCGGCTCTTACATTCTTTCTGCCACCTCTTCCGCAATGGGCCCTGAGCCTTGGAAGGTGTGATAGAGATATTGCAGTGCTGAGCACTCCTCGGTCACTTCTTCTCAGCATCATGGTGCCTTCTGAGTCATCCCAAGTTCACTGCCATCTGAAAAGAGAAAGTTCTCTAATGAAAAGGTGAGAGTAGCTTTAACATGTGGGTATGAACATTAAGAGAAGTGCTTACTGGGCAGTTTAATAAGCATAGTATATACATTTAGCCAGACAGCAGCAGAGTTACACCCCTAGGGCTCATGATTACCCCTGTTGTAGGTTTTCAGTATCAAGGATGTATTCCCTCCCATGGAGCGGGCCTCCAGTCAAATTAGAGGGCAGTTGGTTTTCCCCAAACAGATGTGCCACTATTGCACCCGTTGGCTCATTTGGCCTGTTTGGCCAAATAATAGGCTTGCAGTGTCCACAGTGGAGTATCTTCACTGGTGATCTCTCTCTCTCCCATTGAACTGCATGCAGTGTGGCTTTTTCCAGCTTTCTGTCAGCTGGTCAACATAGAGGAGGTTTTCAGCTCAGTTCCAGCAGGATTTCTCAGTGATCTTGCAGCCCAAGTATGTGCAGTCTTCAGCAGTAGGGTCTTACAATCTCTTCCTGGTGGGAAACCAAGGGCCTTGGCAATGGCTTGTAATGTTTTGGGGGCATCAGGGGCATACCTGGCCAACAACTCACTGGAAGGTATCCCAACCCTGGCACTGAAAATTTTCTAATAACTATCTATGGCTCTTGTGTATTCCATTGTCCAAAAAAGTAGGTTTCCATATGATTTATTTATATCCTTTTAGGTTTTGATTAGCATCCCTCTATCTTTCCTTTACTCAATCTCTTCCCCTGCCCTCACTTAGGCCTTTTCACTCCCATTAATCTATTCTTCTACTTACATATATACAATATCATCCTATTAAGTCCCCCTCTCCCTTCCTTTCTATTCCCTTTATATCTCCTTTCTAGCTTACTAGCCTCTGCTACTGAGTTTTCTTCCTACTCACACAGAAGTCCAATCATCTGTAGCTAGGATTCACATATGAGAGAGAACATGCAACATTTGACTTTCTGGGCCTTGGTTACCTCACTTAGTATAATCCTTTCCACATCCATCCATTTTCCTGAAAATTTCATAACTTCATTTTTCTTTGCCGCTGTGTAGAACTTCATTGTGTAAATGTGCCATATCTTCATTATCCACTCATCAGTTGAGGGACATCTAGGCTGGTTCCATTTCCTAGCAATTGTGAATATAGTGGCAATAAATATGGTTGAGCAAGTATCTCTAAGGCAGTGAGACGAGTCCTTAGGATATATGCCTAGGAGTGCTATAGCTGGGTCACATGGTAGATCTATTTTTAGCTGTCTCAGTAACCTCCACACTGATTTCCACAATGGCTGGACCAGATTGCATTCCCACCAACAGTGTAGAAGGGTTCCTCTTTTTCCACATCCTTGCCAGCATTTAACCCTCCATCTTTTTTAATCATAGACTGAATGACTCTATTTTTGAGAAACAGGTTAACCAATTAATGATAGTCAATGTGTTTTTAAAAGGAGGATTTTTCATATTCTATATGAATTTAAAGCAAAAGGGTTCCATAGGACTTCTGAGGAAGAGACAGGTAAACGAAGCCTTGTGTATGGGTGTGTGTGCATGTGCTTGTAGAGGCCAGAGGGTGAAATTAGGTGTCTTCCTCCATTGTTATCCACCTTCCTTATTGAGACAGTCTCTCAACTGAGCCTAGGACTCACTATTTTGACTAGTCTATCTGGCCAGCTTGCCCCAGGGATCCACGACTCTGCCTCCTGAGTGCTGGGACCATAGGCAGGCTGCCATGCTGCTCTGGTAATTCCATGGGTGCAGAAGATCAGCATTCGGGTCCTCACACTTGTGTCACAACTACTTTATCAACTGCACTAGCTCCCTAGCCCCTCTTCCATCAGCTTTTAAAAATTTTATTTACTTATTTATTTTAGAGAGAGAGAGGGAGAGAGGGAGAGAGGGAGGAAGGGAGAGAGAGAGAGAGAGAGAGAGAATGGGTCTCTGGTTCTATAAAATGCTCCACACCAATCATCCGCATTTTCCACCCCCGTCTAGAATCAACCATCTCTAAGGAGCTCTGTCCCCAGAGAAGAGAACGGTGGATGTGTGTGACTTTTAGGCTGGCTGAGGCTGAGGCTAGTGTGTGGGGTACTGAGGGAGGAGGGGCTAAGGAGAAGAGGAAGAAAAGAGAGCCCAGGGTTGCTGGACTCCTGAGACCCAGAGGGGAGGGGCCGGGTGGGCAGGCAAGTTTCTCCACAGTCAGTAAGGAGGGAGGCAGGGCTACGAGGTGGTGAGGTGGTCATGACCTTGTCACGAGCACATAAGTTTGTGGTCAGCACAGCTTTGCTTCCACTGTTGCTGCTGGCTAGCAGGACAGTCCTTCTGGGGTGGGTTGTGTAAGCTGTGTTGGAGGATGAAGAACTCAGAGATGGATGGAGATGTGGCTCACTTCTGCACTGACAACCAATGTGTCTCCCTGTACCCCCAAGGTGAGGTCACTACCTGTACCCTACTATCTGAGTCTTTATTTAACAGGCCACAGAGCTGAGCTCTTTCCTGCTGTAGAGGACCAGAGCCCTGGGCATCTGATAGCTTACCTACCACAGGTTCTCCATGATTCTTTTCTACCAAGGACAGCAACTTGAGAACAGGTGTTAGATGGACTTGATTTAGAACCCTACTTCTGCACACTGGCTATGAGTGAATGCACCCCTTGTCTGTAACCACAACTGGTAATATTCTGATCCCAGTGAAAGCTCCAGGAGTGCCCCATGCCCTTGTGTTGGAAGTTAATGGTGTGGCCCCCTAAGGGCTGTGACCCTTGTTTTGGTCAAAGTTAGTTAGTAAGCCTGGTCCTGGGACCCCAAGGTCTGGTCCCACATGCTCTGTGCCTTCCTTTCATCCTTCCCTTTCCTCTTCTCATTCCAACCACACTGTAACTTTCTTCTCTACTCTTGGTCCTGAATTTCGGATGCCATTGCAGCCTCCTTGGGCTCTAAGTGCCAGGGTCTCAGAGCGTTCCTTGGCCTTGTGCTGTTGCCATCATGTCTGCAGTGAGCTCTGGTGAATGATTTGCAGTGCTCCCCCCTTCCCACAGCCACTAAACCCCATGGATAGGCCAGAAAACTGGGTGAGAGTGGCTGACCAGCCCAGCCTGCCTGGCAGCCTCTCATCCCTGACCCTTGCTTCTCTCCTACAGGGGTGGACTCTGCACCAGCAGCTCCTATAGCCACCAGGATGCCAAGGTACATCCAGGCCACCCTGGCATTCATGGTTATAACTGTGGCTTCTTCTCTCCTGGCTCTTTTTGTGGTGGGTAAGTTACCAGGTGACCTGAGCCCCACTTATACTCCTTGTGCAAAGGCTCCCAGGGACCCAGATGGCACACACTCTGGGCTCTTCTGCTCCCTGAAGCACTTCATTTGACCACCACCTTAGGCCCAACCACAGCTTTCCTGGGAACAGCTAGAGTCTACTGTGCAAGGGGTGGCTCCCACAAACAGAGGCTTTCTGCAGGAACTCTAGGAGTGCCAGCTGCCTATTTCTGGAACTCTAGCTGGAATAGGGACCCCTGTCCTCCCAGGTCTATTAGGACTAGGGATGGTGCTGACTCAGGAATGACTATTTCAGTTCTACAGTCCCCAAGACGCATACTGGACAAAGATCCTTCTTTGCTTCTGGGAGATAACACTACTGGGCCTATAGAACCCAACACAGCAAGACAGGACTGGGGGAAATGGGGCACTGCACAGCCCAGATCCTAGGCCGACTTCTCCTCTATCATCCCAGATCCCTGAATGGCTTCCACCTTGGGACTGGGGAGATGGTTTCATGGGTAAAGTGCTTGTGTGTAAGCATGAGGACCTGAGTCTGCACCCTCAGCAGCTACATAAAGCGGGGCATGGTGGCACACAGCTGCAATCCAGCTCTGGAGAGGCAGAGATCAGGAAACCCTAGGGCTCACTGGTTAGCTAGTTTATCCAAATCAGTGAGCTTTAGGTTCATCAAGATACTCTGTCCCAAAGAATAAAATAGAGAGCAGCTGAGGAAGATTTCCAACATTCCCCTCTGCCTCCACATACACAACACACACCCCCCCCCCACAGTACACTCACACAATCTGAGTATGCATAAATGCATGCACACCACACCACACACACACACACACACACACACACAACAAAAGTGAAAAAAAAGAAAATAGTCTTTTGTTTCCAGGCCTGAAACAGCCTCTTTGTTTTTTATTTTTTATGAGGAGAGAGAGAGAGAATTGGCATGCCTGGACCTCCAGCCACTGCAGTTGAACTCCCGACATGTGTGCCATCTTGTGCACATGTGCAACCTCACACACTTGCATCACCTTGTGCATCTGGCTTATGTGAGATTTGGAGAGTAGAACATAAGTCCTTAAGCTTCACAGGCAAGCACTTTAACCACTAAACCATTTCTACAGTCCCCAGTCTCTTTTTTTAAAATAGCTTTATTGAGGCATAATGGACATATAATGTTATGCACATATTTAAAGTATACAATCTAATGATGAATTTTGATGTATGCATGTGTTCATAAAACCATAACAATTAAAATAAGGAACACATTTGTCATCCATCCTTCAAGTTTACTTGTGGCCCTATGGCATCCCTCCCTCCTTCCTTCCACCTTCAGTCCTAGTCACTCCTGTGACTAAAGATCAATTTGTTTTTTCTAGAGTTTAATATACAAGGGATCATATAGGGGCTGGAGAGATGACTCAGCAGTTAAAAACATTTGCTTGCAAAGCCTGATGACCTGGGTTCGATTCCCCCATACCCATGTAAAGTCAGATGTGCAAGGTTACACATGCATCTGGAGTTTGTTTGCAGTGGCAGGAGGCTCTGGCCCTGACATGCCCATTCTCTCTCTCTCCTTGAAAATTAATAAAAAATTTTAAAAAGGTATAAGGGCCGGAGAGATGGCTTAATGGTTAAGGTGTTTGCCTGAGAAGCCTAAGGACCTAGGTTTGATTCTCCAGGTCCCACATAAGCCAGACGCACAAGATGGCACATGTGTCTGGAGTTCAATTGCAGTGGCTAGAGACCCCAGTGTGCCTATTCTCTCTCTCTCTCTCTCTCTCTCTCCCTTTCTCTCTGTCTCAAATAAAAATAAATAAATAAAGGTGTGTGCCACCACACCCAGCTTATAAAAAAAGGCATCATACATTTTGTCCTCCTTTTAAATCCTTTACCTGTCATGTGATTTGAAATATATATTTGGAGGCTGAAGAGATGGCTTAGTGGTTAATGGGTTTGCCTGCAATGTCTAACAACCTGGGTTTGATTCCTTAGTGTTCAGGTAAAGCCAGATGCACAAAGTGGCACATGCAACTGGAGTTTGTTTGCTATGGCTAGAGGCCCTGGTGCACTCATGCTCTCTCTTTCTGTTTGTAAATAGATATATAAAATATATTTTTTAAATAAAATATTTGTTGGTGTTAGGGGCAAACCCAGGGCTTAATGCATGCTAGCCAATCACTCTACTGCTCATCCACACACTCAACCTGAAAATACTTTTTAAAAAAATTAAAAAAAAATTTTTTTAATTTTTTTATTAAAAACTTCCATGGTAATACCCTCCCTCCCCCCACTTACCCCTTTGAAACTCCACTCTCCATCATACCCCCTCCCCATCTCAATCAGTCTCTCTTTTACTTTTGATGTCTTGATCTTTTCCTCCTCTTATGATGGTCTTATGCAGGTAGTGTCAGGCCCTGTGAGGCCATGGATATCCAAGCCATTTTGTGTCTGGAGGGAGCATGTTGTATGGAGTCCTGCCCTTCCTTTGGCTCTTACATTCTTTCTGCCACCTCTTCCACATTAGACCCTCAGCCTTGGAAGGTGTGAGCACTGCGGTCATTTCTTTCCATCATCATGTGAAAATACTTTTTTTTAATTGGTGATTTATGTTTTCATTCTCTGAACAAAATTTTAATTTTGGTCTAGCCAGAAAAAGGGCCAACTCCCAGGACAGGTTTCCACAACTTCTAGAAGCAGGCCTAGGTAGCAGCTAAAAAATTGTCTGCTGAACCTAGAATTAAGAGATCTTTTCTAGGGGTCTGGGGAGATGGCTCAATGAGTAAAGTGCTTGTAGTACAAGTAGGGGGATCTGAGTTCAAAACCCCCAGAACCCATATAAAACCCAGGAGTAGAATTAGTGACTATTGAGTGCTCAGCACTAAATGAGACAATTCTATCATGTCCCCTAAGGCTCAGGGAATGTTGTGGAAGAAAGGGTGGAAAGAATATGTGTACAAGAGGATGAGGAGGAGTGCTTCGAAATGCTGTTGTCAGCATGAGGTGGCTGTTGCAGTCATGGCCTCACAGCAACTGTCATTACCTGCACAAGACCTGCACATCAACATTTTATCATGACTGATGGAGGAGGAAGAAAAATATTTTAGTTTTTATAAAATCATATATATGTAATATATATGTATGAATGTGTATGCGTGTGTGTATGTATGTATGCATGCTGGAGTTTGAACACAGTGCCTTGTGCATTCTAATAAAATCTGAGCTCTACTAGTGAGCTGCACCCCAACTCCTATCATTTCTTTATCTTCCTATAATGGATCATTTGGTCTTGTATTTCAGCAAACTTGGCCTAACTCAAGGCTGCAAAAATTGTATAGCTTTGGGTTTTACATTTATGCATTGTTATCTAATTGTGTGAGACATGGCTAAGCCCCTTTGTTTTCTTCCACATAAGCTATTTCAGCAATATTTGTGGAAGAGGTTATTCTTTCTTCATGCTTTCACATGGTTGAAAAGCATTTGTGTGGTATACATCTGGATTGGTTGTGTGGATCTGCCTGTCTGTCTTGATTAGGTAAAATCTATTATTCCACACCCTTAAAAGCCACCTGGCCCTGCCTCAGTGCAGTGGCTGAGAACTCACCCACCTCAAGGCATGTAAAGCCTCCAGACAGGTGGCTGGCCTCCTTGGGGTTTGTTCTCTATTGCTGTGGGGAAGCTAGAATCTAGAGAGATGGGTCCTTGCTCACTAGGCAAGTCAAGGCTGATGTTTAGACCAGAGGCAGGTGGATAGAATGGGAACCTTGCAGATTAAAGGTGCTTCAGATGCTCCTTGAAAGATGCAGGTGACTTCTCCTGGTTGTACCATCTAGCTTTGGGATTCTAGCTCTTTGAAAGGCCATCTCAGGTGAGGTTTAATGTCACCTTAGAGGGCATGACATGCCTCCACCCAGGGTATGGACTGAACATACTTCCTCTTGGAACATCTGTTTTTTTTCCACCATGAAACTTGTAACCCGAAAGTTTATGTTTAGTGTATGTGTTTAGAAAGTAAGAAGGGTAGCCGGGCGTGGTGGCGCATGCCTTTAATCCCGGCACTCAGGAGGCAGAGGTAGGAGGATCACTGTGAGTTCGAGGCCCCCCTGAGACTACATAGTGAATTCCAATTCCAGGTTAGCCTGGGCTAGAGTGAAAACCTACCTTGGAAAAAAAAAAAAAAAAGAGGAACTTCATGCTTGGTGCATGCTCAAATACTAAACATGGGTTCTTTTTGGGACCTACTCCCTTTTTCATAATGAACCATTAGTGACAAGATTTTAGTAGAACTAAGGATTCAGCTGCTCCAAGTGGTATAACCAGCACTTCCCGGTTAGCAATTACAGTGGTGGTCACCCAAGCCTTACCACACAATGGCTAGCTTACAGCAGGCCAGAGCATCAACTCACATACGTTAGCTATCTACTTCATCTACTCTGCTGCTTGGCTCACATACTCAGGTGGTCCACCTCCAGAGTCTGGATGGCTGCAGTGACCCATGAGTCGGTTGCTAGAGGAGCAACTCATAGCTACGTGTAGACATTCCCCTAGTGTATTAGTTAATTTTTCTTGTCACGTGCTCACTTTCTCCTTTTTATTCAGTCTGGGAACACAGCCCATAGGATGGCGCTGCCAACAGTTAGGGTGACTCTTTCCATGTCAATTAACTGAGTTTAGAAACGCCCTCACAGCAGGCCCAGAGGTGATTCATGGAGGTGATTCTAGATCCTGTTGAATTGACAATTAATATTAATCATCACACCTGAGAACACTGAAGAGAATATGATTGGTTGGCCATACAACCTTTCCTACATAATGGGCCTTTTGGGGCGCCTTCTTTCCTTCTTTCTTCCAGGTTACTTACCCAGATCAGAGATGCAAGAAACTACCCAGATGTTCAAGGACCACTTGGTGAATTCTACAAGCTGGCACATGGAGATCCAGATGTTGAAGTGCAAAGTGGACAACATTAGCTCTGAGATCCAAGCACTCGAGCATCATTTGGAAAATGCTAGTGCTGACATCCAGTTGGCAAAGGGTGCCCTAAAGGATGCTACTGACGTGAGTTTGCAGACCCAGGCACTGAGGAGCTCTCTGGAAGTGGCCAATGCCCAGATCCAGAGGCTGAGGGGAGACATTAATAAGGCAAATGCTGTAACCTTCCAGACCCAAGGTCTCCTAAAGAGTAGTACAGAAAATATGAGTGCTGAGCTCCATGCTCTGGGAAGAGGCTTGAAAGGTGCTAGCACTGAGCTCAAGACACTGAAGGCAGGGCTAGAAATGGCAAGCTTCCAGGCTTGGTTGGCAAATAGCAGCTTAGAGAGTGCTAATGCTGAAATTTGTGCTTTGAGAGAGCATCTGGAGAGTGTTGATGATCTGAGGACCCAGGAGCAGGTTTTGAGAAGTGCTTTGGAGGGATCCCAGGCTGAGATCCAGAGGCTGAAGGGAAGTTTGCAAAGCACACATGCTCTGAGCTTCCAAACCCAGATACTTCTCCAGGGCAGTGTGGACAACACCAGTGCTGAGATTCAGGCACTAAATGGTCATTTGGAAAGGGCTGGTAATGAGATGCACTCATTAAAGAAAGATCTGGAAGCTATCACTGCTCAAACCCAAAGAGCAAGTGGCCACCTGAAGCAGACAGACACTCAGATCCAAGAATTAAAGTCTGAGCTAGAAAATGCTAATTCTGTAAACTCTCAGATTCAGGTTGTCAATAGTCAGTTGGAGAACACCAACAGAGAGCTACAAACCCTCAAAGGAGGCATGGAGGATGTTGCAGCCCTGAAATCCATGACCCAAGCCCTGCAGACCAATCTGCAGAGGACCAAAGCTGAGATGCAGAAGTTAAAAGGGGATTTGGAGGCCACCAAAGCCCTCAGTGCCAAGATCCAGGAAGAGCAGAGTCACCTGAGGACAATGCATGAGACTGTGGCTTTACAGGAGCAGCTGCAAAGGACCCAAAGTAAGAGAGAGAGAGAGAGAAAGAGAGAGAGAGAGAGAGAGAGAGAGATCTGGTTGGGGATGGACAGTCTTGGGATTCTGTGCATCTCTCTGGGGAGAAGCATGAGTACTGGACATGGGAGCAGTTCCAATGAGATAGATCAGCAGTAGTGAGATGGCCCTATTTCTAACTCCTTCCTATCCTAAATTGCTCAGTTCTGTCAGTTTTAGTTTTCAGCCAGGTGTACATGACAGAGGTGTGGTGGTGCACTATGGAGGCTAAGGCAGGAGGATTGAGAATTGGAGGCCAGCCTGGGCTACAGAGTGAGTTTAAGACCAGACTGGGCTACATAGCAAGACCCCCATCTCAAAAAAAGAGTGGGAGCCAGGTGTAAGATTACATGCCTGCAACCTTAGCACATGAGAGGGAGAGGCAGGAAGCTCAGGAGTTTCAGGCTAGCCTCAGCTACATGGTGAGTTTGAGGACAGCCTGGAATACATGAGCCTCTGTCTAAAAAAAAATTCCAGAACTAGCATGGTAATTTCCACATGTAATCCCAGTCCTGAGAAGGCTGAGTAGTTTGTATAAATAAGTAGTTTGGGCTACAGAATGAATTCAGGTCACACACACTGCGCCCAGCCCACAAAAACCTCCAACAAAACAGTTTGGATAATCATATTTGTTTCACCATAAAGGTCAAATGAGCTAATACAAGTTCAGCATTTTAACAAAGTTTCCAGCATCCACTTATTTGTCTGACACTTTGTGGAGCCACTACTAAGGGTCAGGGTACAGAGACTAAAAAGACATGCTATGTACCCTTGACAAACTTTCAGGCAGTCCGGGCAGGCTTACATGAAAGACGCACAGAGAGGTGTATGACAGGAGAAGTGAGGGTTGGGGTGAAGGAGAAATAAAAAGAAGGGAAAAGGATTCTCTAGGATATGAGTGGGAGAGGGTCAGAAGGCATTTTCCTGAGGTGACAGTTTAGACTAGCCCTGAAGGTATTTGGCAAGCAAGCAGAGCAAGGGAACTATGCGTTAATTTGTGGATATGGAGACTTGGATCTGAGGTTGGAAACTTTGGGAAGTTAGAGGAGCCTATGGGAAAGAGAGAAATTTCATTAGTAGAGGTTAGATGGATAGTAGGCAGGGGCCAGATTGGTGGTTTCACATGGCTTGTGATGCAACTAGGGCATGAAATTCATTTCTCATTGTAACCTGGTAATAATAAGTGTACACACTTTGCCAAAAGCAAAAATTACTGCATCAGTCAGTGCACTGTGATAGCCTATAATTTATCCTTGAAGAAAAAAGGAAGGAAGGAAGGAGGGAAGGAAAAAAGAAAGCTGCCCACAACCTGCTAATGAGCAGAGAGCTAGGTGGGTGGCCTGGGCAGGGGACTCTGAGCTTGGGTTTCTTCTTCCAAGGAGAGCTACTAGAGAGAAGCAGAGAAGAGGCTGCTTAGCTGGCCTCCTGGTTGCCCTCTGAGATTGGGACTAGGAGAGAAAGGGAACACCTGCTGAGTCTGGAGGGAGATTCAAGGCTGTCATTCAAGGTTGTGCGGACCAGTAGAAAGTTCTGGGCTGCACATATGGACTTGAGGCCCTAGGATGTTGGTCTGGATGGAGCAATGGAATATTGGAGACAGAAAGCCAGGGAAAGAGAAGAGAGGAGAAAGAGAAAGAGTGGGAGGGAGAGACAGGAGAGGAGCAATAAGAGAGAGGATCGAGAGGAAAGGAGTAAAGAAATGAAGAAGGAGAAAGAGATAGAATGGTGAGAGAGAGAGAGAAGAAGAAGAAAGAGCACATCTGAGTGATTGGTCTTGAAGAAGTGAACAAGTTATGGCCCAGCGAGGACCCTGGAATGTGGAAGAGGCTGGTCACCCCAATGCAGATGTGGGAGCAGGAGCAGAGGAGTTGCACTTGTGGTACCTCTTCTGGGTGGAGTGATCAGCTGCTTGCTGAGGGCTATAAGGCTGTGGGAGCTGAGAGAAGGGATGACAGGGCTGCTCTTACAGAGTTTGGCTGTCTCGTGGGGGCTTGGTGGGCAGCATCCAGGACTTGCTTTGTTGCATCCTGGGAATGACATAGGACTGGGAGCCTTCCTCTCTTCATGCCTGCCTGTCCTCCTCACACTCTACTAAGGCTTCCCACTGCTGCAGTAGGAACTAGTGCTTCTCTCGACTTTAGAGTGCATCATGGAGAATTCCCTAAGTTGTTTAAAACTTCAGCTTTGGAACTCAGAGATTTTTGGCCTGGGATGCAACCTGGGTATCAGGACTTTAGGGAAAAAAAAAGCTGCAAGGTGGTTCTAGTAGGAGTTAAGCTTTGAACTTTTTCTTAAAGGCCCAAGTACTCAGGCTTCTGGGTTGTAGAGCTTCTGTTCTGGTTGCTCCCTGGTACAGTATGGATGAAGTAGGCAGAGAGTGTGGAATCACAGGTGGCTGAGTTCTAGTAGCATTCAGAGAAGAGGCTGCTGGCACTGCAGTTTGCTCATTTCAGTCTTAGACTGTGAGACCTTGGAGAATGCCAGAATGACCTGCAGGGTCAGAGAACCAGAACATGCTGAAGTGCATTTTAGGGTTGAGCAGGACTGCGATGGGAGAGAACATGCATCTGAGTTCCAATGATGCCTATGTCCACAGGTTAGGACTACACTATGAGACCTCCTGCTTCACACACTCACCATCTTTATTTATTTATTTATTTTGCCATATGTATGTGTGGTCATTGTATGCATATTATATAGAGGCCAAAGATCAATGTCGAGTGTCCTCTATGGCTCTCTACCTTATGGTTTGAGACAGTGTCTGTCACTGAACCCTGAACTAACCAGTTTGATTAGACTAGCTAGCCAGTGAGCCCCAAGGATAACTTCTTTTTCCCTTCCCTAGCACTGAGATGGCAGGTGGGCACTTCCACACCTGGCATTTTGTGTGAGTTCTAGGGATCCAAATCAGGTCCTTACGCTTATGCAGCAAACACTTTACCCACTGAGCCATCTCCCCAGCCCACAATCACCATTTTTACTGAGACCATTGCTCTAGTATTATCATTGATCGTTCTGTCTGATTCAAAGTTTCTTCTTCCTGTTCAGTCTCCAACCAGCATGAAAATTCTCACAGTGCATGTAATGGATCTTTAAATCCTTCTGTGGTTTCCACTGCTCATAGGAACATCCACATACTTCCAGTGGGCTATAGGAGTTAGTGCTTAGTGCTAGGTTGTTCATACAACTTTACCTGCTGTCCTTATATACTAGCTGGAAGTCATCTCAGCTCCCAGGTAGTGTACAAATTGTGCTGCCCAACACTCTGCGTGCGTTGAGACCTACCATTTCCCAGACTGGGATGCTCTCCTGGGCCCTGATTTGGCATACTGTTCTTTGGTCTTTCAAGTCTTGCCTTGAGTGACACCTCACTGAGGATGTTCTTCCTTAGCCTTGTCTTCCTCCAGGGGAGACAGACCAGACACTTTCCTGCTTTTATTCCAAGGGGCACCTGGTTGGTCTCTTTCCACCTTATTTGCTAGATTGCACTCCTTGAGGGCTTTAGCATAGTATTTGGGTCTTTGAATAATAGTCCCTTGGCTTATAGAAGTTTAGGAAGGTTGGACAGTGGTCCATGAGGTCAAAGTCCAGTGAGCCTGGCAACTCCAGGCTCACAGCTGTGGTGGAGACACCAGAAAGCAGGTGTTGGGCAGGGAGGGAAGAGGAGTTGAGCTCTTTAAGTTTGGAAATGGCAAGGCCAGGCTGATCAGGTGATGACACAGTCCCAGTAGCCATGGGCATGGGTGGCTGGTCTGTGGTTTGGGGATGCAGTCAGTTATAAGATGGTTATAACATCTTCCAGAAAGTTGTGGAACTGGAGTGGGAGAGAAGGGCATACCAGAGGGCAAGCACTTGCAGAGAGAGCTGGCTGGCAGCAGAACCAGGGCCATCAGGAGGGACCAAGGCATCTGGGTGTCTGAGAGGTGCTTCCCTAGGAGGGGGTTGTGGAATGGAGGGGGAGAGTTGACATCATAGGTCCTGCTCCTAGAACACTGGGCATCAAGAACTGTCTGGGTTTGTAACTTTCTTCTATGGTCTGCCCTAGGGCTGGGCAGAGAAATTAGCTCCTGGTTTCTTCTCCTCCCCAACCTCTGTTCTAGGTCAACTTCTCCAGCTGATCCTGCAAGGCTGGAAGGTCTTCATGGGAAGCTTGTATTACTTTTCTCATGTCAAGAAGTCCTGGCATGAGGCTGAGCAGTTCTGTGTATCTCAGGGGGCTCATCTGGCATCTGTAACCTCTCAGGAGGAGCAGGTCAGAGCTGCAGGTGTGGGATGGGCTAAGAAGGTGGGTGTGGGCCAGGAAGGCAGGTGCTGTGGCCTTGGCCTTCTCAGGGAGTGGCAGTGGAGACCTTTGTGTCTTCTTGTCAGGCAGGGAGCACACACTCACCCATGAGCACCCCGTACTGGAAGTGGAAGTGTGGTGAGCAACACCCACCTGTTCAGTGAATGAGATACCCTAGGTCCAGGGAATGCCAGCAGGGAGGCAGGACAAGGTAGGTGGCACCCACTTCTGCTCTTCAGTATGGGGGTGTACTTTGCTCCCAGTCCCCTCAGCCTTCCTTTCTAGACATCAGTGTCAACTGAAATGCCAAGTGGCTGTTGAAGGCTCCGGCCCCTGGAAGCCAGATGCAGGCCTATACATCTGAGGACCACCAAAGCCAGTACCATCCGTTGGGAGAGGGTGTCTTCCCAGGGGCCTTGTCAGAACCTGTCAGGTTATCAGAGGACCACACCAGGTTTGGTTCAGTTGTAAAAGTGCCACCAACTCCTTGTGGATCTCCCAAGACTATTTTTACAGGATGGATGAACCTGCTGCTTTTAAAACATCCTAATAAGCTAGAGCCAGGACCTCATTGTCCCAGTAAAGCCCCTTTCATCAAGGGTGGGCACTATTTAGGATAATTAATGTGGGAGAAGCTGGGCTGCTGCCTTATGTTCTGGATTAGCTATGGAAGGTGCAGGAAGAGGCTAACTCCTATAAAGAGGTGGGCTTCCTGCTCAAGGACCTGAGAGGGAACAGTGTGGAGAGTCAGCACCTCACAGCCTACCTCCTCTGCATAGGCATTCCTGGTACAGTCCACAAGTACCTCTTACCACTGGATTGGCCTTACCGACAGTGGCACCGAGAATGTCTGGCACTGGGTAGATGGGACACCATTCAATCATGCCCAGAGCAAACCGTGAGTTCTGTTGCTATCTGCACTGTCCTTGGCACTGTCTTAGGCAGGCCTGGCTAGTGATTCTTGCATGTCCCTTTCCTGTGTATATTTTGTCCAGTATTAGTGTTTGGGTTGCATGTGTGTAGTGTATACATGTGGTGTATATGTGGTACATGTGTGATGTGTGTGTGGTGTGTGCGACATGTACAGTGTGTGACATATGTGGTACCTGATATGGTGTATATATGTGGTGTGTATGGTGTATGATATATGAGGTGTGTTTATATATGATGTATATGGTGCATCTTATATAACATGTATGGTATATATGTGATATATGTGGCATGATATGTATTGTATGTGAAGTGTGTGGTGTGTGATGTATGTTGTGTGTGCTGTGTATATATGTGACATGTGTGGTGTCTGATTTGTGATATGTATGTTATATATGTGGTGCATGTGTGTGTGCTGTGTATGTGATGTATGTATGGTATGATGTGAATAGTATATGATGTATATGGTGTGTGCAGTATATGATGTTCATGGCATATGATGTGTGTGGTGTGTGATGTGTGTGTGGTATGTGATATGTCTGTGATGCACTCAAAGGGACATCTGGAAAGGATAGGCCCTGGGGCTGGCAGGCAAGCTGTGAGTGGGTCTTCTTGCTTTTCTGTTTTGGTCTATTTCTTGTTCTATGTCTTGTCCGACTTGTGTCTCTGCACCTACTTGAAAAACCCTAGATGTGAGCTCTGGAGTGAGGCTTGCAGCATCCCCGGGTCCTTATTCCAGAGGAGGAAACATTTGCTTTGTCTAACAGAATAAAACCTTGTTATTTCCAGGTTTTGGGACAAAAATCAGCCAGACAACTGGCGACATGGGAATGGAGAGTTTGAAGACTGTGTCCATATGCAACGGATGTGGAATGACGTGAACTGCAAGGCCTCCTATCACTGGGTGTGCAAGAAGCCCATGGGCCAGGCTGTGGCCTGAGCAGACTAGAGCAGAAGCTTTCCTCCTAGAGACCCTAAGAACCTCTGAATTTAGCTTTTTCTGCAGGGCCACCTATTGGCATGTCCTGCCTTGTCCCTCTGTTTAACTGTTTCACACATGTTTGCTTCATGTGGCCAGAGGGCTCAATGGCTCCTCAGGGAGAGCCTTGATGCGCCTCTGTGTGCCTAGCCAGGCACAGGTCCTCAATAAAGACTCAGAGTGAATGAAGCCTTTGTGTTTGCTTCTTCCTGGAGGTCTGCCACACCTGCTCTTATCTGGGCTGGTCTTCTTTCCCTCAGGGTCTGTTCTGTACCCAGACAGGCCCATTTTTACTTGGGGCTTTTCAGGTAGTCACTTTTAGCTACTTTTCTAGAAGCCACAGTAGTTCCCTGGGTTTCCTCTGGGTGCAGAAGGGTCAGGGATTTAAACTACTCTATTGATCCATTTTCCTTCCTAGCCTGTGGGCTGGCCTGTCTTCTTACTCTCAGACCATGTCTTCATGTGGCCACCATTCATCCTTCCAAAGATTCCACTTTCTGCTCAGCCACAAATGAGAATTCCTAGAGCACTTCTCTGTCAGGCAGTGGAGCCCATCCCATCCATGCGCAAAGAACTCTATGCAGGTTTCTGAAATGCTCTCTGGTCTTTTTGCACTCTGTTCTGAGTTGTGGTGCTCTCTCCCTAGTATAGAAGGGTGTCATACCCTGCCCCGAGGAAAAGCCTCTAGGAAGAAACCCATAGAGGCCATAGGATCTCTGTCTTCTTGTCTGTCTTAATAATTGTGATGTAATTTTGGTCTGTTGAGCTCAGGCCTTGCCCTGGGTGACTCCATTGTATAAGCAGTATTTTACTCCATTTGAGTGCAGTCATAGAGGCAGGATGGCTCTGCACCCTGTTGTGCACGGAAATATTACCACCTGTCCACCACTACCATTGAGATGCAGACTGACAAATAACTTGTTCCATAAAGTAAAAAGGGTGCTATCCTATAAATTAATTAAAGTAAATTGGGACTACAGGAACACATGGGTATGTTACAATCATCACAGGATGCCAAGCATGGTGGCGCACGCCTTTAATCCCAGCACTCAGGAGGCAGAGGTAGGAGGATTTCTGTGAGTTTGAGGCCACCCTGAGACTACATAGTGAATTCCAGGTCATCCTGAGCTAGAGTGAAACCCTACCTCAAAAAACAAACAAACAAACAAACAAACAAACAAACAAACAGAAAACCAAAACAACAACAACAAAAAAAACCATCACAGGAAAACCAGGCCTAAGAACTTATTGAATACACCCGACTGAGGAAAGGGTGCACTATTCTCATCTGGCCCCCAGGAAGAGGTGCACAACCAACACTGCAACAGCAATGGCTCCACCACGTGTGCATGTCAAGGGACAGGCAAGCAGAGAACTCTCAACTGTCCCAGGAACTTCAGCTCTGCTTCGTATTGCTGTTGATGTGGCCTACTCAAATGGTCTTCTGTCTGCCTACCTGTTCTGGACTCTTCCTTGCCCTTTGCCTCTAAAGTCTCCCTGGTCCCTCAGGTCAGCTCCACCCTGAGGCTTGACTCTTCAGGAGTGCATCCAGCAAACTTGCAGCAGGGTCACGATCTAACTCCTGCATAGACTTGCTTTGCATTCCTTTTTACCTTCCGCTTTCCTCTACTTTGACCTCTTTGGAACTCCTTGACTTTGCTGTGGCCTCTTTTTAACTCTTTGTAGCCATTCTATAACCTACACACACACACACACACACACACACACACACACACACACACACACACACCACACTTACTGTGAGATGTAGGCCTGGGGATGTAGCTCATTTGGGAGAGTGCTTGTCTTACTTGCATGAGGCCATGGGTTTGATCCCCAGCACTACATAAACCAAGCATGGTTGTACATATCTGTAATCCCAGGGGAAGCAGAATGATTAGAAGTTCAAGGTCATCCTCAGCTATGTAGCAACTTTGAGGCTAGCCTGGGCTACAATGAGACCCTGTTTCAAAACAAAAACAAAACCCAGGACTGGAGAGATGGCTCAGCAGTTAAGGTGCTTGCTTGCAAAGCCTAACGACCTGGGTTCAATTCCCCAGTACCCATGTAAGGCCAGATGCGCAAAGTGGTACATGCATCTGGAGTTGGTTTGCAGCAACTAGAGGCCCTGGCATGCCCATTATCTCCCTTCCCTCCTCTTCTTCCTTGCAAATAAATAAATAAAATAAAAATATTAAAATGACCTTTAAAAAGTTCTGAAGGTTGTTGGGAAAGAAGGGAGAAGCTGGATATTTCACATGTTAGTGTAAAGATACTCCCAAACCCTTGCTGCCAGTCTAGCCATGCAGATAGTGACTTCTTATTTATTTATTTATTTGAGAGGGAGAGAGAAAGAGGGAGAGGGGGAGAGAGAGAGAGAGACAAAGAGAGAGAGAGAGAGAGAGAAAGAGAGAGAGAGAGAGAGAGAGAGAGAGGGAGAATGGGCACAGCATGGCTTCCAGCCACTGCAAAGGAACTCTAGACGCATGTGCCACCTTGTGCATCTGGTTTACATGGGTACTGGGAAATTGAACCTAGGTCTTTAGGCTTCACTGACAAGCACCTTAACCATCGAGCCATCTCTCCAGCCCATTGAAGACTTTTTTAGAAAGTGAAATGATTTTAATTTCAAATGAACAGAGGTCATTTCTAAAATTAGGAATGCATGCTGTTTTACCAAGTGGGTTTCATCATCCATCAAAATGCTAATAAAATCTTTATCCTTTTATCTGTTCACATAATATTGCCTGTTCTTATAATGTCATTCCTGAAAGATGGATTATCTTTGTGTTTCTTAAAAAGAAACCCAATTAAACATGATATTCTTTTAATATTTTTCTGAATTTGATTTTCTGAAACTACATTTATTTTTTGCATTTATAGCCATAGTATCTTGGTTGTTTTCTTTGTATGTCTCTGTATTCATATACATATATATTTTGTGGGGGCTGGAGAGATGGCTCACCCATTAAGGAGCTTGCCTGCAAAGCCTAACAACTTGGGTTCAATTCTCCAGTACACATGTCAAGCCAGATGCACAAAGTGGCACATACATTTAGAGTTTATTTGCAGCAGCTAGAGGCCTGGTGTGCTCATTTTCTCTTCTGTCTCTCTTTGCTGGTAAATAAACAAATTAATTTTTAAAAAAAGACACATGTATAGTTCAGGGAATTTTTCAGAAAAGTGGGCGGAGAGTGTTAGAGCTGCAAGTTGGGGCATCATGTCCAGAGGTATTTCCTCTCCCCCATAACTGACTGCTGCCCATAATGCATAACCCACAACCCCATGGGGAAAACCTGCAACCCCAATGAGGAGGGGCCCCTTCGGAAAGGGGGTAGGGATGAGGTAAAGAATGGTACCAACATGTGGCATATCCATACTAAGTATGTCTGCAATTAATAAAATTTTTTAAAACACATATGTTGTATATGCGAAAGTACACACAATAGTTTGTTATTATAACTTCTTTGCATGTACTTTTATTGTCTGTGTTAGAGTTTTCTTAGCTATGGAGCATTAGAAGCCAGTATTAAGCAATGTCCTATTTGGGGGAAGTTTTTGAGACTTTCTGAGTATATAATCACTTAAAAAATATTTTATTTTTATTTATTTATTTGACAGAGAGAAAGGGCGAGAGAGAGAGAGAGAGAGAGAGAGAATGGGTGCACCAGGGCTCCAGCCACTGCAAACGAACTCCAGATGTGTGTGCCCCCTTGTGCATCTGGGTAACGTGGGTCCTGGGGAATCAAACCTGGGTCCTTTGGCTTTGCAGACAAATGCCTTAACTGCTAAGCCATTCTTCCAGCCTTATAATCACTTTTTATAAATGTTCCATATTTCTTTTGTACATGTGTGTGCATAAGCACACGAGCATTACAGTGCAGATCAGAGACAACCTTCTCTACCTTGAGGCAACATCTCTATTTGCCACAGTGTTCACCAGGCTAGCTAGCCCATGAGCTTCCAGGGATTCTCCCGTCTCCTGTTCCCATTTCACCACATGAGGACTAGGATTGCTGATTCTCATGCTACTGTGTCCGGCTTTACGTGGGTTGTGGGGATCTCAGGTCCTCACACTTGCACCGCAACTGCTTTATGCACTAAGCCATCTTCCCATTCTCCATAAGCATATTTCTTAGTTTTCTTTTTGCATGTATGCAGTATAAATGTTCATATATATGTTGGTACATGTGTGAGAGTGTGTGTGCACATGTGTGCATGTGTGTCTAGAGGCCAGAAGTCCATACTGGGAGTTTTCCTCAATCACATTTCACCTTATTTTTTATGTGTTTATTTTTATTTTTTATTATGGACAACTTCTACTTCCATAATTACAGACAATAAACCATGGTAAGTCCCTCCCGCCTCACTTTTCTCATCACAACTCCACTCTCTAGCATATCCCCCCTCTCAATCAGTCTGTTTTTTCTGATGTCATCATCTTTTCCTCCTATTATACTGGTCTTGTATAGGTAATGCTCCATTCACAGTGTCCTTTGCTGTACAAAACTTTGTAATTTCATGAGGTTCCAGTAGTTTACTAGTGGTTTTATTTCCTGAGCAACTAAGGTTATATACAGAAAGTCATTGCCTATGCCAATATATTGAAGTATTTCCCCTACTTTTTCCTCTAGCAGCTTCAGAGTTTCAGGTCTGATATTAAGGTCTTTGATCCATTTGGACTTAATTCTTATGCATGGAGAGAGATAAGAATCTATTTTCATCATTCTTCATATAGATATCCACTTTTCTCAGCACCATTTGTGGAAGAGGCTGTTTTTTCTCCAATGAGTATGTTTGGCATTTTTGTTGAAGATCAGGTGGCTATACCTGCTCCGACTTACATCTGGGTCCTCTATTCTGTTCTATTGATCTACATGCCTGTTTTTGTGCCAGTACCATGCTGTTTTTGTTACTATGGCTCTGTATAGGTTTAAATCAGGTATGGTGATACCTCCAGCCTTATTTTTGTTGCTCAAAACTGTTTTGGCTCTTTAAGGTTTTTTTGTGCTTCCAAATGAATTTTAGGATTTTTTTTTATTTCTGTGAAGAATGCCATTGGAATTTTAATAGGGATTGCATTAAATGTGTAGGTTGCTTTTGGTAAGATTGTCATTTTTATAATATTGATTCTTCCAATCCAAGAATATGGGATATCTTTCCATTTCCTAGTGACTTCTGCAATTTCTCTATTGAATGTTTTAAAGTTTTCATTGCAGAGATCCTTCACTTCCTTGGTTAGGTTTATTCCAAGGTACTTTATTTTTGTGTAGGCAATTATGAATGGGAGTGATTCCCTGATTTCATCCTCAGCATCTTTGTTGTTAGTATATGGGAAGGCTACTGATTTATGTATGCTGATTTTGTATCCGGCTATGTTGCTGAAAGTGTTTATCAGTTTGCTGTTAGAATCTTTAGGGTCCTTTATGTATAGAATCACATCATCTGCAAATAATGATAATTTGATCTCTTCTTTTCCTACTTGTATCCATTTTATGAGTGTCTCCTGCCTTATTGCTATGGCTAAGACTTCCAGTACTACATTAAATAAAAGTGGGGACAGTGGACACCCTTGTCTTGTTCCTGATTTTAGTGGAAAAGCTTCAGGTTTTTCCCCATTTAGTATTATATTGACTGTAGGTTTGTCATAAATAGCCTTTATTTAAAAATATATATATTATTTTCAAGGAGACAGAGAGTGAATATGAGTGAGCCAGGGCCTCCTGACACTGCAAAGGAACTACAGACATGAGCCACATAGTACTTCTGGCTTTATGTGGTTACTGGGTAAGCAAACCCAGGATATTTGGCTTTGCAAGCAAGTGCCTTTAACCACTAAGCAATCTCTCCAGCCACAAATATCTTTTATTATGTTGAGATATGTTCCTTTTATTCCCAGTTTCTGTAGGACTTTTATCATGAAGGGATGTTGGATTTTTCAAACGCTTTTCTTGTATCTATTGAGGATATCATATTTTTTTATCCTTCAGTCCATTTATATAGTATATATTTATTGATTTGCATATACTGAACCATCCTTGCATCTCTGGGATAAAGCCTATTTGGTGGGGGTGAATGATCTTTTTGATATGTTCTTGAATTCTGTTTGCAATGTTAATTTTGTTGAGAATGTTTGTATCTATGTTCATGAGGGAAATTGATCTGTAATTTTCTTTTTTTGTTCTGTCTTTGGTTTTGGTATCAGGGTGAGGCTGGCTTCATATAAGTAGTTTGGTAGAATTTCTTCCTTTTCTATTTTATGGAAAAGTTTGAGAAGCATTGGTGTTAGTTCTTCTGTGAAGGTCTGGGAAAATTAACCAGTGAATCCATCTGGGCCTGGAATTTTTTTCCCTTGGGAGATTTTTTTTTTTAATTGCTTGGATCTCTGTACTTGTTATAAAACTATTTAAGTGGTTGATATCATCTTGATTTAATTTTGGTAGGTCATATAAATTGAGGAAATCATCTATTTCTTTCAGATTATCAAATTTCATGGAGTATATGTTCTTAAAGTATGTCCTTATGTCTGAATTTCTTTTGGTGTCTGTTGTAATTGTGCCTTTTCATCTCTAGTTTTATTAATTTGTGTCTCTTCTCTCTTTCTTTTGATCAGATTTGCTAAGGGTTTATCAATCTTGTTTATCCTTTCAAAGAACCAACTCTTTGTTTCATTGATTCTTTGTATATTTTTTGTTTCATTTCATTAATTTCTGCCCTAATCTTTATTATTTCTTCCCATCTACTGACTTTTGGCTTGCCTTGTTGTTTTTCCAAGGCTTTAAGATGAAGCATTAAGTTGTTTACTTGTGACTTTTCTTATTTCTTAATATTGCACTTAAAACTATAAGTTTACCTCTTTGGACTGCTTTCATTGTGTCCTAAAGATATGTTGTGTTCTCATTGTCATTTGATTCTATTAATTTTTTTTTTTTTTTTTTTGGTTTTTCAAGATAGGGTTTCACTCTAGCTCAGGTTGTCCTGGAATTCATTATGTAGTCTCAGGGAAGCCTCAAATTCATGTTGATCCTCCTATCTTTGCATCCCAAGTACTGGGATTAAAAGTGTGCACCACCATCCCTGGCTTGATGGTATGAATTCTTTTATTTTATTCTTGACTTCTTCATTGACCCATTGATCATTCATTCAGTAGTGTATTGTTTAGATTCCATGATTTTGTGTATGCACTATAGCATTTCTTGCTGTTGATTTATAGTTTAGTCCCATTCTGATCAGATAGAGTGCAAGGAATTATTTCAATTTTCCTGTGTTTGTTAAGGTTTGCTTTGTGTCCCAATATATGGTCATTCTAGAGAATGTTCCATGTGCTGCTGAAAAGAATGTATATTCAGCAGCATTTGGATGAAATATTGTATAGATATCTCTTAGGTCCATTTGTTCTATGACCTCATTTAATCCAGATGCTATCCTGTTTATTTTTTTGCTGGGATGACCTGTCAGTTGATGAGAGTGGGGTGTTGAAGTCACCCACTACAACTGTGTTTGGTGTTATCTGTGACCTTAGTTCTAATAGTGTTTGTGTGATGAAATTGGGAGGCCCTATGTTAGGTGCATATATGTTTAGGATCATAATGTCCTCCTGTTGGAGTGTTCCTTTAATCAATATAAAGTGACCTTCTTTATCTTTCCTACCTAATGTTGGTTTGAAGTCGACTCTGTCAGATATTAGAATAGCAACACCTGCTTGTTTTCTAGGCCCATTTTCTTGAAATACTGTTTTCTAACCTTTCACCCTAAGATAGTGCCCATCTTTTATGGAAAGGTGAGTTTCTTGGAGACAACAAATAGAAGGATCCTGCTTTTTGACCTAGTCTGCAAACCTATGTCTTTTGGTTGGGGCATTGAGGCTGTTGATATTAAGGGTTATTATTGAAAGGTGTGTATTTATTCTCACCATTCTTCATGTTTTGTAGTTCTTCCAGTTTTTCCTTACTCTCTTGTATTAACTATGATTTGAGTATGGCTTATTTGTTCCTGTTTCCTTATGTGTATACTTTTCTTTCTCTTCAGCATAGAGGATGCTTTCAAGTATTTTTTGTAGAGTTGGTTTAGTGTTCATATATTGCTTTAGCCTTTTTTTGTTGTTGTGGAATGTCCTTATTTCTCTGTCAATTTGGATGCATAGCTTTGCTGGATAATGCAATCTTGGTTGACAGTTGTTATCTTTCAGAACTTGGAATACATCATTTCAAGCCCTTCTGGCTTTTAAAGTTTGTGTTGAGTAATCTGTTATTATCCTGATGGACTTGCCTTTGTATGTGACTTAATTTTTCTCTCTAACTGCTTTCAATATATTTTCTTTGGTTTGTGTGTTTTGTAGTTTAATTATGGATGGGGAAGGTTCTTTTCTGATTTTGTTCATTTGGTGTTCTAAAGGCGTCGTATATCTGTAATTGACATCACCTCCCCTATTTGGGGGAAATTTTCTTTTGTGATTTTGATAACAATACCTGCTATGCCTTTGGAGTGAAATTCTTCTTCTACTATACCCTGAATTCTTATGTTTCATCTCTTCATAGTGTCCCAAATGTATTGAACTTCCCACTCATACCTTCCTGTTAGTTCTTCTTTCTCTTTGTTGGACTTTATAGTTCTGCCACTGGTCTTCTAGTTTAGATATTCTGTTCTATCCTTGATCCATTCTAGTGGTGAGACTTTCTACAGAGTTTTCTATTTGACTTACCTAGTTTTTCATTTCTAGTATTTATAACTGGCTTTATTTTTGTTACTAGATATGGACATATTTTGTATGTAAACATCACATTTTGGTACCATCCTTTCTCTCCTCCCTGCCCCTTCTCTGAAGAGGCCTTCCTTGTTGGGGATGCAGGTCAACCACATGGGGATTGTGGGTCTTGCATTATGGGAGCAGCAGTTAGTTATTGGGGAGAGGCAATGTCTCTGTGCAAAATATCCCAACTTGCGGCTCTACCAATCTTTCCGCCTGCTCTTCTGCAAAATTCCCTGAGCCATGCTGGGAGCATTTTAAGTCTACTTCAGTGATGGGCACTTATGAGATTTGTAGATGTTGAGTATCCTCACTATCTTTCTCAATCACCCTTGTGCTGATGTCAGCTTAACTAAGAAAGCAGAATTCTTGCTCATTTCCCCAATTCCTCTGTGGTTTCAGCTGGGGCCAGAGTGGAGTGCACTGGGTTGTTTATCTCCTCAGGTCCAGCTCCTGTCTGAAAAAGAGAAGCAGATTCTCCAATGGAAGTGAAGTCAGTGTCAGTTAAATGGGATAACTATTATTAATTTTGAAGAAAGAAAAGGGTTTAGACACTCTTACAGTCCAAAGCTAGTGGAAGCTTGACAATGGAAAGCAAAATCATTATCTGGATATAATTCTGACTTGTTTCCCAGTTCCAGATATTGTTTCCTTTTCACTGAGTGGATCTGTTAGCCAATCCAAGAGCAGTTAGTTATCCACCATGGCTATGTGCCACTATTGCACTCGTGTGAGCATCACAACAGCTTTTTGCTTCTGAGTCAGTTAGTCTTTGAGTTGCTTGGACAGATGTTGGCCACTTTCCCCTGGTAGCTCATGTAGTGCCTTCCAGTACTAGATGGGTTAATTGTCTGGGGACTGGCTCTCCTCAGGATTCCAACCAGGTCTCTCCATGGCCCATGCCAACAGCATTTGGTGTCTTCAGCAGTAGGATCTTACCATAAACCTCTGATGTGTAATCAAGTGCTCTGACAGAAGTCTGCATTTTTTGTTTTGGGAGATCTAGTAGGTCTCTCTGATCAACAGCACATTGTGGATGTAGACCACATCCTGGTACAGGGAATTACAGGCCAGCACCAAGGGAAAAGAAGCAAGAAAAATCCAGAGAAGAGAGAGAAACAGTTGAAATTTGAGGTTAGGTTTCATCCCACTCTCTCCAGGGCCCTTCAATTTAGGTGATCTCTCTAAGGTCCTCTTGAGGATTCCACCTTTTAGTCTGATTTCCAGGATATAGAATTCTATGGTACCAGTTCAATTTGGTTCAGTTTTGTGTCCCGCCCCCCACACTCTTTCCCTTTCCCCAAGACCTACCCTCCCTATTGTCCAAGCCTTAAGATGCTATTTAGTTATGTCAGCAACTTGGGCTGATCCAGGTTAGGAACTGCAGATGAGTGAGATCATGCAACAATTGTCTTTCTGTGATTGTGTGAGCTCACTTAGAATGATCTGTTCCAAGTTTGACCATTTTTCTACAAATTTCAGTGTGTCGTTTTTTCTTATTGATGAGTAGAATTCCATCATGTAGATATACCACATCTTGGTTTTCCATTCATCCAGTGATGGGCACCTGGGTTGAATCCAGTTTTTAGCTATTATGAATAGAGCAGCTATAAACATGATAGAGCAAATATTTCTGAACTGAGATGTGGAACTTTTAGGGTAAGTGCCCAGTAAGGGAATAACAGGGTCTGTTGGTAACTCTATATTCATCCTTTTCAGGAGTCTCTAAATTGATTTACACCGTGGTTGTACCAGCTTACATTCCCTTAAACAGTGAATGAGTGTTCCTATTTCTATAAATTTTTAAAAATTATATTGACAACTTCCATAATTGTAAACAATATCTCATGGTAATTTCTCCCACCCCCCACTTTCCCCTTTGAAACTGCGCTCTCCATCATAACCCCTCCCCCTCTCAGTCTTTCTTTTACTTTGATGTCATGATCTTTTCCTTCTGTTATGATGGTCTTGTGTAGGTAGTGTCAGGCACTGTGAGGTCATGGATATCTAGGGAGTGTTCCTATTTCTACACAGCCTTGCCAACATTTGTTTTCATTTGATTTTTAAAAATGCTGTTATTTATTTATTTATTTAAGAGAAAGAAGGAGAGAGAGAGAGAGAGAGAGAGAGAGAGAGAGAATGACCATGCTAGGGCCTTCAGCCACTGCAAACAAACTCCAGACAGATGTGCCACCTTGTGCATCTGGCTTACATAGGTCCTGGGGAATTGAACATGGGTCCTTTGGCTTTGCAGACAAGCGCCTTAAGTGCTAAGCCATCTCCCCAGCCCTCATTTGATTTTTTAATGTTTGCTATCCTTACTGGGATAAGGTGGAATCTCATAGTTTTTAAAAATTTAATTATTTTGCATCTAATTTAATTAATTTAAAGTTATTTAAATTTATCAATCATAAATTAATAAATTAAATTAAATTAAAAGTTATTTAAATAAAATTTAAATTAATTTAAAGGTAATTTACATTTCCCTAATGGGTAGGGATGTTAAATATTTTCTTAAGTATGTGTTATCCATTTGTAATTCTTCCTCTGAGAACTCCCTATTTAGTTCTCTGCCCCACTTTTGGAGTGGCTTGTTTGAGTTTTTGTTGTTTAATTTTTTTAGTTCTTTGTAGATTCTAGATATTAGGCTTCTGTCAGTGGCATAGCTGGCAAAGATTTTCTCCCATTCAGTGGGTAATCTATCGGCTCTGCTCATGGTATGTTTGTCCATGCATAAGCTTTTTTGCTTCATGAGATCCCATTGGTTGAATGCTTGTTTAATTTCCTTGGCTACTGGGGTTTTGTTCAGGAATTCTTTTCCCAGTCCTATATCATGGAGAGTGCTTCATATTTTTTCTTCCAGTAGTTGAAGAGTTTCAGGTCTTATATTGAGGTCTTTACTCCATTTGGACTTGATTTTTGTGTATGGCAAAATGTCTAATTTTATTTTTCTACATATGGTCACCCAATTTATCTAACACCATTTGTTGAAGATGCTGTCTTTTCTCCAGTCTAGATTATTTGTACCTTTTCAAAGATCAAGCAGCAGTAGTTGCTTGCCCTAAGGTCTGGGTTTTCATTTCTTTTCCATTGGTCTATGTTTCTGTTTTTATTCCAGTACCATGCTGTTTTTGTCACTATGGCTTTGTAATATAGCTTCAGATCAGGTATGGTGATACCACCAGAGGTGTTTCTTTTGCTGAGGATATGTTTGTATATCCAAAGCCTTCTGCCATTCCATATGAATTTTGAGATCATTTTTTTCAGTCTCTGTGAAGAATGATACTGGTATTTTTATTGGTATTGCATTAAATCTGTATGTTGCTTTTGGTAGAATTGCCATTTTCACAATATTAATTCTACCTATCCAGGAGCATGGGAGGTCTTTCCATCTTCTCAAGTCCTCCTTTTTTTTATTTTTTATTTTTTGGTTTTCATTATATAGTTCTTTCACATCCTTTGTTAGGGTTATTCCAAGGTATTTAATTTTTTGAGTTGCTATTGAAAATGGGAGAGCCTCACTGATTTCTTTCTCTGTATGTTTGTCCTTTGCATACAGAAAAGTTACTGATTTTGTGTATTGATTTTGTATCCTGCCACTTTGCTGAAGGAATTTATCACCTTTAGAAGTTTTTGGATGGAGACTTTCGGGTTACTTATATATAGTATCATGTCATTGGCAAATAGGGCTAACCTGACTTCTTCCTTTCCAATATGAATCCCTTTTATTTCTTTCTCCTGTCTTATTGCTTGGACTAGTACTTCTAGTACTATGTTGAAGAGCAGTGGTGACAGTGGACACCTCTGTCTTGTCCCCAGTCTCAGTGGAACTCCTTGAATTTTTCCCCATTAAGTATTATTTGGGGTTTAGGAGCTTTATGTATAGCCTTTATTGTGTTGAGATATAAACCCTCCATGCCCATTCTTTCCAGTGTTTTGATCATGAAGTGGTGTTGTATCTTGCCAAAGGCCTTCTCTCCATCAATTGAGATGATCATGTGATTCTTATGGTTCAATTCATTTATGTGGTATATTATATTGACCAATTTCCATATGTTAAACCTTCCCTGCATCCCTGGGATGAAGCCTACTTGATCAAGGTGGATAATGTTTTTGATGTGTTGTTGAATTTGGTTTGCAAGAATTTTGTTCAGGATTTTTGCATATATGTTCATTAAGGATATAGGCCTATACTTTTCTTTCCTTGTTGCATCTCTGTCTGGTTTTGGTATTAGGGTGATGCTCGCTTCATAAAAGGAGTCAGGGAGGATTCCCTGGTCTCCGATTATGTGGAATAGTTTGAGAAAAATTGGTTTCAGTTCTTCTATAAAGGTTTGATAGAATTCAGCTCAGAAGCAATCCTGTCCTGGACTTTTCTTTCTGGGGAGGTTTTTGATTACCTTTTCAATCTCCATGGATTCGATAGGTTTGTTTAGGAGATTAATCTGCTCTGAGTTTGGTTTTGGTAGGTGGTATGTGTTTAGGAATTCATCAATTTCTTCCAGATTATTTAAGTTTGTGGAGTGGAGGTTTTGGAAATATGCCCTGATGATTCTTCCAATTTCATTGATGTCTGTAGTAATCTCTCCTTTTTCATTTCTGATTTTGTTAATTTGAGACTTCTCTCTTTTTTTCTTGATCAGTTTGGCCAGGGGTCTGTCTATCTTGTTTATTTTTTCAAAGACCCAGCTCTTTGTTTCATCAATTTTTAAAATTGTTTTTTTAGTTTCCAATTGATTAATTTCTGTTTCAATCTTGATTATTTCTTTCCATCTGGAGCTCTTTGGGTTGGAATCTTCATGTTTTTCCAGTGCCTTTGGTGGACAGTCAGGTTACTGATTTCTGATCTCTCTGTCTTTGTAATGAAGGCATTAAGGGCTATGAATTTTCCCCTTATGACTGCCTTCATTGTGTCCCATAAGTTTTGGTAGGTTGTATTTTCATTAACATTCAAATCTAGGAATTTCACAATTTCTTTTTTGATTTTTTTCCATGAGCCAGTCATTGTTTAAAAATGTGTTGTTTAGTCTCCAGAAGTTGGTGGAGTTCTTGATTTGTCTCTTGTTAATTTCTAGCTTTAAATAATTGTGATCTGACATGATGCAGGAAGATACTTCAGTTTTCCTGATTGTATGAAGGCATGCTTTATGGTCTAATATATGGTCAATTTTGGAGATGGTTCCATGGGCTGCTGAAGAAGTATGTTTATTCTGTAGAGTTGGGGTGGAAAGTTCTGTAAATATCCATTAGGTCTACTTGATCTATGATGTTGTTGAGCTCTGTTATTTCCCTGTTGATTTTCTGTTTGGATGATATGTCTATTGATGATAGTGGAGTATTGAAGTCTCCAACTATGATGGTGTTGGTGTTTATTTCTGTTTTATTGTCAAGTAGATTTTGCTTTATCAACTGTGGTGCCCCTGTGTTTGGCACATATATATTTATGATTTTGATGTGCTCATGTTAGATCACTCCCTTGATGAGTAAGAATTGGCTTTCTTTGTCCTTTTTGATTACTTTGGTTTGAAGTCTATTTCATCAGATATTAATATAGCAACACATGCTTGTTTTTTATTTCCATTTGCTTGGAATATCATTTTCCAACCTTTCACCCTGAGGTGGTGTCTATCATTAGCAATGAGGTGGGTTTTTGAAGACAGCAGATAGAAGAGTCCAGTTTTTTGATCCATCTTGATAGCCTGTGTCTTTTGATGGGTGAATTAAGACCATTAATATTTAAGGTTATTACTGTGAGGTTTGAATTAATCCCTGCCATGATGAGGTGTTTTATCGGGTTGGGTGCTTAGTTGTGTTATGTGCTATTTTGAGCCTAATTTATTTTGGTTATTGTGATCTTCTTGTTGGCTCTTGAGATTGGTTGTTTGACTCTTCTGTGTGAAGTATTCACTGAAGTATTCTCTGTAGGTTGGCTTTGTGTTTGTAGTGGTTTGATTCAGGTGTCCCCCATAAACTTAGGTGTTCTGAATGCTAGGTTCCCAGCTGATGGAGATTTGGGAATTAACACCTGCTGGGGGCGGTATATTGTTGGGGGTGGGCTTATGTGTGCTATAGCCAGTTTCCCCTTGCTAGTGTTTGGCACACTGTCCTGTTCCTGTTGCCCACCTTATGTTGGCCAAGGGGTGATGTCCACCCTCTGCTCATGCCATCATTTCCCCCTGCCATTGTGGAGCTTCCCCTTGAGCCTGTAAGCCAAAACAAACCCCTTTTTCCCACAAGCTGCTCTTAGTTGGGTGATTTCTATCAGCAATGCAAACCGGCCTGTAACAGTAAAGTGGTACCGAGAAGTGGGATTGCTGCTAGACACCTGACTGTGTGGCTTTGGCCTTTTGGAGCTGATTTTCAAGAGGAATATGGAAGGACTTGAAACCTTGGCTTAAGAGATGCCTTGCAGTGCTATAAGTATAGCTTGATTGACTATTCTGGTCAGAGCTGCAAGACCTGAATGAGGAAAGAACTATGGACTGTGAGGTTTGGCTTATGAGGGTGAGAAAGAGCTTTGCTTGGACTGGGCTAGCAGTTTGTGTTAAAAGCTTGCTGTAATGCCCATGTCCTGAGAAGTTGTGCAGGGTTGCATTGCGTAGAAATGAACTGGTGTGAGCAGAGGGATACAGCACAGAAAAAATGAAATCTTTGGGCCTAAACTGCTGCCCATTCACCTGCAAATTGTTTGAGAGATTACAACCACTGAGATTGGGCCAGTTTACCTGTACTGGGGCAACAGGAAGAATGTAGACTCTTTGGAAGGGGCCCGAGTGCTCAAGAAGTGTCTTGTTCTTCAAAGTCTGCTTTATTCCCCCCGGATTAACAAATTGGCACACCACCTGGTATTGTGGAGTATAAGAAATGCAGGAAAGAGAAGGTCATTCAGTTTGCAACATGGTCTTATGTTTTGGAAATGGCCATTGGCAGTGTGAAGCAGGTTTGCTGGATGCCTGCATGGAGACCCCATGGGGCCATGAGGATGAACTGTGTATTGCAGTGGAGACCCAGTGGAGATGCCGGGACCATGAGATGGCTGCTAAGAAAAGCTGCTGGCCCTGATGAAGTTTTCCAGGATTGTGAGTAGCCTAGCTGGAGGGGTGGAATTGGAATGCCAGAGACATGCTGACATGGAGATTTGTCATTGGCTAGAGTTGTTGGACTTGAAGCTGCAGAGTTTGATATTTGCTCTGGTTGTTTCAAATCTTGTATTGGCTGAATATGCTATGCCCAATGCCATCTTGTGCAGTGTGAATGTTTATTCTGTGCCATTATGGATTTTTTTGGTATTATGGTTCAGTTAGAAGATCTTGGACTATGGGGATGTATGAACATCACTGGAATTGATAAAAACCATGCGAACTCTTAAAGTTGTACTGAATGTGTTGTATTTTATACCATGTATGGATATCAGTTTATGGGGGCCAGGGGCGGAATGTGGTGGTTTGATTCAGGTGTCCCCCATAAACTTAGGTGTTCTGAATGCTAGGTTCCCAGCTGATAAGAGATTTGGGAATTAACACCTGCTGGAGGTGGTGTATTGTTGGGGGCGGGCTTATGGATGTTACAGCCAGTTTCCCCATTCCAGTGTTTGGCACACTCTCCTATTGCTGTTGTTCACTTTATGTTGGCTATGGGGTGATGTCCACCCTCTGCTCATGCCATCGTTTTCCCCTGACATTGTTGAGCTTGCCCTCAAGCCTGTAAGCCAAAATAAACCTCTTTTTCCCACAAGCTGCTCTTAGTTGGGTGATTTCTACCAGCAATGTGAACCAGACTGCAACAGTGTTCATATAATCATAGAGTTGACTTTTTTTTATGAGGGATACTTTTGCTGGGTAAAGTAGCTTGGGTTGGAACCCATAGTTTTTCAGACTTTGAAGTGTTCCATTCCAGGCCCTTATAGCTTTCAGGGTTTCCATTAATAAATCTGATGTTACTCTAATGGGATTGCCTTTGTATGCTGTGAATTGTTTCGCTTTTGTTCCTTTTAACACTCTCTTTGTTTTCATTGTTAAAATTTTTAACTATGATGTGTCTTGGAGAATTTCTTCTTTGGTGCTGCCTGTTTGGTGTTCTGTGGGCTTCTTGTATCTGTATGGGCCTCTCTGTCACAAGATTCAGAAAATTTTCTTCAATAATTTTGTTGAGTATTTTTTCTCTGCCTCTCTTTCAGGTATACCCTTGATCCAGATGTTTGGTCATGTTAGAGTGTCCCACAGTTCCCTCATATTCTGTTTACTTGATTTTTTTGAACTTAGCAAAGTTTTTAGCCTCTCAATCAATTTCTTTTGTCTTATCTTTCAGGTCAGAGGGTCTGTCCTCCACACAAGTAACCCTGTTGGTGAGTGGTTATCAAGAGGTTTTTATAAATTCTATTTGATTTTTGTTTTCTGTTGTGTTATTTTGTATCATGTCCATCTCTTTTTTGAGGTATGATTTCAATTTGAATTCTTCTTTTCTTTTATTTATTTATTTATTTTTTTGAGGTAGGGTCTCACTCTAGCCCAGGCTGACCTGGAATTCACTATGGAGTCTCAGGGTGGCCTCGAACTCACGGCGATCCTCCTACCTCTGCCTCCCAAGTGCTGGGATTAAAGGCATGCGCCACCATGCCCGGCTTGAATTCTTATTTTCTTGATGCTTACTGTAGTTCATTCTTGCATTTGATCAAGTCTTCATTAAGCTTAATGAATTGGTTGTTGAGGTCTTCCATTTCTTGATTTATCTTCAATTTTCATATCACTTTAGAGGGCTCTAACATTTTCTTTAATCAAGTTAAGGCTACTGGCAAAGGATGAATGCTCTAGGAGACAATTCTGTTCAATTTCATTGAAATGATTATTGGTTCTTTGATAGTTTGCTTCAAGTTCAGCGAATTTTTTTTTTTTTTTTGCTTTCTTCTTCTTTTTTTTTTTCTTAATTGTGATTTTTTTTTTTTAAATCAGGGTCTCATTGGTTGTTGTGTTTTCATTTTAGGAATGAATTTATGTTGGTTTCTCTATAATTTCATTGGAGGCTTCCGTAGTAGGACTAGGCATTCTTGGTGGAGATCTCTCAGTTTTCTGAATTTCGTTGGCCTTTTTGCATTGTTGTCTACCCATTTTAGGAAGAATATTTTATTGAGGAGGGAGCACATTTTTGTCTTTTGGCCCATTCACCCTCTGACTCATGTGAACAGGAATGTTGGTACCTAGTGGCCAGTCAAGATATCAGAGCAAAAGACCTGATTCTACAGCTCACACATAGGCCAGGCCTCCCTGAACAAGGCACAATGGGACCTACCAGGACCAGGGGACTAGGAGGAGCAACGGAACAGGGATCTGGCCTATTTTATGCTGCTGTGCCCTCTAGGACACAGATCAGTGCAGGCAACCCAGACTGGGGAGGGGGGAGAAGCCTAGATACAGGGGTCTGGCCTACTCACTCCAGATCCCTGTGCCTGCCCACACACTGTCCACACAAGGAACTCAGACCCAAGAGGTGGGAGGAGTCCAGAAATGGGTCCAGCCTACTAGAGATCACCGAGCCTGCCCACACACTGACTGCACCTGATTGGCATTTTTTTCATTATTTCTATTTCCTTATTCATGTCTTGCATTGACCTCATTTCATTAAGTTGGTTTTCCCATGTTCTCCTTCAGGAGTTTTTCTTTGATTCCAATGATTTCTTTGAACATAGACATAATCATTTTTTGAAATCTTTGTCAGGCATTTCATCTAAAACAGTCTCATTGGAGGTCATTTCTGATGGATTTATGATTTTTTTGTATTTCTTGTATTATAATGTAGAGTTTTGTTTGTTTTTTTGTTTGTTTCCCAAAGTAGGGTCTCATTCTAGCTCAGGCTGACCTGGAATTCACTATGTAGTCTCAGGGTGGCCTCGAACTCTCTGCGATCTTCCTACCTCTGCCTCCATAGTGCTGAGATTAAAAGCATGTGCCACCACACCCAGCTTAATGTAGAGATTTTTGCATCTTGAGTTAATTTGATGCTTTTGTTTTCTATTTATCTGCAGTGTTCTTAGTCATGTAAATCCGACTTTATATATCTTCAAGGTAAGAATTTAAGGTGCCAGGTGTAACACTTTTATACTTCAAGTGAGATAGCAGATGTGACTCTAAGTGTTGAGTTTGCCTGCTATTCAAGTATTCTAGTAAATTGGGTGGAGTAATTTACTGGCAAGTTCTAAAATTCAACTGAGCAATATACACATTCAATCAAACCCAGCACAGATTATTTATGCAAGATTGGGGATTAACACAAACAGATAATCTAATAAAACCAAAGTCCCTAAGGGTGTGTGTTGCCCCACATTCTTAATACTGTCAACTGGGAGGTTGATTTCTGGTCTGAAATGGATACCAGGTTATCCTGGGGCCTGAATCAGACCCTGCTCCCAATAATGACAGAAGAAAATGTCAAAGGCAACAATAGTCAACACCAAAATACAGGTTATTTGTGAATGGTAAAGCCAACTAATATATCAATCCAATGTGACACATAACCTACCCTGACATGGAAAGAGAGAGTAGCAGTTCCAGTGCAGGCCTATGTACCTGTCTTTGTATAAGTAGGCCCTGTTACATTTTGGGATGGCTTCCAATTCTGGGTGTGTGTGTGTATGTATGTGTGTATGTGTATGTATATGTATGTATGTATGTGGCTTTGGCAGTTGGGGGATGGGAGGCTGTGCAGGATGCCTGAAATTGTAAGGGGGTTGCTCAGCTAGTCCTGCTTGTGTTCTCCTTCAGCAGCTGCTCAGCTGGTCCCTGTTGTCTTCCCCTTCAGGATTCTTGATTTTGCCAGGAGGCTGATGTAAGTGGAAAATCCCTTCACTTGGTTTCTGCTCCTGCAGCTCTGTACCAGGTGGGTCAGTGGCTGGGCAGGTAGGCATAGACTAGGGCCTCTGGTGTCTCAGCAGGATTCTGGCTGGTTTCCTCTTTCTAGAAGATCTGAGTCTCTCCTGTTTCTCTGCTGTGGTTGATAATAACTTATATACCTTTGCTTTTCAGTAGAAGAGTATATTTTGCTGTTTTTCTGCTTATTTCCCTCCAGAGGCTGCTTTGACATGGCTATTATGCCCTCATCTTTCCCAGAAGCCCTCACCTTATTTTTGAGACATATCTCACTGAACCTGGAGATCACCAAATCAGCTCAAGTAGGTAGGCAGCAAGTACTAGATAGTCTCCTCTCTCCACCTCATAGATTTTGACATTACAGGCATGCACTTAAGTGGGTGAGAGAGATCCAAACTCATGCTTGCATGGCAAGCACTTCATTGATTGAGGCATCTCCCCAGCCTGACTTTAAAAAACAACCCACATTGTTTATTTGCCTATATGTAGGCATGCCAGAGTTTCTTGCTGCTGCAAATGAATACCAGATGTTTGAGCCACTTTTTGCATCCAGCTTATGGGAGTGGCCTGGGAATTGAACCTGGGTTGGTAGACTTGCAAGCAAGCACTTTTAACTGCTGAGCCATCTTTCCAGCCAAAATTTTTAACTATTTTGTTTTTGTTTTTGGTGTTTTGAGATAGGGTCTTACTCTAGGTTAGGCTGACCTAGAATTCACTATGTAGTCTCAATGTGGCCTTAAACTCACAGCAATCCTCCTACCTCAGGCTCCTGAGTGCTAAGATTAAAGGGGTGTGCCACCAGCTAAATTTAACATTTTTATTATGCAAATATGTATGTTTACATTTACTCAGTGTGTGTCAATTTCTGTGAATTGCTTTTGAAATCTCTTACTGTTTATCATTTTGTCACATGCACCTTATATTTCTAATAGTTTTTTATTTATCTATTTCACTTTGTTTAATGTCCAAAGATTCATAACCCTTAAATCCACTTGAGAAAATTTACATCCATACACATCCATTCAAGGATTATTTATTATGTGTCCCCTGTAGACCAAACTCTCTTCTCAGTATTAGGGACTCAACAATGAACAAGCATCATAAGCCCAGCCCTCACGGGCCAGTGTTTGGGTAGGGGAGAGGTTATTAGGACATCAGACTGTAGGAAGGGTGCCTGTGAGGCAGAAATCTGACAGCAATGGCATTCTGGAGAAGCAAGGATGATGTATCATCATCCAATCGGGCACCATCCATCTAGAGATAGTAGAGAGGTAGGGGGTGTGGCCGGGGAACATGAAGCACCCTTCCTGCTAATGTGCAAGTTCATTTCTCAGGCCCAGGCTGGCCACTTCTCCTCCAGAGGTCTGAGAGCTGCACTTTCCCCAAGAGAGAGGCAGAGGGATGAAGTTCCCTATAGACTGACTGGAGCCATGTGGGGAGACACAAGTTCTCAGTTGACTTGGGGGAAGTGGCCAGTTTGTCACCCTGGAGTGCCTGCATTACCTGCCTAAACCATGGGAACTCTGTACAGATGCTGCCCTATATGACAGGGATTGCTTGGTGGCACTAGCAGGCTGTGACCATGGCTACCACATGGGCTATGCTGTTGGCACTCCAGTGTCCCTAGCCTTCTGGTTCAGAGATTTCTTGTCTTTCTGGGTGTGAGAACCTAACCTGATGAAACCTGGGGTCCCACACATTGTGGTTTAGGGGAGAGCCAACTCTAACATAGAAACTTTAGATCTCATGTTGTTATGTACTGACTGCCCAGACTTGGTTTTCTGGGGACAGAAAGCAGTTCCTCAGTTGAGAGTGAAGACATTATGAAAGAGAATGGAAAAGAAATTTTCAGGTTAGGAAAGCCAGTCGATTAGAAAAAAGAAACATACAGTTACTTTGTCCACTAACAAGTAATTCACAATTCCTCCATGCTCTGAATTTATACAACACATACTGCCCAGGACCAGTCCTGCCTGTGTGCCAACTAAGCTGTTGCTCCCTCTGCACTGCCCTCACTTAGGAGAGCCACCTATCAATAACTCTGCTGTTTCCACCAGCAATTCTGGCTGCAGCTCAAAGGCAATTAAGTACAGGGACCCCAAGAGAGCCCCAAGTTCCCCTAAGTTGCCCTTGGGAGATGTGAAGTTCCATGTGCTAATAAAATACAGACATGTCAGATAAAACACAGAAAACGGACCTGAAAGAGTAACGGAAACTAAATGGGCTGTATGTGGTGGTCCAAACCTCAAATCCCAGCAATCTAGGGGCTGAAGTAGGAGGATTGAGAGTTTAAGGCAAACCTAGGCTACATAGTGAATTCCAGACAGCCAGGGCCACACATTGAGATAGGAAAAGAAATACATACATACATACATATGTACATATGTACGTATATACATACATACTGAGCTTGATCCCAAGCAAAAAGGAAAAGATATCCATGTGGATAGTGGCCCAGTGCCAATATTGATTTCCTTGTCTGAATAACTTTGTGTGGTTTTATTTAGGGGAAATAGCCAGTGGCATATTTAGGGGTGTGGTGGTTTGAATAGAATAGATGGCCCCCAATATATTCAGTTGTTTATTTGTTTGTAGTTTGCATTCTGCAGCCACCTGGCTGGAGGCGATGTCACTGGGTGGATCTTTAGGTGTGGTGGTGGGTTTCAGATTTCAATCTAAAGATATGCAAAGTGTACCTAGTTGGAGTTCCTGAAGTGTGCTGTGCTGTATGGCTTTTTGGCTTTTGGCTGGTGCTTCTCTCTCTCTGCTTGGGCCTGTGAAGGCAGGCCAGCTTCTTCTGCCATTTATGGAACTTCCCCTGGATCTGTAGGCTTCAATAAATATCCCTTCCTCCATAACTGTGCCTGGTCTGGAAGTTCATCTCAGTGAACCTGAAGCTGCCTGCTACAAGGGGTGATGGGACACTGTATCTGCAACTTAAATACTTTAAAGAATAGCTCGCCTGGTTACTGTGGAACACACCTGTGGGTTCAGTTACTGGGGCAGGAGGATGGCTTGAGTGCAGAATTCAGTCACCCTGGGAAATACAGCAAGGCACTATTTCCAAAACAATTTCAAATATTTGGAAAAAGAATCATGAAAATTAAAATAAAGAAGTTGGAGCAAATAACAAATGTGAGAAGATGTTAACAGGAGAAAATCTCACAAGACCTTTTTGGTGTTCTTTTAGCTTTTTTTTTTTTTTTTTTTTTGCAGCTCTGGTTTGTTTTTGGCTGGGGATGGAACGCAAAACTTTAAGTGCTCCATCGCTAAACTACATTTCTGCAGCGTTCCTTTAAAATGAATTTGGAAAAAAAGGTGTGTATACTACATCTTTTATGTATATGTGTACTTGTACACATGCATACATATGTGCATGCACATATCCAAAAACTCAGACCTCAACTCAGAATTAATCAGAATTTTAGGGAGTGTACCTCAAGTGGATTTGAAACAAAACAAGAAATTGCCAGTGAGTCTAGCGTGCATACAAATTGAGAACAGGTGCTGTAATCAGCGTTCATGACACCCACCTATGGAGGTTACTAGAGGGTTTCTGGTTCAGCACACAGAATGGGAAGGGTCTGCAGTACTAGCTGCAGACAGCAATCACAGCCGGCTATGGAGCCCCTCCTCGCGCCGCCCATCCACTGCCTTGGCCCCCAGTCATGTCAGCCCAGGAAACACAGATGTCACGCCCCTTAGACCGCACACCTGTGTGCTGCGGGCCTGCCCTCCACCCTGTCCCTCAGCCACGCCCTGGCATCTTGCTTCCCAGGTGTAGCAGGTTAAAGAGCCTTTGACCACTGACTTCTCGGCGTCCCCCCGCCCTCCGCCCATCCCTCTTGCCTCACACCGTGCCCCAGGTGGGCGGGTGGACGGCCCTCAGACCGCCAGACCTCCCGGTGCAGGTCCCTTCAGCTTGTCCCCCCTGCGCGCCCCGCGGGGCCCTGCGGACGTGGGCAGCTGCGAGGTCCTCTCACCCGCTGCCCTGGCGCCTGGGCCTGCGCCCGGCCATGGACGCGGCTCCCGTGTCTCCGGAGCCCTTTCTGGCCACCCCGCCCGCGGAAGTGCTGGAAGAGGTGCTGCAGGCTCAGCTCGGGCCGCTGCCCAGCTTCGCCGTCATCTCCCGGCTCAAGCGGCTGCCGGCGGGCGGCTACTCGTCCACGGACGACCAGCACGTGGTGCTGGAGCGCCGGCGCCTGGCCAACGCCAAGGAGCGCGAGCGGGTGAGCGGCCCGGCCCGGGTCTGGCCGGCCTTTCCGCGTCGTCCTCCCGAGGCTCGGCTCCCCAGGGCCTCGCCGCCCCTCTCCTGCCCGCTACCCTACCCACTGACCCTCCCACGACGCGGGCCCACCGGGGGCACCGGGGCGGAGGGGCTTCAGAATGGCACCGTCGGGAGCTTTATAAACGCCGAGCGCGCGGGGCTGCGCTTTGCCTCACCGCTGAAGGCGCGGATGGGTGCTTGAGCGAAAAGGCATTTCCCCAACTCCTTTCCTCAGCCTGCTGCCTTTTGGCTTTAAATATAAGGTGAGGGGCCACAGGGAAGTTGTTTTTTTTTAAGTAGCGAAGATGCCCCTGCATTCCCTCTCAACCCTTGCCAGGAGCAACGCGTGTTCAGGGCGCCATCTCCTGGCACCTTTTCCTATCTCTAACAAACGACCTCAAATTTGTCTGAAGGTGGTCTTTGGCCCTGGGTGATGTTTGGGTTTGGTTGCAGGAAAGGAGCCGCTACAGTGGGAAGGATGAGACGCCGACAAAGGAGAGGAGCACACTTTTAGTGCCAAGACTTGTTGCTAATGTTTCAGCTAGGCCTTTCAGACATGAGCTTCTGTGAACAGATTAGGAACCACGTGAGGGATAGAGTGTGAGGGCAGGAAACTCCCAAGGATGGAGAATGCTTTTACCAGACACTGGACGCTATATAAAAATAACCACATTATCTGATTTGTTGCCTCTAAAACGAGATTATGATCTAATATTTTAAGTGGATCTTAGTGCCAGGGATTGCCTTCTTCAGAGAACAGGTCCTGGTTTTATTCACTAAACTTTATCGTGATAAAGTTAATATACCTGGAAAATACTTAAGTGAATGAAAAGGGAATAAAGGTCCTTGCATCAGAAAATCACAGAACTCCTTTGCATGCATCCTCCCAGGCTTTTCTTTTCCTGGTTGTGGCTGTCACGGATACAGTTCTACAAAATTTGGCTTATCCAGTATATAACTTTGAAATATTTTCACCTAATATTACCCAGAACATTTCCTCATTTTCTAAAGTATTCTTTTCCAGAATAAGTTTTGACTGCACATGTCATGGAAGTGGACAATAACTTATCACACCTCTTATTACTGGTCATGCCTGATGTCTACAACTTTATACTGGTAAAAAAAAAAAAAAAAGTCGATGTGTATGTCCACTAGTTGCTTTAGAATAAAATTTTAATAGAAAAATTACTGGAATATAGGACATCTAGTTCATGTCTTTTGATACAAGTTGTTTTTTAAATTGCTTTTTAGCCAAGTGTGGTGGCACATGCCTTTAGTCCTAGGAGGCAGAGGTAGGCAGATCACTGTGAGTTTTTAAAGGCGTCTTTTATTTTGTTGCATGTGTGTAGGATGTGAGGTGTGTGTACGTTATGTGCTGGTGTGGCACTCTGCACTTGCCTGTGGCAGCTGGAGGAGAACATCAGTCTCCCTCTCCATCACTCTTCTGCCTAATTTCCTTGTAGAGGAGTCTCTTTCTGATTCCAGAACTTGCCATTCACAAGCCCTGGTAGTTCTGTGGTTTCTGGAGAAACCACATGTGGGCTCTGGAGATCTGAATTCAGGTGGTTTCAGGCCCCCTCAGGCCCTCATGCTTGTACAGGCAGTGCAATTAAGTGCTAAGCCATTTCTCCAGCCCAAGATTTCTAACTTTTAACACCATAACAGAGTATAGAAATGTTCTCTTTTTCATAATATTTTGATGCTGGGTATGCTGAAACAAAAATCTGACCAGCTTGGCACATGAGTTTGATTGTCTGATCATTGAAGCCTCCTGTGATTCAGTGTGTTCCACATTTCCTTTGTTCCAGGGTGGGAGGGGCTCTTGGTATAAGTGAGCATACAGGCTTTAGGGAGTAAAGGGAGCTTGTTCTACTAGGCCCAAGATCCTCTAGAGTGAGGTATGTCAGAGTTCTGCCAAGCTAGTAGACACTGTAAGGGAAACAAGCTAGAAGAGTCTATCAGCTCACCAGGGTGCAGATGCTCAATTCTTGTTCTCTGTCTTTGACTGAGAAAGCGGCTGATGGCATTGATGGCAGCATGCTTGACCTCCCTTTTCAGATGAACAGACTGAGGCTTGGTGATCTGAAGTTTGCCACATACTTTCATAAAGGTGGTAAAAGTAGAGCAGGGTCTTAAATCTTTCATTGGCAGTGCTCAGCCAGGTGTGCTGACATCCTGCTTTCTGTAAGTTATGATGAGTGGAAGCATTCTCCAGACAGGAGTGGAGTCTACAAATGTACAAAGCTGAGGGCCCCTTTCTAGGAACTGTGTGATGCCTGCTTAGATTCTCCCTGGGAGAAGAGAATGATGGAGATGAGTTCTCATATCCCTTTCTGTGGTTGGAGGTGGGAGATGTCCACACAAGTTCACTTTCCTGTGTATCACTATGTCATTTCATTTCTAGGTAAAAAATCTGAACCGTGGCTTTGCTAAGCTGAAGGCACTGGTGCCATTTCTTCCACAAAGCAGGAAGCCCAGCAAAGTTGACATACTTAAAGGTGCAACTGACTACATTCGACTTCTTGGAGAGGTTTTGAAAGAAACCAAAACTTCTGAGGTAAGTGAGAATTTAGGACGAAGTTGGGTGTGGCAGTTTATGCTTGTCATCCCAGCATTCAGGATCAAGGCAGGAGGACTACGGCAAGTTCAGAGCAGAATAGCTCTAGAATAAGGCTACAAAATGAGACCCTGTCTCCAAAAAAAAAAAAAAAACAAAACAAAAAAACCCTAATTTAGAACAACAATGGTTACCATTTATTAATCCATTTCTATGTGCCAGCAACTTATGTAAACTTCTCTATTGATATTTATAATACTCCTCTGAGCTGCTTGTGATGCCCATTTAAGGGAGGAAGCAAAAAATATAGGTCAAAGTCATAGAGCTAAGAAGTATCAAGATTGAGATTTGAACCTAGATTCTGACTGTCAAGTCCCACTCTCTTGTCATTGACCGTGGACCCTGTCTGCCTAATCTCTAATAGGACTGACAGCAGGAATGATGTGAGGAGAGACTTTGTGGGGATTACTTCCTGTCAGTAGATTGACAGACAGAAAAGGAAGCACTTGTGATTGTTCAACGGGTGATACAAATGACCATGTTTTATAAACCATGATATACCATGGTGTCACCACCAGTATAGAGTGGTCAGCCCAGATGTACCCTTTAGGTAGGAGGAGGAGCTAGCTGGCTTAATGGCTTTGTTTCATGGACAGGAACACATTGGAGGGCTGAAAATGGATTTGTCATTTGCAGAGGTAAGAAATGAAGAGAAAAGGCCTTCAAATTGAGCTCTAAATGACACCATTAATAAGAGGATGTAATTAGAGAAGAGAAGGTGGTAGGAAGGAAGAGGAGCAAGAAAGTCCCACAGTTCAAGGGTAAAGAGTCTTGTGAAACTTAGGGTGGACATTGGAGATACTGCAGAGACCAAAGAGGCCAAAATGAAAAACAACCAGGGCCCCATTTGGAATGTGCAAGAGAAGTGGGCTAGAAGTCAGATCATGGGAGATAGAACATTCTTGATAGCTTTCTAGAATTAAAGTGGGGGGAAATGGCAGACTTCAAGCTCATTTATACTGGAAGTTTGAGAATAGAAGGAAAGAATAAAGAAAAGGAAGGAAGAAAATTTAGGTCAAGTAAAGGCCTTTTCTCAGTAACAGTGTGATCATGCTTAGGAGCAAGAGCAGAGAGATTCTAGAGAAAAGAAATATTCTAGAAACTTATGTATAGTAGAACTGTTTTTCTTGGGCTGGAAAGATGGCTTAGCGGTTGAGGTGCTTGCCTGCAAAGCCTGAGAACTCATGTCTGACTCTTCAGATGCCACGTAAATAAGCCAGATACTCAAAGTGATGCAAGATCTCAAGGTGCACAAGGTGACACACACATTTGGAGTTCGATTACAGTGGCTGGAGGCCCTGGCACAACAATTCTCTCTCACATAAAAAAAAGCCAGTCTGTTGGGTTTGCCACAAAACAAAACAAAACAAAACAAAACAAAACAAAACAAAACAAAACTATTTTTCTTTTAAATCCACAAGTCCTTTTCAGTTGGCAGTTAGGAGTATGCCTTACATTGTCAGGAATGGGTTATCCTATTGGTCGAATTGGGTGGTTAGATTGTGGCATGGATATTTGAGCATTTGTAGGTGGCTATCTTAATTTTCACTTGTGTCTTTTTGTGTTTGTTTCTAGATATTTTATTTATTTGTGAGGAGAGAGAGAATATGGGTATGCCAGGGCTTCTTGCCACTTCAAACAAACTCCAGACACATACACCATTTTCTACATCTGGCTTTAAATGGGTACTGTGGAATTGAACCTGGCCTGACAGTCTTTGCAAGCAAATACCTTTCACTGCTCATCCATGGTCCCAGCCCTTGTTTTTTTTAAAAATTATTTATTTATTTAGTTTTTTAGAGAGAGCAAAAGAGACGGGGGAGGTAGATGGGGGGGCCAGAGAATGAGAATTGGCATGCCAGGGCCTTAGCCACTGCAATCAAACTGCAGACACTTGTGCCACCTAGTGGGCATGTACAATCTTGTTCTTGCCTCACCTTTTGTGTGTCTGGCTTATGTGAGATCTGGAGAAAGATTGAATATGGGTCCTTAGGTTTCGCAGTCAAGTGCCTTAATCACTAAGCCATCTCTCCAGCCCTTGTTTTGTTTTTTGAAAGAAGATCTTATTTATGTAGTTCAGGCTGGCCTCAAAAGCATGATTCTCCTGCCTCAGCCTCCCAAGTGCTAGAGCAATAGACCTGCACCATCATCCTCAGCCCTCCCTTATGTGTTAACTGTGTAGCAGAAGTGTTATGCTCTTTGTTACATTCCTTATAAAATATGGGGCATATCCATACTGATATTTTAGTACATTTGGCCACTGCGCAACATTTAAGGGTATAGACCAAAATGCAATACATTGAGCAATATTTTCTCTCTATAATTACCTGAGCATTGTCCTTATTGCTTAAATGAAACCTTGTCACTTACAAGTTTGAAATGTGTTGATTTAAATCTCCAGAACTCTGACTGCTGTATTGTATTGTTTAATGATTTACTGTGGTTTCTAGAAGCCAGGCCTAGAGGAGCAGACCTATAGCAGCAATGCCTCTGACCCACAAGTGTCCTTGGCTAGAGAGCTACTGGGAAACGCTACCCAGCATGCCAGCTGTGCCAGTGGCTTGAAGAATGAAGAGGAGGGGCCCTGGGCAGATGGTGGCAGTGATGAGCCAGCATACAAATGTCAGCAGAGCATGACACCCATGACTAGAAGTTACTTCACCCATCAGGAGTCTGGTAAAAGATTCCTTCTAAAATAGCCATATAGATGTCAAGAAGCTCACAATATGTTCCTTGAGAAGTGGGCCATTTCCTATGCTAAGGCATGATTAAAGCAAGATGTGGGGAAAAATATTTTAAAACATGGAGAAGGTGTTGCTATTGTGGAAGATTGTTCCCAAAATAAATAGAGTGAGGAGAAGAAGAGTTTTTCAGAACCCAATAAAGACCAAAGCTTATTTTTTCATGACTTTATTTACTATATCAAAAGGCTTCCTGGACTCTATGATATCTGGAAAATGGATATATGTAGCTTGCCATGCCTTTTTAGGTTACTCTAATTCTGGGGAGGAGTGGTTGGTTGTAAGGTCCCATTTTGTAAGTACTAACTACACTTTATTATAGTAGGTATTACTACTTTATCAGACTAAAGAGACATTTGGGCAGAGGGACATGCTTCTCAAAGGCTAGAAAGTCAGGCTTTGCTCTTGCTGTACATTAGCCTTGGGCAAAATAAGTCCCTCACTCTCTCCTGCCCTGGAACAAATGTTTTTGAAATAAGAAAGGCTTGCACTAACTGAGCCAAGCCTACTGTCTCCAGCCATGTTATTCATTGTGATAAAAGATACAGTGGGGACTGTGGAGTCACAAATGATGGGTGTCATGAAGCAATTTAGAATAGCAGCTGAGAGTATGCCCTGGAGGCAGACTGCTGAGATTCAAACCGTGGTTTTGCCATTTGATAGCTGTGTGACTTTGCATGAGCTACTGACACTGAGTTACTTCTCTGTCTGTAGAATGGGAAGAATAACTGTACCTACCTTGCACCTAAATTAACAGGCAGGTTCAAGTGAGTTAGGTAGGAAATTTCAAAGTACCTCCTCATAAAATACATGTTGATTATCAAAGAAAAGGACTGAGGTGGAGAAGCCTTACAATCAACATTTTAACAACTGATCAAAGAGAGTATCATTAGAAATGGAACAATTAAAAATCTGTCACATGGACTGGAAAGAATAGCTCAGCAGTTATAAGCACTTGCTACTTAAATATGAGGGTCTGAGAGAGCCTGAGATCTCTAAGAGTTCAATTCCTCCAGAACCCATGTAAAAAGCTAGTCATGGCTGTGCACATCTGTAATCTCAGTCTATAGAGGTGGGGACCAGAATATTGCTGGGACTTGCTGACCAAAAATGGCAGACATTGGTTGAGAGACCCCACCCATCTCAAGGAAGTATGTGGATGACTGATAGAGAAAGGCACCCAGAGTTCTTTTCTGGTCTCTGCATCCATACACACACTACATGTATTCACACACATGTGAATATACCACATCATACATCACACACCATACCACACGTATTGTACACACACACACACACACACACACACACACACCCTGCCACATTGAATGGGATGCAATGAATAGAAAAATGGTATTGTTTCTGAGATTACTGCCAGAGATACACAACCTAAATCAAAGTGGTGGTGGTGGTAGGGGGTGATCAAGAAACACTACAGAACAACTGGTCTGTCATTTTCAGAAGTGCCCCCTCATACAAGTCACAGACAGCAAAGCCTAGATGGAAACTAAAGAGATACCACAAGTAAACATGATTCATGGTTCTCAGTTGGATTTTTTGCTTAGGAAGGGCACTTTTGGAACTACTGGTGAAATATGAATGGGGTCTGGGGATTGCTTGGTAGAAATGTAATGACATTTTCCCAATGGGGTGGCCCCTGTTTGTAGCAGATGTGATGGGATGTCAGGATGGCCACTCTCAAATGAGTCAGAAGAAAGTCCTCAATACATCACTTGTAACCTTTCTATGAGTTGATTAGTGTTTCAGAATATTTTTATTTTAAAAATGCATGATTTAGGGCTGGAGAGATGGCTTAGTGGTTAAGGTGCTTGCCTGTGAAGCCTAAGGACCCATATTTGACTCTCCAGATCCCACATAAGCCAGACTCACAAAGGTGAGGCAAGTGCAAGGTTGCACATACCCAGTAGGTGGCATAAGCATCTGGGGTTCAATTGCAGTGGCTAAGGCCCTGGTGTGCCAGTGTTCTCTCTCTCTCTCTCTCTCTCACACACACACTCTCTCTCTCTCTCTAAAAATTGTTCACATATCCAAATACGAGAAATTCTTAGCACAACTTATGAAATCTTGGAATGTATGTGTAGAAATGACACTATATTTTTTATTGACAGCTACCATACTTACAGACAATAAACCATGATAACTCCCTCCCCTCCTCCACTTTTCCCTTCACAAATCCAGTCCATCATATCCCCTCCCTTTCTCCATTAGTCTTTTATTTTGATGTCATCATCTTTTCCTCCTATTATGAGGGTCTTGTGAAGGTATTGCTAGGCACTGTGTAGCTGTGGATATTGAGGCCAATTTATGTCTGGATAGTTGCATTGTAAGCAGTCCTATCCTTCCTTTGGCTCTTACATTCTCTTTGCCACCTCTTCTGCAATGGACCCTCAGCTTTGGGGGCTGTGATAAAGATGTTTCAGTGCTGAGCAGTTCTCTGTCACTTCTTCTAAGCTTTATGGTGCCGTTCGGGTCATCCCAGTGGTCACCACCATCTGAAAAGAGAAGCTTCTCTAACCAAAAGTGAAAGTAGTGTTAATATATGGATATGAACATTAAGTGAACTGCTTACAGGGAAGTGTGGTGAGCTTAACATATGCATTTAGCCAGATAAGAGCAGGTATTACACTCCTAAGGCTCATGACCTCTTCCGCCATAGGCTTTTGATTAGGTTTTTCAGTACCAGGCATGTATTCCCTCCAGTCCAATTAGAGAGCAGTTGGTTTCCCCCAGAACAAACATGCCACTATTGCACCCATTTGGTCATTTGGTCTGGCTGGCCAAACTTGAGGCTTCCAGTGTCCACTGTTTTCACCACTGATGACTTCTGTCTCCCAGAGGGCTGCATGCAGTGAAGCTTTTCCCAGCTTTCAGTCAGCTGGTCTACAGGGAGGAGGTTTTCAGCTCAGCCTCAGCTTGAGTTCTTAGTGACCTTACTGCCCAGGCATGTGGAGTCTTCAGCAATAGGATCTTACCATCTGTTTCTGGTGGGAAATGGAAAACCTTGGCAATAGCCTGCAATGTTTTGAGGGCAACAAAGATCTTCCTGGTCAACAACTCATTGGAAGGTATCTCATCCCTGGCATTGAAATTTTTCTAGTAACAATCAATGGCTTCTGGATGTGCCATTGTCCAAAAAAGTAGACTTTCATATGTCTTGTTCACAGTATCTTGATTTTTTGATTGACCCTGTCCCCACCCTTCTTTTACTAAATCTCTTACCCTGGCCTTGCTTAGACCATTCCATTCCCTATAATCTGTTCTTCTACTTACATGTATACAATACCATCCCTTAAGTCTCCCCTCTCCTTCCTCCTTTATGGCCCTTTTCTAGCTTACTGGCCTCTGTTACAGATTTTTGGTTCCAGCTCACATATGACTCTAAATTTTGTAGGTAGGACCTACATATGAGAGAGAACATGCAATGTTTGGCTTTCTGGGCCTGGGTTACCTCACTTACTATAATCCTCTCCAGATCCATCCATTTCCCTGCAAATTTCATAATTTCATTTCTCTTTAGCACTGAATAGAACTCCATTGTGTAAATGTGCCACATCTTCATTATCCATTCATCTGTTGAGGGACATCTAGGCTGGTTACATTTCCTAGCTACTATGACTAGAGTGGCAATAAACACAGTTGTGCAAGTATCTCTAAGGTAGTGAGAAGAGTCATTAGGATATATGCCTAGGAGTGCTATACCTGGATCATATGGTAACTCTATTTTTTACTGTCTTAGGAACCTCCACACTGATTTCCATAATGGCTATACCATACTACATTCCCACCACCAGTGTAGAAAGGCTCTTTTTTTTTCACCAACATTTATTGTCATTTGTTTTGATGATAGCCATTCTGACAGGAGCAAGATGGAATTTCAAAGTAGCTTTAATTTGCATTTCCCTGATGGCTAAGTAGAACATTTTTTAGATGTTTATATGCCATCTGTATTTCTTCTTTTGAGAACTCTCTATTTAGTTCCATAACCCATTTTTAATTGGGTTGTTTAATTTGATATTGTTTAGTTTTTTTTGAGTTATTTGTATATTCTGGATATTAATCCTATGTCAGATATATAGCTGGAAAAACTTTTCTCCCATTCTGTAGGTTGTCTCTTTGCTCTATTCACAGTGTCCTTTGCTGTAACAAAAGCTTTGTATTTTCATGAGATCCCAGTGGTTGATGAGTGGTTTTATTTCCTGAGCAACTGGGTTTATATTCACAAAGTCATTGCCTATGCCAGTATGTTGAAGGGTTTCCCCTACTTTTTCCTCCAGCAGTTTCAGAGTTTTAAGTCTGATATTAAGGTCCCTGATCCATTTGGACTTAATTCTTGTACATGGAGAGAGACAAGGATCTATTTTCATCCTTCTACATATAGATATTCCACTTTTCCCAGCACCACTTGCTGAAGAGGCTGTCTTTTCTCCAGTGAATACTTTTGGTGTTTTTGTCAAAAACCAAATGGCTGTAGCTGCTTGGATTAACATCTGGGTCTTCTATTCTGTTCCATTGATCTACGTGTCTGTCTTTGTGCCAGTACCATGTTGTTTTTGTTACTATGGCCTTGTAATATAGCTTAAAAAATTGGGTATTGTGATACTGCCAGCCTTATTTTCATTGCTCAAAATTGTTTTGGCTATTTGAGGTGTTTTTTTTTTTTTTTTTTTGCACTTTGAAGTGAATTTTAGTATTTTTTTTCTATTTCCATGAAGAATGCCATTGGAATTTTAATGGGGATTGCATTAAATGTGTAGATTGCTTTTGGTAAGATTGACATTTTCACAATATTGATTCTTCCAATCCAAGAACATGGGATGTCTTTCCATTTCCTAGTGAGAAATTCCTTAATTTTTTTTAAAGGTAGGGTCTCATTCTAGCTCAGGCTGGCCTGGAATTCACTATGTAGTCTCAGGGTGGCTTCAAACTCATGGTGATCCTTCTACCTCTGCTTCCCAAGTACTGGGATTAAAGGAATGCACCACCATACCCAATGACATTATTTATATTCCTAGGCATGTCATGATGTCATGTAAACTTTTTTTTTTTCTTTTGTTGTTTTGAGGTAGGGTTTCACTCTAGCCCAGGCTGACCTGGAATTCACTATGTAGTCTCAGGGTGGCCTCAAACTCATGGTGATCCTCCTACCTCAGCCTCCTGAGTGCTGGGATTAAAGGTGTGCGCCACAACGCCTGGCCTCATGTGAACTTTTTATGTGGCAACAATTATGGTTTCATAGGAAGTTACAAAAATGATTGTTGTTATTATGGTTTGGATATAGAATGGCCCCCAAACTCACAATCCCCAGATGATGATGCTATTGATAGGTGAGAGATCATGAGGGTACTGACTTCAATGGATGGATTTCACTGATGGGCTAATAACTGAAGGGGCACTAGGAGTTGGGCTCTGCCTGGAGGAAGTCCATTACATTGGGAGTATCTTTTTGTATGTATATTATGGTGTGTGTGAGGGTGCTCATGTGTGTAAAGGCAAGAGGACAGCCTCAGATATCATTCCTCACAGGGACCCATCTACTTTTTTTGAGACAGAGACTCACTGATCTGCAACTTGCCAAGTGGGCTAGACCTGGCTGCTTAGTGAGTCCCAGGGACCCCTGTCTCCATCCCTGGGATTACAAGTGTACATATTTCTGTCCAAAATTTTTTTTTTTTTTTTTTTTTGGTTTTTCAAGGTAGGGTCTCACTCTAGCCCAGGCTGACCTGGGATTCACTATGTAGTCTCAGGCTGGCCTCAAACTCACAGCCATCCTCCTACCTCTGCCCCCCGAGTGCTGGGACTAAAGACATGCACCACCACACCCGGCTGCCCAACATTTTATATGAGTGCTGGGAATTGAATTTAGATCCTCATGCATGCAAGGCAAACACTTTACCACTGACGCAGCTCTGGGATATGTCTTTAAAAGTTGTGTCCAGCTCCGAGCAGCTTGGTTCACCATGCACTCCCCACCTCAACACAGATGTATAGTACCTGGACCAGCAACTATGAGCTGAAGCCACTGAAACTGTAAGTCAGAATAAACCTGTCCTCCTTCAGCTGACTTTTTCCTAGGTATTTTCTCATAGGAATTAAAAATTAAAGCCGGGCATGGTGGCACACACCTTTAATCCCAGCACTCAGGAGGCAGAGGTAGGAGGATCGCCATGAGTTCAAGGCCACCCTGAGAATACAGAGTTAATTCCAGGTCAGCCTGCACCAGAGTGAGACCCTACCTTGAAAAACAAAACAAAGAAAATTAATATGGTTGCATCTTATATTAACTGTAGTATAATATCAAAACCAGGGAATTGGCTTTGGTACTATTAGTTACTTTTGTTATTGCTGTGACAGAAACAACTCAAGGGAGGAAAGATGTATTGTGGCTCATAGATCAGGAGAATTTAGTCCATCCTATGGGAAGGCATGCTGCTGGTCAGCATTATGGTAGTAAACCAGGAAGCAGAGGTTGTACTGAACCAGGGCTATAACCTTCCAAGTGTCCTGCTTCTGTCAGATGCAGAACTATTGGTCACCCCAAAGATCTTTCTGCTACCCCATTATACTTTGGCCCCCAGCCTATCTCTGATCCTCTGTGCTTCCTAATTTTGACACTAATATGTTCTCCATTTTTGTAACTTATTTCAAGAATATTTTGGAAATGGAATCATTTGTAACCTTTAGAGACTGCTTGTTTGAACAAAAAAAACGTTTTTTAGTAGCACAATGCTATTGAGAGTATCCAAATTGTATCAGTAATCTGTGCCATGTGGGGCCTGGTGGTAGAGGCCTGTAACCCCAGAACTTGGGAGGCTCAGGTAAGAATATTGAAGGTCAGTCTTGGCTTGGGCTACACAGCATGATCCTGTCTCAAAAAGTCAGGCCTGTGCTTCCTTTCATTGCTGAGTAGGCCATTGTATGGTCATACTACAGCTTAACTATTTAAGTATTTGAGAACACTTGGATTTTTTTTTTCTATTTTTGTTTACTTTTTGGGGAAGCAGTTTGAGACAGGGTACTGCTGTAAAGTTTAGACTAGCCTCAGAATTATAATTCTCTGCCTCAATTTTCCAACTGCTGGAATTTCAGGAGTACTTGGCTGTTCATTCTTTTTTCTTTTCTTTTTTTTTTTTTTGTTTTGTTTTGTTTTGTTTTGTTTTTTGAGGTAGGGTCTCACTCTGGCCCAGGCTAACCTGGAATTCACTATGTAGTCTCAGGATGGCCTCAAACTCATGGCAATCCTCCTACCTCAGTCTCCTGAGTGCCAGCTCACATTTTTTATATATCAGAATGGATGTGTGGTTTTTATTAATTGATTGTTACCATCATATAAAATAACATGCCATATGTTGTCATCAGGTTCGCTTTGCTGGTAGAAATCAAGAGCAGCTTGAGCAGAAAAAAGAGGTTTATTTTGGCTTACAGGTTCGAGGGGAAGCTCCACGATGGCAGGGGAAAATGATGGCATGAGCAGAAGGTGGACATCACCCCCTGGCCAACATCAGGTGGACAACAGGAACAGGAGAGTGTGCCAAACACTGGCATGGGGAAACTGGCTATAACACCCATAAGCCTGCCCTCAACAATATACTGCCTCCAGGAGGCATTAATTCTCATCAGCTGGGAACCTAGCATTTGGAACACCTAAGTTTATGGGGGACACCTGAATCAAACCACCACACCATCATTATTTTTGCTCAAATTGTTCTCATTGTGGCCAGCTTTAGGCAGGCTATCTGATTTGAATATAAAGTGTCCCCCAAGAAGGCCTAAAGGATGAAGGCTTGGTCCCCAGATGGTGGGTCACACCATGAATCGCACATTAATCTGCTGATGGAGCTGTAGTTTGATAGCATTACAGAAGGTGAGGCCTGGTTGGAGGAAGCAAGTCACTGGGGCATGTCTTTGGGGGATATCTTGTCCCTGGGCTCTTCCTGCCTTTCTGTATACTGGCTGTCATGAGGTGAGTAGCTTTCCTCCATTTGCCATCTGCCATGATGTTTCTGCCTTGCCACAGGCTTAAAAGCAATGGAGTGGTTTCTCTTTTAAAGTGTTTTAGGTATTGGCCGCAGTGATGAAGAATGTAGCATATTACTCTTCTGTCTGGCCTGTCATCATCATTTGATTACTTCCTTTCTGGCAGAGAAGTTCTAAACTCCTCTAAGGCTTTCCCACCCTAGCCCTTGATTTGCCTGTTTGTTAGAGGCCATGCCTGTGTGTAGCTTGTCAGCTACTGGTCACTATCTACTCCTGAATGGCTGCTCTGTACCACCTGTAGGTTATACTACACAAACTCTCCTTGGCAATAACCTTTCACCCCAGGCATGGATATTTCCCCCTATGTGGATGCCAGTTTCACCTGCTTGAGCCTCACACCTCCCTGTGGGTAACCATGGCTATCCCCACCTCACTATAACCCAATGACTAGAATTAGGACTGAATTGTTCAGGAGTGGGAAGGAGAGAAGGGTGATCACTTTTTCTTTTTTTTTTTTTCTTTTCTGTGTCCGTGTGTGTGTATGGTGTTTGTATATGTGTGTAGGTGCATATATGTGTGAGTATGCATTCACATGCATGTATGTTCATGTGAAGGCCAGAGGTTGATGTTGGGTGTATCTATCACTCTCTACCATATTCTTTTTTTTTTTTTTTTTGGTTTTTCGAGGTAGGGTCTCACTCTAGCCCAGGCTGACTGGAATTCACTATGCAGTCTCAGGGTGGCCTTGAACTCACGGCGATCCTCCTACCTCTGCCTCCCGAGTGCTGGGATTAAAGGCGTGCGCCACCACGCCCGGCTTACCATATTCTTTTAGACAGAGCATCTTGCTGAACTTAGAACTCACCAGTTAGGCTAAACTGGCTAGCCAGCAAGCTCCAGAGATCCTCCTGTTTCTATATCCCTAGTACTGGGATTATAGGTGCATATTGCCAGGTCCCACTTTTACAAGGGTGCTGTGTAAATCAGATGCTCATGCTTGTGCAGCAAGCATTTTACCTACTGAGCCATGGGCTCGGCCCCAAAATGCTTTTTCTCTGAGTGATGCCATGCTGCCATATTTCTGGCTAGTTTTCTCTGCTAACATATTTAATTCTGATCCTCATTGGTATATGAATTGAGGACTTATTCAGCAATCACTTCTATTGACTTCATTAAAAAGTTTGCTTTTCACAACCAGAATAGATCCTGTATAAGAGGGACAGACTAGCAATTATAAGGCTAGCCTTTATTTGACAAAAGGATTCAGCCCAGATTACCTAAAGGCATGACTACATAGGGCTTTGGAATCCTGGCCCAGTACCCCGCAGCAGCTGGCCTGGCTCTCTGAACTAAAATCCTCTTCTGAATGGGGCTTAGGATGCAGGAGGTAGCCGTTCCAGCTTCGGTTTACAGGAGTGGTGCCTTTCATTCTATCCTGGGATCTGAGGAGTTGAGATCCTTGTGTGGACAAGGATCTAATTTGGAGGTAGGGTCAGAATGGGCTGTGCAAAGTCAACAACATTCCTAGGGGGCAGAATCCTGAATGATGGAAGAATGTGCTGATGCTAGAGGTAGAGATTAACTTCTGGGGTCAGAGCAGTTTCATGGGGCCTAACTAAGGCCCCATGTGTGTGTGTGAACGCGCACACATGGATATGTGCATGTGTACATGTGTGTGTGATGAAACTACACATTTGGCCTTAGTCAGGATACAGATTTATTTAAAGGTCTATAAAATGTTTAAACTTGCAGTTTCTGGTGTACCGTTTCTTCCCCCCCCCTTCCATACTAGGGTTGGGCATTGCACTGGGGGCAAGGTGTTGATTGTCCTATTTGGTTTTTTTTTCCTTTTATCTTCTGTTTGTCCCTTGTGATGATGGCTCAGTCATTTCATGTCTTGTATGGCTCTAAGCCATGTTCAGAGTTGCCTGTGGTATTGTATAGATTATGCTGATGTTTGAGGGGCTTAGGAAAGGAACATATTGTCTATTATAGGGACCTGAATATGTTTGTGTGTATGTGTGTGTGTGTGTATGTGTTCTAGTGTAGATGGTAGACTCCTACTACCCCCTTTGTAGGTCAGGCTAATCTGTGAAATTAATCATTGGGACTATTTCTTTCTTTCCTTGGTTTTTCAAGGTAGGGTCTTGTTGTAGCTCATGCTGATCTGGAATTCACTATATAGTCTCAGGGTGGCCTTGAACTCATGGCAATCCCTCCTACCTCTGCCTCTCCAGTGCAAGGATTAAAGGCGTGTGCCACCACACCCAGCTCATCGGGACTATTTCTTATAATAGCGTTTACAGCACTAAAAGTAGGTGGTCTGACTAGGTAGAATGACTTTATTAGCACCTTGGGAGAAGACCTGAAGCCTCTTCCAGCTTATATCTACTCTGGTTGCTCCATGGGCTAGTAAAGTCGCCACAGTAGCATGATGCCCTGGCTTTTGCATGAAAAGCATATTTGCCTCCCTCTGAGCTTGCTGGCAGCAGATGGGGCATATTCTGATGACCTTACCAGCAGAGTGTTTTGAAATACTGGATTTCCTCTTGGATGGAACTAGCAAACTGTGGCTTGCCTGAGTCTCTGCCACTTGATCAGTTCTGTCAGTAGCATGTGTCCCCTGCTTAGCCAGTTGGCCCAGGTAAGGATATCAAGACTCAGGGAAGGCTGCTCCCATCAAGATACTTAGCTCTGTTTCCTAAACATTGGAGTCTAGCAGTTGGTGCTGCAAAGGTTTATGTCCTGGAATATGCTTGTAATGCTCTGGGGCTTTGGAGGGGTGAGCCATGTAGGGCATACAGAGTAGGCTAGGCTGTCTTTGGAAGGATGTTCCTTCTTGTGGAGGAGTTCCATCTTGTAGCTACTGAGGATAAATCTAGCCAGGCTCCCAGCAAGATACTTAGGTGGAAACTAATCAAGACAAGAAGAGGGCTGGAAAGATGGACTAGTGGTTAAGGTGCTTGCCTATGAAGCCTAAGGACCCAAGTTCGGCTCCCCAGAACCCATAAGCCAGATGCACAGGATGATGCGTGCACATGTGGTTGTGCATGCGCACAAGATGGCACACATGACTGGAGTTTGAGTACAGTGGCTAGAGACCCTGGCATGCTAATTCATTCTCTCCCTCTCTCTCTTTTTTTTGGTTTTTCTGAGGTAGGGTATCGCTGTAGCTCAGGCTGACCTAGAATTAATTATGTAGTCTCAGGGTGGCCTTGAACTCATGCAGTCCTCCTACCTTTGCCTCCCAAGTGCTGGTATTAAAGGCGTGCACCACCATGTCTGGTGTGTGCACTCGCTCTCTCTCTCTCTCTCAAATAAAATAAATAAATATTTTAAAAAAGACAAGAAGAAAGTGTTTGCAAGAAGATAGATATCAATTTCTTTGTATAAATAAGACAAGGAAATTACTTTCTATTGGAATTTAAACTTTTCTGTGGGTACAGAAGATTGAATTGATGATAAATACAAGTTTATATGTTTTCTTTCTATATATACATGTATGAAATTCAGTATTTCTATGACAAAAATGCTTAGCCGATGGACTGGTTATTTGCAGTCATCACCTTGACAGGATTTTAAATTACAATGGAACTTTCTGGGCATGTCTGTGAGGGAGTTGCTAAGATTAGCTTAAATGAGATGAGAGGACCCACTCTAACTGTGGGTGAAGACATTCCTTGGGCTGGGGTCCTAGACTGCATAAAAGAGAAAGCTTACTGAGCAATAGCATTCAGCACTGCTTGTGGACCAAATGTGACCAGCTCTGCTTTATGCTTTTACCAACATGCCTTCCCCACAATGATGGACTTTAACTTTGAACTGTAAGCTGAGATTTAAACTCTTCCTTCCTTAAGTGGCTTCTGATCAGATATTTTGTCATAGCAATGAGAAAGTAATTTATACAGCTGGTGTGTGGCCAAGTCTGTCAATAAACAGAATATTTAAGAGTCAACATTTCCTTCCTCCTTTCTTTCTCTTCATATGATGGTATTGTGATTAAATTGATTGCTAGAAGTCTTTACCCATTCCATTAGAGTTCCAAAGAATATTTATATGAGATTTTTTTCTCAATTTTTATTAACATTTTCCATGATTATACAAAATATCCCATGGTAGTACCCTCCCGCCCCCTCCCCACTTTCCCCTTTGAAATTCCATTCTCCATCATATCCCCTCCCAATCTCAATTTTTCTACTTACATGTATACAATACCAACCTAATAAATACCCTCCTCCCTTCCTTTCTCTTCCCTTTATATCTCCTTTTTAACTTACTGGCCTCTGCTACTGAGTTTTTTCCTTCTCGCACAGAAGCCCAATCATCTGTAGCTAGGATCCACATATGAGGGAGAACATGTGGCGCTTGGCTTTCTGGGCCTGGGTTACCTCACTTAGTATAATCCTTTCTAGATCCACCACTTTTCTGCAAATTTCATAACTTCATTTTTCTTTACCGCTGAGTAGAACTCCATTGTATAAATGTGCCATATCTTCATTATCCACTCATCAGTTGAGGGACATCTAGGCTGGTTCCATTTATAATTATAAATTATTATAAATTGAGCAGCAATAAACATGGTTGAGCACATACTTCTAAGGAAATGAGATGAGTCCTTAGGATATATGCCTAGGAGTGCTATAGCTGGGTCATATGGTAGATCAATCTTTAGCTGTTTTAGGAACCTCCACACTGATTTCCAAAATGGCTGGACCAGATTGCATTCCCACCAACAGTGTAGAAGGGTTCCTCTTTTTCCACATCCCCGCCAACATTTATGATCATTTGTTTTCATGATGGTAGCCAGTCTGACAGGAGTGAGATGGAATCTCAATGTAGTTTTAATCTGCATTTCCCTGATGACTAGTGACGTAGAACATTTTTTTAGATGCTTATATGCCATTCGTATTTCTTCCTTTGAGAATTCTCTATTTAGCTCCATAGCCCATTTTTTGATTGGTTTGTTTGATTGCTTATTATTTAACTTCTTGAGTTCTTTGTATATCCTAGATATTAATCCTCTATCGGATATATAGCTGGTGAAGATGAGATTTTTTTTTAAAGGGCCTCCTGAAAGGTCCATTTCACTGCTCCCAGACAGGTACAGAAAAGATAGGCAAATTGGATAGAACCTCTCTCTGAGACAGAGGCTGCACTTTTCTTGAACACCGTTCTCCTGGAGACAGACAGGTGGCTCTCTGGGTTAGCAGGAAACTAGTAGGATGACGCCAATAAGTTCCAGTCCCTGAGGAAGTCATGTGTATGTTAAAGCTTCAGTATGTGCTTCCCTTACTCTAATTATTGGGTTCTCCAGAACAGATGAGGAATAATACCCAGTGTTAATGGTTGATCTCCTAGTAGGAGCCTAAGTGTAAACACAACTCCATTATTTTAGGGACTCTTGTACCTTGCTTTGACTCACTCTCTTCCTATTTGGAAAGCTTTTCCCTTTTTGAATATGTCCTGGCTGCTTTGGAGTTGAGGCACCTGTCTTATTTAGAGTACTCTGAGGTGAGTAACCAAGTGACATAGTCCTTATGCATATGTGATTAGGATCAGGACCCCAAGGGACCAGTCTGGGGCTGCATTAAGCTTGGTGGCTATTGCAGGTTTGCATTTCTGGCAGAAAACATCTGACCAAGAATAGCTTGTGGGAAAAAGGTCTATTTTGGCTTACAGACTTGAGGGGAAGCCCATTTGATGGCAGGAGAAAATGATGGCATGAGCAGAGGGTGGACATCACCTCCTCACCAACATCAGGTGGAAAATAGCAACAGGAGAGTGTGCCAAACACTGGTGTGGTGGTTTGAATAGATGGCCCCCAATATATTCAGTGTTTTATTACTTTGTAGTTTGCATCTGCAGCCACCTGACTGGAGGTGGTTTCACTGGGTGGATCTTAAGGTGTGGTGGTGGGTTTGAGATTTCAATCTAAAGATATGCAAAGTGTCCTAGCTGGAGTTCCTGAAGTGCTGCTGTGCTGTGTGGCTTTTGGCTTGTGCGTCTCTCACTCTGTGTTTGGTCCTGTGAAGGCAGGCCAGCTTCTTCTGCCATTAATGTAACTTCCCCTGGATCTGTAAGATTCAATAAATATACCTTCCTCCATAACCATGCCTGGTCTGGAAGTTCATCCCAGTGAACCTGAAGCTGTCTGCTATAACTGGCAAAGGGAAAATGGCTGTAATACCCATAAGCCTGCCCCCAACAATACACTACCTTCAGGAGGCATTGGTTCCCAAATCTCCATCAGCTGGGAACCTAGCATTCAGAACACTGAAGTTTATGGGGGACACCTGAATCAAACCACCACAGTGGCTGTGATGGCTTATCTTATCAAACTGATTGGGTTGAACAGCACCTAGGAGATTAGTAAAGCACACTTCTGGATGTGTCTGTGAAGGTATTTCTAAAAAGGATTATCTAAGGAGGGAAGACTCCTGTATGTTGAAGACCCAGATGGAATAAAAGCACGAAAACATAGGAAGTAAGCTAGGACAGGCGTTTTTGTTTTGCCTACTAGCTTCCATGAAGTAAACAGCTCTGCTGTAATATGCCCTTATAGCATGTTGTACTGATTTACTATAAGCTTAGAAACCAGCCTAATATGTGAGCCAAAGTAGATCTGTCCTCCTTTAAGTTGCTTTTGTCAGTAATTTTATCAGTTACACAAAAATCTGACTAATGAAGAAAATTGGTACCAGAGAAGTGGAGTTATTGCTGTTACTAATAAAGTTCTTGAGCCCTTTGAACCTGTTTGTGGGAAGAATTTGGAAAAGTTTGGAGAGTGGGCTAGAGGAGCCTTGGGTAGCTCTAAATACAACTTCATGAGCAATTATAGTGGGAGCTCAAAAGACCTGAATGCCAAATATAAATGCAGACAGTAAACACTGTGACATTTCAAATGAAAACAAGGACTCTGGAAATTTGACTAGAGGCCATTTATGTTAAGTTTTGGTAGAGAACTTGTCTGCATATTATCTGTGTCCTGAAACTGTGTGGGATACTGAGTTTAAAGATAACAGACTAATATCTGGGTGTGGTGGCACACGCCTTTAATCCCAGCACTCGGGAGGCAGAGGTAGGAGGATTGCCATGAGTTCAAGGCCACCCTGAGGCTCAACAGTGAATTCCAGGTCAGCCTGGGCTAGAGTGAGACCCTACCTCAAAAAACCAAACCAAACCAAACCAAACAAAACAAAACAAAAAGATGACAGACTAATTAGTCTAGTGGAGCAATTTTCAAGGCAGTCCAGTATTTAGGCTAAGGCATAGTTATTGCTGCTGCTGCTAGCCAGGCTTACTTATAGTGATGATCAGTACTGCTCACGCTGTCAGCTGACCTTAGAATCAGCCACATGATGCTGGTTGTCAGGCATACAAAGTGTGAGGTCATGGAAGCTTCTCAGATTTCAAAGGAAGGCCCAAGAGGCCAGGCAATATGTGACAGAGTCAGGATCCCCACAGGAAACCCCTGAGAGGGCAGTAGGCAAAGCTGTGAGAGGGAAGAAAACATGGGCACACCAGGGTCTCTTGACACTGTAGACCAACTCCAGATGCATGTGCTACTTTGTACATGTGGCTTTATGTGGGTACTTGGAAATCAAACCCAGGCTGGCAAGCTTTGCAAGGTAAATGACTTTTACTATGGAACCATCTTTCTAGCCCATGTTGTATCTTTTTTTTTTTTTTTTTTTTAGGCAGGATCTCTCACTGAAGTGAGAACTCACTGATTTGGCTAGACTAACTAGCCAAAAAGACCCAAGGATCCACTTTTCTCTGCCTCTGCAGTGCTTGTGTGTCACAATGTGTATGTGGAGGTCTGAAGATAACCTCATGTGTTGGTCCTCACCTTCCACCTTCTTTGAGGCTTGCCACTACATATGCTAGGCTAGTTAGCCTTCAAGAGTCTGGATTCTAAGCCTCCTCTCTTGCTGAAGGTGCACTGGGATTACAGACACACTGTGCATATGGTTTTTAAGCAAGTTCTGGGGGTCTGAACTTGGGTCATAAGGCTTGCACAGCAAACACTTTATTTTTTGAGCCATCTCCCCAGCCCTCCTTCCACAATTTTTGCCTCCCAATGAACTGCTGTCTAAGCTCTAGTCCGCTGAAATTCAAACATACCTTTTTTAACTTTGAAGCTGGATATGGAAAGACTCCTATCTACAATTCTCTCCTTCTGTCAAGATGTGGTTCAATGGGTAAACACAACACAAATAAGTACATTAGATAAAATGCATCACATTATCTAGTCACACAATCAACAACCTTATTTTTTGACCTTTAACTTTTTGGCTTAGATAAGGCAAACAGTTTTTAAAACTAATAGTAACATTAAAGACAACATTGACAAACTTCATCAAAATTTCCTGTTTTGATGCTTTATCTATTTTATATGTGCATGTTCATGAGTGTGAGTGTGGGTTTGTGTGTGCTACAATATGCTATGTGGAAGTCAGAGGATAACTTTCAGGTCAGTCCTCACCTATCTTGTTTGAGGCAAAGTCTCTAGGTAGGAGAGAACTGTGCATATCTTTGCTGATGAAGTGAGTTTCTTGCAAGCAACATTTTTGCTAGTTTCTATCTTCTTGCCCCTCCTTTTATAATATCTTTTTTAAAAAAGTATTCTTATTTGTTTGCAATCAGAGAGATTGAGACAGACAAACAGACAGAGACAGAGAATTGAACCTGAGCTAGCAGATAAGTACCTTTAGCTTTTCAGTCATCTCCCTAGCCCCAGTCTGTATCTTTTAGACAAGTACATTCAAGGTTATTAATAAAATTTATTCCTGTGATTTTTGTTATATTCTGTGATTTTTGAATATCCTTTCTTGCTTATCTGCACTTGATGGTTTAATGTTTTATGCATTTTATTTTTGTCATTTACTTGAGAGACAGAGAAACAGGCAGATAGAGAGATATTTGGTACACCAGGACCTCTAGCCATTGCAAACAAACTCCAGATGCATGTGCCACCATGTGCATCTGGCTTATGTGGGTAGTAGGGAATCGAACTTGGGTCCTTAGCAGGCAAATGCCTTAACCATTAAGCAATCTCTCTAGTCCTAATTTTTTTTTTTTTTTTTTTTTTTTTTTTTTTTTTTTGGTTTTTCAAGGTAGGGTCTCACTCTAGCCCAGGCTGACCTGGAATTCACTATGGAGTCTCAGGGTGGCCTCGAACTCACGGCAATCCTCCTACCTCTGTGTGGTAGTTTGAACAGATGGCCCCCAATATATTCAGTTTTTTATTGTTTGTAGTTTGCATCTGCAGCCACCTGGCTGGAAGCAGTGTCACTGGGTGGATCTTAAGGTGTGGTGGTGGGTTTCAGATTTCAATCTAAAGATATGCAAAGTGTGCCTAGCTGGAGTTCCTGAAGTGTGCTGTGCTGTGTGGCTTTGGACTTTGAGGCTTTGCTTCTCTCTCTCTGCTTGGTCCTGTGAAAGCAGGCCAGCTTCTTCTGCCATTATGGAACTTCCACTGGATCTGTAAACTTCAATAAATCCCTTTCTCCATAACTGTGCCTGGTCTGGAAGTTTATCTCAGCGAACCTGAATCTGTCTGCTACACTCTGAGCCTCCCGAGTGCTGGGATTAAAGGCGTATACCACCACACCCAGCCCTAATGTTTTAATATTTGATTTCTTCCTTTTTATTTTGCATGGTGTGTGTGTGTGTGTAGGTGCATATGTTTGTTCAAGTGCCAATGCATATGTGTGGGGGTGAAAGGTCGATATCAGATGTCTTCTTTAGTCACCCTTCACCTTTATTTTTGTTTCATTTAAAAATATTTTTATTTATTTGTGAGCAGAGAAGGAAAGGAAAGGAAAGGGAAGGGACGAGAAGGAAAGGGAAGAGAACATGGGCACACCAGGGTCTCCTGACACTGTAGACAAACTCCAGATGCATGTGCTAATTTGTACATGTGGCTTTATGTGGTTACTTGGAAAGCAAACCCAGGCTGGCAAGCTTTGCAAGATAAATGACTTTAACGATGGAAACATCTCTCTAGCCCATGTTCCATCTTTTTTTTTTTTATTAAGGCAGGGTCTCTCACTGAAGTGAGAACTCACTGATTTGGCTAGACTAACTAGCCCAAAAGACCCAAGGATCCACTTGTTTCTGCCTCTGCAGTGCTGGGATTACAGGTATACACCACCATGCCTGGCCTTTATGTCAGAACCGAGGATTTAAACTCAGATTCTGATGCTTGTGTGGCAAGCACTTTACCAACTGAGCCATGTCCCCAGCACCCATTTGATTCTTTTACATTTCTCTTTTGTATATCTACTCTTCTAGTGGGATTTATATTTTTATATGTTTTCATTTCTACACGTAGGATACTGTTAAACATCTTTTGTAAGGTTAGTCTGGTGGTCATGGGTCATCTCAGTGTATGTGTGTCTTAGAAAATTTTGATTTATTTATTTTTCAGGGTTGCCTTGCTGGGCACAATAATCCTGATAGGCAATTATTTTCTTTTGGATCTTAAAATATATATCATTCTATTTCTTCTTGGCCTATAGGGTTTTTGATGAGAAATATGTTGTTAGTTTAGTGGGAATAGCCTTAACTATGACTTGGCAGTTTTCTATTAAAGATTTTGCCCTGTACTTTTGACAGTTTGACTATATGTCATGATGAAGACTTTTTATGACCATGTATATTTGGGTTTTATAAGCCTCTTGTACATGGATGTTGTAGTAGACAGCTTCAGGTTCGCTGAGATGAACTTTCAGACCAGACACAGTTATGGAGGAAGGGATATTTATTGAAGCTCACAGATCCAGGGGAAGTTCCATATGGTAGAAGAAACTGGCCTGCCTTCACAGGACCAAGCAGAGAGAGAGAAGTACAAGCCAAAAAGCCAAAAGCCACAGCACACTTCAGGAACTCCAGCTAGGTGCACTTTGCATATCTTTAGATTGAAATCTCAAACCCACCACCACACCTTCAGATCCACACAGTGATACTGCCTCCATCCAGGTGGCTAAAGATGCAAACTACAAACAAATAAACAACTGAATATATTGGGGGCCATCTATTCTATTCAAACCACTATAGATGTCCATGCATTTCCTAAGAATAATGAAGATTTTTGTTATTTCATTGATTAGATTTTCTATGCTGATAACTTCAAATATTTAAAATTTTTTGTCCACACCTTCAAATATTTAAAAAAAAGAGGATATTTGTTCACTCCATCTTCTCCTGTTCCTCTCTTCTTTGTTTCCCTCAGAAGCATATAAGAGAGAATCTCCTGGTCTCCTCTCTCTCTTCCCAATGGCTTGTGAGGGGGAGAATGTCTTTTTAAAAAATATTTTATTTTTATTTATTTATTAGAGAGAGAGAAGGAAAGAGGCAGATAGGGAGAAAGAGAAAGAATGGGCATGCCAGGGCATCCAGCCACTGCAAATGAACTCCAGATGCGTGGGCCATCTTGTGCATCTGGCTTATGTGGGTCCTGGGGAATCCAACCTGGGTCCTTTGGCTTTGCAGGCAAGTGCCTTAATCACCAAGCCATCTCTCCCGTATCCTCCCCCACCTTTTTTTTTTTTTTTTTTTTTTTTTGAGGTAGGGTTTCACTGTAGCCCAGCCTGACCTGGAATTCACTATGTAGTCTCAGGGTGGCCTCAAACTCACGTGATCCTCCTACCTCTGCCTCCCGAGTGCTGGGATTAAAGGTGTGCACCACCATACCTGCCAAGAATGTCTTTTGACTCAAGTGTTTTCCTGCTTTGCTTTTCCCTCTCATCTTAACTCTCCCTAAAATAAATCCCACAATTTACCTTTTTCCAAGTTCACGTTTTCAATTCTTTGATAACTTGAACAAGGACCCGCAGTTGAGGTTCATGGGCCTGAGGTATCCCTCACAGGACTCCAATCCTGTGTCATTGTCATGGTCATCTTTAGAGGTGCTGTGGGTTAGAATTCAGCATATGAGTGTCAACGGAGCAGACATTTTTGCCCTTAACAAGGCAGGGCTGTTACCCTTTTTCATCTGGGGAGTGGGAGCAAGAGGTCAGGGTAAAGAGGCCACACTATCTGTGGGTCTGAGACTGGTATTCTCTTCCATGGGGCTCTAATTCAGTTCTCCTTCTGTAGCTGGCTTTTACCACAGAATGGTGGAACTTTTATTGACAGAAGGATGGTTTCTAATAAACTCCTGAATCTACTGGGGGACATCCATTCAAACTACCACACTCCACCCCTGGCCCCCAATAGGTTCATAACCATCTCACACAGTAAATTGTATTCAGTCCAACTTCAAAAGGTCCTCAAAGTCTTTACCAACTTGATATTTCCAAGTCCCATCTGAGATTTAAGACGGTCTCTTAACTGTAAACCTGTAAAACCAAACAAGTTATATACTTCCAACATATAAAGGCACACAGAGTAAACGTTTCCAAAAGCTATAAGGCATAACAAGGAGAGATTGGACCAACGCAAACATAGTAACCATCAAGCAAACATCAAACATCTGAAGTTCAAGTCTGGTATCATAACCAGTGACTGACAGTCTCTGGATTTTCCAATTCTGCCCCTCCAGCTGGGCTGAATAGCCAGGGAAAACTTCCATCTCAAGTCAGTAGCACTCTATGGTAGCCCTTGCACAATTCTGGTATATCCAAAACATCTTTAGGTTTCCATGCAAACCACAGTCCATCTTCCAATGGTTCCATTGGTCCATCAGGGTCATCATGCCCTGCCTATATGGCATGGCTCAGCAGTGGCTCCTAGAACTGTGTGCACTTCATGACCCATTCCACACATTTTTCATGCTTCCAAAATCAATACCAGGTATGCAGAACACAGCCATATTCTTAATTCAGGAACAAAATAAATTATGACCTTGAAGAGTGGGTTCTTTTCTTCCAGTCAACTCCTTTCAAAAGAGTTTGCATTTCTACCATTCAGTCTTTCCTCAGGCATCCTTTCTACTTTTTCAATGTAAAGTAGTTGGGCCATCTTCCTTCCAATTGCTAATGTATTTGACAAACGCAACCCCAGCAACCAGTCTAAGTGCTAGTAATTTTAAACTTGCTTGAGTTTCTTTTCCAACTTTAAATCTCAAATTTCTCAGTTCCATATCTCTATCCATGCAAATCAGACCACTACAAATTTAACCTTGATCAAACTCTCTGGGCATGGGTAGCAAAATATAGTCATCCCTTATGCCAGTAGCCCAGTTCCAACAAAGTTCTCTGCAGTCTTTCCTTCTTTGCCTTAGAAAGTTCATAGGTAAAGCCTCCCAATACAGTTCTCTCTACACTTAGTATTTTCAGATTCTCACTACCATAGTCCATAAAACTTGGTTTACTGCTCTGGAAGGCATGTTCAGTTGTAAGTACAAAGTCCATGCCCATTCCTCCAAAACAAAAGTTCTAAAACACCAAAATCCACATGGTCAGATCCATTGTGGAGAAGCAACCCACTCTCTGGTACCAATTCTGTTGTAGTCAGCTTTACATTGCTGGGAAGAATTTCCAAGCCAAGCACAATTTATGGGAGGAAGGGATTTATTTGAAGCTTACAGATCCAGGGGAGTTTCCATAATGGCAGGAGAAACTGGCTCCCTTTCACAGATCCATGCAGAGAGAAATACCACCACCAGCACCATAAGCAAGCACACTCCAGGAACCCCAGGCACAGCTCAAGCACTCTGCCTATCTTTAGGCTGGAATTCCATATCTGCTCTCAAACACACCTTAGGTCTGGACCCTAGGATCCGCCTACAGTGACACTACCTCAGTCAGGTGTCTAGAGATCTAAAACTTTAATAAACTCCTGTGCATATATTGGGAAACATCCATTCAAACTACCACAGGCAGTGTTCATGTGTGCTGTGTGGCACAATAGTATGTGCAGTGTAAGGTGCACATGTTGTGTGTTCAGAACCAAGGCTGTAGCAACAGGGGAAGCATTGCCAGAATCACTATGGATTCACTGAACATTTGATTTTGTATTAATATTTGGTTATTGCATATTCAGAAACCTTTTTTGTTGCCACATTTATTGTGAATTCCCACATTCAGGTATAAGTACCTGCATGGGGTTGCAGCCCACAGTTTAAGCAGCTTTGCCCTAGAAGTAGTGGTTACCTGAGTGTAATCTGGGAGGCAAGCTTAGAAAGCACCTGCAGGTAAGTAGGAAAGTGACACAAGGAGGAGAAACAGGCCTTGGAGGATGAGTGATATGTAGGTTCCTCCTTGTAGGTAACTGGACTGCATTCTGCTGAGGCTGTCTGGGAAATAATGAGGACATGCCTCAGTGGTATCTTCTCAGTGCTCAAGGGTGATTGAGCTAGGCTGTTCACACACTAAATACTGATGGTCAAGGGCTGAGGGCTGATCTTCAGAGTGCTAAATCCTCCAGCGAACTCTAGCATGTCCCACAAAAGGCCACTGGGCCTTGAGAGTGCTAAGGATCTGTATTGGTTATCTGTTGCTGTGTACCAAATTGTCACACACCCAGCATCAGAAAGTAATACATTTACCATCTCATGATTTCTGTGGCTCAGGAGTTGAGCGTAAGCAGACATGACAAAGTTCTCTGCTTCCAGGTTTCTCAGGGTGTTGGTCAGGGGTGAGAATCAGGTGAAGGCTCAACTGAAGGATCCACCTTTCAGCTCATGTGTTTATCACATAATTCATTTCCTCTAGGACTTTTGGACTGAGTTTTTCTGATTGTGGATGATGCCACCCTCAGTTTCCTGCCATGCTGGGCTTCCTAATATGGACACTAATGACAACATAAAGCTAGGAAGGCAACAAAGAAGGTCTGCCACAAGGAAAGTCTTTTGTGACTATAACACTAGATGATGTCCCAAAACTCTGTCTGCAACCTATTGGTTGGATGCAAGTCAGTCCTGCCAATACCTAAGAGAGAAATTCTAAGAGATGGAGGCCTTAAGGTCATCTTAGAAGCTTCCTACCAATGCACTGGGTGCCTGACCCATGGATATCTCCTTTCCCTATGAATTATTGCTGCTGGTTTGTCAAAAGACTTGAGGTTGAGAAATAATTTTATTTCAAATCAGTTACAAAATCTAATTTTATTTATCTGTTTTGACATAGGTACTCATGTATCCCAGGCTGATCTGAAATTTGCTATATAGCTGCAGATGACTTTGAACTTCTGATCCTCCTGCCTGTACCTCCCAAGTGCTGGGATTATAGACATGCATCACCATGCCTGTTTTGATACAGTGCTGTCAATGGAACCTAGGAACCTAGGCAAGCACTCTACCAATTAGGCTAGCTCCATTTTAAACCATACTTGGCACTGCGAGTTAGCCAGTGGAGCTGTCCGTATCTGACACGGGCTCTCTCGAGCTCTGTGTTACTGGTTAAGGGCTAAGCATGTTGTGGCCTATAAAGTCTCAAAGTAGTCTGGTGACATCTGGAGCTAACAACCTTTATATTTCTTATCATTTGAATTCAACATGAACTTGGAATCAAGTGGATGGAAATTTCTGGAACTTTAGTAAAAGTTTCATAGATTATTAATATAAAATTTAATGAAAGTCCTCTTTTCTTCCAGATATTTGAGTAATTCCAAAATTTTTGGGGATGGAGCCACCTTTCTTAGCACACTCACGCTCAGATGGAGGCTGGAGAAGTGGAACACACATTTGATTTTTTTCTTTTTGACAGTCCTGTCATAGGTAAAGAATAGAACCACTTCTTTGAGCAGAGTTTGTCATTGTCTTGCTTATGTTTTTCTTTTTTTCCTTTGGTTTTTCCAGGTAGGTTTTCCCTCTAGTCCAGGCTGACTTGGAATTCACTATGTAGTCTTAGGGTGGCCTCGAACTCATGGTGATCCTCCTACCTCTGCCTTCGAGTGCTGGGGTTAAAAGCATGCACCACCATGCCCGTCCAGCGTTTTGTTTTGGTTTTGGGAGATAAGGCTCACTCTGTAGTTCTGTACTCTTGGCTCAATTGGAATCTGATATGTAGCTCAAGCTGCCTCAAACTTGTAACAATCTTCCTGCGTCTGCCTCCTGAGTATTGAGATTACAGGTGTGCACCACCACATGCAGCTTTCAATTTGGCTTAAAAAAAAGGCTATTTTGGAGCCAGGTGTGGTGGCACATGCCTTAATCCCAGCACTCTGGAGGCAGAGGTAGAAGGATCGCTATAAATTCAAGGCTACCCTGAGATTTCAAGGTGAAGTCCAGGTCAGTCTGGGCTAGAGTGAGAGCCTACCTTGACCCCCCCCCCAAAAGCCTATTTTGGGGGTTGGGAATATGTCTCAGGGGGTAATAGTGCTTGTTTCTCAAGCATGAGGACCTGAGTTTGATCCTCAGCACCACCACCACCATACATGCTTGTAACCCCAGTGCTGAGGGGGTGGAAACAGGAGGACTGCTGGCTCTGGTCACATAGTCTGACCTGAAAGTGGGGAGCTCCAGGTTCATTGAGAGACAGTAGAACAACGGAGGACACAATATCTTCCTTTGGCCTCTGTACATGTATTCATGGGGCATGTGCACAGAGCACATGCATCTGTACACATGTACATATGCCACACGTACACATTAAAAAAAACATTTTTTTTTCCTTTCGGGAAGGTAGCAGTCTAGTCAGAGCCAAAGCTCTAGAGCCATGATTTGGAATCCTGACTCTGCCATATGCCAGCTGTGCCTTGGACATCTTACCTTTTTTGTGTGTCCATTTCCTCATCAATAAAGCAGGGATTAGTAACCACCCTTGTGGAGTTCTAAGGATAGAGTAAGATTGTGTATTAAGCCTTCAAATGCTGCCAGGAGTCAACAAGGGCTTGCTATTATTAGTTTGAAGAAACTAACATGCTAGGGAGAGAAATATGAGGGTGATAGAGGTGGCTGGGAGTGAGTTTATGAAACCTATGGACAAAACTCCTTGTTTCCCTCTGGGGATCCTACTTAGGAATACAGCCCACTTTGTCACTGATACCCCAGATCTCATCATCATTGGTACCAGTGGTATCACAGTCCCCTGGACCTCTGACTGGACAGTCACAAGGGCTTCCTTGGCCATGGGATTTTGCCTTGGGGATGGGAGAGAGGAAAGATCACTTGTGTGGCTGGGCCTGTTGTACTTCTGGTGGGTCTCAGCAGCAGCGTGACAGGAGGCTGGCAGACTGCTTCTGAAGAAAGAATAGGAGTGTGTGAGAAGCTGAGAGTAGGGAAGGAGGATGCAGGGACCAGGGATAGGGGTGTGGTTAGGGGGAGCTACTGCAGAAAGACAAAATCCACTCTTTTGAGATGCCCTGCCTGCCAACCATTCTAGGATTGTTGCCATGGACCTTTTTCACTTTTGAGTTGGTAGCAGCCTAGTAGTCATTCTTAACTTAAACGCCAGTGTGCCAAGGAATCACCAGGGCCCTTGTTAGAAAATGTCCATTCTGGACCATATCCAGGGATTCTGCCTGCACAACAGCACTGCAGTAAGGCCCAGAGAGTTCTGTGGGGGTGCCTGAACACTGAGCAGTTTCAAACTCTAGAAGGAGAAGAGGGCCCCTGGTCTGGTTTGGGATCAGTGACCAGAGGCCTTGCAGGACACTAGACATTCCAACAGAAACATTTTTATGGATGATGAAGGAGGACATGAGGTTCCTATCCCTCCCTGAGGAATGATTGGCAGACAGTGGTTGCGGGAGATGGGAGTGGGGGGGGGGAGGCATTTTCTTCAGTAGTGTAGTAGCATGTGCTCTGGCAAATAACACCCACCCATACTCATGCAAGCAACCCTAATTAAACTAAGTGGGTCAAACACACACACATCAAAGTAGAAGAGTGCATAGCTAGGAAGAAGGGGTTCAGGTAAAACAGAAGGCAATGAGAGGTGATTATGATCAAAATACATAATATGTATGTATGAAAATGATCAATAAAATAATTTTTAGAGCATTCAGAGTAAACTGTTTCCATAGGCTTTTGGGAAGCATATATATGATGGAGGTTAAAAGTCCTAAGCTGCCCCTGATATCCTAGTCTCTGAGGGCCAGAAGCATTAGCAATGGCCCAGGTAATGAATATAGTAAGTCATTTACCAGGGAGAGGTGGTGAGGCCCACAGTTAGGTGGCTTCCTCAAGGTCACACAGCTGGGTAAAGGTGGGTCTAAGGCTGCAACCCAGAGGTATGTTTCCCCAGCACACACCCATTCTGGTCCCTGAATGGTGGGAGGGGGAAGAGACGGGGAGGTAGTGCAGGTTGGGGGAGCTGAAGCCCCCAGCCTGGGAGGGCAAAGCAGCAGCACACATTTTGTCCTAGTTGAAAATGGGGTCAGAATTAGAACACGGGTCATTATGGTTTGGAATTCAGTCAAGCGAGTGCTAATTTTCAAAGGCAAGTGTCTTTCATACACTCCAAAAACAAAATCCAAGAGTAAAATTTTTCTGAACCTGGAGAGGATTGTCGCTCGGAGTTTTCTTGCTAACAGCAGGTTCCGGCGCTGCCTGGCTGGTGGGGCTGCGGCAGGGGCGGGCGGGGACACTGCAGCAGAGGCTGCGGCCGCTGGGGGGGGCGCTGCACGCTCGCCCAGCCTTTGTCAGCGCGCACGGCCGGGAGCGCCCATTCCCTCCAGCCAGCCGTCGGCCGGCTCCGACTTAATTCTGGCTGCTGCGCCTTTAGGGACGCGTGATAGAGGAGGGCCTTTGTCCAGACCCGCCAGGACGCCGCTCGCGGCCGGGCGATGGGCGGGAGGCGCCGCTCCGCCGCAGAGTAGCCGCGCGCTGATGAGGCGCCCCGAGAGCCGCGCAGAGCCGCCCAGCAGCGCGGCGGGACGGCCGGCCGGACGCGAGGTAGGCGTCTCGCGAGGCTCAGGGTGGGCGCCGCGGCGGGCGGGTCTCCAGGGCGCCCACAGCCGCGCGCCCGGCTCTGCGGGCGCTGCCGGCGGCCGGTGCGTGGCTGGCCCGCGTTGGCGCCGGCTTCCACCTGCGGCTCTGCTGATCTGTCACCTGCAGCTTTGGAAATCCACCCGCCGCGCCCGCGTGCGGACCGTGGGACACGCCTGGGGACCGAGACGCCGGGCGATGTGGCCTCCTTTGCCTGCCTCCGCGGCCACCGCCCTGCAGGGAGTAGCCAAGTTGCGCCCGCCTGGCTGGGCGCGCCCGGGCCCGCACTCCCCAGGGCCGGCTGGGTAGGTGCGGAGCCCGCGCAGGTGTTGCGATGGGCGACCGGAACCCGGGGCTGCGGGTTTGGGTGTTTCTGAGGCCACCTCTGTGGTGGGTGGGGTTGGGGGGGCCCTGTCCCTGAGGGAATGTTGCCACCCAGTTCACCTTTTAGCTCCCACCTTCCCACTCTCCCACACCACTCCTGCCCCAATGCCTTGGAAAGACCGCCCTCCATCGTGGAGGCAGGAGTGAACCTAGGCTGCTTGTTTTGAAATCATAACCGCAGCCCGTCAGGTGCTGGGGGAAGGGAGGACTGGGCCGAGCGCTTTAGGATGCTGATCAGGCCTGCCTATGGCCTATTGTCTTGCTTTTTCCTTTCCTTTCTCATGCCTAATTTCCACCTCCTGTCAAAGACAGACAAGTAAAATTTAAAAAGCAAGCCTCAGCCCACACACTATCTCGTTCTTTAAAAAACTGTCATTTATCTATAACCCACAAGTCATTACCAACCCATTTCTTCGTGCCCACCCTTCCTTCTGACAGTTTATCACCAAGAATCAACTGACTGAAATGAGACATAAATAATAGAAATTAAATTTCAGGTTCTTGTGTGGACATTTTTGACTGCTCAAGAAAGGGGCTGTCTTGGCATTGGAAAGGAGAATGGCATGTTTTTTTTGAGGGGTATTTGGGGACTAGTTGGGATTGTGAGGTGTTTAACTTATGTGGTGTGGGGTGTTTGCATGAACGGGGAAGTTAAGTTTCACTTAAGGGAAAAACTGCTGGTCAACATTTAAGCAAATGTGCTTTAAATGAGTATGATCAGAAAAGGTAACTGAAACGATAGACTTTCAAGAAGAACCTCCCACTGATCCATGAGTAACACATATTGAAAGGCAGACACCATTTTATTTACTTTTTTCAAAGCACTATTTTCTGGTGCTGGGGCTCAAATCCCTTGAGCGTGCTAAGCAGAGGCTCTGCTGCTGAGCTATATCCCTAACTAGTGCATTTGCTTGCTAACTTTCATTCTATAAAATGAACAAGTTTCTAAATGCCCATGGGCCCTGGGCTTGAGGAGGAATTCACATTAAATATTTCCATACTGTGGGATATAGCTATTTTTTTTTTTCCTTTGGAGACACAGTCTCACTGTGTTTAGATCAGACCTTGAACTTAGTACCCCCTTGCCCTAGTCTCCCAAGTGCTAGGATGCCAGGCATGTGCCACCATGCTCAGCTACCCCTCAGCTCTTCTTAAGGGTTGTAGATGATCAAGTGTGTTTCCTGGCATAGATTTAGTGGCTTTGTGTCAAGATTTTAAAAATATGTATGACATTAGAAACTTTATTTAACTCCTACCTTGTTTTACAAGGGATTTAAGACTGTTTACAAGGATTCATACAATATAACAAGGTAGCTCAACTTTGAAGCAGAAGGAAAGGAAAAAGGCAATGAAAGGCAGAAATGCTAGGGCCAGAATCCAAGCCAGATGGGAACCTGCTCAGATGGGAAACAGCTCAGGTGAAAGGTAATGGATCAGCTTGTGATACCTATGTTTCATTTACTCACGTGTTCCCTCAACAAACAATGTGCCAGGTTTTGTGAGAGGTTCTTGGAACAAAGAGGTGACACAGATAGTAGTGGTCTGTGCCATGCTGGTACATGAAGACAGATGTAAGAACAGATGTTCATCAAGAAATCTCTCAAGAGGGTTGGAGAGATGGCTTGGCGGTTAAGGCGCTTGCCTGTAATGTCTAAGGACCCAGGTTCAACTCCCCAGGGCCCACGTATGCCAGATGCATAAGGTGGCACAAGTGTCTGGAGTTTGTTTGCAGTGACTAGAGGCCCTGGCATGCTGATTCTTTCCCTCTATTTCTGCCTCTTTCTCTCACTCAAATAAATACATAAAAATAAAATATTAAAAAATCTCTCAAGAGATTATATTTACAAATCATGATAAAAGTTGTACAGAATATAAAAACACAAAACCTTCTTAAGACAGGGAAGCCCAGGAGTTTGTTATTCAGAGACCAGAAAGGACCTGTTTCCAAACACAGTGTGTGGAGTGATATGTTCTATCATGTCTTTTCTTGTCAGTGTCAGTTACAGGGTGAGTTTCATTCCAAATTGCCATACACGTTTCTCATATCTCAGGTGTTCTGAGGGATCTACAAATTCTTTAAAATGAGTAACTTTATCCTAGTGATAACATAATGTGTTCTTGTGCATCTTGAGATGAGGTGCCACCCACCCATGCTGGGGCCAGGCTCTGCCTCTGTGTGTCCCCACTGGAGCCAGGCATGGAGCAGGCCTGGTGGCCACTTACAACACAGGGAAAGGAGGGAAATTTTGAATAGAGCGCACATGAGAAACAAAGGTTGGCCTGCGCAGGGGACAAGCTTGCCAAGCTCAAAAGAACAGCTCCTGGTGCCTGCTGCCATTGGCAAGGAATGAGGGTCACACCAGGCCCACCTTCCTGTGACCAGGTCAAAGCCATTTATTAGCAGCAGGTATAGCAGAAGTGCACTGAAGAAGTCATGTTGGTTTTAGCAGTGACTGTACTAGATCTCCATGGAATGCAGATGAGTGAGTGACTCCCTAGTAAGAACTTTCTACCTCAGATGATAAGATGGGCAATTGGGTACCATGGTTAAGTATTGCTCTATTGCCTGATTTCAAATTATTCTACTTACCAGCTGTGAGCATTTAAGGGCAAGTTACTTGACCTCTCTGTACTTAAGTTTCCCTTTGTGATAATACGGAGATAAACATACGGCATTTATTTCCCAAGGATTGGTGAATTATTCCACAGAAAACTTAGGTACAGAGTAACATTCCACAGATGTTAGTGGTGACTATTTTATTAGTATAGGATGGCAGCTCCCTTATAAAGGCTCTCTGTTGCGGTTTGGTGGCAGAATTTTATTTTATTTATTAGAGAGAGAGAGAGAGAGAGAGAGAGAGAATATGAATGGGCGTGCCAGGGCCTTCAGCTCCTGCAAACAAACTCCAGATGTCTGCCCCATCTTGTGCATCTGGCTTACATAGGTCCTGGGGAATTGAACCTGGGTCCTTTGGCTTTGTAGGCAAGTAACTGCTGAGCCATCTCTCCAGCCCATGGTGGCAGAAGTTTAAATTATATCTGATTATTTTCAAGTGGCAGGCACATTTTGAGGTGATTAGCATTGTTTTGCAATGCATGCTGTGAGCATTGCCTGCACAGGCATTGTTGAAGTCAAGTGGAGAAAATGACAATTTGTAAAATCACACCTTAGGCCTGACTTTGCCATTGTCTTTACTTAATGTTTTTAATGTGTGCTTTCCTGAGATAGGGTCTCATTCTGTAGCCCTCCCCAGGAACTCATTATGTAGTCCAGGCTGGCCTCAAACTCATCAATCCTCCTGCCCTAGGCTCCTGAGAGTACATGTGTGACCCACCACACAGCTTCTCATTGTTAAACTAAGAATGGTGTTTTACTTTCAGCAAGACTGTGTTGCCTGGTATAGTAAGCTGTTTAAATTTGTTACACAGACAATTTAAAGTTTGATTGTTGCATTTATTTTTATATTTATATTTATTTTTTATTTTTTAAAATTTTGTTTTGTTTATTTTTGCTTCGTTATTTGAGAGCGACAGACACAGAGAGAAAGTCAGAAAGAGAGAGAGAGGGAGAAAATGGGCTTGGCTGGACCTCCAGCAGCTGCAAAGAAACTCCAGATGCGTGCGCACCTTATGCATCTGGCTAACGTGGGTCTTGGGGAATCGAGCCTCGAACCCGGGGTCCTTAGGCTTCACAGGAAAATGCATAACTGCTAAGCCATCTCCCCAGCCCTGTTTTTATTTTTTGAGACAGAGTCTCACCCTTGTAGCCCAGGTTAGCTTGAAATTCACTATGTAGCCCAGGTTAGTCTTGAATTTATGTCAATCCTTCTGCCTCAGCCTCTCAAATGCTGGGATGACAGATGTGAACCACCACATGTAGGTTGTTTTGTCATTTCAATAGTGTAAGAATTATAAAGAATAGCTGTTTTAAAAATATTTGTATTTATTTGCAAGCAGAGAGAAAGACCACGCCAGGCATCCTGCCACTGCAGTGAACTCCAGATGCATGTACCATTTTGTGTGTCTGGCTTTATGTGGTACTGGGGAATCGAACCTGGGCTAACAGGCTTTGCAAGTGCCTTTAACCACATAGCCATCTCTCCAGCCCAAGCATACGTGTTTTGAACTGGTTCTTGTGAATATACGTATTGAAGTTACATTTTATTAAAGTGACAAAATTCAACTCAAGTTGTCCTTGAGTCCATGAGAAATGTGTTTTTCCTTGTAGAGGGATTCCTGTGTGCTTTGAACATTTTGAACTTTGTACAAGGGTGCACATCCTGGTACTTGGATTATAATTCTAAATCTCAGGAGAGAGACAATAGTATCAGTTTTTGACCCTATGTACCCTGTCTACCAAAGTCTGAAACCCCAAAACTGTCTCCTATCTTCACCTGTCACTGCCAAATCCCTCACATTCAGAGAGTGTATGTGGAATGTCAAGTTTCTAACAGATTCATCTTGACCTTGCTTCTCAGTTAAACCAACAAAAGTGGTTTGCAAGTGGCAGAATGAAGTGATAAGAAAATCTGTTCTTTGTGGGCACAAAGCAGTTATATCAGGACAAATTGGTTGACTATCTTATTCAGATCTATTTGGTTTTGGTGAACCAATGAATTTATTGGGTTACTTATAGAGCAGGGTGAGGAGTTGTTTACAGGAACATGAAACCCCCAAAGCAGCCACTTTGATGGGGCTCCCTGTTCCAAGATTACTCCTTGAATGCTCCTACCTCAACAACAGGGTGAGGGCTTACTCACAGAGCGTGGGGACCCCACAGCAACCACACCACAGAGAAGTCTCATCCCATCCTGGATGATGACTTACTTCCCTGTGGCTGCTTCAAGGAACAACTTGTTCCTATCCAGGAGTATGAGACCACAGTGGGACTCACTATGTCAGGATTACTCATGTGGATGCCCCTCCTTCAGCCTCAGGGAGAGGGCTTACTTTCAGAGTGTGGAGACCCCAAAGCCGCACTTCAGTGGAACTTCCTATGTTGGAATTACCTCCGAGATGCTCTTCCATCAGTCTCTGATTGTAGGGTTACTTACAGAGTATGGAGACTTCAAAGAAGCCACTTTGATGGAGCTCATTATCCCATGATCTTTTATCCTCTATATAGTCTACCTCCCCATGAGGCCATGAGACCATGAGACCTTGTACATCATTGCGTACTGCTGGCATAGGGGGCACCTGAGATCTCAGGTGGGGGTCTGATGACCTTTTCCAACCCCTTCTCTTGTAAGTTGTCTCAGCTGCTTTTTTAAAAAAATACTTTATTATTGGGCTGGAGAGAGGGCTCAATGGTTAAGGTCCTTGTCTGCAAAGCCTAAGGACCCAGGTTCAATTTCCCAGTTTCCATGTAAAGCCATATGCACAAGTGGTGCATGCATCTGGAGTTTGTTTGCAGTGGCTAGAGGCCCTGGCATGCCCATTCTCTCTCTCTCTCTCCCAAATAAATAATTAATTGCCAGTAAATAAATTGCCAAATAAATAATTTTTTACTGAAAACTTCCATAAATATATACAGTATACCATGATCATAATCCTCGCCTATGACCCCCTTTCCCATTCCCAAATCCCCCTCCCCTGAACCCATGTTTTTTCTAATTAGAGATTCTTTAAATGTTGATTCATCATTTTTTCTTTTTTCTTCCTATTATGCAGTTCTTTTGTAAGTATAGTGTCAACTATTGTAAGGTCATGAATATCAAGGCCACTTTGTGCCTAGAAGACAGCCTTGTGAGCATTCTTTTTGCCACCTCTTCCATATCCATAATAGTCCCTGAGCCTTGGAGGGTGTGATAGAGATGTCTCACTTAGTGCTGAACACATTCCACTATCAATTCTTCTCAGCACTTTGGCCTTTTTTTTTTTTTTTTTTTTTTTGGTAGGGTCTCACTGTAGCTCAGGCTGACCTGGAATTCACTCTGGATTCTCAGGGTGGCCCCAAACTCGTGGTGATCCGCCTACCTCTGCCTCCCAAGTACTGGGATTAAAGGCATGCACCACCACGTCCAGCTACTTTGGCCATTTTTGAGTCATCCCAGTGGTCATAGCCATCTGAAAAAAGAAACTTCTTTAACCAAAAGTGAGAGTAGCATTAATATAGGGGCAAAACCATAAGTGTTTAGAGTCTGGTGGGAATAATATATGCATTTAGCCAGACAACAGTAGTAATTTCCCCCCTCCCCCCGCCCGCCTGCCCACCCGCCCACCCTGGGGCTTATAACCTTCTCAGCCATAAGCTTTTGACTATGTTTTCAGTACCAAACATGAATTTCTTCCAGGGGAGTGGGCCTCCAGTCCAACCAGAGAGTAGCTGCCTTCTCCCATAACAGACATGCCACTGTTACACATTTGGCACGTTTTGCCTGGCTGGCCAACTTACAGTTACAGGCTTGCAGGGTCTTCTGCTAGTTACAACCATTGATGACTTCTGTCCCCAAAAGGCTGGGTGCTATATAGCTCTTTCTAGCACCCTGACAGCTAGTCAACAGGGAGGAGGTTTCTTGCTCTGCATCAACTCCATTTCTCAGTATCCTACAGCCCAAGCCTATGGAGTCTTCAGCAGTAGGGTCTTACCATCTAGTTCTGGTGGGCGACCAAGAGCCTTGGCAATGGCCTGTAATGTTTTGGGGGCATCAAGGGCCTCTTTGGTCAACAACTCACTGAAAGGTATTCCACCCCTGGCACCGAAATTTTTCTAGTACTACTCTATGGCTTCCAGGCATAGCATTATCTGTCCCACAAAGCACTTCTACCCAAACTCTCTTTTAGCATATATTATTAGCTAGTGAAAAGGAGGTTTCCATATGGATTATTCATAACAATTTTTTTTTTTTGGGTTTTTGAGGTAGGGTCTCACTCTAGCCCAGGATGACCTGGAATTCACTATGTAGTCTCAGGGTGGCCTCGAACTCATGGCGATCCTCCTACTTCTGCCTCCTAAGTGCTGGGATTAAAGGCATGCACCACCATGCCTGGCCACAACTTAATTTTGAAGTGTATTTTTTAAAAGTTTTTTCTTTATTTATTTATTAGAGCCGGGGGGTGGGGGAAGAGGACACTCCAGGCTCCCAGCCACTGCAAATGAACTCCAGGTGCATGTGCCACCATGTGTATCTGGCTTACGTGGGACCTGGAGAATCAAACCTGGGTCCTTAGGCTTCGAAGGCAAGTTCCTTAACTACTAAGCCATCTCTCCAGCTCTAACTTAAATTTTGATTAACCCTCCTTTCACCTCTCCTCTCCTTCATCCCATTCCCTGACACCACTTAACCACACTTAAAACCTTATTTTAATTATACAAATCAATGGGAGTACCGTGTAATAATATGATCCATATATCATGACTGTGTAATGATTAAATCAGGGTAGTTAACATTTACATCTCTCTAGATGTTTCTTATTTTTGAATAGTGTGTACTAAGTATGCTTATTTATGGAATAAAGTGTGACTTTTAAAAAAATTTTATTTTTTAATTTTTTATATTTATTTGAGAGCGACAGAGAAAGAAAGAGGGAGGGAGGGGAAGAGAGAGAGAGAGAGAGAGGGAGGGAGGGAGAGGGAGAGAATGGGAGCGCCAGGGCCTCCAGCCACTGCAAACAAACTCCAGATGCCTGCGCCCCCTTGTGCATCTGGCTAACATGGGTCCTGGGGAATCGAGCCTTGAACCAGGGTCCTTAGGCTTCATAGGCAAGCGCCTAACTGCTAAGCCATCTCTCCAGCCCTAAAGTGTGATATTTTAACTCATGTATACAATGTGTTCTCATCAAATCAAGGCAATTAATACTTCCTTTTCCTTGCTGTGACTTTGTGTTTGGAGCCCTTAAGCTGTTCTTTTCTAGTCATGCATGAAACATGAAATAGTTATTGCAACTTATTCCCTCACTGTGCTATGAAACCAGAACTTGCCATGTATGCATTTGGTCCTCAATTCCTGCCCTCTTACCATCCCTCTTCTCCCCATCCTTCCAGCCTCTGGAAATCACTACAATACATTCTACATTTGACTTACAGAAAAAGACATTCACCCGAGGGAGAACAATGTAGGGTTTCTCCGAGTCTGACTTTTTCACCTAACATAATGTCTATCAGCTTGTCCATTCTGCTGCAGATGACAGAATATTACACACAGTATATGTACACCATATTTCCTTTATCCAGTTATCCATGGACCATCATCTAGGTGGGATCTATGTCCTAGCTTTTGTGAATAGTGTAGCAATGAACATGAGTGTTCAGGTTTCCTTTACCTCTATCCCCAACAGTGAGATAGCAGGGTCCTTTTAGAAGTATGTTCAACCCCACAGATGCAGCAGATCAACTGGGCCATATTTGATGATACAAACATACAGAGTGATGGTTAATGCTGTGCTATGTGTTGGGGCTCTGATAGTCCAGCCTGATGGGTTTCCTGGATGGGGACTTTCAGTGCTAAAACCAACACAGTGCCAGGTAAACATTATTCTACTGTGACTCTTGTCTTCATTGTAGAATGAATATAATTTCCAGATTTCTTTGTGTTTGTGAGTGCAGGCATGCACATGCCTCAGTACATGTGTGGAGGTCAGAGGATAACTTCAGATAATGGTCCTTGCCTTCCACCTTGTTTGAGGCAGGGTGTCTTATTTACTGCTCCTTGTTTGCCACACTAGCTGACCTGCCAGCTTCTGGGAATCCTCTTGTCTCTGCCTCCCATCGCTCCATAGGAGGGCTGGGATTATAGCTACTCACTACTTCATCTGGATTGATTTCTCTCTCTCTCTCTTTCTTTCTCCTTCCTTCCTTCCTTCCTTCCTTCCTTCCTTCCTTCCTTCCTTCCTCCCTCCCTCCCTCCCTCCCTCCCTCCCTCCCTCCTCCCTTCCTTCCATTCTTCCTTCCTTCCTTTCTTTCCTTCTTTCTTTCAACAGAGGTTCCAGAGATCCAAACTCAGGTGCTCATGCTTGTGTGGAAGCCATTTTATCCACTGAGCTGTCTTCCCAGCCTACTCAGTTCCATTTAATACCTTGAATGGTTGACTCTGCTTGTGTGGAAGTGGCTGGAAAACTTAGGCCAGGCAGCAAATCCCTTTGCTGCTCTCAGTTGCAGCTTTCAGAACTATCTGATACCTCACATCCCTTACCCCTAATGCACACAGTTGACTAGATCTGGCTCCAGCTAGTCGGGCCAGAACATAGGCCATAAACAAAGAGAGAAGTGATCAAATAAGAAGACAAGAAGTCCTGCACACTCAGGCAGGGAAGAGCACAGGCCTCTTCTCACCTCACTGATGGCCAATCTAAAGGGAAGCCTTATGGCTACTGGAAGTGATTTCAGTTCTGATAGCTCTGGGGAAATCCAGCTAGACTTGTGACTGCCATGTCAATGAGTTTGCATGTGGTATGCTGGCTGGGTCTCCTGGGCCTCACTGTGCCATACTGCTCCATTGGAACCTAGAGTGCTCAAGTGCTCTCCTCCTCTGCCCTTAGTCCAGCCTGGTTTGCCTCCATCCACTGAAAAAAAAAAAAATCTTGCCGGGCTTGGTGGTGCACGCTTTTAATCCCAGCACTCAGGAGGCAGAGGTAGGAGGATCATCGAGAGTTCGAGGCCACTCTGAGACTACATAGTTAATTCCAGGTCATCCTGGACCAGAGTGAGACCCTACCTTGTAAAACAATAACAAAAAAAATCTGGTTGAAGTAGTGAGCAGCTATAATCCCAGCCCTCCTATGGAGCTATGGGAGGCAGAGACAAGAGGATTCCCAGAAGCTGGCAGGTCAGCTAGTGTGGCAAACAAGGAGCAGTAAATAAGAGACCCTGCCTCAAACAAGGTGGAATTTCTTCATTACTGTACCTTTAGGATGAGCCTCTATTGCCCTTCTATTCTTTCTCCACACTTTACCCCCAAGTAGTCAGGGCCACTCCATCCTTCTGAAAGTACCCCCTTCGTTTCTATACCTTTCCTGAGCCCCTCCTTGTGTGCCCTCCCCCACTTTGTGCCTAGCAAGTTGATACTTTTTTTTGTTGTTGTTGTTTTCGAGGTAGTGTCTCACTCTAGCTCAGGCTGACCTGGAATTCACTGTGCAGTCTCAGGGTGGCCTCGAACTCACAGTGATCCTCCTACTTCTGCCTCCTGAGTGCTGGAATTAAAGGCATGCCTGGCTTGCAAATTGGTACTTTTAGATATCAGTAAACCTGGGCTGGGGACAAGCTCAGTTGGTAGTGCTTACCTGGCAAATGTGAGGAATCTGAGTTCAATCCTCAGAACCCATGTTAAAAAAAAAAAATAAAGCCAGGCATAATGGTGAATAGTTGTAATCTCAGGGCTGAGGAGGAGACAGATTCCAGCGGCTTGCTGGCCACCTGTTCTAGGGTAATTGGTAAGTTCCAGTCAAATGAGAGAGAGGTATATGGCACCTGAGTAATGACACCTGAGATTGTCCTCTTGGCCTCCACATGCATGTGTGCAAGCATGCACACACATGTATACACACATGCATACCGGAGTGAGAAAGTCTATAAAACAGGCAAATTTCCATTAAGACCAAGACAGAAAGGTAAAAATACACAATCCTGGACATATGAAACAAAGGGAAGAAAAGATTTAAAATCATTAAGAACAAATCCTAACATGTGAGGCTCTTAACAAAATGGTAATTTTTCACTGAAAATATGAACTACCAATATTTACTGAAGAAATAGAATGTCATGTTCCTGGATGGGAGGAACCATGTTGAAAAATGTCAGTCCCCCACAGTTCCTGCTGTGCGGATGGCAGCTTCCTGGTAACCCAAAGTGGTACAGATTTGTTCCTATTTTTATATTCCTTTGGCAATTTTCTGTGGAGTTTGGAAAGAGAAATTAAATACTTAGACTCAATTCTGAATAATTTTATCAAAGGGAAAATCCATTCAAGTTCATTTGAATGTTATTAAACTTTGACAGGCATGGGGACTTTGTGCAGACAATTTCATTTAACAATGGACATGATTTTCCACCTTTTTTTTTTTTTTTGGCTTTTTACTCTATCTCAGGCTGACCTGGAATTTGCTGTGTAGTCTCAGATGGCCTTGAACTCATGGTGATCCTCCTATCTCTGCTTCCCAAGTGCTGGGAATAAAGGTGTGCGCCACTGTGCCCAGCTCACCCACGTTGTTTTTTGAGTATAGTTTTTCATCATGCTTGCTTCATTTGCTCAGCCTGGGGCTCCAGCAGGCTTTGTTTTAATCCATAAATAAATAAATAAATACACAGTGAGAAGACTCAGGGCAGGCAAGGGTGGGCCAGTTCTTCCTTTTGACTATGTCAGATGGCAGAGCACCCATGCTGATGATCTCAGAGTCCCTTTATTTAGAATTTATTCCCCTTCTCTCTTGACACCACATTTCTCTGAGCTCTTTTGTGTCCTAAATTAGCTACCTCTGTTACCATAGTTATCCTGTAGGCAGCTTAACCGTTGCATGCTTATTTCTACCATACGGTATGAACCCATCATTTTTTTTCTTTTCTTCTCTTGTCCCCTAATAATTTTGGAGACAGAGTCTCACTCTGTAGCCCAGGCTGGCCTCACACTCCCAAGCCTCCTTTCTCAGCTTCTGGGGTTACAGACATGCCCCACTATTCTTGGGTACATTTTTATTTTTTAAGGCAATGCAGGCACATAGTTCAAAAGTCAGATGTGACTGAAGAGGTTCTCACATAAATCAATAGTCCTGTCTCACCCCATATCCTTAGTTCATAGAGGCTTTTAGCTGTTTTTTTAATTCTGCTGTGGATACCTCTATATCTTAAAACTTCTTGTTCCCTTAACTGTTGACCATGTCACTCAACTCTACTCCATAATGTGAAACTATTGCCACCTCTTCCTTTGCCTCCCTTCTCTACTCTAGTGAACACTTACATTCACTTTATCAAAGTGGCTAAAATATTTCTTCTGTTCAAACCATCCCATCATTTGTTTCTATGATTTTTACATAAGGATTTGCAAAATCTGAAAAAAATTGTTTTAATTTTATTTATTTGTATATATGCATGTGTGTGTGTGTGTGTGTGTGAGAGAGAGAGAGAGAGAGACAGACAGACAGACTGACTGACTGACAGACTATGGGCGCACACACATCATGGTCCCTCCCTGTCTACCTCATTTAAAGCAGACTTTCTAGCTCTTGATTCTCTGCTGTTCTTTGCTGCGCTCACTACAAACTTCCTGGAAATTTTGCTTTCTCTGTCACCCATGTTGCCACCAGTGTCCTAAAATTACAGAAGCCTCCCACAGCTTTTAGCTTTCTCCTTGGGATCTGGGGATCAAACTCAGTACTTCAGCTTGAGCAGTGAGCACTTTATATATTGAGCCATTTCCCGACCCCAAACCTAAGAATTCTTAAAGTAGTTATTATCTGGCTCTGTTGATAGCCAATATCTCAAGGCTTAGGCCAGTAAGTGGAAATAGTTTCCAGGGTAAATCAAATGGGTGCTGTGATCTGGAGATTGTAGGTGGCACCTGAGAAGGAATTTCCTTCGGAGTTCCCAACATCATCATGACATCTCCAGTTCTCCCCTGCAGTGTCTCTAAGAAGAGCCTTCTAGTGATGGAATCTGCAGAGTTTAGAAATGGCAGTTGATACAGACAGTCTTGAGATAGAGGTAGGTCACACTGACAAACTGCTTGTGCACTGCTGTATGTGGGACAGGAAAGGGCGCACAGGTCTGTAGCTCTGCATAGAGGTTACAGTTTGCATCCCCCATGCCAGCATCTGTTTTCCCTTTCTGCTTGACAAAGCACCTGCCATCTCAGGGTTCTAGATATTTGAGGCTCTGTCACACAGACCAGCTGCTCCTTCACTCCATCCTCTCTTGCTTGAAAGCTAGGCTGAGTATTCTTTCCCTCTCAGACATCAGTTACCAGTTGCCCATCTGTTTTTCTGTCCTCTAGGAAGTTGAAGTCTCTCTTCTGATCTTTCCTGTCACTATGGGATTCTGTTTTTACTTTCTTATGATCAATAACCATGAAGTCTAAGTAAAGACAGAAATGCAGAAACAGGTGGGATAAGGCTTCCATCTTTAATTATAAGCCAAGGCTTTAATTTGCAGCAAGTCCATATGTAGCAGAAAAATACATTATTGCATGGCCATGATTTATATTTAAACTCTAGGGCTGGGGAGGTGGCTTCGTGGTTAAGGAGCTTGCCTGTGAAGCCTAAGAACCCAGGTTTGACTCCCCAGAGCCCACATAAGCCAGATGCACATGGTGGCACATGCATCTGGAGTTCGTTTGCAGTGGCTGAAGGCCCTGGTGCACCCATTCTCTCTCTCTCTTTCAATAAATAAGTAAAAATAAAAATATTAATAAATAAACACTGAAGTTTGCCTCATGTTATGCAAGTACCCCAAATAGCTTTAGTACCTATCAACTCAGTTCCAGTATATTTTCCCATCTAGAGTAGTCCAGAATCTACCCCACTCATGATTACTGACCATTGCTTTACATAGAATTTCCACAAGTACAGTTACATCTCATCATAGATCAGAAGAGTAGATGTGGCAAATTAGGTATTGGCTAATTGTGGCAAAAATGTGACTGCTGAGGAATTAAATGCCTCTGCTGAATAATGACTGGTGGTCATTATTACTCAAGTCCCAGGGAAGGTAATCATTCATCAGGATTTCCAGTATGTGATTTAGACCCAGAAGTAAGAAACCAGCAGAAACAAAGGGAGCCAACAGAGTGGGCACTCATGAAGGAGGATGGGGCTGCTATCTTTTCCCACCTGGACGAAAAGGAAGGATTTGTAGGTGCTAGAGACTGTTTGGTACCTCTGTGGTTACAGTATACAAGAAGAGCAGCTCTCTCCATGGTTCTATCACCTTGCTTTAGCAGTGATCATTAAGGCTGGAAACCTGTTTGGACTGTTGCTGGATAGTTTGACCTTGTCAACATCTCAGGCTGCAAAGCTATGGTCAGTTCTGAAGACTGTATTATATTTCGGTTTGTTCTAAACTGAAGATATATCAAGGTAAAAGATACCAAATAATTAAAATATCTGTGAAATACGAGGCATGGTGGTATATGTCCTTAATTCCAGCACTCAGGAGGCTGAAGTAGGCGAATTGCTATGAGTTCAAGGCCAGCCTAGACTAGAGTGAGATCCTGCCTTGAAAAAAAAAAAAAATTCTTCTGAAAATGTCTACTATGGGCTGGAGGGATGTCTCAGCAGTTACGGGGCTTGCCTGCAAAGCCTATCAACCTGGATTTGATTCCCTAGTACCCACATAAATCCAGGTGAACAAAGTGGCATGTGTATCTGGAGTTTGTTTGCAAGGCTAGAGGCCCAGGCATACCCTATCTCTCTCTCACCTTGCAAATAAGTAAATAAAAATATTTTAAAATGTCTCTTATAGTTATGGATGAAGTGGTATAATGTCTAGGATTTATCTCAAAATAATATTTTGCATGAGGAGAGGAGTGGGATAGTGGGATTATAGGTGAATTACAGTTGACCATGAGCTGACAGTTGTTAAGCTGAACATATCGATCATGCATACTGGCACACTGTGGGTAAAGTGAGACATCATTCTTAATGATATTGGAACAGGAGGCATGTATGGGACTCCTGGACAAACTAATCAGTTCTAAAGATACTAATTGATGACTCCTTGGGGTTATAGCATATTCTTCTTCTTTTTTAAAATTTTTATTTATTTATCTGAAAGTGATAGACAGAGAAAGAGGCAGATAGATACAGAGAGAGAGAATGGGTGTGCCAGGGCTTCCAGCCACTGCAAACGAACTCCAGATGCTTGCGTCCCCTTGTACATCTGGCTAATGTGGGTCCTGGGGAATCAAGCCTTGAACCAGGGTCCTTAGGCTTCACAGGCAAGTGCTTAACTGCTATGCTATCTCTCCAGCCCATCTTCTTCTTTTTTTAATTTTAGAGTGAGAGAGAGACAGAGAGAAAGAGAGGGGGGGGAACTGGCATGCCAGGGCCTCAGCCACTGAAATCAAACTCCAGATGCTTATGCCACCTAGTGGCCATGTGTACCCTTGCACTTGTCTCACCTTTGTGTGTCTGGCTTACATGGGATCTGGAGAGTTGAATATGGGTCCTTAGGCTTCACAGGCAAGAGCCTTAACTGCTAAGACATCTCTCCAGCCCAGCATATTCTTTAATTTTGCATATTTTCCAAAATTAAAATATGTTTTATACTGTTTGTTATTTTATAAACATTGGAAGTTTTGACATTGAACCATGAACTATTAACCACACATAAAATGAAAACAACTCAAGAACATTGTCAAAAGATCCTGCAGGTAGGACACACAGTAAGCAGTATTTCATCAAGTCAACAACTAAAGGAGATCTGTGCTTTAGGTTGTGCCTAGGCACCTGGTTTCTGCTGTGCTGAACTTGTATGTTTCTGATGTATAGAGGCAGCTCAAGAAAGAGCAAGCCTGCTGGGAAACGGTGGGCAGGGCAGTGAGCAGGTTTGCTGCTGCAGAACAAGTGCCCTTGCTCTCTGTCCATGTCATGTGTCCCTGTCTGAGGCCCTCTGGACTTTTCACCTGCTAAGATGATTTTCTTTTATAGTGTGAGTCTGATTTTGTGAAAAGATTCCATTTTCACTCTGTAATTCCCACAATGCAGTGTTTGCACAGTTTTGGGATTTTTTTTTTTTTTTTATGGCTGCATCTGTAAGATGGCACAGGGAGGGGTTTGAACAGGATTACTAGGGTGGGGCCTACTTTACAGGACAGCAATAATTTGGATCCTGCCAATTGAGACCCAGGTGGCTGCAGATTTGGCATGTTGCTGCATGTGCCCTTTTCAAGGTGGTCAGCAGGCAGGAGGATAGCACACAGAATGGAAGCGGAGCTGCCAGGCAAGGTGTCATAGCATTTGCAGGCTCTTCACACTAGACCATACTACCTTAGCCCCAATGTGGGTTCTTTAAAGGCAGTTTGTTCTCCCCCAGCATTATACTGAAGCTTGCTTTGTAAAATGTCAACTTACTGATACAGAACATTGTAAGCAAATTTATGTTCCTTACATGTATAGTTTTATGAATTTTGCAAAGACATACATGCCATCATGAACCAGCCACTACAATGAGGATTGTAAAAGTTCCCAATATCCCTCTCTAGTGAATCTGACTCACAGGCCCTGGCACCCACACACCTGATTTGGGTTTTACATTGTTATAAAATATTGAAAGTTCTTTTTGTATGTGTGCATGTGTGTTTGTATTGTATGTATGTGGAGACTGGAGGACAACTTCTGGTGGTATTCCTAAGATATCTTTGTTTTGAGACAGGGTTTCTATAGCAGTTAACCTTCTTGTTCCTGGGACAAAACACATGACCAGAAGCAGCTTATGAAAAGAAAAGGGTTATTTCTGGCTTACAGTCTTGAGGGGAATTTCATCATGGTGGTCAAGGCATGGCAGGGGCAGGAAGCTGGCTTACATCATCACATATCAGCAGGAAGGAAATAGAATAAGCTCACTATGAATACCCAGTGTGGCTAGGCTAATAAACCTCTAGGCCTGCCCTCTGCCAGTGGCATACTTCCAGCAAGGCTCACCTCCCGAAGGATCTACCCCTGGGGACAAAGATGAGGCTTAATCAAAAACACTTGATTGAGGCTATGGGGGACATTTTTGCATTCAAACCACCGCAGTCTTTCATTGGCCTCGAGCTCATCAAGTAGGTTTGACTGACAAGTGAGTCCAAGGCATTCATCTGCCTCATCCCACAACCACATGGGTTCTGAGGATGGATTCAGGACTTCATGCTTGCAATGTAAATACTGACTGAAATAACTTCCCCAGCACCAATAGTTCTTTCTGATTGCTTAGTAATATGCCTTTAGATGGATTTACCACAATTTGTTTAAGTATTCATTCATTAAAGGATGTTTGGACTGGGCATAGTGGTGCATGCTTGTAATCCCAGCACAAGGGAGCCTGAGGCAGGAGGATAGATAGTAGATCACCAAAGGGTGTTTGGCCACTAGAGAAGGATGGAGGGAATAGAGTGAGTGGGAAGGAAAAGGTCAGAAAGTAGGATCCTGACGTTAATGTTGAGTGGTGATCTTGCAAGTGACACAGACCTAGGATATGACCATGGGAGGAGGTGGCTGGGGCTAGAGGAGAGGGAGAGAAGACTGGTGCCAGACTGTGGAGAAGGTGTCAGTGTGGGGCGGCTTACTGTGTGGATGTAGAAGTCATCAGGGTGAGTAAGAATGCAGATGAGGGGAAGATGGCAAGCCAGGAGAGGATGTAATCAGAGGACAAGGGCAGTAACCATGAGCAGGGTGAAGAGTCACACAAGGAGAAGGGACAGATGCCAGCTGAAGATGTGTACTTCTGAAGAGACAGTTTTTTTTTTTTTTTTTTTTTTTGAGACAGGGTCTCATGTGTTCCAGGCTGGCTTTTAATTTTCTATGTAGCCAAAGGTGATCTTTGAAAGTTTAGTGCCACACCTCCATTTCCCAAGTGTAGAGATTATAGGTGTGTGTCATTACATTAAGTTTTATGTGGTGTTGGGTACTGACCCCAGAATCTCATGCATGCTAGGCAAGTATTCTACCAACTGAGCCACATTCCCAGCCTGCAGTAGGGGTTTTGAAGAAATAGAAATGGAGGTAGGTGGCTTTCAGGTATGAGAAGGGTGTTTTCAGGGAATCCGGGCCAGCTCTGAGCCCATGAGACAGAGAGAGAGTGCCATGGATGGCAGAGTGCTGGGGAGAGCTGCCTTCTTTATTTGTGCGTCATGGGAATGGGCTTCATGTGGCAGGAGTCCAAAATGCCGCCAAAAATAACATGACTGTTGAATCTAATTGGCTTCCAAGCAGGGCTGAAGGTAAATAAGGAGGTATTCTTGGCTTTGTGTTTGTTCAAAATTCACTTAAGCCGGGTGTAGTGGCACACGCCTTTAATCCCAGCACTCAGGAGGCAGAGCTAGGAGGATCACTGTGAGTTTGAGGCCACCGTGAGACTACAGAGTGCGTTCCAGGTCAGCCTGGGATAGAGTGAGACCTTACCTTGAAAAACCAAAATAAAACAACAAAAACAAGCCCCTCCACCACCACCCAAACCTCACTTAAAAGCAATTCACGTTTTCTGGTGGTGGTTAGCAAACTTTGTCTAGGAGGGATCTAGCAGATGTCTGAAGTGTAAGGTCAGGAGGAGAGGCTCCCTCCCGAGGCATGGTCTAGTCTACAATGCCACCCCTTAGCTGTAGTCCCATGGAGAGACTGAGATCTCCTTGTGGACCTCCACCTCACTCTGCAGCGACTCCCCTGTCTGGCCTCGCTGTGCCACTGGTGATCCATAGTGTGCAGAATGCTCACCGAAATGCTGCGGACTGATGGGGGAAGGTGTATTTTTTCCTGACTCATGCCTTGGTTCAGTACAGGGCATTTGTGGAGGAATTAAGCATTCTATAGAGTAGGTTTTTCTTTTTTTAAGTTAACAGCCAAATAAAGTACCTTGTGCTACTTTGCAATCTGAGACATTTATTTTCTCACTCTTCCAAACAACTCATTCCTTTATTTCTCTAAATCTCCCTCGCTCCCCATCCCCACTGCCTTGCTGGGTGTATTTGACTTCACTGAGAGAAACAGAGCCATGAGTTGGGAGCTCCTGTCTTCCTGCAATCCTGCCTACTGCTAGGGTCAAGTGGGCCCTGTCCTGACAGGGTGTCCTTCCGCCCAGGCTCAGGCTCCTTTCCCTCATCTCCTCAGGAGCACCAGTGACCAAGGGACCCTTTGTTGTTCTGCATTGGCTACTCTTCCTCTGGCTTGCCCTCTTATCACTGCCTTCACGGAGCATGTTCTAGTAGAAGCATACTCCTACCCTAGCACCTCCAGCTACCACTCTGTTTTTCTGTTTTCAGCAGAATTCCCAAGTCTGGTGTCTGCTTCCTGGCTCACTTCCTGTACCCTGTGTCCATACTTGGCTTATCCACTAGGCTATTGAGGCTACTGTCATCAACAGCATTGATGATAATACCCATACTGACCAGTGTAATTTGCATTCTGTTTTCATCTTATCGACCACATTCAACAGAACTGACCACTTCTGGAATACTCCATTATCTGGCCTCCTGGAACATCGGCTACTTGGTTCCCCATTGCCCCAGTGGTTGTCCTTCCTCCTCCCTTGGGTAGTTCCTTCTTCCTCCCAGGGACTCTTAAGTGTGAGAGGGATCCAGAGTTGTGCCCAACACCTGGTTTTCCCTGTGTACCCTCCCTCTGAGAGCTCAGCTCACCTAGGACTTGGCTTTAGTTCTATTTACAGGCTGTGGAACCCACAGTCTTTCTCCTCTGAAGGGAACGCTAGCTTGATGTTTCTCAAATTTTCTTTGTGCCTACAGATTGCCTGTGGAACTATAGGTATGGGTGTGGCCTGAGACTCAGCCTGGCCAGAAAACTTACCAGAGGTGCTGATGCTGCTGGCCGTCTGGCTCTGCAGTGTTGAGTAATGAGGTAGCAGCCTCATGCACCAGCTGCTTCCTGGAATGTGCTACATGGGTATACTGCAGGCATCTCCAGTCAAACCCAACATGTCCCTACTAGAGCTCTTGACATTTCGACCTATTTCTCTACATTTCCTTATATCACCCTCCCAGTTGCTTGAGCCAAAAAAGCTGGAGTTGTCCTTAATTTCTGTCTTTACTTTCTCATACAACCCACCAACAATTGTTTTGGCTCAATTCTCCAACCCCCCCCCCCCCCAAGTTCTCCCACTGAGCTCTGTGATAGCAGCAGAGGCTGGTGTTTGCCCAGCGCCTCTTGCATGCCAACGAGCCGTGTTCACTCTGTGTGCTTATCAGTTACATGCATTGGAAGTGTGGTCATCACAGTTTCTTTGTGGGGAACAGGCTGTTAGTAATCTTAACATTTTTAAATGATAAAAGTAGATCAATAATAGGCAATAAATCTTTTTAAAATTTTTATTTATTTATGATATATATATATATATATATATATATAGAGAGAGAGAGAGAGAGAGAGAGAGAGAGAGAGGCAGACAGACAGACAGACAGAGAGGAAGGGAGAGGGAGGGAGAATATGGGCATGCCGGGGCCTCTAGCCACTGCAAACAAACTCTACATGCATGTACCACCATGTGCATCTGTCTTATGTGAGTTCTGGGGAATTGGGTCCTTAGGCTTCACAGGCAAATGCCTTAACCACTATGCCATCTCTCCAGCCCGACCAACACATCCTTATAGACTGAGTAAATGGATAAACTTTATAGTGTATAACTAGGTAATTTCATGCAGACCTGTGATTTATGACTTTAAAAATTCGATAGAGGGCTGGAGAGATGGCTTAGCGGTTAAGCGCTTGCCTGTGAAGCCTAAGGACCCCGGTTTGAGGCTTGATTCCCCAGGACCCACGTTAGCCATATGCACAAGGGGGTGCACGCATCTGGAGTTCCGTTTGCAGTGGCTGGAAGCCCTGGTGCGCCCCTTCCCTCTCTCTCTCTATCTGCCTCTTTGTCTGTTGCTCTCAAATAAATAAATAAAAAATGCAGAAAAAAATTTAAAAACTAGATAGTTTTGGGTTATTTTTCTCCATTGCTATATATAGTAGTCAATAGTACTTTGATATACTGAGGTATATCAGTATATTAGGGAGGTAGAATCTTATTGTAAAGTTTCTATGTCCTTGCTGGGCACAAACTACTTGTAAATACCCACAAACAATATCCAAAGGGTTTGAGTATTACAGAACTGATAGTTTATCAAACCACTATGGACAAGGGCTTTGTGTATTTAAGGCATTAAGACTGTCAGTGTCTGAGACTATAGCACTGTGAGGCACCTTATCAAGGCACTGTATCTTATGTGTCTTATAAAGAGCAGGATTCTTCTACTTCTCATTATACTGCTACATGCATGTGGAGAAAGAGAAAGAGTCATCCAATCTCCAAGACACGTTCCTTCTCTCAGTTTCTCTCACACTGATCAGTTTTGAGAGTATCCTGCTCTCTGTTGTGCAACACACTCACAAAATGTGATATGAAATGTGATGTGTAAAGAGAACCAACCTCCAAGGTTATGCCAGTGGAAACCAAGGTCCTATGATGAAATGCTATCAAGGATCTTGGGTTATTTATATTTATATAAATAATTATATGCTTGGGCTATTTATATGTCTTACAGGAAATCTTTAGTAGACTTATTCATAAACTGAAGCCATATTTTGTATTATGAGTATTGCCTTATTTGGCAAATATACATTTCCTCTAAGATTGGGAAAGGGAGGCACACACATCTTTGTCTTGCTAGTGTCTATTGAGCTCTGTACAAAAAGTTTCCTGTCTCTTAGAATTTTCAGTATGCCAAGGCCAACATAGCTGCAAACACCTATTGCCGTCTTCTTCAGGACAGTTAGAAGAACAGTCCTAGGAAGTAAGATTTTATGTGTAGATGTCACTGACATAAGGATGGTTTGATGATTTTTTAACTTTATGATGATGACACAATTTAATGGAAACCATACTTTGATATTTTTTTGTTATTGTTTGTTTTTCATTTTTTGAGGTAGGGTTTTGCTGTAGCTCAGGCTGACCTGGAATTCACTATGTAGTCTCAGGGTGGCCTCAAACTTACAACAATCTTCCTACTACCTCTGTTTCTTGAGTGCAGGGATTAAAGGTGTGTGCCATTATGCCCAGCCATACTTTGAATTTTGATCTTTTCCCAGGCTGGGGATATGAGATGATCTGCCAACATGCTGGGCAGCAGCACTTAGCCATGTAGTTGTGATTACTGTAGTGAACAGCCATACTGTACCCTCCAGTGTGCAATATCCAGTCAATGATATGAGCTAGCTAGCTACACTCTTCATAAACTAGACTTTGTGTGAGATGGTTCTGCTCAGCTGCAGGTGAACACTTACAGATGTTCTGAGCATGGTTAAGGTGGGCGAGGCTGAGTGTGAGGCTTCATAGGCTAGGTGTGTGTTCAATGCATTTTTGCCTTAATGAGTTTTTATTTATGCAAATTAGGAGTTGATCAGCAGATACCCCTTCCACAAGTTGAGGAGCACTTGTATAAGTAAATTCAGGAAACCTCAAAGGAGCCCCAAGCTTTGACTAGGGCGGGCTGCTCTGATTTTCCATCCTGACCAGCCCTGCCTGTTTTACAAGTTTCTAAGAAACGTGTCAGGTGTCACACACATGATGCATACCTACTTGAATTCCATGATGTCAAAGCAGAAAAACCTATATAGATGTGCCTTGACCCAAAGTAAGGCATATTATTCATGGAAAACCCAGGTTTTTAACAAGCTATTCTTGTGGCATTTCTACTTAAACTTCAAATTCCCCTTCTTTAATGTCAGAATTTTCAAGATACTTTTTGGTTTCAAGGAAGAGTGACAGGAAGAATATACTTTTCTTATAAAAATCTCAAAGGTAGTGGAGGAGGTAGGTGTGGGTGAGGCAGGCTGTTTAGGCTTCCAAGTTTAAATATTGACCCCCAGTTCTCTTCCTTGGAAGATATTGTAGTAATGCAGCTTTTGTAACAGGGTTGCAAAGATTTATTGGTTTCCTAGAGCAGCCTTAACTAGTTACTACAGACTAGAGGACTTAAAACAATAATTTCTTCTCTCCCAGGTCAAGATACTGTCTCTTCTTACCTTCCAGCAGGGCCAGAAATCCTTGGTCTCTCTTACCTTCTGTTTTATTACTGCAGTATCCTTCCTATTCATCACATGGCTTCCTCTGTGGACATTGCCTCCATGTCTTTGGCCATTTGGTTTAAAATTCACCCTAATCTGTGGTGACCTCATTTTACCTTTAAGTATGACTGCACAAACCATTTTTCTAAGCAAAGGCGTATTCGCAGGTTTTGGGTAGACACAAATTCTTGACAGACACTAGTTAAGCTAGTATGCAAAGTTACAGTGGTTTTATGTCTCAACATTTACTAAGGATTTATGTTTGCCTACAAGAGTATCCATGAAAGGAAAGGGGTGGAGAGAGGAAGAGAGAGGGGAGAGGAGAAAGAGGAGGAAGAGAGAGGGGAGGAAGAGAGAAAATACTCTTGGAACACTGTGTATTTGGTGGGGCATGATCTGTCAGCAAGGACAAATGAAATGAAAGGTTCTATGGTCATGAGAATTTGAGAGACACTGAACTGTTTGTTTAAAATATCACCAGGTACATCTCAGAAAGATCCTGTCACAGTGGCCTGTGTTTACCCTTCCTTGTCTGTGTAACACTTGGTATTAGCTAACGTTTGCCTCCAGTTGTGCAAAGCAGAAGTCCAGCCACAGTAGCTTAGTGAAATAAGGGCTTATGTTGGTCAAGGATGTCCCTATGGCTTCCAAAACAGTGTAGGCTATTGCCATTGCTCCAGTTCCTGCCCATGAGAACTAGATGGTAAGATCCTATTGCTGAAGACACCACATGCTTTGGTTGAAAGACAAAGAAATCAAGTAGGAACTAAGGCAGAAGCTTTCTCCTTGCTGACTAGCTTTCATAGCACTAGAAAATTCTGTGTAGGTTGCTGGGAAAGAAAGTCAACAGCAGTCTAACCAGCAGTGGACTTTGTAAGCTACACAACTGACCTGCCAGGGAAGATATGCCCACTGGTACAATAGTGGCATGATTGTTTTGGGGGTAACCAACTGATTTCTATTTTATTATTTTATTTATTTGCAGAGACAGTACAAAGGGAGAAGGGGGTGGGGGAGCAACTGCTTTCTAATTTGAGTTGAGGCCTACTCCATGGAACTGCAAACCTACTCAAAAGCCTGTAGTCAGGGAGATCATAGGCTCTAGGAGGAAAGCTACTGCTGATGTTTTGCCAAATAGAGATGTTGTGTCCATTAAATTGCCTTCTACTTATGTATGCTTGTGCCCATGGATTAGTGTTGCTCTTAGCTTTAGTCAGAGAAGCTTCTTTTTGTAGTGGGTGGCAACTACTGTAGAGACTCATAGCTAGTCAAGTGCTGAGAACAAAGGACTGTTGAATGTTCAGCCCTAAATGGGACATTTATATTACCCTTTCCAAGGCCTAGGGAATATTATGGAAGAGGAAGCAAAAAGAATGTGAGAGCTGGAGGATGGGGAGGGGTGCTGTGGAATGTTGTCTTCCAGACAGGATATAGCCATTGCACTCATGAACTCGTGTCATCTCATACCTACACAAGACCTGCACAGACTGGGCCTGTAAACATTCTGTCATGTGTGAGGGAGGGGTTCATGAAGCCTCACTCTCCCTGATGAGTTATTGACAGCTAATCGTTGCTAGGAGAGGAGGAGATTTTTTCTTCAGTGGTACAGTTGGTAAGTTGCTCTGGTAAATAACCAAGCTCCCATGCTCATGCATATAACCCTAATTAAATTCACTTGGTCACCAGCAAGAGAGAGAGAGAAGGAGGGAGGGAGGGAGGGAGTGACAGAGAGAGAGAGAGAAATCCAAGTAGAAGGGAGAAGATGGACTAGTTGGGAGGAAAAGGGGGTTCAGTGGAAATGGAATGGAAATAAGACAAGATAATGTGTGATGAATATAGACAAAATACGTCCTTGTAAAACAAAGAAGGGTTTCTTCCTCTTACCTAGGAGGTTGGCACTTGGGAACAGGCCTAGCAGCGCTAACATTCGGGGTGCTGTCTCTACCCTACTCTTCTCTGAAGGAGGTAATCTTTCTTTTAAAGGTTTCCAAACTAGCTACTCCTTTTCCAGTGTCAGTCTGCCTTCCCAACAGGGAGAAGGACATGGTGAGGGGGAACAGATAACATTTCCATCAAGAAACTAGATTTGCTCTGAAGTTCCATGAAGACTTCTGGTTGTACATTACTGAGCCAAAAGTATAAAGCTTCTGGCTTCAGAGAAGGCTGGCATGTGTACTTTCTAAGTGGGCATATTGATCTTTGGAGGTTCTATGGAGGAAGGAAGGAAGGTGGGCACTGCCTAGACAGTGACACACAGGCAGGACTTTCTCTGGCCAGTGAAGTGACAAGGAGGCTGTCCTGGTGAAACACTAGTCCCAGTTTCCCTTTGGAAGACAGTGCCTTCAGTTTCATTGTAGGTTCCTAGTGTCGGCCACCAGGTTCGATCCTGCCAAACATTAGCGCGGAGTGCAACCCAGACAAGCTGGACACAGAGCAGATTCCAGAAGGCTGACATTTGAAATCTTTCCCCTGGAGGAACCTTGGGATAAGGAGGAGGGCAGGATCCACTTGAAAAGACAATCAGGTTCCTTACAAATGGGTGTGATATCCCTGGGGACTATGCCATTGTCCATACTCAGCTGGTAGTGAACACGAGCTCTTTCCAAGATTCTGGGTGGAGGTGGGAAACCAGGAACAACAAAACACCTGCTTCCTTGTCAACAATACCATGTAAAGATTTTATAAAACCATTCCAATCTCATGCCATTATAAATTTCCCAGAAAGCAGGACTCCCTTCCAAAGGCAGCAGCTGCAAGGAGCTAAAGTCTTTTTCTTGTCTTGATAGTTGGCTATAGTTTACTATAGTTCCCATCTTGACAGTTTACTCTAGAAAGAAAACATCAAATGGTAATCTCAGTGAGCACAAAGGAAACAAGTTGTTTATCACTGAGGAATGTTCAGAAAGGGTATTCTCAAATTGTGAGTAGCTTCCAAGCCACTGACTCATAGAAACTGCCCCTGCAACACAAAACGTGTGCAGATGATAGAAGGAAAGGATAGCATAGCAGAAGACAGGGTGAGTTCCTCTTGCCTGAGTGACTTTTCTGTATCACATGGAAACATGGCATGATGGGAGAACAAATGGCTTGATGGATGAACTTGTGGCATGATGTGTCTCATGGCATGATGGAGATTATGAGACATGGTGGAGATCAGATAACATGATGAAAGAACATGTGGCATGATGGGAGGACATATAGCATGGTGGGACACCACTCCTCACACTCCTTGCACTGCACTGGCATCTTGAGCTATGGCTTCCTGTTTGGATAACTGCTCATCCCTAAACTGGAGTGCTGGGGCTGTTTGCTAAAGCTTTGATGTCTCCCAGCTCTTAGCTTGGAGCTATATTCTTGAAAGGCTGTGAGGTAAGGACATGAGGAGAGTAAAATGCCCAAGTAAGTCTATCCAAAAGCTTTTGGGAGCTGAGACTGTCCTGCAGGTGAGGGTGATGATAGCTAGGATTCCAGTGAGGAAGGAGAATCCAAGAGGTGGATTAGCTACCAAGTAAAAACTTGGCTACAAAGCCGGGTGTGGTGGCACACACCTTTAATCCCAGCACTCAGGAGGCAAAGGTAGGAGGATCGCCGTGAGTTCGAGGCCACCCTGAGACTCCATAGTGAATTCCAGGTCAGCCTGGGCTAGAGTGAGACCCTACCTTGGAAAACCAAAAACAAAACAAAACAAAAAGAAAAAACAAAACAAAAACTTGGCTACAGATCCTTTGCCTCCTAGCCACTGTTTCCCCATCCTGTCCCTCTGGAACTGGCAGAGCCAGGCTTCCTGAGTTGGAATCTGGGTTGTCCCTAGTTACTAGTGATGTGAGTGAACATGTGTCCTCGTCTCCCTTGTGCACTTCCCTCATCTTACTGGCATTTGCTTCCTCAAGGTGATCACAAAGACTAATGGATTATGAGGACTGTGTGCTATCCCATTCACTGGCCCACAGTGCTAGCAGCTGCCAGCACAAGTCTGTGTTTGTGTTTCCTTCACATACCTAGTCAAGAGTGTGCACTGGGTGCTATCACCAAAGATGCCTATCCAAGATACACCATGATAGAAAATTCTCACCAGCAAGGCTTGTAGATCTCAGAGTAGAGGCTTATTAATTCTGCTCTAAAGATTAGAGAAAAATCTTATCTCACAAAGAGGGTGACATTTGAATTCAGCCCAATAAAGCAAGATGGAATATTCGCACTTGCTTCCATTCTTTCTTAGAAGTGCAAAAGTCATTTCTTTCGTTGTTGGGATTTGACAAGTGGCAGTCACACCCACACACTCACTAGCTCATTATTATTTGAGCTCTGAAAAGACACTCTCTCTTATTTGCAACATTTCTCCATCATTTACATTTTATATAATCTGTAGTTTGTACCACAATGAAGATAGATGAAAACAGTTTTTGGTTTAATAATGTATATGAAAGTTGTGTAATATAATAGTTACTGTCTCTAACTCTCAGCTGCAGGTGGGATCCTATTTAGCTTATCTTTGCAGGGTTTTTGGTCCTCAGATACTCACATGTGTCCTTGAGTGTACTGACTGATCCATCATAAAAATGATGACGTTGTGGGGAGTAATTGGGTGTTATATATAAAGCATCTGCTATGCTTTCTCTGTGGAGAGGCAGGCTCTTCCTGGCCAGGGCAGACAGCCTGCTGTCCTGGGAGAAGGTGGCGATCTTACCTTCTAGCCATACATAGGGTACTTTCTTGCTTTGTACTGGCCCTTAAAAACACAGTGCACCTGAAGACCCCAGCCTGTTTGCATCTAGGGACTATTTCTGCCATCCACAGTCCCCTCTCCCAGAGTGACAGTTATTTCTGTTGTCAACTTTATCAGATCAGGAATCGAGTGAGAGACACACCTCTTGGGTACATCTCTGAGGGATTAACTGAGGGGGGAATACCTTCTCCCAGAATGGGTAGCCCTTCCATGGCAGTCTATACATAACGTGGTTCTAGGAAAAAGTAATCATTTTAAGAAAATTATTTATTTATTTATTTGAGAAAGAGGGAGAGAGACACAAATTTGAGACCTGTATATCACTTTGTACATCTGGCCTTAGATGGATGCTGGGGAGTCAAACCCGGCCTGATAGGCTTTGCAAATAAGCACCTTTACCCACTGAGTCATCTGCCCAGGCTCAAAGTGGCCCTTTTTGCTGCCCTTGCTTCTTCCTGGTCAATGCATCCATCCTGTTGTTGTCATCATTCATAGACATTGGAACCCAACTTTCTTGGCCTTCCAATGTAGACTGAAGACCAGCAGCTCTCCAGGAGTCCTCCAGGTGTTCGGCATCAGATTGGCACTGCTGAAGTGTCCAGTCTTACAGAACTGAGCAGCTACTAGGTCCATAGACTCTCCAGCCTCAGACAACCATTGTTAGACTGCCCCACCTGTATTGTGCAAGCCAATCTAATAAGCCCCTTTGTAATTCATTCTGTCAGGTATAATCCTCTAGAGAAGCCTTTGTGATGTATTCAGCATAAGCCACATTGTTTCTGTTTCTGTTCTTTATGAAGCAAAAGAAACAAACACCCCTAAACCTTATGCAAAACATGGAAGTTCTTTGAAGTATTCACTGGCCAAAATCTTGAAAGAGGAGATCAGGCCTCTGCCAGGTCCTGCTTGAGATTTTGTCTCCTAAATATCCAAACATGTCCACTTTAATATTTTCTACCCCTTCTCCAATGTCCAAGGCCAAACCTGATGTCTCCACCCAAACACCTGCCACTGATTCTAACTCTGACTGACCATGTGTTTGATGCAGCAGTCATATAGACTAAGCCTTGCCATCCTCATGGTTAAAACCCATTGGTGGGTTTCCTGTTGTTATTAGACAAAGGTAGAATTCCTCCTGCCTGCAGTTACCCTTGCTTGTTCAGCTTTAGCCATACTGGCTCTTAGGTTCCTTTTTCTCACCAGGGTCTTCGCATGAGCTGATCTCATATCTTGAAATGCTGTTCTATGGCATCTTCCTTGTCATTTATTTCTGTTTTTGTTTTGTTTTTGAGGTAGGGTTTCACTCCAGTCCAGGATGACCTGGAACTCACTCTGTAGTCCCTGCTGGCTTTGAACTTTTGGTGAGTCCTCAGCCTCTTGAGTGCTGGGACTAAAGGTGTTCTCTACCACTCGTGGCTTTACTCTTTGTCATTTCTATCTAGATCCAACTTGTGCCTCTATAGTGACATGTCAGTTACTTTCTTGTTGCTGGGACAAAATACTCAACCAGAAATAGCTTACAGGGGAACAAAAGGGTTTAATTTGACTTATAGTCCAGAGTGTAGCATCCGTCATAGCAGGAAATGCATGGCAGGAGTGGAAGCTGGCTTACATCCTCCTATCAGCAGGGAGAAAGTAGAGCTTGATGGATGCTGCTCCCCAGTCAGCTCTCTTCTTTTTAGACAGCCCAGGCCCCCAGCCTATGGAATAATGCTGCCCACAGTTAAGGTAGGTCGTCCCACCTTAATTAACCCAGTCAAGATAATACCTCAAGGTAATTCTAGGTCCTGTTAAGCTGACAATGTAAACAATAACAAGTGAGTTTTCTCTATCTCACCCATATGTATTAAACATATCTATGTACATGTGTATACACATGTATCTTCACACCCACAGTAAGTCTGAACCATGAGAGAAAATACTTCAGTGTGTGTTTCCTTAAAAACATTCTCTTATGTAGCCAGAGACATTGGTGATGGGGATAGTATTTTGAGATAGATTCTTTGTGTAACCCAGACTGGCCTAGAACACATGGAAATTCCTCTGCCTCGACCTCCTGAGTTCTGAGATTAGAGCCATATGTCACCACTGCTGCTGCAAATGTAATTTTTTTCAAATGTAGTTTTGTTAACTACAAATTGACATCTATACAAAGCTATTATATAATTCACAGCTCCTTCCTTTCTCCTTCCCTTTCTCCTTCCCTTCCTCTTTCCCTTCCTGTTTTTGTTTTTTTGAGATAAGGTCTTCCTGTGCAGCCTTAGCTGGTCTAGAATAGACCAGGCTGGCCTCAAATTTGTAGCAATTTTCCTATCTCTGCCTCCTGAGTGCTGGGATTGCAAGCAGTCACCACTACACCTGGCATCTAATCTATAGCTTTTCCAACCATGAATCATAATACCATATGGGGTTGTGGTTGAATATGAAGATGGTGAAAATTTTGACAACAGTAAAACCTTTCTGAATGTGCAATGAGCAACAGTCAGTTTAAAATGAAATGTTAGATGTTTCTGGCAGTGCTTGCCCATGTTACACCATGGACTTCACTGCAGCCTTGCTTCTGAACATACAATAACCACACTGCACTGTGCATGCTGTCATGCCATGCCATGCCAATGAATGCTGCTAGAAACACCTCAGCTGAGATTCAAGATGGAATGTGAGGCAAAGTTTTATTGGGTAAAAGGAAAAGAAGAAAGCTGGTGCACCAGGTCTGCAGGATCAAGATGCAGTGCTGATCTGTTGGGAGTGTCAGCTTTTATTGGAGATACCACATGATATTTATAGTAAAAACAGGATTGGGAGTTAAGCCACAAAATTACATACTGTTAAACATGGGGGGGGGGGCTATTAAAAGAAGTCACAAGATTGCATAGGTCACATATGTGGAACTTAGGCAAGAAACATTATATGCTGTGTAATCACAAAGATATCTAGAAACAAAGAAATACAGGAAGGTTATGGTACATTTCATAGAGGGATCATCCCATTCCTTAGGCAACAGTAAACGTCTGCATTGCACAGAGGGATCATCTGCATCCTTTCACATTCCATTTTCCAGCAGAGAGTTCAAGGCCACCCTGAGACTACATAGTGAGTTCCAGCTCAGCCTGAGCTAGAGTGAGACTCTACTTTGAAAAACAAACAAAAACAAACAAACAACAACAAAACCTAATTTGTTGGATGTGGTGGTGCACACACCTTTAATCCCAGCACTTGTGAGGTAGAGGTAGGAGGATTGCTGTGTTTGATGCCAGCCTGATACTACATAGTGAATTCCAAGGCAGCCTATGCTAGAGTGAGACCCTCCCTACCTTGTAAAACTAAAACAAACAAACAAACAAAATACCAAAAAAAAAACCCTACTTTTTTTTTTTTTTTTAAAGAGGAGGTACTGGAGAGATGGTTTAGTGGTTAAAGGCACTTGACTGCAAATTCTGATGGGCTCAATTCCCTAGTACCCACTTAAAGACAGATGCACAAAGTAGCATATGCATCAGTTTGTTTTCAATGGCAGGAGTCCTTGGCATACCAATTCTATCTCTCTCAAATAAATAAATAAAGACAATAAATTAAAAAATGCCCAAGGCTATGAGGCCATATTTACATTAAACTCCAAACTTGGGTTAAGGAGGCAGCTCCCAACCAGGTTAAAAGGATGGGGATGCCAGGTAGGTACCACTCTCTCCTGAGTATCTTTTTCACACTGGGTCTCCAGCAAAGTTGCTCTTTTCTCTCATAATTCAGAAGCAACTTGGGAGAGCCTTGAGACTGTACACTCATCCTGTTCATTGTCTTAGTTGTGCCTGCTAATTTGTCATCAAGAGGGATTCCGCTGGGATCACCGTGGCAGAGGCCAAATGATGAATGTGTCACTTTCTTTTAATTCTTTTTGTATCTCTTAGCACCCTGTGTTTTTGTCCTTTGTTTTTTTTTTTTTTTTTTTGGTTTTTCGAGGTAGGGTCTCACTCTAGCCCAGGCTGACCTGGAATTCACTATGGAGTCTCAGGGTGGCCTCGAACTCACGGCGATCCTCCTACCTCTGCCTCCCGAGTGCTGGGACTAAAGGGGGTCTCAGCATATAACCAGCTGGCCTTAAATTGATGATCCTCCTGTCTTGACCTCCGAAGTGCTGAAATGACAGGCACATATCACTGTGCCCTCTCTCTCTGAGACTGCTCTTCTTCTGAGTTTGTAAAGGTGGAATATGTCCTCTGCCTCAGATGTAAGCTCTGAGGAAACAGACCTGTCCTGCTGATCACTGCGTGTCTCATAGTACCTAGAATACACACAGAAGATTCCAATGAAAGTTTGCTTTAACAGATGGCTGAATGTGACCTAGAATATACCAAACTCATTCTATGAAGCCACCATCACCCTGATTGTAAAACCAGACAAAGACAGAACAAAAAAAGAAAGAAAGAAAGAGAGAAAGAAAGAAAGAAAGAAAATTACAGGCTGATCTCCCTCATGAACATAGATGTAAAAATTCTCAACAAAATACTGGAAAACAATACAAGAAAATATCAAAAAGATCATTCATCCTGATAAAGTAGGCTTTATTCCAGAGATACAGGGATGATTCAACATTTGCACATCAATAACTGAAATACACTATATAAATGGACTTAAGGGCAAAAATGATCATCTCAATAGATGCAGAAAAGGCATTTGACAAAATCCAACATTCCTTCATGATAAAAATCCTATAGAAACTGGGAATAGAAGGAACATATCTCAACATAATAAAGGCTATTTATGACAAACCTATAGCCAACATAATACTAGATGGGGGAAACCCTGAAGCTTTTTCACTAAAGTCAGGAACAAGACAAGGGTGTCCACTGTCCCCACTTTTTAAAATATTTTATATTTATTTATTTGAGAGAGAGAGAGAGATAGAGATAGAGATACAGAAATAGGCAGGTAGAGAGAGAGCAAGAGAATGGGTGTGCCAGGGCCTCCAGCCCTGTAAACAAAATCCAGATGCATGTGCCCCCTTGTGCATCTGGCTTACATGGGTTCTGGGGAATCGAACCGAGGTCCTTTGGCTTTGCAGGCAAGCACCTTAACTGCTAAGCCATCTCTCCTCCCCCCCCACTTTTATTTAATATAGTACTGGAAGTCTTAGCTATATTAATAAGGCAAGAGACACACATAAAAGGGATACAAATTGGAAAGGAGGAGATCAAATTATCATTATTGGCAGATGATATGATTCTATACATAAAGGACACTAAAGACTATACTTGAAAATTGTTAGAACCAGTAGCCTACCTATATGCTAACAACAAGCATGCAAAGGATGTAATCAGGGAATCACTCCCATTCACAATTGCTTCAAAAAAATAAAGTACCTTGGGATAAACCTAACCAAGGAAATAAAGGATCTCTACAATGAGGACTTTCAAACACCCAAGACAGAAATTGCAGAAGACACTAGGAAATGGAAAGACATCCCATGTTCTTGGATTGGAAGAAACAATACTATGAAAACGTTAATATTACCAAAAGCAATCTACATATTTAGTGCAATCCCCATTAAAATTTCAATGACATTCTTCACAAAATAGAAAAAAAAAATCCTAAGATTCATTTGGAAGCACAAAAAAACCTTGAAGAGCCAAAACAATTTTGAGAGAGAGAGAAAAAAAAAAAAAAAAAGCTGGTTGTCCAGAGCCATACTAACAAAAACAAACCTGGAAATCAATAGAACAGTATAGAGGACCCAGATGTAAGTCCAGGCAGCTACAGTCACCTGATCTTTGACAAAAATGCCAAAAATATTTGTTGGAGAAAGATAGCCTTTCTAAAAAATGGTGCTGGGAACATTGGATATCTGTATGTAGAAGGATGAAAATAGATTCTTATCTCTGTCCATGCACAAGAATCAAGTCCAAATCTATCAAAGACTTTAATTTCAGACCAGAAACTCTGAAACTGCTAGAAGCAAAAGTATGGGAATCCCTTCAACATATTGGCATAGGCAATGACTTTCTGAACATAACTCCAGTTGCTCAAAAAATAAAACCACTAATCAACCACTGGGACTTCATGAAATTACAAAGCTTTTTTATAGCACTGGAAACTATGAATAGAGCAAAGAGGCAACCTACAGAAAGGGAGAAAATCCTTGCCGGCTGACAGAGGACTAATATCTTGGATATAGAAAGAACTCAGAAAACTAAATAATAGGAACTCAAACAACCCAATTAGAAAGTGGGCTATGGAACTCAATAGGGAGTTCTCAAAAGAAGAAATACAGATGGGGTATAAACATCTAAAAAACAGTTCCACATCCTTAGCCATCAGGAAAATGCAAATTAAAACTACTCTGAGATCCCATCTGCCTCCTGTCAGAATGGCTACCATCAAGAAAAGAAATGACAATAAATGCTGGCAAGGATGTAGAAAAAGAGAAACTCTTATACATTGTTGGTAGGAATGTAATCTGGTACAGCCATTGTGGAGATTAGTTTTCCTGAGACAGCTAAAAATAGATTTACCATGTGACTCAACTGTACTAATCCTAGGCATATATCGTAAGGACTCATCTCACAACCATAGAGATACTTGCTCAACGATGTCTATTGCCACTCTACTCAATAGCTAGGAAATGGAACCAGCTTAGATGTCCCTCAACTGATGAATGGATAATGAAGATGTGGTACATTTATACAATGGAGTTCTATTCAGTGGTAAAGAAAAATGAAATTATGAAATTTGCAGGGAAATGGATGGATCTGGAAAAGCTTATACTAAGCAAGGTATCCCAGGCCCAGAAAACCAAACATCACATATTCTATCTCATATGTGGATCCCAGCTACAAATGTTTAGACTTGTGTGTGAGTTGGAGAAAAATTTGGTAGCTGAGCTGGGCGTGTGGTGCACACCTTTAATCCAAGCACTCGGGAGGCAGAGGTAGGAAGAATCACGGTGGGTTCGAGGCCACACTGAGACTACATAGTGAATTCCAGGTCAGCCTGGGCTAGAGTGAGACCCTACCTCAAAAAAGAAAAATAAAAAGAAAAATTTGGTAGCAGAGGCCAGTAAGCTAGAAAAGGGCTATAAGGGAGGGAGGAGAGGGGATGACTTAAGGGGATGGTTTGTATATATGTAAGTAGATTACCGGGGGTGGAATGGCCTAAATGAGGTCATGGGAAGAGATTGAAGAGAAGGGTTGGGGAGGATTAATCAGAATTCAAGATGTTGTGGCTAGAGAGATGGCTTAGTGGTTGAGGCACTTGCCTGCAAAGCCAGAGTACTCAGGTTCAAGTCCCCAGCACCCACATAAGCCAGATGCACAAGGTGGCTCTTGCATCTGGAGTTCATTTGCAGTGGCTGGGGGCTCTGGCACAACCATTCTTTCTCTCTCTCTCTCCCTGTCTATCTGCCTCTCTTTCTCTCAAATAAATAAATAAATAAAAATAAAATATTTTTAAAAAATTCAAGATGTTATGAATAAGCCATATGGAATCCTTCTTTTTTGGACAACAGCACACCCAGAAGCCATAGACTGTTACTAGAAAAATTTCAGTGCCAGAGATGGGATACTTTCCAGTAGGTTGTTGGACAGGAAGGTTCCTCATGCCCCCAAAACATTATAGATCATTGCTAAGGCTCTTGACTTCCCACCAAAAGTAGATGATAAGACCCTATTGTTGAAGACTCCATGTGCTTGGGTTGCAAGGTCACTGAGAAACCAAGCTGGAGGTGAGCTGAAAACCTCCTTCCTGTGGACCTGCTGACAGAAAGCTTGAAAAAGCTACACTGCATGCAGCTTCATGGGAGAGAGAGAAATCACCAGTGAAGATACTCAACAGTGGACACTGCAAGCCTTAAGATGAGCCAGCCAGGTCAAATAAGTCAATGACTGCAATAGTGGCATGTCTGTTATGGGGGAAGCCAACCACTCTATAATTGGACTAGAAGCCCACATCATGGGAAGGAATACATGCCAGGCATTGAAAACCTAATCAAAAGCCTTTGATGGGGGAGGTCATGAGCCTTAGGAGTATAATGCCTGCTCTTGTCTGGCCAAATGCATATACTATGCTTACCACCAAATTGTCCTGCAAGTACTTAATGTTCATACCCACATATAAATGCTACTGTCACTTTTTGTGAGGAAAGCTTCCCTTTTCAGATGGTGGTGACCACTAGGATGACCCAAAAGGCACCATAGTGCTGAGAAGAAGTGACAGAGGAGTGCTCAGCACTAAAATGTCTCTATCATACCTTCCAATGCTCAGGGTCCATTGCAGACTAGGTCGCGGGAAGAATGTAAGAGCCAAAGGGAGGGTAGGACTTTGACAATGCAATCATTCAGACAGAAATTGGCATTGATCTCCATAAGCTCGCAGTGCCCAGCTACCTTCACAGGACCCCCATAATGGGAAGAAAAGGTGATGACATCAAAATAAAAGAGACTAATTGATGGAGGGGATGTGATGGAGTGTGTATTTGTTAAGGGAAAGTGGAGGAGGGGAGGGAATTTATCATGGTTTATTGTCTATAATTATGGAAGTTGTTAATAAAAAGTTTTTTTCACAAAAGAGTTTCTATGGGTAACTCACCCTCTAATTTCCTCTTTTCAATAAGCATTATCATAGCATGGCTCTGAAGGTGACTTGGAAAGGTTTGCAGTTTGATAAGGTAAAAGTAAGGATCTCACAAGAGAGTGAAGACATGTCTTCTCCTGTAAAAGATGTACTTGTGAGATTCATAGAAAATTTAAAGTTTATAGCTAGATAGGAGTGAGGCTGTTTAGACAGGCTTAAGCGTGGTTAACAGCTATTTTAACCTTCTCATTTCAAATATTTCTATAGAAAAGGAATATTATCTCTGTGTAGGCAACCTTCATCTCACATGTTAATTGTGATGAAGTTCTTTTTTTTTTTTTGGTTTTTCGAGGTAGGGTTTCACTGTAGCCCAGGCTGACCTGGAGTTCACTATGGAGTCTCAGGGTGGCCTCGAACTCACGGCGATCCTCCTACCTCTGCCTCCCGAGTGCTGGGATTAAAGACGTGCGCCACCACGCCCGGCTCTAGTGATGAAGTTCTTGACTCAGCTGGTGAGTCTTTCACCAGAATGTGGGGCACCGGCTTCTTTCCTTTCCCATGTCCCTTTAATTTTCCCCAACTTCCTAGCCTGCTTTCAAGGTGTAGCTCCATGGTAGAACACTATTACATTGGAGGTGAGGCTCTGGGCTTAACCCCCAGTACTGTAAATGCAAACAAAAATATAAGAGAACAACAACAACAAAGAATGACAGTGAGGACAGAGGCATTCTGTTTCTGCTTAGCCAGGACTTACTTGTTCTCTCTCTCTCTCTCTCTCTCTCTCTCACTCTCTCTCCATGTGGAGATGTGAGAAGCTAAATTACCACCAGGAATTCTTAAGGAGATGGAGTAAGAACAGGGACTCTTGGGGTGAATGATTGTTTAAAAACAGAATGGAATGTTTATCATAGGAACATCTCCCTCTCTCCCAAACTGCCTTTATGAGCATTCTGTGGGGGGGACCAATAACTGTCACCTTCAAGCTGGTGTTATTTAAATTTTCATCCCCATCCCTCTTTAAAACAGGAAAGTGGAGAAATGGCTTTTTTTCATGTCTACAGTAAGGAAAGCATTCATAAGATTTTCAGACTGAAGCCGGGTGTGGTGGCGCACACCTTTAATCCCAGCACTCGGGAGGCAGAGATAGGAGGATCGCCTTGAGTTCAAGGCCACCCTGAGATGACAGAGTTAATTCCAGGTCAGCCTGGACCAGAGTGAGACCCTACCTCGAAAAACCAAAAAAAAAAAAAAAAAGATTTTCAGACTGCATAACTTTTGAAAGGCCTAATAAGAGTTCTTTTAAAACAACTTATCTTATTGAAATGTGTCAGGTTTTGGGGCTGGAGAGATGGCTTAGTGGTTAACATGTTTGCCTGTGAAGCCTAAGGACCCAGGTTCAATTGCCTTGTACCCATGTAAGCCAGATGTACAAGGTGGTGCATGCCTCTGGAGTTCATTTGCGGTGGCTAGAGACGCCTCCCCCCCCCCGTGCCCATTCTCTCTCTATCTATCTGCCTCTCTATTTCTCAAAATAAATAAATAAAATAAAAAGTGTCAGGTTTGATTTGGTTTAGAAGCATCAGCTGAATATGGTGTCAGACTTCATGCTAATTCCATGAAACCACACGGAAACTGTAAAGATATGTATAGATTCCAGGTCACCCGGGCCAGGAGCAGTCGTGGTTCCTGTGACTTCTGCAGATGTGGAGGCAGCTTACACATAATGACAGTGTGAGCTGTCCAGAGAACCCTAGCAAAGTGCTGCTGTTTCTACCTTCTGCCAATGACATTTTACTGTTGGCTGCTTGGTGGTCAGAAATGAGGTTCTTGCTCAGCTGTCCCCCTTAATTCAGTTTTAGCCTAGCCTCTTTCTTCTGCCTTTTGCATTTGTGCCAGTTCTCTGCTAATGGTTGTGTGATAGGACTCCACCTCTGCTCCCCCGGCAGTCAGAGACTCTCTGGGCTGTGTCCTGTGGCTTCTTCCCTTGCCTGTCTCCATGCCTGCCTTGTGTAGTGGGAAGTGGGGGAGGAAAAAGAGATAATAAATGAGCTTTCTGATGTTGTCAGAACTGAGTGAGGAGGAAGAGGAGGGAAGTAAGGCAGACTGAGGAGGACATTAAAGTTTAGAGGTTTAAAAGCCTGTGGGTGGCTGGGTGTGGAATGCAGCAAATCAGAGAGGAATAGGGGCAGTGTGTGTGTATATATTTGTTCACATATATGCATGTATGTATAGAGGCCAGAGGCCAAACTGGGTTTCTTTTCTCAGGCACCACCCACCTTTTTGGAGACAGGGTATCTCACTGCCATGGAACGCGTGAATTAGGATAAATTGTCTGGCTAGCAGGTCCTAGAGATTTGCCTAACTCCCCAGACTGGGATTAAGGGTATGCACCATCATGTGTGACTTTTTTTTTTTCCTTCAAGCATAGACATCTGCTTGCCTGTTTTGACTTTATTTTCAGGGACCTCTGTATTCTTTGGAAACCACCAGTGACATTCCTTTAGATAAATAGGGTTGCTTTTCCTTTTATTTTTAATTTACTTTAAAAATTTTTATTTATTCACTTATTTTGGAGAAGGTTATAGTCATATCCCCTCTCCCATGACCCCCTTTTCCTAAGGGTTCTCCTCAGTGGGGCTGTTGGTATTTAGTGTGGGGTAATTAAGGCTTCAGTCCATCTCTGGGAGGGAGGATGTGTTTCAGGTAATTTTTACCCCCTCTGCAGCTCTTACAATCTCCCTGTCCCCTCTTTCACAATATTCCCTGAGCCTTGGTGGGTCTGTTAGCAGTCTGGTTTAGTGTTGAGTTCTCAGTGGCATCTGGGTTTCTGCTTCAATGTGCTTTGATTAACCACTGTGTCTCTTGCCATTTTCCTAGAGCTGGTTGTCAGTGTAGCAGTGGGGGCAATACTTGTGTCACTGCTTCCTCTGTAACTTTTTCCTGGGCCCCTGTAGTTGTGGTATAGGTGGCACATCTTCAGAAAGGCAGTTGGGTATCTACTTGTCCTACTGATGGATCTTGGATCCCTCCATTATTCTCTGCTATCTGTAAAATAAAAGAGAAACTCTGACCAAGGGTGAGAGCAACTTTGATTGAGGGGGATATGCAAAATTGAGAAAGTTGTTGATGTGTATGCCCACTCTACTTATCCAGAGAGTGCTGGGGACTTCTCTCATGGGTCTATGTTATTCCTGGCCATGGTGTTCTAATTTGGTACCAGGTATGTGTTCTCTCCCATGAGCTGGTCTCATATCCAATCATTGGACAGTTGGTTACCTGCATAGGCTGTGTGCCAATATTGCACAGGTGTGTACCTCTTACTTGGGTGGTTGGTTGCATAGCTTGTAGGATCCCCTGCTTATTCATGCTGTTGGTGATTTTTATCCTCTAGCAGCTTCCTTAGCACTTCCAGCACCATGAGGGTTTGCCAAGAGAGGGCTGTTTCCTCTCAGTTCCTGGTGTCTTCAGCAGTCGGGTCTTACCTTTTAGCTCTGGTGGGTAATCAAGTGCTTTAGTCCTGACTTTTTTCACGAGACCTCTGGGACAAGCAGTTTCCCGTCTGAGCTATCTGTGCAGCCCACAAAAGAGGAGTTTAAAAAAGCACTGCCTCTCCTCTGTTCAATAGGGCATTTGAGAAACTGGCAAAGTATTTGGGTTGCATGAATTGTATTCCTGTGACTATAGGCCTGGCTCAGGACTAACCCAGGTGTATAGCTGGCTAATTAAAATCTAGTGCTACTGGACAAAGAGTGATTTCCTTTTCTATTAATCATTATGCAAATCTCTCTCCAAGGCTCCTGTGAGGTGGTAGGCAGGTGTTCAATGGTCTTACCAACTTCCCTGTGCTGACAAAAATGATTGCTATCATCTCCAGAAGGAAGAATAATAAAGTAAATATAGTGGTTGGGATAGCCTGACAAAGCACCAGTAGCTCAGGTCATGTTGTTTGAAATTCTTCACATTCTCATCATGATCATTCCACAACTGTGAACACTTTCTGTAGGTGATCTACCCAGTGCCCAGAGTAAGATTTCATAATTCATGAAATCTCAACAGTTCCTGGTAGTAGTGCAAACTGAACTGCCCAGGCTGTGGCTCATGGGAAGATAGGCCCGTGTGTGATTCCTTAGGGCTTTGGCTTAAAAGAGCAGATGAAGCAGGTATCCCAAATGGGACTCAGGCAAGGCAGAAGGTGTCAGGAAGGGGGCAGGCATACACTGGCTTGGGAATTTCAGAGGATCTATTTGCTTAATAATGGAAAACATTCTGAGAAGCATGTGTTAGATGATTTCTTTGTACACAATCAGCATAGAGCACACACATGCACACCTGGACAACGTCGCCTGGGCAATATAGTATCATTGTGGGATTTGAGAGTGATGGGGCCTCTCTTGGCCCAGATAGGCTGGACGTCAGTGGCCTTTGACTTCATGTCTCCATTTAAGAAGAATTCAGAAATGGGGATAAGGGGTGAGGGTGGTAAAAATTGATTTTATTCAGGAAGACATAGAAAAAGATTCCCAAGAGAACAGGAAGATTCCCCCAAAGAGAGGGGGCTGCCATATCAGGAGCTTAGAGGTAGGAATATAAAGGTGGGAACTCTAAAAGTGTCAGGGCAAGCATGCGTAGGGCTCCAAAGAAGAGGAAGAAAGGGGTAAAGAGAAAACTGTGCTCAAAACAGCAGCAGGCTCTGTAGTGAGTCAGCAAGCAACTGCAATCAGGGAGGGGCCTTCTTGGGGGCACAATACATTATCTTGTTAAGGAGACAACTATTCCTTTCATCTCTTTAGCATGTCTCTAAGTGAAAGGTGAGTGATGGACTGCCCAGGACCTAAGAACTTTGTTCCTCTGATCTGGAGAAAGTGTCTCTTTCAAATGATACCAGGGAAACAGGAGGTGGGGTCCATCCTTCAATGACCTCTACGCCTAATGTCTGCCTACCTGCAATGGTATAGACTATAATTCCCAGGCTACCAACCTGCACAAAAGCTACTGAACACAGTGCTAGATCTCTGCATATCCAACTATGCAGTAAATACATAAGGCCAGGCTGAATGTGGTGGTGGCACAGTCCTTAACTCCAGCACTTCATCTGTATTTCTGAGGCAGAAGCATTCTAAATTTAAGGCCAGCTGAGCTATATAGTAAGACTCTGTCTTCAAAAACTCAAAAAGAAAAAAAACCCAAAATTAAAAACAGAAACAAAAAATAAGCCTAATAAGGTCACAAGAATTTTTAGCTTCATTGTAAATTTATGTGAACTTTTAAGTCTAGTAATAATTCTATTATTAGAATTTTTAGGGTTCAAGCCTGGGCCCTGGCAGCCCCACCAAGTGAGGCACAGCCATCCATCCTTAATAGACCAATTTAAGAGACTAGTAATAGTGAAAACCAGAGAAAGGAGATTTAGTCAGTGTGGCCACATTGGGAAGAGGAACAAATAAAGAGGTCCATTGACACCCAAGGTCCATCTTGGGGTCTTGACATGAGGTTCAGCTTAAACAAGTCAAGAGGCATGCATAACCAAGCAGCCACGATCAAGTTGGGTCCTGCCCATCACTGACCCATCTTTGTTTTAGCTCCAGTCTCTCCTACACAATGGTCTGACAAGTTGTCAGAACTTGAAATCTCTTCCTGGGAGGCAAGTTCCTTCTCTGGCTGGTTTCAGGGCCCCAGCCTTCTCCTTCCCCAGCCTGAGGTTCCTAGGGAAATTCCAATTCTTTGGGGTCCATTGTTTCAATAGTCTTGACAGTCAAAGTGAGGGATATAAGTGTCCTTTTAGAATTTCTTCATTCCTAACAGATGGTTACAATCCTGTAGTTCATTATTTACTGAAATAATGGCTATGTGTACCACTTTACATGCCCTAAAACTTGGACCAAGCCCGTGTGTTCCTTTTTAGGTGAAACTGTCCATGGAGACTGTCACAGCCTCCTTTAGTTTATCCTCTGCTCTTAGAGTTCATGAGCACATTTCCTGTCTTCTGTGTTCTCAGCTCCAGGCTTACTCCTGCCTTGCCCTCTTTCCTTTCCATCTTGACTCTCTTCCCTTCCTTAGTGGTAGCAACATTTCCTGGTGGTACCTAAGTAAGGATCTTCCTGCATCCTGTTTCACTCCTGAGTCTCTGTGCACCCCTCACCTGGGAGTATTTTGATCTAAAGGCCACTCTGGGCCATGCCTGCCTCGGATGGCACACCAGGCCCAGTCCATTGGATGCAGTGGTTAGGCTTCTACTGGGAAGGATGTGCTGCAGATGATCTGGAGAAGGTGCTGGGCTCTCAGTGGGTGGTAGTTCCTGCTTCCTTAGGCTCTTCCTGAAAACACAGGTAACTGCCTGGCCCTTGTTCCACGCCCTTGCCAAGTGTTCGCTGCCTTTCTGTATGGAGACACTCATTTGTTCATGTGGTCTATGTATCTGCCTACTGGTTGGCCTAGGCTATCACTGGCATGCTAGAGAAAGTCAGGGTGTGAGTGGGGGAGAGATAGCAGGCTCCAGCAGTAGGAGTGGGTGTGAGGCTCTGCAGAGGCCAGGACAAGTTTCTGATTCTAGAGCTAAGAACAGACTGGTTTCCTTGACAATAGAGATGAAGTCTGCTTAGCGGCTTCTTGTGATGGGCTTTTGCATATCTGTGAAAAGCTGTGGGACTTGGGGACAAGAAAGATAATCCTTTCTTTATTGGTGCAGCAAGCCATTTGTGGAAGTGCACCAAGCCTTACTGTATTATTAACAACATTAAAACCTTCCCAGGTGGCCCAGTGACATCAGTTCTGCTATGTGCACATTGGGAGTCCACATACAGAGGTATTCATTCCTCTCCACCACATCATCTCTGAGCCGTGGTATGTTTTACCATGTTCACCACATCTTTTTGATAGCATGCTTTAAAATGTCTGTCAACTTTGTCTTAATCCCTACTGTTCTCTAAGGCTAACCCAATAGCATTTCTTTTTTCCTTAGCCAGGCTGAGGGGGTGGGGAGGTTAAAATTAGCCTTTGACAAGCTGACATGAGCTCAAAGTTGTACCTGTCAGAGGGCATCCTTAGACAAACTTTTGGGATCCAATCCTCCATTTTTTATATAAGCCAGAAGACTAGAGCAAAGCTGGCCTGTTTGAATTAACCATCAGACTTAGTGTGGAGATGGAACATCTTGGTGTTTTATTTATTCATGCACCACCTTCCCTTGCTATGCATTATTAATTCTGCCTCCAGAAGCAGTCAGAGATTGCTGGGGAGGAAACAGCCAGCAGTGATTTCACATGCCTTCTCTCAAAAAGCAGCATCTATGCAGGAAAAAAAAAGACCCTCCAAAATTGTAGCTCAGGGCACATCTTAAAGAGATGGTCCTCTGATCTCAAGCTTGAAACAGTAGCTCATGTGTTCAAATGTGTCTTATTTTTTAGTGTGTCAGTGCACTGAGGTTTTGAATGTAAATAACATGGAAGTGAACTGTGAGCAGGAGTTACTATGATGAGATGGGATTTGTGGGGAAGGTGTGGATTCAGACAAACATACAAATAGCCAGATGCAGGTCAGGCCCTATGACCTATTCTGCCAGGCAATTCTTTCTTTTTGTGACATTCACAGCTCTGGGCTGAGTTATATCCTCTGGATTTCCTCTTCTCCTCATAGCTGGCAGTGGGATGGGGTTAGCTGGGCTACGCCATTCTGAAGACTGCCACACAATTCCTTTGTTTCCTTTATGTCTCCAAAGGAGAGCACCCAACTTCCCCAGGCAGACAGTGGGCTCAGATGAGAGGAGGCTTCAGTCTTCTGAACTCTTTATCTGAAGGGAACTTTAAACAGACAAGACCCTCCTCTGTGAGCCCAACCCAACTCCACGGCCATCCGAGAAGGAAGGGGATCAGAATCGGATTCTGATCTCGTGCATGCGTAGTGCTTCTCCCCAAGACAAAGTCTCCAGCACACCTGCCTCTACACAGCTTGTATGCCCAGGGGCCACGGAGAGCTTTCTCCTTCACAGGTGTGCCATCTCATTCCCATGCTGCCCAGCTGGACAGAAACTGATAATCTGTGGTAATCTTTGCATTGGGCAGGTATGTGATCTTCATGTCTTCAGGAAGGTGTGTCCCTGGCTAAATCCAGAACTGTTTCTGGTGGACAGATGGTTTCATGAACTGTAAAGATCCAAAGTCTTGATTCTGTGTTTTATGTACAGCTTCATAGCATGACTACAATCGCTCACTCTGTTCTTGCTTCCTACAGAATTGTGGCTTCTCCTTATTGTGGCCTGTACTACATCATGCTCTGAGCCCAGTGGCAAGGGCGGGAAAGCATGACTGAAAATATCACCTCTGCTATTAGGTCCAACAGAATATCGGCAGTTTCATTTTGCCTGTGGTAGCTCAGAAACAGAAGGTCTCATGTGTGTCCTCCAGTGTGTAGCTTCTGCCTGTGAATTGAGCAAAGGCTTGGGGAAGGGAAACAAGGTTAGTGGTACCCAGGGAAGGACGATCGTGCTGTCTGCAAGGACACATGTTGGCTGGCCATTAAGCAGACTTGCCTAATGAAGAGAGACACCCATGAGACAACAGAGGGCCATCAGAGCTGGACAGAGCCTCCCTGTGGGTTCTACAGAGGGACCTCTCTGTTCCCCAAATTTCCAGCTATAACTCCAGTGAGAGGTTGTGCAGACACATGGTCGGGCCCTTGAGGGAAGACAGTGCAAGTAGAGGTGCCTTGGGGTGTCCCCTCATTGTATGTGCCATTCCATTCAATGACCTAGTTCTCAGTGAGTATGATTCTAGTGCTAGGGATGCCATAATGAATGACATCAGACAGACCTTCAGCCCAGGATCAGGGACAGCCTGTTCTAGTTCTTGGCTAGTCTTAGAACTTTAGTAAAGAAATTTTGCACAGTTCTGGTGGTTGCTTTTGTCTCCTGCCTCAGTATCAGCTGCTTCCCTCAGAAAGGGAAGATGGGGGTAGTGGCAATCTGTCCTGGCAGGTAATAACCCCCAGCAGACTCCCTCTTTGGTGCTCATCAACTTGTAAGGAGCCCATTCTCCTCTTGCCCAGAATCCCCCTGTTACTTTAGAGTAAGGCAGCCTGCATCCCCTCCATCTGTCTCCATAGCTACCCCATGCTGTCTCTCTATGAGTCTCCTGTCTGTCAGCCCTTAACATTTGCAGAGCACTAAGAAGAAGCCTGTCTCAGTAGGTCACATTGATGTTGGAAGGATGAACAAACACTTAATCAACTTTCCCTGGATCTCTGGCTTCTCAACAGAGGAGATATATTAGCCAAATAAACCTCCAAATGTTCAAACCTCAGGCTGAGTGGAGGAAGGGAGAATGGCTTAGAAAGGCTTCATGTTGCCAGTGGCTATGTGTATGGGGAAACATAGCTCCGTATCTTTACCTGCAGTAGCCTGAGGACTTCTTTTCAGAGCGCTCTATTCAGGTGAAGATGGAATTCTTACTTCACCCCAGAAAAGAGTTTCAAGATAAGCCGGTATGAAGCAGAATTACATTTTCTCAGGAAGAGAATTTAACTTTGATTTAAGCATGGGGAGTTAATAATAAGAGAGGCTCTCAAGGAAAGGATAAGACATACCAAGAAAGGGTATGGGCTTCTTCAGAGAGAGTCTGATGTGTATTAGCAGTAGCTATATATACAGTTTTGGTGTCCTGAAATAACATTGTTCAAAACATTTCTAAGGAACAACTAATTCCTCCTCCTTGTTGGTAATGAGATCAGATGTCTTGGATACACTTAACAATTGATCAGGTAAAATCATGGGTCACAACGATTGCAGAAACAGTCTTTTACTGTAAATGAAGTTTATAGTTTTGCTTTTGAGATTCCTATAAAATTATAGACAAAGGGGCTGGAGAGATTGCTCAGTGGTTAGCACACTTGTCTACAAAGCCTAACAACTGGGGTTTGATTCCCCAGTACCCACTTAAAGCCAGATGCCCAAAGTGGTACATGCATCTGGAGTTCATTTGCAGTGGCTGGATGTCCTGACACGTCCATTCTCTCTGTCTCTCTTCTCTCTATCTCTCTCTGCTTGCAAATAAATAAATAAAAATATTTTTAAAAAATTGTAGGTAAGCTGAGTGTTGTGACATATGCCTTTAATCCCAGCACTCAGGAGGCAAAGATAGGAGGATTGTCATGAGTTTGAGGCCACCCTGAGACTACATAGTGAATTCTAGGTCAGCCTGGACTAGAGCAAGACCCTACCTCAAAAACAAACAAACAAACAAAAAAAAAGTGTAGATAAACAGCTGGGAAAGGATAAAGGTCAACTTGGATATATATGCTTAGGCATCATAACTATTTTAACTTTTTTATTTGAAATATCTCTATGTGGAGGGAATATTGTCTCTATTTAGGCCACCTTCAGAGCAAGTTTTGTTAATTGTGTTGGATTTTTTTTTTTTTTTTTTCTTGAGGTAGGCTCCTGCTCCAGCCCAGGCTGACCTGGAATTCACTATGTAGTCTTAGGCTGGCCTCGAACTCACAGTGATCCTCCTACCTCTGCCTCTTGAGTACTGGGATCAAAGGCATGTACCACCACTCCTGCCCCTGCCACTGTGTTGGAATTCTTGACTTTGACTTGGTAATAGACTTCATCCAGTCTCTGGGTCAGGTTCTCCCTTCCCTTCTTATGTTCCCTTAATTTTTTTCTTTCTATCCTGCCTCAGCAAGATTTAGGCATAGTATTCCAGTCCCCCCCATACCTATAATTACCTTGTTTGGCCTCCCAGGCTTACAGACTGTCATTGTGACTTCTGCCTGTTATGTGTGTATATGTACTATATAGGTGTGTGTGTGTGTGTGTGTGTGTGTGTGTGTGTGTGTACATACATACATACATATAGGCAAATGTACTCTATCTATCTATCTATCTATCTATAATGTGTGTGTGTGTGTGTGTGTGTGTGTGTGTATGTTCTTGTTAGTGCCTATTTAACATTCTTGTCATAGAGCTATGGTGGAGAACCTGTCTTAAAGAAAATCAGTGTCCAAGGCCCTAAAGTGATATGTCCACACATGTTACCCCTCCAACCCCAGGGGATTATGCTTGACTTCTCACACCACTCCATTCATACAGAGAGGAAAGCTGAGATATTTCATATGTACTATCCCAGGGCTGCTATTTGGGAAAGAAATAGGATTCACTTTCTTGACATTATCTTTCACTGGTTACAAGTACATATGGGACACTTGAGAAATTATGAAGTGTTAATTAGCAGAGCACTGTATATTTAAAATACATGGAATATTAAAATAACTATGAAATTAAACTGACTTTGCAGAGTTGCAAAACCATCTGGTCCGAAAATCTGAGTGATTTGGGAATTTCGGCATGTCTTGAAAGCATCAGAGCCTTAACCTGGCTCTTAATGGGTAGTAACTCAGCTAAGACCCCCCAAAAAGTCTATGGTCATGCAAAGCTCTTCCTGATCCAGTGGCCTCTGAATTCTTGCTTATAAATTCAAAGAATTGAAATCCATAGAGCAGAGGGAAAACTTTTCAGGTTTTATATTTTAGATAGAATTTAGGAGAAGGAAGGAAGGCACAGCTTTTGTCCAAGGAGGCTAGAGGGAGTTCCAGAAAATAGAGAAGCCCACTCTGATACCTTTGAGACAATCTTATTTTTTAAAATTTTTATTCTATTAGAGAGAGAGAGAGAGAGAGAGAGAGAGAGAGAGAGAGAGAGAGAGAAGAGAAAGAGAGAATGGCCACACCAGGCCCTCTACACTGCAAGGAACTCCAGACATATGTGCTACCTTGTGCATCTGGCTTATGTGGGTACTGAGGAATCAAACCTGGGTCCTTAGGCTTTGTAGACAAGCACTTTAACCACTAAGCCATCTCTCTAGTCCCTAAGAGAATCTTTTATGTGAGATGTTTGAGGTCCGGTTGGCTGAAAAAGGGCAACCTTCCCAGAAGTCTTTATTCTCTGGGAAGGACCTTCTTAGAAGGGGGTGAAAGGCCTCCCTAAGGAGGCAGAGATAAGAAAAGGTCAGACCCTTCACATATTTCTGACCTGTAGCAAAGTGGAATGACCTAGATTCTACCTATAGGCTCAAAGATATTCCTCACTTTTTCTTTTGGGGCCCTGCTATTCTTATTAACTGCTTCATAAGGACTTAAATTTTGCTGCATAGTAATATATGCATTTCTAAACTGAGGATGCAGCTCAGATGGTAGAGTGCCTACCTAGCATGAGCCAAGCCCTTGGTTTGATCCCCAGCAATGAATAAAACTAGATGTGGTGGTGCATGACTATAATCCCATTGTGATCTTTATTGTTCAGTGAATCAGAAGTCCAGGCAGTGGATGTGTTTCTACATTCATCTCAGGAGGTGGGGACAGGAGGATCAGGAGTTCAAGGTCACTCTTGGGCACATAGTGAATTTCAGGTTAGCCTAGAAACCCTGCCCCTGTCCCACCAAAAGGAAACAGGAAAAGGAAAAAGAAGGAAAGAAAGATATGAGAAGAAAAGAAAGGAAAAGAAAAATTAAGTACTTTGCTTAAGGTCTTAACTAAATCTGGGATTCAACCCTGGAGTTAGCTATGATGCTTATTGGTAGACACAATCCCCGGGTCCTTGGCATAGAAAGATAGATTTAGAGTTCTTCCAAGTTATTCCCTACTGTCCATAGCCCTTCATTTTTTCTGCTTTCTCCCAATGTGGGAAAAATGTAGGATAGAAGTGAATGGCAGATCTGATGGGACTTTTAGATGGGAATTGCCATTGTCAAGCATCTGCTGTATGCTAGTTCCTCTCCAGAACACATCTAGCATGTGGTTTTTATCGCTTAGTGAATCAGAAGCCCAGAAGTGGATATGTCTCCACATATATCTCATTTGGTATTCTCGGTGTTGACCTTCTCAAGCTTGACTAGCTTTGTACTTTAATGTTATGGTCCTGTCTGACAGAGGAGAAAGAGGCCTCCTTGTCACCAAGTGGTGGTATACCAAGCAAAAGCTATGTGGGAGCTGTGACCCAAGTCTGCCTGTGTCCTGGACTTCAGGGCACAGCACCAGGCAGAAGCAGAGTTTGGCAGCCAGCAAGCCTTGTCTGCTGTGGAGGGGACTGCTAAAGTCCTCACGGCTTCTTTCTGTTTTGGCATCTCTTGGTCCCTGACCAGGTAGATAGCTGACCAAGAAAGGTAGCTGATGACAGTATCTTCTAACTTGGGTTCTAATACATCATTGAGTCAAAGATATATAGTTTCTTTATGTTTAGATGTCTCTAAAATTGGGGTGTGTTCTCTTATAAATATTTTAAATAATGGTGTACCTATCAATCACTGATGCCTTAGATTTGAACAAACATGATGAGCCAATGGGTCTTTTTATAGTTTACCATCAAACCAGATTTAATGCTTATTTTTGCTTCTGACACCTGCATCTGCCCTTGTGTGACTCATCCTATCTGTCATTCTCTCAAGCCGGAGATGTCCTGGACCAGTATCTGCTAGCCCTCAGATTGTTTTCACCATGTGGACTCTTCCTTCTCTCCTCCGTATATCTTAGTAACAGTTTTATGACTTCTTAGGAAGCTGTGAGACGGAAGGTTGTATTTTAAGATGTGTGGACTGACATTCCTTGAATCTGATGTTGGTACCCCAATCACCTGAGCACCTACAGAGGAGCTTGGCTAAACTTTATTAAGTTTTCCATAAATGGAGCACCATCCATTTTATAACCTGGAAATAGAATGAACTGATGTCCTTAATATTTGTCCTGTTATGTCTCTAAGCTTAAGAGGACTGATCATTAAGGTCATTGCCTTGGCAATATTAGTGCAGAACCTGACTGGATGCAAGGAAGGTCAACATTAATTACATGTGTATCACACTTGACTTTCAGAAAGCACTGGCTAATTTCTCTGACGGTCATATTTGTGTGTGTGTGTGTGTGTGTGTGTGTATGCATGTGTGCACATGTCAGGGTCTCTTGCCCCTGCAAATGAATACCCACCTGACTTTGTGTGGGGAGTTAGGGATTTGAACCCCAGCCAGCAGGTTTTGCCAGCAAGCACCTTTAACTGCTGGGCCATCTCCCCAGCCCCTATCTATAATGATCATATCATAGGCAGACTTGATTTTACTTTATCAGAAAATTCAAAAAAAGAAAACCAATCAAAAATGTCTCAAGAAAGCACACTTAATTTATTTTCAGAGTAAAATAATCTGGAAGACGCAAAAGAATCACTTACCTCTAATAATGTACAAGCAGAATAAAAGATATCAGAAAAATATTTGATTCCTTAATATAGCTCAAAAGAACACAGCTTCTAAGAAATAGGGGAGGTTAGCACAAGGAAAGAATAGATTAAGACAAAAGGTCTGAGGCAAAACTAGAGACAAAAAGGAAATTATTCAAAAAAGGTAAAATGGCTGGGCGTGGTGGTGCACACCTTTAATCCTAGCACTTGGGAGGCAGAGGCAGAGGTAGGAGGATTGCTGTGAGTTTGAGGCCACCTCGAGACTACATAGTGATCTCCAGGTCAGCCTGGGCTAGAGTGAGATCCTACACCCCCAAAATAAAAATGAAATAGATAAAATGTTAAATATCAGATAAATCCATATTAATTTTGCTGAATTAAAATCATGGAATATGGGTGTGATGGCTCACACTTTTAATCTTAGCATATGAGAGACTGAGGTAGGTAGACCTTGAGTTCAAAGCTAGCCCAAGCTACATGGCAAGACCCTGTTTCCAAAAACAAACAATCATGGAAGTGCAGTGTAACAATGGCAAACTGGCAGGCTGATAGGACAAAATTGATGCTGAAACTGGTGAGAGGAAGAGCAACAAACTTGGAGGTCAGAGACGCTTATGGGGGATGCTAGTTCAAAGGGTCATGGGAAAGGTAGCCATAAAGTTTCCAGAAGACTCAGTGAAGGAAAATGTAGCAGCTTTTCGGCATAGGCTGCCTGCTGTAGCAACAACCTGTAGAAATGCTGATCTGCTGCTTCATAGGTTGCCTTCTATTGGTTGGCCCGATCATCCTAGAGCTGGGACTTTCCACTGGACGTATCCCACGAGGAGGTCAGCCAGGTTCCCATTACTACACTAAATACCATCAACTTAGAAAGAGGAAAGGGTTATTTTGTCTAACAGTTATGGAAGGTTCAGGCCATGGCTGATTGGCCCCATTGCTTTGGGTTCCTGGCAGTCCAATGTGTCATGGCAGGACCCTGTGGCTGCTCATCTCAAGGCTGGTCACAAAAGAGAGTAAGAGCCAGGTATGTACAATACCCTTTCAGGTCCGCAAACCTCCCACCTCTTAAAGGTGTTCTTTAACAGTTTTCTCTCATGCTCAGTTAGTGTTGAAAAACAAAACCAAAAATACCCCCACCAACTCTATTAAAATGAAACCATCTAAACAATTTTGCCTTTAATTTATTAAAGGAGTTCATTTCCCCCTCTGGTGGCCGGGGAGTGTGGCTTACTTTATCAGAAGCAGAGAGCAGTACCCGACAGCTGCTCCGTGAAGCTCTTGCCTGGGAGTGGGGGTAGGGGTGAAAGCTAAGTGATCCACTGGATGACATTCATTCTCTTACTGAAGAAATAATGCTCATGGGCCAAAATACAAGACTCTCTGTTGTGTTTGCACTTGGTTCAGTTGAAACTTTTCAAAATGCCACTTTATTGATTTTTATCAGACAGGTGACTGCTTCTGAGGGTCTGGGACAAGAGTCACAGAATCTGGAGGTAGGGAGCAGTGACTCACAGAACACTCAACTCAGGAAGCCTTTTGGATGAGTTCTTACCTATAGTCTTCCAGGTTAGCCAAAGGTTGGGCCCAGCCATTGCTCTGCTTCCCAAATGCCTCCTCTCCCTCATGAAGTCGTAAGGACCACCTGGTTTTGTAGCCTGTGGCAGAGGCACCTGCTGCGTGGCTTAAAGCCTAGTGCTGGCATCTTGAGGGCTGGAACTTCCCAGCTGCTATTCTAAGCCTTACCTGGGGCACTGTCCACTCACCTTCCCCACAAAAAATTGTAATCATCTCCCCTAGGTCTTCACCCTAGAAGGGCCTATGGAGGACTCGGATTGGGAACTCCATGCCTTACACCTCTAGCCACTGGAGTCCTGGCTTGTGGCAGGTGTTTTGTGAAGAACTATCCAAATCAAACAGGGCTCAGTGGTGGTTTCACTTACCTTGCAGTGACCAGTGGCCATGGGAGCCTGTGTAGATGACCTATGGTCACTGTTGTGGCTGCAGTCCACCTGACCTGCAAGGCTGGCTGCACTTCCCACTACTTCTCCCTCCTAATCTTCCTTTTATTCTGAGCTGGGAACAAGCCCTGTTCTGAGCCCACGTGCCAGGAGCAGGAACCAGAATTGTCCTCCCAGGCTAAGTCCTCAGGGCTTCTGCTAGGAGTATGAAGCCTAGTCTTTGGGCCGGAGCTGTTTGTTGACTTCCATTCTCTGCTTTCTACCAGGCCCACCTGGTGCTCACCCTCATTTGAGTGAGGAGAGGAAAGCATAGGGAAGTGAAGGGAGGACAGGCTCTCAACCAGATGTGTCCAAACCCAGGCCCTGCCACTGGCCAGCTTTGGGTCCCAGATACAAGCACTCAGGTTCCCAAGGCCTCAGTTTTCCCCCTTGCAAAGTCACCATGCTGGCCCTTCACTACAGGCCCTGGAGAGAGGGCCCCTCCCCACCCCACCCTGCCCCGCCCCGCCCTGCCACACCCTGTCGCAGCAGCTGTTCTATTTGATTGAATTCTATAGATTGAATAATGACTTTCTTCATCATCTAACTCAGGACCTTGGTTCTCATAAATGTGGACCCAAAGTTTCCAGTGTCATGTTCCAAGAAGCACTGCACACAGTCTCTTCAGGTCACGTTAGTCTTCCTTTTCAGACCCTGTATTGTGTTGAACAGTAGAGGGCATGTCTACATGCATTTATTGTCTATGTTCCGTTGATTTTATGTAGTCATGTCTTTCATGATTATAAGCATGGCTGTGGCTCTCTAGCAGGCAGGGGCCACATGTCATTCTTTTTTTTTTTTTGGTTTTTCAAGGTAGGGTTTCACTCTAGCCCAGGCTGACCTGGAATTCACTACGGAGTCTCAGGGTGGCCTTGAACTCATGGTGATCCTCCTACCTCTGCCTCCCGAGTGCTGGGATTAAAGGCGTGCGCCACCACGCCCGGCTCCACATGTCATTCTTGCAGATATTCCCCTCTCGTGTCCAGTTCCAGTTCCTGCTTACCACTGGGTTCCCACAGATCCTTGGTCAGTCCCCCTGCCTGCCCAGTGAGAGGAATGGAAGTGATTTGGGGGAAGGACTGCTGGCCATTCTTTTCCAGAAGCTTAATTCTTGGGGAGTAGGAGGATGGAAAAATTGTTTACCAACCTCTAGGTTTGAGGCCCTTGGCAGGAATCTTTTAACATTCTGTGGACTTTGTTATGGGAGCATGTGGCAGGAGTGCCCAGAAGTCAGTACTGTTATCTAAGCCAGATGTCAGTTAAGAGGCTGTTCTAGCCAACACAGTTTGTGAATATGGACATAAACCTTACCACCTCTTCCCTCTTCCTCCTTTCCTTCTTTTAAACTACTTTGGTTCTATATGACCATAGCAGTTAATATCTGATATGGAACACTGAAGAATTCAGAAGTGTATGGTGTGAGGAGATTGTGATGAGTGCCCCCCCCTCCAGGACTCCACCGTTATCTGAACACAGCATGGAGGGTGTGGCTGGGTTCCTTATTCAACTGCCTCCAGTTGAGAGAAGAAACAGCATGGTGCAGACTACCTCCTCTCCCACTTGTGGCTGTTTTCAAGGATCTGTGAGTTTGGGTTCTGATGCCAGGCCTGAAGTTTGCAGGGAGTACCTGCCATGATGGTTCTGCCTGGGGCTGGCCTTGCCCTGGAGAGAGGCTGTACTGGGCTTTCAGATGTGCCTGTGGCAGTGGTGACCAGTTGGGCAAGGACAGACCATAGCTCTTTGGACACTAGGTATGGAGCCATTTGACTCTGTCCTGGTGAGGGGATATCCTGCTGGGGTGAGTCCCCAGCTGAGGAGGGCAGAGTTGAGACCAAGCCCCACTGTTAGGGGCTCTGAGCTTCCTGAGCTGAGGTCATGGGACAAAGAAGGGTATGATGGGGACTGTGGAGAGCCAAGGGGTTGCAGTGGGTGGTGTGCAGAGTGGGCTGTGTCATGTTGACATTATCTTTTCCTGGATCTCACTGAAGTCAGTTCTGCATCTAGAGTTGGGTTGTTAGGACAATCTTCTGGATTTTCAAACAGAGAGGAGAGGCTGGAGTGGACAGAGGATACTATGTTTAGAAGGAGTTGATTTAAGCCCCATAGCACCCTCAAATATGCCTTTATGAATGCTTGGTACCTGGGCTATTTGGGGTTCTGTCTCACCACCCTGTGAATAATGACTGTGAGCTCTCTCACCCCTAAGACTCCAGGTTAGACCGGGGCTGCTTTCTTGAGCTGGCCCGTCTCTCACTAACATTAGTTGGTAAGTTGCATTAGTTTGAAAGCTCAGTTAGCATTTGTTCAGCATCTGCCTCTCACCAGTCCTACAGCAATGCCAAGGGGACTGAGATAGCACAAGACACAGCTCTGCCTACTAGGAACTCTTGGTCACAGACTTGCTGTTAGATTATTAAGTGAAATAAAGAAAGGTAAGGGAAAGTGATGTGACAATTGGAGGGAAGGGATGGGACACAATCTTCAGAGAGAGAGATACCCAAGCTGAAGGAGGAGGGGAAGAGGTAAGGAAACCCTAGCAGACACCAGTGCCCCTGAGAAATATGCGCGGTGCCCCGAGTAACCCCAGAGCATGACTGGCAGTGAGGGTGGGGCAGGAACTGAGTGACATCTCAGGGTGAAGACCTCATCCTACAGATGGCTTTGAGAAGAGGGATAAGCAGAGAGAGAGAGAGAGCACGAGCGAGCAAGCTTCTAGCCGGGGTTGATGAGTTTGAACTCTAAACACTTTAAGTATGCATTTGGTTTAAAAAAGCAAATTCAGAATTAAGGTTTTATGTTTGGAAATGGTGAAAAGAACACCTGCTTTTATGTAACAGAATCTCAGTTTGACTAGTTCCAGATGGAAGAGCATTGCCCCCAGTGAAGGAGATGGGGTTTCAGAGGGCAGTGGCAGGCTTGGACCAATTTTGCAATTTTGGGAGAATGACTCTAATGATCAGTTACTGAGTGATTAGTAGGGACAAAATGCCATAAAGACACCTAAGGGGTGGAGAAATAAAGGGGGAAAAACTTGTGCTTTTGGTAGCTAATGAGATGTGCAGGGTGAGAAGACAGGAGAGTCAAGGATGCCTCTCAGGGTGTTTGTAGGTGGGTAATGGCCAGGCAGAGGGAAGCCGTGGCATAGATTAGCAGGAGCCATGGTCTACTAGACAGGTTAACTTCAGGATGGATGTGAGGAAGATGTCAGTGGTCAGAGAGACTTAAGCATTTATTTTAATGCCTGAATGTGCATGTATGGGCAGCCATGAACTAGACCCCACCATTGGACTTTTCCTGCCTCATCACAGCCCAGCTTGATGTCACACTGAATCAGGTAGCATCAGGTGAATCAGGAGCATTATGAACCACCTAAGGGGATTCAGGTGCCTCTTTTTCCTATATGGGCACTATGGCACACACTGTCTCTTGCTTCTCAGCTCTGCTGAGGACTGTGGGTGGCTGGAACCAGGTGTGCAGGTAGTGTTGGGGGCTTTCCAGGCACGTGCTGGGAAGCTGCAGAAGAGATTGCAGTGGTACTGGGCTTCACATGCCACTCACCCAGGCTGGGAGGTGCTCAAGCAACCTCATCATTTAAACATCATTTAAAACCTGCCCTGACTGTTCAGCCCCAAACCCTGTGATTGGTTTTGTTGTGGTAGAGTAACAGTTTAATCAGTCATTTCATTTTAGTCCAGGAGTGACACCCTGACCCTGGGCATAAGTTCTGTTGGAACTTCCACACTGTTGGGGACTGGGTCAAGGGTTATGTTATTCATTGGCAGAACAAACTCCTTCCATGACAGTACATGTGAAGGGCCAGTTCTATTATTGCACACAAGAAACAGCTCAGACTCCCAACACTTCAAATCTTGGTGAGTTGAACTCTCTGCCAGGGGTTGTGGGAAGGTAAGGAAGGAAGCTGGTCAGACTAATCCTTAGGGATTAGAAGCAGAGGCCAGATGTGGAAGAGAGGCCTCTGGTGGGTACTATAGTGGCTGTGACCCTGTTATTAAAAATCACTGTTAGGAGATCCCAGCAGATACAGAGCCAGAGCCTTGCTTTTGGAAGCAGGGTGACCATCAGGACTGGCCCAAGGGACCTCCAGGCACTGAAACATGGAGGAGCCTGGGTGGCTGGCTAGACTAAGAAAGTTGTACTTCAATGACCACACAGCCATCCTGGACTTCCTCAGGCATACTGCACCCCCACTTCCATTTTTCTTTCCTCTTATTGAGGGGTCAGGTCTTCTGGAATAGCTCTGGACATCAGATCAGACCAAGGCAGAGGCCTGTTTGAGCCACAGCTGTGAGTGGGGCACATAAGAGATGGCCACGGATGCTGCCAGGCCTGGCACTGAACAGCTGGTATGCACACAAAAATGACAGCTGCCACTTTCAAACAAATATCTCGAGGGTTAATCTTGTGAAGTCCTTGATTCCTGGGTGTTTGCATGAATAACTCTCCTACCTCTGTATGGTACTGACACTGCCCTCCTAGGAAGACTTCTGACCCATGACTCAGGTGTAAGACAAACCATTTCTTTACTCTGCAGGTGAAATTGTTTTGAATTTGAGACTGCCCCACTTTCCTCGGGTGTGGTATTCTTTAGGCTCTGTCTCTAAGCTGTATCCCCAAATCCCTCACCCTGACGTCTTTGAGTTCAAATGTTATTAGTGAAGTTGTTTGGGGGCAGGCAGGGGTCTCATCCCCTAGTTCTTGGGGGAGCTTACTCTGTTCACGCCACCATCAGAGAGTAGCCTCTGCCAATGCTGCTGCTTCCTCCAACTCCTCCTCAGTCCTCTTCCTGTAACTCCTCCACTCCTCTTTCTCCTCCTGTGATTCCTCGTCTAACTCCTCCCCTTCAGCTCCTCCTCCAAGTCTTCTCTTCCAGCTTCTCATCTAACTCTTCCTTTCCCTTCAACTCCTCTTCCAGGAGTTTCTCCTCCTCCTCCCCTCAACCGCACAACCCAAAGAGGTATAAAAGGAAGTTTGATGCCGGGTGTGGTGGCGCACGCCTTTAATCCCAGCACTCGGGAGGCAGAGGTAGGAGGATCGCTGTGAGTTCGAGGCCACCCTGAGACTCCATAGTGAATTCCAGGTCAGCCTGGACTAGAGTGAGACCCTACCTCGAAAAACCAAAAAAAAAAAGAAAAAAGAAAAAAATAAAAGGAAGTTTGATCCTGACTGTAAAGGTAAGAAAGCCATCCTTACCATCTATAGACTCAATTTGTTCTTAATAAAAATTCATCTCTAGGTCTTTTCTAAGTGGATACCAGCACTCTATGAAGTAAGTCAAGTGAAAAGTCGCACTAATGATTTGTATGTTTGTTTCCTAGTTTCTACCTAGATGCATGAGGTATAGACGTGGCTGGCCCTTCTAAGAGCAGAGCAGGTGCAGACCCGGAGCTGAAAGGACCGAGCCTGGATAGGCCTGGGCCAGCCCCACCTGTAAGTAGTTGGTAGTTTTGGAGTCATGGGGACGACTTCTGCTTGATAGTTTGGTCCATAGACCTAGGGTGAGTTTCTAAGCACTGGGGTCTTCGCTCTGAACTCCAAGCTGCCTGTCTTGCTGATTTGAGAGTGACATAGAATGTGAAGAGCCTCAGAGGTTGCCAGCTCTCCCCACCCCCAGTCCAAGCCCTAGAATAAGGGGCTCTGCAGCACCCCAGAGTGGGCTAGCTGCTGCCCATCCTTCCTCTGGCAGCTGCTCCTGCTGGAGGAATTTCTTCTTCACTCCCTCAGGAAAGTGCCTGTCTGCAGCAGCCTGCTGGCTCCTTTGTTCTGGCCCCAGGACTCCAGGGAATGAACCAGCCTGAGCCATCCCACAAGATGGCCCTGGGTGTTTGGGGACAGTAAGATAAAGTGGAGAAGTGAGGATCTGGGATGAGGCATGTTTTGAGTGAATCCACTGTTGTCTGTGACCTTGAGCAAGTTAGTTAACCTCTGTTTCTTTATCTAGAAATGAGGCAATAACACGCATGTCATAGAGAGGGCCTGGGTGAACATAAGTAATGACTAGAAGTTGCTGTTCTATCACTAATTCCCTGCTACCAACTCTGTTATCAACTGCTTGCCCTATAATTCCATTCAGTTACGGGATGGGATGTCTAAAGTAGAGGACCCACATGTGTTCATTTGTTACTATAACTCAAGGTTGAATTAGCTTTTGAAATAAAATACATAACTACAGTCATTAGCATGTACCTGTTCGTAGCTGAATCATAGCCTCTCATCACTTGTCACATAGTGTAAGGTCATTCTAGCCCCTCAGTGACACCTAGTAAGACTAAAGAGTTGATCCTGGTTGCTGGGTACCGGGCCCTGTATTCACACATACAAACTTGCTAACCTTCATAGCCATTTTATCACATCCCCCATTCTATACATGGAAAATTGAAGCACAAAACAGTTAGATTCTACTACATCCAATACTACTTTTTAAGCATGGACTAAGAATTAGGTTGCATTAAGATACATTTTTACAAAGCCAAAATCACCATGGTTCCAGAGGCCAGATCAAAGTTCAAGTTCAAGTACCAGCAAATTATTTCCCACAGTTCACCAGGAATGCTAGGCAAAGCTAGACTCCAGCCGGTAGAGGTCTGCGTTTTAGATGAAGTACTGATTCTCAGTAAACAGCTTCCATACTTTAGGGAGCAGAGAAAGGCTCAAGAAGATTCTCAGGTCATGTTTCCACTGCCCCAGTGTGACCTGTAAAGCCAGGCCCTTATTTTCCTCACATCCTGGCAGTGCATTAGCGCCACCTATGGAGCAGGGTCCCAGGAAGCTGCCAGCGTCCTGCCCTGCACTGTGGTTCCTTTATACCTTCCTGGGTCTCCACATCCCACTGTGAATCTACTGCATGCTACCCCCTGCATTCACATTCGCGGGACCTACTGGGAGCGTCAGCCATTGCTCACCCTGTCCCTTCGCTGCAGGGTTCCAGGAGCAGATCAGATCGCAGGCTTAGCCTGAAAATGAGTGAGGATGGGGTCCCCGAGGCGGCCTCCCCGCCACCTGCGCCAGGCCAGCACTACTTTGACCGCTTCTCTGAAGATGACCCAGAGTACCTGCGCCTTCGCAACCGAGCCGCAGACCTGAGGCAGGACTTCAACCTGATGGAGCAGAAGAAGCGGGTCACCATGATCCTGCGGAGCCCGGTGAGGGGCCAGTGGGTGGGCAGGGCAGACTCCCCCATGAATGAGTGATACTGTGGTTCTCTTCCTTTGGAGGGGATGGACCTAAGACTTGCTGAGCAGGATGGGCTGGCCATGGAGGTACTTGACTCCTCTTCCATCACTGGCCAAGGCCCTGTGAGCTTGCAGGTTGTCTCTGGGAGCGAAACAACACTCCAAATCCCTTCTGAGCCTGTTTCTAGTCTTCCCTGAAACAACCATCATGAGAGGCTGGAGGGTGGGGAGCTGGGTCCCCATGGGCTGTCCTGGGCTCCCTTATTGAGAAGTCCATAGTGTGAACTATGGCAGGGTGAAGCAACACTAGCCAGCGTTCAGCATGTGCAGACCAGGGGAGGCCTGGGCTCTCGAGAGTAGCTTGCATTCAGCAACTGGTCTGCAGGGCCCTCAGCATACCCCCAACCCGTGTGGGAAGCTTAGGGACCAGCCCCTGGGGACCTGCGGGACCTTCAGCTTCCTGTGTGAAGCCGGGGACCAGCCCATGGCCTGCCGCAGTCTTTCAGGGAAGAATTGGAGGGCCTCATCCAGGAGCAGATAAAGAAAGGCAACAACTCCTCCAACATCTGGGCACTGCGGCAGATTGCGGACTTCATGGCCAGCACCTCCCACGCAGTCTTCCCGACATCTTCTATGAGTAAGTGGGTGTCTGGGCTGCAGCCAGGAGCAGGGGAGGAGGGAGGGCAAGAAGCAGCTTGGTTGCCAAGCAACAGTGCATGCTAGCAGTTGCATTAGCAGGCCTGTGCCAGAAGATGCTTGGCTTTGCCTCTGACGTCCTTCAGAATTAAATTCCTACAAGAGAATTGTCCCTGATGCCAAGTGTTGGAGGGGTGGAGGTGACTTCAAGGGATGAGCAGCAGCAAGTCAAGCCACTAGACATGCCAAACTAAGGCTATAGATGAGCTCTAAGAGGAGGTAAGGCTCCCTTCCTGGGCATCAAGGAGCTCTTTCCTCCACATAACTCACAATGGGTGGCTGGGAACCAAGAAAGGGCAGCAAAGACCACTCTACTATGTTGTTAAAACCCAGAAGTCACAATAAGTAATATTTTATTGTATATCCTTTCAACCCTTTTACCATATTGCAAGCAGGAATATGATCACACCATACATATAATTTTAATAACATCAACTAATTTTTTTACATGATAAAATATGGTTTTGGACTATAATTTTTAGTGGATATATATTATTAAATCATTTCATTATTAGGCTTTTTTGTGTGTGTATGTATGTAGTATGTGCTTTGTGTGTGTGTGTGTGGTATATGCATGTTTGTGTACACATGTACAAAAGCTAGAGGGCATCTGTTAATCTTCTGCCTTATTTCTTTGAGACAGGGTCCCTTACTCAACCCAGAACTGCTGTGTTTTGGCTAGACTGGCTGACCAGAGAGCCTCTTGTCTCTGCCTCCCTTCGTAATGGGGTTATAGGCATATGTGACCATGTCTAGCTTGTTTTTGTTGTTTTCATTTTTCTGAGGTAGGTTCTCACTCTAGCTCAGGCTGACCTGGAAATTCTGTAGTCCTGGGCTGGCCTCGAACTTAGAGTGATCCACCTACCTCAGCCTCTAGAGTGCTGGGATTAAAGGCATACGCCACCAAGGCCCAGCTTAGCTTTTTTTTTTTTTAACCTGGGTATGTGTTTATGGTATGTGTATGCAGTGCACATTCAAATGCATGTATGAGTGCTTGTGCATGTGGAGGTTGACAATCAGGTGTCTTCCTCAGTTGCTCTCTACCTTATTTATTGAGACGAAACCCAGTGATCACCATTTTGGTTAGTCTAGCTAGCCGTCTTGCCCTGGAGATCCCCTGTCTCTGCCTCAATAGCACTAGGATTACAGGTGGGCCTCCACACCCATCTGGCATTTAATGGATGTGGGGATCTGGACTCAGAGTCTCACACTTGCATGGCAAAAGCTTTACCAACTGAGCCATCTCCCTGGCCCTGTTTTTAAATCTTTATACATTAATGCAATTTTTTGCATTTCTCCTTTGCCTCTTAATTTTGTTCAGTTTTCATTTTTTTTCTTGTAGGATTACTTGTATGTAACAGAATCCACTGCTTTTTTCCTTTGTGTCTTCTTCCCATGGCCACATACCTAGAAGCCTTTCCCCATGTCTTATCATCTGATGGGACAAAGACCATTAGTCATTCAGTTTTTCTTAACTGTTTGAATAAGCTTATTCTTTAAAGTGTTAGAATTATTTTGTCAAATTCCATCCCCATCTACCTTTTTGAAAAAATGTATTTATTTATTTATTTGAGAGAGAGAGAGAAGCAGATAAAGAGAATGAATGTGCAAAGGGCCTCTGGCCGCTGCAAATGAACTCCAGATGCATGTGCCACCTTGTGCATCTGATTTACATGGGTTCTAGGGCATCGAACCTGGGTCCTTAGGCTTCACAGACAAGCTCTGTAACCACTAAGCCATCTCCCCAGCCTCCCCATCTACCTTTCTAAAAAGTCCTTTTGGGGTCTGGAGAGATGGCTTAGAAGTTAAGATTTTTGTTAGCAAAGCCAAAGGACCCAGGTTTGATGCCCCAGCACCCACATACAGCCAGATGCACAAAGTCTGGAGTTTGCAGTGGCTGGAGGCCCCTGCTGTGCCCAATTAGGTCTGTCTCTCTCCTATCTCTATCTGCTTGCAAATAAATAAATAAAAAATATTTTTTAAAGCTCATTTTGGGATTTTGGTTGGGACTGCATTAAATGAATAGATTTGGTAGAAGAAATGGAATTTTATAATTTTATATTTGAATATAAGTTCCTTGGGGGAAATTTATGTGTTTGGTTTTAGAATATATCTCACAATAACATCTGGAACATGGTGAGGGGAGGTACCTTAAAAATATTTGCATGGATGAGTTTTAAATCCTTTCACACAAGGTATGCTTTCTGCTTATCTTTTTTTCTTTTGGGGGCATGTGTATGTGTGTTCATGTATGTGGGTGCACATGTGTGAGTGTGTGTGTGGAAGCCAGAGGACAACAGCTTCAGATGCTATCCTTCACCTGTTTTAGAAACCTACCTATTTCCTGACAGCTGGCCACTGTGAAGCCCAGGAATTCACCCATCTCCACTTCCCTAGAGCTGAGATTACACATGCACCCCATCAGCACAACCAGCATTTACTTGGATTCTGGAGATCAAATTCAGGTCTCATGCTTTGCAAAACAAGTTATCTCTCCAGCCTCTCAAGTCTTCTTTAAATATCCATCAGAAAAGCTTAGTACTTATTTTCATACATTTTCTACCAATGCCTTAAAACACTTTATATAACATTGTTATCATAAATGAATTTTTATTCTAACTTATTTTGAGTAACATTTTCTTGAGTGTAAACATATTTTTATTGCCGGGCGTGGTGGTGCACGCCTTTAATCCCAGCACTTGGGAGGCAGAGGTAGGAGGATTGCCATGAGTTCGAGGCCACCCTGAGACAACATAGTGAATTCCAGGTCAGCCTGAACTAGAGTGAGACCCTACCTCAAAAAACCAAAAAAAAAAAAAATATATATATATATATACACACACACACACACACACACACACACACACACACATATATATTTTTATTATTTATTTGCAAGCAGAGAGAGAGAGAGAGTGAGTGTGAGTGAATATGGGTACATCAGAGCCTCTTGCTGTTGCAACTAAACTCCAGATGCATATACCACTTTGTGCATCTGGTTTTACATGGGTATTGGTTAATCAAATCCAGGCCTTCAGGCTTTGTAAGTAAGAACTTTTAGTTGCTGAGCCATTTCCACAGTCTCTTTCTTGAGATTTTGTATACAAAAAATCAAATAATCTGAAAATAGTCATTTTGCCTTCTTCCTTCCAGCATTTACCCTTTAATTTATATTTTGTTGTTGTTTCCTATTATCCACTGGAACTTTGAAAACAGTGTTTAATAATAGATTAGTGATCAGCCTTGTCCTATGTGGTGGTTTGAATTAGGTGTCCCCCATAAACTCATATGTTTTGAATACTTGGTTCCCAGCTGATAGCAACTTGGGAGGTGGAGCCTTGCTGGAGGAGGTGTGTTTCTGGGGATGGATCTTGAGGTTTATTATCCCCAGTTTACTACTGTTAATTGGCTTAATCTCTTGCTGCTGTTTTCACCTGTTGTGGCAAAGGTGATGTCCATCCTCTGTTCATGCCATGTTTTCTCCTGCCACCATGAAGCTTCCCTTCAAGATTGTAAGACAAAATAAATCCTTTCCTCTCATCAGCTGCTTTTGGTGTGGTGGTTTATGCCAGCAATGAGAAGGCAACTGCAACATCCTATTTCTGGCTTTAATGGAAATTCTTTTACCAAAGAGTTTGAGATAATTATTTTTTATCCTTTATAAGAAATAGCTCTTTATCCTAGTTCATTATGGGTCTTTCTCAGAAATGGATGCTGAGTCTTATAAAATGCATTTGGACTATGAGTTCCTTTTCCTTCCTTGAACAGTTGCCACAATGAGTTATAGTAATAAATCTCTGAATATTGAGCTCTTCTTTAAATTTATGTAATAAATAATTCTTGGTCTTGATGCATTGTATTAAACATACTCTTCTGGATTTGATTTGCTAGAACTTTATTATGAATTTTCACAGGCTGGAGGGATGGCTTAGTGGTTAAGGCATTTGCCTGCAAAGCCCAAGGACCCAGGTTTGATTCTCCAGGACCCATGTTAGCCAGATGCACAAAGGGCGCATGTGTCTGGAGTTTGTTTGCATTGGCTGGAGGCTCTGGTGTGCCCATTCTCTCTCTCTCCCTCTTTTTTTTCTCTCTCTCTCCCCCCCCTCTTTCTCCCTCCCTTCCTCTTTCTCTGACAAATAAATAAATAAATAAATAAAAATATTAAAAAAAAGAATTTTCACACCTGTATTCACAAGTGAGGCTAGCGGTTCACTTTTGGGGCTGTCTTTATGCAGTATTGACCTCAGCTGTGACTTCATAGGGTGAGCCCTGCCTTTCTCCTTGCTTTGATAGAGTTCAAATAAGACCTGAAGCTCACATGCAAAGTCATCAAGAACATAGGTAGAGATTTTTGATATTCCCTCATCCCCAGTTTCATCCAGAGTTTCAGTTTGCTGCTGCTTCAGAATATTCTGGTCATTTATTTCATGTGAAGTGACCCACTTCAGTAGATCTTTTCAAAGTTGCTAAAGTGACTTGAACATTACTTTCATCATTTAGACTGTTCTGTGATGAGGTGTTCCCATTCTTGTTCTTGCTGCAACGTTGTCATTTCCTGATTGACTACCTCAGATGTTCACTTATTCATATATCTCACATACACTAATTCATGAATTTACTTACTGGCTCTGTTTTTCCTGATTTCCACCTTTTTTTTTCAGTGCAGAGGCTCAAACCCAGGATCTTGACATGCTAGGCAAACACACTAAGCCACATCCCCACCCTTGTCTTTTTGAGACAGAGTCTTGCTATGTAGCCCAGTCAGGAACTTTCAGTCTTCCTGAGTGCTGGAAACATGGGCAAGCATCTCCATACCTGGTACTTTACATTATTATCCATAACTTTTTGTATTATTCTGTTCTTTACATTTTTTTCTACAGCTAAAGAAAATTTAACATTTTCATATTTTAATTCAACAATAAAGGTACTTAAGCTGGGTATTTCTTACTGAATATAGGCTTAGCCTTATCCTATGAAATTTGACACACACATATTTCCTTTATTAGCATTTGCATGGGTTCTGGGGATCAAACTCAGATCCTTATGCTTGGAAGGTAAGCATTTTGCCAACTGAGCCATCTCCCAGCCCCTCAAAGACCATTTTAATCTATTTGAAGTTCCAAGGAGCTGTAAGGGGGAGTACTATACTAGGAGAGTCTTGACCAGGAAACATTTGAAGCTGGAATCCTTTCTCATTGACTTGTTATTTCTAGATGCTGAATGGCCTAAGTGCTGGTGCTCAGATGCTTTTCTGTGCTTTCCTGAGACATTTAGGCAATGGTCATCATGGCTCAGGGGTTAGACTGGACATTAGCACCCAGATCTGTAAGGTACTTTATAGATAAGACTATTAAGCCTTCCCAGCCAATATTCAAGTCCCTATTGTCTGTCCACAAATTCCCAGAACCAACACACTAACCAAGTGACTGTATGTCCAGAAAGGAGCAGACATACCTTGCTGGAGGCCTCATGCTCTTTAGCCAACCATGGCTTTCAGGGTTTAGGTCTCAAAAATGACTTGGAAAAGTTGGGTTTTCTTCCTACATTGTTTTGCTGTTTGCCCTGTTTCTAAGACATACCCTTCTTTCTTAAATGAGATGAGGTTTTACCCCCTGCTTTAAGGTCAAGAGCCCATTGCTCCTTCACCTAGGATATTTCCTTGCAGTTGTAGTGCCACTGATATCTAAAGAGATGGAGAGCAAGTACTGGGAGAGCAGGTGTGAGCTCCTGACCCCTGAGAACCACACTGTCCCCACTGTCTCTGCAGACTTCTCCATGATGACGCCCATCAATGACCTCCACACTGCTGACTCCCTGAATCTGGCCAAGGGTGAGCGGCTGATGAGGTGTAAGATCAGCAGTGTGTACCGACTGTTAGACCTCTATGGCTGGGCCCAGCTCAGTGACACCTATGTCACGGTAAGGAGAACACTACCTGTGGCCCCCACAAAACCCCAAGTGAGAACTGCTAATCCTTAGTGAGTCAGGGCACTGTTGGTGGCCTTTGACCTAATCCACTGAACTCTTCTAAGATCTCTAACCACTGAAGACACTAAAATAAATAACCTTCACAGTGGGCTTTTCTTTTGACCAGAAACTCTTGGATCCTGTCTCCAGGGTTGTTCTTGAGCACTGTGGGATTCTTCTTGTAGCTCTATTTCCATAGTCCAAATCAAGATCAGGTCCTCTCCCTCTCCTAATGGTGAGGGAGAGCAAAGGGCTCACCGGAGGAAGCCTTGGGTGCAATGATTCAGGGAAAGAAGGGATTCAGATACAGTCTTTGGAAGTGTCTCTGAGGATGTGTGTCTTTCCTGCAGTTGAGAGTGAGCAAGGAGCAAGACCACTTCCTGATCAGTCCAAAGGGGGTTTCCTGTAGTGAGGTCACAGCATCCAGCCTGGTGAGTATAGTCCAGCATCTTAATGATGACCCTTACCAAGGTGACAGTGCCCATCTGATCCTTTAGGAACATCTTCAAATCAGCCTCTATTGTCCTGACCCAGAGCAGGGAAGAGACATGGAACAAAGTGGTGTCTTGGGTATGTTGTGACCAAGGTGCAGGCATTAAGCCTAGCAGGAGAGAGGAAGGGAGAAGGGATGGGCCTGGAGCTCTTGGGCACACTCCCAGAGGCCCAAGTCTGAGATTAGACCACAGAAGTTCAGAGAGGGACTCCCTGAATGGAGACACAGTGGAGCCAGCATCAAAGCTGTGATGCTGGGGTAGAGACTGCTCCTGGGTCTCTCTCCATGCTCTGCCTTTCAGGTGGGATAGAGTAGATGTCCAGAAGATGATATAGACTGGGAAATATTCCTGGGTGGGGGGGAAGAAGCAGCTGAAAGGAGTGTCATGAAGCAGACAGGTCTCAAACACATGGGCTGTGGCCTTTGTGTCGTATGCCCAGGTGAGGGCAAGCAGCAGGTCCAGGGTTCCTCAGACGTAAGTCCAGGCTGGCAAAACCATAAAACTGACATGACCTCAGAGATAGCCAAGGTCGCTCTGTAAGTAGAATTCACTGGTATCCATAAAGGGTTAAGTGATCAAGGAGATGATGGCCAAGTGAGAAGTGACATCACAACCAAGGGCATCTCTGGTTTTGCCTTTAAGGTCCTGGTAGTCTGTGGTTAGTGAGATGGGCAAGGTTGTTAGAGATTCATGCTGAGAGTGAGGAACTAAAGGAAGCCTGGACAATCAAAGGCAATGGCCCTGCACCACTGGGTTCTGTGGGAGGATGAGGAAAGAGGCTTCTAGGGGAATGAGGTATAGAAGTCCTTGTGAGGTAGGTGGGTAAGCAGACTCTGGGTGGCTGGCTGGGGGCAGGTGTAGGGATGGTCTGGCTAGTATGGGTCCTAAAACTCAACATGCACTGAAGCCACATGGGAGGACAGATGAATAGCAAGTATGGCTCAGTATTCTATCTATACCCAGAGGCCTGGAAGGGTTAGGGACAAAACATGAGGCACAGAGGCCTTGTACAGCACTGGCTTTTTTCTGCTGAGTATGCAGAGCCATAACAGTGTTACAGGCAGGTGAGCAATGCCATCAGATCTCCACTGTGCACAGATCCCCTGACTGTGTGTGCAGGCCAACTGATGCCAGGACAACTGCCATGATCTGGGAAGGAAACCCTGGTCCTGCATGCTCACTGCTCCCAGTAATCAACTGACGTGGGTGTTGGGTGAGATTGGTGGGATGTTCCAGAGGCAGAGTCGGTTGTCATCTTAGATTCTGAAGAGATGTGGCCTAAAGATACAGGTTTGGGTCATGGGCCAGAGATTCTCAGGGGTGTGGGTAGACCTCAGGCTGCTGTGTATGGCTGTGTAGCTCATGCATCCATGAGGGAGCATGGCTGAGGAAGAAGAGAAAAAAAAAATGAAATAGGTTGTACTCCACTCACCGTGGATGTCCAGACAGTTGGTTTATTTTTGAATTTACATAGCAGGGACATCACACATCAATCCTGTGCCTCTGGGACTGTCCTCAGAGGGAGTTATTATTTGTACAAGGATACCAGATGGGTTGGTGGCTGTCATATTAGGCTGTCGAGATTGTTGAGTGACAGCAGATCCTACATCCAAGGATGAAAAGGACATGAGGTCAGATATAATGCTCCCTGAGATGGCAGTCTCAGCACGCTGCTCCTCTGAGGAACTGAGATGCTGGGATGCAGGAATGTGGGTTTTATGGGGTGAAGGCAGTGGGTGTTTGTGGAACTCTCCTGTGTTACAGATTGAGGTTATAGACATGGGTGCTGCACTTGTGAGGGTTGTGGTTGTTTTGATTTGTAGAAACTGTGACTTAGCTGTTGGTGTGCAGGGAATAATTGTAGTCAAGAAGTTAGGTGAGCTGCTGGCTGCAAGAATGCCTCCTGGAGACCAGCGTATGTGCTCAGAGAGGTGTTAGGATGTCTCAGGATGTAAGTTTGTGATTTGGGTCTGGTGGGAGAGCTGTGGGGCCAGGCATAGCCTTGTGGTATATGCTAGGGAGATGTAGGGACAACTCAAAGATGGAACATTCTACTTTTTATTTAGGATCCCAGCACACAGCCAGGTTTCACCTACCTGTCATTGATAAAGAGGTAGTAGTTCCCCTTGAGAGCAGAGAGACAGGAGAGTCCATCATTGTCCATGCTTAGACATGATTAAGGAGGGTCATTTGTCTAGTCTCAGAGTTACAAAGTGATCTCTGGTGTTGATATTCTGTGAAATTGTTTATGTTGACTGAGGAACAGCACTGCCAACCACTAATTTCACTTCCTGTTCTCTTTTGTTTCCACACACACAGTCACACACAAGTGTATCTTTTCTTTTTAGCTATAGAACCTGTCAACCTCTGTTGGTCAAAAGCAGAACACACAGCTAGTACTCTCTCTCCATTCATCCTTTACTATCTTTCTCTGGCAATTGGTAAACACTGTTCTTTTTACCTTTGTATATGCTTTTAGCATGTCTTAAAGATGAAGTGGCTCATCTTAGACATGTCTTCCTCTGGGAAGGTTTCTGATCTTCTCATTCTGCTGGCATTAAAAACTCCTACTAGCTGCCTCTGCATAATTCCATCATTGACTCTCAGAGTGAAGTCCATGCACCACAGCATGGATATCACTTGGAAAATTGGGACAAATAGATTCCTCTATGAGTCAGAAGCTGCATTTTTATTGGACTTGAAATGATTCACAGAGAAATCTTGCCACCACCACATTTTCCCCACTGAATTACCACCACCCATCACTCCCTTAAGACTGTATACTCATTGTAGGTAGAGATTTCTGGTCACTGTCTCCCAACATCAAGCCCAGCCATTGCTCCCGGCATCTAGAGAAGGCAGGCATAAGGGAGACATGCTGGTCCCATGTCCAGGAAGAGAAAGTGGGGCCCCGTCACCCCATCACTCTGAGTCTTTTCTCCTCTGCCCTGGTCCAGATCAAGGTGAATATCCTGGGGGAGGTGGTGGACAAGGGCAGCAGCTGCTTCCCAGTGGACGCCACAGGGTTTGGTCTGCATGCAGCCATCTACGCAGCCAGGCCTGATGTGAGGTGTGCCATCCACCTGCATACGCCAGCCACTGCAGCGGTGAGTGGGAACTGCCAGCCCCATGAGCACCACCTAGTGCCACCTTACTCATGACAGCCAGACTTAAGGCAACCCCCGGAGGGAATATGACCTGAGGCATAGCAGTCTTATCATTTTAAAAGTTCTTGAAAGAGGGATTGAGGATGTGGCTTAGTAAGTATAATGTTTGTCACCCAAGCATGAAGACCTGAGTTCGGATCCCTAGTTACCCACATAAAAGTCAAGGTATGGTGGCACGCACTTGTAATCCCAGCCCTGGGGAGGCAGAGACAGGAGGGTCCCTAGGGCTTTCTGGTTAGCCAGTCTGGCTGAACTGGTAAGCTAAGAGAGTAAGGTAGAGACATACAAATATACAGGCAAAAAATAGTTCTGGAAAGATCTAAAATTCAGGCCACAGTGAAGAGGGAGAATTTCTACCTCATGAGACTCCAGCCAGGTCTATTCATCTACCAAGGTCTTGATTAAAGGATAAATACAGGGAATGTTCATTCAAGGCATCTCTCACCCTATTGCACCCGTAGTCCGAGAACTCACACAGGCCATTGCTCTTCCCAAAATTCACCTGAATCAGTTCTATTGGACTATGGGCTGCCCTGTCCCCATACAGCCCTAGGACAATAAACTGGTGGGAGTTGAGCCTGCCTACTTTTTCATAGCTTTCAATAGTCACTTGGATTTTAATCCTATTCCTTGCAATTATATTGTTCCACAGTCATAGAATGGGTCTTTACAGTGATCTTCCTTGTTAGTGAGAGACCCGTATTTTCTGCATTGAAACCGAGGCTAAGGATTTCCCAACCCAAAACAAGAGTCCTAGACCCTATTCACCACAACCTGGTTCAAATCTGGGAGGTAGCTCAGTTACTAGAATGCTTCCCTAGCATGCATGGACTCATTCTCCAATACCAAACCAGGCATGATATCACACACCTGTAATTCTAGCCCTGGGGATATGGAGATAGGAGGATTAGAAGTTTGTCATCCTTGGTTACGTAAGGAATTTGAGGTGAGCCTGGGTTATATGAGACCCTGTCTCCCCGCTCACCAACCCAGCCAAGGGAAAAAAGCTCAAGAAACTCTGCCAAATGTTCCTCTCCCCAGAGTCACAGGGCAAGAGCAAAGCTGGGATGAGCTGAACTCCCTTGGGTGCATTCTCTCCAACAGTCTTAACTGCTGTAGTAGCACTGAAGTCATGACAGAAAGCCCTTAGAGCCAAGCATGAAGGCAGAGCTGGGTGGAGGGCTTTCAAAGGCTTCTTCCCTATACTTCCCAGCTGCAGAACAGGGCTGGCCTGTTCTCACAAGAGATGGCAGAGCTAGACTCCCATTGTTTCCCTGCAGGTGTCTGCCATGAAGTGTGGCCTCCTGCCTGTCTCCCACAATGCCCTGCTGGTAGGGGACATGGCCTACTATGACTTCAATGGGGAAATGGAGCAGGAAGCTGATCGCATCAACCTGCAGAAGTGCCTTGGACCCACCTGCAAGGTTTGCTTTGTTCTGGGAGGATACTCTGGTGTGGCCTTAGACCCTTCTGCATAAGCATAAGGACTTTGTTCAATCCTTAACACCCACGTAAAAAGCTGGATATGGCCATGCATGCCTATAACCCAAGCACTGAGGGAGCAGAGACATGAGGATTGCTAGTCTAACTGAACAATTGCTAAACTCCTGGGCTAGCGAGAGATGTCATCTCAAAGAAATAAGACCAGTGCACACCTTTAATCCCAGCACCCGAGAGGCAGAGACAGGAGGATCCCCATGAGTTAGAGACCAGCCTAGCACTACAAAGTGAGTCCCAGTCTGGATTAGGTTGAGACTCTACCTTGAGAAAAACAAAAAATAAAAATAAGGCCTCTCTGCATGTATGCCATGGGATGCATGCATTTGCACACACATACACCACAGTTCACATGTAGACCACATACTACACACACACCAAACTGACAAAACATACAAAAGATGGTATCACAACAGTGGCATGTGTCTTTGGAGAATATTTACATATTGCAGATATTTTAAAAATACTGAAAAAAGAAAATTAAGCTGGAAGGCCACATGGCTTCTGTCACATAGTCACAACTGTGGGATCTTGGAGCTGGCAGGACCTCCCTGATGTTCTAGAGTGAAACCTGAGGTCCAGTGGAGTGATATGATCATTTGTTTCTGTGCAACCTACTCCTGTATCACTGGGTTCTGACCCCAAAATCAACTAAATCATGGGCAAAAGGTTGGTTTTGAGGTTAGATACTTGTATTAGGCATCAAACAATTTCAATCACATAGTGCACACGCACCAGTTTTTCAGACTTCTGAGTTCTCTGAGGCCTGAAAACCCATTGCCCAAAGAAATCAACCAGGTTGTATAGCCTATTTAAGCATGCCTGTTCCTACGGTGATACGTTGGGCTCAGATCACATGTAGGTCAGCTCTGGGATGCCTGACTAGGGAGAATGAGCAAAGAGTTGAGGGAGGGAGCTCTGAGCTTGGATATGGAAATTGACTTAGATGCAAAAATAAATAAAAATAAACCCTCTCAGAGTAAAGTTTTGAAGGTTTATTTGGCCCTTTCCTCCACCACAGATCCTGGTGCTAAGAAATCATGGCATTGTTGCTCTAGGTGACACCGTGGAGGAAGCATTTTACAAGATCTTCCATCTGCAGGCTGCATGTGAGATACAGGTGAGCAAGGTACTCTGGGAAATAGGCTCACAAGTTGGCTTTGACAGGGTCTCTGGGAACTACGGTGGTACTACTGGCTGGGAATTGGGAACCTTTGAGTCTTTGCTTGGAATAACCTGTTGCTTATGGAGTTTTCCACAGTCAGTCCCAGCCTTGACAAAACTGACCAGCAGAGCCTGAGCATCCTGTTTTGGGGGGTCTAAGCCTAGGACAGGAAGCTGATGGCACTCATCAGAAACTGTCACAGAGTACACAAAAGCCCCTGTTGTTCCCACCTCACCAAGTGTGCCTGCTACATTAAGCTGTGACACTGAACATGCAGAAGGAGGTCTCTCTCTCTCTCTCTCTTTTGCCAAGTGGGATGGGAGTGGGATTTGCAAAGGCCATGCATGTGGTCAGATGTGGAAGGAGAAGTGGAGTGGGCCAATTGGAGCATTGTCACAGCAACCTGAATATTCAGAGCACCCCCAAGGGGATATGTAGGAAACTAGCCTTTCATGCAGTCCTCTCACTGGAAAGGGATGGGTGGGTGTGGGTGGGGGGGGTGCCTGTGATCACAGAGCCCCCAAAGCAGTAGGTAGAGAAATAGTAGGAATTTAGACAAGTGTTGATTCTGTCGATAGCACAGTGGTATTGGGTCAGCCAAGAACACACTATGCAGTGTATAAGTTTGTGGGTAAGGAAGGCCCTTACCCAGTCCTAGAAAGATTTATTAACTAGCCAGGTAGGCCCCATGATCCCCAGCCCTAGCTATAGATCCTTGGGGTGTGTCAACTTAGCTATGAAATTCCTGGGAGGAAGGACTGGACTTTCCAGACATGAAAAGGCTGTGAATGGTGTTTTTAGGACTCAGCTGACAAAGGGGGAGGCTGAGTGCCCCAGGGTGAGCCAGGGAACTCTTTGTGTCCTCTGTGTCTTAGTTTGGCTTGCCTGGATGAGCAGGGCAAAAGGAGCACCCACTGCCTTTCTCCATGTCACTGGGGGACAGTGAGATCAGCCCTGCAGTGTGGTCAGAGATGGTGCTCTGTGGCTCCCCTGCAGTTGTTTTTAGAGAAATTTGTTGTAAAGAGACATGTGAAAACAGAAAGGTAGAGGTGTTATAAGGAGGGGTATAAGGACACCACCTCCCAATGGCAGTGATCAGAACAGGAGACCATGGGACCCAGGACCCAGATGATAACTCTCTAATGTGGTTCTCTCCTCTGCAACCAAAGATGTTGTCTCCAAGCTTGGGCTTGTGACTAATGTCAGACCTGACAGAGTCTCTGCTATAAACGGAAGCCACTGTCCTTCTCCTTATGGGGACTATATAAGGTTTCCCATCACACCTCTGGAGAAGAGGCCTGCAAAGTCAGCCTGGCCTTTAGTTAAGATGGATGGAAAGATCTGCCTATGTTCCCTATGGCTGTACAGTGAGAAGGCCTCTCCTGGGCCTAGGCCCTAGAAGTCATCCCTGGCTAATTAAACCAAAGGCAGAATCACTATCTGTGATTAGAGACAGAGGTGTCAACCCCATTGCTGACAGCCCCACTTTCTGCTCAGGGCTCGTTTGATATTACTACCCACATCCACAGTACAGACAGCCAGTCCCTAACAAAGCTCCAAGAACTGCTTGTCAGCTGGCAGGGCAGGGAGGCTTCTACGGGGAGGAAAGGTATAGAATATGAGACCAGAGGCTGAAGGTTAGAATAGGGAGCACAGAAGCAGCAGTGAGCTATTGGGATGTGCCTGGGCTCTGAGGGGTGGAGTGGGCCGCTTTTCTCTCCCAGTAACTTTGGCAGACAAGCAGATATGGCTGTGCACGTGTTTATGGTTCAAACTGAGTGCCTGCTCTGCTCTTTTGGGTATGGTGTTCTCTTTGTGCCCCATCAGTTTGGGGTTTTGGAAAACTGGGTCATCTCTGACTGGGAGAGGCAGCTCCCTGCTCTTCTGACAGGCAGATGGAAGAAGTGAAGGCTGTGCTTCTCCATCTGCTACCTGTCACCATGGAAACTGTAGAGGAAGAACAAGGTGGGAGGAGACAGCTCCCTCCCTCCCTTCCTCCCTCGCTTCTTACCCACTAACAACCAGTCCCAAGGAAGGCTGCATCTCAGCACTGATTCCTTAGTAACATCCATGTGGTATTTCTGAGGCTCTAGAACATGCTAAGTACTTAGTACTGTGATATTCATATTGATTGTCAACTTGACAGGAAAGGGCCTAGCTAACCTAGGAAATGAGCCTAGGTTATCTAGATTAGGGCCACCTTGGGGCATGCCTGTGAGGGATTAGGTCAAGTGAGGTGGGAAGATCCATCTTAACTGTGGGTGGCACCATTCCATGGGTGGGGTCCTGGGCTGAAGAAGAAAGGAGAAAGCAAATGAACACTGGTATTCATCACTCTCTGCTTCCTCACTGTGGACTGAGTGTTACCAGCCGCCTCAAACTCTTGCTGCTATGCCTTCCCTGCCATGATAGATTGTAACCTTGAGCTGAGATGAAATAAACCCTTTCCTTCCTTAAGTTCTTTCTTATCATGTGGTCACAGCAGTGAAAAAAACTAATACAGGGCTGAAGAGATGGTTCAGTGGTTAAGGGGCTTGCTGATAAGCCCAACAGCCCAGGTTTGATTCCCCAGTACCCATGTAAAGCCATATGTACAAAGAGGCATATATGTCTGGAGTTTGTTTACAGTGGATAGAGGTCCTGGTATACCCATTCTCTCTGTTTGTCTCTTCTTTCTCTCTATTTCCCTGCTCACACACATTGTGTGTGTGTATAAATGTATATATATAAACGAATACAACCACATTTCCTTAAAGACTCTCAGAAGGTAGGTAGGCAGTGCGTTTTCATTTGACAGATGAAGAAACTGAAGCACAGAGATAATAACAAATAGCTGCCCAAAGTCACCCGGTGAGTAGGTAATAGAGCACACCCAGCAGTATGGCACCCAACGTCACCCACACTGCCTCCTCAGGGTGACAGGGACCAGAGGGGTCAGCCACATGGACACAGGGACATTCATTTTGGGTCAAAAGGCCTTTGAGAAGTGATCTGGCTTCCTCCCCTTCCCAGGATGATAGGGTCACTTGGGGAAGGCTCTGGGGAACATCATGGGCACTGGGGCTCCTGAATCCTCATGGGTAATAGCCCTGTGCTTGTCAGCAGAGTAAATGGATCCTTTCATTGTTTTTTTTTTTTAAAGAAACAAGCAAATAACCAATCTTCCCTCTCCCAAAATACATGTTTTTATAATCAACGCAGGCCCTCTGTAATGAGCATTTATTGGGGGGCTCCACTTACTTGCATACAGAGTTAACACACACTGCAGGGAACCTGGCTTAGTAGTGAGATTACTCCAGAGCTACTGTCTGTGGCTGGACTTAGCCGGGGAGCCAAACCTGACTAACTACATCAAGTGGAAGGTATATGGGGCTGAGGAGAATGTATAGCTAGCTGAGTATGGATTTGGAAATTAAGGTTAGTTAAATGAATGAATGCTTTTAGGATTATTTTAAGATTACCTGCTCTGTATACATAGAACTTGTCCTATTACTCAAATCTGTGACCTGAAGCCACACCGTCTTCATGGAGCTTGACAGTGGGACAGATTCTCTGGGCTTTGACTTCTAACCCTGTCATGGAGTATGAGTTCTGCCTGTAGACCTGTTGTCTCTTTAGTGGGCTACATTCAGATTTCACTGGCCTAAGAGCCCTCCTATTTCTTTCAAGTGACATACACACACACGACAGAGAGAAAGATAGAGAGAACTTTATGTTTCAAACACAAAAAAATATAAAGAATAACCACTTATCCAGTACCACTCAGTTTTAACAAACATTAATAGTCATTTTGCTATGTTTTCCTCTTGACAAGAATTGAAGTCTTAGCCAGAAGTGGAGGCAGGAGAATAAGGAGATCAAGGCTATATAGAAAGCTCAATCAGCCTTGGCTACATGAGATCCTGTCTCAAAAAAAAAAAAAAAAAAAAAAAAAAAAAAAAAAAAAATCACATAAAAAGTTCCCCTTTGAGTCTTTTCTAATGTTATCTTTCCTTCCTCCCCAGAATAATCACAAATCCCCATTGTATCACAGGTACCATTTCAGTCTTCAGTATTATTTTATTCCTATGGTTTAACTTGTTATTTCTTCCTTTCTGGAGTCTATATAAAAACTGATATCAGGCCGGGTATGGTGGCACATGCCTTTAATCCCAGCACTCAGGAGGCAGAGGTAGGAGGATTGCCATGAGTTTGAGGCCACCCTGAGACTACATAGTGAATTCCAGGTCAGCCTGGGCTAGAGTGAGACCCTACCTCAAAAAACAAAACAAAAAACCTGATATCAGGGAAAGGATGACTGACATCTTACTCCCTGGCAATGGGCTCATGTCCAGCAAGTTTCTAGAAGCAGTTCCTCAATTTTCCCAGACCTTTCTGGATTCTGAGTTCCCCTCCAGGGCCTTACCATCATGTTGCAGATTGCATAGCATTTCAGGTCTCCATGCACATGGTTGAACACTCTGCTCTGGCTTCAGGTGTCTGCTCTGTCCAGTGCTGGGGGAGCACAGAACCTCATTCTGTTGGAGCAGGAGAAGCACCGACCACACGAGGTGGGCTCCGTTCAGTGGGCTGGCAGCACCTTTGGGCCTATGCAGAAGAGCCGGCTTGGAGAGCACGAGTTTGAAGCCCTTATGAGGATGCTGGACAACCTAGTGAGTATCCTGGCATTGTCCTTTGATAGAGGCTGAGACCCCAGAGATAGGCAGCTCAAAATATTAGAGGTACATAAAAACTGCCACGGTCACAGTTGAGTTGTTGGGGACCTCTTTGATGGGTGGCTTGGTTTTAAATTTGTGTTCATACTGATGGCAGTTGGGTTTTCTTCAAGGGTGGCCTTCCCACCCCTGCTATGTGCTGTCAATATCCTCATGCCTGTGTTCTCCGTGACAGTTAGGGCTCCTCTCCTTGAATTCAGAGCCTACCTCATGTGGGAGCCTAACCCATACCTCCTCTGTAGTTGGTCCTGCCTCTCTTCCTAGTCCCATGGCTTTAATACAGAAAACCCACCATGCAGCCAAACTTCCTTATATCTGAACAGTAGCTTAACAACAATAGCCTATTGCAGTAAATGAGCCAGTCACACAAGGAATTAAACTGGTATATAATCAAAGTAGGCTGTTCATTAAATAATAACAAAAGGAGCTGGGCGTGGTAGCCCAGCACTTGGGAGGCAGAGGTGGGAGGATCGCCATGAGTTCAAGGCCATCCTGAAACTAGTGAATTCCAGGTCAGTGTGGGCTAGAGTGAGACCCTGCCTCAAAAAACAAACAACCAAAAAAGTAATAATAATACCAAAAGGAGCCAGGCATGGTGGTACTGCCTTTAACCCCAGCACTTGGGAGGCAGAGGTAGGAGGATTGCCGTGAGTTTGAGGCCACCCTGAGACTCCATAGTGAATTCCAGGTCAGCCTGGGCTAGAGTGAGATCCTGCCTCAAAACAAACAAACAAACAAACAAAATAATAATAATAATAATAATAATAATAATACCAAAAGGAGCTGGGTGTGGTGGCACACACCTTTAATCCCAGCATTCGGGAGGCAGAGGTAGGAGGATCGCCGTGAGTTTGAGGCCACCCTGAAAGTACATAATGAATTCCAGGTCAGCCTGGGCTAGAGTGAGACCCTACCTCAAAAAAACAAATAATAATAATAATAATGATGATAATACCAAAAAGAGCTGGGCGTGGTGGCACTCAACTTTAATCCCAGCACTTGGGAGGCAGAGGTAGGAGGATTGCTGTGAGTTTAAGGCCACCCTGAGACTACATTGTGAATTCCAGGTCAATCTGCACTACAGTGAAACCCTACCTCAAAAAAAAAAAAAAAAAAAAAAAAAAATATATATATATATATATATATATGTATATGTGTGTGTGTGTGTGTGTGTATATATATATATATATATATATGTATGTATATATATATACATACATACACACACACATACATATATACATACATACATACACCCAAAGGACAACCTTCTAGGAGGTGATGGTTGAGTTGGTATGAGAGATCAGCAGAAGACAACTCATATGCATATGCAACAAGGAGTTAGTTGCAGCAAGAAACTAAAAACATCATAGATTATTCAGAGAAGTGAAAGAATAGCTCTTTCTTCAGGACATTTCTGTTTGATTCATTTCCCCATCCTTGCTGATCCTGCCTCGGACCCCTTCTGTCATGTCAAAGTCACTGCAGTGACTGATATTTTCTCCTACTTTCATTTTTTTTCTGAGTCATGTTTACCCTATTGCCAGGCTGACCATGAGGGTCACTTTATAATGCTGATTGGTGTGTTTCACAGTAAGAACACAGCTCCAGTTTCCAGCTGTGTGCTGAATCTATGTACCTAACCAAAGCATCAGGACTGGGTGGTTACCTACAGAAATCCTTTGAGAAGCAGGCAATTCCCATGATATTTAAACAGTACTCGAGAAGAATAGAAGAGGACTCTAAGCCATAGCAACAAGATCAGAGTGTTGAGGAAAGATGCTAAGAACTAGCAAGCCCTGCTCTAGACTCCCAGAACATAATAATAAGCAAGGGCTTGTTCTAAAATTCAAGAATGAGTTTCATCATGGCATCTTCAAATGTATGTCATTTACATTGTTCTCATTTATTTCCCTTCCCCACTGACCTTCCCATCGCCTCTCCCTTCACAACTGGTTCCTGCCCTTTCCCCAACTAGCTCCTTTCTGCTTTCTTATCACATGTATTCCATTGTCCTCTCTTCTTTTCTCCCTTAAAATCTCTTCCTTTTCTCCCATGATCCCCTTTCCATTTTCATGAACTACACACACACACACACACACACACACACACACACACACACACTTTTAAATCTAGGACGCACATAGAAAATATTCACTAAATATAAAGTGTATTTTAAGGGCTGGAGAGATGGCTTAGTGGTTAAGCACTTGCCTGTGAAGCTGAAGGACCCTGGTTCAAGGCTCAATTCCCCAGGACCCATGTTAACCAGATGCACAAGGGGCCACACACGTCTGGAGTTTGTTTACAGTGGCTGGAGGCCCTGGCGCGCCCATTCTCTCTCCCTCTCTCTCTCTGCCTCTTTCTCTCTCTGTCTGTCACTCCCAAATAAATAAATAAAAATAAACAAAAAATAAAAAATAAAAAAGTGTATTTTAACTCATTTAAAAAAATTTCTGATATTAAAAAGTCAAAGAATAAAAGCTTTTGATCGTTCTCACAAATAATTAGAAGTTTCTTTTTTTTTTTAAATGAACTCCAGACACATGAACCATCTTGTGCATCTGGCCTTATGTGGGTGCTGGGAAACCAAACCTGGATTGTTAGGCTTTTCAGGGAAGCACCTTAGCAACTGAGCCATCTCTCTAGCCCAATTAAAAGGTATTTGGTAAAAATTTAATATCAATTTATAAATAAAATAAATAGAGAAGAAGATACTGCTTTAACATGAATAGCATTTTTTTTTCTCAAAACAAGAACCAGTATAGTATGGGGCTGGAGAGATGGCTCAGCAATTAAGGTATCTGCTTGCAAAGCCTGACAGCCTTGGTTCCAGTCCCCAGTGCTCATATAAAGCCAGATGCACAAAGTGGTGCATGCATCTGAAGTTTGCAGTGGCTAGAGGCCCTGGTGCACCCATATTCATTCTCTCTCTCTCCCTCCCTCCCTCCTCCCTTCCCTCCCTCTGCTTTCAAATAAGTAAATAAATAAAAAAAGAACAAGTGAGGGTGACACAGTACAAGTATGTCTACTAAACTTTGAAATAATGATTTCTTGTCTCAGTACTACCAGCTAATATTGTTCTAGAACAATGTTGGAACTCAATCACAGGCAGAGAGTTAAATACACTTATGGTCATATTGTATATTTTCTCTTATATGTGCATCCTAGATATTGTAAAGGAAACAAGATCATTACTCTTGACAAATAATATGGCTACATGCCTCTAAAATCTCAAAAAAAATAATGAAAAGAGTATTTTAAGGCAGTCAATTATGAAAATGTCTACAAAATTCAGTAATTAAAAAAATTTTAAACATTTTATTGATAGTTTCTCTAAGCATAGGCAATAAACCATGATAATTCCTTCCCTGCACTCCCACTGTCCCCTCCTAAATCTACTATATCCTGAATCCCTTCTTTCAAATTTCTCTCTTCTATTTTGATGTCATCATTTTTTTCTTCCTATTATGAAGGTCTTGTGTAGGTAGTGTCATGCACTGTGAGGTCATACTATCAAGGCCATTTTGTATCTGGAAGATTGCAGTGTAAGCAGTCTGGCCTTTCCTTTGGCTCTTATGCCCTCTCTGCCACCTCATCCTCAATGGACTCTGAGCCTTGGGGAACATGATAGAGATGTCCCAGTGCAAAACTCAGTAATTTTTGCATCTTAATATTCTTTGAAAATATGTTGGATGCTGAGAATATAGCTCAGTGTAGAGCATTTGCCTAGCATGGAATGACAAGGTAGGTGGAAGCACTACAAAATAGTGATGATAATAATAGGAGAAAATGATACCACTTGCAAAATAAGAAAAATCATAAACATTAAATAGACCTACTATATTTATTTATTTTTATTGTTTGTAGTACTAGGGGTTGAATCTGGGCCTCATATATGCTAGACAAGCACACTACCATAAAGTTTGCATCCCCAACCCCTTACACTTTTTAAAACTGTTGTTTTGAAACAGGATCTCTTTAAGTTGCTGGTGCTGGTCTTAAATTTGTTTTGTTGTCCAGGCAGGTCCTGCATTTTGATCCTCCTGCCTTAGTATTCCGAGTAGCTGGAATGACAAGTTTGTGCAACAAGCCTCTGCTGAAGCCGATATTGAAAGGAAATCAGTGAACACTCAACTTTTTTAAATCAGTAAAGATCTGAAACTTATTTTTGGCTAGAAAGCTTCAATAAGGCCAAAAGTTACATCCCCAAAATCAATCTACAAACTCTACATAATTTTACCAGACAAGGGAAGGTACAAGTACTCAGCAAAATATACTTTCAGTGAAATTCAGAATGAGAGTGAAAATTCTATAAAAAGGTAATAAGCAGAGGTAATGATTCTGCCCCATGGTAAAGAATAATAATAATAATAAGAAGAAGAATAAGAATAAGAATAATAAGAAGAAAATGAAGCAGCAGCAGCAGCAGCAACAACAACAACAACACTTTAGGGCTCAGACTGTGCTTAGTGTTGGCAGAATGGACAAATCAACTGGCTTAGAGAAGCCAGAAATAGTTCCAAAATGTATGAGAGTTTATAAGCATACACTTTCTAAATGAGTGAGATTAAAGACTGGCTTTCAGCTATTTGGGATTCCTTTCAACAAGAAAAATTGTGACTTATCAAAATTTAAACATAGAGCCAGGCATGGGCTGGGAATGCTCAGTTGGTAGGACTCTAGTCTAGCATGCTTGAAGCCCTGTGTTACACCCCCCAGTGCTGCATAAAGCCAGGCATAATGGCACCTCCCTATCATCTCAGCACTTGGAAGCTTGAGACAGGAGGATCAGTTCAAAGCCATCCTCAGGTACATAGTAAATTTGAGGCCAACCTGGGGTACATGAGGCTGCTTCAAAAGAATCAAAACAAAAAAAAAATAGCAACAAAATATAAAGCCTCATGGTGATGCTTTCCTATAATCCCACCACTCCAAAAACTGAGGCAAGAGGACCATAAGTTTGAGGTCATGTGAGCTATGGCTGGAAAGAACATTAAACATAAAAAAGAAACTCATGGAAATATTAAAATATAGACTTTTGCTTGTGATGTTCTTATGTTAGAAAGACCTTGTCAATCATGGCAAAAAGCCTGAAATTGTGATAATAAATATTGAAAGATATGATTATAGCAAAATATACAAAATTTACATTTATATCAACCATCCCTACCATAAGTGAAGCTAAAAGAGAACTTGTGGGGGAAAATATTTGTGATATCAGTGATCTCCCAAGATGAATATTCTTAATGTATAAAGAGATATATCAATATTAAAAGAAAATCTCAATACAAAAATGGATATAAAGAATTTACAAAGAAAAAAGATTCAAATGGACATTATAAGTAAGTAGAAGTATCAGGCTAGTAGGGGTGTAGCTCAGTGGTAGAGCCCTTGCCTGACATACATGAGGCCATGAGTTCAATCCCAAGAACTGTGAAGTAAGTAAGTAAATACATTTTACTAGTGGTGAAACCTACATGTGGCCACATATAATTATATACAAAGATGATGGGAAAGGTTTTTAGTAGGGGTGTGCTTTTGTACAAAGTTCACTTTTTTCCAAGTGTTTTTCTATATTGCTTAACTTTGCTATGTGGGTCTGCATATTTTTATGATCAGAAAAATTCCTAAATATCACTTTAATTCATAAAGCTGAGTGTTCCTCTGGAAAACCCTAAGACTCTCCAGTGTTTGTCCACACTGGCTCTACCTCTGTGGAGTCTTGCTCAGAGGACCAGGTGAAGGTTCCAGAACAGAAGAAGCAGGTTCAGAGCTTCAGAGTCAGGAATGGAAGAGGTGACTGTTGGAACTTGTGTGTGGTACTAGGTATTAAACCTAGGACTTCGCACATGCTAGGCAAGCACCATATCGCTGACTATATTGCTAGCCTTCTTTTTACTTTTTATTTTGAGACACCTTACATTTGCAATCCTTCTGCCTTAGCCTTCTGAGTAGCTGGTATTACAGACCTGTACCACCAGGCCCAGCTCAACTGGACAGCTTTAAACAGTCCTGCAGCCTGGCCTAAGGCATTGTCTGATCAGTTGGTAACTCTGGAGTGGGGCCCAGGCACTGGTGACTTTGGGGTGCAGGCAGAGCTGAACCCCAGAAGTAGATGCCATTTGCAAGCTATGTGGGGTGGAGTTTATCCATGGAACTCTGTCTTCCTCAAAGGCCTTGCTGGAGAATAGTGGGCAGGAATGGTTCTGAAGCCCAGAAGAAGAGCAGCAGGCCTGTTTTGTTGAGTGGAGATTTGGGTTTAAAGCAAGCCCACTCATGGACCTCTCTCCTACACAACACATGGTTCTGGTTTTGTCTTTTCAGGGCTACAGAACAGGCTACACGTACCGCCACCCCTTTGTCCAAGAGAAAACCAAACACAAAAGTGAAGTAGAGATCCCAGCCACCGTCACAGCCTTTGTGTTTGAGGAGGATGGCACCCCAGTCCCTGCCCTGCGGCAGCATGCCCAGAAGCAGCAGAAGGAGAAGACCCGCTGGCTCAACACACCCAACACCTACCTGCGGGTGAACGTGGCTGATGAGGTCCAGAGGAGCATGGGGAGTCCCAGGCCTAAGACCACAGTAAGGAGAAGCCTTACTTCTCAGGCCAGGGCATAGAGGGTGGGCTGCATTTGAGGGGAACGGCTTACACTTTCCTCCCAAGGGTCCTATGGGATATGACCAGGGCCCTGAGCCCCTGACCACCTCTTTATTGCACTCTTGTGCTGAGGTTTGGATTGAAGGGCCAACTTGCTCCAGAAAGCAGCTGGATCAGGCCACCCCTGTCAGCACATGGCCCAAGGGGCAGCTGGGTTAGCTTCTGGGAAATTCTTGGACAGGCATCCAACCTTTGGGTTTCAGGTCTGATGCAAACCGAGGAGGTGCACAGGACACTCTCTTGTACTGTTACCTTGCCTCTCACCCTCTTCCTTGCTCACACACATAGACTCTCCATTTGACCTTCTTTTTTGGCCTGTGTATGTGGCATGTGAGCGTGTATTCATGTTTGTATGTGTATGAGTGTACATGTGTGTGCATATGTGTGGAAGCTAGAAGTTGAAGTCTTCAGTTGTTCTCCACCTGACTCTTTGAGACAGGGTCTCTCGCTGAATCTTAGAGCTGATGGATTTGGCTAGACTAGCTAGCCAGTGAACCCCAGGACTATTTTTTTTTTGTCTCTGCCTATCCAGCACTGGGACTACAGGCATGTGCCATCACACCCAGACTTTTGTGTGGATGCTGGGGATCTGAACTCTGGTTCCCATGCCAATTTGGCAGGCAGTACACACTGAGTATCTTTCTAGCCCCCCATTTGATTTTTTCATTAACATAGAAGTAGCCATAGACAAACAGAATAGGTGTCTGTGAAAACCCAAATCTAGTTAGCTAATACCAAAGCACATGTGGTTGCCTGTCCAAAATGATGGCCAAGGTTCTGCTGCATACTCTTTGGTATTTTTTTATGCCCTGAGGGTCTCCCTTGGCTGCTAGGTCATCTGTCACCCATCTCTGCTCTGGGAGACAGGCATCAAAGGGAACTGAGAAGAGAAAGCATCCTTGAATAGTTTGCTGACCTTCCATTTGGGCTGGCAGGCCCCCCATCTCCAGGGTGTGTCCCCCTGCCTTCTTACCCACCTGGGCTTTGTCTTGGCAGTGGATGAAGGCTGATGAGGTGGAAAAGTCTAGCAGTGGCATGCCAATACGGATTGAAAACCCAAACCAATTTGTGCCTCTCTATACTGACCCCCAGGAAGTACTGGACATGAGGAACAAGGTGAGACATGGCTTTGTGGCTTGCTGTCTTCTCCTGCAAGGTATTTGGAGCTTCTAAAGTCATAAGTCAAGTTCCCAGGACATACCCGAGTCACAGCAACCCTGATGTGGCATCACATGTGGATGTGTTCTGTCTTCAGGCACCATGTCACGTGCTCCATTTACACAATCCCTTTATATAACAGGGTGGTTGCTAGTTTTGTCTGAAAGATATACCCACAAAATGAGTTTCTATGAATCCTGTGTCCTTTTCTTTCTAGCTTATATTCAAGAATTCCAGATGATGTAGATTTATTTCTGGACCTTTGCCAGACAGCTCATTCACTTCTACTTCTAATGTTCTTTGAAGGACTCAAGTTGCAGCAGACTGCCTCCCAGGAACTCTCACTCCATGCTCCAATAAGATTGCTTATTGGGATTCTTAGAAGCATTAAAATTTGAAAGCCATCGCCCTGCCCATGCCACCACCACCCCAATGATCTGCTATGTCTCATTCCTTGGCTTTCTCTCACAGCCACATCTGAGAGTTGGTGAAAACCTGGAGCTTTCTATGGGCTCAGAGTCATAGGAACAGGCATGAGGGCAGATTTTAGGGTGGGCACATTGTTAGAGCAGAGAAGATAGGCTGCCTCACCACTGAAAGACCAATCTAGACCCATTACAGGTTGTGCTGACCCCCAACATGTCCCCAAACATGCTCTGAACCTTCCCTCTTTCTTTTACACCTAGATTCGAGAGCAAAACCGACAAGATGTGAAGTCAGCAGGGCCTCAATCCCAACTCCTAGCAAGTGTCATCTCAGAGAAGAGCCGAAGCCCGGTACAGCAGAGGCTGCTCCCAGCTGGAGGGGAAGTCTGTTTGCCTTCTGGGGCTGAGCAGCAGGGCCCTTGAGTCCTCAGGCTCACTCTTCCTCTCATCTTGAGGGCTGAGGCTCTTGCTGCACAGTTGAGGGCCACATCACAGGGGGGCTGAGGTTCTGGGAGGACAATGTTGGATTGCCCCTATGGGCATCAGGCAGGAGCAGCAAGAAGCCCAGCTGCCCATAAAGATGCCGCTGGCTGGCCCTACATCTTCCACCATGAGACTCCATGCAGCCCTTTCTTAGTGCCTGGCTGAGGACTCGTGGGCTTCCAGGTGCCCCAGGTCTGAGTGTTTCTGATCTCTCTGTTGGATATGACATCATCTGCCCAGAGTTCTGGGGCACAGAGAGAGGCATGTGGACAGGACTACTGCTCCTTGGGGACAGTAAGGGTGCTTAGTGAACACAGAAACCTGGTTAGAGTTAGAAAGCAAAAAATATTGTTTCCATGCTTGAGGTATAACAGTGTCTTGTCTAGTATTTAGCAACAGGTGATGTTAAAATTCTGGTTTGTGTTGAATCATGGCTGCTTATGACTCAAAGCAATGGGTATGATGTCTTCCTTGGTAGTGAGAAGTGGGAAATACAGGATATGTACCTCTCTGCAGAGCAAACTGGGATAATGTGATATTTTCAGATAGGCAGCAGCAGGTGGGGACCCATTGGCAGGAAAAGGGTGAACATTGCATCCTCACACCTGCCTCCTGACCACCTCAACTCACCCACAATGGGGAGCTCTGATTATGCCAAGGGGTCAAGATTAGAAATGGCCCATATTTCCAGGAGGTGAAAGGTCAGCATGGTGAGCAGAATTGTCTAAAAGCAACTCTACACTTCATACAATGCGCTTTTGCTGGAGTCCTTGGAATCTCATTTGTGGACTTTGATTCAGTAGCTCCTAATAGGCCTGTGGCCACCTCCCCTTTAGGTGGGGCCCTGTGGGCTGTCACCAGACATTCTGGTCACCTTCTGGGGATCACCTTCCCCAGGCTTCACTTTGCTCTGTTCCTCCCTGTTTCTGAGCACTGCATTCTCAAAGGGTGTGATGAGCATACTGAGTTAGGAAGAAGGGCGATAGGGTCTAGACCTTAGCTCCTCCCTTGGGTGAGAGGGCCAGAGGATTTCTGGAGTTTACAAGTGCCCAGCTAGTCAGCTCTCTGCACTCAGGGCCCCCACAGAGGTGGCAAGATGGAGTGATTTTGCCAATGACACTGCAGGAGCCTGCAGAACAAGCAGGCTGAAGATCCAAGGTGCAGGGTTTGCCCTTGGTCATGTATGACTACACAATGGAGCTCATTGCTTGGACTGTGATGGAAGCTGCTGTGTCTGCTGTGTTTTAATGCTCTGTGTTGTGCTGTGCACTGCTGTTGTGGGGCAGGGAGGGGCAGTGGGGCATGATGCTTGCTCCAGTCAATGCTATGTCTGCTGAGCTTTGGCTGACTTTGGGCCACCCACTGTATTCGCACAGCCATGACTTGGAAGTGTCCATAGAAGGGATTGCAATAAAGGTGCATCGTCTTCCTGCTTGGGAGCATCCTTTGATCTCATTGTGAGGGACAAGGCAATCCAGAGGAGCCCCCCCCCGCCCCCCCGTATGCCCCAGGGCAGTTGTAAATCTGGGTCTGGGGACCAGATAGAAATGGGAGGAATGAACCAGCCCCAATCTGAGGCCTTGAGTTGGTTCCAAGGAGCTGCACGCCACGCTCTCCCTAGCAAGACCGCTGGCTGCCGTCCTCTGAAAGGAAGCTCAGGCCGGGACCCTGCCACAGTGTTCAGAGAGCGACATACACTCTGTGGTTAACTTTCAGTCTACAGAGAGCCAGCTGATGTCCAAGGGTGATGCGGATACCAAAGATGATACAGAGGAGACGGTGCCCAACCCCTTCAGCCAACTCACTGACCAGGAGCTGGAGGAATACAAGAAAGAGGTGGAGAGGAAGAAACTAGAACAGGAAGGTAAATAACCCTTTGGACCATTCATCCTGGAGCAGAGAGCTCAAACCCCATCAAGGACCATATTGCCTCATTACCAAGTAGACCTCTTGTTAGCAGAACATCATTAAGCACCGTGTCTCTGCACCTCAGAGTCACACTGCCTTCGTGACCTCACTGGACCTGCTCAGCTGGGTACAAAGGAGTCAGTACCTGTAAGCTGCTTAGAATAGGGCCTTTAATTGTGGCTTATATAGTTTAGTAAACACTAGACGAAAAACATTAGCTGTAATAAGACAGGAGTTAGAGTCAGAATTATCATTAGCTGATAAGGTCTAGCATGAACCTGCATTCAGAACTCTTAGCTAACACCTTTGTCTCTTTCCTTCCTAGTTTCAGCCTTTCAACAAGCCTGTCTCCGTGTTGACTCTAAAATGTTGGAGCTTGATTTCCCTGGGTTGTGCTTTTGTCCTTCCTGGCTCCATTTCCTTTCCTTTTCTTTTAAAAAATGTTCCTTTTTATTTTATTTGAGACACACACACACACATATATATACAGAGGCAGATAGAGCGAGTATGGGCGTGCCAGGGCCTCAAACCATTGCAAACAAACTCCAGACACATGCACTACCTTGTGCTTACATGGGCACTGAAAAATCAAACCTGAGTCCTTAGGCTTCACAGGTAAGCAATACCTTAACCACTAAGTCATGACTCCAGCCCTCCTTTTGTTGTTGTTTTCAAGGTAGGGTCTCACTCTAGCCAGGCTGACTGGGAACTTACTCTGTAGTCCCAGGCTGGCCTTGAACTCACAGTGATCCTCCTACCTCTGCCTCCTGAGTGCTGGGATTAAAGGCATGCGCCACCACACCTGGCTTCCATTTCCTTTCTTAGCTAGCCTGATAAAAGTCATCAGTGCTGCAAGTTCATTCTCAAGACCCCCTCCAGCTAAGAAGGCATCTTCTTCCTTCTCCCCTTTCACACACTGCTCAAAAGCACCTGGAGTCTGAGACACAATTGGTTAAGCTGTTGTTCTCCCAGAGCAGAGCCTTCCTGTACTGCCTCCCCTATCCGGGCTCAGAGTCCTAGCAGTCCCTTCCTGCCTTGTTTAGAGTTTGAATGTGCCAGCTGGAAAAATAGACTGGCATGGTGCTTTTACCCTAGGAGTCGTTTGCACAGAAAGCGGAGTCAGCCAACCAGCTAGTGACTTGGCTATACGCAACAAATCATGGATGTTTGTAAGGGGAGTCCAAGGTTGTTTGGATCTTCACTTCCTTCCTCTGATGCGCTTGTGCCACTGGTCCTCTTCAGACCGGAAGCAGAGCCAGGCTTTGGTCTGGCCACCTGCTGTTCTCCTGCCACCTTGCGTCCCCAGGTAGCACAGCCCGCTGGGTGATGTGCTTTCATGAAGATGTAGCTTTACTTCACTCTGACTGATCCATTTTCTTCCCTGAAGAAACAGCAGAGATAAAAACCAAGCTTAGGAGGAACAACTAACTTCAACCAGGAGAAATGTTGATCAAGTAGGAAAAAAATAACACTATTTTTCATTCTCATTTTCCCTTCCCCGTGCCTCTCTCTGATCTCTGTGCTAAAGTGGTTTTCTGTATTTTCAGGAGAAAAGGACATAAGCACAGAAGAGCCTGACTCAGCTGTAAAGCCCATACCTGCTTCTCCAGTGCAGAGCTCAACTGAGACGGAGATAAAGAGCCCCATGGTCTCCCCTTCCAAGTCTGCAGAGGGTGAGTGCAACAGCCAAAGAAAGATACCTGCGTGGGAGGCAGGGTTGTCTGCACGTGCAGGGACCTGCTGTTCAACAGTGGTGGCCCCTACCCCCACTGGGAACTCTTCCGTTCTAGGGAATATGAGCAAGTTTTAGTTTGTCCCACTCACAAGCTATGACAGTACACCTTACTACTTAAGTCCTGCCAAGCAATGATGAAAGCCAGTGATTGGTCAGCAGCCCCTTCACCTCCAATTACGACCTGCTGGATAATGGGCCTGTCCAGATGAATGGGTCTGTTCCTTAGGTTTTGATGTGGGTGAGGACCTCATCAAAATGAAGGTCTGGGGTGGGGCCCAAGACTGTGCCTCTCCAGGGGAAAGCTAATGGTGCCATTCTCAATTGTACATTAAACTGCCTGGGAGCTGTAGTAGGCGTGTTGTCTGGAGCCTACTGCAGTACTCCTGCATTAAACGGTCTGGGGTCTAGGATAGGAAGTGCAGCCTGACGTTGTGTGGTCTCTCCAGGGAAATCCAAAGCATGGACTAGGTTGGAAACAGCTTCATAAGAGAGAGTAGTTTAGACAGCTGGATTCTAGGCCCAACTGAACTGCTAGTTTTAGCAAATGAGGGAACCCTTGGCCTTAGCTTCCTTATATATGTAAAATCATACTTGAAAGAGTAAAGGCACAATTTAAATGTAAGATCTAATCCTTGTTATAATTAAGGCTATGCATGTAGTGGACATTGGTGCTGTTACAGTCCCTTCCCACTGGAATCAAACCCCAGGGCATGGACAGCACTCCCCAGGTCCCCCAGATACCCCACCAGAGAGGCTGCACTGCTATCCAGAGAGCTACTTAGGGATTCCCTGCCTGGGTGGAGCCACCTGCCTGTTGCTGCTGATAGAGTCTTTCCTCCTACTGCTGCCTTGCGCATAGGCCTGCACTGCAGAGGAAACCCATCTGCTTGAGGCTGGAGCCTCAAGTGGGTATCATCACTGTCTGTGTTCCTTGTGGTGCCATGTTGTCAGCCTGTCTCCATGGTGTCTTCCTTTCTCTTCCCATTTGTGCCTTCATCAAAGGAGTTTCCTCCGATTGTGAATACTTGTCTCTGTAGTAAGTATAGAGAGGCTGTTTACTAACTCACTCTTATACTTGCAATGGGGAGGGAGGAATGTTTTAAATCAAATGAATTTCTCCCAAGCTTTTCCTCTGCAACTCACAGCACTGCCTTTAAGACATCTTCCTGGATATAAACTTTATGACCAATTTCACCTGTACATATACATGTATATGTAGACCAGGTTTCCTATAAGAGATGTGGATACACACACACACATGCAGGCAGGCATGCACACACAGCAACAAAACCTCAGGCAGGATTAGGGTCCTGCTCTACTCTGCAGGACAGCACTTGTGGCCCACAGGAGCTCATCACCAGCCCTGCTATGCCACTGTAAGGAGCCCATGACCTCGTCTAAAGCTGTGGGCCAGAGCCTGGATCCTTTTGGGAACCAGCAGTCTTACAGATGTGCAGAGGGTCTGGCCTGCCTGTTAGTGTAACTGTACCAAGAGTAGGAAGGAAATGCGTGGCTGGAGAAGAGGCCTAAGGCAGGAGATGAACAAAGGCAGGGATCAGCTCCTGAAAGGGACAGAGGGCAGGAAGAGCATGTGAGGGATGGAACTGCTGTTTTCTTGCCACTTGGCATTATCCTCAAAGTAGCAGGAATCAATGCCCATGAAGGAGCATGCTGTGCTTGAGTTGTTAGGATACTGGACATTACAGTCTTCCTTTGAGACACCTCCTTTGCCACAGGCAGTGGGGAGCTGGGTTGCCTTGGTGCAGACCCTGTATGATGTGGATGTGGGCGACAGTTGTGTGGTGTGTGCAGGGTGGCCTGTGCTAATTCCCGGGGTACAGTAGCTATGCTCTCACATGCAGCAGACCTGTCAGATTAGGGGTGGTCATCTGTCACTATGCTCCACATCCTCTTGTGCTGAGTCATGGTAATGTCACTCCTGTCTGTGTCCCCAGCTCCTACCATCAGCCTCCCTAAGGAGACTGCTACAACCTCCTCTCTGTAGTAACCACTATATGATTGCCTTTTGTCTGACTAGCTCCTGACTGACCCCTATCCCTGATGATTTCACCTTCAGGGAACTCACAGGGCTCCTAGCTGAGCCTGCAGAGAAATGGGCCTATATTTCGCATCACATGTTCAGCTCCGCCACTGCAGAATGGGGGACTGACACAGCATTGTTATAAGGATAAAGTGAGTTTAGGAATATTGAAATATTTTGCAATATATTTGCATGAATCAGTTCTATTATACATCATGTTCTTTGAATTGTTAAGAACTAATCTAGTACTTGATGGCATCTCACTACCCAGGTAACTTGGATCTCACTGTATGACCCAGGCTGGTCTTGAACTCAGTGATCCTCCTACCTCAGCCTCCCAATTGCCAGGATCATAGGTGCACATGACCATGCCTGACTAGGACTTGCTAGGGCCTGGCCTGAAGCTGCCTCCTCTGAATACCACCTCAGTTCTGAGTTGTACACTCAGAGGAGCCAGGGAGATCCTACACTGCATGTGCATCTCAAAGTCTGTGGCTTATTTCCTCTTCCCTTTCACCCACTGTTTCAAAGCTTGCATGGAAACAGTGTGGTGGTGAAGGCCAAAAGGCAGCCAAATAGCCTTGTGTGTTCCCTGGAGGGTTTAGTGTCTGAGGGTACTAGTTCCACTGCCCTTGAACATGGAACTGGCAGTCCCTGGAGAATAGAAGCCTGGACCTGGGGGTCCCTGGAACAGGGCAGATACCTCGGGGTTAACCCTTCCATTATGGATATGTGGGATCTCCTGAGAACACTCATGATTTCCTAAGTTCTTTGTTACATAGGCTACCAAACAGGTACAAAGACATCTGATTCCATGTTGTTAGTTTTTTTTTTATTGGTGCAACTGAGTTTCTTAGAACAATGCCTCCACTGAGGTGAACATGACATACATCCCCCCCAGCAGTGTCTCTTCTCCTCCTGTGTGTGTGTGTCTCCTCATTCTGTGCCTAGAAATACCCTGAACTGAGTCCCTGCTAGGTCCCCAGCAAGTCTAGGCATCAACATCTGTTTAACTGTGTAGTCAAGAGCCCAAAGTTACCACCTGCATAAGGCATGGGTTCCCCTGGGCAGCCATGTGGAATGGGTGTGGGATGATGGCCCCATCTGTCTTCTGTCTCTGAGAGCTTTACTCCCAGCCTCTGACAGCCTGCCATCCCATTGCTCTATTTATTCAGCTGAGCTGCCTAGCAGTGGTTCTGTGGACCCTAGTAGACACTGCCACCTGCATGAAATCTAACCTCTGATCTTATTCTAGACGCCAAGAAGACAGAAACCAGCCAAGCCACTACAGAGCCTGAGACAGTCAAGGCAGAAGGGGTGGTGGTGAACGGGAGGGAGGAGGAGCAGAGTGCCGAGGAAGTCCTCAGCAGAGGCCTGAGCCAGATGACCACCAACGCTGACACAGATGTCGAAACTTCCAAGGACAAAACTGAGTCAGTCACCAGCGGCCCCATGTCACCAGAGGGCTCACCTTCTAAGTCCCCCTCAAAGAAGAAAAAGAAATTCCGAACCCCCTCCTTCCTGAAAAAAAGCAAAAAGAAGGAGAAAGTGGAGTCCTGATTCATGGCACCATGGGCTCCCATGTGCATCCTTGCCCTTCTCTCCTGCCCTTCTCCCAACTCTGCCCCTGGAGCCCAGGGCCAAGGAGGGATAGTAGGACCTGGGATCACACTCAGGGGAGTTTAGAGATACCCAAGCAAGCCCTCATTCTAGTTACCCCAGAGCAACCAGGTGGCTTATCCAAGGTCACACAGCTAGTTGGAAGCAGAGCCTGTACTAGAGTTGGGCCTCCTGACTCCCACAGTCTAGTGCTGTCTCCACTGTACAACACTGCCTAGTCCCACGCCACTTTTGTTAGGATGCTGCCTGCCAAGATGAGCCCTGGGCAGGAAAGCCAGACAGGGGCTGTGAGGCCTCAGATGCTCAGACTGAATCAGACAGGCCGAGGCTTCCCCTGGATAAGGTCCTACTCTTCCAGGAATCTTGTCGCCTCTACCCTAAGAAGCCTTGCTTCCCTTTTCTACTCCAGGAAGAGAGTATCTCCCCTATAGCGCAAAATTACCACAGATTGTCCCATCCCTTCCGGTAGAAGAAGTTTAATCGTTGTTCCTCAGGCTGATGGCTTAGCATATATGTCCTCAAACACTAACCCCGAGCTTTCTCCGTGGAACCTCTTAAGTGATGTATGGAAAAGTTAGCAGATGTAAGAGCAAACCAAGCTAAGTCCCATGGTTGAGGTGGTTTCATCAATCTAAGAGCCCAGCAGCCTACCTGTTTGTATTGTGAGTCTCAAGCACTTCGAAACTAAATCCAAGTGTAGCATAAGAAACTGGGGGAATGTGGATCTCCTGCTGGTGTTGAGTCGTAACAGAGGATCAAGTCAGCACAGGATATGCAGTGCTCCTCTCACTTTGCATGCTACACAGGGCCATGTGGCTGCCCTGCCTCACTCATCTGGCAGTCACAACCCAGGAGCACTTGCCCACAGACCACAGCTGGCATCTTACTCTTGGCACCTTGGCCTTGGCTCCTTTGAGCTCCCAGCTCTGTGTCACCGTGGGGAATAGCAGAGGAGGCTCGGGAATGAGTCCTTTGGGATTATTTCTCTTGGACCCGGTCTCAGAGAAATACCTGGGTGGTCCCAGCCCTGCCACTCTCTGTCCATCTTAAGGCCTAGTAATAGCCACAGCTATTTTAAGTGCTAATGCTGTTTTTTTTTTTCATATTCTTCCATGGGGCGTTAATTAATGAGCACTATTGGCTCCAAGACAATCCATTCTCTTTAAAGCACAGTGTCTTCAAAGAACATTTCTCCATTTTGTCCTGACCATTGTAAAAAATATTTTTAAAAGTCCTTAACTGGTCATAGTTTTCCATTGTTGGGCACCTTCTGTCTATCAACACTGTGCAAACATCAGCTATGTTACACCCTCTGCCCTCAGAACTCCTGTGGGTGCATAAAATTCCTCCCATTTGTGGTAAGAAAGCTGAACTCCCAAAGGAAAATGACTTGTTCAGCAAGAGTTGAAGTGTAGATTTGAACTCAAGTCAGTACGAGTCCTGAGCCCTTATTGATAGCTGTGGTGAATGGATAACTTTAATCCCCAAGAATCTGTCAGCCATTTCTGTAACTGGTCTCAACTGGTGTTAGCACTTGAGATGAAGGGTCAGGTCACGACCTGCATCTACCTGCAGCAGTGCACACTAGTGAATGTGAGCCACAGGAGATCTGCGCGGACCGCCAACACAGAAGCTTGAGCTTATGGTTGAGGCAGGAAGTAGCACTCACAGGTGAAGGAGGGACATGGGCATGTAACCAAGGAAAACGCAAATCTGAAAACCTAGTGCTGGTGGTGGTTGATGCCCAGGCCCCGCCCTTTCTGCTTCTGCTTACGGTGGACATCCAAATGGTTAAGCGCATGAATACCTCAGAAAAATCTGTCATATAGGACAAGCCTTTAAACTCTGATTTTTTGATGCCTTCTTTAAGAAAATAGATTTCACATTTGCTCATTCTTTCATAATATTTGTTAGGCATAAACGTCACATCAGGCATTATTCTGTCATTAAAAGAAAACAATCATTGTCACTAGAATAATAGGCAAATACCATTGAGACAAGGGAGCAGTGGGAACCACAGAAGTAGTATTCTGTGTGAGTGGTTGTTGCTCAGAGATGGTGTCAGTTGTCATCACGGGGTGCATTCTTCTTACAATGTGAGCTTCATGGAGGGGAATGCCAGAGCCTTGCTGCAGCAGTGTCCTTGGATTCTATGCCATAAGTCCACCCCACATTCACCAGCTTGTTCATTCCTGTGCAGTCAGAAACCATGCAGTCAGCATGGATTATGCACAGGCATGAGGGTGGGACATGGTTCCTACCCAGAGAGATTCATGAGCATAGGAAATGATCAACCAGCCTGACTGGTTGATCTACAATGTGGAGAGGTTTCTCGACCTGTTTCCCTGGGAAGGCAGGTAGCAGTAGGGGGAGGATAAATGGCTATGAGAGACAAACTTGTCTCCTGTGATGTCATACACTGGGGGCATCTGTAATGTGGGAGGCATATGGACAAGTTAGAGAACAGGCAAGGCACATAGGTGGCTCAAGGCAACAATGGTTGACCATTCTGGTGAATAAAGAAACCTTTCTGAAAGCAATGGCTGAGTTAGGTTTATAAGACAAATAGGGACTTTCTAGAAAAATTAAGAGTCAGCAGATTATCCCATGATGAGAAGAAAATTTTCACAAAGGCATGGGAATATGAAATTTCAGTGTGTTCTGTTAGACCATACAGTGTTGCCATAACATGACACATAAAGCAGGGGACAGTTCATGTCACAGGTAGGCAGGACTGGTTCCTAAGGAAACTTGTAGACAGTGTGAGGGATCTGGCAGCACTGTGGGCTTCTCATCAGGGTAGAATCAGCAACAAACATGCATTATAAAGAGTCCGTTGTAGAAGGTGGCTCAATAGACAGCGGGCTGAAAATGTGAGTGATGTGATGAGGCTCTTCTTAAATGAAACCTGTTTGATGGCATTATCTTCTATAGCAACAAGTAAGTTCCAGCCCAGAATTCCTTTTATGAAACTGTTCAGAGAAAGCATCTTAAGAGAGATTTTTGATGAGCCAGTGCTTGGTACTTGGTTCCCAATTTTGTCTTGATGTGGGATTGCTGAGGAAAGTGTGGACACACACACAGTTTCCAATTCTATTTTGTTTTGGTATGGAATCATTGAGAAAGGTGTGGACATGTCTCTCACACACACTCTTCCATTGTATATGAAGGATGCAGTGTGCTTAGCATCAGTGCCATAGAAGCAGACATGCCATAGAAACAAAGCCACTATCTATGCAGATGAGAGGAAAGATATGTTTTGGGCACTGCATAAAAGTTTGGTATCTGAAGAGGAGAAATGTTCGTGGGCTCAGAATTTGCAGATGCTGAGTCTGTTTCTAGTTGAGCCACTGTGCTTAGATGTGGTAAAGGGTACAAAGACTTGAACCTGTAACCTGTTTCCATGGAAAGGGCAGACAGAGTAAGGCAGAAAGGAAAAGGGGTACACTGTCACAAGAAACAAGCTTGGACCCTGTGATGTCATGTACCGGGAGAATCTGGGTTGTGGGTGAACCAAGAAGCCCTGTACCCCAACCTACACCTGGGCTCCTGGCCCACAATCAACCAGGGTTCGGCCCTTCCTCAGCCAGGTTATCCTCATGAAAATGAGCCTATCAACACTTGGTAGCAAGCATGGGTTAATTCCTCTGCGCACAACTCAGTCCTTTTCAGAGGCTGTGGGGGTTTAGATATGGAGCAGGAGTTTCTCACTGTCACACTCCAATATAAGGCACCCAGTCATGGACAGCAAGTCCAAAACACTTAACCTGTGGTATGGTGATGTGGCAAGATGTTTGGCAGTGTCATAACAAAGCCACTGGTCCTGTCAACGTGGGCATAGGGGCTAGGGATAAGACATAAAGGAGTCTGATTCTCGACACCCAGGTAAATACCAGGTGGGTGTGGTGCCCTCCTATATTCCCCACCTACGAGGCAGAGGTAGGGGACCCCTGAGGCAAGCTGGCTCACTAGCCAAATAGCAAGTGCTAGTGAGTCCCTGTCTCAGTACATAAGATAGAGAGAGATTGAGGATGACACCCAGTGTCAGGCTAGTTTCCATGACATGTGCGGCGTGCATGCACACACACACATGAGTATGCAAAGATGCAATTTAAAAAAATGAGCCAAAAGGCAAAATGCTCTAAATCCACTTGGTTTCTGTGAGTCTGGAAGAACTATTCATTCAATAGCATGACACATCTTTAAAAGTCTAAAAGGTTACAAGGTTGGACTTTTCCATAGAGACACACATAGAGACACAGCCCACCGTAGATCCATATGCCAGGCTTTTTCTAAGTATGACTTTGATGTCCTAGTTCTAGGCCAGCTAATGAGTTTTTGGCTGTTGAACAGATCAGAGAGCACCTACCCTTGCTCATTGTGGACATGTCTGCAGCTGCTTGGGGTGTTTAACATAGTTGTAGTACTCTGTGGGCACACAACACACAGGCTTCTTTCTCTCTTCACAGAGTCCAATCAAACTCTCCAAAACCATGAACTTCAGAATCTGAGGACAGCCGAGGGAGAGGGGCCTAGGGGCATAGCTTAGTTGGTAGAATGAATGATTGCCTGGTTCAGTCCCCAGCACTTTATAAACCAGGTGTGGTGGCACATGCCTGTAAACCCATCGCTGGGGAGGCAGAGACAGGAGCATCAGGAGTTCAAGGTTATCACTGACTACACAGTGAGTTTGAGACCAGCCTGGGCTTCATGAGACCCTGTCTCAAAAAAAAAAAAAAAAAAAAAACACGAAGGAGAGGATAAATCTATGCTATCACTCCCCACAAAGGACAGGAAACACCCAGCTCAAATCCTGAGAGTACACCATGCCTGCTCTGCATCTGTTCTGAGAGGGAGGATGTAATTCAAGAAAAATGAGGATTGAGGTGGCTGGAGTGCTTCAAATAAGCCCCCGAGCTGTCTGCACATACTTCCTCTTGTCCCAGTGTGAGGAAGCCCTCTAGATAGTGTAATCACTTCCAAGGTCCTAACCAGCCTCTCTACTTGGGTGAGGTATATTTTCTGTCAGAAATGAGAGGCTACATATGGAGCTCTACGAACAAAGCACACCCCATTTCCTCTTGCCTCTCCTGGGAGAAGCTGCTTCACCCAGCAGTCTGTAGATATCTTACTCCTAGTTCTTTTTCTAGGAGCAATCAGGGTTTGCTCCAATTGGGATGCTCCCTACAAAAATATAGTGGCATTAAATTTTGCCAGATAGATGCTTAGGACCACTGGCAATATCTTCCCAAAAGTTGGGTCATCACTTGGAATTTAGGGCCTGAGGTGGGGGAGCTAGACCATGCGAAATGGAAGGGATTCAGCTGCAGCTGCTCCAGACAGCAAGGACAGTCTTCCGCTGTGCTTGGATCCTTGGCCCCTTCTCCTTCCCAAGCAGCAAGATGAGGCTGGTCTCTGAGGGTACATCCCTTATCTCTTGGGTAAAGGTAATGCCAGAGTTTGAGGGTGGTCTAAACTCCCCTCCCTTCCATGGAACCATCTTGTGTAACTTTTTAAAGCCCAACAATCAAATCTTCCCTTTTAATATGTCTCAAAAGGAAGATGACTTTTGGGCCCAGGACAGAGGGCCACACTTGAGAAATATCTCAGACTTTTATACAATGGGAATATATTTTGGGAAACTCCATCCCCTCATTTCCACCCTACTTCATGCCATGTTGGTCTTGCTATGTGGGTGGTTGATGCCCCAGAATTGCCCTACCTTTTAATTCCTGAGATCAGCTACAAGTGATGAGTCCCAGGGTCTACCCTCTCCTGGGAAGAGGCCAGGTGGGGTGTGCCAGCCAGCCATGTGGAGTCTGGGAGGGCCACCAGGGTGGAAGAGGCCAGGCTGGCCAAGGAATGCAATGTCCTCTAAAAGCTTTGGGTGGTTTTGGTGAAATGTCTGATAATCGTCATGCAAGAGTGCTACTTACTGTCTTCCCTTGTATATACATTGTCTGTGTTTGGCTTTTTCTAGTATTGTGAGGTTTCAAATAGGGGTTCCATGTGAATATTTTTTCTGCTATGACATGCTTGTATCCGGGATTGTGCTTCATCTTTATGAACAGTTTTGCCTTTCTCTAAACACTTTTTGAGCCACTGATGTACAGACAGATCAGATGGTTAGTCTCTTGGGCTTTTATTTTGCAAGATTTTATATGTATATGTATATATATATATATATATATATATATGAAATCTTTATTTATTTATGGGTTGGTTTTGTATGGTTTTCTGTTTGAATCTCTGAGCACCAAAGCTACCCTTTGGTTTTCTCAAGAACTTTCCAAAGCTACTTCCTGGATCCTTCTGCTGCTTTGGTGTCTGTGTTTGGGGTGGTCTCTCTGCCCATGGGTTTCTGTATGTGTGCTGTGGTTTCACCTGCAGATATTACCCAAGTAAACCGGATGTGCTTGGCTTTTTCTGGTGTGTGTGAGCCATCTGTCTGCTACTCGAATTTCATGGAAATTTGGGCCACAGAGGACATGAAAAGCTAAAGATATGTATCACATCAGACGTGGGAAGAAAGGTGACCAAACACTTATGTCCTCTGAGAAGGGAAGGGCCTGGGCTCTGCAGAGGGGAACTGGGGTGGGATGACACGGGAGGTGCAGAAACAAGTGTGTGAACAGTCAGCTCTGCTGTGGCAAGTGCCAAGGCTGGAATGGAAGAGGATGATGGGTGATCTTCAGAGGACTCGGGAGAGGTAAGAACTGACACCACAGGGGGAGGGGAGGTGGTACTGCTAGGAGGGGGAAGTGGAAGAGAGGAGGAAAGGGCCCATTTTTGCCCTTCCCAGCTCTTTACTCAAAAAGCCCAGAGAGGATGCCCATCTGCATCCAGCATCTACACACATGGACCAGGTTCTAGCTAAATATCTTACACACAGCATCTCATTTTCCTCCATGAGCCCTGAGGTGGTTCTATGAATACTCTCTTTACAGAGAAGGACCTGGGCTCTGAAGCAAGGAGACTTGCTGGGCCACAAGTTCATACACTGAGAAGCCCAGCTTCAAATGGAGGACTGCTAGGAAGACAAGTTCTTATTCTTTCTACCCTTTTCATGGCCCCAGGACCTCAACCGTACTCCATGAAAGCCACTTCGTGGTGGGGGTGGACAGGGAAACAGCTCAGTGGTTAAGAGTGCTTGATGCACAAGCACGACAACCTGAATTCAGTCCCCAGCATCCATGTAAAAAGCTGGGCATGGCCATGCATACCTGTAACTCCAGCTCTGAGAAGGCAGAAACGGGAAGATGGCTGGGACTTGCAGGTCAGCCAGTCTGACCAAAACCAGCAAACTCCAGGTGCAGTAGGAGACCTTGTCTCAAGGAAACAGGCAGAAGAAAAATAAAGGAGGACACCGAAATCCTCCTCTGTCCTCCGCACATGTGTGTGTCCATAAGCATCACCTTTACACATCACAATACTATTTCCCATGCATACAAAAATAAAAGCCACCTCTATCCTCACCCTAGGCCCACTGCTCCAGGCAGGTCTGCTCCCCATTGAAGCAGCCTCTCATCCAGGTACCCTAAAGCCCCTCCTAGGTCTCCTGTGGGTCTGGCAGAAAGGACCTAGGTCGTCTCCTGCCCCCAAATTGCTTTATGTTCCTCGGTTGAGATCACCCAAGAATCCTCCTGTAAGGCGCTGGTGGTGTCTGTTCCCACAGCAGTATCCACTGATCAGATTAGGGTCCACAGTCAATGTGCCTGCTGAACTCCACTTTGTATAGCTCATTGCAGATCAAGATGATAGGAACTCACCTGTGGGATTATGCCCCTCCTGTTTCCCCCACAGTGACCAGAGTGATGCGGAAATGGGAGCAGAGAGCCCTATATTTGTCAGAAATGTGAAGGGAGATTGTACTGTGGGCGAAGGAGATGGGACCTACTGCCAGCTAACCAAAATTGCATGTGAAGAAAATGTGGGCCTTGGCAAAGAAGAGGCAAGAACCTGTATGGTAGCTGTTTTGATGAGCTAGCAGTAAAGAGAATGGGGAGAGGAGAGTGTGGGCCACTCTGGGAATATGGCAGAGCCATGCCTGGACCTGGGAATGATAAGCAAGGTGTATGTAACAAGAAATGTAGGGGAGGAAGGGGAGGTTCAGTGCTAGAATCCTGGCAGGGTCATAGAGGGTGAAGTGGTCCCCATTGATTTTAGCCACCTGAATATGAAGAAGAAAACATTCAGCCAAGTTATCTCAGGTTCCACCACTGCCACACAGCTGCATCAACTGTGAGTTTGGCAAAGTGTAACGCAGAGAGAGAATCCATTTTCTCCTGTGGGCTCTGCACAGAGGCCATGCTCTGATCTGGATTGAAAGCTCACTATGTTAAAGATGAGAATGGAGGAGAATGTGATGATGTCACAGTTGAAAAGAAGTGTGCTCACAGTGTTCTCAGTGAAACCACTACTGTACAAGGCAGGAAAGGGGGATCTAATATTCCATTCATCAGAAGAGCAACCAGTTGGGCAAAGGAGCACTTTAAGTAAAAACACAAAACAAAACAAAAAAACACTTTATTGATTAAAAATTCTCTGCCACATGTTAAAGTAAAACACAGGCAATTAATCATGAATGAAGAAAAAATATAATGGCAATTAGGGTGGTGTCTCAGTGTCCCATTTCCACCACTTAAAAACACCTAATCAACTGGATTCAATTGATTGGAAAATGAATATTAAACATTAATCTTAAGGATGAGAAGGATTGGAAAAACAAGATGATGAACAGTTCAGCTAATGTACAGCTAAGTCTAGCTTTAATTAATCTAAATGCAGTCACTTAAAAAGTAGCTATTGGAATATGAATATTATAAATAATTTTAAGAGAGGTAAACATGCTAAATTTCTCATTGAGAAAAGGCATTTAACAAATTATTTCATCTTTGAAGTTGTCAGAATGTTGGTAAAATTAAATATAATATAGTCAGTTCATCTCAACATACAAATTTGTATGTAGGGGGAGACACAAACAGTCATGAGTTATTAGCATGCAGATAATTGATAAAAATTTAAACATGATCTTTTCTTGAAGGCTATGTAGCTTGCAATGCATTAAAGAAAAACATAACTATGAAAAACGGACCAAGTGGCTGAGGATATAGTTCAATGATAGAACACTTTGCTAGTATGCTCAGAGTTCTAGTTCCAATCCTTAGCACCATGAAAAAAAGGAGGGAAAAAGAGAAGAAAGAGGAGGGAGGGAAGAGGAAAGAAGGTAGATTGTCCTCTGTTATCCTATCTCAGCTATCAAGAGATAGATGATAAATAGTAATTTACCTGGGTAGCAAAGCAAATGTTAAGATTGTAAGAATTCAGGAATATCTGGCACCCAACAAGGAAAGGAAAAGTCATACTGTCTGGTATCTAATATAATGATGGGATATGCAAAGAGGTGGGAGGACCTGACCTAAGGAGGGGAAAAAGCAATGAAAACTAATCCCAATTCACCCAGATGTTAGCCTTGTCAGACAAGTCATAACTGCATTCCATGTGTTCAAAATTAAGATATATAGATGAATTAGTTTCCTTTTCTTTGCTGGGACAAAAACCAGTTTAAAGAAGGAAGGGTTTATTTGAGTTTACAGTTCCAGATTACAGTTTCTATGGTGGGGAAGGCATGACAGCAGGATCTTGAGGCAGAGCTGGCCCATAGTGAGGAAACAGTGATACATGTGAGGCTCAGCCACCTCTCTCCTTTTTATGCAATCCAGAACCTCGAAATGGTCCTGCCCACAGTTAAGGTGGATCGTCCCACGTCAAACAATCTAATCAAGATAATCCCGTGCCCAGAGGCTAACCTCATCTAAATAACCCTTCATAGTAATTCTAAGTCCTTTCAAGTTAACAGTATAAATCATCACAACAAGGCTGTCAAAAAGACAAAACAGGACTGGAGAGATGCCTCAGTGATTAAAGGCACTTGCTTGCAAAGCCTGACAGCTTGGGTTCAATTCCCCATTAAGCCAGATGCACGAAGTGGTGTATGCATTTGGAGCTTGTTTGCACAGCAGGAAGCCCTGGCACACCCATACTCATGCTTTTGTTCTCTCTTGCTCTCTCTCTCATGAATAAATAAAAAATATGCAGACAAAACTTCTGAAGTGAAGCTGGGCGTGGTGGCGCACTCCTTTAATTCCAGCACTTGGGAGGCAGAGGTAGGAGGATCACCGTGAGTTCAAGGCCACCCTGAGACTACATAGTTAATTCCAGGTCAGCCTGGACTAGAGTGAAACCCTACCTCGAAAAACAAAAACCAAAAACAAACAAACAAAAAACTTCTGAAGTGAGGTGAAGCACCCTAAATGGGGTGATTAGCTGAAGAAAAGACTGGTGATGAATAGCAGTAGAAACAATGAAACGCAGACAGGGATCCTTACAAAGGAACAGAAAATCAACGAAGTGTTGGACAATTTCAGCCACCTAAATATGTGTGCATTTGAAGCTCCTAAAGTAAAGAGAGAAAGTGGAAGATGCATTTGAAGAAGCAACGGTCAGCATTTCTCCAAGTTTGTAAACATCACAAATACAGAGATCTAAGATGCTCAATGAACTACATGTGTGAGAATCATGGAGAGACTGTCATGACAGCCCGCCATTAACAAACCGCTGAAACCAGTGGTGAGGAGATCTTAACAGCAGCAACAAGGGACTCGAGAGCTGGTTCAGTGGTTAAAGGGACTTGCTTGCTTGCAAAGCCTGCCAGCCTGGGTTCAATTCCCTAGTACTCATATAAATCCAGATGCAAAGTGGCACAAATAGCTGTAATCCCAATATACTTACAACAACGGGAGGCAGAGCCAGGAGAACCTGAAGCCAGTCTGCCATTCGCTTGCAGTCTGGCAGTTATTTGCAGTGGCAAGAGACCTTGTCCCAAAGAAAGTGAAGCACAGACACTTCAAAGTTGTCCTCTTAGCTTCACATGTGTGTCATGGCATGCGTACACACATAAATAAGTTTCATAAATAAAAGTTTTTTTTAAGCAGCAACAAGATGAAGATAATATGCACAGGGGCAAAGATGAGGATGAGGGCCAATCCTTCATCATAAACAAAGCAAGTTAGAAGAGAGAGGGGTATAACATAACATTTTTAAAGGACTAAAGTAAAACCACTACCAAATTAGAATTCTCTTCTCAGTGATAGCTGTTTTAAAAAATGAAGATGATTGCCGGGGTGGTGGCACACGCCTTTCATCCCAGCACTCGGGAGGCAGAGGTGGGAGGATCACCGTGAGTTTGAAGCCACACCCTGAGAATACAGAGTGAATTCCAGGTCAGCCTGGGCTAGAGTGAGACCCTACCTCAAAAAACAAAAAACAAAAAACAAAACAACAACAACAAAAAAAAAGAAGATGAGCCAAGTATGGTGGCACACGCCTTTAATCCCAGCACTCAGGAAGCAGGGACAGGAGGATTGCCGTGAGTTCGAGGCTACCCTGAGACTACATAGTAAATTCCAGGTCAGCCTGGGGTAGAGTGAGACCCTACCTTGAGAAAAAAAAGTGAAGATGAAGGCTGGGGAGATCACTCAGTGGTTAAAGGCGCTTGCTTGCAAAGCCTGACGGCCTGGGTTTCATTCCCCAGTACTCACATAAAGCCAGGTGCCCGCAGTGATGCATGCATCTGGAGCATGACTGCAGTAGCAGGAGGCCCTGGTGTGCTCATTCTCATTCTCATTTCCTCTCTCTTCTCTTTCACTTCTCTCCAAAAATAAAAAACAAAGGTGAAATTTGGATTACAATGACAATATATTGTCTATATTTATGGAAGTTGTCAGTAAAAAGTTTAAATAAAATAAATTTAAAAAGAAAAATATGGGGCTGGAGAAATGGTTCAACAGTTAAGGCACTTGCCTGCAAAGGCTAAGGACCTGGGTCCAATTCTCCAGTACCACGTAAAGCCAGATGCACAAGGTGGCACATGTGTCTGGAGTTTGTTTGAAGTGGCTAGAGGCCCTGATCTACCCATTCTCTCTATGTGCCCCCTGCTTCATAAATAAACAATAAATAAATAAAGGTGAATGTGAAATAAATGGTTATATGAAGAAAAACACATCAAAATTATGAGAAAACTTACCATGCCTGACACCACAACCAAGCACAATATATATCACACTATTTATAGATTTGATGACTGTAACCATAAAAAATATTTTTATTTAGTGGGTATAGAGTTTATAAGAAAAAAGCATATTCTTTTAAAATTGCGTGAGATAGTTACAGCAAAAGACCAGTCACCAAGATTGTCCACCAGTGGTGCTTGCCCTGCCATCTCCCATGTGCTAGTCTGGTGATCTTCCACTGCCACTACCAAATACGTCCACCAGGTAGCAGCAGTTCTTCCAGATCCACTCTGCAGAGTCCCAAAGGGATCTCTTTCCAAGTGTCTGCAGTGCAGCCACTTACCTTGTCCTTTTGTGTGTGTGTGTGTGGGGGGGGAGGTCACACAAAAGAGTTGTGAGCTGTGCGCTTCCTTATTCATCTAGGACCTTTGGGAGAAGCCACCACCGAAGAGTCTCAGCTGATCGCAAGCTTTAGGTTTTTTCATCTGTAAAACAGAGAAATAATCAATAGAGAGAGAACTTACAATAGGGGGACTAATTTTTTAATTATACATTTAGATTAGCATACAAAATAATGGATTTCATTGTGGCACTTTCACCTAACTTTTATTACTTAAAATTATTTTAGAGTTATTCCTTGAGGGATATCATAAAATTTTCACTGTTTTAGAATTCTACAAGTTAGCTCCTTAAATTTTTAAATCAATTTTGAAGTTAGTACACAAAACATATGGGCTTCATTATGGCATTTTGATACATGCTCTACAAGCACATGAATGGATCAGCACACAAGCAACCACACATCCATACTGGGGCTCATAGCCACACATATCATGGTATCACTCCAACACAAAGCAGATGACAGCTTCATCCATTCAGAATACCCTTTTGCAGAGTAAGCTGGAGGTGACCCTCCTCTCTGAGATGACCAGTCCAATCTCAGCATCAACAAAGGCCATCTCTGATCAACTGCTCTGAGCTTTGGGGGTACAGTGCTAGAATATAGCTGGAGGCTTGCATACTATGTATTTAAACATTGAAAGTCAAGCATTTTATGTTAAATCTGTTCTGTCCTCCAGCCTTTAATAGTCCACATTCATAATGAGCTGGAAAGCCAGGTTCAACAGGGCAAGATGGCAGTGTGGGGAGAGCTAGCTGATCTCCAGTTGCAGAGCCCCATTCTCCTCCTCCCAGTGCCGGTTCCACCTCATGCCATAGTGGTCTTATGTGCACATGTAGAATGCCAGACCCCACACAGGATCCTTCCATACCCCCAGGCATACAGCAGCCCTCTACCACTGTGTGACTCCTTCGGAGAAGCCTGCACAGGCACTGCAAGGGAGCATGGGTGCTTGGACAGTCAGAGTGTGTGTGCTAGGTGAGCATGGCACCGTGGCTTTCATGACTCAGCCCCATGGAAAGCTGTTCAGAGAAGAGCAGTTGAGCCCAATGAAGTGCAGGACTCATGTCAGAGCCACCCTTGGCAGAGTATAAGGTCAACTGTCCAAGGTACTAAGAGAGGCCAGGTCACCCTCTGAGGGTCCCTGAGAGAGCAATGAGGGGTCCTTCCCATTCATAGGCTTGTGTGGGAGATGCTTGGTGATGATAAGGGAAAGGACAGATTTCATGTAGGATCTGTGAGGTGAGTGGAGGAGAAACAAAGCCCCTTTGCTTTAACTCGACCTCACACAGTTTCTGCAGTGACACTAACCGCAGTGGACCCAGAGCCCTCATGAGCATTAACATCCAGACAGTGAGCCAGCTCAATTCTGGCTATGGGTGAATGATCAGTGCCAACATGGAACAGTCCTGGCCCTGTGGCTATGGCACTACCATTCTGGCTTTCCTCTTTTGGGGGGTCAAAAGTGATTATTGGATCACCCAGGGGTGTCCCAGCTCTGGGAAACTTATTTTTCATTTTTCACTTTAGAGTGACTACCTCTGGTGACATGTAGGAAAGCTTTCCTCAGGTCGCTTGGCCATCTTCCAGTCACTGCAGCCACTTTAAAGACAATGCCATAGATCTCTAATCCCAGTTTTCATCCCTGCCATAGCAGGCAATGACATCTGGGTCTGTAGCCTTATTGTATGCTCTATAAATATCACCTGTGAGCCACCACCTAGCTTGGTGGTTATGTTTATTAACTTTTTATTCTGTCTCTTTTTCTAAATCAGGGTCTAACTATGTAACTATGTAGCCCAGGCTTGCCTGGGACAGTTATATATGCCAGGCTGTCCTCGAGCTTGTAGCAATCCTCTGTTTTAGCCTCCAGAGTCCTGGGGTTACAGGTATACATCACTACACCTAGCCTTTTATTCTCTTCCCATGCATGCTCAGGCTCCATAGGGCCATATTGGAAAGACAGCCAGCACTTCACACTCAGTGTCATTCCCAGATGTGTCTAGAACTGGCCTAGTACCCAAGTTGCTGTGAGCTGGCCCAAGGTCTCTGCCACCATAGGCTCCATGGTCACCATTGTCTCTTTTGCTACCTGAGGGTGATATCCTAACATCCATATGCTATTTGTTCTCTGAGATCCCAACTGTCTTCAAGGCAGAATGGATCTAGCACCATTTTTCCCTAGGAAAACACAAGCTCCTTAGAGGGGCAGCTGGTCCTCTTCCCTGGAAACCTGGAGCCTAGCATAGCACCTGGGCCTGTGTGTGGAACTGCCTCAGAGCACTAGGTTGGAGAGCAAGAAGACAACACTAAGATCCTGTCCTATCACCTCCCCCCTCCCCTGACCTCAGAACATCTCCTATCATCTCCCCCCATCCCCTGACCTGAGATCCTGTCCTATCATCTCCCCCATCCCCTGACCTGAGATCCTGTCCTATCATCTCCCACCCTCCCCTGACCTGAGATCCTGTCCTATCATCTCCCACCTCCCCTGACCTGAGATCCTGTCCTATCATCTCCCACCCTCCCCTGATCTGAGATCCTGTCCTATCATCTCCCTCCCTCCCCTGACCTGAGATCCTGTCCTATCATCTCCCATGCTCCCCTGACCTGAGATCCTGTCCTATCATCTCCCACCCTCCCCTGACCTGAGATCCTGTCCTATCATCTCCCACCCTCCCCTGACCTGAGATCCTGTCCTATCATCTCCCTCCCTCCCCTGACCTGAGATCCTGTGCTATCATCTCCCTCCCTCCCCTGACCTGAGATCCTGTCCTATCATCTCCCTCCCTCCCCTGATCTGAGATCCTGTCCTATCATCCCCCCCTCCCCTGAGCTGAGATCCTGTCCTATCATCTCCCCCCTATCCCTGACCTGAGATCCTGTCCTATCATCTCCCCCCCTCCCCTGACTGAGATCCTGTCCTATCATCTCCCACCCTCCCCTGACTCTGAGATCCTGTCCTATCATCTCCCTCCTCCCCTGATCTGAGATCCTGTCCTATCATCTCCCCCATGTCCCTGACCTGAGATTCCTGTCCCTATCATCTCCCACCCTCCCCTGACTGAGATCCTGTCCTATCATCTCCCTCCCTCCCTGACCTGAGATCCTGTCCTATCATCTCCCTCCTCCCCTGACCTGAGATCCTGTCCTATCATCTCCCACCTCCCCTACTGAGATCCTGTCCTATCATCTCCCACCCTCCCCTGACCGAGATCCTGTCCTACCATCTCCCACCCTCCCCTGACCTGAGATCCTGTCCTATCATCTCCTCCCTCCCCTGACCTGAGATCCTGTACATCTCCCATCTCCCCAGACCTGAGATCCTGTCCTATCATCTCCCTGCCCTCCCCTGACTGAGATCCTGTCCTATCATCTCCCTCCCCCCCCTGACCTCTGAGATCCTGTCCTATCCTCCTCTGATCTGAGATCCTGTCCTATCATCTCTCATCCTCCCACTGACCTGAGATCCTGTCCTATCATCTCCACCCTCCCCTGATCTGAGATCCTGTCGATCATCTCCCATCCTCCCCTGATCTGAGATCCTGTCCTATCAGCTCCACCCGACTCTGATCTGAGATATTCTCCTATCATCTCCCATGCTCCCCTGATCTGAGATCTGTCCGATCATATCCCATGCTCCTCCCCCTGATCTGAGATCCTGGTCCTAGTCATCTCCCTCCTCCACTGATCATGAGATCCTGTCATATCATCTCCACCCTCCCCTGACCTGAGATCCTGTCCTATAGCTCCCATGCTCCCCTGATCTGGAGATCCTGTCCGATTCATCTCCATCCCTCCCCTGGATCTGAGGATCCTGTCCTATCATCTCCCACCCTCCCTGACCTGAGATCCTGTCCTATCATCTCCCACCCTCCCCTGACCTGAGATCCTGTCCCTATCATCTCCCACGCTTCGCCCTGACCCTTAGATTCATCTCCTATCATCTCCATGCCTCCCCTGATCCTGAGATCCTGTCCTATCATCTCCCACCCTCCCCTGATCCTGAGATCCTGTCTATCAATCCCTTGCTCCCCCTGACCTGAGATCCTGTCCTATCATCTCCCTCCCCTCCCTGACCTGAGATCCTGTCCTATCATCTCCCACCCTCCCCTGACCTGAGATCCTGTCCTATCATCTCCCACCCTCCCCTGACCTGAGATCCTGTCCTATCATCTCCCACCCTCCCCTGACCTGAGATCCTGTCCTATCATCTCCCACCTCCCCTGACCTGAGATCCTGTCCTATCATCTCCCACCCTCCCCTGACCTGAGATCCTGTCCTATCATCTCCCATGCTCCCCTGACCTGAGATCCTGTCCTATCATCTCCCACCCTCCCCTGACCTGAGATCCTGTCCTATCATCTCCCCCCATCCCCTGACCTGAGATCCTGTCCTATCATCTCCCATGCTCCCCTGACCTGAGATCCTGTCCTATCATCTCCCACGCTCCCCTGATCTGAGATCCTGTCCTATCATCTCCCACCCTCCCCTGATCTGAGATCCTGTCCTATCATCTCCCTCCCTCCCCTGACCTGAGATCCTGTCCTATCATCTCCCTCCCTCCCTGATCTGAGATCCTGTCCTATCATCTCCCACCCTCCCCTGACCTGAGATCCTGTCCTATCATCTCCCATCCCTCCCTGATCTGAGATCCTGTCCTATCATCTCCCATGCTCCCCTGATCTGAGATCCTGTCCTATCATCTCCCATGCTCCCCTGATCTGAGATCCTGTCCTATCATCTCCCACCCTCCCCTGACCTGAGATCCTGTCCTATCTTCTCCCTCCCTCCCCTGACCTGAGATCCTGTCCTATCATCTCCCTCCCTCCTCCTGACCTGAGATCCTGTCCTATCATCTCCCACCCTCCCTGATCTGAGATCCTGTCCTATCATCTCCCATGCTCCCCTGATCTGAGATCCTGTCCTATCATCTCCCACCCTCCCCTGACCTGAGATCCTGTCCTATCTTCTCCCTCCCTCCCCAGACCTGAGATCCTGTCCTATCATCTCCCCTCCCTCCCCTGACCTGAGATCCTGTCCTATATCTCCACCCTCCCCTGACTGCGATCTGTCCTCTCATCTCCCCAGCTCCTGACCTGAGATCCTGTCCTATCATCTCCCTGCTCCCCTGATCTGAGATCCTGTCCTATCATCTCCACCCTCCCCTGACCTGAGATCCTGTCCTATCATCCATCCCACCCTCCCCTGAACTGAGATCCTGTCCTATCATCTCCCCACCCCTCCCCTGACTGAGATCCTGTCCTATCATCTCCCACCCTCCCCTGACTGAGATCCTGTCCTATCATCTCCCCACCCTCCCTGACCTGAGATCCCCTGTCCTATCATCTCCCACCCCTCCCCTGACCTGAGATCCTGTCATATAATCTCCCACCCTCCCCTGAACCTGAGATCCTGTCCTATCATCTCCCCACCCCTCCCCTGACCTGGATCCTGTCCTATCATCTCCCACCTCCCCTGACCTGAGATCCTGTCCTATCATCTCCCACCCCTCCCCCCCCTGAACTGAGATCTGTCCTATCATCTCCCACCCCTTCCCCCTGATCTGAGATCCTGTCCTATCATCTCCATCCCTCCCCTGACCTGAGATCCTGTCTTATCATCTCCCACCCTCCCCTGATCTGAGATCCTGTCCTATCATTTCCCTCCCTCCCCTGAACTGAGATCCTGTCCTATCATCTCCCATGCTCCCCTGACCTGAGATCCTGTCCTATCATCTCCCACCCTCCCCTGAACTGAGATCCTGTCCTATCATCTCCCACCCTTCCCTGATCTGAGATCCTGTCCTATCATCTCCCACGCTCCCCTGATCTGAGATCCTGTCGTATCATCTCCCACCCTCCCCTGACCTCAGATCATCTCCTATCACCTCCCCCTCCCCTGACCTGAGATCCTGTCCTATCATCTCCCACGCTCCCCTGACCTGAGATCCTGTGCTATCATCTCCCCCCATCCCCTGACCTGAGATCCTGTCCTATCTTTTCCCTCCCTTCCCTGACCTGAGATTCTCTCCTATCATCTCCCTCCCTTCCCTGACCTGAGATCCTCTCCTATCATCTCCCTCCCTTCCCTGACCTGAGATCCTCTCCTATCATCTCCCTCCCTTCCCTGACATGAGATCCTCTCCTATCATCTCCACCCTTCCCTGACCTACAGGTGTGGAGCTGAGGGAGGAGCACATCCAAGGTCATAATGCTTCTCAGTGATTCCCCACTCTTAAGCACCATCTCCTGAAAATACCAAGAGCTAAAGACTGGCAAACTCCACACATCCACAAGTTCTCACCTGTCTGCTCCCAGGTTACAGCCTGCAGGCATTTTGGCTCACAGGTCTGCAGGGTGCCAGTTGTCTCTGGTACTTTACACCATGAAAGGGCAAGGAAAGGGCTGACTGGGACTCTGGAGACAGTCTTCTTGGAGTCAAGTCACAGGACTGCCATTTATTAGCTTCCTGCTTATCTTATGTAACATCCTTCATGTAAAACAGAGCTTTACTCACAAGTTGGTCTGTTTCCACATCCTACAATAGAGTGGGATAGAGTGGGACAGGGAATGTGTTTCCTGTTAGCTTTTTTTTTTTTTTTTTTTTTTTGTAAATGAGAGAGAGAATGAGAATTGGTGCACCAGGGCCTCCAGCCACTGCAATCAAATTCATGTGCCACCTTGCACATATGTGCAATCTTGCACTCTTGCATCACCTTGTGCGTTTCTCTTATGTGAGTCCTAGAGAATTGAACCTGGATCCTTAGGCTTTACAGGCAAGCACCATAACTGCTAAGCCATCTCTCCAGCCCTGTGGTAGCTCTTTTTATGATTACTGTAACAAAATTAACCCTTAACTTCAGCAGCAGAAGTTAAAAGAGAAAAGGATTGTGAAAGCCCTGATGAGAACTTGAAGCTTTCTTTTCAAGCTTGGACTGGACTCAGAACATTAACCTTAAAACAGTGAAACAGACAGCCAAGAGTCATGGTGCATGCCTTTAGCCCCAGCACTCAAGAGGCAGAGGTAGGAGGATCACCGTGAGTCCGAGGCCACCCTGAGACTACATAGTGAATTCCAGGTCAGCCTGGGCCAGAGTGAGACCCTACTTCAAAAAACAAACAAAAATACAGTGAAACAATGACTTCCTGTTGAGAAAAATCTTCCTTTGTGTCTTCATTTCTCACTAACTATATAGAATATTTAGTTCACAATTTCTTTTGCAGACATCTGATAATGTTAAAAGAAATGACAGGTGCCTTTTGTGCCCAGCAAATCACCAGGTTTGAGGGCAGTCATGTCCCTCCAGGGCTGGTGGCACTGCCATATGGCCTCTGCGGGAACCCTCACTCATAACTCCAGTCCTTGGCTTTCTGGCTTTGCTGGCTTTGCATGCTTCAAGGCCTGCACATTTCCACTCCGCACACCTCTCCATGACATGCCTTGCAAAGGCACCTTTTGGATCTGGCCCTAACTGCACTGCCAGCCTTACTTGCTGGACTTGGGGACACCATGAGAAGTCCCAGCCAGCAAATGGATCCCCCCTCAGGTCTGCCCCTCCTGGTGGAACAAGGAAGCCCAGGGAACAAGTGGTAGCTTGTTATGGAGGCTGTGTCCATCACTTATTAGGAAGTCAACCTTCTCAATAGCAAAGGAAGAACAGACACTTCCTATCCCACCCCCACTTTACCCCACCATCATTCCTCAAGCCTTGAGAAAGGGCAAGAAGCAATATGCAGAAGAATAATATTTTTTATTTTTAGTTATTTTTTGTTTATTTATTTATTTGAGAGCGACAGAGAGAAGGAGGCAGAGAGAGAGAGAGAGAGATAGAATAGGTGAACCATGGCTTCTAGCCACTGCAAATGAACTCCAGATACACATGCCACCATGTGCATCTGGCTTATATGGGCACTGGGGAACTGAATCTGGATCCTTAGGCTTTGCAGGCAAGCACCTTAGCCTCTAAGCCATCTCTCCAGCCCTAGGATAATATTTGCTTGTTATTTTTATTTTTGAAAGAGAGGAACACAGAGAGAGAAAGAAGTGGAGAGAGAGGGAGGAAGGGAGAGAATGGGCATGCCAGGGCCTTTTAGACATGGTGAGCAAACTTCAGACATATGTGTCCCCTTGTGCACATGTGTGACATTGCACACTTGCGTCACTGTACGTCTGGCTACATGGGACCTAGAGATCCAAACATGCATTCTTAGGCTTTGCAGGCAATAGCCTTAACCACTAAGCCATCTCCCCAGCCCCAGAATAATATTTTAAATGATCTTTTCTCTTTGTTGTTGTCCTAGAACCGACTGAGGTTAGAAGAAGTTGGCTTTCCTAGACTGAAGTTTCAGGAAGCTGATGTAGCAGTTTTGAGAGGAACATTTTAATCCAGAAATTCTATGCTGCTCTTCTCCAATTACCAATCCCCCAGAAATCTGACTGCATCTTGCACTAGTGCCAGGGGCAGAGAAAATTGGGTGCAGTGATATCACCCCGTGGCAAGAAAGGCTAGATGGCAGCATTGTCAGGACTCTGCCCCTGATTCTTCTCTATTTCTGACACAAGTGAAACTCTCTGAGGAACTCTGGAGCTCTGTCCCATTGCTTAAGAGCCCAGCTGTGCAGCCCACTGTCCTGCACTCAGCCACTGGTCTCCCTCCTGATGGGCAAAACCAAGCTCTCTCTCAAGAACTTGGTTTGCTGACATGCAAAACGGTAGCATGGCGCTCCTGAGGGAAGAGACAGGTGCAGGCCTCACACCGCCTCTTCCAGAAAGCACTTCACAGGGCTTTAGTCACTACCACTTCTCCCATCTTTATTAGGAAGAAACCGAGGCTCTGGCTAAGGAATTTATCTAAGCACCCCAATACCAACAGGGATAAGGCTGGTCCCCTGGCTCTAGGGGAGTGCTTGCTCCTAGGGAGCTGAGATGCCATAGAAACAAGAGTACTCCTCCCTCCAAGGGAGGAAGGGGTAATTAATATGTCCAGGAAATCCCAGTTGTTTAGATGAAAGATGCCCTAGTCTGTCATTAGCTGTGCCTTTGTCTTATCTCTGCCTTTGAAGACTACTTTGGTGGAGTACACAGTGGTTTTCTGTGATCTTGGCTGGGTGGCTGGCCCACTGGACTGTTCTGCTCTGCCCACCTCTGGACTTTCCTCTACAGACCTTCCAGCCCACGACAGGGCTCCTGGCAGGAAAGCCTATTGTTCCTTCCCATTCTGAGCCCATGTCCTCCGTGCTTTCTCCGGGAAGACTGGCCTGAGTGCTTCTCACTGCTTTGCTCCCTCAGAATGAAGACTTCTGAGAAGGATGACACCAGTTAGGTGAAGATGTAGGCCATTGTTTTTGGAAGGACTAGTATATCTTGTGACAACTGAGAAGGGTGGCAAGGTGAGGGTGGGGGGCTCAAGACAAACTTCTCCTCCCTCACAATTACAGGGAAGGCTAAACCATTAAAGATGTTAATCACACTGATTTGCAAGCTTTTTAAGTAAACATCACAGGGTCAATGTGACCTGACAGCCTGCTCTTATCCATAAGGGCTTGTGGTCTCAACTGAAGAAAGAAAAGACAGGATGTTCCTTCCCAGCAGACCATATCATCTTAGACAGTAAGACCATCAGTCTTGTTCTTCAGTGGCAAAAAAGACATCTGTGACCCTGGATTTCTATTTCTGGGTCTTTGTGGGCTGGGTGTGTGTGGGGTCACTGTTGCAAGCCCAGGCCCAACATGTCAGGTGAGCATTATGGGAGCACCCTCTTACCAACTGTATCTTCCAATCTTTCAGCACTGGTGGGAGCCTGAGATGCTGAAGAGCTGTCCTCGCAGAGCTGGATGGGAATTGCTACCCAGAATGCTCTCTGTCTTGTCTAAGGAAACTCTGGAGTGAGACACAGGGATTCTTGGAAGGACTCTTTCTCAAATATTTTTCCTCCTCTCTTTCAGAATTTGAATTTCTTTCACTTACCAGCTATCATTTATTCCATTCATTCAGCTCTTGTTTAAGTGCAGGGGCATGTTTCATTGATGTTGAAATCTTGCTGTCAGCAAGCTTGGAACAGCCCCTCTTCAAAGAACCAGGGCAGAGGCTAGGGGATGTAGGTATGGAGGGGCAGCTGTGCTTCAGAGGGGTTAACTTTCCAGGCCAGGGGCAGAAAATCTGTTTTCTACACTACTACAAGTCTCTGCTCCCCAAAGTTCTGATCCCCACTTTTTAAGGACCTGAATTGCAAATAAGGTCATTACAGATACAGCAGGGTAGGATGAAGTCATTCTGAGTAGGAAGAGGTCTCTAATATAGCATATTTCATCTTTATAAATAGGAGATGTGCAAAGGCTGTGGATATAGCTCAGTGGTGCAGTGCTTGCCTAGCATGCACAAGGCCCTGGGTTTAATTCTCAGCACCAACAAAGGAGGTATGAAGGTAACACAAGAGACAGCCAGATGGGAGGAGAAGGGATGTGGAGGTGCAGGTGGAAGTGGGAGCAATGCCAAGCAGCTCTTGAGGCTACCAAATCTGCAAGTAACATGGAAGGATCCTTCCCTTAAAGCATGTAGAGACAGTCTGGCCATGCTACCCCTTGATTTTTGAGTGCTATTTATTCTTCAGAACTGTTAAGAAAATCCATTTACATAGCTAAAGGACACCCATGCTATGGTTCTGTTACAGTAAACCAAGAAACATGCCACTTCAACACACACATACCCAAGCAACCTGCGAAGGTGTGGACTTTGATCTGGTTTCCACAAAGTAAGGTTGCTGGCTCAGGTTTGATAGGAAGACTCTCAGTCTCACCACAATGTAAGGATTGTTCTGAGGTTAGGGAAGCAGTTTATTCATCCAGCCAACAATCTCTAGGTATATATGGTGCCATGCTTGGGGCTGTTCAGGAACTGGTTCTTAGGGAGGGGATGTGCTTGTCTCAAAGAAAGAATGGACACAGGCTGAATCCAGGAAGAGCTGGGATCCTTAAGATCCTCCCAAGAGCAGATTCTAAGGAGCTGGGTGGCCATCAATTGGCTGAAGGCTAGACCTCTAAATCTAAAGATTTCCCATAAACTCAGAAGGGAAACCAGGGGCTAGAGAGATAGCTTAGTGGTTAAAGACACTTGCTGGCAAAGCCTGATGGTCTGGTGTTTGATTCTCCAACACTCATGTAAAGCTGGATGTAAAAAAGTAGGTGTAAAAAGTGTCACATTCATTGCAATGGCAAGAGACCCTGGCATGCTCCAATACACACACACACACACACACACACACACACACACACACACATAAAGATTGTTAAAGATGGGGGGATCCGTTTCATAATAAATTAAGATAGTTGATAAGATAGTTTGTATCTGGGATGTCCTGGAAGACCTATGTCTTAAAGGCTTAGCCCATAGCCCATGGTACTATTGCAGAATGATGGGGCCTTAAAATGGGGTGAGTCGAGGTCATTAGTGAAAGTTAGGTTAATGCAGGTGTGCTATTGATGGGGATATTGGAATCCCAGACCCTCTTCTTCCTGTCTCTCTCTTTGTTTCTTGGACCACCATGAAGTCAACAGGCCACCTCCACCACACACTCCCACTATGATGTGCTGTGTCACCAACAAGCCCAAAGCAACAGGGGTAAACAACCATGGACGGAAACAGCCAAAATATCCCTTTTTTTCATATTAAGTCCATTACCCCATGTACTTTGTTACTATAATGAAAAGTTGACCAATACAATTGAGGTTTAACAAGGTGTATAACTTGCATTTAACTGCTTTCTGTTTACTTATAATTTTCTTCCCTATGAATCACTTTCTCTGTTTTACCATTTAGTATAGGACATACCTTTTTGAAATAATAGCATATTTTAGCTATATAGAAAAAGGAGGCTAGGGTTTTTTGGTGTGAGGGCACTATTGTTATTTTCTATGCCTTACTATTGGGCCAGGGTAAGAATATAGGCTTGCACAGGAAGTCCCAGTTACACTTTCCATACCAGGGCAAGTTGCTGAAGAAAATAATCCTAGGGAGGGAAAGAATTGTAAGCCTATCCCACTAAGACAAAAATACTAATGTGTTAGATCTGATGTACATTTAGTCTATTTTGCCATTCTTACTAAGTTGTATATGAAGATTAACTTTTGTCACTTTTGATATTACTTAACTTATAATACCTTTTTTTCCCTGTCTCTCTTGGGGACAGGGTGTCACTGTGATCCAGGCAGACCTGTAAACTCAGCATCTCAATTGACAACATTAAGAATATCAGTCCCTATGCGCAGCAATCTTAGGATATTTGGCTTTGTTAGTTTGCATGTTCATTTTATTTTATTTATTTTTTTCCGAGGTAGGGTTTCACTCTAGCCCAGGATGACCTGGAATTCACTATGTAGTCTCAGGGTGGCCTCAAACTCACGGCAATCCTCCCACTTCTGCCTCTCAGGTGCTGGATTAAAGGTGTACACCACCACGTCCAGCATTGCATGTTCATTTTAATCTTCACTCGTGCATAAATACCCCATAATAGTTTTGTCTGTGTTTGTATATTGCTCAGTTGGATTTTCCTCCACCCAGCCTATTGTTGGAATCTTTCTACAATTTTTTTCTTTTTTTTCCTTTGGTTTTTTGAGGTAGGGTCTCACTCTAGTCCAGGCTGACCTGGAACTCACTATGTAGTCTCAGGGTGGCCTCGAACTCACTGTGATCTACCTACCTCTGCCTCCCAAGTGCTGGGATTAAAGGCATGCACCACCACGCTCTGCTCTACAATTTTTTACATGTACAACTTGTTCACTTTCCCTCTCTTTCCAACCCCTTTTCAACTTCTTCCTTATCCCTTCCTTTTTAGTCTTCATAACTACAACCATCCATACCCATACCAGCTTCTAAAATTGGTGGAAACTGGGCTGGAGAGATGGCTTAGCGGTTAAGCGCTTGCCTGTGAAGCCTAAGGACCCCGGTTCGAGGCTCAACTCCCCAGTACCCACGTTAGCCAGATGCACAAGGGGGCGCACGTGTCTGGAGTTCGTTTGCAGTGGCTGGAGGCCCTGGCGCGCCCATTCTCTCTGTGTCTCTCTCTCTGCCTCTCTCTCGCTCTGCCTGTCACTCTCAAATAAATAAATACATAAAATAAACAAAAATTTAAAATTGGTGGAAACTAACAGTATTCCAAATTCCCTTTCCCAGTTATTTGTACTACCTTCATCTTTTTCAACTGACTCACCCTACACTGCTCCCACTTCTAAGTAACAAAAATCCTAGCATACTACAAATCAAAAGGAACATTGTTGTTAATTTGATAGTAGGATATTTGCATAACAGGTGTATCCAATAGCTTGGGTCACTCCATCTATTACTTGGGGAGTAACACAGAAGACACATCTGGCACCAAGGGTTCCTACCCTGAAGATATAACTTCTGATTTACACATCTAAGAACAGAGTAGATAACTAGAGAACATAAGCATTGAAGTAAGTCAGGATGCAAAAATCACTATACAACAATACAAGAAATACAAAACAAAGACAACATAATTCCTCCAAAATTTACAAATGTAATAGAAATGTCCTTCAGGGAGACTGAATTACATGAAATGGCAGACAGTGAATTCAACACAATGATTATAAACATGTCCAAAGAAATTATAGAAGGAATTAAATAAGAAAACAAACTCCTGGAAGAGAACACAGGAAATTAACTTAATGAAATATGGAAGTCAATACAAGATATGAGTAAGGAAATAGAAATGCTGATGAAGTACTAGAAATGAAAAACACAGTAAGTCAAACAAAAAGCTCTTCAGCTAGTCTCACCAATAGGATGTATCAAAGAAAGGACAGATTTCCGGTTAAGATGGCAGCGTAGGAACCACACCAAAGCAGCCTAGGGGAGAAAAAGCCAAAAACAACAACAACAACAACAACAACAAAAAAAAAAAAAACAGGAAAATACACTCTTCTACTAAAAAGAGAGGTGTATAAGAAATTACCAATGGCAGCAGGGAAGTAGGAGAGATCCAGAGCATCTAGATCCCACACAGGCAGGCAGAAGTGGCTCCAGCAGTGGTGGCACCAGGTCTGCAAGGCAACAGCTGCAAGGCTTGGCTTGAGCCACAGGAAAAGCCAGGTGAGGAGATTTTGTACTCACACTGGAGCTCTTTGCAAACTCAAGAAACGTGAAGGGAGGACTGCAGTGAACTACGCAGGAGCAGGTCACAAGGTAGAGATTCACATGGACCAGCAGGACAACTAGAGCCACCACCCATGGCCTCCCCTCCCCTACCACCAGCACAAGTGCCAGCAAGGACAAGAGACCTGGGGAAGGGAGCTCACAGCACCCAGCACCAGCAACTACAGTAGCAATCCAGCAACCCAGCCAGCCTACTTGAACACACAGTGCACCAAAGAGGGGGCCGAAGCAAGAGTGCAGCATAACTGAGACCAAAATCATCTCAAAAGGTAATTGGGATTACACCAGAGAAGGGTCTCACTTGGTCACAAGCTGACTTGGAACCGTTAACAGACCAGACAGGATTAAGGGTGTGGTGCACCATACACCCTAAGGGACAGTGAGTTTGTTAGAGGATCTGGTTCTCATAATACCTACTCTTGCATAAATACTCTGTGCCGTTTGTCATTGAATATTTACATTGTTTAGTTAAATTTTAGAATCTGCCTGTATTTTGCTCCACTCAGCCTACTTGAATGCTCTCATAGCAGGCAAACCCAACATCAAGGGTCACTTTTGTAGATACTCTGAGAGTCTTAACAGCCACACCTAGCACCTTAGCTCCTACCCTGAAGATATATAACATCAGATTGATTAATACATCTAATAATACTGCAGCTAACTAGAAAATCCAAGCATTAAATTAATCCAAGATGAAAAAAATATATACATTATAGCACAATAAACACCAAAAATCAAGACAATATAAAACCACCAAAAAGTACTAATGCATCAGAAATGACCTCCAGTGAGAATGAGTTAGAGGAAACACATGAGGAAGATTTCAAAAGAATGATTATAAATATGCTCAAAGAAGTCAAAGAGGAAATCAAAGAAATGAAACAGGAAATCAAAGGAATAAAAGAAGACACAGGAAACCAATTTAATGAAATAAAGAGGTCAATACAAGACAAAAGTAAGAAAATAGAAATAATAAAGAAAAGCTAGTCAGAATTAGCAGCAATGAACACAGTTAATGAAATTAAAAACTCTGTAGAAAATCTCACCAGCAGAATGGATGAAGGATAGGACAGAATATCTAAACTAGAGGACCAGGTGGAAGATCTGTCCAATGAAGAGAAAGACAAACTAATAGGAAAGTATGAATGGGAATTTCAAGATATTTGGGACACTATGAAAAGATCAATCATAAGAATTCAGGGTATGGTAGAAGGAGAAGAATTCACTACAATGGCATAGTAGGCATTTTCAACAAAATCATAGAAGAAAACTTCCCCCAAATTGGGAAAGAGGTGCCAATGCAGATACCGGAATCCATTAGAACACCAACCAGATAAAACCTGGACAGAAACTCTCCTTGCCATATTATAGTTAAACTACCAAACATACAAACCAAAGAAAATATATTGAAAACAGTTAGAGAGAAAAATCAAGTTGCATACAAAGGAAGCCCATCAGGATCACAGCAGATTACTCAACACAAACTTTAAAAGCCCAGAAGGGTGTGGAGTGATGTATTCTAAGTTCTGAAAGATAACAACTGTCAAGCAAGGTTACTTTATCCGGCAAAGCTACCCATTCAAATAGACAGAGAAATAAGGACATTCCACAACAAAAGCAGGCTAAAGGTATATTTGAAGACAAAACCAGCTCTACAGAAGATACCTGAAAGGATCCTCCATGGCGAAGAGAAAGAAAAGCACAACAAATGGAACCTGGAGAAAACAAACAATACTCAAATACTAGTTAATACAAGAAAGCAAAGGTAAAATGGGAAGAACTACAAAAAATGGCAAAAATAAATACACACCTTTCAATAATATCTCTTAATATCAATGGCCTCATTGCTCCAACCAAAAGACATAGGTTTGCAGACTGGGTTAAACAGCAGGATCCTTCAATTTGTTGCCTCCAAGAAACTCACCTTTCTACAAAGGATGGAAACTATCTTAGGGTGAAAGGTTGGAAAACAGTGCTTCAAACAAATGGGCCTAGAAAACAAGCAGGGGTTGCTATCCTAATATCTGACAAAGTAGACTTCAGTCCAACATTAGTTAGGAAAGATAAGGAAGGTCACTTTATATTGATTAAAGGCACACTCCAACAGGAGGAAATTACAGTCCTAAACATATATGCACCTAACATGGGGGCTCCCAACTTCATCAAACAAATGCTATTAGAACTAAGGTCACAGATAACACCAAAAAAAGTGGTAGTTGGTGACTTCAACACCCCATTCTCATCAATTAACAGGTTATCCTGGCAAAAAATAAACAGAGAGGCATCTGGACTAAATGAGGTCATAGAAGGAATGGACCTAACAGATATATATATATATATATATATATATATATATATATATATATATATATATATGGCATTTCATCCAAATGCTGCAGAATATACATTTTTTTCAGCATTACATGGAACACTCTCTAAATAGACCATATATTAGGACACAAAGCAAATCTTAACAAATACAGGAAAACTGAAATAATTCCTTGCATTCTATCTGACCACAATGGAATCAAACTACAAATCAATAGCAAGAAAAGCTATTGAGCATACACAAAATAAAGGAAACTAAACCACACACTACTAAATGATGAATGGGTCAACAAAGTAATCAAGAAGGAAATCAAAAAATTCATAGAGTCAAATGATAATCAGAACACAACATACCTTTGGGACACAATGAAGGCAGTCCTAAGAGGGAAATTTATAGCTTTAAGTGCCTATGTTAAGAAATTAAAAAGGTCTCAACTAAATGACCTAATGCTTCACCTTAAAGCCTTGGAAAAGAAGAAAAAGGCAAACCAAAAATCAGTAGATGGGAATAAATAATAAAGATTAGGGCACAAATTAATGAAATAGAAACAAAAAAATCCAAAGAATCAATGACACAAAAATTGGTTCTTTGAAAGGATAAGTAAGATTGATAAATCCTTAGCAAATCTTACCAAAAGAAAGAGAGAAGAGACACAAATTAATAAAATTAGAGATGAAAAAGGCAGCATCACAACAGATACCAGAGGAAAAAAAAAAAAAAAACATAGGGACATACTATAAAACCATATAGTCTACTAACTATGAAAATTTGAAAGAAATGGAGGATTTCCTTGATTTATATGACCTACCTAAATTAAATCAAAATTATATCACTTAAATAGATCTGTAACAAGTATGGACATTCAAGCAGTTATAAAAATCTCCCAACTAAAAATAGTCCAGGCCCACATGGATTCACTGGTGAATTTTACCAGACCTTCAAGGAAGAACTAACACCATTGCTTCTTAAACTTTTCCATAAAATAGAAAAATAAAGAATCCTACCAAACTCTTTCTGTGAAGCCAGCATCACCCTGATACCAAAACCAGGCAAAGATAGAACAAAAAAAGAAAATTACAGACCAATCTCCTCATGAACATAGATGCAAAACTTCTCAACAAAATATTGGCAAACAGAATACAAGACTATATCAGAAAGATCATTCACCCCAACCAAGTAGGCTTTATCCCAGAGATGCAGATGCATTATATTAATGGACTGAAGGACAAAAATAACATGATCATCTCATTAGATGAGGAGAAAGCATTTGACAAAATCCAACATCCCTTCATGATAAAAGCCCTACAGAGACTGGGAATAGAAGGAACATATCTAAATATAATAAAGGCTATTTATGACAAGCCTACAGCCAACATATTACTAAGTGGGGAAAACCTGGAAACTTTTCCACTAAAATCAGGAACAAGACAAGGGTGTCCACTGTCCCCACTTTTATTTAATATAGTACTGGAAGTCTTAGCCATAACAATAAGGCAATAAACACTCATAAAAGGGATACAAATTGGAAAGGAATAGATCAAGTTATCATTATTTGCAGATGACACGATTCTACACATAAAGGACCCTAAAGACTCTACCATCAAACTATTAGAGCTGATAAACACCTATAGCCATGTAGCAGATTACAAAATAAATTCACAGAAATCAGTAGCTTTCCTATATGCTAACAGCAAACACACAGAGGTTGAAACCAGAGAATCACTCCCATTCATAATTGCATCAAAAAAATAAAGTACCTTGGAATAACCCTAACCAAGGAAGTAAAGGATCTCTAGAATGCAAACTTTAAAACACTCAAGTGAGAAATTGAAGAAGACAGTAGGAAATGGAAAAACATCCCTTGTTCTTGGATTGGAAGAATCAATATTGTGAAAACGGCAATCTTTCCAAAAGCAATCTACACATTTAATGCAATACCCATCAAAATTCCAATGGCATTCTTCATGGAAATAGAAAAAGCAATCCAAAAATTCATTTGGAATCACAAAAAATTTTGAATATCTAAAACAATACTGAGCAGCAAAAATAAGGCTGGTGGTATCACCATACTTGATTTTAACCTATACTACAGAGTCATAATAACAAAAACAGCATTGTACTGGCACAAAAGCAGACATGTAGATCAATGGAACAGAAGAGAGGACCCAGATGTAAGTCCAAGCAGCTACAGCCACCTGATATTCAATAAAAATGCCAAAAATACTCATTGGAGAAAAGACAGCCTCTTCAGCAAATGGTTCTGGGAAAACTGGATATGTATCTGTAGAAGGATGAAAATAGATTCTTCTCTCTCTCCATGCACAAGAATTAAGTCCAAATGGACTAAAGACCTTAACATCAGACCGGAAACTCTGAAACTGCTAGAGGAAAAAGTAGGGGAAACCCTTCCACATATTGGTTTGGCAAAGACTTTCTGAATATAACCCCAATTACTGAGGCAATAAAACCACAGATTAGCCAATGGGACCTCATAAAATTACAAAGATTTAGTACTGCAAAGGACACTGTGAATAAGGCAAAGAGGCAACCTACAGAATGGGAAAAAATTTTGCCAGCTATACATCTGATAGAGGATTAATATCTAGTGTATACAAAGAACTCAAAAAATTAAATATTAAGAAATCAAACAAGCCAATTAAAAAATGGGCTATGGAACAAAATAGAGAGTTCTCAAAAGAAGAAATATGGGTGGCATATAAACATCTAAAAAAACGTTCTACATCCCTAGTCATCAGGGAAATGCAGATTAAAACTACGTTGAATTTCCATCTCACTCCTGTCAGAATGGCTACCATCATGAAAACAAATGATCATAAATGCTGGCAAGGATGTGGAAAAAGAAGAACCCTTGTACACTGTTGGTAGGAATGTAATCTGGTCCAGCCATCGTGGAAATCAGTGTGGAGGTTCCTAAGACAGCTAAAAATAGATCAACCATATGACCCAGCTATAGCACTGCTAGACATATATCTTAAGGACTCATCTCATTACCTTAGGGATACTTGCTCAACTATGTTTATTGATGCTCAATTCACAATAGCTAAGAAATGGAACCAGCCTAGATGTTCTTCAACTGATGTGTAGATAATGATGATATGTCACATTTATACAATGGAGTTCTCCTCAGCAGTAAAGAAAAATGAAGTTATGAAATATGCAGGAAAATGGATGGATCTTGAAGGGATTATATGAAGCAAGGTAACCGAGGCCCAGAAAGCCAAACATTGCATGTTCTCTCTCATATGTGGATCCTAGCTACAGATGACTGGACTTCTGTGTGAGTAGGAAGAAAACTCAGTAGCAGAGGCCAGTGAACTAGAAAAGAAATATAAAAAGAGAAAGGAAGGGAGGGGGGTAGTTAATAGGATTGTATTGTATGTATGTAAGTAGAAGAATAGATTAATGGGGGTGAAAAGGCCCAAGTGAGGTCAGGGAAAGAGATTGAGTAAAGGAAAGGTACAGGGAGGGCTAATCAAAATCTAAGAGGATATAAATAAATCATATGGAATCCTACTTTTTGGGCAATGGAACACTCAGGAGCCATAGATTGTTGCTAGAAAATTTTCGGTGCCAGGGATGGGATGCATTCCAGTGAGTTGTTGGCCAGGGAGGTACCTGAAGTCCCCCAAAACATTCTAGGTCATTGCCGAGGCCCTTGGCTTCCCACCAGGAGTAGATGGTAAGGCCCTATTGCTGAAGACTCAACATACCTGGGCTGCAAGACCACTAAGAAATCCTTCTGGATCCTGAGCTGATAACCTCCTCCATGTAGACCAGCTGACAGAAAGCTAGAAGAAGCCATTCTGCATGCCATTCAATGGGAGAGATAAATCATCAGTGAAGATACTCAACAGTGGACACTGCAAATCTTAAACTTTGCCAGCCTGCCCAATTGAGCCAATGGGTGCAATGGTGGCAATCTGTCATGGTGGAAACCAACTGCCCTCTAATTTGACTGAAAGCCCACTCTATGGGAGGGAATATATCCCTGATACTAAAAACTTAAAACAGGAATAGTCATGAGCCCTAGGGGTGTAACATTTGCTGCCATCTGGCTAAATGTATATACTATGCTTATCAAACTACCCCGTAAGCACTTCCCTTAATGTTCATACCATATATTAATGCTACTCTCACTTTTGGTAGAGAATCTTCTCTTTTCAGATGGAAGTGACCTTGGGATGACTCAGAATGCATCATGGGAAGCTGGGAAGAAGTGACAGGAGTGCTCAGCACTGCAATATGTCTATCACACCTTCCAAGGCTCAGGGTCTATTGCAGAAGAGGTGGTAGAAAGAATTTAAGAGCCAAAGGAAGGGTAGGACTCCTTACAATGTGCTTCCCCCAGACACAAAATGGCCTGGATATCCATGACCTCACAGTGCCTGACATTACCTACACAAGTCCATCATAATAGGAGGAAAAGATCATGACATCAAAATACAAGAGAGACTGATTGAGAGGGGGGGCATATGGAGAATGGAGTTTCAAAAGGGAAAGTGTGGGGAGGGAGGGCATTACCTTGGGATATTGTTAACAATCATGGAAGTTATTAATAAAAAAATTGAAAGAAAAAAAAGAGAGGACACAATAGCTGATATAGAAGGCAAAGTATCAGATATTGATTATTCTAACAAAGAGAAATACAAACTAATGGGAAAGTATCGGTGGGAATTTCAAAAAATTCAGGACACTGTGAAGAGTTCAAACTTAGGAATTCAGGGTACAGAAAAAGGAGAAACATTTCAACCTAAAGGCATAGTAAGTATTGTCAATATAATTATAGAAGAAAATTTCCTTAAATTAGGAAAAGAGATGCCAATACAGACACCAGGGGCATTTAGAACACCATACAGACAAGATCAGAAAAGAACCTCTCCTTTCTATGTTATAGTTAGGCTACTACACACACCAACTAATGAAAATATATTAAAAGCAGTAAGAGAGAAACACCTATGCACCCATAAAGGCAAGCCCATCAGGATCAAAGCAGATTACTCAACATGAACTTTAAAAGCTAGACAAACTTGGAATGCTGTTTTCCAAGTTCTGAAAGAAAATAACTGCCAATCTAGACTACAATATCCATCAAAGCTATCTGTCATAATTCAAGGAGAAACAAGAACTTACCATGATAAAAACAGGCTAAAAAATACATTAACACTAATCCAGATCTGCAGAAAATACTTAAAGGGGGCTGGAGAGATGGCTTAACAGCTAAGGCACTTGCCTGTGAAGCCCAAGGACCAGGGTTCAATTCCTCAGTACCCATGTAAGCCAGATGCAAAAGGTGGCACATGCATCTGGAGTTCATTTGCAGTAGCTAGAGGCCCTGGTATGCCCATTCTCTCTCTCTATCTGCCCCTTTCTCTCTCACTATCTCTTAAATTAATTAATTAAATTTACTTTAAATTTAAAAAAGAGAAGAGTATATTTAAAGGAACCCTTTAGTCTGGAGAGAAGGAAAAGCACATATGTTAGAGCACAAGAAAGAACAAACCATGTTCAAATAATAGTTAATGCAAGAAAGTAAAAGAAAAATAGCAAGTGCTGCAAAACCAAGAATGGCAGGAATAAATACACAAATAAATAACTTTTAGCATCAGTGGTGTTAATGTCCCAACCACAAGACACAGGCTTGCAGACTGGATTAAAAGGTAGGATCCTTCTGTTTATTGCCTCCAAGGAAAATCACCTCTCCATAAGAGACAGAAACTATCTTTGGGTGAAAGGATAAAAGGGCAAATGGGCCTAGGTAACAAGAAGGTGTTAATTTCTAATATCTAACAAGATAGTCTTTAAACTAATATTAGAAGACATACAGAAGGTCACTTTATACTAATTAAGGGAATAATCTAACAAGAGGACATTACAATTCTAAGCATATTTGCACCAAACCCTATTTTATTAAACAAACACTACTAGACATAAAGTCACAGATAATCCCAAGCACAGCTATAGTAGGTGACTTCATTACCTTCTCTCACCAATTGACAGGTCATCCCAGGAAAAATAAATGGAGAGACATCTGGATTAGACATCATAGAACAAATGTACCTAACAGATATATACAGAACATTCCATCCAAATGCTGCAGAATACACATTCTTTTAAGCAGCACATGGAACATTCTCTAAAATAGAGTATAAATTAGGATGCAAAGAAAAATCTTAACAAATACTAGAAAATTGAAATAATTTCTTGTATTCTATCTAATGACAACAACAACAAGAAAGATTATAGAACATATACAAACCCAGGGGAATTAAACAAATACTACTGAATTGTAAGTGAGTCATTGAAGAAATCAAGAAGAAAATAAAAAAAATTTCTAGAATCAAATAATGAAACACCTTTGGGATAGAATGAAGGTAGCACGAAGAGGGAAATTTATAGCTTTAAGTGCTAGATTAAGAATTAGAGAGCTGGAGGGATGGCTTAGCAGTGAAGACATTTGCCTGCAAAGTCAAAGGACCCAGATTTGATTCCCCAGGACCCACATAAGCCAGATGAACAAGGTTGTACCTGCATCTGCAGTTTGTTTGCAATAGCTGAAGGCCCTGGCATGCCTGTTTATCTCTATCTTCCTCTTTCTATCTCTCAAATAAATAAAATTAAAATTAAAAAAATTATAACTGGGTGTGGTGGTGCATGCCTTTAATCCCAGCACTCAGGAGGCTAAGGTAGGAGGATTGCTGTGGGTTTAAGGCTACCCTGAGACTGCATAAGTGAATTCCAGGTCAGCCTGGGATAGAGGGAGACCTTAACTCAATAAAATGGGGGCAAAAGAGATGGATTAGTGGTTAATGCACTTGTCTTCAAAGCCTAAGGACCCAGGTTCAATTCCCCAGTACCCACATAACCCAGATGCACAAGGTGGCACATGTATCTGTAGTTCATTTGCAGTGGCTAGAGGCCCCTGGCATACCCATTCTCTACCTGCCTCTTTTGCTTTCTCTCTCAAATAAATAAAAAAGAGAACTAGGTCACAAAGAAATAACGTAATAGTCTTAGAAGAAGAACAAGCCAAACACAAAATCAGTAGATGGAAAAATATAATAAAAATCAGGGCAAAAATTAATGAATAGAAACCAAAGTAACAATACAAAGAATCAATGAAACCAAGAGTTGGTTCTTTGGCAGGTAACCAATATAGATAAACCCTTAGCAAAACTTACCAAAAGAGAGAAGAGACCCAAGTCAATAAAATTTGGGGATGCAAAGGGCATTGTTATAACTGATACTAATGAAATTCAGAAAATCATAAGAACATATCTCAAAACATATACTCCACTAAATTGGAAAATCTAAAAGATATGGATATATATTTTTTTCCAAAGTTAATGCATGATGAGATAAACCATTTAAACCAATGAGATCAAAGCAGTTATAGAAAATCTTCCAACTGAAAAAGGCTAGGCCCAGGTGGATTCACTAGTGAATTCTACCAAATCTTCTCAGAAAACTAACACCAACGCTTCTCAAACTATTCCATAAAATAGAAAAGGAAGGAATAATGCCGAAATCATTTTATAATGCCAACATTACCTTGATACCAAAGCCAGATAAAGAAAAAAACTACAGACAAATCTCCCTTATGAACATAGATGCAAAAATTCTCAAAAATATACTGGTAAATTGAGTACAGAAACACATCAAAAATATGATTAATCTGGATCAAGTGGATTTTATTCCAGAGATGCAGGGGTGGTTCAACATATGCCAGTCAATAAATGTAATACACCATATAAGTAGACTCAAGGACAAAAATCACACAATTATCTCAATAGATGCAGAAAAAGCATTTGACAAAATTCAATATCCCTTCATGACAAAAGTCCTGAAGAAACTTGGAATGGTGCTTGCTTTGGCAAATATACTAAAATTGGAGTGATACAAAGAAGATTAGAAACTTGGAATAGAAGGAACATATCTCAATATAATAATGGTTGCTTATAACAAATCTATAGCTAACATTATACTAGATGAGGAAAAACTTGAAGCATTTCTACTAAAATCAGGAAGAAGACAAGGGTGTCCACTGTCCCCACTTTTATTTACTATAGCACTGGAAGTCTTAGATATAGCAATAAGACAACAGACACAAATAAAAGGGATACAAATGATAAAGAAATGAAATTATTGTTATTTGCAGATGATATAATTCTATACATAACAGATGCTAAAGACTCTATCATAAAACTATTTGAGCTGATAAACACTTTCTACAAAGTAGCAGGATACAAAATAAACACACAGAAATCAGTAGCCTTCCTATATACCAATAACAAACATGCCAAAGATGAAATCAGGGAAACAATCTCATTAATATTGCCTCAAAAATATTAATATCTGGGCATGGTGATGCACAGCTTTAATCCCAGAACTTGGTAGGCAGAGGTAGGAGTATTGCCATGAGTTCAAGGCCACCCTGAGACTACATAGTAAATTCCAGGTCAGCTTGAGCTAGAGTGAGACCCTACCTCAAAAAGCCAACAAAAAAATAAATTACCTTGGAATAAACCTATCCATGGGTCTGGAGAGATGATTTAGTGGGTAAGGCACTTGGCTGAAAAGCCAAAGGACCCAGATTCAAGTCCCCAGTACTCATGTAAGCCAGATGCACAAGGTGGCACATGTGTCTGGATTTTGTTTGCAGTGGTTGGAGGCCCTGCATGCCCATTCTTTCTATCTGCCTCTTTCCCCTTCTCTCTCAAAGAAATAAATAAAATATTTAAAAATAAACCCAACCAAGGAATTTAAGGATCTTTACAATGAAACCTTAAAATACTCAAGAGAGAAATTGCAGGAGACACTAGGAAATGAAAAGACATCCCATGTTCCTGATTGGTAGAATCAACATTGTAAAAGTATGTATCTTACCAAAAGCAATCTGTAGATTTAATGCAATCTCCACCAAAATTCCAACAGCATTCTTCACTGTTAATGTAAGGCTGGTGGTATGAGCATATCTGATTTTAAGATATATTACAGAGACATAGTAACAAAAACAGCATGGTATCAGCACAAAAACAGACATGTAGATCAATGGAACAGAATAGAGGACCCAGATGTAAACCCAGGAAGCTACAGCCATCCGATTGCCAAAAATATTCACTGAAGAAAAGACAGCCTCTTTAATAAATGCTGTTGTGAAAACTGGGTATCTACACTTAGAAGGATGAAAATAGATCATCTCTGTCCATGCACAAGAATCAAGTCCAAATGAATCAAAAACTTTATTATCAGACTTGAGACTCTGAAACTGCTAGAGGAAAAAGTAGTGAAAACACTTCAACATATTGGCATAGGCAACGACTTTCTGAATATAATCATTGTTGCTCAGGAAGTAAAACCACTAATCAACCATTGGGACCTCATGAAAATAAAAGGCCTTTGTATAGCAAAGGACACTGAATAGAGAAAAGGGGCAGCACACAGAATGGGAGAAAATCTTTGCCAGCTATACATCAGACAGAAGATTAATATCTAGGATTTACTAAGAACAAAACTAAATGAAGGGTTAATGGAGTTTCTTCCTGAATGATTGATGAACTTTCTTTAACCAGTAGCTCTGACAAACTGGAACCATTTGAGACATTCCACCCTGCAGAAAACCACTAGGTAGCTCCTCTGACTCATTGTGAAAGATCCAACAAATCAGATGCTGTTATTCGGTTACTTGTCTCTCCCCACCAGACTGCACCTGATTCCTGTCATTTACTCAAATAGTGCCCTAATAAGCTGAGCCCCTTCCCCAGCTGAGTGCTTCAGCCTCCATCCTGTGGGAAGACTGTGGCCCCATACTGTGTTTCAATAGCCAGTCTATCTGTTGAGATCAAGTCCAGTTTGCTTTTCTCTTTCACTTCTCTTACATTTCTGGTGTTGTGACTTGGATCAGAGCCCTTAGGGGCTTTTGGGTCACTTCTTTACCCTTCTTTGTACCTCTATGTCAGTGTTTCACTCCCTTGGGAGCACAGATGCTTGTGCTCACTAGCTGGCCATACACTCTGATGAATATCCGAAATTCCTTTCTGAGTTCTGCCTAGTCTCTGACAGCCCTTTGAGTAATCCACCTGCTCACACTTTCTTCTCTCCCTCCCTTCTTGCCCTGAACTTTTGAACTCCAGATAAGAGGCCATGCACCCTTTGACTGACTTTCATCTACCATGTTCCAGACTGCAGGAGAAGGTAATCACCCTCTGTCTGCTGCAAAGGTGCCCCTTAGACCTTAGAAACTCCAGGAGTTTCTCACTCTCTCCTCTGTCTGTGGGTGATTGGAGGCTCCAGGAGCCTCTCACATATTGTTCTACCTGACATCCCAAGTATTATGAGTGTGGGGAGGCTCCCTCCAAATTCTTGGGTCTCACCTCATTGCCCTCCCTAAGCCTCAGAGACATCTCCAGTGGTAGAATCAGCCATTCCACTTAGTCCTTGTCCTCCAAATGGGCACTAAATTATTTATTCCAAAAGACACTCCATTGGCATATCTCAGCACTAATTTAAAGGAACTCAAGCTAACTGAGCTCCTATCCACCAAATTACTACAACTTTCTGTTCAACCAAATTTGGACAAAATATTCTCTAGATAATGGCCACTGCTGGCCTGAGTCTAAGGTTCCCCACATCCAGAGCTTTTTAGCCCTCCACAACTACCCCTCCCTCTGTACCCCTTGCTGCACTCACCAAATCCTCCTGTGCCACAAAAACCTGCTGAAGTGCCCATACCAGGGCCCGCTCTCAGATACAAACCTAACTGACAAACCTCCTCCCCATCAAACTCCCCTTCCCCATTTACTCCCTGAACACTGTCTTCTACTTTGGACCCATCCTCCACTCCTTTTCTTCCTCAGCCAAACCTACATCACTTCCCCTTTTCCTCCCCCTCCTCCTTTGCCTTACTCAAGTTCACAAGTTAGTTCTGTTACACTGCCTTAAGCCCCCTGCTCTCAGTCCTGTCAGAGCCTCAGCCTCATTACACAAAACTCTTTCTCATGCCTTGATCTCTAAACATTTTCCAGTCATAAACAGTGGCCACATAAATTGTTCTTTGTAGCACCAGGTAAAGTTAAAAACAGTTTCTGCTTTCAATTCAAACTGCTAGTGATTGACTTTGTGACAGTCTTTATGGCTAAGGGCATAAATATACTCTTTATATTGCTGATATGATTATATTGACTCATAAGTAAATAAAGTAAATACTCATATATATTTTAAAATATCAAATTAACTTAAGTCCTTATCAATTTAAACTATAATACAATTTTAAAGAAAAAATCTTTCTCCCTTTAATAATATTGTATGAGGTACATGTCTGTCATATGTTCATATATTTCATGTAGTCTGTCATTATGTACAACTAAACTTATGGTCATTAAATGTTCTGAAGTATACAGATGTAGTTTAAGATGATACTAAGTTGCTACAAACATGTTGTGGTGGTTTGATTCAGGTGTCCCCCGTAAATTTAGGTGTTCTGAATGCTAGGTTCCCAGCCAGTGGAGATTTGGGAATAAATGCCTCCTGGAGGAAGTGTATTGTTGGGGGCAGGCTTATAGGTTTTATAGCCCATTTCCTCTTGCCAGTGTTTGGCACACTCTCCTGTTGCTATTGTCCACCTTATGTTGGCCAGGGGGTGATGTCCACCCTCTTCTCATGCCATCATTTTCCCCTGCCATCATGGAGCTTCCTCTTGAGTCAGTAAGCCAAAATAAACCTTTTTATCCCCACAAGCTGCTTTTGGCCAGATGATTTCTGCCAGCAATGTGAACCTGACTGCAACAGTAAAGTTAATACCAAGAGTGGCATTTTGCTGCTAGACACCTGACTGTGTGGCTTTGGCCTTTTGGAGCGGATTTTCAAGAGGAATGTGGGAGGATTTGAAACCTTGGCCTAAGAGACACTCTGCAGGGCTATAAGTACAGATTGATGGACTATTCTGGTCAGTTAAAAGACCTGAATGTAGTAAGAACTATGGACTGTGAGGTTTGGCTTATGAGGGTGAGAAAGAGCTTTGCTTGGACAGGGCTAGAAGCAGTTTGTGTCAGAGGCTTGTTGTTATGGCTGTGCCCTGAGAATTTGTGCGTGGTTGCATTGCATAGAAATGGACTGGTGTGAGCAGAGGTATATGGCAAAGAAATGAAATCTTTGGGTGAACTGCTGCCCATTCAGCTGCATTTGAGAGATTACAACCTTCGAGACTGGGCCAGCTTACCTGCACTGGGGCAACAGGAAGAATGTAGACTCTTTTGAAGGGGCCTGAGTGCTCAAGGAGTGTCCTGTTCTTCAAAATCTCCTTTATTTCCCTCTGGATTAACAAATTGGTACCCTACCTGGTATTATGGAGTATAAGCAATGTAGGAAAGAGAGAGGGTTATTGAATTTGCAATGTGGTCTTGTGTTTTGGAAACAGCCATGGGCAGTTATGCCTGCATGGAGACCCAATGGAGCTGTGAGAATGAACCATGGGTTATAGTGGAGACCCAGTGGAGATGCCGGGACCATGAGATAGCTGCTAAGGGAAGTTGCTAGCCCCAGATGAAGTTTTCCAGGACTGGAAGTAGCCTAGCTGGAGGGGTGGAATTGGAATTCCAGACACTTGTTGCTGGGTAGAATTATCAAACTTGGAAATTTGTCACTGACTAGAGTTGTTGGACTTGGAGCTACAAAGTTTGATGTTTGTTTTGTATTGGTTGACTATTTCTTTGCTATGCCCAATGCCATCTTTTGCAGTGTAAGTGTTTATCTTGTGTCATTATAGATTTTGAGGGGATTTTTTGGTATTATTAAGGCTTAGTTAAAAGAACTTGGATTATGGAGAGGTTTGAACATGCATTATGATTGATAAAACTATGGGGACTTTTTTTTTTGGTATATCTACACAATGGAATTCTATGGGGACTTTTAAAGTTAGGCTGAATGCATTGTATTTTATATCATGTATGGTTATCAGTTTATGGGGGTCAGGGGCAGTATGTGGTGGTTTGATTCAGGTGTCTCCCATAAACTTATGTGTTATGAATTCTAAGTTCCCAGCTAATAGAGATTTGGGAATTAATGCCTCCTGGAGGCAAAGTATTGTTGGGGGCAGGCTTATGGGTATTACAGCCAGTTTCCCTTTGCTGGAGTTTGGCACACTCTCCTTTTCCTATTGTCCACCTTATGTTGGCCAGGGGATAATGTCTACCCTCTGCTCATGCCATCATTTTCCCCTGCCATCATGGAGCTTCCTCTTGAGGTAATAAGACAAAATAAACCTCTGTTCCCACAAGCTGCTTTTAGTTGGGTGATTTCTGCCAGCAATGTGAACCTGACTGCAACACAGGTCTACAATATATTTAAAATAACTGACCTCTATATTTTTGGCAACATGCTTGTTCATGCTTACTACAATGGACATATTTAAGTACCAAATTATAATCCTGCTTCTACAGAAAGAGACATGTTATAAGGTAAAAGTTTGTTCTAAGGTATGTTGTTAAAAGTGTATAGCTAAGGTAAGTCCATTCTAAGGTATGTTGTTAAAAGGATATGAAAGTTGATATAAAAAGGTTGTGGGGGGCTGGAGAGATGGCTTAGCGGTTAAGTGCTTGGCTGTGAAGCCTAAGGACCCCGGTTCGAGGCTCGACTCCCCAGGACCCACGTTAGCCAGATGCACAAGGGGGCGCACGCGTCTGGAGTTCGTTTGCAGTGGCTGGAGGCCCTGGGGCGCCCATTCTCTCTATTTCTCTCTCTGCCTCTTTCTCTCTCTGTCTGTCGCTCTCAAATAAATAAATAAATAAAAACAAAAAAAATTAAAAATAAATAAATAAATAAATAAATAAAAACCTGTGCTTAAAAAAAAAAAGGTTGTGGGACTTAAACTGAAAAAAAGTTTGAGTTGCCTGTGATAAAATGAGAACTTAAAAGTTATCATTCTCCATATTTTCTCTCACCTTTGTTTTTCATATAATTCAGACTTTTTCTTTGTAATAAGTTAAGTTTATTTATATCACCATGTCTCAAATCAAAGCTAAAATTGAGCTATACCAATATGTCCTACTGTTAAGCTCTGACTGCTATAAAAATGAATGCATAACAAAATCAAGATTCATTTTAATGAGGTTTTGTTTGTTTATTTAAACTTTATCTACATGTAACATGAAAGTCAAAAGTATGAAATTAATATAATTGACCTCCTGGATATTCAGTAAAAGAAATGAGCCTAGGGGACTACTGACCCAGGGAAATGGGAAAGCAGACAGTCAGAATCCAGATAGTCTATTTATAATTAACATGAAGGACAGAAAACCATAAAAGAAGAAGTTAGGGGGGAAAGTTGTTAAGTTTATGATTAAGATCTATTTAAAAATCAAACAAAAAGGATGACATAGGTATATTATTAAAATTTTTTCATGGGGCAAAATTCAAGTTTTCTTAAATATGATTCTGCTCTTACTAATGTTTACAAAATGCCTGATTGTCTGTTTATAACAGTAGTTTTCCTACAAAATACTCTACTTTTATACTATTGTTCACAAAATAGTTTGCAAATAAGAATTTCATGTTAAATGACATACTTAAAACTTATAATTGCTAAGCCGGGCGTGGTGGCGCACGCCTTTAATCCCAGCACTCGTGAGGCAGAGGTAGGAGGATCGCCATGAGTTTGAGGCCACCCTGAGACTCCATAGTGAATTCCAGGTCAGTCTGAGCTAGAGTGAGACCCTACCTCAGAATACCAAAAAAACAAAACAAAACAAAACAAAAAACCTTATAATTGAGTTACATCCAAATGCTAAGTTTACATGTTTTCCAATGGATAAAGTCTTGATTTTGTTTGCTAGAACATCTGCTTCTCTGTTTAAAACAACAGGTTTCTTATATATTCTGCCCTTGTATGTTTTTTCATTAAATAAGAATTTGTTTGATAAAATTTTATTTTAATAAATAACAATTGGGCCTAATTATATAGAATTTCATTATACTTATAAAATACTTATAAAAACTTATAATTCGTTATCAAGATTAATCAAAACTTCTAGCTTTTTCAGCTTGACATACTTGACATACATTCATTCTTCCAAAGTTATGACCTCTTTTCATCTCTGTACCAAGTAAGTAAAAATTACAAACTATCTATATTAAAAGCTTATAAAGTGCTTTTAAATTTGATATCTAAACTTCAAAATGAATTTCCTAATTTCTATCAAGTTTAGCTATAAGATTGTTCAAAGTATTTCAAGTATTACTTAAAAACTAGTTTCTTAAATTCCCTATATTACCTAAGCCAAACTTTCATGTTTCTAGAAATTTCAGTGAACTCTTTTTATCCAAAAATGCCTTCTTCCTTACCTCTGCAGACAATATCTTTTGTTCCCTTACCACTTATATTACTATTTTCAGTCTTAGATATGATACTAATATGCCACCTGTATGTGTTATGTAACATACAAAAAATCCGTGTATATACATCTGTGTATGTATGTATGTATGTGTGTGTATGTACATAATGACATGATCATAATGGCTAATAGATTTAATATGATCTAGGAGTTTCTTTCATAATGGCTCTAAGTACCAGTCTCCTGAAGAGTTGCCTCCTGCCTGTTCAACATCATTTATAAAAAGACTCCAGGAGAAAGCCTCCTAGGTATATGAGAAAACAGCCTGCCGTTTACACAAAGTACAAAGTGATGTTTGTCAAATGGAAAACCAAAATCTGGGGCTCCCAGAAGCCACGCCCATGTTACCAGGACTTCAATGATAGAGTGAAACAGCTGTGGAGAAGTAAATGTTACCAATCTGGAGCCAAAATTATCTTGGGCTGTATTAGCCTTTTAAAATAGCCAATCTATTATCTTTTTCTGTGTGTGCCCGGACATCTCTGTGACCAACTAAAACACCTTTTATTTAAATAGTTCCTATTCCTGTTAAGCTAGACCTATACATGAAACCTTATCTATTTCCTTTGAGGTAAAACTCATTCTCTTGTGTGCCAGGGCTCCCTCACAATTACTGCTTTTTCTACTGTCCATGAATCAGTCTTTTATTTGCCTACTTAAACAGTTTGTTTCAACAGCTCCAATTCCAAGTGGTTTCAGAAATGCCTATTGTTACTTGGAGCTCTGACTGCCTCCTAGTGTGGTTTTGCTTCCAAAGCTAGCTTTTCAGACATGATCAAGACCACGCTCCTTCTACCATCCCACCGAGCCACACATCCTCCTCAACCCCCATGATCAGAACCATGTGACTGTAACCTGCTCCTTTAAAAGCTGTTCCTATTCAGAATACAGTTGTAAAACTGTCCTTAAAAAATGGCCTCCAGCCCATTCTCCAGATTCCACTAGCTTCCTTGTTTATGCTTCTTAAGTTCTACTTTCAAGATTTCTAACATACCTTCAAAAAAAATCTGCCTATGATCAGTCACATGGTACCTTCTGGATATGTAAAACACACACACACACACACACACACACACACACACACACACACACATATATATATATATATATATATATATATATATATCCACTAACTGGACTGACATATACACTCTGGGCCTTCTGTCTCCTGCTATATCTCTTATACCTCCTGACTCCCCAATTCCAATTCTCATAATTGCTAATATAAAGCATAAAAGAGACATAATTGTTCTTCCCTTGTTCACAACATTAAATATCTTTACAGCTGTGGCCACAGGAAGAACTAGACTTGGAGTGTCTATACATGAAAAAACTCTGCTATCATGCCAGCTGTCAAAAAGCCTAAGAGAAATGTAAGATCAGATCAACCCATCCAAGATCATTTTGATTCCCTGGCCCCTATCAAACTCCAAAATCACTGAAGACTTGACCTCTTAACCACTACCAATGGGTCAAGCGACTTCAGGACCTGACAAACAAAGCTTCAACAGTGTCTCAGAATGTCTTCAACTGGTGTCTCAGAATGGGGATTGGGTCACTTCCAACCAGTTATAATAATAATTCTACTTATATTTTTGCCTTTTCTAAATTTTTTTTACGAGATTTCTTCTGGAAAGTCTTAATGTTGTCACTTGCTCCACTCCCTACTCAGGATCCTCACTGCAGATGTTCCATATAGGAAACACCTTCAATCTGCCTCACACCTCTACCCTCTCTAGACCCTAAAAAACAGACCCCTTGTCACCATCCCACCTGTCAGCAGGAAGTAGTTAGAGATGGCTTCTATGTCCACACTCCACTTTCAATTTTTTTTTGTTTTCCAGAGTCCAGATATAAAGGGTTAATGGACTTTCTTCATGAAAGGTTGATGAACTTTCTTTAACTCAGAGAGATCTGAGCAACTGCAATAATTCGAGATATCCTGCCCTGCAGAAAACCACTGAGACAGCTCCTCTGACTCATTGTGAAAGATCCAACAAATCAGATGTTGTTATTCAGCTACTTGTCTACCCCACCAGACTGCACCTGATTGCTGTCATTTCCTCAAATGGCACCCTTATAAGCTAAGCCCCTTCCCCATCTGAGTGCTTCAGCCTCTATCCTGTGGAAAGGTTGCAGCCCCTCACTGTGCTTCAATAAACAGCCTCTGCCTGTAGAGATCAAGTCCAGTTTGCTTTTCTCTTTCATGTACCTTACACTAAATAGTAAGAAATCAAGCAACCCAATCAAATGGGATATGGAACTGAATAGAGAGATCGCAAAAGAAGACATACAAATGAGCAATTTCTATATAGTAATTTACTCTTAATTAAAATAACCTCTCCTGGAGAAAGTCAAGAAGTCAATATGTCTGGGAGAACTGAAACTTAAAAGTCATATAACTACTCCTCAAGGATATAGGAGTGGCAAGCAACTTTGAGGGGCAGTGTTTTTTGACCAGTGTTGTGTTACAATTGAAACATTCCCTCCTGAGGGGAGGAAGAAAGCTCAGGAGACTCAGGAAGTAACAAGTCTGGGAAAGATTAAAAGACCTATCCCTAAGGCTGTATGAAAGGAAACAATTGCTTGGGGCCGAGACTGTCTGACTGAGCTGCCTGCACGCCCTGCATTATGCTCCGGAGACATGCGTCGTCACCTATGCGGAGGGTTTCTCAGTGATGTACTTGGCTTTATGTCATCCCTTGATGCTGTGAGAAACCCTTCACTCTGCTTTGTACATAACCCAAAACCAGCACTTGGGAACCCCAGCACTTGGGAAGCAGAAGTAGGAGGATCACCATGAGTTTGAGGCTACCCTGAGATTGCATAGTGAATTCCAGGTCAGCCTGGGCTAGAGTGAAACCCTACCTCAAAAAACAAAACAAAACAAAAAAAAAGAGCTCGGAAAGAGCAATTAGATGGTCCTAGGAGGGTGTACAACAGAGGCTGAGTGCGGAGTGTCCATAGGGAAAATCCCAACATGGCTTTCCCCTCCCCTTGTGGTGTGTGGAGGTGTGACTTATTGTGAAGGCTAAGTCATCCAGTGGTAGAGTATCTGTGGAGTCCCGCAGTGGCTGTCTTCCTGTATGTAGTATGTAGTGGCACACATGTTTAATGAGTGAAGTCCATTGCAGGATACGGGGATGTCCTAAGAAGAATTGAAGGATTAGAGAATGTATTGCAGTCCCTGAGTGTGGCACATATTGTCACGGTTAATAAGAGATGTATCTGAGGCCAAGATAGCTGTTCACAGAGAACTTGGCTGTGTAAAGGAGGAATTGCAAAGGGAGAGGGACATGTGGCTGAAGTGTACTGCATTAATTTCTAATTTTGTAGATAAAATAGATGAGAGAAGAATGAGCTAAAGATGACAGATCAATTATATAACATGATGAAGGAACTTAGAGGAGATGAGATAAAGGACAAGTAGTAAAGGGGTCTGTTTGGGTCACTCAAAGGCAAATGTGGCAAGATTTGTGTTGCAATGGGGTTCTTAAGAAAAAGTTAATAGAAGGCCAAATGCAGTGCTGGAGAGCTTCTGGAAGGTTTTAAGGCCTGAATAACAGTTCTCAGAGTGTATGAATATTAGAGTGCTTCAGCTGAAAAGAACTAGGCTTGTGGGGACAATTATATCCCCAGAGTGAGCAATGTACATTTATTTCTGCCCAGAAAAAAAGGTATGTTCACCTAGCCTTAGGGTAACACAGCAGCCAGATGTGACCAAGAGTGAAAGACAATGACCAAGGCTGTAGCCTCAGTGCCAGCCCCTGGATGGAGAGGTCACAAGCTCTAGGAGGGAAACTACTAATGTTTTCTGGCTAAATGCTTCTATACCTACATAATGCTTATGTTTATGCCCACTTATTAATGCTACTCTCACTTTTGATTAGAGAAGCTTCTCTTTTCAGATGACAGTGAACACTGGGGTGTCTCAAATATATCAAAATGCTGAGAAGCAACAGTAGAATGTTCAGCACTGAGACATCTCTATCACACTCCCCAAAGCTCAGGGACCATTGCAGAAGAGGTAGTGGAAAGAAAGTAAGAGCCAAAGGAAGGGGAGGACTGCTTACAATATGGTCTTCCAGACACAAAGTTGCCTTGATATTCATGACCTCACAGTGGCTAACACTACTTATATACTAGACCTGTAAAACAGGAGGGAAAAAATGATGTCACAATAGAATAGAGACTACTTGAAAAACTGGAGGGTGGATTTACAAGGATGAAAAGGGAGGATAGTAAGAGGGAATTATGTTATGGTATATTGTTTATATTTATTAAAGTTGTCAATAAAAAGGTTAAAAAAGAGCTGGGTGTGGTGGCGCACACCTTTAATCCCAGCACTCAGGAGAAAGAGGTAGGAGGATCACAGTGAGTTCGAGGCCACACAGAGACTACAGAGTGAATTCCAGGTCAGCCTGAGCTAGTGTGAGACCCTACCTTGAAACCCCCCCAAAAAAGGTTAAAAAATAAGTTATTGTTTTATTATTTACTTAATTTTGTACTTATTTCTAATCTAATCCACATCTTCCAAAAGTCTATCAGAACACTTTTCAATAAGGCTACTGTATAATGAAATCTATTACTTTTCATCCTTGTTTTCTGTTGGCAACGTTCGCCACAAAGGTTTGCTTTCTCCTATCTAGGCCAGCAGCTCTCTAGGCCTACTGTATGGCTCCTTCTATGGTACTGGGCTCTCTGCCCTCTTCTTGTTAGAGGAGATCATCTGTTTCTTTGTAGTGTAATACTTTGCTTTATTGGAGTAGATGAGTAGTCTCATCAGATCACAAAGATGATGCAATGCGGAAAGCACAGCGGCAGCCATCTTTGTCTCACAGTGCCCATATATTGACATGCCCCCTCTTTCTTTTGCTTGCTCTCCCTCCTTTCCTCCCTCTGTCTCCCTGTTTCTTTTTGTTTCCAGTGGCACCCTGAGAAAGAATACATGAAAGTTAGATCTTTTGAAACACGGTATGTTTAGAGATGTCTTTATTATGCCTTTAAAAGTCCTTGATTGTTGGTTGACTGTAGAATTCTAAGTCAGAAGAAGAAATTCTATTACTTTCACAAATAAAGGACCATTGTTTCATTGACTTTGCTATGGTTTGGATTTGAATGTCTCCTGAACGCCCATATGTTAAAGGACTACAGCCCAGTGTGGGGCTTAAAGATGATGGAACCTTTAAGAGGTGAGGCATAACTGGTGTTATTCAGGTCATGGGAGTGTGGCTTTGAAGGGGGTTGTGGGACCTCAGCCTCTTTCTTGTTCTCTCTTTGATTCTGCCTTGTGAAGTAAGCCATTTTGCTCAGCTACACACTATCACCATGATGAGCAGCCTAAAGCCACAGTGCCAATTGATCATGGACTAGAACCTTCAAAACTATAAACAAAATAAACTTTTTCTTTAGTTAATTACTTCTGTAAGGAAAAAGTGTTAGAGATGAGCTTGAAGGGAAGAAGCAGGTAGACATCTCTGCAGGGAGTAAAGCTTTTATTCAGAGGTCACAGAGGGTCACCTCACATTTCAGCAGTCCTGAGATTGGAAATGTAAAGTGTGTTGGTAGCTTTTTGCAAGGGGCTTTTTATCTTGTGGAGGGTGGAGGGAGTGGGGAAGTGAGGATGTGGAGGCTGCAAGCCAGGGTAGCAAGTTAACAAGTGGCTTCTTGTGGCTTAAGATAGAGGGGTAGCTGGTTACCTCTGGGCACACTTGGGCTATAGCTCAAGGTTGCCTACAAGTCTGCAACCTCTGGACAAATCTCCTGGCGGTAGTCCAGGGTCTGTTTGCTGAATCTTTCAACCTCAGGTATTTTGTTTCAATAATAGAAAGATGAGGGCTGGAGATATGGCTTAGCAGTTAAGCACTTGCATATGAAGCTTAAGGACCCCGGTTTGAGCCTCGATTGCCCAGGACCCACGTAAGCCATATGCACAAGGGGCGCACGCATCTGGAGTTCATTTGCAGTGGCTGGAGGCCCTGGTGCACCCATTCTCTCTCTCTCTGTCTGTCGCTCTCAAATAAATAAATAAAAATAAACAAAAATTTAAAAAATAATAGAAAGATGATTGACATAACCTTTGTGTTCTAGTGTTACTGGTGAGAAACCCAAAATAATTCAGAGTCCTCTACTTTATGCAATACTGTTTTTTTTAATATCTGAAAGCTATTGGATCTTATTTTTGTCCTCAGAGTTCTGAAATTTCACAATGGTGTGCCTTTGTGTGGATTTAGTTTAAATCAGTTTATTTAGTCTTCACTGACCCCTTTAAATCTTGAAAGGCATTCCCTTTACTTCTAGGAAATTTCCTTTTCTGTGTGTGTGTGTGTGTGTGTGTGTGTGCGTGCGTGCATGTGGGTGTGGTGTGGTGTGGTGTAGATAGCGTATGCACGTGTACACATCTATGGCAGGGTGCACTTGCTGCTGGTGGCCACACTGGAATGTTGAGTGTCCCAGGCCCACTCCATCACTCTGGCTTGCTCTTCTTACTCATCACAGAGCTTGCTATCTTCTGGCATTACAGAGAGCTGCTTATGTGACAGCATTCTTTCAGACCTCCCCAGGCTCTTGTGCTTGCACAGAACATACTCTTAATCACTGAGCCACCTCTTCAGCTCTAGTTCTGCTTCTTAATCTATTGCTGATGGCTTGGTCTTCTCAGTCTCCTGTTCATTTTTGAAATTATTGTTGGTCTTGTCTCAAACTCTTGTGTTCACCTCTAATGTTCTTATATCATCTGCCCTACTTTCCATTAGTGTTTTTATTCTGCTTTACAGGAACTTTCTTCCAATTTAGTTTCAAGTTCTTCTATCAAATTTCTCATTTCTGTTGTCATATTTCAACCTTATGAATCATTTTGTGGTTGAATGTTTACTTGTTTCTTGTTTCATAACATACTGTACTTGTTTCAGTGATGTAATCCATATTTTCTCCAGGTATATAAATAATAGCTTTAAATTTTTCTTCAGTTTCTTCTCCCTGGATCAATTTTTTTCCATTTTTTTGCTTGTTTTGGCCTCATTATTTTCATATTAGAGAATTTACAGAATGTCTGATAAAGCTGGACTCTCTGCTCATGATAAAGTTGGATCTAAAAAAGCTGACTAGGCATTCCCAACATGGGTAGGTCTTGACAAAATAGAGAGCTTCACTGTGAAGCGGATCTGAAGGAGTCTGGGATGGGAAACTTCAGGTCATAGTCATTCAAGAAGAAAGCTGGTCAGATTCTTTAAGAACTCCCTCTCACGTTTCCTCCTACCCCAAGCTAAAGGCTAACCCCACAATGTACGACACATATACCCCAACAAGGAGGGTCCCTGTGGAGGGGGAGGACAGGGAGGAGGTTAACAATGGTACTAATTTGACTGTATTCACTGAGTACAAAAATAATAAGAAAAAAGAACTTCCTCTCCTGCCTGATAGGAAAAGTTTTTGGAAGCTGACATTTTAGAAGATGAAAGGGGTATAGCCTGGTGGTCTTGGTGTTCAGCTGTATTTGTTCATTGGTCTTTCTTGGTGGTCAGATATATATTTGTTTACTGGTCTGGTACTTAGAGGCCCACCGGTTGTGGTAGTTTGAGTGTGAAATGTCCCACATAGCCTCATGAGTTTAAGCCTCATAAACAATCCCCAGCTAGTGAAGCATTTGGGAGGTGGAGCCTTGCTGGAGAAGATGTGCCACTGGGGATGGGCCTTGAGGCTAATTATTCAAGCCCACTGGGTGTCTCAGCTAGCTCGCTCTTACTACTCCCTTCCTGCTGCTGCTAAGTGATTATGTAAGCCAGCTTCCTGCTGGTGCCATGATTTCCCTGCCATGATGAACTGTTCTCTTGAAACTGTAAGCTGAAATAAATCCCTTCCTCCCATAAGCTGCTTTTGGTTGGGTATTTTGTCCCTAGCCACGTGAAGGAAACTGCAACACTGATCTTGGTATCCAGGTGTATCTATTAGTAATTTTTAAGCCCTTTTTCTGTGTACGAATCACGTGTTGTTTGGGCAAGAGAACTTCCTTCTTTATAGAAGTCTTCCACTTGTATTCAGCAGTGGGCAAAGGGCAGTCTCTAAGAGTATGGAATGAAGAAGAGGACTCAAGAGTTTAACCACTTCTCAATGGCTTTCACTTCCTGTTTCTTTTTTTTTGTTGTTGTTGTTTTGTTTTGTTTTTCGAGGCAGGGTTTCACTCTGGCCCAGGCTGACCTGGAATTAACTATGTAGTCTCAAGGTGGCCTCGAACTCATGGTGATCCTCTTACCTCTGCCTCCTGAACGCTGGGATTAAAGGCGTGCGCCACCATGCCTGGCTCTCACTTCCTGTTTCTAATCTTAGTCTTCTCTTTGTTGCCTTCTAGAGGTGTCCAGTGATTCCTGTTTTTGAGCTCCTGCACATCATGTGAAATAAATCAGGTTGGTTCTTCACCTTATCTCTAGGTGACTTAATATTCAGCCTTATCCAGTCTGATAATTTTAAATTTCCCCTCTTTCTTTTACTTCTAGCTGCAAACATTGTGAAGTTCTTGTTCTTCCTATTCTTATGAATTTATTGCTTTTTTTATTTTTAAAATTCTTACTAGTATATCTGTATTACTTATTTTTTATTTTATTTATTTATTTGACAGAGAAAAGGGGGGGGGAGAGAATGGACATGCTAGGGCCTCTAGCCACTGCAAACGAACTCCAGAGATGTGTACCTCCTTGTTCATCTGGCTAACGTGGGTCCTGGGTAATTGAATCAGGGTCCTTTGGCCTTGCAGGTAAATGCCTTAACTGCTAAGCCATCCCTCCAGCCCTGTGTTACTTATAATATTCAATTGTGCATTTTAAATTTGGAGGCCCTTGATGATAATTTTCCAAATCCAATTAAAGCCAACATTTATTGATTATTTATTAAGGCACCATAATGCTGAGAAGATGTGACAGAGGAGTGTTCTGCACTGAAACATCTCTATCACACCTTTTAAGGCTCAGGGTCCATTGCAGAAAAGGTGGCAGAAAGAATGTAAGAACCAAAGGAAGGGTAGGACTCCTTACAATACGATCATTCAGAGAGAAATTGGCATTGATATTCATGACTTCACAGGACCTAGCACTACCTTCACAGACCCTCATAATAGAAGGAGAAGATGTTGACATCAAAATAAAAGAGAGACTAATTGAGAGAGGGAGGGGATATGATGGAATGTGGATTTGTGAATGGGAAAGTGGGGGAGGAGAGGGAATTAACATGGTTTATTGTCTGTAAGTGTGGAAGCTGTCAGTAAAAAAAAAAAAAAAAGAGGGGCTTGGGAAATTGCCTAGTGGTTAAGGAGTTTGCCTGCAAAGCCTAAGGACCCTGGTTCAATTCCCCAGGACCCATGTAAGCCAGATGCACAAGGAGGAGCATGCGTCTGGAGTTCATTTGCAGTGGGTGGAGGCCCTGGCACACCCATTCTCTTTTTCTCTCTATTTGCCTCTTTCTCCCTCTCTCTCTCAAATAAATAAATAAATAAAATATTAAAAAGAAAAAAAGGAGCCAGGTGTGGTGGCACATGCCTTTAATCCCAGCACTTCGGAGGCAGAGGTAGGAGGATCACAATGAGTTCGAGGCCACCCTGAGATTATATAGTGAATTCCAGGTCAGCCAGAGATAGAATGAAACCCTACCTTGGAAAACAAACAAACAAACAAACAAACAAAAAAAAAAAAGAAAGAAAGAAAGAAAGAAAAGAAAAGAAAAGAAAAGAAAAGAAAAGAAAAGAAAAGAAAAGAAAAGAAAAGAAAGAGAGGCTTGGAAGATGTTAGATCAGAACCAGGACTGGGACCAACTGAGACAACACTGAAATAAAAGAAAGATAAGAAGACCTCTACAGCACAGACTGTTCTTTACTCATTTAGATTAATAGACAAAGAAGGACAACAGTCTTTATCCCCGGAATGGGAGACTGCTGTGTCCAGACTTAGCTGGATTGGGTTTTTGAAGGAACAAAGTTGGGAAGAAGCAAACAGGGAGAAGAATGGGCAAGTTGGGGAAGTTGCAAATGGAAGTAGGGTCGTTTCCTTTTGTGACTTGTTATGCTGCGGCCTGGTGACTGTAGCTCCTGAGGTCAGGCCCACTTGTTTAGGTCAGCATGTCTTGTTACTTTTGGTGAGTTATTAACTCTTCAGAAGGCTTACAGTTTTGAGATGATACAGTCCACCATAGTAGGTGTTATGCCCAGTTCTCGGCGTCCCCAGTGACGACCAAGGGGAACCAAACACGTATGCAAAGGCCAGGATCTTTATTTCAGGCTTAAGCTCGGACTCTTGACTTCACCAATGCAGTGGATCCATACAAGAGCCCTGAGCAGCAGGGGGGCAGGTTTTTTATAGGGATTTGAACAAAGAAGTAGGGAGAAGTAGGGGAATGGTTACATGATTGGTTGATTTAAGCAGTAACTGCACTCATATTTTTCTTTTTTTTAATTTCTTTTTTTCCTCAATTTTTATTAACATTTTCCATGATTATAAAAAATGTCCTATGGTAATAACCCCCCCCACTTTCCTCTTTGAAATTCCATTCTCCATCATATCCCCTCCCCATCTCAATCAGTCTGTCTTTTATTTTGATGTCATGATCTTTTCCTCCTCTTATGATGGTCTTGTGCAGGTAGTGTCAGGCACTATGAGGTCATGGATATCCAGGCCATTTTGTGTCTGGGGGGAGCACGTTGTAAGGAGTCCTACCCTTTCTTTGGCTCTTACATTCTTTCTGCCACCTCTTCTGCATTAGACCCTGAGCCTTGGAAGGTGTGATCGGGATGTTACTCAGAACTCCAGTCACTTCTTTCCAGCACTATGATACCTTCTGAGTCGTCCCAAGGTCACTGCCATCTGAAAAGAGAAGATTCTCTACCCAAAGTGGGAGTAGCATTAATATAAGGGTATGACTATTAAGAGAAGTGCTTACTGGGCAGTTTGATAAGCATAGTATATACATTTACCAGACATCAGCAGATATTACACCCCTAGGGCTCATGACTACCCCTGTTTTAAGTTTTCAGTATCAGGGATGTATTCCCTCCCATGGAGCGGGCCTCCAGTCCAATTGGAGGGCAGTTGGTTTCCACCATGATTGATAGATGTGCTATTGCACCCATTGGCTCATTTGGCCTGGCTGGCCAAATATAAGGCTTGCAGTGTCCACTGTTGAGTATCTTCATTGGTGATTTCTCTCTCTCCCATTGAACTACATGCATAATGGCTTCTTCCAGCTTTCTGTCAGCTGGTCTACATGGAGGAGGTTATCAGCTAAGTTCCAGCAGGATTTCTCAGTGGCCTTACAGCCCAAGTATGTGGGGTCTTCAGCAGTAGGGCCTCACCTGGTGGGAAACCAAGGGCCTCGGCAATGGCCTATAATGTTTTGGGGGCATCAGGGACCTCCCTGGCCAACAACTCACTGGAAGGTATCCCATCCCTGGCACTGAAAATTTTCTAGCAACAATCTATGGCTCCTGAGTGTTCCATTGTCCCAAAACCAGAGGATTCCATATGATTTATTTATATCTTCTTAGATTTTGATTAGTCCTCCTCTACCTTTCTTTTACTCAATCTCTTTCCCTGACCTCACTTGGGCCTTTTCACCCCCATTAATCTATTCTTCTATTTACATATATACAATACCAACTTATTAAGTACCCTCCTCCCTTCCTTTCTCTTCCCTTTATATCTCTTATTTAGCTTACTAGCCTCTGCTACTGAGTTTTTTCCTTCTCACACAGAAGCCCAATCATCTGTAGCTAGGATCCACAAATGAGAGGGAACATGCAGCGCTTGGCTTTCTGGGCATGTGTTAACTCACTTAGTATACTTTCCAGATCTATCTATTTTCCTGCAAATTCCATAACTTCATTTTTCTTTACCGCTGAGTAGAACTCCATTGTATAATTGTGCCATATCTTCATTATCCACTCATCAGTTGAGGGACATCTAGGCTGGTTCCATTTCCCAGCTATTATGAATTAAGCGGCAATAAACATGGTTGAGCATGTACTTCTAAGGAAATGAGATGAATCCTTAGGATATATGCCTAAGAGTACTATAGCTGGGTCATATGGTAGATAAATCTTTAGCTGTTTTAGGAACCTCCATACTGATTTCCACAATGGCTGGGCCAGATTGCATTCCCACCAGCAGTGTAGAAGGGTTCCTCTTTTTCCTCATCCTCACCAGCATTTATGATCATTTGTTTTCATGATGGTAGCCAATCTGACAGGGGTGAGATGGAATCTCAATGCAGTTTTAATCTGCATTTCCCTGATGACTAGGGATGTAGAACATTTTTTTAGATGCTTATATGCCATCCGTATTTCTTCTTTTGAGAACTGTCTATTTAGCTCCACAGCCCACTTTTTAATTAAATTGCTTGATTTCTTATTATTTAACTTTTTGTGTTCTTTGTATATCCTAGATATTAATCCTCTATCAGATATATAGCTGGCAAAGATTTTTTTCCCATTCTGTAGGTTGCCTCTTTGCCTTATTCATAGTGTCCTTTGTAGTACTAAATCTTTGTAATTTCATGAGGTCCCAGTGGTTAATCTGTGGTTTTATTGCCTGAGCAACTGGGGTTATATTCAGAAAGTCTTTTCCAAGACCAATATGTTGAAGGGTTTCCCCTACTTTTTCCTCTAGCAATTTCAGAGTTTCAGGTCTGATGTTAATGTCTTTAGTCCATTTGGACTTAATTCTTGTGCATGGAGAGAGAGAAGAATCTATTTTCATTTTTCTACAGATACATATCCAGTTTTCCCAGCAACATTTGCTGAAGAGGCTGTCTTTTCTCCAAAGAGTATTTTTGTCAATTTTATTGAATATCAGGTGGCTATAGCTACCTGGACTTACATCTGGGTCCTCTATTCTGTTCCATTGGTCTACATGTCTGCTACATGTGCCAGTACCATGCTGTTTTTGTTACTATGGCTCTGTAGTATAGGTTAAAATCAGGTATGGTGATACCACCAGCCTTATTTTTTTTAAGTTATTTTTGTTTTATTTATTTATTTGAGAGTGACAGAGAGAAGGAGGCAGAGAAAGAGAGAGAGAGAGACAGCAAGAGAGAGAGAGAGAGAATGGGCACACCAGAGTTTCCAGCCTCTGTAAACGAACTCCAGATGAGTGCGCCCCCTTGTGCATCTGGCTAACATGGGTCCTGGGGAATTGAGCCTCGAACCGGGGTCCTTAGGCTTCACAGGCAAGCGCTTAACTGCTAAGCCATCTCTCCAGCCCCACCAGCCTTATTTTTGTTGCTCAGTATTATTTAAGATATTCGAGGATATTTGTGATTCCAAATGAAGTTTTGGATTGCTTTTTATATTTCTGTGAATAATGCCATTGGAATTTTGGTGGGGATTGCATTAAATGTGTAGATTGCTTTTGGTAAGATTGCCATTTTCACAATATTGATTCTTCCACTCCAGGAACAAGGGATGTTTTTCCATTTCCCAGTGTCTTCTGCAATTTCTTGCTTGAGCGTTTTATAGTTTTCATTGTAGAGATCCTTTACTTACTTGGTTAGGTTTATTCCAAGGTACTTTGTTTTCTTTGATGCAATTGTGAATGGGAGTGATTCTCTGATTTCATCCTCTGTGTGTTTGTTGTTAGCATATAGGAATGCTACTGATTTCTGTGTATTTATTTTGTATCCTGCTACATGGCTATAGGTGTTTATCAGCTCTAACAGTTTGCTGCTAGAGTCTTTAGGGTCTGTTATATATAGAATCATGTCATCTGCAAATAATGAAAACTTGATCTATTCCTTTCCAATTTGTATCCCTTTTATGTGCGTCTCTTTCCTTATTGCTATGGCTAAAACTTCCAGTACTATATTAAATAAAAGTGGGGACAGTGAACATACTTGTCTTGTTCTTGATTCTAGTGGAAAAGCTTCCAGTTTTTCCCCATTTACTAATATGTTGGTTGTAGGATTGTCATAAATAGCCTTTAATCTATTGAGATATGTTCCTTATATTCCCAGTCTCTGTAGGACTTTTATCATGAAGGGATGTTGGATTTTGTCAAATGCTTTCTCTGTGTCTAATGAGATGATCGTGTGATTTTTGTCCTTCAGTCCATTTATATATGTATTACATTTATCGCATTTGCATATGTTGAACCATTCCTGCATCTCTGGGATAAAGCCTACTTGGTCAGGGTGAATGGTCTTTCTGATATATTCTTGTATTCTGTTTGCCAATATTTTGTTGAGAAGTTTTGCATCTATGTTAATGAGGGAGATTGGTCTGTAATTTTCTTTTTTTGTTCTATCTTTGCCTGGTTTTGGTATCAGGGTGATGCTGGCTTCATAGAAGGAATTTGGTAGGATTCCTTCTTTTTCTATTTTATGGAAAAGCTTAAGGATCAATGGTGTTAGTTCTTCCCTGAAGGTCTGGTAAAATTCAGTAGTGAATCCATGTGGGCCTGGGCTTTTTTAAGTTGGGAGATTTTTGATAACTGCTTGTATCTCTATGCTTGTTATAGGTCTACATAAGTGATTAATCTCATCTTGATTTAATTTAGGTAGGTCATATAAATCAAGGAAATCCTCCGTTTCTTTCAAATTTTCATACTTTGTAGAGTATATGCTTTTATAGTATGTCCCTATGATATTTTGAATTTCTCTGGCATTTGTTGTAATGCTGCCCTTTTCATCTCTAATTAAAATTTGTGTCTCTTCTCTCTTTCTTTTGGTCAGATTTGCTAAGGGTTTATCAATCTTGTTTATCCTTTCAAAGAACCAGCTCTTTGTTTCATTCATTCTTTGGAATTTTTTTTGTTTGTTTCTATTTCATTAATTTCTGCCCTAATCTTTATTATTTCTTCCCGTCTACTGACTTTTGGTTTTCCTTGTTCTTCTTTTTCCAAGGCTTTAAGGTGAAGCATTAGGTCGTTTACTTGTGACCTTTCTAATTTCTTAATATAGGCACTTAAAGCTATAAATTTACCTCTTAGGACTGCCTTCATTATGTCCCAGAGATTTTGGTATGTTGTGTTCTCATTATTGTTTGACTCTATAAATATTTTATTTCCTTCTTGTTTTCTTCACTGATCCATTCATCATTTAGTAGTGTATTGTTTAATTTCCATGATTTGGTGTATGTTCTTTAGCCTTTCTTGCTATTGATTTGTAGTTTGATTTCATTGTGGTCAGATAGAATGCAAGGAATTATCTCAGTTTTCCTGTATTTGTTAAGATTTGCTTTGTGTCCTAATATATGGTCTATTTAGAGAGTGTTCCATGTGCTGCTGAAAAGAATGTATATTCTACAGCATTTGGATGAAATGTCCTATATATATCTGTTAGGTCCATTCCTTCTATGACCTCATTTAGTCCAGATTCCTCTCTGTTTATTTGTTCCCGGGACGACCTGTCAATTGATGAGAGTGGGGTGTTGAAGTCACCAACTACCACTATGTTTGGTGTGATCTGTGACTTTAGTTCTATTAGATTTTGTTTGATGAATTTGGGGTCCCCCATGTTAGGTGCATATATTTTTAGGATTGTAATGTCCTCTTGTTGGAAGGTGTCTTTAATCAATATAAAGTGGCCTTCCTTATCTTTCTTAACTAATGTTGGACTGAAATATACTTTGTCAGATTTTAGGATAGCAACCCCTGCTTGTTTTCTAGGTCCATTTACTTGAAACACCATTTTCCAACCTTTCACCCTAAGATAGTGTCCATCCTTTGTAGAAAGGTGGATTTCTTGGGGGCAGCAAATTGAAGGATCCTGCTTTTTAACCCAGTCTGCAAAACTATGTCTTTTGGTTGGGGTATTGAGGCCATTGATATTAAGAGATATTATTGAAATGTGTGTATTCATTTTTGCCATTTTTTTGTAGTTCTTCTGGTTTTACCTTTGCTCTCTTGTGTTAACTAGTATTTGAGTATTTTTTTTCCCAGTTCCTTATATGTATACTTTCTTTTTCTTCAGCATGGAGGATTCTTTCAAGTATTTTCTGTAGAGCTGGTTTTGTCTTCAAATACTCCTTTAACTTGCTTTTGTCGTGGAATGTCCTTATTTCTCCGTCTATTTGAAGGGATAGCTTTGCAGGATAAAGTAATCTTGGTTGACAGTTGTTATCTTTCAGAACTTGGAATACAACACTCCATGCCCTTCTGTCTTTTAAAGTTTGTGTTGAGTAATCTGCTGTAATCCTGATAGGCTTGCCTTTGTAGGTAACTTGATTTTTCTCTCTGACTGCTTTCAATATTTTTTCTTTGGTTTGTGTGTTTGGTATTTTGTTTATAATATGGTGAGGAGAGGTTCTTTCCAGGTTTTGTCTGGCTGGTGTTCTAAAGGATTCTGTATCTGCATTGGCACCTCTTTCCCAATTTGGGGGACTTTTTGTTCTATGATTTTGTTGAAGATGCCTACTATGCCTTTGGAGTGAAATTCTTCTCCTTTTACTATGCCCTGAATTCTTATGTTTGATCTTTTCATAGTGTCCTGAATATCTTGAAAGTCCCACTCATACTTTTCTATTAGTTTGTCTTTCTCTTTGTTGGACTGTATTAGATCTGCCACCTGGTCTTCTAGCTTAGATATTCTGTCTTCTCCTTCATCCATTCTACTGGTGAGATTTTCTACAGAGTTTTTTATTTCATTAACTGTGTTCTTTATTGCTAGTAATTCTAACTGGCTTTTCTTCATTATTTCTATTTCCTTATTTATGTCTAGTATTGACCTCTTTATTTCATTAAATTGGCGTTGTGTGTCTTCTTTGCTTCTTTTGATTTCTTCTTTGAGTTCTTTGAACATTGTTCTTTGAACAATCATTCCTTTGAAATCTTTCTCATGCATTTCCTCTAACTCGTTGTCACTGGAGGTCATTTCTGATGTATTAATACTTTTGGTGGATTTATATTGTCTTGATTTTTGGTGTTTCGTGTGTTATAATGTATATATTTTTGCATCCTGGATTATTTAATGATTGGATTTTCTAGTTAGCTGGGTATTATTAGATGTATCAGTCAATCTGACGTTATATACCTTCAGGGTAAGAGCTTAAGGCGCTAGGTTTTGCTCTCAAGGCTCTCAGAGTATCTACAAAAGTGACTCTAGGTGTTGGGTTTGCCTGCTATGAGAGTATTCAAGTAGGCTGAGTGGTACCAAATACAGATAGTTTCTAAAATTTAACTGAACAATGTACACTTTCAATGAAAACAGCACAGAGTATTTATCCAAGAGTAGGTGTTATGACAACCAGATCCTCTGTCTGTCCCTTATGCTGTGTGGTGCCTCACCCACTCCCTTAATCATGACAACAAGAATGTTACGATATCTGGTCTGTAGAGGATTCCAAGTCAGCTTGTGACCAGGTGAGACCCTTCCCTGGTGTAATCTCAGTTACCTTTTGGGATGATTTTGGTCTCAGCTTCTGCTTGAATTCTGCTGTCAGTTCAAGTAGGCATGGCCGGGTCCCTGGACCACTGGTCTGTTCGCTGGAGCTGGGCACTGGCAGTGGGGGAGGGGAGGCTGCTGATGCTGCTCTAGTTCTCTCACTGTTCCACGTGTTCTTCTACCTTGTGATCTGCTCCTCTGTTTTTCACTGCCGTTCTCCCATCATGTTTCTTGAGTTTGTGGAGCGCTCCAGTGTGAGTCGAAAATCCCCTCACCTGGCTTTTCCTGCAGCTCAAGGTGAGCCTGGTTGCTGGCTGGCGTGCCGGCACCATGGTCCCACACGTGGACTTGCTGGGGCCACTTCTGCTGGCCTGTGCATGCTCTGGATGTTCTGGATCGCTCCTACTTCTCTACTGCCATTTCAATTTCCTATACACCTCACTTTTTAGTAAAAGTGTGTATTGTGCTGGGCTTTTTTTTTTTTTTTTTTTTTTGGCTTTCCCCCCCTAGGCTGCTTTGGTGTGGTACCTACGCTGCCATCTTAACCAGAATTCTCACTTGTATTTTCCAATAGGCTTAGGGTACTGGTGGGCAAAGCTGGTGGGCAGGGGGCTAGGGGGATTCCAAGCATATTAGATAGCTTTTATTGTGATTGGCTATGTGGGTTTGAGGAACATAAGCAACACTTTAAGTAACTTATCTTATGACCATAGGAATGTATGGCATAAGCAGTTTTTGTTTTTGTTTTTGTTTTTCCTGTAACTGTTAAACTTTTAGTTAAACCTTGCTGGGAAACAGAAACTTAGGCCTACTGGTGACTCTGAAGCCTGTCATGGTGTCCTTCTGGTTCCTGAGTCCTTTATTCCCCCCTCTCTTTGTTCCATGAGGAGCCAATCTTGGGTCCTGGTTAGGTTAGCAAATGGAGTCTAATGGGTCTAATGGTATATATTGTGATTTTAAAACCACAAGCTGTACTGTATTAATGTGTTCCCTAACAAAAGCAACTAATATATTAATAATGCAAGGTCCTATTGTGATCAGCAACAAAAATAAAAGTAGTGGCCCTGCTAAAGCAGACAGCAGTTGTTAACCATGGGGAATGACTGAACCGTGACTCAAACCATCCTTGAGAATCTTCTTGTTCCTTTTTTCTTTTTAACAATCCTTCATGAACTTTGGCTAGTGATTCCTTAACAACTCTGGAGTGATCAGCATAGAAGCAGCATTCCTCTCCCAGGGCTGCACATAGCCCTCCTTGTTGGAGAAAGAGTAAATCTAAACCTCTTCTATTTTGAAGGACTACCTCCACTAGAGAAGTGAGCAACTCTTGCAGGTGAGAGATCGATTTTTCTAATTCCTGAATATCCAAGTCTAATGCTGTTCTAAGGCCAGCATACTGTTGTTTTTGGGTTACTAAGGAAGTTATTCCTGTTCCTGCCCCTGGAAGGTCCAAACCTATCAGTAAGCTAACAGTTAGGGCAGTAATAGGTTCTCTTTTCATCCTAACTAGATCTGTACCTAGTCGTTGGTTCATTTCTTTGACTGAGTGATAGGTTACCTTGGGGACCAGCTGTACTTGGACACAGAAATCCCTAGCATTAGTTAACACAGATGCACTAACACAGCGGGTGAGTTCTGGGCTGCAAGCCCACCAGGAGTCTTTGGAGGGAATTAGATAGGAGGAGGAAGCATTGATAAAAATGGTCTGATTACACAAGGGAGAGGGGATTGAATTAGGGCTGGTACCACTAATGCATAGTCCTTGTCCTGATACTTGTTGGAGGGTGGGCCTTATAGTTCCTGCCTGTTGCCATTTACATTTATTTACATCTGATGACACATTATAGAATCAGAGACTGCTATTCCTTCATAGCATGGGGCCTTGCACCATAACATAACCAACAGGCTGCGTTAGTTCTGGTCTAGAGGCATTAAGAACTTGATAAATGTGGGATAGATATCAATAAGTGCCATCTGCAGTTCCATTTCTTGTTCAGCTGATGTCTCTGGGTTTGGGGCATAAGGGGTAGGGATCAGCTTGAGATCCTCTGGGGAAGGTTTGAGGGGTGGTCTAGGGGTTGGCTTAGGGGGTGACCCAGGAGATGGTCTGAGGATTAGGACCTTGTTGGGTCCTATACTCTTAGGTTGGCCTAATGACTTTTCAAGCCGCCTAATGGTAAACAGGACTCCATTGTCACACCCCATCTGGTAGAGCCACAACCCCCAAGTAAACCCCACATCCCAGTTTGTCTCTGTTTTTCCTGTCTCAGTGAAAGAAATATTGATGGGGTTATATTAAGGGTTGCCTGTACACTTAATGGCCTTGCCTTGCTGGGTTTTGATGAGGCCTGAGGGTGATGGCTTATTTACCCAATGACAAGTTCCAGTCTGCCCACATTCCCAGGCTTTACAATAAAAATCCATCCCTCCCCCACATTTTGAGGCCTTTTTCTTATCTGTAGTGCCTGGGCACACATAAAAGCAGATGTTCTGTAATTCTTGCATGGAAGTCTGAGTTCCATATCCTGGGATCCCTATCCTACCTTCATGCCAAGGGTCTTGTTTGAAGAGGGAACATAAGTCCACAGTCAGAGTGGGCCATCAGGTCCTGGGAGGTGGGCCTCTAACTGTTGTATTACCACCTGATTGGAACCAAGGGTGATAATCTGCCAGGTGATGTTGCAGGGGAGGTGAGGGTTAGCAGTACGTACAGTTAGGAGCACAGTCAGGATCAGGAGCATTTGAGTTGAAGTTTAAGTGGGGTGCTGCATTCCTGGTCAATTTTCCATTGTGGCTGATAGTCCTCAGGTTCAGCCAGTGGGTCTGTTCAGTTGTGGGAGTGATGAATCCAAGTGGCAATTCCGTCCACCTTCACAGCAGTAGGTGTGGTCAGGATGATGATGTAGGGTCCCTTCCAGCAGGGTTCCAATATCTTGTGGTGAACAAACACCCAGTCTCCCGGATTATAACCATGAGTCAGTGGGGAGGTCCAGTCTCATATATGGCCTTCAGCCTTGGCCATACCTCTTTATGAGTTGTGGCAAGAGATTGAAGAGACTCATGCAATGTTGATTATCAAAGTCAGCAATCAACTCTACTTTAAGTCAGGCAGAATTGGGGTGGTCTCCCAAACATTATTTCATAGGGTGTTAAGCCTATCATGTAGGGTGTGTTTGGCACTCTGTAGATGGCAAAGGGAAGAAAAGATACCCAGTCTCCACCAGTCTCCATGGTCAATTTAATAAGGGTCTCCTTTAGAGTCCTATTCATTCTCTCTACCTGTCCTGAGCTTTGGGGTCTATAAGCACAATGTAATTAATAATTCGCCCCCAAAATCTTAACAACTTCCTGTGTTACCTGAGAGATAAAGGCTGGTCCATTGTCTGAGCTCAAAAGAGCAGGCATTCCATACCTGGGAAGGATGTCCTCTAGGATTTTCTTAGTTACCACTTGAACTGTCTCATGCTTGGTGGGGAAAGTATCTGTCCATCCTGAAAAAGTATCTACAAAAACTAAAAGATATTTGTAACCATATTTACCAGGTTTTACCTCAGTAAGTTCAATTCTCAGTGTGCTCCGGGCTTGGAACCTCGCAAGCATGTTCCATCTCCTTTAGGATGATTGTTTGCATTAGTCATTTTACAACTTAGGCATTTGTTAGCAATTTCTTCAATTTGAGATCTTAAATTGAGTATTTTGAGGTGACAGTGTCTTATCAGTTCTTCAGTCCGCTTTGTGCCCAGATATGTACACTGGTGCAAATGTTGGAGAAGCTGCTGAGCCAGGTGTGTGGGAAGGATCAACTTATCGTCCCCACTTTTGATCCAACCTCCAGTGCCCTCTTGTGTTATAGGCAATTTACTAATCTGTTTCGTGTCCTTTGAATACCCTGGAGTGTCAGGTAAAGTTGGAGGTCCTGGGTCCAGGAGTAGAGTCAATACCAGTTCAGTATCTAGGGCGACCCTCTTAGTGACCTCATCTGCCCTCATATTTCCCCTGGCCACTGGAGTATCATCTCTTTGGTGGCCAGGGCAATGCATAATGGCAAGTTTAGAGGGCAACCATAAGGTGGCCAACAAGTCCAGAATTTGCTCTTTGTTTTTAATTGTCTTTCCTTCTGCTGTGAGGAAGCCTTTCTCTTGATAGATAGCCCTATGTACATGGGCAGTCGCAAAGGCATAACAGGTGTCTGTATACACATTCAGCTTCTTGCCTTTGCCTAATTGCAAAGCCTTTGTCAGAGCAATCAGTTCTGCCCATTGTGCAGAAGTCCCTTTAGGTAATGCTGCTGCCCAGACAGTTTCTGCTCCACTCACCACAGCAGCCCCCACATACCTTTGTCCATTTTTCATGAAACTGCTGCCATCAGTGTACCAAGTAACTTAAGTGTCTGGCAGAGGCTGGTCATCCAGGTCTTTTCCTTTATATGGGACCAATAAATCCATAATTTGCCACAGGGCCTCTGATCACCATGTATAGCTTTCATTCATAGGTCACCCTGTCAGAGGAACAGCTTATGTGGTTCCCATCCTAGGAGACCTCCTCCCTTCTAGTGCAGTAGGGATCACTTGTACCTCCCTGTCTTCTGCTCTCTTCACCCCTTTGGTGAAATGCTGGTCATACTTTGAAGCCTTCCAAAGGTACACAAGTACAGCATTTAGTTTGTTTTCCCTCAGTTCTTTTTCGAAGAACTCCCACTCAACACAAATCTTGCCTCAAGTGATCCTGCTAGACCACTTTTATGAGCTTTCCCTTCCCTGTTCTCTTGATTCTTTTATCACTTTACAAACCTGATTTACACATCAGTCTAAGTCACTTAGACCCACCAATGCCTCTCCTATCTTGTCCTTTCCTGCCATGGAGCTCAACAAAGTCACTAAAGCCCCATGAGTCCCAAGGTCACTACTGAATTAACTTCTTCCTTGACTCTGGTGGCATATTCCTACATGGCCCAGTGAACTGGGCATTAAACACCACTTCTCCCATGCCCAGTTCACTAAGTAATGCTTGTCTTTCTACCATATTCCAGCCCCTGATATTTTCATGAGCATCTTAGCCAGAAATAACCAAGTATTCCCAATGGCTCCTATGAGCCAGTCCATCAGGGACTGACTCTTCTTGTACTGCTTCAGGCAATGCAGCCTTGGTCTCAAGGAATGATAGTAGTTCCATTACTCAGCTCTTCTGCTGCCCCAGCACTAAGACAAATCCCATCTGCCCCCATGTCCCACAGTCTCATAAGCCAGGCCATTAGAGGTTCTGCCACCTCAAGGTCAGAGACAAAATACTCCCTCACTCTCATGCTTTCCTGATTGGTCCATTATTAAGGACTCCATTTGCATGTAGAATCATGGATTTTCCCTTCTTTTGTATTAAATAGGTATCTGCTATCACTTACTCATTTTCTCCCTCTTCATCATTCAACTCTTCCCATGGGTTCCAAGTTTTGGAAGGGCTCTTTGATCCCATTTGTACTCTCTTTCCATTTGGCTCCCTAGCCATAAGAAATAGCATGTCAGCACCTTCATCTCATCCTCTCTTTATCCAACTTACCCACCAAATAGGCCAATCAGAGGATAGTAGCCACATGATCCTTCCCTTCATAACTCCTCCCTTACACAAGTGGGCTCCCATTGGACAGCCATCTCAGCCTTACTTGCATGTCTTATTATACATAGAAGTGGCCATATAGCTGTACTGACAGCTTGCTAACAATCTCTTCCTATTCATGCTACTCTCAGGGACTGTGATGCACCCTGTAGACCTTCAGTTCTTCCCAGGTCATTCCTTTACTCACTCAGTGGACCCTACTCATTGAGCAAGCACAGAATCCTTATCACATAGAAGAGGGCCACCCTAGGATTCCCCACATAGACAATCTACCTCCAGATGACTCATCCTTACTATCCATAGCAAGGCAATGCAACCACGACAAGAAGGCACACCACCACTTGTCACATGAGGAAGGTCAGCCATGTGAATTTCCTCCACAGATGATCCACCCTCATCAACCTCAGATGGTTCAGACTCAGTTGCATACCTTGCTACTTATAGCTAAGTTCATACAATCGCTCCTCCCAAAATTGTTCTTTTTTTTATTTTTGCAAAATTTTTTATGAAAGAGAAAGGGAGAATTGGCATGCCAGGGTCTCCAGCCACTGCAATTCAACTCCAGACTTGTGCACCACCTTGTGCACATGTGTGACCATGTGCACTTGTGTCACCTTGTGAAGAGTCAAACATGGGTCCTTAGGCTTTGCAGGCAAGCACCTTGACCACTAAGTCATCTCTCCAGTCCCCCCCCCCAATTATTTTTTATTGGACATCAAGTATTGATTTAACTTTTCCTGAGGAAATGTGAGCAAATGTTTATTCACTCCACATCAACAACAGACCACAGCAACAGTTCCACCACAGTCCAAGTTGGTGAACCAGTGAGTTTCCTGGGGATTCTTCCAGGAGTATAGATGAGTCAAAGGCAGCTGCTTCACCAAAAGCCCAGGCCAGCATGGATGATGACTGGCACAGGAGCTCCTGCTTAAGCAGTCTGTCCTTCCCAGCAGCTCTCACTGCTCACAAGGCCTTAGGGAGGGACCTTATGAATCTTAGAAGCTTCAGGAACATCCTAAGACTTGTGAGTTATGTACTTCTTGAACTTTGTAAGTTTCCTTTACTTCTTGGGTCTTATGAGACACCTTCCATGATGACATGTTTCAATTTGGAGGAAAGTGCTTCAAAACAGCATGGTTAGAAAAAACGTATTTTGGTTTTGCTTTCATCCTTAAGAAGTTCTGTGGTTGATTTTTATTTGATCCAAGGCCATTTTGTTTCTTTTTCCTTGTCACTTTAGGATGAATTCTGGGAGGAATGGAGGAGAAAGGTAACTGAGCAGCCATGTTAAAACCAGATAACTACTTGAATCACTTCTTCGGGCTTGTTGTACAACTTCGAGTTTACTGAACTCTGGTAGGCTTGCCATTTATATCTTATGGTGGTTCATTCTGTTTGTTTGGCTGCCCTCCTGCTCACATTTTCCTCTTTTAAATCTTTTTTTTTGGGGGGTGGGGGTGGAGCCTGGTGAGATGGATCAGTGAATAAATCAGGGTTTTTTTGCTGCATGTTTTTCTCAAGAAATGTATCCAAGGAGGTAAACTTTGTATTTTCTGGGTCTGTTGAGAAGTAGAATTTAAGCCAGGATTAAATGTAACTATATGGGGTGTTAGGGAAAGATCTGGATTCAACTAAGAGACATGGCAGCACATGGTATAGGTTTGCATCTATGAGTGTCAGAGAAAGGAAGAGAAAGTTGATACAAAGTGCTCTCAGCTTCCATGAGTTCAGTCAAATAAAGGGCACACCAGTCAGATCAGGGAGTTCGTTGTGTCCTGAATGGACCTGTCTTAATGTCTCTGCTACATTCAGTTGCTGGCTAGGAGCTGATATGAAATAAATGTCAGTGGTTTTCAGGACCAAAGTCATAGTCAGAGATCTGCAAGAGCTTCTCATGACTGCCACTTACCCAGCTTTCACTTCTGAATATGTATTTTATTTCAGCTTGACATTTGATGGATAGGTTAGCAGGATACAGAATTCTAGATTCAAAGTAGATTTTTCTCACAACTTTAAGCTTTGTCTTCTAGAATCCAGTTGTTGATGGGAAGTCTGGGGTCAATCTTACTTCTGTTAAAGAATCTCTTCTCTCTCCATCTCTGCTAGATGTTTTTCTGCATGTTCTCTTTTCTTGCTTTTATCCGCATCCATACAATACCTCAAAAATGCTGAGGACCTTACATCCCTAGTCATCAGGGAAATGCAGATTAAAACTACATTGAGATTCCATTTCACTCCTGCCAGATTGGATACCATCATGAAACAAATGACCATAAATGCTGGTGAGGATGCAGAAAAAGAGGAACCATTCTACACTGTTGGTGGGAATGCAAGGTAGTCCAGCCATTGTGGAAATCAGTGTAGAGGTTCCTGAGACAGCTAAAATAGAGCTACCTTATGACCCAGCCATAGCACTCCTAGGCATATAGACTAAGGACTTATCTCAGTACCTTAGAGATATTTTGCTCAATCATGTTTATTGCCACTCTATTCACAATAGCTAGGAAATGGAACCAGCCTAGATGTCCCTTGACTGATGAGTGGATCATGAAGAACTGGCACATTTACACAATGGAGTTCTACTCAGCAGTAAATAAAAAATGAAGTTATGAAATTTGCAAGAAAATGGATGGATCTAGAAAGGATTATACTAAGTGAGGTAACTCAGGCCCAGAAAGCCAAATATCACATGTCTCTCTCATATGTGGATCCTAGCTACAGATGATCGGACTTCTATGAGAGTAGGAAGAAAACTCAGTAGCACAGGCCAGTGAACTATAAAGGAGATATAAAGGGAATAGAAAGGGATGGAGAAGGACTTAATAGCATGGTATTGTATATATGTAAGTAGAAGAACAGATTAATGGGGGTGAAAAGACCTAAGTGAGGTGAGGGGAAGAGATTGAGTAAAGGAAAGGTGGAGAGAGGGCTAATCAAAATCTAAGAGGATATAAATAAGTGATATAGAAACCTACTTTTTTGGACAATGGAACACCCAGGAGCCATAGATTGTTACTAGAAAAATTTCAGTGCCAGGGATGGGATAACTTCCAGTGAGTTATTGGCCAGGGAGGTCCCTGATGCCCCCCAAATATTACAGGCCATTGCCAAGGCCCTTGGTTTTTCATGAGGAATAGATGGTAAGACCCTATTGCTGAAGACTCCACATACTTGGGCTGCAAGGCCACTGAGAAATCCTGCTGGAGCTGAGATGAAAACCTCCTCCATGTAGACCAGCTGACAGAAAGCTGGAAAAAGCCATGCTGTATGCAGTTCAATGGGAGAGAGAGAAATCGCCAGTGAAGATACTCAATAGTGGTTACTGCAAGCCTTAAATTTAGCCAAATTTGGCCAAATGAGTCAATGGGTACAATAGTGACATATCTGTTACTGGGGAAACCAATTGCCCTCTAATTTGACTGGAGGCCTGCTCCATGGGAAGGAATACATCCCTGATACTGAAAACCTACAATAAGTATAGTCATGAGCCCTGGGGGTTGTAACATCTGCTGGTGTCTGGATAAATGTATATACTATGCTCACTAAACTTCCCAGTAAGCACTTCTCTTAATGTTCATACCTATATAATAATGCTACTCTCACTTTTGGTTAGAGAAGCTTCTCTTTTCAGATGGCAGTGACCTTGGGATGACTCTGAAGGCATCATGGTGCTAAGAAGTGACAGAGGAGTGCTCAGCACTTTATCTCTATCACACCTTCCAAGGCTCAGTCAGGGTCCATTGAGGAAGAGTGGTGGAAAGAATGTAAGAGCCAAAGGAAGGGTAGGACTCCTTACAACGTGCTCTCCCCAGACACAAAATGGCCTGGATATCTATGACCTCACAGTGCCTGACACTACCTACACAAGACCATCATAGTAGGAGGAAAAGATGATGACTTCAAAATAAAAGATAACCTGATTGAGAGGGGGAGGGGATATGATGGAGAGTAGAGTTTCAAGGGGGAAAGTGGGGGGAGGGAGGGAATTACCATGGAATATTGTTTACAATTAAGGAAGCTGTCAATTAAAAAAAACAATAAATAAATAATAAAATTTTAAAAAATGCTCCGAGAACCTTAATTAAAGGTTTGGGGGTTTTCTTTTGGTTCTATTTATTGTTTTTGACTTTGTGATCTCACACATGGGTGTTTGCCTCCTATCTGAAGATTGTCAGATCCTTTGTAATAACAGGCAATGGTGTTGACTTTGCTACCACAGGTCCCCTCCCATGTAGGGTGTGCCTGTTTTTCTCCCCTGGGCTCTTCTGCAATGGGTGTGCTGATCCTGAGCTCTGAAGTATTGGTGAATAGCTCTTGGGCATTAGCATGTGGATCACCTATCTTGAAGTGGGATTCCCCAAAGGTGTTAACAGAGAGCTCTCCTAACTTTAGGAGTCCTATTTGGACACTAGAAATAAGTTTAGTATCTTTAGGGTCCTGTTGTCTTGGGACCAATGGGGAAATGCTGGACTTCCTATAGTCAATTTCTTGGTCACAGGGCAGAAAAGGGACAGTGAGGAGACTGGTATTGGATTAACCTTTTCCATTTGAGACCTCTCTTCTTATTCCATTCTCCCTTCACAACTACCAACAATGACTTGATCGTGGAGCTTCTTTGGGATGCCCTGAGGCCACCAGCTTCCTCCTTTGTTTCTGTTTCCTCCTGTATGTTCTGGGCTGTTTTGTTTTGCCCTGTTTATTCATCAAATATCTCACACTTTATTTTCATTTATAAGAAATGTGTTTAGGGTTAGGGCCTGGAGAGATGGTTTAGTGGTTAAGGTGCTTGCCTGTAAAGCCTAATGATCTTGATTCCCCAGTACCCACATAAAGCTAGATGCATAAAGTGGTGCATGCATCTGGAGTTCATTTATAGCATCTGGAGGGCCTGGCATGCTCATTCTCTCAGTCTGTCTTTCTTCTATCTCTTTTTGCTTGCAAATAAATAAAAATAAAAATAAAGAAATGTGTCGAAGCCAGGCATGGTGGTGCATGTGTAGCCTGTAATCCTAGCACTTGGGAGGTGGAGGTAGGAGTTTAAGACAAGCCTTAGTTATATGGTATGTCCAAAGTCAGTCTCAACTACACAAGACTTTGTTTCAAAACAAACAAACAAACAAGCAACAAAAAAGAAAGGAAAGGTGTTGAAATCTCTCACCTACCAATGTTCTCTTCCCCGAGTCTTCTGTAGTATGAGCTTATTGTTCACTATTATTTTGCTGGAGTCTTGGGTGGAAAGGAGAGAAATTTGTGTGCTTAGCCTGATATTCTGAACTCTAAAACCCTCATTCTACTTTACCCATTCCACAGTAAGGATAGACAGACTGCTATTGCCTGACTGACTCCTGCAAGCTCACATTCTCAAACTCCCCTTTTGTCACTAGATCCACATAACTAACTCAAGATGGTTAATGCAGAGCAAGCACAAGGTCCTAGGTTCAGTCCTAGCCCTGGTTATAAACAACCACGAAGGCATCTCCTGGTACCACAGAGACTGGCAGGGATTAGGAGACTCTTGCTCCTCATTGCTGTTTCAGACTGGTCTTCCCTCCTCATTAATAACATCTCATGTCTACCTCTTCCACTCCCCCGCCACACACCTTGTGGCATCATCTCCCACAAAGACATTCCCTGGCTCATGTCCTCTCCACAACACCAGCCTCACAGATGGCATCTCCAGTGCTTAGCATCTCAGCTCTTCCACGCTGTCTCTTTTAGTGATTATGATCTCCATGGTACCTCAGTTACTCACTCCTGTTGTTATACACTTGGCATTGTTATTACCAGCAGTGTCAATTTCAAGCACCCACTCTTTAACTACCCCATGCTATTTACCCATCCTACTTCTATTATCTAAGTGCCAACAGTTCTGATCAGCATTTGATCATATAAGTTTTTCACTTCCTCTTTTGTTTCTATTTTGTGTCTCACCTAAATGGATTGCTATTTTTCTCATTACTATGGCAATATACTTGACAAAGCACCTTAGAGGGAAGGGTTTGTTTTGGCTCATGGTTTCAGGGGATATTGTCTGTCTTAAGTATGCTACTTGGACTTCTTATCCACAGAACAGGAAACAGAGACTGGATGGCTGTAAGCCTCAAGGCCCATCCCTAGTGATCCACTTCCAACAGTGAGTCCCTTGAAGATTCCACAACCTTCCAAAGGAGTACCAAGTATTCAAACACATGAGCTTGAAGAAGATATTTCACATTGAAACTATAATACCTGGCTTCCATCCCTTGGGTCAAGACTATAACCTGGTCTTAAAAATCCCCTTACTCTCTCCTTCACACTACTTTATTGCTAGGAAACAAAGAAATGACAACAAAAAATGAATTAAGTTCAGTCCAACTCTTCCCTCTTTTTTCCCTAGGTCCACGTAAGTGACTCAGGATAGATCTAAGCATGAAAATGCTGCGTAGCATTGGGAATTTAGCTTGTGGTAATGCATAATAAGCACAAGATCCTGGGTTCAGTCCCAGCACTGGTTAAAAACAACAACCACAGAAAAAAGTCTAGTGAGGTCAAGGTGAAGTTCATGTTCATCCGGTCTTCTCTACTGTTTCTAGTTTTCTCCTTATCAATTAATAAAAGTGGAGTTTGAAGCCTCTGACTATAACTGTAAATTTGTGTATTTCTTTCAATGTTACCAGTTTTCACTTTTCATTTAAGATTCTGTTGGTATGTGCATGTGTGTTCATGATTATTATGTCTTTGCTATGAATTGATCATTATGCAACATCTTTACTGTTCCTTACAATTATCTTTCTTTGAAGTCTTTGATAGTAATATAGGCTCTTTGGCTTACTTTTGATTTTAGTACTTAAATACTATGCCTTTTTTTATCCTTTTGCTTATCCTACATATATGCTCATATTAAAAATGGGTTTCAGCCAGGCATGGTGGTGCATGCCTTTAATTCCAGCACTTGGGAAGCAGAGGTAGGAAGATTGCCATGAGTTCAAGGCCACCCTGGGACTACATAGTGAATTCCAGGTCATCTTGGGCTAGAGCAAAACTCTACCTCAAAAACCCAAAAAATAAAAAATGGGTTTCAGCTCTCTCTCTTTCTCTCTTTCTTTTGCCCTCAAATAAAAATAAATAAATAAATTTTTAAAAAAAAAGAGGGCTGGAGAGATGGCTTAGTGGTTAAGTGCTTGCCTGTTGTGGTGGTTTGAATAGAATAGATGGCCCCCAATATATTCAGTTGTTTATTTGTTTGTAGTGTGCATCTTTAGCCAACTGGCTGGAGGCAGTGTCACTGGGTGGATCTTAAGGTGTGGTGGTGGGTTTCAGGTTTCAATCTAAAGATATGCAAAGTGTGCCTAGCAGGAGTTCCTGAAGTGTGCTGTGGCTTTTGACCTTTAGGCTTGTACTTCTCTGTCTCTGCTTGGTCCCGTGAAGGCAGACCAGCTTCTTCTGCTATTATGGAACTTCCCCTGGATCTGTAAGCTTCAATAAATATCCCTTCCTCCATAACTGTGCCTGGTCTGAAAGTTCATCTCAGTGAACCTGAAGCTGTATACTACACCTGTGAAGCCTAAGGACCCTAGTTCAAGGCTCAATTCCCCAGGACCCACGTTAGCCAGATGCACAAGGGTGATGCATCTGGAGTTCGTTTGCAGTGGCTGGAGGCCCTGGCGTGTCCATTCCCTCTCTCTCTCTCTCTCTCTGCCTCTTTCTCCCTCTTTCTGTTGCTCTCAAATAAATAAATAAAAATAAATTTAAAAAAATAAATAAAAGGGCTGGAGAGATGACTTAGCAGTTAAGGCATTTGCTTGTAAAGCCAAAGGACTCAGGTTGCTGTTAAATATATATAAACAGATTTCAGGGTTGGGGAGATGGCTCAGCAGTTAGTCTCTTGCTTGCAAAGCCTGATGGCCTGGGTTCAATTTCACAGTACCCACATAAAGCCAGATGCACAAAGTGGCTTATGCATTTGGAGTTTGTTTGCAGTGGCAGAGGCCCTGGTGTGCCCATACTCACTCTCTCTCTTTCTGCCTCTTTTTCTCTATCTCTCACAAATAAATTAATATATATGGGTTTCTTGGGCTGAAGAAATAGCTCAGAAGGTATAAGCACTTGGTGCTCAGACATGAGGACCTGAGTTCAATTCCCAGCACTCCCATAAAGAGCCAGGTATGGTCATGCATGCCTGTAACCCCAGGATGAACAGGGTGGAACAGGAAGACCACAGGAATGCCCTGGTCAGCCAGCTGCAAGTCCAGTATCCTTGAGACATTATGTCCCAAGGTAATAAGGCATAAAGGTGGTAGAGGAGGACATTGGATGCTCCTTGTGGCCTCCACGTGCATGGGCATCGGGGCACAAATGTGCGTACACCATACACACACACCACATACTATAAACACACTCCTCATAAAAAGTAGATTTATTATTTTTATTAGTTTGTGTACTCACACACACACATTACAGGGCTTCTTGCTGCTGCAAACAAATGCCAAATACATGCCACAACAAATCACATAATGAAACCTCTTAAAATGACAGTAACATACAACTAAAATAACTTATTTCCATGGGTGGGATAGGCTGACAAGGCTAGCCTGGGGGCTCCTGCTTGGGCTCAGGACTGCTGTTTATGCCCCAGGTTGGATGGGCCTTACTCACTATACCACAAACACTGGCCTCCCTGCTTTTCCTGAGTATGTCAGAGTGCCTCTGCCACATCTTCTGACTTACACACTTTCCCCTCAGATATCCATGTGACTCACTTCCTTCATTGATTAGGTGAGGATGGATTGTACATTACATTTCTTATTGCTATGACAAAGTGCCTGATAGACACAAGATAAAGGAGGAGGGACTAACTGTGGCTCACTGTTGAAGGAGTGTTGTCCATTATAGCAGTGATATGACAAAGTACCTTATAGAAGCAAGATAAAGGAGGAAGGACTTATTCTGACAGATCAGAGAATGTATGGCAGTGAAGGCATGTGTTCTAGTTATCTTTTGGTTATTAGGACAAAGTGCTGACAAAATCAGATTAAGGAAGAAAAAATTCATTTCAGCTTATAGTTCCTGATTAAGTCTGTCACATTCGATCCATAGTCAGGAAGCAGAGAGCAATGAATGCCCATGCTCAGCCAGCTCTTTCCTTCTTGTACAGGCCAGGACCCCTAACAAACCTAACAAAGATGAGCCCTCACAGATGGTTGTAGGTCTTGTCAAGTTGACAGGGATGCTGGGAGCTTAGAGAGTAAGGAAATTGAGAGCTCATCAGGCTCAGTGGTAAAGTATTTGACGGCAGAAAGTAGAGAGCTAAGGCCAGATGTGGTACTGAGCTCTAATCCTCAAAGGCCTATCCTCACAGACCTGACTCCACCAGCCATTCCTCCTGCCAAAGATTCCACAGCCTCCCAAAACAGCACCACACTAGTTGCAGACCCAGTGGTCAAATTCATCAGCCTGAAGGGTACATTTTATGTTCAAATTATAAATACTGATTCAAAGGTAACTTATTTGTCTACAGGCTGGCCAATGTTAATGATCTCTACTTATTCCCCAGCCACAACTAGTTGCATAGTGAATTATACCTATATTTACAATAATTCACCCAACTTCTTAGCCTCTTTAGGTTCGGTAGGGTGAAAAAAAAAAAAAGATTTCTTTTCCAGACATGGTGGCTCATGCCTTTAATTCCAGCACTGAGAAGGCTGAGATCTCCTGGATTCTGAAGCCAGCCTGAGGCTACCATATGTGTGCCAGGTCATCCTGGACTAGAGTGAGACCCTGCCTCAAAAAAATGTTTTTAAGCTACAAAATTAAATTTTGATGAAAATTAAGGCAAGTTCAATTTATTACTCTGCCATTTTCACTTGGTCAGTATCCCTTGTTAGGTACAATGAAATATGTAGTTCCAAACCAAGGGACAATTTCTTTATCTGCCATCACTGGGGCAGATTATATAAACCACAAAAAGTCACCCCTACTCTCTCCTTTCCAACTATTCCAAATATATACTATGTATCAGAGAATACAGCTGTATATTTTACAACTATATTTGACTTTATTGCCACAGAAATTGAAGTAGGCCTCATAAGTGTTCTTTGATCTGTAGAAGATGTAAGCCCCTCTTAATTTTCTTTTGAGCTTTTTTCTCCCTGCCACCAAGTGCTGGGAGTTTAACCAAGGATCTCACACATACTAGGCAAGCATTTTACCCACTGAACTGTAGCCCTTGTTCCTTTGAGCTTTTAAAATTCAAATTCCATCCCTGTGACCTCTGTGGAATATACCCTTATGGCCAACAGGTGGCGCCCTCCTCATGCTGGGCTCCTGCAAGAACTATAATGGACCCTGTAGAACTTTGATCTGGGAAAACATTTGCAGGAGTGGTTTCTGACAGTCACATGTCCCTCAGACAGGCACCTGTTCAGTTTGACTAGCATTTCCTGGCATGCACCCGTCTTAGCATATTTGTTAGTTGAGTTTAGCTTGAAGGAAAATTTATTGCTTCACACCACAGGTAACTTCAGACTTTCTTAGCTCGGAAACTAAGCTACACAAAGTGACGAAAATATGCTCTTGAGTAACCTGATAAGAATGTTGCTGTTACACTAATAGGGTATTAATTAGTAAAAAGCATTTAACTTTTTTGCTGCCAACCTAAACAAGCTGGCCTTGTTTTCAGCTGTGCACCTTATAACTGCATCTCTAAATGCTTTGCAAACACTAATTAAACCCTTCAGTGAACATCCAAATAGTAGGTACCATCAAACCCTTTTCAAGATGTGGAAAAGAGAGTTTTCTGGGACTAAGCCAGTCCATGATTTGCTCAAGGTCAAGACAAAACCAGAGCCACCAAGCTCTGCACCCAGCTCCCCAGACCTCTCCAACAAATCACCCTCTTGCTTCCAGACATGGGTGCCCTGTGTCCCCTCTGCACTGTCTGCAATGGTAGGCCTCATTCATCACAAAAAACTGCCATCCCCTCCCTCACCTCCCAGTTTGTTTCAGAAAATGTGATGATCTTCAAGATGGCTTCCTATGGACTTGGCGGCTTAGCAGAATTGTAACTGCAGTTGAGGACCCTCCCCAGGGCCATTTCCTGTCCTCTCTGAAGAGCCAGGCTTGTCTTCCTACACGTTGGGATATAATGGGTCATAAAGCTGGATGGGCTTGGATATAGGAAGAGCTTTCAAGGACTAACAGGTTTCTTCCCTGAATCTTCGATGTTCAAAGTATTTCTCTCTGGCTCAAAATAAATTAATAATAATACACATACCACCTAGAAGCAAGGATCCCCCATCCTGGCTCCCACCCCCACTCCCGCTCCATGTACTCCCTGCTGGTGTGTCCAGGCTGGCTTCCTGCTCTTCCCTGCCTGGGGTGTGGTGGCTCAAGGCAGGCCCGGCCACTCTGCTGGGGACGGTGTGGAACCCTGCCCCGCCCCAGCCTGGCTGTCAGGCGGAGACCCTCAGAGTAGCAGGCCCTGCATTTGGATTCCATCAACTCTCCACTGCATGGCAAACCGGGAGTCTGACGTCAAGCTGACCTGTCCAACTCTGACAGGCACCAGGACAAACTAATCACCCCTCTGCTGAGTCAGCAGAATATTCCCAGAAGAGGTTTCACACTATATGAGTCATCTGAGCCCAGGATGCGGCCAGCCGCGTGCTGCTTACACCAGGCATCCTAGCAGTACCTCGGAATTTGTTTCACCGAACAAGAGGCAATTTGGATCCTGACTTCCAGCCAGGAGCTGCGTGAAGGCTTCCTGACTGGGATAAGAGCCAGGCCCTGCCCTTCACTTCCTTTCTCCTGCTTTCCTCACAGTCTTTACTCTCCACAACGCAGCAGAACACGTAAGTAATTAACCCTTCACAAGCTGAGTCATGGGACCTCAGCTAATACAGGGTTAGAGCTTAGCTGAGACAGCCTGTCTGTAAACATGGGCTATCCCGGTTTCTGGTGCCTCTGGCAATACGTGGATGGATTTCTTGATTCATCACCACAAAAGGCAAGCAGGTAGAGGCTTAAAAGGTCTTCCCAGGCTGGCTGGAGGGGGGTGGGCCGCTGGCACTATGTCTCTATGGATGAGGCTTGACTGGCCATTTCAGAAGGAATGATTGAGTAGAACTCATTTGTTGATGAGATGCACTGAACATCTGTGCTCCCCCACTCGTATGTTGAAATCTTACACCTGCCAGGTGAAGAGACTAGGGATCTCGGGGCTTTTTTTGGGGGGGGGGGTGAGTAGGTCCTGTAGGTGAAGCCTTATGGATAAATCCCATGCTTATATACAAAAAACCCAAATCTGCAGGCGCCCAACTGTAACAAATCTCTGGTATTCCCAAGCTATCTGGACCACAGCACTCAATTGTAGTGGGCCAAACAGACTAAGCGAGTGGTCTTGGACAACAGAAGCATATCCCTCAGAGACAGGAAGTCCTAACAAAGACAATGATAGATATCCCACAACCACCAGTTTTAAATCTAAGGAAAATCAGACAATGCTTTTCATATCTGTATAGTGTCTATTTTATAGATGACTATTCTGATAATTGAAATTCCATATGAAGGAAAACTGAAAACATTGGCCATTTTCTTCTCAGTAGATTAGGGCCATGGTTAACAAGTCCATGGTAATTGTTATGTCAATAAGAGCAATCCAAACTGCCCGGAAGTTCTAAAAAGAAGAGTTTTTCAGTATTTGTATGTGTCCCCCCATATGCTTTTTTGTAATGACCTCCAACTAGAAAATACTTTAGAATTCTTTAGTTTTTGTTTTTGTTGCTTTTAGCATCACTGTGACCAAATACCTGATGAGAAACAACTCAAAGCAGGGCTTCCTTTGACTCACTCTTTGAGGAAATACAGTCATTACCATGGGGACCACATGGTGGACAAGAAGCTCCTGAGTCTGTGGCATCAGGAGCATGAGGCTTCTTGTTCACTGCTCACTGACCAGGTCGTGGATAGGAAGTAGGGCCAGATAAACCTCAAAGGACTGACCCCCTCAGGTACCCATTTCCTCCTGATATACTCTGCCTCCCAAAGGTTCTACAACCTTCCAAAAACAGTGCCACCATCTGGACACTCAGTGTTTAAATGCATAAACCTGTGGGAACATTTCATATTCTTCCCTAATGGTTGTCTACGACAGATTATTATCTCCCTCAGCATACATTTGCATGTCACCATCCCTTGCCATTCCTGTTGACCATTGCTAAACATCATATAATGCCCCACTTCCAGTAGGATTCCTCCTAGTAGTCCCACGGAAACCTTTGTGAATACTGGAGTCTTAAAACCATAGCTAGATGTTTTAGACTTTATGTATGAGTGAAGGAAGTGGATATTGCCTTGTATCATGATGCCTGGTCACTCATCAGGATGGTCAATCTTCATTGTCAACTTTCTAGATTTACAATCACCTAGGAGACATACCTCTGGGTGTCTGTGAAGGCATATATAGAGAGGTTTAATTGAGGAGAGAAGGTCCACCCTGAATGTGGGTGGTACCCAGACATGGGTTAGGATCCTGGACTAAATAAAAAGGAACACAAGAGAAAAAAGCATGATCATCGGTATTTATTGCTGTCTGTTCCTGACTACTGACAGAATGTGGCCAGCTGCCTCGTGCTCCTGCGTGTCTTGCCCACCATGATGGGCTGCACCTTCAAACTGTGAACCAAAGGAAGGAAAGCTTCCTGAAGTTGCTTCTTTTCAGATATTTTGTCATAGCAATAAGAAAAGTTACTAATACACCTACCTTTGTGTTTACTTAGGAATGTTTTATTCTCTTTGGCTTTTAAAAATATTTTATATGTTTATTTTCAAGGAGAGAGAGAGAGAGAGAGAGATTGAAAGAGGGAGGGAGAGAAAATGAATGTGAATAATTAGGCATACCAGGGCAACGAACTCCAGATACATGCACCATGTTGTGCATCTGGTTTTACATGGGTATTGGGGAATTGAACTCCAGCCATTAGGCTTTGCAGGCAAATGCCTTAACCACTGAACCATCTCTCCAGCCCCTAGTTTTGGTTTTTTAAAAAAAGATGCAAAGTTTTTTTTGTTGTTGTTGTTTTGGTTTTTTCGAGGTAGGGTTTCACTCTAGCTCAGGCTGACCTGAAGTTCAGTAGTCTCAGGATGGCCTCGAACTCACAGTGATCCTCCTACTGTGCCTCCCGAGTGCTGGGATTAAAGGTGTGTGCTACCATGCCTGGCTTGATGCAAAGGCTTTTGTATATGGTATATCAAGCTTTGGGGCTTAGTATTCCACAGCCCAACCCGGTATAATTCAAATCTAATTTTAACCTCTGTATTACTCTCTCCAGTTTTATTAGGATTCCAGGAATTAAAGCCCTTGGTTTCCATTTACCTAGCCTGAAGGTGAGGCTGTCAGTATATACCCTGGTCCTGTTCACCATTCTGTCCTTTCCTTGGACAGTCACTATTCCCTTTCCTTTCTGCATACCAGTTATAGTGGTTATAGACCATTCATTTATATTTTCCAGTAGAATCATGACTTCAGCTTGTGATTTAAACGAGTTTGTGATATTTGTATATTGGAAAAAAAGGATCTTAATCAAGAATATAGACCAGGATTAGACACTACCTAAACATCATAAACTATGAAAACTCAGCGAATTTAACCTTAGCAATGAGTGTGTTAGATATTCAGCATAAATTAATGTTATAAACTGACCATAGTCACATAGATAGGAACAAGGATTTGAGCTCCAAACCCATGTTCTTTCTCTTATCAATCTATAAAAGACTAATCATGTGACAATAAGGCAAATATAGCAAAAATATAACAGATTCAAGTAGAATATCTCAAACTCTGAAGAACCATGAACAATTTTAATGACATAAATTACTGCAGGAAATAACTATAATTACAAAATAATTATGTGGCTCACATTGTGTTAAGTGTAAAGCAATTATCTCATTAGCTCTCCTAATGTCATGAAGCAGATGTCCCTGGTTTCACAGATGGCTCTGAGAATTGGAGAGGTCAGATGCCATCCTTAGCACCCCTCATCTGGATTTGTCTTTTATTGCAGTTACCTTCTCATTGCTGGAACAAAGACCTGACCAGAAGCAGCTTATGGGAAGAGAGGGTTTATTTTAGGCTTATAGTTTCTAGAGTAAGCTTTATCATGGGTGGGGGGAAGCTGGCTCACTTCATAATACATCCATATGAGAGAGAGAGAGAGAGAGAGAGAGAGAGAGAGAGTGAGTAGCAAGTATGACCTGCCTCTGAACACACGGGGCTGAATTGTATCCCAAGGCTTGGTCTTAGTAACATACTTCCTCCAGCAGGGATCCACTTCCCAAATGCTCTTCTAGATGGGAACTAAATAGGAAACTCAATCACAGACACCTAAGGTTATGCAGGCATTACATTCAAAACCATCACAGTCTACCCCTGACTCTATAGACTGATGATCATCTCACAATATAAATTGCACTTGTTAACTCTACAAAAGTCCCCATAGTCTTTCTAAACTTTGACATTATTCAAAAGTCCAAAGTCTTATCTGAGATTCCATACTTCTTTTTCTTCTTCTTTTTTTTTTTTTTTTTTTTTTTTTTTTTTTTACAGATCCTGCCATACAAGTTTATTCGTAGAAACGGCACAGGACACCTGCCATCTGCAAACAGCCAAGGGGACATGCCAGTCCATCTGTCTTTACATTGGTGGACGGAGAGCTTTACTGCGGGGCCTTGGCACCTTTGGGAGCCTGAGCTGGAGCGGAAGGTGCAGCCTGGGCCTTGGGTTTTGTTTGGCAGAGCCTGCGACTCTTGGCGATGTAGCTACGAACACGCTTCCCAAGCTTGGGGTGGGCGATGAAGGCGAGTCGGTTGAGCTTGCGGCTGGGGCCCTTGGGGAGCTTGGGCTTGGACTGCTTGGGCTTGACGAGGGCCTTGATGGCCTCGGCACGCGCACTCATTGCCTTCGCGTTGTTGGCCTGCATCTTCTTCAGGCCCTTCTTGTTGTGCTTCTTGGCAAAACGCATGTTCCTCAGGAACTTGGGGTCAACCCCCTTAAGAGATTCGTATCTTTGGGACCGGGGCTTCTTGATGCCATTTCTGTGCCATTTCCGGGACTGGTTGTGCGTGGTGTGGTTCTTGGACTTGGCCATGTCTGCACGGCAAGCCGCGGCTCCCGAAGCGCCAGAGACCGGAAGGAGAAGAGCCTTTTTTTTTTTTTTAAAGATTACATGTCATGTATTTTTTTCAAATAAAAAACAAAACTAAGTGGATAAATTTTAGGGATACTAAATAAGTGTCCCTTTGAGGGAGAATGCTAAAAGGACTTTTGATCAAAACAGCCTAATTTAAATCTCTTATAAATTCTCTCTAAAAGTTAACTGTGGAGAATGATGTGTGTAACATATTAACAACAGCCTTCCAAGGCAATATACAGTGGACAAGAATGTTAATCCTCCAACTCTTGCCTTCATGTACATTGAAAGCACGTAATTCTCCTATAGGACATCCAAGATCCATTCCGAAAGTCTTTAGCGTTCTATTACGAAAAGTACAGCCATGCTAACTTCAGTACACAACCATAATCCCACACCTACAAAACAAAAATAGAATTTCTGGCAGTTTATTGCCTAATACAAATTTAACCAACATGGCTACCATGCCAAAGGAAGTAGAACATTTTCAGGACATATGTACAGACTGTACATTTTAAAAACAAACAATAAAAATGCAAGAACAATCTGTGCATCATGGACCAACTCATTGGGTGAAAACATAAATGCAATAAATGGGATTACAAAGGCACTTCCCTACACAAAAATGAAAACGCAGCCTACATAGAGCTTGAAGAGTGTGGAACTACTGCATGATCTCAACTTGGGGAGGAGGGAAGCAGATTTAATCAACATTTAATAGGATTCAATGTGATCTGATTCAATTTAACAAACGTTTCACACAGTCTCATCTTTGCTTTTATGTTTTTATTGGCTCTCTCTTTATTTATTTATTTATTTATTTATTTATTTATTTAAGAGCGACAGAGAGAAGGAGGCAGAGAGAGAGAGAGAGAGAGAGAGAGAGAGAGAGAGAGAGAGAGAATGGGCGCGCCAGAGCTTCCAGCCACTGCAAACGAACTCCAGATGCATACGCCCCCTTGTGCATCTGGCTAACGTGGGTCCTGGGGTATTGAGCCTCGAACCGGGGTCCTTAGGCTTCACAGGCAAGCACTTAACTGCTAAGCCTTCTCTCCAGCCCTTGGCTCTCTCTTTCTATGCTTTGGCTCCTCCGATGATCGTGTCTGTCTGGTCCTTACTATCACCATGATCTCATTTGTGAGAACGGTTTTTGCTCCTGCTATGCTTTCTAGATTTTTCTTTGCTGGGGCTCTGTTTTTTTGATTTTTCAACACTGCCAGTTCTTCCTTGACTGCCACTTCTACTTCTTTTATTTGGTTTTTCTTTACTTTCATTTTTGTGTTTACTGGACTTGTCTTTGCTCCTGCTTCTACTTCGCTTCCCTGCATTTCTACTTCTGCTCCTACTCCTGTGTTTCCTTTCTCGGCTCCTACTTCTACTGTGCCTTTTCTCCTTCTTGGACTCTTTCTTGTCATCTCTATGCCGTCTATCCTGTTTGTCTTCTTTGTGTTTCTTCTCTTCTACCTCACTCCTGCTTCTCTGTTCCTTGGACCTGTCTCTTGACCGCTCTCTCTCCTTTTCTTGGTCATCCCCTCTTTCCTTATCATAGTCTCGATCACGTCTTCTGCCTCTGTCATTTTCTTTCTCTCTTTCCTGATCTCTGTCTCTTCTATCCCCTTTCCTATCATGACTCCAACTGCGGCTTCTGTGTCTTTCCCTACTCCTGCTGTGCCTGCGATCTAGCCCTCGATCAACACTTCGGGATCTTCGCCTTTCTTTTTCTCATTCTTTGGCTTCATGTTCTAGTCGCTGGCGTTCTTTCTCTCGTTCTAATTCTCTGTCAAAACTAGAAGATCCATGGCTCTCACAATGATGACTTCTACTTCTTGATCTTCTTGGGGACCTCCGTGGACTCAGCGATCTCCTTGGAGATCTTGAATGCCTACGTTCAACATGTCTGTCTATTTCCTCAGTGCCTTCCTTTCCATCTTTCTTGATTTTCCTAGGTCGAGTTTTAATTTGCTGATCAATATTCTTCTGTACTGGAACTGGAATTCTTGGAAACAAGGTAGAAAACCACTCCAGTTTTGTAAGGAAAGAACAAAGCATTTCTCCAATGGTCATTATACAGCCTCCACCAGCCTTCACATCTAGGTCCGCATGAAGGCCTTCTTGCTATGCCCTCTCACAACTCAGGACATGTTAGTCAGCTATTGTCAGTCCCAAATCTCTTTGTCATCAAGGAAGGATTCAAACCAGTCCCATAGATCTGTAGGGGGCTGTGTATACCTTATATACATAAATCCAAGGGCTCTGATATACAGAGAGTCTGTGTGTGTTATGAGACCCATCACCTGCTTTCGAGTTAACTTCAGGGTAAATAATTTATATAACAGGCAAAAAGTTGTAGAAACAATTCCTCCTGTTCCAACACCTCGAACCCCTCCGCACATCCCCGTCTGGCTGGCGGTTTTCCGGCTTCCTTTTTCCCAAGGCTCAACATGTGTGACCTTTTAGAAGCTTATTTTAAAAAAATTTCATAGTGTCGCAGACCTACTACAGGCTTTTGTAAAAGGATACCAAAATTCTGTATTTTATATTCCCAAAGTTAGACTGCATTCCTCAAGATCATTTTTCTCTAAAAAGCAATATCTCAAAGCCTTTCAGTAACCTAAACACTGGGGGGAAAAGGTAGGTAAAACAAGTAAGGATGTCCTTTGTTAACATCTCCACATATGTTCAGATGACAGAAAATACATGGTCTGCCTCAACTAAGTCTCGAGACAAAATAAAGTGTATATTAGCTGCTCTAAGTTGTTTAAACTGTTAAGAATATTAAAATTCTTTTAAATATAAATTAACTTTAGAGGCCTGGAAGACATTTTTTAAACTACCAAATTTGCAGGGAAGTGGAGAAAGCCTATCTAGTTAGTAAAGACCAAAACCAATGCCCCCCCCCCAAATGAAAGTCCACTTAAACCAGGGAAATGCATTTATGGCGATTGAGCATGATTAATAATGCATACCTCTACCTGCGACCCTGGGCTGCTCCGAGCCTTGCTGCAAGACTGAGTCAATCCTGCTAACGAAACAAGAATTGAGACAAGAGTGCAGTGAGGAGGTGCCAGGTGAGCTCCCCAGCACAGCCAAGCCAGCACCGACCCTGCCGTGGAAGCCCAGGGCCCAGATCATTCTAATTATGCCCAATGCACAGGTGGCTGACACCTCTCGTACTCCTGACTTCCTGCTGGGAAAATTTCCAGGCCTTCTGTCTAGCTCCTGCCCTGGCACCTCGCTCTCCACCCTCAACCCTCTCACCCCACCCCGCACTGACCATTTCTTCTCTCTGTCTGCATTGGATAGTACCAACACTGAAGTCATCATACACCCTGGCGGGGGGTGGGCACGAAAAGCACCAAGTTGGCACTTTGTAGACCCAAGTCAAAAGGAACCATTTTAAAACAGAACTTGGGGAGCTTTCTGGTCTATTCTTTTCCTCCTCTCCTTTCTCCTTCCTGCCCAACAACACCCCTCTAGGGAGACGGTAGGAGGTTGGGGGGAGGAGGAGAAAGATCGATAATGGCGGGCTCTCCAGGCTCTTTTAAAAAAAATCTGCAAAAGGATTTTTAAAAAAAGGGAGAAAGAGAGAGAGAGAGAGAGAGAGAGAGAGAGAGAGAGAGAGAGTGGCCCCAGCCTGGATCGGCTCTAGGCCACAACTCTCCTGCCTCCAACCCCATACTGCTTCTTAACTGTTAGCTCTGTAAAATCAAAACACAAGTTGAATACTTCCAACACATAAATTACAAAAAGCAAACATTCTCATTGCAAAACAAAGCCATAACAAGGAGAGACTGGACCAATGCAAGATCAATAATTGGCAGGTAAATATCAAACATCTGAAGTTCCAAGTGCAACATCTGTAAGCATTGACAAAGTCTCTGGATTCCAACTCAATCCCTCCAGCTGGGCTCCTCACAGCCTGGAGAAAACTTCATTCAAAGCCAGCAACTCTCCTTGGAAGCTGTCCCACAGTCTTTGTATTTCCACATTCCTTGGGTCTCCACTGCAACCCACAGTTCATCTTCACAGCTCCATACAGTGGCCTTACTGGGTCTCCATACAAGAATTTCAGCCCTGATTCACATTGCCACATCTTAGCTATTTCTGGAACAGTGTCTACTTCATGACTCTCTTTGCCACATATCTCATGCTTCCCAAACCAGTAGTGGGTCGATTTAAAATTTGCAAATCCAGGAGGGGGGCAGATAAAGCTTGACTGCCGGGCTCTGCCGGTGGGGGCAGGTACTGCTGAGGAAGGACCAGGCCTGCTGGTTCCTCCCGAGGGGTTGAGGAGGAGATGAGCATCCGACGACTCAGACCTCTCCTGGCCACCGGAGAAAAACCACACTGAGTCGGGAGTCTTGTTGAAGCAGGAACTCGATTTATTGCTATGAGCAGTTGCCTATATAATGTTGGGGACAAAGGCAGGGATTTTAGGATGGGGGGGGGGAAAGGTAAGGGCCAATAATAAACTGTGACTATTGAAATGATAATTTCAACTGCCACGCGGAGGTGGCAGGCAAGAAGCCATTAGGCATCTTGCTGAGTCATAGCTGGCCAGAGACAGGTCGCCAAACTTTAGCTAGGCTCAGGAAGTTCCACTAGGCCTCACGCCTTGACCTTTCAGGGCCCAACATCTCCCCCTTTTGTTTTTGTAAGAGCATTAGTCACCATGGCCCCTGTCTTAGGTTGTCCCCCTCTGGAGATATTACCCTGTCATAGGGTACCATGTGTTTAGCTCACTGAGAACCCACTCCATGGCCTGTCTTAGATTGTCCCCCTATGGGGATCTTACCCGTCATTGGTCACATGGAGGGCAGAGGAGGTGGCAGTGGGTCATCTGAGGAAATTAATTCCTGAGTTGCCAGCCTGTGATAATGTATTTCGACCTGATGAAGTTTTATTGCCTCTAGCCATTGGTGAATAAATTGTGTAATCTTATTAATTACACAAGGCCTGACAGTGAGGATAGGGATAAGGAGAAGGAGAAGGAGGGGAAGGGGCCCAAGTAGAGGGAGAAGGTAGGGTAAGAAGTCATGTAAGCCTGTCCGCAGCAGGTTGTCCTGGAGGTCCTGCTGCCTCCTCTCCAAGTCTTCCTGGAGCCTCTTAATCTTGTCCTGGATAATTCCCGCTTTATTGGTGTAAAAGTGGCATTTTTCCTATAAAAACAAACATACGCCTCCCTTTTTGGCCGTTAGTAGGTCTAGTCCTCTCCTGTTTTGTAGGACTACCTCAGCCAGGGAATCTAGCTGTTGTTGAAGATAGGTCTCCCTCTGATACAGGGAGGGCCTCATTTCCAAGGATGATATCTACATCTGAGATTAAGGTGGCTGGGGCACAAAGGCCTGTCCAATTGGTGGGCAGAAAGTCATAGGCCATCCTGCCTCCACAAACAAACCATTCCAGAAGGCAGGCAGCGTTGAGCACTGGGCTCAGTTGTATTAAAAGTACAGAAGGAAGGATGAATGTATCCCACATCTATACTGGAATTATTAGGGGAAGGCAGGGCCCAAATGCCCAGATGAAACATTGGGAAAAGATGGACGGGGATGGGGAAGGTGGCTGAGCAATTTTTTAAGGTCCTATGGGCAACTGTACTGCAAGCAGCCGGAGAAGCCCAGATTGGAGGCAAAGCCAGCAATCCTCCACAAGGGAGGGAGTTACTTAGTTTAGCATGGTGAAGAACATTTTAGGAACAGTCCTCAGGGGTGGGACACTCCCTAGAGAATTGATTGTCAGTGTCCCCTTGTTGGGACAAATATTTTAGGTCTCTCACTGGTACCCAAATGGGTCTTTTTTCATCTTAGGGAAGACACATCCAAACCCTCTCCCTGCTGTGAGGAGCGGGTCTGGTCCTCTCCAGGCCCCAGTCAATGGGTCCCTCCATCTTATCCAGATAGAACTGTAGGTAATGGATGAGGACCAATGTTTTTGAAAAGGGGATAATTGTTTATCTTCTTTAGAAAAGTTTAAAATATTTAGGGTAAATAATGCCTTTTTTAGTTGGTTGTGTGGGGGTAAGGATTCCCCCTTCTGTTTTTGTAATTGAGACTTGAGAGTCTGATTATATCTTTCAACGATAGCTTGGCCCGGGGGTTGTATGGGACGCCTGTGGAATGTGAGATTTTCCAGGTCTGGAGAAAATCTATAAAGGCCTTGCTTACGAATCAGGGGCCATTATCTGTTTTAATTTGATCAGGCAGCCCAAGAGTGGCAAAACATTGAAGCATATGACTAATGGCCTGTTTAGATTTTTCCCCCGGCATGTGCTGATGCCCAGCAGGAGCGCAAAAAGGTATCGACTGAAAGAAAAATATCAGTGAGCCCAGTCACCATGAGAGGGCAGACTTCTCCCCTGTCCCCACCTGGGTCAGTCCAAGGGAGCCACGTGGCAGTCTCCCAGGAGGTGGACTGCCCACCAACTCCCAGTAGGGGAGGGCCGGGCACAAGCTGCCAGGAGGGGGGCCATCTATTTAAATTACCACATTCTGCCCCTGGCTCCCAATAGATTTATAACCATCACATATTATAAATTGTACTAAGTTCAATTTTAAAGGTCCTCACAGTCTTGACCAAGTTAAGATATTAAGACCTATAAAATCAAACAAGTTAAACACTTCTAATCCAGCTTAAATCTCAGCCAGGTGTGGTGGTGCACGCCTTTAATCCCAGCACTCAGGAGGCAGAGGTAGGATGATCACCATGAGTTCGAGACCACCCTGAGACTCCATAGGGAATTCCAGGTCAGCCTGGGCTAGAGTGAAACCCTACCTCGAAAAACCAAAACAAAAAAAAACAAAAAATCTTAAATCTCTCAGTCCAATATCTCTAGCCAAGCACATCAGTCCATTACAAATTTAACCTTGACCAAACTCTCTGGGCCTGGGCAACAGGACATAGCCAGCCCTTATGCCAGTAGCCCAGTTCCAACAAAGTCCCCTTCCATCTTTCCTTTTCCTTAGAAAGCTCATAAGCCAAGCCTCGAAGTTCAATGCTGTCTGCACTTAGCATTTTAAGATTCTTATTAGAATAGTCCATAAAATTTGGCTTACCACTCCAGAAGACACCTTCAGTTGCAAGCACCAAGTCCATGCCTATTCCTCCAAAACAAAGGTTCCAAAAGATCAACATCCACATGGTCAGGTTCATCTCAGTCCACTCCTCAGTCTGTATCAGACAGCTTTAGATAAACTTCCAGACCAGGTACAGTTATGGAGGAAGGGATATTTATTGAAGCTTACAGATCCAGGGGAAGTTTCATAATGGCAGAAAAAGTTGGCCTGCCTTCACAGGCCCAAGCAGAGAGAGAGAGAGAGAGAAGCACAAGCCTTCAGAAATACAAAAGCTGCAGATGCAGTTTGCTGGCAAATCAAAAGTGAAAGGAAAGAGAAAGGGAACGAAGAGATGTTGACAAACAAGTACAGTTTATAGAAGCAAAGTTTAGTGCATTAAATATGAAGACTGCTTCATAACTTATGAGGGTACGTTCACCCGCATATGTACACCGATTGACCTCCTCAGCGAATGTCTCTCATGGGGCACTAGTCTGCTGGACTCCGAGAGCCGCACGTTGGGCACCAGATGCCGGGCTCCGCCGGCGGGGGCAGGTAGTGCCGAGGGAAGGACCAGGCCTGCTGGTTCCTCCCGAGGGGTTGAGGAGGAGATGAGCGTCCGACGACTCAGACCTCTCCTGGCCACCCGAGAAAAACCACACTGAGTCGGGAGTCTTGTCAAAGCAGGAACTCGATTTATTGCTATGAGCAGTTGCCTATATAATGTTGGGGACGAAGGCGGGGATTTTAGGACTTGTGGGGGGGGGGAGGTAAGGGTCAATAGTAAACTGTGACTATTGAAATGATAATTTCAACTGCCACGCGGAGGTGGCAGGCAAGAAGCCATTAGGCATCTTGCTGAGTCATAGCTGGCCAGAGACAGGTCGCCAAACTTTAGCTAGGCTCAGGAAGTTCCACTAGGCCTCATGCCTGGGCCTTTCAGAGCCCAACACTTGACCTTGAAGAGAAGGATACTCAGTCTTTTTTAGAGCCCCCTCCTTTCAAGAGTTTGCATTCTTACTAGCTTGAGCCTCCTATGTGTGAGTTTCCACCCTTTAGAGCCTCTTTATCATTGTCCCAGTGCAAAGCAAGCTGGACCACCTTATATAATGATAATCTCCTTAACAATTGCAACTGAAGTCTAAAACCAGTTTTCGTGCCTATAACTTCAAACTTGTTTACATTTTTTTCGTGGCAAACTACATTTTTTTATGTCTTTCTGTTATATACTTTCTGCCACACAGAGCAGTCCATTACTTTTTTTTATTTTGTAACTTTTTATTGACAACTTCTATAGTTATAGACAATATGGCATGTTCATAATCCCTTCCCACAGCCCTCCCTTTTCTTCATTCTGAGTGCTCCCTCCAGTGAGCCCTATTGACTTTTCAACTCACAGGAAACTTTTTCAAAGATGAAATCTTCCTGCACATTTGTAAAATTTATTTATCTTTAAAACTTAGCAATTTACTGTGGTTATTAGTCTTAGTTCATGAATCTTGTGTAATATTGGCCTGGCATAATAAAATTTCCTTTTTTTTTTTTTTCTTTTTTTTACATTCAACTTTGCTCAAATTCTCAGGATGTGGGCAGAACGCAGCCAACTTTTCTGCCAGTAGTGTGGTTCCAACAAAATTCTTTCCTTCAAGCTTGAAACTTCACAAGCCAAGCCTTCATAGTCCACAATTCTCTCTACATGTAGCATTTTCAAACTCTCACTAGAATAACCCATCAAGCTCTGCTTATACCACTGCAAGGCTTCTCCTGTCCAAGGTACCAGATCCTCCCATATTTCCCCTGCAAACAAGTTCCAAAAAGCCAAAGCCTACATGGTCAGATTCATCATAGCAATGACCCCACTCTTAGCACCAACTTTCTGTTGCAGTTACCTTCTATTTGTTGGGATGAACAACTGACCAGAAGCAGCTTATGAGATGAAAGGATTTATTTCTGGCTTAAAGTTTCAAGGGAAGCTTCATCATGGCAGAAGAAGCTGGCTTACTTCACCATCCACAGCAGAGAAAGAACAGCAAGCACAAGCTGACTCTGAACACAGGGCTGAACTCCATCCTAAGGTCTACTCTTGGTGACATACTTCTTCTAGCAGGGGCCCCCCTCCCAAAAGCTCTGAGAGGGAGTACAGTTAGTGTGACTGGACCTCTGAAAGTAAAAATGGCAAGAAAGTCTGCACTTGCTAGAAATCAAAGATGATCTGACTTCTTATCTCTCACCTAGTTCCTTAGACCTGTTTTTCCACAAACAACCTGGACCCCTCCTGAGAGGGAGGTCTTTCATAGGATTTAAACATTGTAGTTTATCAAGTTCAGCCCTTGGAACTTGGTGCCAGGGCTAGCCTCTTCCTGAGACAGTCCCTACCCCTAACCAACCAGCTGTCCCTCTGGTTCACCTGAGCCAGAAGACAGCCCACCACTATAAGGTATAAATATCTTTGCAAGGGGAGGACAGGCTCTCTGACCACTTGGGAACTTCCAGCTGTGGGTGAGTTTCTTTCCCTTGGCTGGACCTGGGATGGCTCAGCCCAGGCCTAGCTGGGTTGAGCCAAAGGCTACTGGCCTAGGTTCAATTCCCCAGTACCTCTGGAAAGGCAGTTGCACAAAGTGGTGCATGCAGAAGGAGTTGGTTTGCAGTGCCACATCCATACTCTCTCTCTCTCTCTCTTTCCTTATTAGAAATTATTTATTTATTTAAATATTTATTTATTTATTTATTTATTTATTTATTTATGAGAGATAGGGAGAGAAAGAGAGAAAGAGGCAGATAGAAAGAGAGAGAGAATGGTTACATCAGGGCCTCCAGCCATTGCAAACAAAGTCCAGACACCTGCATCATCTTGTACATCTGGTATTGTGTGGGTACTAAGGAATCAAACTAGGGTCATTAGGATTTGCAGGCAAGTGCCTTAATGGATGATCCAGTTCTCTAGCCCTCTTTCTTTCTTTCTTTCTTTCTTTCTTTCTTTCTTTCTTTCTCTCTCTCTCTCTCTCTTCTCCCCTTCCTTCCTTCCTTCTCCCCCTTCCTTCCTTCCTTCCTGCCTACCCTTCTTCCTTCCTTTCTTTCTCTCTCTCCTTGCAAATAAATAAACATTTTTAAAAGATCATGTGAGATAGGCTATGCCTGCAACTCATGAGGGGCAAGAATATTAAGGACTGAAATTGAAAGGACAATTCAAACCCCAACAGCTTGCCTGGCTTTTTTTTTTTTTTTTTTTAAGATTATGTCTTTTTTCCACTCCCATACCACCTCTAAGCCCACTTCTATGTCCTAGAGTCAGGATATTTCTAACACTCAATAAGTAAACCCAGGTGTGTGTTTTCAATTAAAAAAAAAAATCACAGACATTCCATTTTGAGTAAGAGAAAATGGATAGAATTCATACCAAACTTCCCCTCTGGAAAACTCAAAGAAAGCATGGTAAAGCCTTAAGCCTATGAGTTTGTTAATGACATGTAAATATCCCCAGGAAAAATCTTAGGGAATCAATCTATTGTTCAGAAAACTAGCATTTTTCCTTCTCAACTCAACTTGGTTAACTAAATAGTGCAGAGAGGGAATTTTCTCCTTGATTTATTCTAGCTAATGAGAAGCTGAAAGAAGAGGCAAGCGATAGAATACTATGATTTTTAACTCCCAATAAATTGATGGATCTTGATACAAGTTATGGCTAACTAACATCACAAAAGGAAGATAGTAAGACATTATGGGCCTCATGCTGGAAGTACACACCACCATCAATGCATGATACTTGGATATGTGTAATAGTAAGAAGAGCAACATGCCATCTAGGATGTTCTTATTTCCAGGTACTAATCACCCAGCCTCAATTTTGATGCTATCGGTACATTGTCAATCTTTTAAAAATGTTTTATTTATTTATTGGTGAGCAGAGAAACAGAATGAGATGGGGGATAAATGCACCAGGGCCTCTGACCACTGTGAAAAACCTCCAAAGCATGTGCCACTTTATGCATCTGGCTTACATGAGTACTTGGGAATCAAACCCAGCCAGTCAGGCTTTGCAAGCAAGAGCCTTTAAGTGCTGAGCCATCTCTCCATCCCATGAACAATCCTTTTAAACCTTCATACTTGTTGGGCCTTGAGAGGCCCGGAAATGAGGCCTGGTGGAAATTCCTAAGACTAGCTAAAGTTTGGCGACCTGTCTCTGGCCAGCTATGATTCAGCAAGATGCCTAATGGCCTCTGTCCTGCTACTTCCGCGTAGAAAGTTAGAGTTCTCTCGCACGCGCTTAGAACCAATCATTTCAAAAGTCACGATATGCTATTGGCCCTTACACCTTATCCTCTCCTGAGATCCCTGCCTTCATTCTCAACATTATATAAACACCTGCCTGTTACAATAAAGCGAGTTCCTGCTTCAACAAGACTCCTGGCTCGGTGGTGTGTTCCTGGCCATTGACACTCACCCTCCTCCTCAACCCCTTGGGAGGAACCAGCAGGCCTGGTCCTTCCTCAGCACTACCTGGGGGGGGGGGGGAGCCCGGCAGTGACTTCCCATATAACCCCTGGGGCCAAACAATTGTTAAAAGATATAATCAGACTCTCAAGTCTCAATTATAAAAACAAAAGGGGGAATCCTTACCCCCCCACACATGACCAACTAAAAAAGGCATTATTTATCCTAAATATTTTAAATTTTTCTAAAGAAGATAAACAATTATCCCCTTTTCAAAAACATCGGTCCTCATCTGTCACCTACAGTTCTATCTGGGTCAGATGGATAGAACAGCTAGTTTTAGCCCAGTACCCAGAGCTTAATTATCACCCTATTGCCCTTCCTGAAAATCGGCGCAATTTAGCCCTTGACCCTCCCCCTACTGAATCCATATTAAAAATGGTTTTCACCCTGCTAAACCAAATGGCTCCCTCCCTTGTGGAGGATTGCTGGCTTTGCCTCTGATCTGGGTCTCCACGGCCACTTGCAGTAGTCACCAATGATGCCAATGATACAACTACAGATGCCCATAGTACCCCCCCAAAAAATTGCACAGCCACCTTCCCCATCCCTGTCCAGCTTTTCCCAATGTCTCCTTCTGGAACTTGCATTTGGGCCCCGCCTTCCCCTAATGTTTGCAGAGGTGACTAAACCTATTAATGGCCAAAAAGGGAGGCATATGCTTGTTTTTACAGGAAAAATGCTGTTTCTACACCAATAGATTGGGAGTCATTCAGGACAAGATCAAAAGGCTTCAAGAGGACCTGGAGAGGAGACGGCAGGACCTTCAAGACAACGCACTGTGGACGGGTTTACATGGCTTCTTACCCTACCTCCTCCCTCTACTTGGGCCCCTCCGTCTCCTTCTCCTTACTGTCGGGCCTTGTGTAATTAACAAAATTACACAATTCATTCACCAGTGGCTAGAGGCAATTAAACTCCATCAGGTTGAGATACATTACCACAGGCTGGCAACTCAGGAATTAAATTCCTCATGTGACCCACTGCCACCTCCTCTGCCCTCCATGTGACTGATGACGGGTAAGATCTCAGACTGACTGAGACAACCTAAAACAGGCCATGGAGTGGGTTCTTAGTGAGCTAAACACATGGTACCCAGTGACGGGTAAGATCCCCAGAGGGGGACAACCTAAGACAGGGGCCATGGTGACTAATGCTCTTACAAAAACAAAAGGGGAGATGTTGGGCCTTGAGAGGCCTGGACATGAGGCCTGGTGGAAATTCCTAAGCCTAGCTAAAGTTTGGTGACCTGTCTCTGGCAAGCTATGACTCAGCAAGATGCCTAATGGCCTCTGGCCTGCTACTTCTGCATAGAAAGTTAGAGTTCTCACACGCGTGCTTAGAACCAATCACTTCAAAAGTCACGATATGCTATTGGCCCTTACACCTTATCCCCTCCTGAGATCCCCGCCTTCATTCTCAACATTATATAAACACCTGCCTGTTACAATAAAGCGAGTTCCTACTTCAACAAGACTCCTGGCTCGGTGGTGTGTTCCTGGGCATTGACACCCACCCTCCTCCTCAACCCCTTGGGAGGAACCAGCAGGCCTGGTCCTTCCTCAGCACTACCTGGCAGGGGAGTCCGTCAATACTCACTCATAACTCCTTCTACAGCCATCTAGAGTGTTGTTTAAGTTTTTAATAGATACTGCTATGCTGCTCCCCATAAAGGTTATAGCCTTTTCCTACCCAGCAATGAGGTATGGAAATTATTTTACCTCTTACATTCTTGCAAGTGTGTGATAAAACCAGTTCCATCTTTGCCAATATAGTAAATTACCAATGGTATTTCATTTTAGTTTTGGCTATATTTCTGGTATGATTTTTGAGATGAACATCTTTTCATATCCCTGGCAGTACTTTATGTTTTATTCATTAGGAAATATCTGAATGTAACATACTGTTTTTTTTGTTTTTTCAAGACAGAGTTTAGCTCTATCCCAGGCTGATGTGGAATTCACTATGTAGTCACAGTGTGGCCTTGAATTCGCAGAAATCCTCCTACCTCTGCCTCCCAAGTGCTAGGATTAAAGGCATGGACCACCATGTCTGGCTAACATACTTTTATATAAACACATTTGAGTGACATCAGAAAAAGAATAGTGGAATACAGATCTCAGAAACTTTATCTTTCCATAATAATAATAATGAGAAGGGAAAGAATGGTCAGAATCAACATTTACAGAGCTGTAGAAATTAAAGGATTGCAGCAACTCAGGAGCACTTACACAGGAAAAACTAGCTGAATTTCAGAAAGAAAATAATAATCTTGGGGGTATATTAACTTGCCCTAATCCTATCCCACCTTTTCTGTTCAGGAAAGCCTTGAAAATATCCAAGATGCTAGATATGGGAGGGACCACTATGGACTTTATTCCCAAAGTGTGTTATATTTGTAGCAGCTGTGTTGCTACCTAGAAGATCCCACTAGAGGAAACAACAACAGCAAAAACCTCATCTGTTTTTTGTTTGTTTGTTTTTGTTTTTCGAGGTAGGGTCTCACTCCGGTCCAGGCTGACCTGGAATTCACTATGTAGTCTCAGGGTGGCATCGAACTCATAGTGATTCTCCTACTTCTGCCTCCCGAGTGCCGGGATTAAAGGCATGCGCCACCACGCCCAGCTAAAAACCTCATCTTTTTTTTAACCTTACTCAAACTCATCCAAGTGCTGACTGACATTTTGTCCCCAATGGAGCATATAGCAAATGTCTTAACAACAAAGCTAAATGAGACAGTGAATAACACTGGGGATGAAGAATAGACTAAATATTAACTTAAGATGAACAACTAACAAATGGTATATCTCTATGGGCCACTAAAAGCTCAGTCATGTTCCTAAGAACCTAAAATACTGTGCACATATTCATGCTAAAAGAAGAAAAATAGCAGCTATGGCTGACCTCAAAGCTCTGCACAAGTAGGAAGTGAAGGCTAAGGAAGAGTCATAAGCAATTCAGTAACATTTCCAACCAATTTCTCTTCAGAAACTATGGGCACCAGAAGGCAGATGAATGTCATATTCAAAATGCCAGAGGGGTAAAAAAGTGGCCAACCAAGAACTTTATAGCTTCCAAAACTATCCTTCAAAATTTAAGGAGCAATTAAGATATTTTAACATAAAATGAAGAGATTATAATATACATAATTTTCCTACAACAACTACTGAAGAAATGCCTCAGACTGAAATGAAGAATACTAGACAGCTGTTGCAGTTACCTTTGTGTTATGGAGATCTTTAGCCAGCTGATGGAAAGAATGTTTTTTATTTTGGCTTATAGTCTTGAGAGGCAGCTCCATGATGGCAGGGAAAAGATGGCGTGAGGTGAGTCTGAACATTGCCTCTGCCACAGCAGATGGAAGCAGCAATAGGAGAGTGAGCCAAACTCTAGCAAAGGGGAGCTAGCTAAAATATATAATTGTGTCCCCAACAACATACCTCCTCCAGCAAGACTCTGGTCAAACAATTCAAAACACATGAGTTTATGTGAGACACCAAATTGAAACCATCACAACAGCAACTCAAAGCAGCATAAAGAAACAAAGAGTGCCTTCAACTAGAATCAGTTCTGTTTAGCAAGGATGGCTTGAGGATTCCCTCATGCTGAGAACAATGTTATCAATGTCACCTCAGCTAGACTGTCTTATCACCACTAATTTTTCCATACAAATCACTTGCAGGATTTCCTTAGATTTTTCCCTCTGGGGACCCTTCCCAACTGGATGAGGGGAACCCAGCTTAGGAGTTTTCCTGCTCCACTTCTACTCTCTTATTTCTATTTTCTCTTAAAATAAATCTTTCATAGTTAAAAAACAATCTGATTAGAGAGATGGCTCAGTAGTTAAAGGTGCTTGCAAAACCTGACAACCTGGTTCAAATCCCCAGTACCCATGTAAAGCCAGATCCACAAAGTGGTACATGTGTCTAGAGTTTATTTGCAGAGGCAGGAAACCTTGGTGCACACATTTTCTTTCTTTCTTTCTTTCTTTCTTTCTTTCTTTCTTTCTTTCTTTCTTTCTCTCTCTCTCTCTCTCTCATAAATAAATATTTAAAAATTAAACATAAGCTCCCCAATCTGGGTTCCCTGGCAGACAGTGTGCAGGCAGGCACAGGCCCCTGTTTCCCAGCTCCTCCCATGTCCCTGGTCTGGGTTCCCTGCACCAGTCTGTGTGCACTCAGGGCACTGTGGTGTGGAGTGAGTAGGCCAGACCCCTGTTTCTGGGCTCCTCCCACCTCCCCCGTCTAGGCTTCCTGTGCTGGTCTGTGTGTGGGCAGGTGAGGCAGTGTGGAGTGAATAGTCCAGATCTCTGTTTCCTGGATCCTCCCACCTCCCTATAGGACTTGCCTGCTGGCAGGCTAAGTAGGCAAGATCCCTGTCCCCTGGCTCCTCCCAGTCCCCTGGTCCTGGTAGGTCCCATTGTGCCCTGCTTGGGGAGGCCTGGTCCCTGTGTGAGTTGTGGAATCAGGCCTATTGCTCTGGTATCCTGACTGGAGTCAGAGGGTGCATGGACCAAAGGACAAAAACCTTCCTCTTCAATAAAATAAATAGTCTTCCTAAAATGGGTAGACAATAAAGCAAAAAAGCCAACACAAGTCAGAAAACAGAGATCTCTACCAAGGATGCTTCGTTCTACAATGGAAGCCTCCAGTGAAATCATAGAGACCACCAATGAGACCCTGATTAAAAAAAAATTGCTGAAATGGAAGCAAACCATCAAAGAACCAACAATCAAATCAATGAAATTGGACAGAATCATCTCCTAGAGCATTCAGCTTTTGACAGTATGCTTAACTTGATTAAAGAAAATGTTACAACCCTCGAAGGAGATATGAACAAATCGAAAGTGAGTCAAGAAATGGAAGATCTCAACAACCGGTTGATTACACTTAATGAAGACTTGATCAAATGCAAGAATGAACTCCAGAAAGCCTCATGAAAATCAGAACTTGAATTGAAATCATACTTTAAATAAGAGATAGACATGATGCAAAAATCACACAACAGAAAACAACAATCAAATAGAAATTATAAAAACCTCTCTGGAACCACTCACCAACAGTTACTCATGTGGAAGACAGAACCTCTGACCTGGAAGAAAAGACAGAAGAAATTGATGGGGAGGCCAAAAAGCTTGCTAAGTTCAAAAAAATCAAGTGGACAGAATACAAGTGAATTGTGGGTCACCCTAAAATGACCAAACATCTGGATCATGGGTATATCAGAAGGAGAGGGAATCCAGGCCACAGGCATAGAGACCATATTCAAAAAATTATTGAAGAAAAATTTCTGAATCTCTCAAAAGAGAGGCCCATCCAGATATAAGAAGCCCACAGAACACCAAACAGACAGGACCAAAGAAGAAACTCTCCAAGACACATCATAGTCAAAACTCTTAACAACAAAAACAAAGAGAAAGTGTCAAAAGCAGCAAGAGAGAAACAATTCACAATATACAAAGGCAACCCCATTAGAATTACATTAGATTTCTTAATTGAAATCCTGAAATCTAGTAGGGCCTGGAATGAAACACTTCAAAGTCTGAAAAACTATGGCTTCTTGCCCAAGCTACTGTACCCAGCAAAAGTATCCCTTATAATAGATGGTGAAAGAAAAACTTTCCATGAAAAAAGTCAACTCTATGATTATATGAACAAAAAGCCAAACCTACAGAGAATACTTGAGGGAATACTCCATACAGAACAGTCAAAAAACCAATCTCGAGAGTCAACAAGAAGATCACAACAACCAAAATAGACCAGGATCAGAGTAGTACATAACACAAGAAAGCACAAAACCCCACAAAACACCTCAACACGTCAGGGGCTAATTCAAACCTCACAGTAATAACTTTACATATTAATGGTCTTAACTCACCTGTCAAAAAATACAGGTTATCAGGATGGATCAAAAAACTGGACCTTTCTATCTGCTGTCTTCCAGAAACCCACCTTACTACTGAAGATAGACACCTCCTTAGGGTGAAAGGATGGGAAATGATATTCCAAGCAAATGGAAATAAAAAAAACAAGTGGGTGTTGCTATATTAATATCTGATAAAATAGACTTTAAACCAAAATTAATCAAAAAGGACAAAGAAGTCGGGCATAGTGGTGCATGCCTTTAATTCCAGCACTCGGGAGGCAGAGGTAGGGAGAGAATTCAAGGCCACCCTGAGACTGCATAGTGAATTCCAGGTCAGCCTGGGCTAGAGCAAGACACTACCTCAAAAAAAAAAAAAAAAAAAAAAAAAAGACAAAGAAGGCCACTTCTTACCAACAGAATGATCCAACATTAGCACATCATAATCATAAATATATATCTGCCAAACACAGGTGCACCACAGTTTATAAAACAAAATCTACTTGACAATAAAACAGAAATAAACACCAACACCATCATAGTTGGAGAATTCAATACTCTACTATCATCATAGACAGATCATCCAAGGAGAAAATCAACAAGGAAATAATAGACCTCAACAACATGATAGATCAACTAGACCTAATGAATATCTACAGAACTTTCCACCCCAACTCTACAGAATACACATTCTTCTTAGCAGCCCATGGAAACTTCTCAAAAATTTATCATATATTAGGCCATAAAGTGTGCCTACATAAAGTCAGGAAAATTGAAGTAACTTCCTGTATCATGTCAGATTACAATCTTTAAAGGCAGAAATTAACAAGAGACACATCAAGAATTCCACCAGCTCCTGAAGACTAAACAACACACTTTAAAGTAATGAATGGGTCATGGAAGAAATCAAAAAGAAAAAGTTCCTAGAATTGAATGATGATGAAAACACAACCTACCAAAACTTATGGGACACAATGAAGGCAGTCATAAGGGGAAAATTCATAGCCCTAAATGCCTTCATTACAAAGACAGAGAGATCCCAAATTAATAACCAGACTGTCCACCTGAAGGCTCTGGAAAAACAAGAAGAATACAACTCAGAGAGTTCCAGACAGAAATAAATAATCAAGATTAGAACAGAAATTAATGACTTGGAAACTAAGAAAACAATTTAAAAAACTGATGAAACAAAGAGCTGGTTCTTTGAAAAAAATAAACAAGATTGAAAAACCCCTGGCCAAATTGATCAAGCAAAAACAAAAACAAACAAACAAACAAACAAACAAAAAAAAAAACATACAGAGAAGTCTCTTAATCCTAGCACTTGAGAGGCAGAGGTAGGAGGATCACCATGAGTTCAAGGCCACCCTGAGGCTACATAGTGAATTCCAGATCAGCCTGAGCTACAGTGAGACCCTACAAAAAAGAAATGAAAAAGGAGAGATCACAACAGACATCAATGAAATTGGCAAAATCATCATCAGGGCATACTTCCAAAACCTCTATTCCACAAAATTAAATAATCTGGAAGAAATGGATGAATTCCTAGACACATACTACCTACCAAAACTAAACTCAGAGCAGATTAGTCTCCTAAACAAACCTATCACATCCATGGAGATTGAAAGGCAATAAAACAAAAACAAAAAACAAAAAAACCTCCCCAGAAGAAAAGTCCAGGACCAGATGGCTTCTCAGCAGAATTCTATCGAACCTTCATTGAAGAACTGAAACCAAATTTTCTCAAACTGTGCCACATAGTTTGAGACTAGGGAATCCTTCCCAACTCCTTTTATGAAGCTAGCATCACCGTAATACCAAAACCAGACAGAAATGCAACAATGAAAGAAAATTATAGGCCTATATCCCTAATGAACTTAGGTGCAAAAATCCTGAACAAAATCCTTGCAAACTAAATTCAACAGTACATCAAAAGCATTAGCCACTTTGATCAAGTAGGCTCCATTCCAGGCATGCAGAAATGGTTTAACATATGGAAATTGGTCAATGTAACACACCACATTAAGAAACTGAACCATAAGAACCACATGAGCATCTCAATTGATTCAGAGAAGGCCTTTGACAAAATACAACACCACTTCATGATCAAAACACTGGAAATAATAGGCATGGAGGGTTTATATCTCAACAATAAAGGCTATATATAAAGCTCCTAAAGCCCAAATAATACTTAATGGGGAAAATCTCAAGGAGTTCCCACTGAGATTGGGAACAAGACAGGGGTGTCCACTCTCACCACTGCTCTTCAACATAGTACTAGAAGTACTAGCCCAAGCAATAAGACAGGAAAAGGAAATAAAAGGGATTCAAATTGGAAAAGAAGAAGTCAAGTTAGCCCTATTTGCAGATGACATGATCCTATATGTAAGTGACCTGAAAGTCTCCATCTCAAAACTTCTAAAGGTGATAACTACATTCAGCAAAGTTGTAGGATACAAAATCAATGTACAAAAATCAGTACTTTTTCTATATGCAAGGAACAAATATACAGAGAAAGAAATCAGTGAGGCCATCCCATTTTCAATAGCAACACAAACATTAAATACCTTGGAATAACACTAAACACTAAAATCTGTATAATGAAAACATATAACACTCAAGAAAGAAATAGAGGGGGACTTGAGAAGATGGAAAGTCCTTCCATGTTCTTGGATAGGTAGAATTAATATTGTGCAAATGGCAATTCTATCAAAACGAATATACATATTTAATGCAATACCAATAAAAAATGCCAGCATCATTTTTCACAGCGATAAAAAAGATCTCAAAATGGAATGGCAGAAGGCCTTGGAAATCCAAATGTGTCCTTGGGAGGGGGAGTGGGGTACAACCCTCTGACAGTATCTTGAAATCCAATCTAAAGCTATATTATAAAGCCATATTGACAAAAAACAAACAAACAAACAAAAAAACAGCATAGTACTGGAATAGAAACATAAACACAGTCCAGTGGAAGAGAATTGAAGACCCAGACTTAGGTCAAGTAACTACAGCTTCTTGATCTTTGATGAAGGTTCCAATAATGTAGACTGGAGAAAAGACATCATCTTTAACAAATGGTGTTGGACAAATTGTATGATCATATGTAGAAAAATGAAATTAGACCCACTCATTTCACCATACACAAAAATCAAGTCCAAATGGATTAAAGACCTCAATATAAGACCTGAAACTCTTCAACTACTGGAAGAAAAAATAGGAGGCACTCTCCATGATATAGAACTGGGAGATTTCCTGAACAAAACCCCAGTAGCCCAGGAAATTAAACAAGCATTCAACCAATGGGATCTCATGAAGCTAAACAGATTTTGCAAAACAAACGTACCATAAACAGAGCCAATAGATTACCCACTGAATGGGAGAAAATCTTTGCCAGCTATATCACTGACAGAAGCCTAATATCTAGAATCTGAAAAGAACTAAGAAAACTAAACCATAAAAAAATCAAACAATCCACTCCAAAAGTGGGGCAGAGAACTAAGTAGGGAAATAATAGGAAATTTACAAATGGATAACACACACTTAAGAAAATGTTCAACATCCCTAACCATTAGACAAATGCAAATTAAAACAACTGTGAGATTCCACCTTACCCCAGCAAGGATAGTAAACATTAAAAATGAAATGAAAACAAATTTTGGTGAGGATGTGGAGAAATAGGGACACTCATTCACTGTTGGTGGGAATGTAAGCTGGTACATTCACTATGGAAATCAATATGGAGACTCCTGAAAAGGATGAATATAGAGTTAACAACAGAACCTATTATTCCATTACTGGGTATTTACACTAAAAGCTCCATCCCTCAGTTCAGAGATATTTGCTCAAACATGTTTATAACTGCTCAATTCATAATAGCTAAGAACTGGAGTCAACCCAGATGCCCATCATTGTACAAATGAATAAGCAAGATGTAGTATGGATTTTGACTCAGCAGTAAAATAAAAAATGACACAATGAAATTTGTCAAAAAATGGTTGAACTTGGAACAGATCATTCTAAGTGAACTCACACAATCACAGAAAGACCATCGTCACATGGTCTAACTCATCTCTGATTCCTATCCTAGATCAGCCCAAGTTGCTGACATACCTGAATGGCATCTCGAGGATTGGACAATAGGGAGGGTAGGGCTTGGGAGAAGAGGAACAGTGGTCAGGGGAGGGGAGAACACAACACTGAATCCAAGTCAGATTGAAAGGTGGAACTCTCAAGAGGACCTTAGGGAGAACACCTGAATTGAAGGACCCTGGAGAGAGTGAAACAAAATCTAACCTTAAATTTCTCCTGTTTCTCTCTCTTCTCTGTCTTTTTTTTTCTTCTCCCTTGGCATGGGCCTGTAATTCCCTGTACCAGGATGTGGTTTACACCCACAATGAGCTGTTGATAAGAGAGACCTACTATATCTCCCCAAACAAACAAGACAAACTTCTGTCTGAGCACTTGATTACCCACCAGAAGTTAATGGTAAGACCCTACTGCTGAAGACACCATATGCTGTCAGCATGGACCATGGGGAGACCTGGTTGGAGTCTGGAAGAGAGCCAGTCCCCAGACAATTAGCCCATCTAGTGCTGGAAGGCACTACATGACTTATTTGGGATAAGTGGCTAACATCTACCCAAGCTACTCAAAATCTAAGTGACTTAAAGCAAATATCCTGACATGATGCTCACACAAGTGGCACACAGCAATGGCGGGTAACCAACTGCTCTTGGATGGGCTAACAGATCCACCCAGTGGAAAGGAAATCATATCTGGAACTGGGAAACAAGTCAGATCATATCCAGATAATGATTCTGCTTTCCATTGTCAAGCTCCCACTAACCTTGGGCTCTAAGAGCATCTACACCCTTTAAGTTCTCTCTAAATTAATGACGGTTATCCCATTTAACTGGTGCTGACTTCACTCTCTGTTGGAGACTCTGCTTCTCTTTTGCAGATGGGAGCTGGACATGAGGAGATAAATGACCCAGTGTACTCCACCCTAGCCTCAGCTGAAACCACAGAGGAATTGGGGAAATGAGGAAGAGTGCTGCTTTCTTTTTTTTCTTTTTCTTTCTTTCTTTTCTTTCTTTTTTTTTTTTTTTTTGCTTATTTTTATTTATTTATTTGAGAGTGACAGACAGAGAGAAGGAGGCAGAGAGAGAGAGACAGAGAGAGGTTGGGCGCACCAGGGCTTCCAGCCACTGCAAACGAATTCCAGACACGTGTGCCCCCTGTGCATCTGGCTAACGTGGGTCCTGGGGAATCAAGCCTTGAACTGGGGTCCTTAGGCTTCACAGGCAAGCGCTTAACCGCTAAGCCATCTCTCCAGCCCAGAGTGCTGCTTTCTTAGTGAATCTGATATCAACAAAAGGGTGAAGCAGATAGACACTGAGGACACTCAACACCTACCAAACCAGAGATCCAGAGGCTCCTATGAGCCCATTACTGAAGTAGTCTTAAAATGCTCCCAGCATGGCTCAAGGAATTTTGTGGAAGAGGGGGCCGAAGAAGTGTTAGAGCCACAAGTTGGGACATTTTGCACAGAGACATTCTCTCCATCCCCTTAATGCATGACCCACAATCCCCGTGGGATTGACCTGCATCCCCAATGAGGAAGGCCTTTTCAGAAAAGGGGCAGGGAGAAGGGAAAGCATGGTACTAACATGTGTTGTTTACATAATAAATATGTCCATATCTAATAAAACATACATACAAAGCAAAAAACAGAAGATGAGTCAAGATGCCCACGTTACACAGGACCCAAGAGACAGCACAGAGGAATTGATGAGATGAGCAACTGTGCTGCTTATAGGCAGAGCTTTAAAACCTACACAAGTGTGATGGGGAGATACACAAAATGTACCCAAGCAGATTTCTAGAGGCTGCTATGAACTCAATATTAGAATAGACTTAAAACTCAGCCACCAATGCTCAGGGAATTGTGCAGGAAAAAGGCAGAAGAGCCAGAGGTTGTGAGGCAATATGCAGAAGCACTGTCTCCCTCAATTGACTGACTGCTGCTCCCAAAATGTATAAACTATAACAACACAGTGAATATCCACAATCCCACAGATATGGGTGCTCCATCAAATGGGACAAGGGAAGAGGGGCATGATGGTACCAAGATATAATGAGTACTTACAAAGCATATATATATATATATATATATATATATATATATATATATATACTTTATACTTACAAAAGTATATATATATATATATACATATATACATATATATATATATATATATATATATATATATATATATTTACAAACAATACTTTCCCTTTCTGTTCTCCATCATATCCCCTCCCTCTCTCCATTAGTCTCTCTTTTAATTTGATGTCATCATCTTTCTCCTATTATGAGGGTCTTGTGTAGGTATTGCAAAGTCATGGATATTGAGGCCAATTTCTGTCTGGGACAGTTGCATTGCAAGGAGTGGTACCCTTCCTTTGCCTCTTACATTATTTCCTCCACCTCTTCCACAATGAACCCTGAGCCTTGGAGCATGTGATAGAGATGTTTCAGTGTGGGACACTCTTCTACCCCTTCTTCTCAGCAGTATGTTGCCTTTTGGGTCATTCCAGTGGTCACTGCTAGAGAACTTTCTCTAAACAGAAGTGAGAGTAGCATTAATATATGAATATGAACATTAAGTGTAGTGCTTTTAGGGCAATTTGGTGAGCATAATATATGCATTTATCCAGAAAAGAGCAGGTTTTATTCTCCTAAGGTTCATGAACTCCCCTGCCATAGGCTTTTGATTAGGTTTTCAGTACCAGGCATGTATTCCCTCCCATAGAGAGGGCCTTCAGTCCAATTAGAGAGCAGTTGGTTTACCCCAAAGCAGACATGCCACTATTGCACTTGTTCGATAATTTGGCCTGTCTGGCCAAACTTGAGGCTTCCAGTGTCCACTGTTTTCACTGGTGATGACTTCTGTCTCCAATAGGGCTGCATACAGTGCAGCTTTTCCCACCTTTCAGATGGCTGGTCTACAGAGAGAAGGTTTTATGCTCAGCACCAGCTTGATTTCTCAGTGACTTTGCCACTAAGGTGTGTGAAGTCTTCAGCAATATGGTCTTACCATCTCTTTCTCACAGGGAACCAAGGGCCTTGACAATAGCCTGGAATGTTTTGGAGGCAACAGGGACCTCCCTGGCCAACAACTCACTGGAAGGTATCCCATCCCTAGCACTGAAAATTTTCTAGTAACAATCTATGGCTTCTGGGTGTGCCATTATTCAAGAAAGTAGATTTTCATATGTCTTATTCAGAATATCTTGAATTTTGATTGACCCTCCCCCTGCCCTTCTTTTATACAATCTCTTCCCCTGGCCTCACTTAGGCCTCCCCCTGCCCTCATAACCTGTTCTTCTACTTACATATATACAATACTATCCCCTTAAGTCCTTCCCTCTCCTCCCTCCATTATCGTCTTTTTCTAGCTGACTGGCCTCTGCTACCAATTTTTTGTTCCAGCTCTCATGCAAGTCTATACATTTGTAGCTAGGATCCACATATGAGAGAGAACATGCAACGTTTGGCTTTGTGGGCCTGGGTTACCTCACTTTAATATAATCCTTTCCAGATCCACCCATTTCCCTGCAGATTTCATAATTTCATTTTTCTTTACCACTGAATAGAACTTCATTGTGTAAATGTACCATATCCTTATTTTCCATTTATCTGTGGAGGGACATCTAGGCTGGTTCCATTTCCTAGCTATTGTGAACAGAGCAACAATAAGCATGGTTGTGCAAGTATCTCTAAGGTAGTGAGAAGAGTGATTAGGATATGCCTAGGAGTGCTATAGCTGGATCATATGGTAAATCTATTTCTAGCTGTCTCAAGAACCTCCACACTGATTTCCACAATGGCTGTACCAGATTACATTCCCACCAACAGTGTAGAAGGGTTCCTCTTTTTCTGCATCCTCACCAACATTTATTGTCATTTATTTTCTTGATGGTAGCCATTCTGACAGGAGTGAAATGGAATCTCAAAGTAGTTTTAATTTGCATTTCCCCAATGGCTACAGATGTAGAACACTTTGTAGATGTTTATATGCCATCTGTATTTCTTCTGATGAGAACTCTTTATTTAGTTCCATAGCCCATTTTTAAATTGTGTTCTTTGATTTCTTATTGTTGTTTTTTTAGTTCTTTGTATATTCTGGATATTAATCCTCTGTCATATGTGTAGCTGGTAAAGATTTTCTCCCACTCTGTAGGCTGTCTCTTTGCTCTATTCATAGTGTCCTTTGCTGTACAAAATCTTTGCAATTTCATAAGATCCTAGTGATTGATTAGTGGTTTTATTTCCTGAGCAATTGGGGTTATATTCAGAAAGTCATTGCCTATTCCAATGTTGAAGGGTTTACCCTACTCTTCCTTGAGCAATTTCAGAGTTTTGGGTCTGATATTAAGGCTGATCCACTTGGATTTAATTTTTGTGCATGGAGAAAGACATGGATCTATTTTCATCCTTGTAAATATAGATATCCAGTTTTTCCAGCAGCACTTGTTGAAGAGGCTATCTTTTATCCAGTGAGTATTTTTGGCATTTTTTTTTTTGTCAAAAATCAGATGGCTGTAGCTGCCTGGATTAACATCTTGGTCCTCTATTCTGTTTCATTGATCTACATGTCTTTCTTTGTGCCAATACTATGCTGTTTTTGTTACTATGCTATTACTATGGCTTTGTAATATAGCTTAAAATCAGGTATGATGATACCACCAGCCTTATTTTTGTTGCTCAAAATCGTTTTGGCTATTCAATATTTTTGTGCTTCCAAATGAATTTTAGGACTGTTTTTTCTATTTCTATGAAGAATGCCATTGGAATTTTAATGGGGATTGCATTCTATGTGTATTGCTTTTGGTAAGATTGACATTTTTACAGTATTGATTTTTCCACTCCAAAAACTTGGGATGTTTTTCCATTTCCTTGTGTCTTCTGCAATTTCTTGCATGAGTGTTTTAAAGTTCTCATTGTAGAGATCCTTCACTTTCTTGGTTAAGTTTATCCCAATGTACTTTATTTATTTATGTTTGAGGCTATTGTGAATGGGAGAGATTCCCTAATTTCATCCTCTGTATGTTTGTTGTTGGTATATAGGAAAGCTACTGATTTCTGTGTGTTTATTTTGTACCCTGCTACATAGTTAAAAGTGTTTGTCAGCACCAACAGTTTGCTGGTAGAGTCTTTAGGGTTCTTTATGTATAGAATCATATCATCTGCAAATAATGATAATTTTATCTCTTCCTTTCCAATTTGTATCCTTTTTTTTTTTTAATTCAAGCTGATACATTTTATTTAACTTGCAAACATTTAAATCAACAGTACAATAGTAAAAAAAAAAAAAACTCTTTTAGGATTCTATTAGGGAAGATGCATGCAGTTTAATCTCTTCTTTATTGACCTCAACTAGAGTTCAATGAAGTTTTTCCAATATGCAATAGTTTTACTCATTCTTAAATTGTTAACAAATAATGGTTAATATTTTAAAAATTCTCCAAAGACGTAAAGCTTACCATTTACCCAAAGGTTTGAGAAAACACAATATGCCAATAAATGACTATTACATTTAAAAAAGGTCAAATTTCTAACCTCTTAGCAGAGCCTAATTTATTCATCAAGGCTTCAGAGTCTTGGTGATTTAAAGTGTCTAGTGCCTGAAGCAAACCAAGAATTACATTCATAATTTACAAAGGTAACTATAAGGAATATGTGTATTGCAATTCTAGGTACACGTACTTTTAGAATGTTCACATTTACAAAAGCCCATATTACTTAGGCTTACATAGGTAACTATAATAAACATTTTCAGGTTTTTATGTAGTACTTGGATGATAAAGGCAGTCATGTAATTCTTCTGTTCTTAAAATTAGTGTAACTAAAAGTATATTACATCGGGAAGCAGAGGTAGGAGATTGCCATGAGTTCGAGGCCACCGTGAGACTACATAGTGGATTCCAGGCCAGCCTGAGCTAGAGTGAGACCCTACATTGAAAAAATAAAAGTTGATGACAGAATATGTGAAGGTTTGTTAAAAGTCAAAGTTTATTTAAAAAATGAGTTTATCATTCCTGGTGTCATTACTGGTCACGCTAGATAACATTAAACATATCACGGTACATAGTTAGCTAAAACATTTGTTTTTAATTAATGCAGAATACTTTATGCCAAGTCTGGAATGTATTTTCAAATTAGGTTTTTGTACACATGTAAAGATACAATGTTTAAAAGAGTATTTGGTTTCTTATGGCTACAGAAAACAGTACTAGGAATCATGAATGTTTTACAATGGTTAAGATCATTTTCTAAGAAGAATACCATAAAATTTGATTCAAAGTTCTTTCACTACAAGCCATTGTTTAAATTCATAAATTTCATATCTTGGTTGTTTTAAAATTATATGAATATCCATTTTATTACCAAATCTTTTTGCATACAGAACATTTTCTAGCTTCTAACAGGTAAGGTAGGTGTTTCCTAAGGTGTCAGTGAATTATTTGCCATTTTCTTTTTCTGCCATTTCCTGTTGCTGAACTGTGTCTTGTGCTGCTTGCTGCATTTTCTCCAGTTTTTCCAGTGTCAAAGATTATAAGGGTAAAAGTTTGGGCTTACACATCACCATTGTGGTTACATCTTCCACAGACAGCTGCCCTTGAAATTTGTATCCCTTTTATGAGTGTCTGTTGCCTTATTGCTATAGTTAATATTTCCAGTACTATATTAAATAAAGGTGGGGAAAGTAGACACCCTTGTCTTGTTCCTGAATTTAGTGGAAAAACTTTAAGTTTTCCACCATTTAATCTTATGTTGGCTGTAGGTTTAATATTATATTGGCTGTAGAAGATATGTTCCTTCTATTCCCAGGTTCTGTAATACATTTACCATGAAGGGATGTTGGATTTTGTCAAGTGTCTTTTCTGCATCTATTGAGATGATCATGTGATTTTGTTCTTCAGACCATTTATATGATGTATTATATTTATTGATTTGCGTATGTTGAACCATCCCTGGGATAAAGCCAAGTTTTTCAGAGTGAATAATCTTTCTGATATTTTCTTGTATTCTGCTTACCAATATTTTGTTCAGAATTTTTGCATCTATGTTCATGACGGAGATTGGTCTGTAATTTTCTGTTTTTGTTCTGTCTTTGTCTGGTTTTGGTATCAGGGTGATGCTGGCTTCATAGAAGGACTTTGGTAGAATTCCTTCCTTTTATAATTTATGGAAAAGTTTGAGAAGGAGTGGTACTAGTTCTTCCGTGAAGGTCTGGTAAAATTCATCAGTGAACCTATCTGGGTCTGGACTTTTTTAGTTGGGAGACTTTTTATAATTGCTTGGATCTCCATACTTGTTATACGTCTATTTAAATGGTTTATCTCATCTTGATTTAATTTTGCTAAGTCATATGAATCAAGGAAATCATCCATTTCTTTCAGATTTTCAAACTTACTAGCATATTTATTCTTAAAGTATGTCCTTATGATTTTCTGAATTCCTTAGGTATCTTTTGTACTGGTGCCTTTTTCATCTCTAATTTTATTAATTTTTGTCTTTTCTCTCTTACTTCTGGTTAGATTTGCTAAGTGTTTATAAATCTTGTTTATTCTTTCAAAGAACCAAGTCATTGATTCTTTGTATTTTTTTCTATTTCTATTTCATTAATTTCTGCCATAATCTTTATTATTTCTTCCCATCTACTGATTTTTTGGTTTGCCTTGTTCTTCTTTTTCCAAGGCCTTAAGTTGAAGCATTAAATTGTTTACTTGCAAACTCTCTAATTTCTTAATATAGGCACTTAGAGCTATAAATTTCCCTCTTAGGACTGCCTTTATTTTGTCCCAAAGTTCTTGGTATATTGTATTTTCATCATCATTTGATTCTACGAAGTTATTGATTTCTTCAATGACCCATTGGTCATTCATTGGTGTACTGTTTAGTCTCCATGAATTTCTGTATGCTCTGTAGCATTTCTTGTTGCTGATTTGCAGTTTAATCCTATTATGGTCAGATAGAGTACAAGGGATTATTTCAATTTTCCTATATTTGTGGAGATTTGCTTGTGTCCTAATATATGGTTTTTTTAAGAGAATGTTCCATGTGCTGCTGAGAAAAATGTATATTCTGCAACATTTGGATGGAATGTTCTGTAGATATCTGTTAGGTCCATTTGTTTCATGACATCATTTAATCCAGATGTTTATTTATTTGTTTTGTTATTTATATCTCTGTTTACTTTTTTCTGGGATGATCTGTCAATTGTTGAGAGTGGGGTATTGAAGTCACCCACTACAATTGTGTTTGATGTTATCTATGACCATAAGTCATAAGTGTTTGATGAAACTGGGAGCTCCCATGTTAGGTGCATATATGTTTAGGATTGTAATGTCCTCCTGTTGGGGTGTTCCTTTACTCAGTATAAAATGACATTCTTTTTCTTTCCTCAATAATGTTGGTTTGGAGTCTATCTGGTCAGATATTAGGATAGCAACCTCTGCTTGTTTCCTAGGCCCATTTTCTTGAAATACCGTTTTCCATCCTTTCACCCTAAGACAGTGTCTATCTTTTACTGAAAGATGAGTTTCCTTGATGCAACAAATGGAAGGATCCTGCCTTTTAATCCAGTCTGTAAGCCTGTGTCTATTGGTTGGGGCATTGAGGCCATTGATATTAAGAGTTATTATTGAAAGGTATGTATTTATTCTCACCATTCTTCTTATTTTGTAGTGTTTCCTGTTTTCCCTTTACTCATTTGTTTTAACTGTTATTTGAGTGTGGTTTACTGTTTCCTGTTTCCTCCTGTGTGTGTTTTGCTTTCTCTTCAGCATTAAGAATTCCTTCAAGTTTTTACTCTAGAGCTGGTTTAGTTGTCATAAATTCCTTTAGCCTGTTTTTGTTGTGGAATGCCCTTATTTCTCCATCATGGATAGATAGCTTTGCAGGATAAAGTAATCTTGGTTGACAGTTGTTATCTTTCAGAACTTGGATTATGTCATTCCAAGCCCTTCTGGCTTTTAAAGTTTGTGTTGAGCAATCTGCAGTTATTCTGATGGGCTTGCCTTTGTAGGTGACTTGCTTTTTCTAACTGATTTCAATATATTTTCTTTGGTTTGCATGTTTAGTAGTTTAATTATAACATGATGAGGAGAAGTTCTTTCCAGGTTTTGTCTGTTTGGTGTTCTAAAAGCTTCTTGTATTTGAATTGCCATTTCTTTCCCAATTTGATGAATATTTTTGTCTATGATTTTGCTGAAAATGCCTACTAAGTGTCTGGATTGAAATTCTTCTCCTTCTACTATACCCTGAATTCTTGTGTTTGATCTTTTCATAGTGTTCCATTCATACCTTCCTATTAGTTTAGCTTTCTCTTTGTTGAAATGTATTAGGTCTGCCACTTGGTCTTCTAGTTTAGATATTCTTTTCTCTCCTTCATTCTGCTGGTGAGACTTTCTGCAGTGTTTTCTTTCTTTTTTTTTTTTTCTGACTGTGTTCTTTAGAGCTAGAATTTCAGCCTGGTTTTTCTTCAATATTTCCATGACCTCCTTATTTCATTAAGCTGGTTTCCTGTGTTCTCTTTCAGAAGTTTGTTTTCTTCTTTAATTCCTTTATTTTGTTCTTTGATTTCTTTAATTTCTTTGAGTATAGATGCAACCATTTTTTTGAAATCTTTGTCAGGCATCTCATCTAAAATAGTCTCATTGGTGATCATTTCTCATGGATTTATAATTTTTGGTGGGATTGTATTATCTTGATTCTTTGTGTTTCTTGTATTATAATGTAGTGAATTTCACATCCTGAATTGATTTGATCCTTGGGTTTTCTACTTATCTGCAGTGTTCAGAGATGTGGCAATCCACCTTTATATACTTTCAGGATATGAGTTTAAGGTGCCAGGTGTAGCTCTTGTGCCTGAATCCAAGTGCAGCAGTAATCCTAGGTGTTGAGTTTGCTTGCTTAGCAAGTATTCTAGTGGACTGGGTGGGACTATTTACTGGCAAATTCTAAACTTCAAGTGAGCAATATACACATTCAATAAAAACCAGCACAGAGTATGAAATTGTGGGAATTAAAACAAACAGACAGTCTTATAAAACCAAAATCCCTGAGGGTGTGTGTTGCTCTACACCCTTAATCTTATCAGTTGGGAGGTAGATATTTCTGTTCTGAATTGGGTTCCAGGTCAGCCTGGATCTGAATCAGACCCTGCCCACAATAATGACAGAAGCAAAAGACAAAGCCCTATAAATGTGAAAGCATGAAAGGCAACAATATTCAACCCCCAAATACAGCTTATTTGAAAATGGTAAAGCCAACCAAGAATATGTAACCCATAAACTGCCATGACAAGGACAGAGAGATTAGCTCCTCCAATGCAGGCCTATGTACCTGTTTTTGCTGAGTGCCCACCTCAATCCTTCCGTGTTGTGCTGTGAAGCTGGAGTTCTGATCAGCTGTGCTGTATGCACTGCCATGGTGGGGGGTAGTAGTGAGGGGGGCTGAATGCCGGAGGTTCATGGTTCTGATGGTTGGGGGATGGGAGAGTGCAGAAAACCTAGAATTGCTCATACAGTCCCACCAATATCCTTTTCAGTAGCTCCTTAGTTGATCTCAGCTGTCTTCCCTTCCTGTGCTACCCATGATGGAATGTTGATGGGCCAATATTGTGCAGGTCTTATATATGTGATGACAATTGCTATGAAGTCATGAATGCAATATCTCTGTGGTGTCCAGCACAGAGTATTTATGCAAGAGTGGAGATTAAAACAAACAGTTAATCTAATAAAGTCAAAGTCCCTAAGATGTGTGTTACCCCACACCCTTAATCCTGTCAACTGGGAGGCTGAGATTTCTGGTCTGAAATGGGTTCCAGGTTACCCTGGGGCCAAGTAAGACTCTGCCCCCCAATAATGACTGGGGAAAAATACAAAGGCCTATAATCAGGAAATGTCAAAGGCAAAAATGATCAACACCAAAATTCAGCTTATTTGAGAATGGTAAAGCTGATCAATCAAATCTAACACAAAACCTGTCCTGACATGGAAGGTGAGATTAGCACTTCCAGTGAAGGCCTATGTACCTGGCTTTGTGTAAGTAGGTCTTGTTACCTTTTGGGATGGCTTCCAATCTCAGCTATGCTGAATCCCACCACGGTCCCTCTCTGCTGTGCTTTGGACTCAGGCTGCTTGGGTTGCTGGATCTGGTGTTCTGATCAGCTGTGCGGGATGGCCAGAAGAGGGGGTGGTAGATGAGTTTTGTGGTGGCTCATGGCTCATGGCTCATGGCACTGCAACCTGGGGGAAGGGAAGCTGTGCAGAATGCATGGAGTTGTACTGGAACTGGTCAGCTGGTCCCGTTTTGTGATCTTCAATGCAAAGCTGTAGGATTCTGGCTGGTTTCCTGCTTTCTGGGAGCTCTGGGTATCTCCTGCGTCTCTGCTGTGGTTGATATATATATATATATATATATATATATATATATATATATATATATACACATATATATATATATATATCTTCATTTTTTGGTATGAGTGTATTTTGGTGTTTTTCTGCTTATTTCTCTCCCTAGGCTGCATTGGCATGGTCACTATGCTGCCATCTTATCCAGAAGTCGCCCCTGTTTTGTATCCAAAAGACAAAATTCCTCCCTATCCTCTGGTTCTTAGATTATTTCTGCTCCCTCTTCTACAATATTCCTTGAGATGAACCCTGGAGGTGATATTGATGTCTTATTTAGCACTGAGAATTCCACACTCACTTATTCTCTACCACTTTGATGAATTCTGAATCTTTCAGTAGTCACTGCCAATTGGAAAAAGAAACTTCTCTAGCCAAAGGTGAGAGCAGCATTAATCTATGGGCATAAACATAGATTTTTGGGGGAAGTGGGATGGACATGACATATCTGTTTAGACAAACAACACTAGCAGCTTTCTTCCTAAGGCTTTTGACCAGGTTTTTAGTACCAGCCATGAATTTTCTTTGGTGGAGGAGGCTGCAACTCAAGTCACAGGGCAGTTGGTTACTTCTAGAGCAGTCATGTCACTATTGAGGTCTTGATATTTTATAGCCTAGACCCCCTTCTCTGCTGTCTGTATCCTGGCTGCAAAAGCAATGTAACAAGCCACTTAACGCTTCTACCACCATGCTTTCCCTGCCGCGATGTATTCTATCCCTTTCTAAAATATAAGTCAAAAGAAATTCTTCCTTCCTTCCTCCCTCTTGCCCTCCCCCCTCCTCCCTCCCTTCTTCCTTCTTCCCTCCCTCCTTCCCTTCCTTTCTTCCTTCCTTCCCTCCTTCTTTTTTTCCTTCAAGTTGCTTCTTGTTGGGTATTTTATCACAGCAATAAGGATATCAGCTAATACAGCTTTTATGTTATAAAAACTGAAATATTTACCCCTGCTCCCCCACTTGTAATTATCTAGTAACAGGTCAGCTCCCTTCATGTCCTGGGCTTCCCTTTCCTTTCCTATAAAGCTGAGTGATGAAAGCCACTTTGAGGTTGTCATGCTGACAAAGGCCTGTCCTAGAGAGTGGTGCACAACAATCAACAAATAATTGTTGCTTTTTTGTTAGCAGCAGAGAATGCTAACATGGACCCTCTTAGGACCAATGATGGGCTCATTGTACAGTCTGAGACGAACAGACCATAATGGGCTCTTCTTGCTCCTAGAGTTGCTTGGATGAGCAGTTCAAGAATTCACTGAAATAGAATGTGGCTTCCCAGTGGATACTTCAGCTTGAAAATATGCAGTGTTATGACTGCTAGCAGAAAAGTTTTTAGACCTCTATCACTTGACAGGGATAAGGGTAAGTAGTCCACATAAAGATCTGGCAAAGCCTTATCTGTGTGCCAGGTCCATGTGCAGCTCAGCATTTCTTGCAAGCTCTTGAATAATACAGGAATTCCTTGGAAGGCTTGGCTTCAAGGTCCTCCAGCCTCAGGCACACTCCAGCAAAGGGTCATACATCTTCTGTCCACAAACACAGTCACGCCTTGAACACAGTCTGCCTTCTCTGGGCCCCGGCCTGTCACCTCCCAGCCTGACGTCAGTCCTGCCCTCCCTGGACCTCTGCATGGACTGAATGGAGTTCCTTGGAAAGTTCCACTCTGAGGTTTTCAATGGCCATCGTGTGGGAAGCAAGATAGCAGATGTGTCCATGGCACCAGTGGTGTCTCATTATGCTGCCTGAAAACACTAGGTCATCAAGCCAAGTGCTGAGTTGGCACTTGTGGCACAAGCAAACCATTGTCTTGAGAGCATAAGAGATGGTTAGATGAATAGGCTGGTAGCAGGACTGATTATTACACAACCTCAGTTGATTTGTGCCCAAAATATAGGCAATTCATGGAACTCCGTTCTCTTTTCTTCACAATAATTGTACCCACAAACCATACAAGCCTGCTGCTAAGTGATATTTGCAAACGAGTGACTGGCAGACCAAGTCTCACATTAGCATCCTGAGAAACCATCCCCAAGAAGTCTTTCCCTTGATCTGTCTTGTCAAGAATTTATATCTGTTCTAGTGCTATTCCAGCTCAAACAACACAGCTTAAGTGTGGGTGAGACTGATTTGTGAATCTAGCTAGAAAACACCTTTAAGTTCTACATGTCTATCCTGAGGTGGCTCCTCACAGCCAATGAGCAACTCTTGCCATGATCAGCCCCTTCTCTCTTCTGAGACCTCATCATTTTCCAACCTCCCTCCTCAGACTCCTAGTTATATCCCAGCAGGGGGCAGAGGATGCACCATCCACTCTAGCAAAATAGAGCAGGTACCAGAAAATGATTTCCATATCTGTTCCCCGCATAGGACTTACCACCTCCCCCCCCCCACAACTCCTGTGTTTATCACCATCTGTCCTGAACTCAAAGCCAACCCTTCTCTTGGCATTCTGTTTGTCCTCTTGGTCCATCAGTCAAGTCCTCATTTCTCTCCTATATCTTCAAACTGCTCCCTCAGTTGGCTTTATCCCTTTATCATATAAGTATATTGAATTCTGTCTCATACTAAACAAATAAACAAATGAAAATACAAGCCTCCATAATTGACCTCTTTGCCTAAAGCTCTGAGACTCAAGTCTGAATTAGTTCTCTTTATGCTTTTGTTCTTGTCAATTGCTGTTTTTTTTTTTTTTTCAAGATAGGGTCTCACTCTAGGCCCAGCTGATCTGGAACTCACTCTGTCTGTAGTCCTAGGCTGCCCTCAAACTCATGGTGATCTTCCTACCTCTGCCTCCTGAGTGCTGGGATTAAAGGCGTGCACCACCACACCTGGCCCTCTGTCTACTTTTGACCCTCCTACTTCCTCCTCAGCATTCAAGCTCCTACAATTCTCCACCCCCAGCTACTCTAGGAAAGGCTCTGAGACTTCTGAAAGGTCTCTAGAATTCTAGTGCCTTGGCTTTTTCCTTCAGAATTTAATGCACTGATCATTTCTCTCTTCTATTTCTTTTGCATTGCTTCCTAGTTTTACTAGTGATGAATAATGAACGAGGGCAGCTGAAGGACAAGCAATTACAATTGTGTTGAAATGAAAAAGCTCTCTATGATGGGGAGGGCTCCCAGGAAAATGGGTGGCTGGTGAGCACTCTGGAATGATATACGTGTGTGTGTGTGTGTGTATGTGTGTGTGTGTGTGTGTGTATGCACAGTGCCAGGGTCTCTTCTTACTACAAATGAATCTGTCTAGCTTTACATGGGTGGCTGGGGAATTGGCAGGCTTTACAAGCAGGCACTTTTAACTGCTGAACCATCTCCCTAGTCTCTAAAATGGGGTTTTTGTGTACTGACGGTTTGACTGGTCCATGCCTGCATGTAAATTAGGCATCAAATTGGGATGAACTTTATTGGTTAAGTTTAAATGTATATAGAGGACCTTGAGTGGTTGACATGTCAGGGAAAAGGGCAAAATCTCAGAATAAGCCTTCCAGCAAGCAGGGGGAGAGGGATTCCATGAACAATTCCTAGAAGGAGGAAGAACCAGGAAGTAAAGAAAACAGAGGGCAGCCTCTGGTCCCCATCTTGAATCAGGTTTAAGCTCAGACTGGTGATGTCATCTAGTCTCACCAGAGCAGGTTGTCATCTGTATTTTTCTGGGCCTGTGCCCCTGACTAATTATCTACAAAACAAAGCTACCTTGCTCCTAATCTCTGGCTTTAGCTTCTAGTTTCTGCTGTTATCACTCCTTTTAGGGTTGTCTCCTCCCCATATTGCTCTTGCCTCTCTATTGTCTTCTGTCTTCCTTTTTCCATCCCTTCATCTCCCTGCCACTGGCCATTTCTTTCCTTTCCCCTCTCTCATTTTACTACAGTGTTCTGCTGAGCCCAACCAAACAATGATGCAGTTATCTTTGCGTTGCTGGCACAAAGCACCTGACCAAAAGCAGTTAATGGGAGGAAAGGGTTTATTTTGGCTTACAGTGTCAAGGGTAAGTTCCGTGATGACAGGAGAAAGCATGGAATGAGCAGAGGCCAGAATCACCTCTGCCCCCGCAGGTAAAACACAGCAGCATGAGAGTGAGCTGACTAACACTGGCAAACTGGGGCTTAGTAAGCCTCAAGGTCCACCTCCAACCAAGTGACACACCTCCTCTTGCAAGCCATCAGCTGGCCACCAAGCATTCAAAACACATGAGTTTATGGGGACACCTAATTCAAACCCCACACACAGCCTGCTCCAGCCTCATCTTGGGTCTTCATGTTGATGTTCACATCACTCCGCACTTGCCTCACACTCACTGTGTCTGAGGCTCATGTTAATTGTCAATACAAAACACACAGATCTCACCTCAAAGGGGATAAGAGACAGTTTTCTCTGGAACCAAATCTAAGTGATTATGGCATGGTCACATAAATTCAGGTTGCCCCATTTCCATAATCCTATGTGTTAACAGTTTAATGATGCTTTTACAGTTATGGAACAGCATAAGATAATGGTGGTGGTTTGAATCAGATGCCCCCCATAAATGCCTGTGTTCTGAATGATTGGTGTCCAGTTGGTGGCAATTTAAGAGATGGAGCCTTGGTGGAGGGGATGTGTTGTTCAGGTGAGCTTTGGGTGATATAGCAAGCTCCCCCTTGCCAGAGCCCAGCTCATTCTCTTGCTGCTATTTTTCTACCTGCTATGGTACAGGTGGTGTTGATGCCATGCTTTCCCTGCCATGATGAAGCTTCCCCTTGAGACTTTAAGCCAAAATAAACTCTTCCTTTCCTCCCATCAGCTGCTTTTGGTCAGTGAATGTGAAGTTATCTACCACAGTCATGATCAAGGTTGTTTTAAAATACATTGGTAGATAAAACTCAGATAGATGTGTTGTAGCAAGGTAGGAAAATCTCTGCTATAGACCCTACCTCAAAAAAAAAAAAAAAAAAAAAAAAAAAAAAAAAAAACAGAAAAAAACCTCTAAGCTTTAAGAAAATTAAATAATAAAAGCTAGAGAGGTGGTTTAACAGTTGACAGCACTTCTGTGCAAGCATGAAGAGTTGAGGAGGCCTGAGAGACCACTAGCGTTTGATCCCCAGGACTGATATAGCCAGCTGAACATGCCCATGCATGTCTGTAATTCCAGTCATAAAGGAGAGCAGGGACCTAAGAATTGTTGAAGCTCCTGAAAAAATAGCAAGCTCTGCAATCAATAAGAAACTCCAGCTCAAATAATAATAGGTGGACAAGAGAAGGAATGCAACATCCCCATTCTGCTCCAGCGAGCACACCCCTGCCAGAGACCAGAGGCAAGTACATGGGGTGACACACAGGCACATACAGAATGTTACACACGTGCATGTGCATGTGAACACAAACACACAGATATTAAATAATAAATAAGCAAACAATCCTATGAGGGAATGGGGAAATTGATTAGTGTTTAAAGTCACTTGCTTGCTGTGGTGGTTTGATTCAGGTGTCCCCCATAAACTCATGTGTTCTGAATGCTAAGCCCTAGCTGGTGGCAGTTTGGAAATTGGAGCTTCTTGGAAGAGATGTATTGTTGGGTGCTGGCTTAGGGGTATTATAGCCAACTTCCCCCTGCCATTGTTTGCCATACTCTCCTGCTGCTGTTGTCTACCTGATGTTGGCCAGGAAGTGATATCTAACCTCTGCTCATGTCATATCTTCTCCTACCATCATGGAGTTCCCCTGAAGTCTGTAAACCAAAATAAATCCTTTTCTCTGACAACCTGCTTTTGATTGGGTGCTTTCTACCAGCAACAAGAAGGTAACTATAACAGTAAAGTTGGTACCAAGAAGTGGAGTTGATGGTGCTAGAAGCCTGACTGTGTGGCTTTTGGCCTTTTGGAACTGATTCCTGGAGGAATGTGGAAGGATTTGAAACCTTGATCTAAGACACACCTTGCAGTTCTGAAGGCAGAGTTTGATGGGCCATTTTGATCAGAGTTGAGAGACTTAAATGCAGAAAGAACTGTGGACTATGAGGTTTAGCTTATGAAGGGAACTGGGACTGGGCTAGAGGCAGTTTGTATGAAAGGCTTGCTGTGTTCTGCCTGCTTGTGTCCTGAGAACTTGTGCAGGGTTGTATGTAGAAATAGACTAGTATGAGCAGAAGGATATAGCATAGAAAGAATTGAAATCTTCAGGCTGGAAACAGCACCTGCTTAGCTGCAGTTTTTCAAAGAACACCACCATTGAGGTTGGACTGGCTGTTCTGCATTGGGACAATAGGAAGAATGCAGTCTTTTGAAAGAAAGGGGCCTCAATGTTAAAGGGGTGTCCTGCTCTTCAAAGTCAGCTTTATTATATCCTAGCTTTAAACAAATGTGGTAGCCCACCTGGTGTGATGGGGTATAACAAGTGCAGGAAAGAGAAGATCAGTAGATTTGCAATGTAGTTTTGATTTTGGAAATGGCCCTGGGCAATGGGAGGTAGGGTTGCTGGAAATCCTTGCATGGAAGATTGATGGAGCCATGAAGATGAACTGTGGGTTGCAATGGAGACCCAGTGGAGATGTTAGAACTATGGGTTGGCTGCCAAGGAGAGCTGCCAGCTTGGGATGATTGTTCTCCAAGCTGTGAGGAGCCCAGCTGGAACATGAAATCAGAACTCCAGACTTTGTCACTGGTTGGAAATGTTGGACTTGGAGCTATGAAACTTGATTATTTGCCCTGTTTGTTTTAGATATTGTTTTGGTTCTAATTTTCCTTCTTATGCCCAGTGCCATCTTTTGCAGTGTGAATATTTATTCTGTGCCATTATGGCTTTTTTTTTTTTTTTTTTTACAGGCTAAGTTAAGAGACCTTGGACAATGGGGATATTTGAACAGTATTGGGATTGATAAAAAACACTATGGGGACTGAATGTGTTGCATTTTGTATCATGTATGGTTATCAGTTTATGGGGACTAGGGGTGGAATGTGGTGGTTTGAATTAGATATCCCCCATAAACTCTTGTGTTCTGAATGCTAAGTTCCCCACTGAAGGCAGTTTGGGAAATGGAGCTTTCCTAGAGGAGGTATTTTGGGGGGGCAGAGTTATGGGTGTTATATCCAGCTTCCTCTTTGCCAGTGTTTGGCACACTCTTCTTCTACCTAATGTTGGCCAGGAGGCAATGTCCACCCTGTGCTTGCGCCATTGTTTCCCCCTGTTATCATGGAGCTTCCCCTTGAGTCTATAAGCCAAAATAAACTCTTTCTTCCCATAAGCTGCTTTTGGTTGGGTGCTTGTGCCAGCAATGTGAAGGTAACTGTAACACTCACAAAGCCTAAAGTCCTGGGTTCAATTCCCTAGTACCCACGTAAAGGCAGATGCACAAAGTGGACTATGTATCTAGAGTTTCTTTTCAGTGGCAAGAGGCTCTGGAATGCCCATTCTATTCCTCTTTCTCTTTCTCTATTCTTTCCCTTCCTCTCTCTCTTGCATATAAATAAATAAAAATATTTTTAAAATGTTAAGACATATGATTAGAAAATGATATATGGGGCTGAGGAGTTGGGTCTGCAGTTAAAGGCACTTGTTTTCAAAATGATGGCCTGGGTTCAATTCCCCGGTACCCATGTAAATCTAGATACACAAAGTGGCACATGTGTCTGGAGTTGTTTAGAGTGACAAGAGGCCCTAGTGTGCCCATACTCATTTTTTTTCTCTCTCTCATAAATAAAAAAATATTTTTTTAAGAATATGATATGGAGAAACATTTCACTGAGGATCATAGCATGTACAGGTAGCAAATAAACACATGGAAAGGTGTTTAATGTCATTACTATGAAGGAAATACAAAATAAAACCACAATGAGCTATTACTACACACCTATGAGAATGGCTAAAATAAGAAATGGTGATGTCACCAAATGCTAGCAAGGGCAGGGGAACTGAATTACTCAGGCATGACTGGTGGGAATGGAAAAAGATACAGCCATTCTGAAAAAATGTTTGGCATTTTCTTTCAAATTTAAACATGCAATTACCAAATGACACAGCAGTTACATTCCTTGTATTCATCCCAGAGAAATGAAATTTAGTTTCACATGACAACTCATACACGAATATTTGTAGCAGTTCCAAACTAGAAACAACCCAAATCCTTTTGCCACGAAGGGTAAGCAGTTAAAGACAGGCAGGCAGTTGATCCAAGGAGTAGTACTCAACACTCAAAAGGAATCATTTACACAAGTACACAACCAACTTGAATGTATCTAGAGATGTTTGCTGAATGAAAAGTCAGTTCCCAAAGATTATCTGCTATCTAATTATGGAATGGCCCCTAGCAATTAGGACTCCTGCAGGAAATACCATACATGGCCACCTAAGAGTTTTGACACAGGAGAATGAATACAAAATCATCTCGTACTTCCAGTAACTGGGGCCCACAGTTAAACCTATACTGCATATTTTCTGGCTTTTATTTCATTTTTTTCTTTCTCTTTTTTATATTTTTATTTTATGTATTTATGAGCAAGAGAGAGAGAGGGAGAGAATAGGCACTCCAGGGCCTCCAGCCACTGAAAATGAACTCCAGATGCATGTACCACCTTGTGCATCTGGCTTACATGAGTCCTTAAGAATCAAAATTTGGTCCTTTGGCCGGGCGTGGTGGTGCATGCCTTCAATCCTAGCACTCGAGAGGCAGAGGTAGAAGGATTGCTACATAGTGAATTCCAGGTCAGCCTGAGCTAGAGCAAGACCCTACCTTGAAAAACAAACAAACAAACAAAAAACCCAAAAAACCAAAAAACTGGGTCCTTTGGCTTTTCAGTCAAGTGCCTTAATCATTAAGCCATATCTCCAGCCCTTTTATCTCTCTTTTAAAAATTTATTTATTTATTTGAGAGAGAGAGAGGCAGATAGAGAAAACAGGCACTCCAGGCCTTCTAGCTACTGCAAATGAACTCCAGACACATGCACCACCTTGTGCATGTGGCTTTACATGGGTACTGGGGAATCGAACTTGAGTCCTTTGGCTTTGCAGGCAAGCACCTTAACCACTGAGCAATCTCTCCAGCCCTATTTCATCTTTTCTGTAATTTGTGACACTGCCATGGGCAAGGTGTAGACAGATTGAGAATTTCTCTTTCCCCAGATTTGGACAAAACTGTAAACAAACTTACTTTTCCTCTGGGGGATGAGACGTGAGAATGAACTATAGAACAACTTATGAGAATGAACTATAAGAAAGAACTATGGAAATATTCCTATAGACCTTACAAATACTTTTTCATTGATTATTGCTGTGAGAAGCTAAGTCCCTAATTTGTAACTTACCCTGAAGTTAATCTTACAAGTATATATAATCTACCTGCTTAAAATAATGTGACTATGTTTCCTCTGCCTTGGTGTACCTTTGGTCTGAACAGTACAGATGACGAATATTGACAAAGAATGTTTAGAGATGCATAAGAAGTGCTGACCTTGGCATTGAAGACAGTGAGATCAGTAACTAAGAGCTCACAGAACTGTTCAAGACAACAGGTGACTTAATGTGATTGCTCCTGTGTTCAACATGTATAGGTGATCTAGATCATCAGCGTCCAACAGGCCATACCCTAAATCCTTCTTTTAACAAATGTTTAAGGCTTATCCAAAGTCAAAAGTCCCTTAATGTTTGCTCAAGCATTGTTCTACTTGTTCATGTATTATTGGTTTTTGGCTAATCAATAATAATGCTAGTGAATACCTGTATGCAGAAGCCACAGTACCATCACAGCAGCAGTGGCAGCAGATGAGGCAGGTTTAATAAAGACTTAAAGTAAACTTCTTTTCAGCTTGTTTTCTCAGGCTGCTGTTAGAGGCAGCTAGCCCACTCCTGGGCTGGTTATCCCAAGAGTTAATTCGACTTCTCAGACTCTGCTTCTAGAAGTTTGCCTACTCATAGAAAATCCAAGATTTAGTATTTTAAATTAAGGGCTGTGTCCCCCAAATAGGGCACATGGTGGTTTGATTCAGGTGTCCTCCATAAACTTAGGTGTTCTGAATGCTAGGTTCCCAGCTGATGGATATTTGGGAATTAATGCCTCCTGGAGGCAGTGTATTGTTGGGGTGGGATTATGGGTGGTATAGCCAGTTTCCCCTTGCCAGTGTTTGGCATACTCTTCTATTGCTGTTGTCCACCTGATGTTGGCAAGGGGGTGATGTCCACCCTCTGCTCATGCTGTCATTTCCCCCTGCCAACATGGAGCTTCCCCTTGAGTCTGTAAGCCAAAATAAACCTTTTTTTCCCCCAAAAGCTGATCTTTGTTGGGTTATTTCTGCCATCAATGTGAACCTAACTGCAACAGTAGAGTTGGTACTAGGAGTGTGGTCAGTTGCAGCTAGACACCTGACTGTGTGGCTTTGGTCTTTTGGAGCTGATTTTCAAGATGAACGTGGAAGGATTTGAAACCTTGGCCTAAGAGATGCCTTGCAGTGCTGTAAGTAAAGCTTGATGGACTATTCCGGTCAGAGTTGAAAGACCTGAATGGAGTAAGAACTAGAGACTGTGAGGTTTGGCTTGTGAAGGTGAGAAAGAGCTTTGCCTGGACTGGGTTAGAAGCAGTTTATATAAGAAGCTTGCTGTTATGCCCATGTTCTGAGAACTTGTGTGGGGTTGCTTTACATAGAAACTGATTGGTGTGTGCAGAGGGATATGGCACAGAAATGAAATCTTTGAGTGAACTGCTGCCCATTCAGCTGCAATTATAAGAGATTACAACCTTTGAGATAGATTGGGCCAGCTGACCTGCACTGGGGCAACAGGAAGAATGTAAGCTGTGTGTGTTGGTACACACTTTTAATTCCAGCACTTGGGAGGCAGAGGTAGGAGGATCGCCATGAGTTTGAGGCCACCCTGAGATTACATAGTGAATTCCAGGTCATCCTGGGCCAGAGTGAGACCCTACCTCAGGGAAAAAAAAAAAAAAAAAAGAAGAAGAAAGGAAGAATGTACTCTTTTGAAGGGGCCTGAGTGCTCAAGGAGTGTCCTGTTCTTCAAAGTCTGCTTTATTCCCCCCCTGGATTAACAAATTGGCACCCTACCTGGTATTATGGAGTATAAGAAATGCAGGAAACAGAGGTTTATTGAGTTTGCAATGCAATCTTGTGTTTTGGAAATGGTCGTGGGCAGTGTGAAGCAAGTTTGTTGGATGTCTGCATGGAGACCCCATGGGGCCATGAGGATGAACTGTGGGTTGCAGTGGAGATGCTGGGACCATGAGATGGCTGCCAAGGAGAGCTGCTGGGCTCTGATGAAGTTTATCAGGACTGTGAGTAGCCTAGCTGGAGGAGCAGAATTGGAACTGCAGAGATTTGTTGGGTAGAATTATTGGTCTTGGAGATTTGCCACTGATTAGAGTTTTTGGACTTGGTGCTACAAACTTTGATGTTTGCCCTGGTTGTTTTAAGTCTTGTATTGGTTAAATATGTCTTTGCTATGCCCAGTACCATCTTTTGCAGTGTGAATGTTTATTCTGTATCATTATGGGTTTGGAGGGATTTTTTTGTATCATGGCTCAATTTATTTATTTATTCATTTTTTTGGTATTATGGCTCAGTTAAAAAATCTTGGATTATGAACAGCATTAGGACTGATAAAAACGACGGGGACTTTTAAAGTTGGACTGAATGCATTATATTTTACATCATGTATGGTTATCAGTTTATGGGGGCCAGGGACAGTATGTGGTGGTTTGATTCAGGTGTCCCCCATAAACTTCGGTGTTCTAAGTGCTAGGTTCCCAGCTGATGGAGATTTGGGAATTAACACCTCCTGAAGGCAGTGTATTGTTGGGGGTGGGGTTATAGGTATTATAGCCAGTTTCCCCTTGCCAGTGTTTGGCACACTCTCCTATTGCTATTGTCCACCTGATGTTGGCAAGGGGGTGATGTCCACCCTCTGCTCATGCCATCATTTCCCCCTGCCATCGTGGAGCTTCCCCTCAAGTCTGTAAGCCAAAATAAACCCTTTTGTCCCCAAAGCTGTTCTTGGTCAGGTGATTTCTGCCAGCAATGCGAACCTGAATGCAATACCTACCGAGGATTGTTCCCAACAGAATCAGGGTAGGGACAAGGGAAAAGAGGGCACCAACACATTATGTATCCAAGTGAAACATTTTGTTATTATTAGTAATAATAATAATAAAAACATTAAAAATAAATAAATAAATAAAATCATGGACTCAAGAAACAGTTTCTCTGTCTTGAATTTCAAACCTGACAGTCACCACTGGAGAAAGTAAGGAAGCATGGAAGGGTAATTCTGCATTATTCCTTACTACACAGTATGGGAATCTACACACATCTCAAAACAAAAAGCTTATGGGGCTGAGGAAATGGTTCATCAGTTAAAGATACTTGCTTGCAAAGCCTTCATGCCTGGGTTCAATTCCCTAGGACCCATGTAAAGCCAGATACACAATGTGGTGCATGTGTGTGCATCTGTTTGCATCAGCAAGAGGCTCTAGTGTACTTCTCTCTCTCTCTCTCTCTCTCTCTGTCTCTCTCTTTCTCTGTATGTGTCTGTCTCTCTCTCACTCATTCTTGCAAATACATAAAAATATCTGTTAAATAAAATAATAATGAAAAACTTAATTAAAAATTACTGTAGTTGGCTGGGTGTGGTGGTCCTGCCTTTAATCCCAGCACTCGGGAGGCAGAGGTAGGAGGATTGCCATGAGTTCAAGGCCACCCTGAGACCACCTAGTGAATTCCAGGTCAGCCTGAGCTAGAGTGAGACCCTACCTTGAAACAACAACAACAACAAAAGATTACTGCAGTAGTGGGGAAGGAATGTACCTCTGGTCCTTCTAAGGAGGCTAAACCCAAAGGGAGAGGATTTTGATGAAGGTATTGATACAAAGTTAGGAGCAAGATACCTTTCTTTTTCTGTTAGGTAGTTAGCTAGGGAATGACCCATGGAAGCATGGATGCCACCTTGCTTTCTTCAGCAGGACTAGAACCCTGTCTGATCCACTCTAATCCAAGATAGCTGCAAACAACAACTCCTCAGCAACAGTTTTTCGCTTCTTCCTCAAGTTCCATCCTCTTCACACACCTGTTGGCTGGCTCTTCCTGAGGCAGTCTTTGGAACTCACCAACCAATCAGGTCCTTCCATTATCAGATCACATCTGAGTCTGCTGCTGAGGCTCATTCTAAACAGATATGTGATTCATATAAATGGGCCTGAGCCATGTGTGTCAACTTTCTTGGCCCTTTTGTAAGGTTTCAGCTCCTCTGACCTTCTGGCTTGACTCCCTATGTGAGGGGGATCTTCATGGTCTCCTCTCAGCTCGCTGGAAAGGGGGAGGATTTCTTTTTTGTCCAGGAGCTCACTAATGTGGCTAAACTAGCTAGCTAGTGGGCCCAGGGATCATCTAGTCTCTGCTCCCCAGTGTTGAAATTATAGGTGCACACTGCTGCTGCACCAGCTTTTCATGTGGGTGCTGACAATCCAAACGCAAGCCCTCAAGCTCAGGTCTTACCAGTTGGGCCATCTTCAGTCCAGAATTAGTACTTATTAATATTAAATTTCAAGAAAGCTGCCTCTCCTTCCCAACCCTGCCCCCAAACCAACAGCAGTGCTTGAGGACCAGGTAGTAACTATCTACTGTTGTGGAAATTGACAAAATCCTTCTATCCCACCTGTGGCCCTGATATGGCATTCCAAGCCCCATTTCCCCAAAATGGTAGTCCAGATAATCTGATCACACAGGCTTGAGTGCTCAACCCATCCCTCAAGCCCCACACATCCCATTCAAGGACCCTCCTTCACAGTATGTTTTTCTCCCCTACTCCCCCAAGCACTTAAAACCTCCTCCCTCACCCACTCAGTGGATGAGGGGCCTTCCTATGTCCCCATCACTTTCCCTTTCTTAATTTCCTTCAGTCTTTTTTGAGGCAGTGTCTCACTCCAGCTTAGGCTAACCTGGAACTCACTTTGTAGCCCAGGCTGACCTTCAACTCACAGTGACCCTCAGTCTTATGAGCTGAGATCATAGACGTGAGGCTTTCCCTGTCTTTCTATCCTGCCTCATGGTCATAACAGGAATTGTTTAGAGAGGGCTTAGGAGATGCTTTTTGTATGTCTTGCTATGTGACCCTCTCTTTTTGCTAAAGAAAACTTTAGAAAAGACCTGCACTACTTATCAGCCTTTTCTTTTTCCTGTTTGTTTGGAAGTGATCCCATGGCAATGGGCTACAAAGTGGCTCGAACTATTGGCCTGGATTTTGTCAGAAGTGAGTCTCGGGTTTGAGAATGACCACACAATCTGAAGTATATTGACAAGGTCATGTTTACTTCTGCAAAAGGGTGTATAGTTTTTTCTGTTTAAGTTCTGGTGAACAAGCACAAAAGTAGGGGCATTTTTACATTCCCTAACACAGGCAGAGTCCTGGGCATTACTCTGAGTCAGAGTTTGGCCTTACAATCTCATGCAATTGGTTAAGATACTAAAATGATGCAGGGGGCTGGAGAAGTAGCCTGGAGTCTCAAGGACCACTGACTCCTCTGGTCTCAAGGATGGCTGATTAAGGAAGGGGTGCTTCCTACACAGTGGTACCCTTCAAGAATTTAGTTTCTATATCTTTTCTAACCCTTCAACAAAAACAAAACAAAACAAAACAAAATAAAAAAAAAAACCAGCTTGTCTCTTTTTCTTTCATATTCCTCACAGTTTTGACCAATCTGTTTGTCAGTAAGTTTCTGTCTTGGAGTTTGGAAAAGAATAAGATTTCATAAATCTATGCTCACTTGTACACACATGCACCAATACATATATGAATACTCATGCATGCATGAAACACACAATGCAAAGAAATGAGATTTCAGTTATTGTGCTTGATGGTGCAAGGGAGCAGAGGTTAACTCATCAGGAGCTGGCAATCCTTGGAAAGTCACCTTCAAAAAGAGGGAAATGGCAGGGTCAGTTATCAGATACCAACAGTTCAGATGTGTGAAATGGAAAACCACATGTGAACTAGACTGAGAGGGGCTGTTGAGGTCATGCTCCATACTGTGTAATACAGTGGTTTTCTCGTCTGTGCCTTGACCTGAAAGACTCCATTTTATAAGCAGCACTTGACTCCATTTTGAGGGCAGAGACTCTCCACCTGGGTGGACATGTGAGCAACACTATCTGTCCATCATCCAAAAGAAGAGAAAATAAAGAAAAAAGTTATGTTTTTTGAGTTAAAGCTCAGAAAAGCGGGCAGACTCAGCAGCAAGAGTCTGAGCAGCTGCAAGGAGAGAGGAAGGGGTTTCTGCAGGTTTAAGTGTTATGTTTGGGGTTTGCAAAAGAGGACCAAAAGGTGCAGCTCCTTGGATCCAAAACTTCACTGTAATGGAAGAAGGGAGATAGGGACAGATGGAAGAAGGAAGGAAGAGGAAAGAGAGGGAAAGGGGCTACCTGCATAAGACAAAAAGAGAGAAAGATCACAGCAGTCCTCCTACCCCTGCCTCCTAGGTGCTTTATGGAACTTTTATTTAATCAGCAAAGCAAGCCCCTGGGGAACTCGAGATTACGCCTCAGCCAGAGGCTAGAACATATGGTTCCGTGGCAGCCAAGAATACTGGGTACCACAGCATTGTCTGTACGCAAGAGGCCTGCATGAAGTCATCTTCTAGATGGTGCTTAAATGCAGTCGAGGGAAGTCTATGCTCAAGATGCATGACCACCCACCTACATGACAAAAGGTGCTATGCAGGAAGGGTCTCAATACCCTTTTTGATTCAGCCTCTAATACTTTCCTAAGATATTTTTACTCCTTTCTCTAGGCAGAATGCAAACATGCTAGAATTCAGGCTGAATTTCTCATAAAAATCTGTCAGGCTGTCTAGATTAGGAAAATCATATTGTAATTTACCACATGTAACATAGAGAATATAAAACTGTCTACAAGTAAAACATCATACTTTACCTAAAACAAACAAACAAAAAACTAGCCAGGCACGGTGGCACATGCCTTTAATCCCAGCACTTGGAAGCAGAGGTAGGAGGATCTCCGTGAGTTTGAGGCCACCTTGACATTACATAGTGAATTCCAGGCCAGCCTGGGCTAGAGTGAGAGACCCTACCTTGCCCCCCACCCAAGAAAAAGAGCAAAACAGAAAACATCAGACAGACATGGTCACTAGCAAGTGACTCTAAACCATTATGCAACTCTTTCAGCCCCTTGGTGGCTGGCTTTAGAATCCACCTGAGGAGCCTGTTCTCTGAGCCTCTTGCCCAACTATAATCCTGTTTCTTCCAAGCAAGTCACACTTACGTGGTTCCTGCTTACACGGTTTGGCTGTGGTGTGAAGTCTCTCTTCTGCCACCCCATTGCCATTTGCCACCAAGTACGGGTCACAGCCTTGTTGGGTCCATGCACTCCATCTGCACGAAGTCCCACCAACATGAGCCCAGCCTGGGTACACTACTTGAATCTGTCCCCCAGCACTGCCTAGGGAACAAGTCCAGCACGGCAATCCCCGGAAGAATCTGCACTTACCAGCAGACTAGCATTGGACCTTCACATTTAAAACTCAGTCAATGTTCTACAGGGCAAACACAGAATATACACAGACTCAGTCAACATTCTACACCCACCATTTACATTTTGCTATTGGCTTTATAAGCAGGAGGAAAGAGAAAACAGAAAGTTTTGATACATGTCTCTCACAGAAATTTCCCAAATCTGAGTTCCCTGGTCCCAGTTCCCTGCAGCTGGACAGTGTGTGGGTGGGCATGGTGCTGAAATCTGCTTCTTTTTTAGACAGGAGCGGGACCTGAGGAGTTAAACGACCCAGCATTCTTCACCCTGGCCCTAGCTGAAACCACAGAGGAATTGGGGAAATGAGCAACAGTGCTGCTTTCTCTGTGAACCTGATATCAGCACAAGGGTGAAGGAGGTAGACACTGAGGACACTCAACAGATTTCAGAGGCTCCTAAGAGCCTATCACTGAAGTAGACTTTAAATGCACCCAACATGGCTCAGGGAATTTTTCAGAAGAGGGGGAAGAAAGATTGTTAGAGCCACAAGTTGAGACATTATTATGCACAGAGACATTACCTCTCTCCACGCCCCCACAATGCATGACCCACAATCCCCATGGGGTTGAACTGCATCCCCAAGGAGGAAGGCCTCTTCAGAAAAGGGGCAGGGAAGAGGGAAAGGATGGTCCCAACATGTGTTGTATACATACTAAGTATGTCCATATCTCGTAAAAAGTAATTCCCCAAATCTACCATCTACCAAGTTTTCAATGTGCTTAGTTGCCAAGCAGAGGAGAGTTCCCTGGAAGGAACTGGAATTAGGGGACAGAGCAGACAGTACCTTCTGTCATGCACTGCAGAAAGCAGGGGAACACTTCCCCTCCTACATTCCTGGACAATGCACCAAGATGAAACACAAATTTTGGAGTTCCTCACCAATGCACAAATATAATATGCTAACTCACTAATGAAGGAAGACATAAGAAAAACTGAGATGCTTCTGAAGCTTTTCACCTGTCGTAAAGCATCCCCTCCAGGTCTAAGGACAATTCCTATGCTATTCACTTGGAGGCCCAGTCACCTCCAAGCTGCCTCACTTCCATCTTCCTTCACATGGCATTTTATTATTTTTAACTTTTTATTGACAACTTCCATACATAGAGACAATATACCATGATCATAACCCCTCACACCAGCCCCCATTTTCCCCCTTCACTGAATCCTTTCTTCTTTCCAACTAGTCTCTCTTCTATTTTGATGTCATCAGTTTTTCCCTCCTACTATGTGGGTCTTATGTATGTCGCATCAACTGCTGTGAGGTCATGAATATCAAGGCCACTTTATGTCCAGAAGACAGTATTGTGAAACATTCTTACACTATTTTAAGGAGTTTCTTATTGACAACTTCCATAAATATAAATAATATACTATGATAATATTCCCCTCCTTTTCCCCCTCCCACCGTCCTCCACTGCATTCCTTCTTCTTCCCATCTAGTCTCTTCTATTTTGATGTCATCATTTTTCCCCTCCTATTATGCGGGTCTTGTGTAGGTAGCATTAGCCACTGTGAGGTCATGAATATTAAGACCACTTTGTGCCTGGAAGACAGTATTGTAAGCACTCCTAACCTTCCTTTGGCTTTCTCAAACTTTCCAGCACCTTGACTGCAATGGACCCTGAGCCTTGGAGGGTATGATAGGGATGTATCTGTGTCGAACACTCCACTGTCACTTCTCAGCTCTTTGATGAGTTTTGAGTCTCCCTAATTTGGCACCATCATATGTAATTTTAAATCCAATGGAGGATGGCTCAGTGGTTCAAGGCTCTTCCTTAAAAAGACTGTTGGTCTGGATCCAATTCCTTATGTACACAAAAAGTAGCCCAATCATCTGGTGTTCATTTGCAGTGGCAAGAGACTCTGTTACATGGACACACACACACACACACCAGGGAAATAGTGTTAGGTTAGGTCTGTCCTTCAATGACCTCCAATTATCTGTCAGTACCACTCATGCTGCAGAGACTGGCAAATGACTTATTCCTAGGGGTAGAAAAGGTGCTACCGTATACATTATTAAAATAGAATGGAACCATAGGAGCACACAAAATCATCAGGAAGATCAAGCCCAGAACCTACTGGACATACCAAGGGACGCCTGGACTCCATAAAGAGAACAGCCAACATTGAGGACACCTAACGCTGAAATGGTGAGAGACCCACTGACCTGTCATGTAGTCATGTGTTCGTGTGTCAAGGGACTGACAGAGAATTCCTGATTATGCTAGGGGCTTCAGCTGGGCTTGGTCCCTGCTGTTGATGAGGCCTACCCAAATTGCCATCTGCCTGTCTGTCTGTTTTCCTGAGTGGACCTGCCAACCCCATGTCTTCCAGGACCCAGCCCTGCCTTCCACCTCTTCAGCCTCCATGCAGCCTCACTCCTGCAGCTCATCTCTGACTCTGCAGCCTGACTAGGAGAGCCAGCAGCAGCTTCTCCAGCAGACCTCCTGCTTGGTGCCCCATCTCACCCTTACAGAGACTCCACTGGCATCTCGATAAGCTTCCAAGTCTCTCAGGATGTAGCCTTCTAACTCTTTGCAACCATTTTATAACCTAGATAAGATAGATAATAGATAGATGGATAGATAGATAGACAGATAGATAGATGATATATTGATTTACTGTGTGAAATATAATGTGTGACCTGAGATTTAATGTTAGTAATTATGAATGGAATAAATAAATGAACCTGTATTTGCCTCAGTCAGGGCTATCAAGGAAAATGGGAATATGTAGCAAATTGCTGCCAACAAAACATGTTGTACCTTGTAATTTATTATTCAATAAACTTTGTCATTGTCCTGGTAGAAAGATGCAAATGTGTTCATCCATGCTCTGGTACAGCATTCTCAGGACAGAAGGTAAGTAAGCCTGCTAGGGGTCCAGGCTAGGAACTGGTATTCCTACAGAATCAACCTGTTTTATATGCATAACTTGTACACACTGTGGAAATATCATAAGTTGGGTGGTCAGTGTCAGACATGCTTGGACATGTTCTAAATCCCTGGCTGGCTGCAGACACCAGAAACCACACAGGTCCCACTGTGGTTAGACACAGCTCCAGCCACAGCACAAGTGGCAGATCCTGGAGGCTGAAAACACAGGAGGTAGAGGATGTACACAGCCCCACCCTGGTAATGACTGTGGGCCCAGAGCCATCAGAACAGCTCTGTGGCAGAATGCCTGCCAGCACTAGTGAGGCCTACAGCTGAGTGGAGATATCCAAAATTTGGAGATCACCACTACAGTGAGGGGAAGGCAAGCAGGTCATGTGTGATCAGGATCAAAGGATTTCAGCCCCAAGAGCAAGCTGGCTTGAAGAACACAGCTGACTCCAACTTGTAAAGTCAGGAAGTGCTCACTCTGAGCTAAGCAGTTAGGAATGGTCAAGTTCATGAGCAAACTTTGATCTGCATGGAAGCCTGATTTCTTTTTGCTGGGGAATCTAATTCAGGAGAAAGGAGAGAAGGTAGAGCCCCCGACTACCCCAAAAAGCCAAGAGAACTGGCAGTGGGATTGGAGTTGGAAGCAGGATGTAGACCTGGGCCCAACAGTGATGATACAGGTATGACTCAGCCTGTTGAGGTCAGGTCCTGGCCAGACAGGTTCCAGTGGGTGGGGCTGACCCAATGGAAGCACAACTTGCTTTGCATGAGAAAATGGTAGGAGGAAAAAGAATCAAGGGATGGTGGAAGAGGGTAGACATTTCAGTAGCTGCTGAAGATAAAAGCCATTCTAAGGGAACATTTTAGGCAATAGTGCCTTATTCTGTGCTGAGTAGAACTCCCTTTTGTGAGGTTGTCCTGGATCAGCCACCAGGAATGGCCTATGACATTATAAGAAGGCTCACCCTATCAAAAGCCTAAACAGAAAACATTTTAATCTCTCTTTTTTTTAAAGTTTTATTTATTTGAGAGAGTCAGAGAGAGCGACAGAGAAAATAGGCACATCAGGGCCTCCAGTCACTGCAAACGAACTCCAGATGCGTGCACCACCTTGTGCATCTGGCTTATGTGGGTCTTGGGGAATCGAACCAGGGTCCTTTGGCTTTGCAGGCAAACGCCTTAACTGCTAAGCCATCCCTCCAGCCCCATTTTTATCTCTTTTCAAATAACCTCTCTCATGCCCTACTAGCCAAATTCCTCTTTCTACTGGGCAGCAGATCCCTACTGACAGTTTGTAAGATCCAGAACTATTTACTTACAAATGTGGAAATAGTATCACTCCAGTACTGAAAACTCCAAGGCAGGCTAAAGCTTTCCCAAGTGTTAGATCAGATCGGGAGCTGAGTTGCATAAATCAGGACACAGTATCCTGTGGCCTCCCCTGTCTAGAGAGCTGGCAGATCCCCTCTAAGATGCTTAGAGTTCACAGACCCAAGACCAGGTGTCCTGCTGCCTGAGCTGAGAAAACCATCAATTATAACTTTATGCTCTTATCTGGTGCTTTTCTGCCACTCTTGCCACAACCAGGAGCCGATCATCTTCTCCCCACACCCGAAACCTTGAAGAACTTCTTTATCCCCCTCCATCTCTCCTCCATTGTATACATGACTTCTCTCATGTAATGTTGCCCAAACCTTCCTTTCCCCTGATGTTGGGACCCCACCATACTGCCTATGGCATAGTGCTATAACTCTCCCAATACACACACATACATGCTTTGCCCACAGCAGTGTTACAATTTACAGAAAAGATGAAACAAAAGCCAGGAACTTGGCCTGTGTAGACTTAGCTCTGGGCCTGGTTACTGAACTGGGAGATGGAACCTTCCTTCTGGCACCAGACCCACTCCCAGCATGGCATCTCCTGCAAGGATCCTAATTCCCAGGGTCCTGTGTTAAGGCCACCCCAACCATGGCCCCACCAATTCTTCAACCCAGCTTTGAGGGGAGGAAAGAGATCTCCATTGTGGTTATTTTGGGGTTGTGGGGATTTTGCGGGGGCGGGGGTATGGGCATACCAATTGACTTCTGGTGGCCTCAGAAAGTCAGACCTCCAAATGCTGCCCTCTCTTGGGCTAGCATAGTCTCTACCTTTCAAGCATCTGACTTACTGGATCCTATCCTCCTGGGGTTTCTCACCCAAATGACCACTCCAACCGAATTGCCTTCTCTACAGGGAAGCTGTCCTGCTGAGCAGCTCACTTCTTTAGGCTCTGCCATCTCCCCCTACATGTTCTCCATATTCCAGCATGAATGGAAGATCTGTGGCAAGACTGCAAATTTCAGAGAGAGGTGATCCCCAGGTCCCACACTGGTAGAGGTATGGGATGATTCATGTTCTCCTTGGTCACGTCTCTGGGTCACCTTTCCCTTGAGTGGCCTTATCCACCTCTCCAGCCCCAGATACCCAGGTTTTTTTTTTTTATATGTTGTTTCATTTATTTATTTTTTGAGGTAGGGTCTCACTCTATCAAGGCTGACCTGAAATTCACTAGGTAATCTCAGGGTGGCCTTGAACTCAAGGTGATCCTCCTACCTCTGCCTCCCGAGTGCTAGGATTAAAGGCGTGCGCCACCACACCCGGCTGATACTCAGGTTTTGACCTTGTATTTCATACATGTGTGACAGCAAAATGCATATGCTTCCTGGGCACCAAGGAGGGGTTCCATCAGTACAGATCCTTGTGGCCCCCATTGGACACCTGGAAAGTGCTCACTCCTCTTTTGAGATCCTGTCTCCCTCTCAGACCAGGTCAGGTAGCCATTTCTAGCCCCAGCATGGGTCTCTGCCACTTGAACACAACTGTGGAGTATAACCAGCATTCCCTGACATATTCCTTGGCGACAGAAATTAGCCTCTCAATTTCAGCATGTAGTGGCCATGACAGCCCCTGACTCAGAGAAGTGGGACCCATGCATGTTGATCACACCAAAGGAAGAAGGAGAGAAGAATTCAATCTCTTTTGTACAATGAAGAAGTATGTGGAGCAGACACTTTATTTCTGGGGTTCCAGCATCTAGCAGCTTCCTAGGCTCATGGAAAGTTTGGTTGGGTGTGAAGATAGAATTTCAGTAGGGAAGTGAAAATCCAAATATTTGTCCCCAAATACTCCAGCCACTAGAGTCCAGGTAGGAGAAAGCTCCACCCAGCTCTGCAACCAGGGGAAGAATGGAAAGAGCAAAGGACTGTACCCTGGAACTGCAAAAGTATCAGCAATAGGACTTAAGCTGGAATGGCAGAGATGGCTTAGAGGTTAAGGCACTTGCCTACAAAGCCAAAGGACCCAGGTTCAATTCCCAAGTACCCACATAAAGCCAGATGCACAAGGTGGCACATGCATCTGGAGTTTTTTTTGCAGTGGCTAGAGGCCCTGGTGCACCCATTCTCTGTATTTGCCTCCTTCACTCTCTCTTTTTCTTTCAAATAAATAAATAAAATACAATATTAAAAAAATAAGACTTAGGCTGTTTCTGGGGTGACCTTGGTCTAGCTTCCTGCCAGCTGTCTACTTTGCTAGCCTGTTACTCCAGGTCTCCCTGAAATTTTCTGATGTGCCTGATATTCCATTTTAAATTCTTTCCATAGAAATAATTTGCTATTCAAGTTAGTCAATGGCTTCTTTTACTTGCCAACTCAGTCCCTAAACATTGGCATTTTATATTTGACCTTGAAAAGGATGTGTGTATGTACAAATATATGAAAGTATGTTTAACCTAATGACATATATTGTCTAAATAAATTTACTTATATATACTTAACCTCATCATTAAAGATAATAAGTAGAATAAAATGGGATATAAAACATGTAAATTACAAATAAAAGAATAAAGAAAAGCTGGTCTATATACCAAAATATGGTAAAGCAGAGAAGCATGTAAACACAAGAAGAAAGAAGTCAGGTCAATGTAATCAGACATCTTCATAACTAACAGCTACATCCCTCATTGTAAATAGGAAGGTTCTCAAAATTCCAGTAGTAATCCAAGTATTGTATAATGGAATTTTAGTACAAACTAGGTTGGAACAATAAAGTGCATTCTAGGAAACTTTGGAAGGTGGAGATGAAGTGGGGGGGGGGGCACCCCACCTACTGCTAGAATAGAAACACATTTGGACAAATAGGACCACTGGTGACAGCCAGCCCTTCATTTTCATGGATAACCACTAGTTTTGAGAGGTAGGAAGCAGGTGGACCGGCAATGATGGCAGCAGTGGTTTATACTGATGGGTGGAAGATGTGATAGTGTGAAAACAGAATCCTTCCCCTTCTCACCCACCCCTCATTTCCCCCATGCTAGGTCAGTACAAGTCTCTGTGTCAAATCCATTTCTACTTGAGACATTTTGGGTGGCTTCTATTTCTTCTGTAGAAATCTGAGTCATATATATTACTTTTTAAAGGGAAAATCTGAAATAAAGTGACCCATAAAGCTCTTCTTTAAAAGAGTGCACAAAATAACAGAACATAAGCAAAACAAAAACTCAAGTAGCAGTGGTGATATTCACATAAAAGGGGAATTCAAGACAAACATTATATAAAATATGTTATCAATATAAGATGTAGATCACAAAGAAGACAGGTTTGTAAATATTTGTGCTGCACAAAACATCAGCTAAATATTAAAAAAAAAAAATCTTAAGCCGGGCATGGTGGTGCACGCTTTTAATCCCAGCACTCGGGAGGCAGAGGTAGGATGATCACCATGAGTTCGAAGCCACGCTGAGACTACATAGTTAATTCCAGGTCAGCCTGGACCAGAGTGAGACCCTACCTCAAAAAACTAAAATAAAAAAAAAAAAATCTTAGAAAGGAGCCAGGGAAGGTGGCACATGCTTTTAAACCCAGCACTCTGGAGACAGAGATAGAAGTATCACTGTAAGTCCAAAGCCAGCCTAGGACTACAGAGTGATGTCCAGGTCAGCCTGGGCTAGAGTGAGACCCTACCTCGAAAAAAGAAAAAGACAAGAACCAAAATAAACAATCAATCAAAATCCTTAGAAAGCAAGAAGAAACTGATGAATCCAATGGACACAAAGAAATTCATCAATAAGCTTTCTAGTGAACGTCTCATTCATATTCCTTTAAAATGTCAGTGAACCATTTACAAACTAAGATAATAATGTCAGTTATTTCCTAGATGTAAACCATCTTCCTTCATTAAGGTTTAGAGAGACTTTATCAGATTAAGAAAAGAGGCAGAAGTACAGAGAGCTCCTACCATGAGGGAGGCAAGAGGGGGTAAAGCCCAAGTGGGGGTAAGGTGTCCCTCTTTCCCCTATCTCAGCCAGTCAGAGTGGGGACCTGGATTTAGAAGAGATAGACAGCCAAAAGGAGCTCTAAATTATTTTTGACCATAGTCTAACAACATAAAGAATTAGTGAGAAGAAATTATTAAATAGTGAAATTCTAATACCAGGAAATTAAGCAATATCCTTCCAAACAATTCTTAGGTAAGAAAGGAAATGGAACATGTAATTAACTGCTATTTTGAAAATAACAATAATAATACCACCAGATTTCAAAACTTCTAGTGGGTGACAAGGCCATGCTCAGAAAAAAAAAATAATTGTACTCTAGGACCTGTTATTATTTTTAAAGGAATAGAAAATCAGTTAAGTAATCATTCACCTTAATATTTTTTATTTTTTAAAACAATTTATTTATTTGAAAAGAGAGAGAGAGGAAACAGAGAGAGGGAGGGAGAGAGAATGGGTGCTTCAGGGACTCTAGCCACTGCAAATGAACTCCAGATACATGAACCACTTTGTGCATCTGGCTTATGTGGGTCCTGGGGAATCAAACCCAGATGGTTAGGCTTTGTAGGCATTCAAATACCTTAAACTCTGAGCTATCTCCCCAGTCTACCTAGGTAAGAATTTTAAATGTAAATATAAGATAAAGCTGCTCGCCAGTATTAATACAGTGAAAATAGAAACTTATTACTTAAAAAGCAGAGAAGTATCTTTGGTAATGTCACCCAACATGGTTTTTGCAAAAATAAAACAAAATAGCATGGTCACTAGCATACTTGAGGATTTTAATGAAACGGGCTGTTTTTCAAAGGAATGTGTAAGTTAACAAAATGAATTCAATGAGAAGTAGAAAACCTGATTACACTTCTAATCCTTAAAGTCATTTTAAATGTTGTAAAAGAAAAACTAAAAAACAAAAAACTGACCTCCGTGTCTAATGGGGGAGGGGGATTCAGAATCGTCAGCTCTTATTTCTCCCACAACCACGGCCTGGAGGAGTTCCGCTCTGACCTTGAACCACCACAGCAGTCTGTCCTGCTTGCTTTGCTTTGCCTAGTCTCTGAGCTTCTGTGACACTCCTCAGTGGGTTATGTCAGTGGGGCCCTTCCTTCTCAACCAAGTATGTGCTAACATATCTGGTTCATACAGTGCTGGGGACCAAACCCAAGACTTTGCCCATGCTATACAAGCATTCTGCCAACAGAGTTACATCCCCAGACCAGGAACAAGGTCTTGAGCCAAATGCCAAGATGCTTCTTGGATTGTCTCCTAGGATCCAACAGCCTGTAGTAGTCTGTCCACTTGATCACCAGTTCTTGTTCTGGCTGTTGCCCTCTTGGCTTCTGCCTCAACTCCCAGTTCTACACACCCACGTGAACCATTGGCACCAAGGTCAGTCTTAGGAAGTGGACCTACAGGTAGGGCTTAAAATAGAGCATTCACAGGTCAGGCAGCCAGCAGGTCTCCATAGCTTGGGTAAGCAGGGTGACAAGAACCCCTAACATCCTCCTGACTGGGATGAGACACAAGCAGAAAGTGACAAGAGAGTAAGATGGTCTGGTAGAGCTTGAACAGCTAGCAGCAATGGGAATTACAAGGATTAAACAGCTTCCATCTTTTGTCAACTGTGTGAAAAGTCTTGAAAAGTAAGGTGGGCGTGGTGGCGCACACCTTTAATCCCAGCACTCGGGAGGCAGAGGTAGGAGGATCGCCTTAAGTTCGAGGCCACCCTGAGACTCCATAGTGAATTCCAGGTCAGCCTGGGCTAGAGTGAGACCCTACCTGGAAAAGCCAAAAACAAAACAAAACAAAACAAAACAAAACAAAAAAAGCCTTGAAAAGTAACAGACTGGAACAGCCAACTCTCAGCTCACAGAACATTTTTATTCCCATTTCCAGCCTCACTGGCAACAGCTAAAAGGCAAACCATGTCCAAAATGAGGCTCAGGATCTATCTCATGATAGCAAAACCAGAAAGGAGACAACATGTACCTACAATGATCCTCACATGTTAGGCAGATGCAGGAAGTGTTTGAGAAGTAAAATGGGGGCATTTGCATGTGTGGGCCTAACAGCCAATCCTGAGCCCCTGGATTTCTCTGACTTCCCTTCCTGGTATCAGCAGAACAACTTCCCTGGTCTGGAGACCCTACAAGCCTCCACCTTCATCACTCCTCGTTGTCTACACATGACACCATGACCATATCCCACCCCTGAACCAGGATAGAAATACAGTTAGTCCTTAGGGAATTGCAGGGCCTGGTGGATGGGTACTGGCAGGAACCAAAATGCACCTCTGACAATAGCCTTGTGGATGGACATGGAGGTGAGAGGCACTCACCTGGGACCTGCAACATGATGTTCAGAAGGGTAGAGTCACTCCACTTAATTGAAAGTATGTCATACCTTAATCAGAAGACAATTAAGGATGTTTTTAATTGTTCCAGAGAACATAATGATATAAAAAGGCTTTTTGGTTTATAAACTAAAATTCAGTGTAAAATAAAACTACAAAAGTAAAGTAAAAATAATACTAACATGTTATTAATGGCAAACACGACAACAAAAAATTTCAGATTATTTTATTTTACCAATAGAGGAAAAATTTATAAATAAAATATTAGTAAGCCAGTCATGATGACATATGCCTAAAATTCCAGCACTTAGGAGGTAGAGGCAGGAGGTTCAAGGTCATCCCAAGCTACATAGTGAGTTTGAGAGCAATCTGAGCTATAGAGATCCTATCTCAAAAAAAATTAGGAAGTCTTCTTTAACTGTATATATGCTTAGTACACTATACACTGAATATGTTAAGGGGTTATTCTAGATATAAGAGTTATCTATTCTAGATATCTAGAGTATTCTAGATAAAATATAAGATATTCCAGAATGTAACTCTGGCTCAGTATAAATCATGCTAGAAATGAGACAAATATAATTTTTTTACAGTAAGTACTTCAGAAAAGCAAGAAAAAGACATTGAATATCTTTTGATTTATAAATTTTTATTTATTTATTGAGATAGTGTCTTATGCAATCTAGATGGATTTCAAATTTGCTGTCTTTTTGCCTCAACCTACTGAATTGTTGGTATTTTAGGCACATGCCACCATACCCTACTCTGCAATCTCAAAATCAAAAAAATATTCATTTTTCTTTACAACTGAATAGAACTCCATGTATAAATGTACCACATCTTCATTCACCAGTTGAAGGACATCTAGGCTGGTTCCATTTCTTAGCTATTGTGAATAGAGTGCAGTAAACATGGATGGTCAAGTATCCCTATAGTAATGAGTAATGGCATATACCCTTAGGATATATGCCAAGGAGTGGTATAGCAGGGTCACATGGTAAATGTATTTTTATCTGTCTCAGGTGGCCATTAGATCTCCATAGCTGGGGGTAAGCAGGGTGAAACACTGATTTCCACAATGGCTGTACCAGTTCACATCCCCACCAAAAATGGAGATGGAATCTCAAAGCTGTTTTTTAATTTTTTTTATTTTATTGTTTTTTTTGTTTTTTTTTTTTTTTGAGGTAGGTTCTCACTCTAGCCCAGGATGACCTGGAATTCACTATGTAGTATCAGGGTAGCTTCCAACTCACAATGATCCTCCTACCTTTGCCTCCCGAGGGCTGGGATTAAAGGCATGCACCACCACACCCAGCTCAAAGTGGTTTTAATTTACATTTCTCTATGGCTAAGGATGTTGAACATTAAAAATATTTATTTCTTCTTTTGAGAATTTTCTATTCAGTTCTATAGCTTATTTATTGACTTGTTTGATTTCTTATTATTTAGTTTTTGAGTTCTTTGTATATCCTAGATCTTAATCCTCTGTCAGATGTACAGCTGTCAAAGATTTTCTCCCATTCCGTAGGTTGCCTTTTTATTCATAATGCTCTTTGCTGTACAAAAGCTTTTTAATTTCATGAGGTCCCATTGGTTGATTAGTGGCTTTATTTTCTAACCAACTCAAGTCCAAAGAGTCCTTGCTTATACCTCTATATTGAAGTGTTTCTGCTACATTTTCCTATAACAGTTTCAGAGATCTGATGTTAAGGTCTTTGATCCATTTGGATGTGATCCTTGTGCATAGAGACTGATAAGGGTCTACTTTTATCCTTCTACATACAGATATCAAGTTTTCCCCACACCATTTATTAGAGAGACTGTCTTTTTCTCTAGTTAAAATTTTTGTCAAAAATCAGATGGCTGTAGCTGCCTGGGTTTATATCTGGGTCCTCCATTCAGTTCCATTAGCTATGTGTCTGTTTCATGCTAATATCATTATAGTTGTTACTATGGCTCTGTAATATATCTTAAAATATATCTTAAAATTCCTCCAGCCTTATTTTTGTTGCTCAGGATTGTTTTAGAAATCTTAGCTTAGTTTGTTCTTCCAAATGAATTTTGGGATTTTTTTCTATGTCAGTGAAGAATACCACTGGGATTTTGATAGGGATTAAATTAAATCTATAGATTTAGTAAGATAGCCACTTTTACAATATTGATTCTTCCAATCCATGACTGTGGGATATTTCCATTTCCTAGAGTCTTTACAAATTTTCTCTTGAGTGTTGTAAGTTTTTATTATAGATATGCTTCACTTTCTTAGGTTTACTTTAAGGCTTTTTTAATGTGTGAATGGGAATATTTCCCTGATTTCATCCTCAGCATGTTTGTTGTTAGTATGTAGGAAGGCTGCTTATTACTACTTGTTAATGTTGTATCTTGCTACTTTGCTGAAAGTGTTTACCAGTTCTAACAGTTTGCTGTTAGAGTCTTTAGCATCCTTTTTTAGAAGATATCATCTGCAAATAACAATAACTTGTCTTCTTTCTTTCCAATTTGTAACCTTTTATTTGTGTCTCTTATAGTATTGCTGCAGCTATGACTTCTAGTGCTGTATTGAATAAGAGAAAACATCTTCATCTTGTCTTGATTTTAGTGGAATTTCTTCAGAGCATAATCTTTTGTGGTATTAGGGCAGCAAATTGCATCAGCTGGGCCAGAAGTGACAGCTTTATTGGCTGCCACAGGAATGAAAACCTATTTTAATACAAGTTTACATGAGAACACATAACATTGATGTATGAAAAGACAAAACATTAAATAGCATGTACCAATTAGCTTGAATAGATTAATTTTTTTGAAAAATAGATCACTTTTATTTCAGAAGCTTTAGGGCAAAATTTTACTTCCTTTTATTTTTTTCTATTAAAAAGGATATAGAAAAATGAGAAAACTTAACTTTTTCAACCCTATAGCTTTAATATTAAGGATAGTCAGGAATAAAAAGAAGAAGGGAAAAAGAAAGCCTTTGGGCTATTAAATTGTTGTGCTTTATCAATACTGCCCCATAACACTTTTATGTAACATAATAGATTAGTTAATTTTTTTTCAAGGCATTTTTTTTCTTTATTAGTTAGTTTTGTATTGAGCAAATACAGTCAGTTTGGTACCATTATTAGGCTCATCTGTGACCTACCCCCTCCCCTTGGCCCCTCCTTGTTGAGGTATATGGGTCATGCATTGTGGAGTTAGCCCACAGTTATGGGTAAGCTAGATGTCTCTGCATATCATGACCCAACATGTGGCTCTGACATTCTTTCTGCCCCCTCTTCCGCAAAATTTCCCTGAGCCATGTTGGGTTCATTTTTGGTCTGCTTCAGTGATGAGGTGTTGGGGGCCTCTGAGGCTCTGGCTCTCTGATTTGGTAGGAGTTGATTTTTCTCTGTGTTGATCTCCTTCCCCCTTGTGCTGGTGTCCGGTTCATCAGGAAAACAGCCCCCTTGCTTGTTTTGCCAATTTTTCTTAGTTTTAGCCGGGGCCCTTTTGAGGTATGATGGGGTGGCTCTCTCCTTAGCAGAATAGTTAATTTTTTATTCATTTTTATTTATTTATTTGAGAGCGACAGACCGAGAGAAAGAGGGAGAGAGAGAGAGAGAATGGTCGTGCCAGGGCCTCCAGCCACTGCAAATGAACTCCAGATGTGTGCACCCCCTTGTGCATCTGGCTAATGTGGGCCCTGGGGAACTGAGCCTTGAACCGGGGTCCTTAGGCTTCACAGGCAAGCGCTTCACCGCTAAGCCATCTCTCCAGCCCGATAATAGAATAGTTTTATAACATTAATATATAAATGTATTTTGTATATTGTAAACTTAAAAAATATTTATGAGAGAGAGAGAGAGAGAGAGAGAGAGAGAATGGGCACACTAGGGCCTCTAGCCACTGCAAGCAAACTCCAGATGAATGCACCACCAAGTGATTCTGGCTGGCAGTTCTGGGGAATTGAACCTGGATCCTTTGGCTTCCCATGCAAGCACCTAAACCACTAAGCCATCGCTCCAGCCCGGTATATTGCAATCTTACATGACCAACTAAGATAGATACTATTTAGAAGGCTAGAGAATAGGTAAATTAAATGTTAGGTTACCAATATTTTACCTTTTCCAAAATAACACATTGCAATAGTATTAAAAAAAAGAGTATGAAGATATATACCAATAGAAATACAGTACAAAAACATTAAAAAATGCATGTTGGTAGTGGTAAACACTAATTTAAGAAACTCTCATTTTACATCTTAAGTTAATAAGACATTTTTATAATAAAAAATCCATAGTTGTTAAAACACTTCTAAGCTGGGAGTGGTGACACACGCCTTTAATCCCAGCACTTGGGAGGCAGAGGTAGGAGGATCGCCATGAGTTTGAGGCCACCCTGAGACTAAACAGTGAATTCCAGGTCATCCTGGGCTAGAGTGAGACCCTACCTCATAAAACAAAAAACAAAACAAAACAAAAAAACCCCACTTCTGTAAGGTTACATCCCACAATTGTCTAAAATTAATTCTGGTGGGCTTATTTACTGCCCAGAGCAAAATAGAAATAGTAAATAGAATGTGAGGTAGCTATCCTGGAATTAATTACTATGATTATGGAGGCACAATTGCAGTCTGCCACTGCTGAGTTCCTGTTATTCCTTAGTCCCAATCTTCAGTTCTTTATGACATTGGGCCCTTTCATTAGCAAAGATGGGGCTTCCCACAAACGTTCCTAATCTTGATAACCTGAAAATTCACGGAACTATCAGGCTTCTTGAAGAATGCACTAAGCCTCTGAGAGACAGGATTCACAACATACTGAGAGAGTAATCCATAGATATGGGAGTCACCACATCCTCACAGAAGAATCCATAGAGATGGCATTCACCACATTCTAACAGAGGAATCCATAGAGATGAGATTCCCTGCATCCTCGCAGAGAAATTCATAGAGATGGGATTCTAATAGAGGAATACACAGAGATGGGATCCACCACAACCTGACAAGGGAATTTGCAGAGAAGGGATTCATCACAACTTGACAGCAGTATCCATAGAGATGGAATTCACCACACCCTCACAAAGGAATCCATAGAGATGGGATTCACTACATCCTGACAGAAGGATCCAGAAAGATGAGACTCTCATCATCCTGACAGAGTAATCCATAGAGATGGGATTTACCAAATTCTCACAAAGAAATCAATTGAGATGGGATTCACCACATGCTAACAGAGAAATGCATAGAGATGGAATTCACTACATCCTGACAGAGGAGTCCATAGAGATGGGATTAAACACATTCCTATATAGAAATCCATAGATATGGCAAGCACTGCATGCTGAGTGATGAATCCACAGAGATGGGATTCACCACATCCTGACAGAGGAATCCACAGAGATGGGATTAAACACATTCCTATATAGAAATACATAGATATGGCAAGCACTGCATGCTGAGTGATGAATCCACAGAGATGGGATTCACCACATCCTGACAGAGGAATCCACAGAGATGGGATTAAACACTCTAACATAGAGATGCATATATATGGGTGTGGTAGTTTGATTCAGGTTTCTCCCACAAAATTAGATGTTCTGAATGCTAGGTTCCCAGCTGATAGAGATTTTGGAATTAATGCCTTCTGGAGGCAGTGTAAGAAGTGGGCTTATGGATGTTATAGCCAGTTTCCCCTTGTCAGTGTTTGGCATACTCCCCTGTTCCTATCGTCCATCTGATGTTGGCCAGGAGGTGATGTTCACCCTCTGCCCAAGCCATTATTTTCTCCTGCCATCATGGAGCTTTCCCTCAAGTCTGTAAACCAAAATAAACCTTTTTCCCACAAGTGGCTCTTGGTCAGGTGATTTCTGCCAGCAATGCAAACCTGACTGCAACAATGGGCTTTGCCACATTCTGAGTGAGGAAACCATAAAGATAGGATTCATTACATCCTCCTAGAGACATGGGATTCACCATATCTTCACAGAGGAATCCATAGAGACAGGATTCACTGCGTTCTAACATTGAATTCAATAGAGATGGGATTCACCACATCTTCATACAGGAATCCATAGAGATGGGATTCACCACATCCTCACAGAGGAATCCATAGACGTAGGATTCACCACATTCTAACACAGGAATCTAATCTAACAGAGGAATCCATTGAAAGGGACTTACCACATCCTGACAGTGGAATTCATAGAGATGGCATTCACCACATCCTCACAAAAGAATCCATAGAGATGTGAATCTCCACATCCTAACCGAGGAATTCATAGAGGTGGGATTCACCACATCCTAAAAGAAAAATCCATAGAGATGTGATTCACCACATCCTCATAAAGGAATCCATAGAGATGGCATTCACTACATCCTAACAAAAGAAGCCATAGAGAAGGGAATCTCCCAAGTCTATGGTTTCCTTTATCAGGATGTGCTGATTTCAATCTTTATGGATTCCTGACAAAGGTATCCATACAGATGGGATTCACCACATCCCCATAGAGGTATTCATAGACATGGGATTCACTACAACCTCATCAAAGAATCCATAGAGATGGGATTCACCACATTCTAACATTGGATTCCACAGAGATGGCGTTCACCACATCCTCACAAAGGTGCTCATAGAGATAGGATCTACAACATCCTGACAGAGGAATCCAGAGAGATGGGATTCACCACATCCTAACAGAGGAATGCATGGAGATGGGATTCATAACATCCTAACATTGGAATCCATGGAGACGGGTTTCACCCATCCTGATGGAGAAAACCATAGAAAAGGGATTCGCCACATCTTAACAAAGGAATCCACAGATATGGGACTTACCACATAGAGTTTGGATTTACGATATCCTGGATGAAGATTCCATAGGGATAGGATTCACCACATCCTCACAAAGGAACCCTTAGAGATGGATTCATCACAGGCTCACAGAGAAATCCATAGACATGGGATTCACCCATCCCCAGAGACAAATCTATAGAGATGGAATTTACCACAATTTAATGGGGGAGTATATGTAGAGATGGACTTACCACATCCTGACAGAAGAATTTATAGAGATGTGATTCATCACATCCTCGAAAAGGAATACATAGAGATGGTTCTCTCCATATCCTAACAGAGGAATACATAGAGATATGATTCACAACACCTGGACAGAGGAATCCACATAGATGTGATTGACCACATTGGTACATCACAATCCATAGAGATGGGACTCACCACAACCTAACAGAGGAATCCATAGAGATGGGAATCACCACACCCAAACAGAGGAATCCATACATATGAGGATTCGCCACATCCTCACCAAGGAATCCATAGAGATGGTATTCATGTAATCCTAACAGAGGAAGCCATAGAAAAGAGAATCTCCAATCTCTATGGTTTCCTATGTAAGGGCATGGTGTATCCCATCTCTATATATTCCAGTGTTATAATGTCCTGAAAAAGTAACACATAGACAGGGGATTCAGCACATCCTCACAGAGGAATCCATATAGATGGAATTCACTGTGTTCTAACACTGGAAATTATAGAGATGGGATTCACCACATTTTGAGAGTGGAATCCATAGAGATGGGATTCATTATATCCTGACAGAAGAATCCATAGAGATGTGGTTTCCCATATTCTAACAGAGGAATTCATAGAGGTGGATTCACCACATTTTAACATTGGCATCCATAGAGATGGAATTTGTGACATTCTAACATTGGAATAAATAAAGATGGGATTCACCACATCCTGAAAGAGGAATCCATAGAGAAAGGAATCACCAGAGTCTAAAATTGGAAGGAATAGAGAAGGGACTCACCACATCCTGACAGAGGAATCCATCCAGATGGGATTCACTACCTCCTCACAGAGGAATCCACAGAGTTAGGATTCCACATTTGAACATTGGGATATATAGAGATGGGATTCACAACATCCTAACAGAGGAATCCATAGAGATGGGATTAGCCACATCTACACAGAGATGGGATTCACTATATACCCACAGAAGAATCCATAAAGATAGTATATACTACATACTAAGTGAAGAATCCATACAAATGGGATTCAACATATCCCGACAGAGTAATCCATAGAGATGGGATTCACCACATCCTCACAGAGGATTCCATAGAGATGGCATTCATCACAGCCTGAAAGAGAAATCCATAGAGATAGTACTCACCATATGTAGACCAAGATATCTCCACATTCTGACAGAGAAAACCATGGAAATGGGATTTAACACATTGTGATGGTATTTCATAGAGATGGGATTCATCACATCCTCACAAAAGAATACATAGAGGTGGGTTATACCCCATCCTAACAGGATTCTATAGAGGTGAGATTCACCACACCCTAACAGAGGAATCCATACAGAGGAGAGTTACCACATCCAGACAGAAGAATCCATAGTGATGGGATTCTACACATCCTCACAGTGGAATCCATAGAGATGGAATTCCCCACACTGAAACAGAGGAATCCATAGAGATGGATTGTTCCACATTCGAACAGATGAATCCATAGAGGTGTATTCACCACACCCTAAAATAGAAATCCATAGAGATGGGATTCACCACATCCTAACAGAGGAATCCATAGAGATGTGGCTCACAAAGTCCTAACAGAGGAAGCCACAGAGGAGGGAATCTCCCATGTCTATGGCTTCCTTTGTCAAGATGTGGTGATTTCAATCTCTATTTATTCCTTACAAGAAGAATACATAGAGATGGGATTCACCACATCCATAGACATGGGATTTTCTACATTCTTTTTTTTTTTAATTTTTGTTTATTTATTTATTTGAGAGTGACAGAGAGAAGGAGGCAGAGAGAGAGAGAGAGAGAGAGAGAGAGAGAGAGAATGGGCGCGCCAGAGCTTCCAGCCTCTGTAAACAAACTCCAGATGCGTGCACCCCCTTGTGCATCTGGCTAACGTGGGTCCTGGGGAATTGAGCCTCGAACCAGGGTCCTTAGGCTTCACAGGCAAGCGCTTAACCGCTAAGCCGTCTCTCCAGCCCCGGGATTTTCTACATTCTCACAGAGGAATCCATAGAGATGTGATTCACCATGTTCTAACATTAGAATCCGAAGAGATGGAATTCACTATAGCCTCACAGAGGAATACACAGAGGTAGGATTTACTACATCCTGACAGAGGAGTCGATAAATATGGGGTTCAATAAACTGACAGAAGAATCCAAACAGGTTCAATTTACCACAGCCTGGCTGAGGAATACATAAAGATGGGACTTGCCAGATTCTGACAAAGGAATTGATAGAGATTCAATTATCTACATCTTGACAGTGGAATCCATAGAGATGGGATTAACCACAATGTAACAGAGTATATCAGACAGATTCAGGTTCACTGAGATAGACTTCTAGACCAGGCACAGTTATGGAGGAAGGGATATTTACTGAAGCTCACAGATCTAGGGGAAGTTCCATAATGGCAGAAGAAGCTGGCCTGCCTTCACAGGCCCAAGCAGAGAGAGAGAAGCACAAGCCTAAAGCCAAAAGCCACAGCACACTTCAGGAACTCCTGCTAGGCACACTTTGCATATCTTTAGATTGAAATCTGAAACCCACCACCACACCTTAAGATCCACCCAGTGACACTGCCTCCAGCCAGGTGGCTAAAGATGCAAACTACAAACAAATAAACAACTGAATATATTGGGGGCCATCTATTCTATTCAAACCACCACATTCCGCCCCTGGCCCCCAATAGATTTATAACCATCACACATTGTAAATTGTACTCAGTTCAATTTCAAAGGTCCCCACAGTCTTCACCAATTTAAGATATTAAGACCAAGTTAAACACTTTTAACATATAAAGACACAGAGTAAACATTTTCAACTGGTATAAGGCATAGCAAGGAGAGACTAAAACAATGCAAACTCAACCACCATCAAACAAACATCAAACTTCTGCAGTTCAAGTCCAATATAAGCAGAGACTAACAGTCTCCAGACTTTGCAATTCTGTCCCTCCAGCTGGGCAGAGTAGCCAGGGAACACTTCCATCTCAGGCCAGAAGTATGTTTTATGGTAGCCCTTGAATAGTCCTGTTATATCCAAAACGTCTTCAGGTCTTCATGCAAACCACGGTCCATCTTCCAAAGGCTCTTTCAGCCTATCAGGGCATCATGCCCTACCTCATGCCGCATCTCAGCGGCAGCTCCTGGAACTGTGTGCAACTCACGACCACTCGTAGCATTTTTCATGCTTCTGAAACCAATACCAGGTGTGCAGGACACAGCCATATTCTTAATTCACAGACAAAATAAATCATAACCTTGAAAAGCAGGTTCCTTCTCCAGTCAACTCTTTCCAAAAGTGTTTGCATTTCTATGATAGTCTTTCCTCAGGCATCCTTTCCATGGTAAAGAAAGTGGACCATCTTCCTTAAGATTGCTAATGTGTTTGACAATAGCAGATTCAGTAACCTAAAACCAGTCTCAGTGCCTGTAATTTTAACTTGCTTGAGGTTTTCCAGCTTAAAATCTTAAATCTCTCAGTGCAATATCTTTAGCCAAGCACATCAGTCCATTACAAATTTAACCTTGATCAAACTCTCTGGGCCTGGGCAGCAGGATGCAGCCAGCCCTTATGCCAGTAGCCCAGCTCCAACAAAGTCCTCTGCAGTCTTTCCTTCCCCTTAGAAAGCTCATAAGCCAAGCCTCAAAGTTCAATATTGTCTACACTTAGAATTCTCAAACTCTCATCATAATAGTCCATAACACTTGGCTTACCACTCCAGAAGACATCTTCAGCTGCAAGTACCAAGTCCATGCCTATTCCTCCAAAACAAAGGTTCCATAAGATCAACATCCACATGGTCAGGTTCATCTCAGTCCACTCCTTGGTACCAAATTCTGTAGCAGACAGCTTCATGTTCACTGAGATGAACTTTCAGACCAGACACAGTTATGGAGGAAGGGATATTTATTGAAGCTCACAGATCTAGGGGAAGTTCCATAAATGGCAGAAGAAGCTGGCCTGCCTTCACAGGCCCAAGCAGACAGAGAGAGAAGCACAAGCCTAAAGCCAAAAGCCACAGCACACTTCAGGAACTCCTGCTAGGCACACTTTGCATATTTTTAGATTGAAATCTGAAACCCATCACCACACCTTAAGATCCACCCAGTGACACTGCCTCCAGCCAGGTGGCTAAAGATGCAAACTACAAACAAATAAACAACTGAATATATTGGGGGCCATCTATTCTATTCTAACCACCACACAGAGTAATCCCAAGAGATGGGATTCACAACATCCTCACAAAGGAATCCATCAAGGTGGATTTCACCGCATCCTAATTGAGGCATCCATGGAGGTAGCATTCACCACATCTGGACAGAGGGATCCATAGTGATGGGATTGACCACATTCTAACACTGGAATCTGTACAGGTAGGATTCACCACATCCAAACAGGAATCCACAGCAACAGGATTCACCACATTCAAAACCAGGAATCCTAAAATGAGATTAACCACATCCTCAAAGAGATATACATGGAAATGGGATTCATCACAACCTTACAAAGGAATCCATAGAGATTAGAATGATGACATTCCAACAAATGAAGTCATAAAGAAGGGAATCTCCTATCTCTATGGATTCCTTTGTCAGTAAGTGGTGATTTCCATATCTTTAGCTCCTGACAGTGGAATCCATAGAGATGGCATTCACCACATTCTAACAGAGAAACCCATAGAGATTGGATTCACCACATCCTGACAGTGGTGTTTATAGAGATTGGATTCACCACACCCTCACAAAGGAATCTATAGAGATGGGATTCATGACATCCTAACAAGGATGTCTCCCATCTCTATGGATTCCTTTGTCATTATGTGGTGGTTTCCATATCTTTGGATCCTGACAATGGAATCCACAGAGATGCAATTCACCACATCCTCATAGAGGAATCCATAGACATGGGATACACATACTCACAGAGGAATCTGTAGAGATGGGCCTCACCATGTTCTAACATTGGAATCCATAGAGATCGGATTCACCACAGCTTCACAGAGGAATTCATAGAGATGTGATTCACCACATCCTCACAGTGGAATCCATAGAGATGGGATTCACCAGATCCTTTCAAACACTGGAATCCATAGAGGTGGGATTCACCCCTTCATAACAGAGGAACCCATATAAATGTGATTCACCACATTCCCACAGAGGAATTCATGGAGATAGGATTCACAACATCCAGACAGAGGAATTCATAGAGATGGGATTCACCACATCTTAACTTTGGAATCCATAGAGGCGGGATTCACACCATACTGACAGAGAAGTCCATAAATTTGACATTCACCACATTCTCATAAAGGTATTCATAGAAATGGGATTCACCACATCATCATACGGGAATCCATAGACCCAGCATACACTAGATTCTAGGGGAGGAATCCATACAGTTATGATTCGCCACTTCCTCACAGAGGAATCCATAGTGACAGGTTTCATCACATCCTGACAGAGGAATCCTTAGAGATGGGATTCACCACATCCTAACAGAGGAACCAATAGACATGGGCTTAACCACATTCTAAAAGAGGAACCAGTAGACATGGGCTTTACCACATTCTAACAGAGGAATCCATAGTGATGATTCCATCTACCACCACATTCTAACATTGGAATATACATACATGGGATTCACCACATCCTCGAGGAGCAATCCATAGAGATACGATTGAGCACATCCCCACAGAGGAATCCATAGACATGGGATTCACTACATCATGATAGAGGAATACATTGAGGTGGGATTCACATCTTCATAGAGGAATCCATAGTGATGGGATTCACTACATTCTGACTGAGGAATCCATAGAGATGGGATTTACCTCTTAATAACAGAGGAACCCATAGAGATGTGATTCACTACATCCTGACAGACAAATTCATAGGAATGGAATTCAAAACATCCTGACAGAGGAATCTATAGTAATGTGATTTACCACATCCTGACCAAGGAATCCAAAAAATTAGATTCACCATATCCTGACAGAGAATCCATAGAGATGTGAATTACCATATCCTGACCAAGGAATCCATAAAGATGGGATTCACCACATCCTAACTGATAACGCATCTATAGAGATGGGATTCACCACATCCTTATAGAAAAATCCACAGAGATGTCATTCATCCCATCCTAACTGATCCATCCATAGGGCCATGATTCATCATACCTGGACAGAGAAATCCATGGAGAATGGGCAGTCACCTTAGCAGCCTTGTTCTTTCACATCTGTGCAGAGTCTGGTCACCTCAGGTAGACAATCTAGCTTGAACTGGGGACAGAAAGAACACTAGCTGACAGGAAGGTTCTCACCTCTTGTTGGGCCTCCTTTATTAAGGCAAAAGTTAGCTTGTCTGGAGTTCCAACTATGGCTTTTGTCACAGATAATGAGTCTTTTCAGGGTTTCTGAACCAAGCACACCAGCCTGACACCCAGCAGAAGCCAGAGCAATGATGCTACTTTACTAACAGCTCTCTGTGCTCCACCTCTCCTTTCTTTTCTAACTTCATAGACTTATTGTAGTATAATTCACTTACCATCACAATTTTTAGTGATTTTTTAAAAAAAAATTTCAAAACCACTACCACAATCTAAGTTTAGAAAATTCCTATCACGCCCAGAAGAAAATCTCACACTCTACTGTCACACCTCAATGTGTACACTTCCAGCCACAGTAAATTGCTTGACCATTTTTTACCATTGGCTCCCAATCTTTTGGAGCGATAAACTGCCATTCTTTACCACATTGCTTTCAGGCCCAATCCTGAAGTACCCAGGTGAATCATTTGCTTTCTATTTGCTGGGACCAAATAGGTGGACAAGACAAGGTTTATTTTGGCTTACAGTTTCAAAGGGAAGTCGCATTATAGCAAGGAAAGCATGACAGGAGCAGGAATCTGTCTCACGTATTCACATCAGCAGAGAAGAAGTACAGGGAGAATGGCAAGTGGGGCTGGGTAGTGAGACATTCAGACCTTTTCCCAGGTGACACACTTCCTCCAGCAAGGCTTCATCTCCTAAACATTCCACAACCTTCCCAAATATTGCCATCAGCTGAAGATTCAGTATTCAAACACATGAGTGTATGGGGACATTTTACATTCAAACCACTATACCAAGCTAACTCAGATGTGAAGATTTCAGGAGAATGAAAGATAAACAGCTACCACATCATACTATATTCAAAAGTCACCACACTGGGACAGGCCCTTTACTCTGACATCTCTTTCAAGTGTCTGTTGAATGACACTTCCATGTACAATCTAGCTGTTTTCCAGGGGCCATCAAAGCCCAGTGAGACTCATGTTCCACCTTTGATGTTGCTGATAGTTTTTAAAGACTAAAGCCTTAGGGGCTGGGCAGATGGATAAGTGGGTAAAGTACTTGCAGAAAAAGCATGAGGACCTGAGTTCAGATCCTTAGCACCCATGTCAAAGCCAGGAAGGTGGGGTATGCCTATAATCCCAATATAGCAGAGATAGAGAAAAAGGATCCCTGGGACTTGCTGGCCACCTAATGAAGCTGCATCAGTGAGTTCCATGTTCAGTGAGAGACATCTTCAAAAAAATAAGGTGTAGCTAGGCATGGTGGCACACAACTTTAATCCCAGCTCTTGGAAGGCAGAGGTAGGAGGATTGCTGTGAGACTACCCTGGGACTACATAGTGAATTCCAGGTCAGCCTGGGCTATAGTGAGATCCTACTTCAAAATAAACAAAACAAAATATATATGTATGATGCAGAGTGATCAAGGAAGACACCAGATGCCAACAACTGGCTTCTATATGCATACACACACATGTGCCCACACACATATGAATACACACACACATACAAACTGAAGGCCTAGATTATTCCTCCCCTCAGTATAATCAGAGCTGATTTGAGGACATCAACTCTAGATCACGCTGAGTGGGGAAGTCTCAAACAGAAGTCCTTGATACAGTGCCTGGAATCCAAGAAAACTCATCCCAAGTTCATATCCAGGGTTTGAGGGAATGTAGTGGGAGTTGTGAGAATCTATAAAAATGCCACGGATACATGGTGCATCCATGCATCCAGACAATGCTAATTTCATAAGTCTCTAACTAGTAACAGATGTTTTATTTTTTCATTTTCTTTATGGTGTGCTATGTCTAGTGTGTGTGTGTGTGTGTGTGTGTGTGTGTACATGTGGAAGTTAGAGGACAACTTTCAGTGTTATCCTTGGGAATGCTGTCCATCTTTTTCAAGACAGGAGTTCTCATTGGTCTGAAACTCACCAGATAGGTTAGACTGGCCAGTAAGCTTCAGGGATCTTCCTGTCTCCACCTCCCTAGAGCTGGTATCACAGACACACATTGCCATGTTTATATTTTTATGAGGGTCCTGGGGATTGAACTCAAGTTCTCATACTTACAAGGCAAGCACTTTACTAGCTGAACCATCTCCCCAGACTTGGGGAGAAGTTGCAAATGGTGAAAACATGTGTGCAACACGATTCACTGGCCATCTGTTGTTAATGAATCCTACCAACTGTTCCTACTCCTTAAGTTTCATGTTAATGCCATCCACTAAATCCCTTAGCAGACTGCCCTCTTCAGTCCACCTTCAAATGTTTTTTATTGTGATTGTTATGCTTTTTTAGTCACCATTTTACAAATAAAATGCAGCTATTATGTCAAAACTGATCCAAGATGTTTAAGATTTCTTATAGTCCTAGCTTGTTGAAAGATTTTGTCCAAAACTACCAGTGCCCTAATCTGTTTCTCAGAGAATGCTTCCTGAACCAGTCTAAATTGACTATTTCTGATGATGTTGTGGTGCTTATTGTGAGGCAATCCTCCAATAGTTCATAAAAGGGCTTTAAACCCCTGAGGCTTACATCTGGACCCAGGACTTCTCTAGTTCCAGACTCCATGCCTTCCATTTGTCTCTCTCATTTTCTAAAAAACTCAAAAAAAAAAAACAAAAAAAAAAAAAGAAAGAAAAAACAAGGAATGTCAGATTCAAAACTCAAAAAGCCCATGAAGCTCACTGTGCAACTGATTTCTAAGCAAAATGTAAACCTCAGACTCAGCCCTCCTCTCTTGTACCCATTCATCCTGCCATTCCTAGAGGAAAGGCTTGGAAGCTCTTCCAAGGCCTTGAGAAAAACACCTCACAAACTGAAAGGTGAGTCCATACATTCAGATTGCTTTAAATTTCTCAAAAAGTATACATAAAGGTAATTTTATGAGTCCCTGCAAGGATTGTTAAAGAATTTGGAATTTCACCCGAGAGTCTTGCCAGGTGGATCTCCCTGATGGGGACATGTGACACACATACATGGAGACAGTGGCTCTGCCATGGGCTTTCCCTGCATTAGCTCCCTCATAATTGTGAAGCTCCAGACCAGGTCTGAGGAAGATGAGCAGGTCAAACAGGAACTTAAATCAGCAGAAGTCGTGTTGAGAGGACCAACCCAGGGAATAACAATTACCTGTGTAGCTATGTTTAGGACATGTGTGCAATGAGGAGGACTGATGAAGATGGGAGGAAGAATGAGAGACAAAAGATGTTTGAAACTGGTTGTGGTGGCACCCACCTTTAATTCCAGCAGTCAGGAGGCAGAGGTAGGAGGATTGCCAAGAGTTCAAGGCCACCCTGAGACTACATAGTGAATTCCAGTTCTGCCTGGGCTACAGCGAACCCTACCTCAAAAAAAAAAAAAAAAAAAAAAAAAAAAAAAAAAAAAAAGAGAGAGAGAGAAGAAAGAAAGAAAGAAAAGAAAAGAAAAGTTTGAAAACAGAATAGCTGCTCTAGCGCCTGGCTATACCTCAAAACAACTCACAGGCTTGCCACACTCACTGATTGCCACATGGCTCCCATTGCCCATGTGAAAAGTCAACCCATCTATGACATTCCAGAGTTTTAATGTCAGGCTGTGGCTACAGTTTCCAAACATGTATCTAAAGTGGCACTTATAGCCAGTGATTTTTTAGAGGCTCTAGCTGTCTTCTGAACTCTACGTTCAGTAATTACATAAAGTGGAAACGACAAGTTTTATGCTTCCTACGGTACTGGGGAGATAGTCTATAGATAGCAGAAGACTTTAAACTTTTGTAGCGTCAACAGTGAGCATTGGTGCGACCACACAGAGAAGAGTGTGACCAGGAACAGTGCGCTCGGATTACACAAATGCCGCAAATGCATCAACAGTAGAGGAAACTGGCAGGAAGGCTTCTTCTTGAACTCCAAATGGCCACTGATAGGAAAGAAGCTGACAAGTTAGTGAAGTTCAGACATCAGAACATACCAGAAATGACATGAAGTCTCAAACAGGAATTCTGCAAGTCTTTTCGGAGACCATTTAGAACAGCAGAATAGCAAGGTGTGGTCCCCAAAATCCCAGCACTTGGGAGACTGAAGCAAGAGGACTTTCTCAAGTTTGAGGCTAGCCTGGACTACATAGATCCTGTTTAAAAAAGAGTTGGCAGTAGACAAAGCAGAGGTTCTTACAGAATAAACAAAATGAAGTTATGCTCTACTGGAAATAAAACCGGTACACTAATCATGCTAAGAAATGTGGTTAGAAGCTGGATATGGTGGCACATGCCTTTAGTTGTAGCAATCAGGAGGCAGGGGTAGGAGGATCACCATGAATTCAAGGCTACCCCGAGAGGCTACTTAGTGAATTCCAGGTCAGCCTGGGCTAGAGCAAGACCCTACCTCAAAGGAACAAAAAAAAAAAAAAAAAAAGAAGAAGAAGAAGACCCATGCTTGGAAGTGACAGGATATAAAGAAGTAAAAACAACATGTTCAGAAAGTTATCAAATTTGGTAGTTCTTAATCATATCATTTGTCTTTGATTTTCTTTGGTTTTGCACTTTTATTTTTTCAACAAATTAAAGTTGGCCACATTGAGTGCTGGCAGGAATGTGGGAAGTGGTTACATTCCTCAATCTCAGGTGGCTTCTGATACCACTGTGGCTGCCAATTTGTCAGCTGGGTCATTCTTAATTGTAAGGTACTGTTGTGTTTAGAGAACTCAAGTATTGCCCTCAGTCCCCAGTATAGGCTAAGCCAGAGACAGCGCCACCACGTCCATCATGACCAACACAGACCACCAGAGAGCCTTGACCCTGACCTGAATCCTAGTGATTTTTGTCTTAAAAAATAAAAAAAAATAACTGGACTAGACGAATATTAAAAACTTCTCGATTTGTTTCTTTTGGTGAGCCAAGATTCTGTAATGATGACTAGAGTTTCTATGGTGACCTCCTAGAGCATGCTGGTTAGGATGTGTCTCACCCCCCAGTGCATCCCTATGACTTAAACAATTCACCAAAATCACATTAGTTAAAAATAGGGTACTAAGGCATTTCCACATGACAGCTTGTTATTTGATGGATTGTTTAGTAAAACAAGGTCTTATTTAACTCAGGCTGTCATCTGACTCACTATGTATTTGAGGATGGCCTTGAACTTCTGCTTTTACCTCCTGAGTGGGACTACGGGTGTGTGCCACCATGCCCTGGTATATGCAGGGCTGGCATACAGGGCTTCATGCATGCTAGTCAAGCATTCCAATAACTGAGCTACATTCCCCCCACCCTGCCCCAGATCACATTTTAATTTGCTATAGAGGAGAGAAATTTCCTCAGATATTGAGGTTAATATGAATACATATTAAAGTAGAAGTAAACACCAAATACATCTGGCCTGTTATGCACAGCTATGTGGTCAAAGCTTACATAATCCTAAATACTTTTGTTATGAAATGATCTTTTGTTCTCCCCTGTTGGTCTTCAACATGAGTGAAACCAAATCCCAGCTGATGCAACAGTTTCTCCTGCTCCTGAAAGTTTGGTGTTTACACCTCCAGTCCAGACTGATTTAGTAAACTGCCTACTTGAAGTTTTTTTCTTGAATATCAACTCTAAACTTAGCATGTTCAAAATTAGGGGCAAGGGAAATAGTTCAGTTGGTAAAGTGCTTGTTTCACAAGCATGAAGACCTGAATTAAATCCCCAAATCTACATAAAACCCTGGGTGTGGCAGCATGTGCCAGTAAACCCAGTACTGAGACAGGTAGGAAAGCCCTGGAGCTCATTGGCCAGTTCTTCTAGCTAATTGTTGCTCCCAGGCCAATGAGAAACCTTGTCTCAAAAAGAGGTGGACAGTGTTCTTGAGGAACAACACCTAGGGGTGTCTCCTGGCTTCCATATGCATGTGTACACATACATATGCCCCCACACACATACAGGCACATGTAAACACATCACACAGAAAGAAAGAAGGGAGGGAATGAGGAAGGAAGGAAAGGAGGGAGGGAGAGAGGGAGGAAGGAAGGAAGAGAGAGAGATGAAGGATCTGCCTTCTCTGAAACCTCTTCATTTCCTTGTGTTGAGGAGTGACATTTCCAACCTCCCAGTTGCTCAGGCCAAAAATCTTTCTTTTGCAGTTCAATCAGCCAATCCTTCCATTACTGTCACCCTTAGGCATCCAAAATTCCACTAACTCCATGGTGTCATCCTGCCCCAGTGCACCTCCTTCTGCCTGGATCACCACTAGATTGTCATCACTGATGTCTGTGCATCTGTGATAGTCATTCTCAGATCCCAGCTAGTGTGGTCCTTCTGCAGGAAACATCAGATTATAGGTCACCCTCTCTCTAAACGCAGCAACTCAGATGAAAGACACAGTCTTCACAGTGACTTTTCTTCTTTATGTCACACTGAGACATAGCTTATGATATGAAACTGGAACATTTTCCCAAGCACGTTAATTCTTCTCAGGTTTTCTCAAGTCTACCAAAGATTAAGATTTTGTATATAACCATGGCTTTTGGCTTTGATTATTAGTAATGGGAGTTTGGGGGTTCCTTGCCAATATGCCAATGCACCAATAAATTTAAGGTATCACTGGATCCTTGTCTTATGAATTTAAAGAATTAAAATTCATAGACCAGAGGGTAAGTCTTAGAGACACTTTTATTAGAATAAAGAAGGAAAGAGGAGAAAATAGAGATCCTTCCATGTGGAAGGCAGGAGGGGGATAGGGAGCCCATAAGGGCATAGGAGACCCCTATCTCAGCCCAGGTGGGCTGACATGAAGGGGACTACCATAGGTTGAGAAGAACAACCAAGAGACCTGCCCACCTGTTAAGTATCTGTTTATAATCTTATTGTGGTGGGCTTTACACCCCAAGGTGAGCCTGAGAGAGAGCTGATTGGTGGACTCTGGGCTGGCTCAGGAAGACACCAGCCAGGATCAGATCTAAATCTTATTCCAGGAAAGGGGAACTCCTACCCAAGAAGGGACTCAAGTTGTTTTTAGAAAAACAGATGTGGGTAACTCCTTTAGGGAATAGATAAGGACTGGAGAGCTCTTTTTTTGCTCTCTAGCAAAGTGGAGACTGCAAGGGCAGGCTCAAGGACATTCCTACTTTTTACTTTCAGGGCCCCCTCACCCTAAACTGCCTCAGATTAACAAGCCCAGTGCATGGGTTGGCTCACTCAGAGCCATCTCCAGCCACCATCCCCCTTCTCCCTAGCTTCCTTCTGCTCTGGAGAGTGGATTGTGATTGCAGACTCTCCACTGCTTGCAACCAGGGGATCAAGGGTACAATCTGGCCCAGGAGACAGAGGAAAAAGTCTGTGAGTGTCATCCACCCTTTGCCCCTTATTTTCCTACTGTGGCATAAAATAGGTACCTAGAATTATAACAGACATTCTAGCAAAACAGAATTCAAAACAGAAAGTGGTACAGAGGGAACAAGTGCACAGGGATCCCACATACTAATGGCATTGTGGGTGGTAGCAATTGCTTGGCCTGCCTACCTCCTGCTGCTCATTATGTGAGAAAATGGAATTCCATTTCGACTATACAGCTAGTGAGAAAGGTCTTTCTGTTGACAGCCACCAAGAGCATTACTAAATTACACACACACACACACACACACACACACACACACACACACAATGTATAGACAAATAGATATATGTGTATATATTCATAGTTCCATATATACACATGTATATATTCATGTTCCATATATGCATGCATACATAAGATAGGTGAGCTGACCTTGCTTTCAGGTTGACTAGCTTACCTCAGTTTTCATTTATTTCCTTGATTTTAGCACTGAAATCCCTATCTTTGTGGAGCCCCTCAGATGCAGGCAACTGAAGGTGCTTAGTAACCATCTATCTGAATGGCACGTACACTCCACGGCAAGCACATGGTGTACAAACACATGGTGTACATGCCTTCAGCATGCATGTGCTCCTTTGGAGACACTTCTGTCCTAGTTTGAAATTTTGGCTTTATTGGTCCTCAGACAAGATATGAGGGCAGGTGTTTTTTTTTTTTTAATTTTGTTTATTTTTATTTATTTGAGTGCAACAGACAGAGAAAGAGGCAGAGAGAGATTGAGAATGGGCGCGCCAGGGCCTCCAGCCACTGCAAACGAGCTCCAGATGCATGCGCCACCTTGTGCATCTGACTTATGTGAGTACTGGGGAATCAAGCCTAGAACTGGAGTCCTTAGGCAAGCACATAACTGCTAAGCCACCTCTCCGTCCCGGGAGCAGATGTTTTTGTGTGAAACAGATGTCGCTTCAAAAAGAGAGCTGGAGCCAGGCCTGGTGGTGCATGCCTTTAATCCCAGGACTTGGAGGCAGAGATACCAGGATTGTGGTGAGTTCAAGGCCACCCTGAGACTATGTAATGAATTCCAGGTCAGCCTGGGCTAGAGTGAGACTCTGCCTCAGAAAAAACAAAAACAAAGACAGGGAGAGAGAAAGAGAGAGTTGGATACTGATGCAAGATCTTGGAGTTCAGGAGAGGTCCCCCAGAGTTTATGAACCCCAAGTTTTGGGTTGTCTTATTTTTAATAAAGACATACTCAAGAAGGATGAATTATGAATTATTAACTGACATTTTAAATATTTTATTTTTATTTATTTATTTATTTATTTATTTATTTATTTGAGAGAAAGAGAAAGAGGCAGAGAGGGAGAGAGAGAGTGGAGAGAGAGAATGGGTGCACCAGGCCATCCAGCCACTGCAAATGAACTCCAGACACATGTGCCACCTTGTGCTTCTGGTTTACGTGGGCCCTGGGGAATCAAACCTGGGTCCTTTGGCTTTGCAGGCAAGTGCCTTAACCACTAAGCCATCTCTCCAGACTGAATTATTAAGCTTATTTAGGGGAATATCACAAATTGTGGGGTTTATTTAGTGGAGATTAATATTTAAGAGAAACTGAGGCCTTTAAAGGAGATTAGAATACAGCTGCAAGCACATGGATTTAAGAGAAACTGAGGCCTTTAAGGAGAGATCAGAGTAAAGCCACAAATGTGTGGGAAGTAGAATCTAGGAGTTTGTGTGGGTAGTTTAAATGAATGGCCTCCAATATATTCAGGATTTTATTACAGTTTGTAATTTAGATTTGCAGCCACCTGGGTGGAGGAGGTCCAGCCCGAAGGTGTGGTGGTGGATTTGAAATTCCAGTCTTAAGATATACAAAATTCCTGGAGTTACTGAAGTGTGCTGTATGGTGTGACTTTTGAGTTTTTTTGGCTTGTGGCTTTTCTCTCTCTCTCTGTCTGCTTGGACCTGTGAAAGCAGGCCACTTTCTTCTGCCTTTATGGACCATCCCCTGGATCTGTAAGCTTCAATAAATATCCCTTCCTCCACAACCATGCCTGGTCTGGAAGTTCACCTCAGCGACCTGGAAGCTGTTTACTACAGTATCTGACATGTGCTTTTCCATGTAGGGACGTTAACAGGGAAAATGGTGAGCCTCAAGGGAAAATGAGAGGGCAGATGCCAGAGCAGAGATAAGGAGATTTGTAGGAGAAATAGTAATGAACTGAGTTACACTCATGGTTACCCTGAGTTTAAAGAAATTACACAGGTATCAGACCTAGAGTTAGTGAGAGCACCCACATGGTAGATCTGGGGTATAAGGGAAATACATACATTGTAGATTCAGAGACCAGGGGAAAATCACACATGTAATTAAAGTGAGAAGTTACCCCAAAGTATAAAGTAGAGGCAAGCAGAAAAGTTTCCCCAGACCAAGAAACAGTTTTATGGCCCCCTCACCTGGCTGTGTGAGTGAAGGGGAAGCTAGATTCCAGTGTATCCCTGTGGCCTAGCTGAGAGAGGGAGAGCCAAGTAGCAGAAGTGGAGCTGGGCGGAGCTAGTGACAGGAAGAAGGCAGCAGCCTTTACAGGCAACAGGAAGACCCAACTGGTTTGTAGGTTTGGAGGGAAGATCCAAAAGCCAGCCCATTTAGGTAGCATGCTGGACTGTGGATAGCAGGGGTGCTGTAGATCAGTTTTGATCAGACAGGAGTTCCATTTCTGCCAAGGGTCTTCCGTTCCTGTGTAAAGGTGAGGTGACATGTGGGGTGGCATCTCCTGGTTCTCTCTGCATCTCAATCTCTTAACAAAAACTGCCTTTAAAAAAGCTAACTTTCTCCTATCCTCCTTCAAAACTGTTAAGGTGCAGAAGAGAAGACTGAGGTATGCAGAAACCTAAGCTTAGAACATATGCTGTATTTTCCTTTTAAAAATTATCCCCAGTAGAATTGGCAGTGGGGTTTCCTGGAAGAAGAGCCAACCTCCAACTTCAGAAAGATTAGCCAAAAACTTGGATTATATGAAATTCTAAAGTAGCAGAGATTGGTACAGATAATGAGGACTATGAGATAAAGAATAATGTAATGGGCTTGATCCTCTCAGAAAGTAGACTTGGAGACTTCCGGTTAAGATGGCAGCATAGGTACCACACCAAAGCAGCCTAGGGGGGGAAAAGCCAAAAAAAAAAAAAAAAAAAAAAAAAAAAAACCCGCAGCAAAATACACACTTTTACTAAAAAGTGAGGTGTGTAGCAAATTGAAAGGGCAGCAGAGAAGTAGGAGAGATCCAGAGCACCCAGAGCCCACACAGGCTGGCAGAAACAGCTCCGGCAGGTCTGCGGACCACAGTAGCGGCAGCAGCGGCAGCGGCCAGAAAGCTGCCAGGCTTGGCTTGAGCTACAGGAAAAGCCAGGTGAGGGGATTTTCCACTCACACCAGAGCTCTCCACAAACTCAAGAAACGTGAAGGGAGAACGGCAGTGAACAACGGAGGAGCAGAAGAACACGTGGAACAGCGAGAGAACTAGAGCAGCATCGGCAGCCTCCCCTCCCCCACCGCCAGTGTCCAGCTCCAGCAAACAGAGCAGCGGTCCAGGGACCTGGCCACACCAACTTGAACCCACAGCGGGACCCAAGCAGGAGCAGAGGTAACTGGGATTACACCAGGGAAGGGTCTCACCTGGTCACAAGCTGACTTGGAACCCTCAACAGATCAGAACTCTTAAACTTCCTTGTTGTCAGGATTAAGGCGGTGGGTGGGGCACCACACACCCTAAGGGACAGTTAGAGGATCTGGTTGTCATAATACCTACTCTTGGATAAATATTCTGACCTGTTTTTCATTGAAAGTGTACATTGTTTAATTAAATTTCAGAATCTATCTGTATTTGGTTCCACTCAGCCTACTTGAATACTTTCATAGCAGGCAAACCCAACACCTAGGGTCACTTTTGTACATACTCTGAGAGTCTTGAGAGCCACACCTAATGCCTTAAGCTCCTACCCTGAAGTTATATAACATCAGATTGACTGATACCTCTAATAATACCCAGCTAACTAGAAAATCCAATCATTAAATAATCCAGGATGCAAAAACATATACATTATAACACAAGAAACACCAAAAATCAAGACAATATAAATCCACCAAAAAGTATTAATGCATCAGAAATGACCTCCAGTGACAACGAGTTAGAGGAAATGCATGAGAAAGATTTCAAAAGAATGATTATAAATATGTTTAAAGAAGTCAAAAAATAAATCAAAGGAATGGAAGAGGAAATCAAAGGAATCAAAGACAACACAGGACACCAATTTAATGAAATAAAGAGGTCAATACTAGACATAAATAAGGAAATAGAAATAATAAAGAAAAACCAGTCAGAATTACTAGCAATGAAGAACACAGTTAATGAAATAAAAAACTCTGTAGAAAATCTCACCAGTAGAATGGATGAAGGAGAGGACAGAATATCTAAGCTAGAAGACCAGGTGGCAGATCTAATACAGTCCAACAAAGAGAGACAACTAATAGAAAAGTATGAGTGGGAATTTCAAGATATTCAGGACACTATGAAAAGATCAAACATAAGAATTCAGGGCATAGTAGAAGGAGAAGAATTTCACTCCAAAGGCATAGTATGTGTCTTCAACAAAATCATAGAAGAAAACTTCCCCCAAATTGGGAAAGAGGTGCCAATGCAGATACAGGAATCCTTTAGAACACCAGATAGACAAAACCTGGAAAGAACCTCTCCTCGCCATATTATAATCAAACTACCAAACACACAAACCAAAGAAAAAATATTGAAAGCAGTCAGAGAGAAAAATCAAGTTACCTACAAAGGCAAGCCTATCAGGATTACAGCAGATTACTCAACACAAACTTTAAAAGCCAGAAGGGCGTGGAGTGATGTATTCCAAGTTCTGAAAGATAACAACTGTCAACCAAGGTTACTTTATCCTGCAAAACTATCCATTCAAATAGATGGAGAAATGAGGACATTCCACAACAAAAGCAGGCTAAAGGAGTATCTGAAGACAAAACCAGCTCTACAGAAAATACTTGAAAGAATCCTCCATGCTGAAGAAAAAGAAAAGCACACATACAAGGAACTGGGAAAAAACAAACAATACTCAAATACTAATTAACACAAGAGAGCAAAGGTAAAACCGGAAGAAAATGGCAGAAATGAATACACACCTTTTAATATTATCTCTTAATATCAACGGCCTTAATGCACCAACCAAAAGGCATAGGTTCACAGACTGGGTTAAAAAGCAGGATCCTTCAATTTGTTGCCTCGAAGAAACTCACCTTTCTACAAAGGATGGACACTATCTTAGGGTGAAAGGTTGGAAAACGGTGTTTCAAGCAAATGGACTAGAAAACAAGCAGTGGTTGCTATCCTAGTATCTGACAAGGTAGACTTCAGTCTAACATTAAGAAAGATAAGGAAGGTCACTTTATATTGATTAAAGGCACCCTCCAACAGGAGGACATTACAATCCTAAACATATATGCACCTAACATGGGGGCCCCCAAATTCATCAAACAAATGCTATTAGAACTAAGGTCACAGGTAACACCAAACACAGTGGTAGTGGGTGACTTCAACAACCCAATCTCATCCCGGGAAAAAATAAACAGAGAGGCATCTGAACTAAATAAGGTCATAGAAGGAATAGACCTAACAGATATCTACAGGACATTTCATCCAAATGCTGCAGAATATACATTCTTTTCAGCAGCACATGGAACACTCTCTAAATAGACCATATATTAGGACACAAAGCAAATCTTAACAAATACAGGAAAACTGAAATAATTCCTTGCATTCTATCTGACCACAATGGAATCAAACTACAAATCAATAGCAAGAAAGGCTATAGAGCATACACAAAATCATGGAAATTAAACAACACACTACTAAATGGTGAATGGGTCAATGAAGAAATCAAGAAGGAAATCAAAAAATTTATAGAGTCAAACGATAATGAGAACACAACATACTAAAATCTCTGGGACACAATGAAGGCATTCCTAAGAGGTAAATTTATAGCTTTACGTGCCTATATTAAGAAATTAGAAAGGTGGAAAGTAAATGACCTAATGCTTCACCTTAAAGCCTTGGAAAAAGAAGAATAAGGCAAACCAAAAATCAGTAGACGGGAAGAAATAATAAAGATTAGGGCAGAAATTAATGAAATAGAAACCAAAAAAAAAAAAAAAAAATCCAAAGAATAAATGAAACAAAGAGTTGGTTCTTTGAAAGGATAAACAAGATTGATTAAACCCTTAGCAAATGTGACAAAAAGAGAGAAGAGACACAAATAAATAAAATTAGAGATGAAAAAGGTAACATCACAACAGATGCCAGAGAAATTCAAAAAATCGTAGGGACATACTATAAAAGCATATACTCCACAAAGTATGAAAATCTGAAAGAAATGCATGATTTTCTTGATTTATATGACCTACCTAAATTAACTCAAGATAAGATTAATCACTTAAATAGACCTATAACAAGCATGGAGATCCAAGCAGTTATCAAAAATCTCCCAACTAAAAAAAGCCCAGGCCTAGATGGATTCACTGCTGAATTTTTACCAGACCTTCAGGGAAGAACTAACACCATTGCTTCTTAAGCTTTTCCATAAAATAGAAAAGAAAGGAATCCTACCAAATTCCTTCTATGAAGCCAGCATCACCCTGATACCAAAGCCAGGCAAAGATAGAACAAAAAAAGAAAATTACAGACCAATCTCCCTCATGAACATAGATGCAAAAATTCTCAACAAAATATTGGCAAACAGAATACAAGAATATATCAGAAAGATCATTCACCCTGACCAAGTAGGCTTTATCCCAGAGATGCAGGGATGGTTCAACATACGCAAATCAATAAATGTAATACATTATATAAATGGACTGAAGGACAAAAATCACATGATCATCTCATTAAATGCAGAGAAAGCATTTAACAAAATCCAACATCCCTTCATGGTAAAAGTCCTACAGAGACTGGGAATAGAAGGAACATATCTCAATATAATAAAGGCTATTTATGACAAGCCTACAGCCAACCTATTACTAAATGGGGAAAAACTGGAAGCTTTTCCACTAAAATCAGGAACAAGACTGGATGTCCACTGTCGCCACTTTTATTTAATATAGTACTGGAAGTGTTAGCCATAGCAATAAGGCAAGAGACACACATAAAGGGGATACAAATTGGAAAGGAAGAAATCAAGTTATCATTATTTGCAGATGACATGATTCTATATATAAAGGACCCTAAAGACTCTACCAGCATACTGTTAGAGCTGATAAACACCTACAGCCATGTAGCAGGATACAAAATAAATACACAGAAATCAGTAGCATTCCTATATGCTAACAACAAACACATAGAGGATGAAATCAGAGAGTCACTCCCATTCACAATTACATCAAAGAAAGTAAAATACCTTGGAATAACCCTAGCCAAGGAAGTAAAGGATCTCTAGAATGCAAACTTTAAAACACTCAAGCGAGAAATTGCAGAAGACACTAGGAAATGGAAAAACATCCCTTGTTCCTGGATTGGAAGGATCAATATTGTGAAAATGGCAATCTTACCAAAAGCAATCTACACATCTAATGCAATCCCCATCAAAATTCCAAAGGCATTCTTCACGGAAATAGAAAAAACAATCCAAAAATTCATTTGGAGTCACAAAAAACCTAGAATATCTAAAATAATACTGAGCAACAAAAAAGAGGCTGGTGGTATCACCATACCTGATTTTAACCTATACTACAGAGCCATAGTAACAAAAACAGCATGGTACTGGCACAAAAGCAGACATGTAGATCAATGGAACAAAATAGAGGACCCAGATGTAAGTCCAGGTAGCTATAGCCACATGATATTCGATAAAAATGCCAAAAATACTCATTGGAGAAAAGGCAGCCTCTTCAGCAAATGGTTCTGGGAAAACTGGATATGTATCTGTAGAAGGATGAAAATAGAATCTTCTCTCTCCATGCACAAGAATTATGTCCAAATGGACTAAAGACCTTAACATCAGACCTGAAGCTCTGAAATTACTAGAGGAAAAAGTAGGGGAAGCCCTTCAACATATTGGTCTTGGCAAAGGCTTTCTGAATATAACCCCAATTGCTCAGGCAATAAACCCACAGATTAACCACTGGGACCTCATGAAATTACAAAAATTTTGTACTTCAAAGGACACTGTGAATAAAGCAAAGAGGCAACCTACAGATTGGGAAAAAATCTTTGCCAGCTATACATCTGATAGAGGATTTATATCTAGGATACACAAAGAACTCAAAAAGCTAAATAATAAGAAATCAAACAAGCCTATTAAAAAATGGGCTATGCCAGTTACTAGAAACTAGACTTTCATGCTTTACCTTGATTAATTTGTAGATAGACTCCCCTAGGGCTTAACTGGTATGGAACAGGCAGAGATGTAACAAAAATATGTACATAGCAGTTCTATTTATGATTGAAAAGAGTGGGAAACAACTCAAATGCCCACCATGGGAAGAAATACACAAAACATACAAGCCAAAACAGGGCACAGTTATGTGGCACTTTCAGCTGTAAGGATAACACACACAGCTTTTTCAAAAATAGGGTCTCACTCTAGCTCAGGCTTACCTTGAACTCTGTAGCTCTAGGCTGGCCTTGAACTTATAGTGATCCTCCTACCTCTGCCTCTCAAGTGCTGGGATTAAAGGCATGCACCATCATACCAGGTTAAATGGATAATGATATTAAGAAAACACATTCATACAATAGTGAAAACACTGATAGCAGGCTGAAGGGATGGCTTAACAGTTAAGGCATTTGCCTGCAAAGCCAAAGGACCCAGGTTTAATTCCCCAGGACCCATGTTAGCCAGATGCACAAGAGGGTACACATGTCTGGAGTTTGTTTGCAGTGGCTGGAGGCCCTGGTGCACCCACTCATTCTCTCTCTCTCTCTCTCTCTGTCAAATAAATAAACATATAAAATATTTAAAAAAAAACACAAAAAATGGGCTATGGGGCTAGAGAGTTCTCAAAAGAAGAAATACGGATGGCGTATAAGCATCTAAAAAAATGTTCTACATCCCTAGTCATCAGGGAAATGCAGATTAAAACCACATTGATATTCCATCTTACTCCTGTCAGACTGGCTACCATCATGAAAACAAATGATCATAAATGCTGGCGAGGATGTGGAAAAAGAGGAACCCTTCTACACTGTTGGTGGGAATGCAATCTGGTCCAGCCATTGTGGAAATCAGTGTGGACGTTCCTAAAACAGCTAAAAATTTATCTACCATATGACCTAGCTATAGCACTCCTAGGCGTATATCCTAAGGACTCATCCCATTTCCTTAGAAGTACATGCTCAACCATGTTTATTGCTGCTTAATTCATAATAGCTGGGAAATGGAACCAGCCTAGATGTCCCTCAACTGATGAGTGGATAATGAAGATATGGCACAATTATACAATGGAGTTCTACTCAGCAGTAACGAAAAATGAAGTTATGAAATATGCAGGAAAATGGATGGATCTGGAAAGGATTATACTAAGTGAGGTAACGCAGGCCCAGAAAGCCAAGTGCCACATGTTCTCCCTCATATGTGGATCTTAGCTACAGATGATTGGACTTCTGTGTGAGAAGGAAAAAACTCAGTAGCAGAGGCCAGTAAGTTAAAAAGGAGATATAAAGGGAAGAGAAAGGAAGGGAGGAGGGTACTTAATAGGTTGATATTGTATATATGTAAGTAGAAGAATAGATTAACGGGGTGAAAAGGCCCAAAGTGAGGTCAGGGGAAGAGATTGAGTAAAGGAAAGGTGGAGGGAGGTCTAACCAAAATCTAAGAGGATGCAAATAAATCATATGGAATCCTCCAGTTTTGGACAATGGAACACTGAGGAGCCATAGATCATTGTTAGAAAATTTCCAGTGCCAGGGATGGGATACCTCCAGTGAGTTTTTGGCCATGGAGGTCCCTGATGCCCCCAAAACATTATAGGCCATTGCTGAGGCCCTTGGTTTCCCACCAGGAATAGATGGGAAGACCCTATTGCTGAGGACTCCACATACTTGGGCTGCAAGGCCACTGAAAAATCCTGCTGGAAATGAGCTGATAACCTCCTCCATGTAGACCAGCTGACAGGAAGCTGGAAGAAGCCATTCTACAGGTAGTTCAATGGGAGAGATACCACCAGTGAAGATACTCAACAGTGGACACTGCAAGCCTTATAATTGGCCAGCCAGGCCAAATGAGCCAACGGGTGCAACAGTGGCATGTCTGTCATGGTGGAAACCAACTGCCCTCCAATTGGACTGGAGGCCTGCTCCATGGGGGGGGGGAATACATCCCTGATACTGAAAATTTAAAACAGGTGTAGTCATGAGCCCTAGGGGTGTAACATCTTCTGATGTCTGGAAAAATGTATATACTATGCTTATCAAACTGCCCAGTAAGCACTTCTCTTAATATTTATACCCTTATATTAATGCTACTCTCGCTTTGGGTAGAGAATCTTCTCTCTTCAGATGGCAGTGACCTTGGGATGACTCAGAAGGTTTCATAGTGCTGGAAAGAAGTGACTGGAGTACTGAGTAACATCTCTATCACACCTTTCAAGGCTCAGGGTCTAATGCGGAAGAGGTGGCGGAAAGAATGTAAGAGCCAAAGGAAGGGTAGGACTCGCTACAACGTCCTCCCTCCAGACATAAAATGGCCTGGATATCCATGACCTCATAGTGCCTGACACTACCTACACAAGACCATCATAAGAGGAGGAAAAGTTGATGACATCAAAATAAAAGAGAGACTGATTGAGATGGGGAGGGGATATGATGGAGAATGGAATTTCAAAGGGGAAAGTGGGGGGGGGAGGGTATTACCATGGGATATTTTTTATAATCATGGAAAATGTTAATAAAAATTGAGGAAAAAAAAAGAAAGTAGACTTGGAGCATAAAATTCAGACATGATTGGCAGTGGTACATTTAATATATTTGATACCAACAGCAGACTTTGGAAAACTCCTCTTCTATTAACAGTGAAATTTTTTTATTATTAGTCATGAGAAACCTCAATTTTAAAAGATAAAATATTACAATAAGAAAAATCAAGAGATTAATACATTTTAATTATACTAATGGATTTTTGAAAAGGAAAGAACTATTGATCTGATCAAGTCATAAAATAACAGGAATTACAATTCCTTTCTTTGTTTTGTTTTTTTTTTAAGGTAGGATCTTGCTCTAGTCTAGTCCAGGCTAACCTTGAATTCATTATGTAGTCTCAGGTTGGTCTTGAACTCGTGGTAGTCCTACTATCTCAGTCTGCTGAGTTCTGGTATTAAAGGTATGCACCTGGCAGAGGAATTACAATTTCTAGCTTACAGATAAGACTTGATTTCTACAAATCTGTTACTGCCTGTTAGGAAAAGTAGGAAATGAAATGAGGGAGAAGACTTGGATCAACAGCAGAGAGAGGCTTTATTCAAGGAAAGCTAGAAAATGGCTCTGACTGGGCATGTGAGAAGCCCCTTTCCTTACAGACAAGGAGATATATATGGGGAGGTGGGAGCATTGGAATTCTTTGGTTGCAGGGTAATCCACCTTCCCTCAGGACGTGGGCCACTTCAGGGAAATGATAACCGAACAGGTGGTTTGGATCATTCCAGGAAAATGATAATTGGGAGGGGTGGTCTGGCTCACTCTTGGGAAACAGACTGTTACAATGAATTGGCAGTCAGAGTCCAAAAATGGAGACTTTCTGGTTCTAACATTCCCAATTCTGTTGTTATATAGAAAGCCAGGATAGGAATGTTCCAGGAGTGAGTTCCGGTCACACAGTTCTAATCTTGGGGTTGTGGATACATGGTTCAGTGGGACTGTGGCAGGAGCATGGATTTGATCTCATCCCAAGAGGTGGCTCTGGAAGTAAAAAAAACATACTGGGAGGCAGCCTCAGAATCCCAAGTCGAATGGGTACTTCTGAAACCATTTGGAACCGGAGCTACTGAAACAAACTGTATAAGTATGTAAATAAAAGACTGACTCATGACATTGGAAAGCAGAAAAATATCTGTAAATATGAAGGAGGCCTGGAAGAAAAAAGAATGAGTTTTACCTTGGAGGAAATAAGCAAAGTCTGTATAGGCCTATCTTAATAGCGATATGACTATAAGAACTATAACCCAGAACAACAGGAGCCTCATCTAGTCACAAAGATGTCAAGTTATATACAGAAAATGACAATAAGTTGGCCATTTTAAAAGGCTAATATAGCCCCAAAATAATTTTGGCTCTGGACTGATAGCATGTACTTCTCCACAGTTGCTGTAGTCTATCGCTGAAGTTCTACTAACAAGGTGTGGCTTCTGGGAGCCTCAGCTTTTGGTTCCCCATTTGGCAAACTTCACTTTTGACTTTGTACACATGGCAGGCTGTTGTCCCCGTGGCCTAAGAGGCTTTCTCTTAGAGTCTGTGAAAGGTGATGCAGAACAGTCAGGAGGCAACTCTTCAGGAGAGTGATACTTACCAGAGCCATTGGGAAAGAAACTCCCAGGTCATATTAAATCTATTAGCCATTGTGATCTGGTCCTTCTATGTCTATGTATGAATTTTCTTATATGTGACAAGACATTTACAGGTTACACAGGAGGATTGTATCAAAGGTTGAAAATAGTAAATCAAGTCATGTTAGAAGTCTTGAAGGTAGAACTCAAGAGGCACAAAAGAGGAAAACAGTGGAGTCTGAAGAATGGGCCACTCTCAAAGGTCAGTTTTACAATTGCACTTTGGAGAGAAACAGGTTAAGAAAGGTCAACTGCAGATTAGAGTTTAGGACTGCACAGAGAAAGAGAGAGAGAGAGAGATTGTCATTTGCAGTGACACAGTGAAGGAGGGCTGTGGTCATCTCCTTGGGCTGGGGCAAGGTGGGTAGTTAATAGGAACTGTTTAGTGGAGTGAAGAGAAAGTTGTTACCTGAGGAGAAGGACCCAGGTAGGAGAGCAGAGCTAACAGAGAGGGAAGAGATCAGAGGTGGAAGAATGCCTGAATATGGGAGACTTCCTGCTATTAGCCATTCTAGTTTATGAAGTTATCAAGATCTTTAAGAATTTGGAAGTCAGCTGGGCGTGGTGGCGCACGCCTTTAATCCCAGCACTCGGGAGGCAGAGGTAGGAGGATGGCCGTGAGTTCGAGGCCACCCTGAGACTCCATAGTGAATTCCAGGTCAGCCTGAGCTAGAGTGACACCCTACCTCGAAAAACCAAAAAAAAAAGAATTTGGAAGTCAGGGCTGTGGAAATGGCCCATGTTCAGGTTCGATTACCCAGGGCCCATGTAAGCCAGATGCACAAGGGGCGCATGCAGGTCAGGAACCCCTTCCTTTACAGACTAGGAGATACTTACCCAATGGTGGGAGTCATTGGAATTCTTTGGTTGCAGGGTGGTCCACCTTGCTTCAGGGCTTGGGCCACTTCAGGGAATTGAGAATCATACTGATGATTTGGGTCATTTGAGGTAAGTGGTAATTGGGAGGGGTGGTCTGGGTCACTTTTAAAAATCAGCATGTTAAAATGGAAATGGCACTCTGTCAAAAATGGAGACATTCTGGTTCCACTACTCTCACCCAAAATTATCTTTTCCCATGTCCATGCTCATTCAGGGTGTCAGGTTAGGAATAGAGGACTCTGAAACAGTTTACTTGGGCAGGAAGTTTTATATAATGCCAGCCAGAGAATGGGAATGATTGAGGTTCATACCAAGAGGGGAGGGAACAGGAGAGAATTCTGAACCAAGCCAAGGGGAATGGAGCTGAGCAAGGGAAAGGATGCTCCAAACCCGGAGAGTGGGGGGTGGTGGAAGAGGAACCTCTGAACCTGGATGCAGAACAGGAACAGAGAGACAGGAACGGGAACAGAGGGAGAGGAGGGGAGTCCACACACCTCAGAGCAGAGGGCCTAGCCATGTACATTATGGGATGGCAAGGGTTTGTAAGGTTTGTAAAGGTTTGTAAGCCCTTGGGAGAAAGGAAAGATAGAGGAGATTCTGCCATGTGCAGCAGGTGTGGGAAAGGAGCCTACAGGCTGCCTGGTTGGACCCACTGCTGAACTCTTTTTGGAGCAGTAAGACTCCAAGGTGAATAGGTGATGGTGGGAGGAGGTTGCTTTCCTTCTTAGCTCAGGTACAGGAAGGGTCAGTTAATAACACAGGGTAGGGATTCTAACATCTGTGACCTAGTCTCAGCAAATAGGGAAGGGGCAAAGGACAATTCTCTCTGAAATCTCAGTTACCTAAAGGAGGCAATTTCAGAGCCTCTGGCCTAGCTAGAGCATGGCTAGGTAGGAGGGCAGGAGAGGGGGAGGTGGGAGGACAGAGTTCTGAGATTGTTACAGATGGTAGGGCCAGATTTATCAACCTATTTTTAATAGAGAACACTTGTTATTAGTTCTAATTTCAAAAGCTTTGGAAGAAGGACAGGAATGAGGCAGTTTTTGTTTTGTTTGTTTTGTTTTTATAGGCAGTCAGCTAGGGACAGAGGCCCAAGGAGATGCCACCTTGTCTGCCCAGGCAGGACTAGAATCTGCATCTGATACAGTCTCATCCAAGATGAGACTGCAAGCAACCTCCCTTCAGCAGCAGCTTCCTACTACTTCTTCAGGGGGCACCTCTGTGGGCTGAACACTGTTGTGGCACCCTCTTCAGCCCACCAACCAATCAGGTCTCTCCCTTCTACACCTGGGTGGGATGACAAGCCTCACCCAGAGGAGATGTCTGATCCTATGAAGGGCTCTAACCACGTCTGTAATCCCCTTCTTTGCCCTTCTGTCCTCCGGATGCATCAAAACACAAGTGTGTGCATACTCTTCCCCCTTTCCACACGAGGAACGGGGGATTTCTTATCTGCCTGGGCATTTTCCTGCTCGCTTTCTACATGTATTCTGTTCTTGGATGCTTTCTTGATTTGTCATATGATTGATCTCTCTGAGCCCATTATTATCTCTCAATCCTCTCTCTGATTTCTTACATGAAGGGAGTCTTTGGGCTTGGACTCTCATGGACTCTCCAGAGGCTTCTTTCCTGGGATTCCTCTGTGAAAGAGATTTTCTCCATCTTCCTTCCCCCTTTCTAGCTAGGCAAGAGGGAGAATTTTTTTCTGGCTTGAGTCAGCTAGCCTTCTCCAAGGGTCTTAACTCTCCCTAAAATAAACTCATGATTCAGAAACCCTCTCAGAGTCTGTTTTTTAATTCCTTGCTAATCAGATAAGAATCCAAAGGCTGAGGTCCACAGGCCAAGGATTTCCTGCATCTTATGGAGTTGATTCCCTCCCTGGACCCCAAATCCTCCATCACTTTGTTCTATGAAACAGATGATTCTCAAGTAGGAAAAATATAAAAGACAAAAGAATGATCTTGGTAGTAATTATGATTTTAGAAATAACAACTCTGACACTACAATATGTTCTCCAAGAAATCCACCATATCTTCCTATTCTATTTTATAAAATCCTGGGCAGGCTGACTTATATAAAAGTACCCACCTAAAGCCAGATGTACATGGTGGCGTATGTGTCTGGAGTTCACCCATTCTCTCTCTCATGAGTAAATAAAAAATAATTAAAAAATAAATCAAACCAAATGCAGGGCTGGGCAGATGGCTAAATTGGTGAGAGTACTTATTACACAAGCACGAGGGACTGAAAATGACTGAATTTAACCCCTAACACTCACACAAAAAGCAGGGGATGGCCACTCATGCTGTAACCCTAGTCCTGTGGTAGGGGTGAAACACTGTAGGAGATAGGCACTTTCCTTTGGGCAGACAGATAATGAAAAGAGCCCAGCTGGGCATGGTGGTGCACACCTTTAATCCCAGTACTCAGGAGGCAGTGGTAGGAGGATCACAGTGAGTCCAAAGCCACCCTAAGACTACATAGTGGATTTCAGGTCAGCCTGGGATAGAGTGAGACTCTACCTCAAAAAAAAAAAAAAAAAAAAAAAAAAAAAAGAGCCCGTGGTAAGTGACTATATTGTAACCCAAGATAGTGAAGAAGGTGACTCCATTTCTTCCTTCTGGCTTAAGTGAATTTTCCAATGAGTGGGTTAGCTTGGTGGGCTTTCTGGGACCTGCACAGTACTGGATGCATCATGGACCAACCAGCGCCTTCACCTTCATTTAAGCAGACCAATCATGGACTCTGGATGGGCGGCTTCTCTCATTTGAGGAAAGTCCAGCTCACACTGGGGCTGGCAGATATTTCAGCTCTAGAATCTCATCCTCACTGAGGAGTCTGTTATGTCAGCTTTCTATTCCTCTTACCTTGAAATAAACTTCATGCTTTGAAACCATTTCCTGCCTTTTAATTCTTTACTTGGCCAAAAACAAAACAAAACAAAATACCCCTAAACATTATTGAGGGGGCAGGAATGGCGATAGAAGAATTGGTAGGTCTTGATGGTCATCCAGTCTGACCCAAAATGACAGGCCCAGGTTCAGAAAGACTCTACTTCCAGGAAACAACTTGGAAAACCAATGAGGAGAACACCTGACTTTCCTCTGGACCTCCACATGTGTTCAATGGGGCATATGTGCATTGGCTCACACATGTGTACACACTGTACATACTTACACCACCTATACACATTATATTATATTATATTATATTATATTATATTATATTATATTATATTATATATTTAAGAGAGAGAGAGAATGGGCATGCCAGGGCCACTGCAAAAATCTCCAGACACATGCGACACCTTGTGCATCTGGCTTACATGGGTCCTGGGGAATCAAACCTGCGTAGTTTCACTTTACAGGCAAGCACCTTAACCACTAAGCCCTTTTGAGCCCCACATACGCACATTAGAATACATAACACGTACACACACACCCCCATGCACGTGCATACACACGCACACCAAGAAAGTAAAGAAAGGAAAAGAAAAAGGGCCACAGTAAACAGCTACTTTCTAAGTCCTGGTGCAGTGATAGTCCTTTTGGGTTCTGACAATGATCATAATGGAAGAGTGAGTCTAAATTCTGTTTATCATTTAAGTCATTGTGAATCTACTTACTGGTTTCTTTCTTTGTTATGGTGTTGAAAAAGGAGCCTAGTGCCTTGTGGATTGTCAGCAGACTGTGCTCCTGAGCCACACCCCAGCCCTCTCTTCTTTGGTTTAGCACTTCACAGTCCTAGCACCGGAGAGGCCAGAGCTCCAGAAGTGACTCTAAGTGCTTACCAACATCCTGGGGAGCTCTCCATGTATGCAGGACACAATTTTACTAAAGGATAAATAAAGAAAATCCTGCTGTTTTGAAACTTATGTATTATTAAACTCAACAGTAATTACTGTAACAATTCTTCAGAAGTTAGACAAAATATTTCTTTCTCTGAAGAATACTTTTATCACTGACATAATTTAGAAGTGTGTGAAATCATAATAAAAAGACAATGATGGGCTGGAGAGATGGCTTAGTGGTTAAGATGCTTGCTGTGAAGCCTAAAGACCAACTTCCCCAAACCCACAAAAACCAGATGCACAGGGTGACACATGCACACAAGGTCATGCCTGCACACAAGATGGTGCAAACATCTGGAGTTTGATTACAGTGGCTAGAGGCCCTGTGTGCCAATTCTCTCTCTCTCTCTCTCTTTCTCGTTCTCTCCCACACACAAATGAAAAATAAAAGACAATGATGCTGTTGCAGTCAGGTTTGCATTGCTGGCAGAAAATACCCAACCAAGAGCAGCTTGTGGGGGGAAAAAAAAGGCTTATAGACTCAAGGGGAAGCTCCATGATGGCAGGGAAAATGATGGCATGAGCATAGGGTGGACATTACCACCTGGCCAACATCAGATGGACAACAGCAACAGGAGAGTGGGCCAAACACTGGCAAGAGGAAGCTGGCTATCACACTCATAAGCCAGCCCCCAGCAATACACTGCCTCCAGGAGGCTTCAATTCCTAAATTGCCATTAACTGGGCACCTAGCACTCAGAACACATGGGTTTATTGGGTACACCTGAATCAAACCATCACAGATGCCAAGCAATCACTACACTTGGGAGGCTGAGGCAGGAATATCATTAATTCTAAGCCAGCCTGGGATACATAGGGAGATCCTATTTTAAAATTTAAAAATGCAGCCAAGCATGGTGGTTCACACTTGTGAGTCCAGCATTGGGGAGGTGGAGAAAAGATGATCAGGGGCTCAAAGTCAGCCTCAGGTATGTAATAACCTCTGGGACAGGCTAGAATACATGAGACCCTGTCTCAAAAAAAAAAAAAATAAGGGAAATGGATTTTTATTCAATTATAGTTTTTTAAAATTCTTTACAGGCAATTCACCCTTGTTGGTAGTTAAATTCTGTTGCCAACTTGATCTGGTTAGGAATCCACAGACATTCCTCTTGGGAGGGTCTCATGTTGCTTCTAAGAAGGCCTGGCTGGAAGAGAAGTCCTTCCTCAAGAGTGAGCCCTTCCTTCAGAGCTCATGGCCCTCCCAGTGGTGATATGTATGGGAGCTCTGAGAGGACACAGTCCCTTTTTCTTCCTCGCTGTCTGTGCTACTCACTGGTGAGTGACTTTTTTTTTAACCTGTTTGCCCCTGTTATTCACTCATATGTACATCTATCCTATTCTGGCATTGAACCCAAGTTTCCTCAGCCTTCCAGCATACACTGAAGACCAGGGGCTCCCTAGGACTTCTCTAAGACTTCAGTAGTAGATTGGGGCTGCTGAGGTATCTAGCCACGTGGACTGAGCAGCTATCAGGTTCCTTAACTTTTGAACCTGCAAACAAGTATTGTTGGATTGCCTTAAATTAAGCCAATAAGTTCCCTCTTAAAATCAATTCATCTTATCAGTTTTGTTCCTCTAGAGAACACTGACTAATACACCTTTCAGCTAGGCGTGGTGGCGCATGCCTTTAATCCCAGCGCTTGGGAGGCAGAGGTAGGAGGTTCACCGTGAGTTCAAGGCCATCCTGAGACTACATAGTGAGTTCCTGGCTAGCCTGAGCTAGAGTGAGACCTTACCTTGAAAAAAAAAAAAAAACACCCTCATTGCCTACCATCAGGAGAGTCATTCCCATCACCTCATCTGAAACTTTCTTCAGGAAGAAAATTTGATTAGGAGCTGGGGAGATGGTTCAACTATTAAAGGCACTTGCTTGAAAAGTCTGCCAACTCAGATTCAATTACCCAGGGCCCACATAAAGCTGGATACAAGGTGGTGCATGAGTCTGACATTCATTTGTAGCAAGGGAGACCCTGACATGCCCATACATACACATATAAACATACAAATAAGTGACAAATAAATAAAACTTTTAAAATGATTGTATATTCTCTGTGTTTTCAATCTATCTATTTCATTTAAAATACACACACACACACACACACACACACACACACACACACACACATTATTTGGGACTGTCAGTAAAGTGACAAGTATGGATCATAGGAATCTAGATTGAATGGAACAACATTATTTTCTGGTTTAAATAGATTAGCACTCGTTAAGAAGACTGTCAGTGGTTTTCCAGTCAAGATGGTGTCTGCCTAACCACGCTTCACCTCGCTGGGAAGGAAAGGATAGGCAAGATCTTTGGGGTTTTTAGGTTCTGCAGATCCTAACAGACCTCCAGTGGGAGGGTGCGCGCGGAGGAGCAAAGTAGGGACTCTGCTGATTTCCATACTCTGGGGTAACCCACCAGGCCCCCAAACCCCTCAAGCCGCTGTCCCAGCAGCCGGGCCAACAGGGTCCTCCTGCACTACCCACAGGCCAGCCAAGTAGCATTCCTTCCTCCCTCCCTCAGCCCTTTTTCCCTGTCTCCACCACCAGGACCTTCGGCTGTCCCAGCTGCCGCCCGGTCCTGCACAGACCAGGTCCTCTTGCACTACTTGCAGGCTTCAGGGACCCAGGCCAGCAGGCTAACAATCCCATCTCCCTCCCTTGGTTTTCCTGCCATCCACCCCTGGAACTTTAGTCCCAGCCAGGCCATCCCAGCTGCTGCCCCGCTTTGCACCAACCAGGTCCTTCTGCACTATCTTCAGGCTATGGGGACCCAGCCATCAAATTAGCATTCCTAGTCTCTCCCTTGGTTTTCCCAGCTGCTGCCCTGCCTTGCACGGATCAGGTCCTCCTGCACTCCCTGCAGGCTATGTCGACCCAGGCCATCAGACTAGCATTCCCCCTGAACTCCTTCAGTTTTTCCGTCACCCCCTACTGGGACTTTAGTCCCAGCCATGACCTCTGAGCCACCACCCCACCATGTGGACCAGGTCCTCCTGCACTACCTGCAGGCTTCATGGACCCAGGCCAGCAGGCTAGTGTTCCCTCCTCCTTCTATCCTCCCCCAGGTCACCTGACCCTCAGCAGTCCCATCCTCCTGCCCTGCCATGTCACAGAACTCCCACAGTCCCATCCACCCCCTGCTATGCGGTTCCAATGAACTCTGCTGTCCTATCTCCTCACCCCACCACATCACAGAATTAAGCAATCCCATCCTCACCCCCCCTCCCCTGCACCTCCACAACAGACAGGCTCCATTGCCACAAGAAGCCAATCAGGCAAACATAAAAGAGGATAATCACTGAAGACACTTCAAGAGTAGACTACAGCTTCCTCCTAAATTAAATTCCTACACCATGATGGGCAGACCACAGCCAAAAGGATTAACATAAAAAATCAAAAGGAAGTAATCCAATAAGGTTGTCCAATCCCACAATGTAAGTCTGTAATCAAAACATAGAAAGGGGGGGGCGCTGGAGAGATAGCTTAGCAGTCAAGGCATATGCCTGCAAAGCCTAAGGGCCCTAGTTCGATTCTCCAGGTCACACTTAAGCCAGATGTACATGGTGGCGCATGCATCTGGAGTTTGTTTGAACTGGCTAGAGGCCCTGGCACACCCATTCTCTCTCTCTCTCTCCCCCTCTCTTTGTCTCTAATAAATTAAAAAAAAAGAAGACATAGTGCCTATTCTAACTCTGTCTCTCTCTCTCTCCCCTTCTCTCTGTCTCTAGTAAATAAATAAATAAATATCAGAAAATAAAGCATAGAAAAGACTGGATGTGGTGGCATGCACCTTTAATCCCCGCACTCAGGAGGCAGAGCTAAGAAGATTGTCATGATTTCGAGGCCACCCTGAGACTACTTAGTGAATTCCAAGTCAGGCTGAGCTAGAGTGAGACCCGACCTCAAAGAAAAAAGAAGAAGAAGAAGAAGAAGAAGAAGAAGAAGAAGAAGAAGAAGAGAGAACAGGATCAGAACCCCAACATGAAGACACAAGATATGCAACCCTGGCCAGGTGATTAGCAGAACTTGCAGAAAATCAACAAAGGTCCAATACTTGTATGAATGCTGTCCTTGATAAATTAGACCTAATAGAAAAGAACCAGAAAGTCTTCCAAAGACAGTTAAATGAGCTGAAGGAGAGTGGGGGAAACAAAAGGACCTCAGTAATCAGCTGGCTAAGCTCATTGAAGACAAAAATAAATGCAAGGATGAATTCCAAGAAGCATTAAGAAAATCAGACAATGATGTGAAAAGGGAATTCAACAGAGGGATAGATACTATACATAAAAAGACAATAGAAAATGCAAAGCAAATTGAACAAGTCCAAACCTCTATAGAAGCTCTCCAGAACAGAGTCAGTCATGTGGAGGTCAGAACCTCAGAACTGGAAAACAAGACAGAAGAAACAGTTTGTGAATTCAAAAATTTGAATAATTTCAAAAATTTTTGTGAACAGAACATGAGGGAACTATGGGATACCCTTAAATGTCCCAACATTCAGATCATGGGAATACCAGAAGGGGAAGAAATTCAGACCAAAGGCATGGAGAACTTATTCCACAAAATTATAGAGGAAAACTTTCCCACCTTCTCAAAAGAAAGCCCTATCAAGTTTTAAGAAGCTAACAGAACTCCAAACAGACTGGACCAAAGGAGAAATTTTCCAAGACATATTATCATTAAGACTGTAAACATCTATACCAAAGAGAAAGTCCTAACAGCAGCTAGAAAGAAATACCACATTACATATAAAGGTAACCCCATCAGAATTATTTTAGACTTCTCAATGGAAACCCTGAAAGCCAGAAGGGCCTGGAATGGAACACTGCAAAGTCTAAGAACCTATGGCTTCCAACCCAAACTACTCTACCCAGCGATAGATAGTGAAATAGCAATAGATGGTGAAAGAAAAACTTTCCATGATAAAAGTCAGCTCTACAACTATATGAACACAAAGCCAAACCTGCAGAGAGTACTTCAGGGAATTATCCACACAGAAGAGTCAAATAACCAACTTCAAGTGCCTACAAGAATCATCACAATAACCAAATGTAGAGAAGGTGCAAAAAACTACAAAGCCAAGAAAACACCAAACCACATAAACCACCACAATATGGCAGGGATTAAATCAAACCTCAGCCATTACCCTAAACATTAATGGCCTTAATTCACCCATCAAGGGACATAAGCTAACAGGGTGGATCAGAAAATTAGACCCCTCAATCTATTTTCTTCAATAAACCCACCTCACCACTAAAGACAGATACCTCCTCAGAGTGAAAGGGTGGGAAATGATATTCCAAGCAAACAGAAATAAGAAACAAGCAGGCGTTGCTATACTAGTATCAGATAAAATAGACTTCAAACCAAAAGTAATCAAAAAAGACAAAGTCCATTTCTTACTTATCAAGGGAATAACCCAACAAGAGACTATCACAATCTTTAATCTTTATACACCAAACACAGGTGCACCACAATTCATAAAACAAAACCTACTTGACAACAAAACAGAAATAAACACCAACATCATCATAGTGGGGGACTTCAATACTCCTCTATGAGCACTAGATAGATCATCCAAACAGAAAACCAACAGGGAAGTAAGAGAGCACAACAACAACACCATAGATCAATTAGACCTAACAGACATTTACAGAACATTCTACCCCAAATCTACAGTATACACATTCTTCTCAGCAGCCCATGGAACCTTCTCTAAAATACATCATATACTGGGCCATAAAGCCTGCCTCCATACAATTAGGAAATTCAACATTATTTCCTGCATCATATCACAATGCTATAATGCTAGAAATTAACAATAAGAGATGCGCCAGTAATACCACCAGCTCCTGGAAACTGAAGAACACACTTTTAAACAGTAAATGGGTAGTGGATGAAATTACCAAATTTCTAGAAGTGAATGACAATGAGAACACATAGTACCAAAACTTATGGGACACAATGAAGGCAGTCCTTAGGGGAAAATTCATAGCACTAAATGCCTTCATAACAAAGACAGAGAGGTCCCAAATCAATAACCTAACCATCCACCTAAAGGCATTGAAAAAAAACAAAAAGAATCCAACCCAAAAAGCTCCAGATGGAAAAAAATATTCAAGATCAGAGCAGAAATTAATGAATTGGAAACTAAGAAAACAAGAAAATTGATGAAACCAAGAGTTGGATCTTTGAGAAAATGAACAAGATTGATAAACCCTTGGCCAATTTGATCAAGCCAAAAAAACAGACATGCTTCAAATTAACAAAATTAGAAATGAAAAAGGAGACATCACAACAGACATAAGTGAAATTGGAAGAATCATCAGGTGATTAATTCCTTCAGCAAAGTAGTAGGATACAAAATCAAAGCACAAAAATCAGTTGCCTTGCTATATGTAAAAGACAAAGACATAGAGAAAGAAATTAGTGACATTGTCCCATTTTCAATAGCAACAAAAAATAATAAAATACCTTGGAATAACAGTAACCAAGGATGTGAAAGAGTTATATAATGAAAACATTAAAAACACTCAAGAAAGAAATTGAGGAGGACTTAAGAAAATGGAAAGACCTCCCATGCTCCTGGTTAGGCAGAATTAACACTGTGAAAATGGCAATCTTACCAAAAGCAATGTACAGATTTAATGCAATACCAATAAAAATCCCAACATTTTTCTTCACAGAGATAGACAAAATGATCTCAAAATTCATGTGGAATGGAGAAGGCCTCAGATATCCAAGCATATTCTCAGCAAAAGAAACACCTCTTGAAGCATCACCATACCTGATGTAAAGCTACATTACAAGGCCATAGTAACAAAAGCAGTATGATACTGGCATAATAACAGGATTATAGACAAATGGAATAGAATTGAGGATCTGGACTTTAGGTCAAGTAACTACAGCTACTTGATCTTTGACAAAGGTTCTAACAATGTAGGCTGGAAAAAAGATAGTATCTTCACAAATGGTGCTGGACAAACTGGATAACCATATGCAGAAAACAAAACTAGATCCACACATCTCATCATGCACAAAAATTAAGTCCAAATGGATCAAAGACCTCAATATAAGACCAGAAACTCTCTCCTACTGGCAGAAAAAATAGGAGGAACTTTTGATGATATAGGCGTGGGAAAAGACTTCCTGAACAAAACCCCAGTAGCTCAGAAACTTAAACAATCACTCAACAATTGGGATCTCATGAAGCTGAAACATTTTTTCACAGACAAACATACAATAAGCAAAGCCAATAGATTACCCACAGAATGGGAGAAAATTTTTGCCTGATATACAACTGACAGAGACCTAATTTCTAGAATCTACAAAGAACTCAAAAACCTAAACAAAAAAACCAAACAGCCCACTCACAAAGTGGGGAAGATAACTGAACAGGAGTTCTCAGAGGAAGAAATACTAATGGCAAACACACACTTAAGAAAATGTTCAACATCCTTAACTATCAGGGAAATGCAAATTAAAACAACTATGAGATTCCACCTTACCCCAGCAAGGATAGCAAACATTAAAAAAATCAAATGTTGGCAAGGATTTGGAGACATAGGAACCCTCATTCACTATTGGTGGGAATATGAGATGGTACAACCACTATGGAAAGCAATATGGAGGCTCCTAAAAAGGTTGACAATAGAGTTACGAACAGACCCAGTTATTCCCTTATTGGGCATTTATCCTAAAAGCTCCATGCCTCAGTTCAGAGATATTTGCCCAACCATGTTTATAGCTGCTCAATTCATAATAGCTAAAAACTGGTATCAACCCAGATGTTCATCACATCACACCAAGATGTGGTATATCTACACAATTGAATTCTACACAGCAGTAAGAAACAATGACACAATGAAATTTGTAGAAAAATGGTCGAACTTGGAACAGATCAGTCTCAGTGAACTCAGCCAGTCACAGAAAGATAATCGTTGCATGGTCTCACTCATCTGTGGCTCCTAGCCTGGATCTACCCAAGATGTTGACATACATAATATACATCTTGAGGACCAGACAATAGGGAGGGTGGGTCTGGAGGGGAGGGTAAAGGTAGGGGGAAGGAAAAACTGGACCCAAATGAAACTGGTACCATAAAATCCTATATCCTAAAAAGGAGACTAAAAGGTTGAACTTTCATGAGGTCCTTAGAGGGAATACCTGAACCAAAGAGCCCTGGAGATGGTATGATGAAGACTAACCTTAATTTTCTTCTTTCTCTCTCTCTCTCACTTTTCTCTCTTTCTCTTTTATATTACCCATGTTTTTCTTCCTCCTTTTCCCTTGGCTCTGGCCTGTAACCCCCAGTACCAGGATGCAGTTAACATCCACAATGAGCTGTTGATCAGAGAGACCTACAAGGTTTCCTAAAAGAAGACAGACTTCTGTCAGAGCACTTGATTATCCACCAAATGTTAATGGTAAGACCCTACTGCCAAAGACACCATATGCTGTCCATATGGAACATGGAGAGACCTGGTGGAAATCTGGAAGAGAGCCAATCCCCAAGCAGTCTGTCTAGTGCCAGAAGGTGCTACATGAGCTATTGGGGGAAAGTGACCAACATCTGTCTGATCAACTTGAGGCCTAAGCTACTCAGCAGCAAAAAACCTGATGTGATGCTCACCCAAGTGCAGTAGTGGCACACTGTTATGGTGGGTAACCAGCTGCTCTTGGATTGGCTGACAGTTTGGCTCAGTGGAACAGAACCCATAGCTGGAACTGGGAAATAAGTCAGAATCATATCCAAAGATGAGTTCACTCTCCAATATCAAGCTCCCACCAATCTTGGGCTACAAAAGGGCCTACACCTATAGAATCCTCTCTAAACTAATAATAGTATCCCATTTATCTGGTGCTGACTTCACTCTCCATTGGAGAATCTTCTTCTCTTTTTCAGATGGCTGCAGAACCTAAGGAAAGAATCAGCCCACCTCACCAGGGCCCCAGCTGAAACCATAGAGGAATTGGGGAAATGAGCAAGAGTGCTGCTTTCTTGGTGATCCTTGTATCAGCACAAGAGTGAAGGAGATAGACACAGAGATCACTAAACTCCTACCAAACCAGAGATCCATAGACACAGAGACTCCCAAGATCTTATCACTGAAGTGGACCTAAAACTAACCCAACATAGCTCAGGAAAATTTGCAGAAGAGGGGACGGAAAGATCGTTAAGTTGGGACATCATGCACAGAGACATTGCCTCTCTCCCATAACTGATGGCTAACCCCACAATGCACGACCCACAATCCCCATGGTGATAACTGGCATCTCCAAACAAGGAGGGTCCTTTTAGAGGGGGAGGACAGGGATGAGAGCAAAGTTGGTACCATGTGCTGTTTACATACTGAGTATGTACATAAATAATAAAGGGGAAAAAAGAAGAATATCAGTCAATAAAGTGCTTGTTGCACAAGCATGAGGACTTGAATTCAGAACCCATATTAAAATGTTGAGCTTAGGCTGCAGAGATGGTTTAGCAACCACGAAGGTGCTTGCCTGTGAAGCCTAAGATCTCATGTTTGAATGTAGGTCCCACATAAGCCAGACACATGGTGACAGAAGCACACAATGTTGCACATGTGCACAAGGGGCACACATGCCTGCAACTCATTTGCAGTAGCTGAAGGCCTTGGTGCACCCACTTTCTCTTTCTCTCTCTCTCTCTCAAATAAAAAAATAATAATAAATGTTGAGCATAGTGGCATACGCTTATAATCCCAGAACTAGGGAGGTGGGCACAGAAGAATCCTCTGAGCCCACTGGCCTAGTCTAGCCTAATTGGTGAGAGTTCCAGACCAATGAGAAACCCTGTCTTGTAAAAACAGTGTATGGTGTTCCTGAGGAATAACAGACATGAGGTTGTCCTCTGACCTCCACATGAACATGAACACACAAACACATTTTTTAAAATAGCAGTTAGCTGGGTATGGTGGCACACGCCTTTCATCCCAGCACTCAGGAGGCTGAGGTAGGAGGATCACTGTAAGTTCAAGGCTAGCCTGAGACTACATAGTGAATTCCAGGTCAGCATGGACTAGTGTGAGACCCTACCTTGAAAAAAAAAAAACAGCAGTTAATTTTACTTAAATATATTCTATCACGTTAAGAGAGACGCCCTTATTTCTGGTTTACTTGAAGGTTAATTAAAAGCATATATTAGGCTGGGGAGATGACTTAGCCATTAAAGGCACTTGCTCACAAAACCTGCTGCCCTGGTTCAATTCCCCAGTATTCATGTAAAGCCAGATGCACAAAGTAGCACATGTTTGCAGAAGCAAGAGGTCTTGGAGTGTCCATACTCTCAATCTCTCTCTCTTAAATAAATAAGTAACTTTTAAAAGTGTGTATTGACCATTATCAAATGGCTTCAGATATCTATCAGCATCATTTTTGTCTTTGCTCTAACCATATGATAAATTAAACTTCCATGCTTCATAGATAATATTCTTACCTTACCTCAATGCAGCCACTTGGTCAAGGATATTTCTTTTCAAATTATAGCTAGGAGCTGGAGAGATGGCTCAGCAGTTAAGCACTTGCCTGCAAAGCCTAATGACTGGGGTTTGATTCCCCAGGACCCATGTAAAGCCAGATGCACAGTGGTACATGCACCTGAAGTTCATTTGCAGTGACTAGAGGCCCTGGTGTACCATTCTCTGTCTCTGTCTCTCTCTCTTTCTCTGTCTCTACATCTGTCTCTGTCTCTTTTCTATTCCCCTGCTTGCAAATAAGTAAAAAACAATATCTTTTAAAGTGCAGCTGCTGTGTCAGTACTTTGTGATTTTTTAAAAAAATCTATATTTATGGATGAGACCAATTTGAAGTCTTTGTTTTTCAATGTATTACAGTGATTAAACAAGAGATAAGTGTATGTTGCTTATTTTTACCTAATGCTTGTATTATTAATTGATTGATTGATTTATGTGAGGGGGTCATGTATGGAGGACAGAGGATAACATCAAAGTGCCTGTGCTCTACTATCTTCGAAACAGATTCTCTTGCCAATGCAAACAAATTGGCAGACTACGAAGGACCAGCAGACTAGCTGGCCTGTGAGCTTCAGACTCTTCTGGCTCCACCTTCCATTGTCTAAGGTAAGCTGGGAATCACAAATGCATGTGTCACTTTGCATCCAGCTTTATGTGGGTGGGAACTAGGGAACTGACTCCTGGGCTGGCAAGCTTTGTAAGCAAGTGCCTTTAACTGCTCAGCCAGACCCAAACATTTGTATTTTAAATTATTTATTTATTTGAGAGCGACAGACAGAGAGAGAAAGAGGCAGATAGAGAAGAGAGAGAATGGACATGCCAGAGCCTTCAGCCATTGCAAACGAACTCCAGATGCATGAGCCACCTTGTGCATCTGGCTTTTGTGGGTCCTGGGGAATCAAGCCTAGAACTGGGGTCCTTAGGCTTCACAGGCAATCACTTAACTGCTAAGCCATTTCTCCAGCCCCCAAACATTTGTATTTTTATAAGTGGAATCATATTATGAATTTATGCAGAATGGAACTTATGGGACTTACTTCTTTAACTTAACATTACATTTTTTTTATATTTCTTCATATTGCTGTTTTTATTTTACTCTAATGTCTGGTTTTGTGTGTGTTATTAAGTTTAATTAAGGTTGCTTGCATGAGCATAGGTAAAAGTTTATTTACCAGAGCATGTTCAACTTACCAGTGGCTAAACCACTAAAGAAAATGTCTCCTGCTCTCCACCAACCATTAACTGCCAAAACTAACTCAGGTAAATGGGGGCGTCATGCTTTCCTTCATTATCCATGGCAGAATGCTGATGGGCCCATTATAGTGCAAAGTCTTGTAAAGGTAACAAGAGTTGCTGTGAGGTCATGAGAGCAACAGCCACACCATGTCTAGAAGACAGTATTCCACAGCACTTCTCTCCATGCTCTGGCTCTTATAGTCTTTGTGTCCTCAGGCTCTGGTAAATAAATTTCTACCTGAGCAATGGCATGAGCTATGGCCTCTGGTCAACATGTGACCATAAAGGTAAACAGTTGATCATGGGTCATGTATTTTTGGCTTTTGCATTTCATGATTTTGGATGCCATTATATCCATAAGACTCATGCGTGTATGAGACACTTTACAGTATAATAGGCTCTCTGTCGGGTGCTTCTGCCAAGTGTTGTGAGCACATTCAAGGCAGGTAAGGACAAGCAGTGATGTTCCAAAGGTCAGGGGTATTTGATAACCCCAATCATAAATTGGGGCTCATTGTATTCTATAAACTATTACCAATTCTTCTGCTTATGAGCATTTTGATAGCCCAGTTAGGGGATATTATTAATTAAGGTGTTATAAACGCAGTATTTTTTTTCCTGGGTGTATACCTTGCAGTGAAATTGCTGAGTCACAAAAGGACACACTCAACTTTAATGGATGCTGCCAAAACAATTTTTCAAATTGGTTGTGTTGTTTTATAGTACTCCCCCCCCACACACACACTGTATGAAAGTTCTTATCCCTCCATGTCACTGCCAACACCTGGTATTGATAATTTACTCATTAACTACTTGGATATTCTCTTTCATAAGGTTATTGGCTAAGGATTCCTGATCTTCTGATCAGGTTGTTGGCTATGTTTTCTGCATTCTTTTACTTCCTATTATATACAAGCCCTTTGTCAGATACGTTTTATATCTTCTCTTCTTTTGTCTCTCACTTTCTTACTCTCTCAATGGATCCTTTTGGTAAACAGAGGTTTTTAATTTTAACAAAGTCCAATATATGTTATTATTTTAAACAATATATTTTTATTTAATTGAGAAAGAGAGAGAAACAGAGAGCATGAGTATGGGTATGCCAAGGATCCCTGCCCCTGCAAAAGAACTCCAGACTCATGTGTCACTTATTGCATTCTGGATTTACATAGGTACTAGAGAATTGAACCTGAGCAGTCAGACTTTAACACCTGAGCCATATCTTCAGTTCTGGAACAGATTTCTTAAACCAGCATAGAAACCTGCCCATCTGAAGTCCAGCAGCCACTGTTAATTGTGTCCTGTTTTCAGTCAAGCTGAACTGAACTGCTGAACCAATTCCCCAGTGCCTCAATAATCATTTATTATGTATCATGGTTCTTGAGGAAGAATTACCTCTGTGCTTCTCCAGCCCTCAGTATATATCATTTAAAAATGTTTGTGGTTAATTCTTTTGGTGTTCTGTTTAAGAAGTCTTTGTGTACTTCTAGAGCCCTCTTCTTATTTCCCTTGCTGTATAAAATGGTCTCAGAACATTGTAACTTAAGAGTTATTTATTTATTTGTTTGTTGTTTGTTTACTTTGGTGAGGGAAGGTCCAAGGAGGAGGGCCAGAGACAAGATATGTTATGAATTAAAGTACTTTATCAATCTACCCCATATTTTGGGATGGTACTGTGGCTTTGGGGGCAAGGGAAAGAAGGTTAGGTCGATTGGCTGTAGTTTTCCAGGGAATGGAAGGAAAGAAGCTGGTGCACATCTGGTGCATGCCTCATGGGTGAGCACCAGATGAGCAGTTGGTCAGCCCTGCCAGGAAACCAGCCCAGGGACCAGAGACATGGTGAGAGAAAGAGCCTACCCAACAGAAAGCCATGGATGGCTATGGATGGAGAAGGGGGTGGGCAAAAGGAGGTTGAAAGAGAGGCCCCATAGATGTACACTGGAAGTAACTGCCTGTCCCAGCCCAAGGAGGGATGGAGGAAGGGCATGCCAAGAAGGGAGGCTGAGGGAGAGGGAGAGATCCAGGGACATCTGTGGGCATACATGCTGACAGAGGAAGAGAGAGAGAGAGAAAATGAGAGTGATGGATAGAGAAATGAAAGAGAGACAGAGACAAACAGAAAGGTATGGATGTGAGTAGAAGTAGGGGCAGAAAATACATGTACCTGGGGATCAAAAGAGACAAGGGAAGAGTGACACTGGTGGTGGAAGAGCTTTTATGCCCATTAGGGTATGAGAGTTGGTCAGTAGGAGGTGGCCAGTGGAGGTGGAGATCCAGAAGGCCAGGTTGTCTGGGTAACCAGGAGGGATAGGTGCAGCAAGACCCTTTGAAGTATCCCAGTTTGGCGGGGAGGAGATCTCAGACTGACAATATGGTATCTCGGCTTCTTTGCTTACCTCTTTTTCTGGCCAAAAACCCATATGGTGTTTATTGAATGCTACTGGCACTAAACATAAGACTCTCCTAGACCCCTATACTCCATACCTGGGCCAGATAGAACAGTACATGTCTTTTCCAGGGGATATCACATGAAGGCTGATCCCTCAGATGTACTAAGCCACTCTCTTGTTCTCAAGAGAGCAATCAAAGACACAGTGAGAAAGGTACTCCTAAAAGCAGCACATTCTAAATCCAAAACATAAGAAATGGACACTTCTATCCTAACCTTTCCCTCCTTGCCCCTTCCGCTCATATCTTGTCTGTGAAGCTGATAGACTTAGACAAAGAGACTCCCTAAATGCTGTTCTACCAGTCTGCTTTTCATTTTTTATGTTGTTTTGTCAAAAAGAGTGAGAGGATAAAAAACATAAAGATACACATATATAACTTGTGACCACTTCAATTTTTCATTATTTTTATTTTTGCTTTTTAATATATGTTTGGTACACCAACTTAATGTGTGTGATTGTGAATGCTTTGATGATATATGAAAAGGCCTTATAAGCACATATTCATAAACTTAAGTACTCTTAAAACCTAGCCAGGCATGATGGCACACTCCTTTAATCCCAGCACTCAGGAAGCAGAGGTAGGAAGATTGCCATGAGTTTGAGGCCACCATAAGACTACATAGTGAATTCCAGGTCAGCCTGGGCTAGAGTGAGACTCTACCTTGAAAAACAATAAATAAATAAATAAAACTTCTTTAAACCTGTAAAAATGTTATTTTTAGATTTACTAAATATTTCATGAAAACTTTAATGCTGCTTTATTGGACAATATGCATTAGAGTCTAAAGATTGAAATTCTACCAGGCTATAAAGTTAACATTGGATGCAAAGATTTTAGTCACTATTTCCTTCCAAAACAGGTTTGATAATATTTTCTATTTCATTTTTTAATGATTATAGGTAATAAAAATAAGATAACAAAATACCTCTTAGTAATATACACTGAAGGTCCTTTAATTAGTTTAATTACAATGGATTTCCTTTTTAAATGGGCTTTTTAGAGTTCAGGAAAGGTTTATGGACTCCAAACTTTTAGGGTTTTGTCTATTTTTTAAAAAATATTTTATTTATTTATTTATTATGAGAGAGAGAGAGAGAGAGGAGAGAGGCAGATACAGAGAGAATGGGTGTGCCAGGGCTTCTAGCTACTGCAAATGAACTCCAGACACATGCAATACCTCATGCATCTAGATTTATGTGGGTACTGAGAAATTGAACATGGCTCTTTTGCCTTTGCAGGCAAGTGCCTTAACTGCTAAGTCATCTCTCCAGTCTGGGATTTTATCCATTTTTAACAGAGAAGTGAAATAGACTGAGAAGGATAGATTATAAACCACTACATTTATTCAGGGGAGTTTGTAAATCAAGGGAGGGAGCTGGATACACCCATGTGGCTTGAGAGTCCATGCTAGAAGCTGAGCATGGGCATGAAGAGAAATGTGGAAGGGGTTTTCTCAGGGGGATTGAAAAAAGGGTCAGACCTTTAAAAAACTAAAAGGTGGTAATAGAGTAGAGAAAAAATATTTCTCCCTCCTTCTGGCAGCCAGAATGGGGATGGATATAAGGTCTTACTGGCACTAGGATCCCTGAGATTAAGAAGAAGTAGAGGAAATTGCCCTTCCCCACTCCATGAGTCTTTATTTATAATTTTGTTGCAGTGAGCTTTTCTCTCAGGCTCGGGTGAGTTCTGAAAGAGGGCTGGCTCAGGAAGAAACCAGCACACCCTAGTATGATGCACTGGCATTAAAGGCTAAAACTAGACTGGATCAAATGCTGAATTCTTTTGGGGCCCATCCCTAGCTGACTGTCTGAAAATAAAGCTACCTAATTAATTCTCCCTTAGATTGATGTACAAGTACCAAATGTAAAGTTTCATTTTATGTGTTTGTTGGGGATCTTTATGTTAAATTTCTTTTCCACAGTGCAATCCCAGAAAACAATGACATTCAGAATCTGGGTAGGCCTATTTGTGTAAAACAGATGGCTATAAGGCTGGAGAGATGGCTTAGTGGTTAAGCGCTTGCCTGTGAAGCCTAAGGACCCTGGTTCGAGGCTGGATTCCCCAGGACCCATGTTAGCCAGATGCACAAGGGGCCCATGCATCTGGAGTTCGTTTGCAGTGGCTGGAAGCCCTGGGGCACCCATATTCTCTCTCTCTCTCTCTCTCTCTCTCCTTCCCTCCCTTCTTCTCTGTGTCACTCTCAAATAAATAAAAATAAACATACAAAAAATGTATAAAGATTATTGACTGTCTACCTGTGCTTGCCTCCTTTAAAATAGTTTTTTTTAAGGTTTAATTTTTTTAAATCTTATCTTTAAAGGCTCTGTTTTGTTTTTGTTTGTTGTTGTTTGTTGTGTGGCCATGTGCTACAGGGGGCAGAGGGTCCATGTTGGATTAGGAATCCCCTCCCCCTGGAAAATGGAATGTGTAAGGAATAGGATGATCCCTCTATGCAATGCAGATACTTACTTTGGCCTAAGGAATGGGATGATCCCTCTGTGCAATGTACCATGACCTTCCTGTATCTCTTTGTTTCTAAATATCTTTGTGATTACATAGCATAAAATGTTTCTTGCCTCAGTTCTGCCTATGTGACCTATGTAACCTTGTGACTTCTTATAATATCCCTCCCTTGTTTAACAGTATGTAATTTTGTGGTTTAACTCCCAATCCTATTTCTACTATAAACATCATGTGGTTATTTCCACTAAAAGCTGACACTCCAAACAGAACAGGGCTGCATCTTGAGATCCTGACCTCTGGGATGCAGACCTGGTGCACCAGCTTTCCTCTTTTCCTTTCTTTCTAACCAGTAAAACTGCCTCACATTCTGTGAGTAAATGGCCTTACTTGTGCAACACTGGACTCCATAACACCCCCATACCAGTCCAGTACTGGGATAAGGGGGCTTACTAGAGCAGGAACCTGGGAGTTTAGGCATCAGGAGAGATGGACAGTTAAGCAGAGGCTATGCCTTCCAAGTAAGCATCTATTTATAATCTCTTCTGGTGGGCTTCACTCTCTGGCTCAGGTGAGCTTTGAGAGAGGGCTGATTAGTCTGGACTCAGGGGGCTGGCTCAGGAAGAGGCATGCCCATTCTTTCTGTGTCTGTCTCTTCTCTCTCTCTCTCTTTCTTTCTCTGCTTGCAAATAAATAAATAAAATTCAAATTTTTTAAATTAGAAAAGAGTTACTATTATCAAAAATAATAGGCATGATTTTTCATCATGGAGATCTAGAAATCCATTTCCTTTTTCTTTTTTTCTTTCTTTCTTTCTTTTTTTTTTTTTTTTTTTGGATGTAGGGTCTCATGCTAACCCAGGTTGAACTGGAATTCAATTCACTGTGTAGTCTCAGGGTGGTCTTGATCTCACGGTGATCCTCCTATCTGTGCCTCTTGAATACTGGGATCAAACGTATGTGCTGGTATGCCCAGCTCTAGAAATTCATTTCTAAAGCTGCTCACCAAATGACACAGTGGTATCTGACATGGTCTAAATCTGTTCATGTCAGTCTTCTAAAGCAGATGAGACATTAGCATAATTATCAAGAATATATATACAACATTCAACCCTGATAATGGTGCACATATCACCCTGTAAGGATGTCTAAAGCCAAGCAATTTTATATAATTGCCTTTTTTATCATTTGAACCTCAGAATTAGGAAGGGAGATTCCTTGTGCTGTGTTATTTAAAGCCTTTTGGGTATACTTAGTGAGAGATTATATATGTCAAATGACAGCTGTTAAGCCAATAGATGGATTTAACAAAGTGGAAGCTAAATGATTGTGTTAGTGAAAAACACTTTTGGTGCATCTGTGTCTCAACACAGGTAAATTTGTAGGGTGCTCTAGAGGTTTTACTTGTAACACTTGCATCCAAGAAAATCCAAGAGTATACCATCCAACCCATCCCGGGGGATATCCAGGGCCAAAGGTTAGTACTGCAGAGTCACTGGGTGCCATTAGGAGCTGGACAGCATACTTTTGGCCTGAGGACCCATTTAGTAGCTGTTGTAGTCAGGTTTGCATTGCTGGCAGAAAACACCCAACCAAGATCAGATTGTGGGGAAAAAAGGTATATTTTTGGTTACAGACTCAAGGAGAAGTTCCATGATGTCAGAGGGAAAACAAAGGCATAAGGTGGACATCACCTCCTGGCCAACATTAGATGGATAGCAGCAACAGGAGAGTATGCCAAACATTGGCAAGGGGAAGCTTGCTATAACATCCATAACCCTGCCTCCAACAATACACGGCCTCCAGAGGCTTTAATTCCCAAATTGCCATCAGCTGAGGACCTAGCATTCAGAACACCTAAGTTGACAGGGGACACCTGAATCAAACCACCACATTCTACCTCTGGCCCCCATAAACTGATAACGATATGTCATGTAAAATGCAATGCATTCATCCAACTTTAAAGGTCTCTATAATTTTTAACAATCCCAATGATGTTCAAAAATCCCCATAGTCCAAGATCTTTTAACTGAGATGTAATACCAAAATAATAATAATAATAATAATAATAATAATAATAATACACACATTAAAAAAAACCAAAAAACATAATGGCACAGAATAAATATTCACACTACAAAATATGGCATTGGCAGAGCAAAGAAATATTCAGCCAATACAAGATTTAAAACAAACAGGGCAAACACCATATTCTTTAGCTCCAAGTCCAACAACTGTAACCAGTGACAAGTCTCCAAGTCAATTCTAACCAGTGATGAGTCTCTGGAATTCCAATTCCTCCCCTCCAGCTACGCTACTCACAGTCCCAGAAAACTTCATCCAGTGCTACTCCTTGGTAGCCATCTAATAGTTCTGGCATGTCCATTGAGTTTCCACTGCAACCAACTCATCCATGTGGTTCCATTTGGCCTACATGCAGGTAATCCAACAAGCCCGCTTCACATTGACCATGGCCATTTCCAAAATACAAAACTGTGTTGTAAATTCAATGACCCTCTCTTTCCTGCAGTTGTTATACTCCATAATACCAGGTGGGCTGCCAATTTGTTAATCCGGGTGGGGGACGGAGGAAATAAAGCAGAATTTGAAGAACAGGACACTCCTTCAGCATTCTGACCCCTTCTAAAGAATCTGTGCTCTTTCTGTTGTCCCAATGCAGGTCACCTGGCCCAAATCTCAATGGTTAAAAGGATGTCATTATTGTTCCCAGCATAAGGAAGTATGATAGTTTGAATAGATGGCTCCCAATATATTCAGTGTTTTATTAGTTTGCAGTTTGGATCTACAGCCACCTGGCTAGAGGTGTCACTGGGCAGATCTTAAGGTGTGGTGGTGTGTTTGAAATTCCAATCTAAAGATAGGCAAAGTGCCTAGTTCCACATAGATTTCCTTAAGTGTGCTGTGTGATGTGGCTTTGGGCTTATGATTTTCTCTCTCTCTATCTGAACCTGTGAAAGCAGGCCAGTTTCTTTTGCCATTATTAAACTTCCCCTGGATCTGTAAGCTTCAATAAATCACTTCTTTCCATAACTGTGCCTGGTCTGGAAGTTCATCTCAGTGAACCTGAAGCTGTCTGGTATAGAAATTGGTATCAGGAGTGGGGTGAGATAAGCTTGACTATGTGAATTTTGGTCTTTTGGAACTTTTGTTTTGGAACAACAGACATGGACTTGGTGCTTGCAACTAAAGACACCTTCTGGAGCAGTAACCAAGTATTATGGACTATTCTGATGAGAGTTTGAGAATGCAAAGTACAGAAAAAAGTAAATATGGAGGCTTGACTTGTGAACTTTCTAAGCAGAAGGAAAGACAACAAAGGACTTTGTTAAAACTGGGTACTGACATAAGGGCTGGCTGCATTCATCTGCCCATGAGTTTGATCAAAGTTAAATTTGTAACAAAATGATGTGCTTGGCTAAAGATATTGAACTAAAAGATTTAAGATTTTAAGTTAGAAAACCCCAAACAAGTTAAAATTACAGACACTAAGACTAGTGTAGGTTACTAAAGATGCTATTGTCAACACATTAACAATATTAAAGAAGATGGCCCAAGTGCTTTTCATTAAAACAATAGAAAAGATGCCTAAAAAAAGACTATGATAAAAATACAAAAAGTAAAATTTAAAAAACCCTACTTTTCAAAGCTACAGTTTATTTTATCCCTAAATTAAGAGTATGACTGTGTCCTGCACACCTGATATTAGTTTTGGAAGCATAAAAAAATACATGGAGTGGTCAAGAAGTACACACATTATTCCAGGAGCTGCTGCTGAGATACAGAATAAGACAGGACATAATGACCCTGATAGGCTGAAAGAGACTTTAAAAGATGGGCCATGGTTTACATGGAGATCCAAAGATGTTTTGGATATATCAGGACTGTACAAAGGCTATCATGGAGTATACTGTTAGCCTGGGATGGAGGTTTTCCCTAGCTACTCTGCCCAACCAGAGGGGCAGAATTAAAAAAAAAATCTAGAGACTGTCAATCTCAGTTATATGAGACTTAAACTACAAAAGTTTTATATTTTCCTGATGGTCGTTGAGTTTGCATTGTTCTAGTGTTTCCTTGCTATGCCTTATACCAGTTAAAAATGTTTATGCCTTTATATGTTAAAAGTATATAACTTGTTTGATTTTCTAGGAGTCACAGCTAAGAGACAATCTTAAATCTCAGATAAGACTTGGGACTTTAAAACAATTTTAAGTTGGTAAAGACTGTGAGAACCTTTAAAACTGGACTAACTACAATTTACAAGGTGTGATAGTTTTAAATCTATTGGGGGCCAAGGATAAAATGTGGTAGTTTAATTAGATGGCCCCAACATAGTCAGTGTTTTATTAGTTTGTACTTCAGATCTACAGCCACCTGGCTGGAAGAGGTATCACTGGACTGATCTTAAGGTGTGGTGGTGGGTTTGAAATTGCAATCTAAAGGTATGCAAAGTACCTAGTTCCACCTGAAGTTCCTAAAGTGTGCTGTGTGGTATGGCTTTTGGCTTGTGATTTTCTTTTTCTCTATTTGGACCTGTGAAAACAGGGCCAGCTTCTTCTGCCATTACAAAACTTCCCCTGGATCTGTAAGCTTCAATAAATCACTTTCTTCCATAACTGGGCCTGGTCTGGAAGTTCAGCTCAACAAACCTAAAGCTGTATGCTACAGGGAGCCTTTTGACTTAAGCAACCTTTGGTTAGAGTCATCTACATATATGTATTCCATATTTGAAAATAATCATTCTGATATCTACATAAGGGTCATTTTCCCTAATTGTGGGACTAGAACTATTAGAGATGGGCTAACATACCTTAGGGCTTTGCTAGTTTCCCATTTTGAAAAGCTATTTCTGCATTCTTGTTCATTTCTGGTAGAATTAATAGGCTATCCATCTAATATTTGAGGTACACGCCCCCTCTTTTGAGGTAGTGTCTCACTCTAGCTCAGGCTGACCTGACATTCATTATGTAGTCTCAGGGTGGTCTTGAAGTCACAGCAATCCTCCTACCTTGGCTTCCCAAGTGCTGGGATTAAAGGCATGCACCACCACACCTGGCATCCCCTACCTTTTGGTTATATGATTCTCTCGAGCATTTAAGACCAAATAGGCAGTAAAAATTTAATCAAATATATACTTTTGAGGGTCAATAGTGGCTCTCCAAGAGAGACTCTAGGGACCTCAGAATGAGCTATGCTGACCAAGTGGCTTTTCTGGGAAGCCCACAGGACCTTTTCCCTCTGTTTTAACTCCCTCTTGCATATTGTACACTGACTTTTAGCTCAGTCTCTGGGTTTCCATGTTCTTCCTGATCAAGAAGGCAGGTGACTTACCAGAGATAAAGCCTTTTTGACCTGGAAGCAGGATCCAAAATAGTGGTCCTTTTTTTTTTTTTTTTTTTTTAGCTCCAATGTCTCCTATTGGCTTTTGTTTTACATATGGTTATTAAAACACTTAAAAAAAGTTACACCAGCCTTGAAGAATGGTGTAGGTATATCGAATTAGTGAAATAGATTTAGTTAAAGAATGGAACAAAAAGAAAGCTGAAAATCTACCATTTAATTTTAGTTGTCCTATGATAGTGTAGGTCATATCTGAAGAATGGAAATGGGCATGTCTTATCCTTTTAAGTACTGAACAGCTATAAGTATAGTCAGAGCATGTTAACAGCCCTGGAAACCATATTTCACCATAAAGCCTAAACCAATAGATTTTCTCTAGAAATTGTATGTCAGGAAAACATAAGATAGTACAAAATCTTGGCATCTGTGTTTGAAAATATCTTTGGTTAGTCTGTCTACCTCTGTGGGTACAAATTGTTCAAGGAAGCCTGGAAACACAACACAGGAGCTCAAGATAATTTTCTTCAGATGAAGATCACTTGAGCACAAGGTATCATGGAGCAGAGAATATATCTTGAAAGTTATAAGCAATGAACTTTAAAAGTAAGATTTCACATAAGAATAGAGCAGATGGGCTGGACCAATACCTGTGGAGCCAAAGTACCCATGTTTGATTCCCCGGGACTCATGTAAGCCAGATGCACAAGGTGGCACATGCATCTGGAGGTCATTTGTAGTGGCTGAAGGCCCTGACATGCCCATTCTCTTTGTCTATCTGCCTCTTTCTTTCTCTCAAAACAAATAAAGTTTTGTTTTTTTTTTCAAAAGAAGAATAGAGCAGAACCTGATCATTGCTGAACTAAAATAGCTTACTTATAATGTAACCCTTGACAAATCTGTTTTGAAAGAGAAAACATACCT